>CM046660.1:21368285-22568285 GCA_025594165.1 Tamias sibiricus | reverse complement strand
CCCGGCTAAGTATAGCTAGTTTTTCTTCACTCAAAGTTTTTCAGTCTGTGAGGGCTCCTGCCCTGCTCCATGGTGGACTCCTTCCCACCCTCAAAGTGCTGCCAAAAGCCCGGTCCTTGTCCCCAATGCCAATCTAACAACAAGGACACGGTTTTGAGAAAAAGGAAAAAGAAGGTTTAATGCTTTGCTAGCAAAGGAAAAACACAGGGGACTACTGTCCTAAAGGCTGTGATCCTGCCCATTAGCAGAACAGGAGGTTTTTAAAGAAGTGATTCAGAGAAAATGAAATTAGCGAGGAGAGATCAGGAAGAATAAGATCAGGGAGGAGAAGGTAAGGGAAAAGAAGATCAGGGAGGAGAGGTCAGGGAAAAGGAGGTTGGGAGAAAGAAAAACAAAAACATGTAAGCTTCAAAGCCACAAGGGATATAGTCAAAACATCCAGTGAACCGCTGGTACAAAAGTGCTAGCTGGGAGGTCTCCTCCTCACAGGACTTTCCCTGGCCATGCCTTCCGAAGAGGGAGCCTGACCCTGTCACCCGGTCACTTCACCCCATTTACCTCCTTTGGGTCACCTCTCACAATCTGTCATTATCTTATTGTTTATTTTCTCTCTCGCTCTCTCTCCCCCCACTAACCTTCACTTCCAGGAGGGCAGTGACCCTGACAGGGGCACAAACTGGCTGGCCACAAGGCCAGCCCACATTTGGGGAGGGGAGGGCAGGATTGGCTTTCACTTTTTCCAAAAACTCCACTTATTGTCAATATTTAAAAATTAAAGAGATATTAGATGGCTGTGGTGGTGCACACCTGTAATCCCAGCAGCTCGGGAGGCTGAGGCAGGAGGATCCAAGTTCAATGCCAGCCTCAGCAACTTAGGAAAAAGGCCCTAAGCAACTTAGCAAGACTCTTGTCTCTAAATAAAATATTAAAAGGGCTGGGGATGTGGCTCAGTGGGTAAACACCCCTGGTTCCAATCTCTAGTACCATTAAAAATAATAATAATTTAAATATTTTTTAAATGAGAAATAAGCCTTTGGATTTCCAGCCACTGCACTCCAGTTCTCAACCAGCTCCCACCTGCACCTCTTTACATCACACTTGGCTTTGGCTTTCCTTTATCTGACCTGCTTGGCTCCTGGAGTTCTCTGGGTCTAAAATCCCTGATCTTTTGACACCACTCACCCGGCAACTGAGAGTGTTTCAATAAATAGAGCAAGAAAGGTTGTTTTGAAGGAAACATTCCATCTTTAGCTCTGGGAAGACTCTACACCGCACAGCTTGTATGACACAATCAACACCTCGGGTGCCTGACCTCTGGTGGGCGGGGAAGGGGGGTTGCTAGTGAAGAACCAGTTACTACCCCCTTGCACTCACACTAGTGAACTGGGCATATTGCTTAGGTGGATTAACCTAATCTGAATGAGAATTCTGGATGGCGTTAACCCATTTTTTAGAACAGATTAACCAAATGATAATCTAAACTATCAAGTTAAAGCTTCGATTATAATATTTTATGTTGACTAATTAATCGTAGTGCTATCCTAATCCTTTTTTTCCGGTCATCTTTTTATGACCGAATGGGTACACCGCTGAGCATATAGGTGGGTAACACATACCGTCGCATTTGTGAGGCTCGGTATCAAAACCCCTCTAAGGAGTGCCAATCTCACCCCACGAAAACCCATCATAGCAGGAAGAGCTGCAACAGGGTCAGGAAGGCGGAACGTGCCAAATGACATAGTGCGCAGGCGCGCTCGAAACCTCAGCCAGTTTCTCCGCAGCCCAGACACCTTCCACCCCCACGGCGCAGGCGCCCAGGCAAACCAAGCTCGCACTCTCCCTCCCACAGCTCCCGGAGTCTTCGGGACGCCCTCCCGCAGCAAAGTTCCTGCGCAGGCGCCGCGCCGCATCCCCGCCCCCGGACCAATTGGAAGAAGTGGCTCCCGGACGCTTGGGAGCAAGACGCCGTGGGTGGGGCCGGGACGTGAGGGCAGCGCGCTGGCGTCACAGGGGCGGCTATATAAGTGAATACAGGCACCGCCCCTCCACCCCAGTCACTGAGCCGCCGCCGAGGACTCAGCAGCCTCCCCCTCGAGCCCCCTCGCTTCCCGACGCTCCGTCCCCCCCGCCCGCCTTCTCCCGCAGCCGCCTTCCGCAGGCCGTTTCCACCGAGGAAAAGGAATCGTATCGTATGTCCGCTATCCAGAACCTCCACTCTTTCGGTAAGCCAGGGGAAGGTCGCGGGCCCCGCTGGGGCAGCGGGGCGGTCCGGGCCCCGGAATCTGCTAAACGCTCTGATTCTTCGCAACTCGGACAGGAGTGAGGTGTCCAGGCTCTCGGAGTAACAGGGTCGATGGCCTGGACTCTGGGGTCGGACCCCGAATACGACCGGAAGGAGCGGGCAGGAGGTCAGCCCTTGGGCGGGCCCAGCGTCTCGGGTGGCGCATTTACTAATGGCTTCTGGTCCTTCTCGGGCCACACCCGCCCCCTCCCGCCACCCATGCGTCACGTCCGATACGTCATCGCCGTTGTCACGGAGCCGGGAGGAAAGGCGGTGCCAGCCCTAAGTGACAAACGTGCTCACCAATGGGAGTCGGAGGCTTGGCCCCGCCTCGGGTGCTCGGGTTCCGGCCGGTTGCATCAGCCTGGTGGGGCGCCGCCTGCCAGCCCGAGCTCCCTGGCACGTGATCTGCTGCGGAGGCAGGGCGGGCCTAGGGCGAGAGGCCCAGGCTTTCTCTGGTCCTTGGGAAAGCCAGCCGTCCCGGACTGACCTGTTTGGGGAGAGCCAACAGAGGACGCATCCAACCTGACCCAAGTTGCCCTAACGATTTCACTACCAGTTTCTCACGTGCAAAAGATTAGTGGGAAGGTGACAGCTGAACCATCACAACACTGAATACGTTTAATTTTTTTCTTCCCAGACCCCTTTGCTGATGCAAGTAAGGGTGATGACCTGCTTCCTGCTGGCACTGAGGATTATATCCATATAAGAATTCAACAGAGAAACGGCAGGAAGACCCTTACTACTGTCCAAGGGATCGCTGATGATTACGATAAAAAGAAACTAGTGAAGGCGTTTAAGAAGGTGAGTCTAAAACGGTAGTCCATTTAAGTTGTCCACAAAGGCGTGCAAACTAGAAAGGCATTATTGTTAAATGCAGTGGTGCAGTTGCTTGGCCTAATTTGTTTTGCTCCTTTTGTGCTTGCAGAAATTTGCCTGCAATGGTACTGTAATTGAGCATCCAGAATATGGAGAAGTAATTCAGCTACAGGGTGACCAGCGCAAGAACATATGCCAGTTCCTGGTAGAGGTGAGTTCAGGCATGTCTTAATTCCACTTGTGCCTCTTTTTTGGCAAATATCAGATTCTTCATGGTGTGCTCAATTTTTGCTGGATACAGAGGCTGAGGAAAGCAACAGTTGAGTTTTTAAGTGCATGAATAAAACCAAATATTCTAAAGACTGGAGGGACTTGTCTGCTTTCCTGCATATTTAAATTTCATACAAAGTCAAATGCTGTATCATCATTTCTCGATATAATGGTTGATCCCCATCCTCACAGTCTAGTTTCTTGAGGAGGCAAGGATGTTCAAAGAGGGTAGTTAAACCAAACACCCCCAGTTGGACCATTGTACTTGGCAGGGATTGACATGAGCACACTGGCTGTTGTGTTCCTTTTGCCAGGTATAGTAGCTAGAAGACCTATTATTGCCATCAGAAGTAAGATTGGGTTTTTGTTTTAAACAATTTTAGCTCCCATTCTTCCCTTAAAACTTTGCCTTTTCTCTTTGCAGATTGGACTGGCTAAGGACGATCAGCTGAAGGTTCATGGGTTTTAAGTGCTTGTGGCTCACTGAAGCTTAAGTGAGGATTTCCTTGCAATGAGTAGAATTTCCCTTCTGTCCCTTGTCACAAGTTTAAAAACCTCACAGCTTGTATAATGTAACCATTTGGGGTCCGCTTTTAACTTGGACTAGTGTAACTCCTTCATGCAATAAACTGAAAAGAGCCATGCTGTCTAGTCTTGAAGTCCCTCATTTAAACAGAGGTCAAGCAGTAGGTGCCTGGCAGTGTCCACCCTGAAACAAAGCAATGATGTGATGTTTCAGCAAAGCCCAGAGCCCCAAAATCAGATGGCTGTGTCTGACCTGAAGTTTCTCAACTCTCCCTCGGAGGCCCCTGCCCTAAGAGTGTTATGACCTGATCAGGAGGATGGGGTAAGGCAGCTGTACCACTAGAGGGGGCCTTTGGTTGTTTTGGGTTTGTTTTGTTTTTTACAAAGAACCCCTGGTGTCTAACCTGACCAGGTGGGCAGAACTCAGAGGCCACCGTCCTTCCCAGTGAGGTGATGCGACATCTGGCTTTCCACCAAGGTCTTCTTTTTGACTAGACATATTCTAGCTGAGGGGTGTACAAAACAACAGAATGTGAGGCCAGCTTAATATCAGTTAAACTTTTGACAAGGGAACAAATACCAAACTGATGTTATCAGTCCTGTAGCTAGCTATAGAGCTTGCAACTCACTAGCAACAGCTGCCCAGTGCCATGTGAAGTGATAAACTGGTTTTTGGTTTTCTTTTTCCCTTCCAGTTTTAATGTTATGTAATGTATTTAAACCCTTATTTAAATAAAACTTGTTTTCAGAAATAAATGGCTTGCAGATTCTACTTTATCCATAGTCAATCTTGTGTATATGAATGAGCCACAGAAATAGGCAGTGGAGGACATCACAGCTTATCAATTGAACTTGGCCTAGAAAGCCTTTTGAACTTGTTCCTTCTGGGTCAGCTGTTTTGCAATCATTTAGCCAGAGTTATGATGTCCCATTAATCAGTGTCCTGGAAGAATGCTGCATGGTTGACAGGGTTAGCCAGCCTGAATGAGGCACTGGCCACTGAGCTGTCACTCCTTCAGAGCTGTGGAGAAACTTGTTTTTGTGGGTTTACAGTGGGGTGGTTGAAAATTCTTGAAGTCCCTCAATGACAGGGTCTTCATTTAAGCCCTAACAAAAAGATAGTCATGATATAATCTTAAGATCCACAAACTAGAAAAGGTATGCAGTAGTGTACTAAGCAATGGGTGTGTAGTTCAAAAGTATTGTTTGAGAAGCTGGAATTTAATGTTGGGAGGCCACTGCTGACAGGACATGTCAAGGTCTGTCCTTGGGTCCATTTGAAAAAACAAAATGTTCTCAGGACGTGGCCTATTTTGTAGGTAAAATTCAGACTTAGGGATAGAGGCCAGGTCAGGAAGATAACTAGAACCAGGTGAAGTGTGGAGGAGGGTTGGTAAAAAGTTGGTGGAGTGACAATTGCCCTGAAATGTAAATATATCCCAAAAGGGCATAACTAGAACAAGTTCCTTCCTGCAAAATTGATAATGTTCAATAAATAGAACTTAACACCTGACTCCAAGGCTCCAAACACAGTAGCCTTTTACAAAGAATTTGAGACGACTTTTTTTTTTTAAAAGGCCGGGTATGGTTGCACATCCATGTAGTCCCAGTAGCTCAGGAGGCTGAGGCAGGAGGATCATGAGTTCAAAGCTAGCCTCAGCAATTTAGCAAGACCTTATCTCAAAATATAAAATAGGCTAGGGTGCAGCTCAGTAGTTAAGTGCCCCTGGATTCAATCCCCAGTACCAAAAAGTTTTTTGACACTTGGTAGGATTTGATAGCTGAAGGGCTCTTACAGAAACTTAGCAAACCTGGAGGCCAAAACTATAGAAGACTACCATCAGATACAGTGCAAGACAAGAGAATTCCTCCCTTTGGTATAGGTTGATGTGAACTAGCAGCTGGATCCTTTATGTAAATGTGGCATCTTGTGCTTTTTTGAAGGACCTGGATTTCTCTAGGATAAGATTAATCTTGAGTTCAGCTAGCAACAATTATCTATGAAAGTGTCACTGAGTAAGTTTGTGAACACCCAAATCCAGTTGTCATTTGGGTGAATCTCTGTACTAAAGAACACACGGTTCACTCCATTCAATGGTTAAGAAAACTTCAGATGTGATAAGTTCCCAAGGTTAGTAAGTGGAGGAACCTCTAGAGCCCAGGACTTCCTGTGCACTGTTCTTTCCACCACATGACCTGTACGTTCACAACTTAGAACCACAAGATCACAGGATTGGGAACTTCCCCACTCCTGTCCTCAGAGAATGGGGCCAGGAAAACTCCATGAAGGAGGTGCTGTAAGGATCCTGGCTGGAACAGTCCCTGTATAAAGCAGGAATGATACAGTACTGCCTCTCACTAGTGCCAGGCTTGTATACACGGACATTCACCAGAATCTCCCAGGCAGAACAGGTTCAGGGAGGACATGATGTGGCATGGAAAGTAGTTGGGGGGGGGGGGGAGGGAATAGAGGAAGATGGGGGCTGGGAATACCTGTGAGCTCAGGAGCCCTACGTTTAGGTGTTAGTATGCAAAAGAAGCACAGTAAAAGACTGTGATGAAGAATGTCTCCCAGCTCTCTGCTTAGTCCTTGCCCTCCAACCCCAGACCCCAGCCATCCTGCATGGCCAACCTGCTTGGAGGGACCTGCAAAGGCAAAACATTTCTTTTAAAAAAAAAAACGGTCAGGTAAAACTACAAAAATCAACAAAAACCTATCCAAAGTGCTGTAAATTCATGAATAGCCCAAAGAAGACACCATTTATTCCGAGAAAGAATTGACCCCTTCCTTGTTTACCTACCTCAGTGGTGCCCCCTTGTGGCATTAGTTGTAAACGGTGCTTTGCCATGAGAACTTGACTTTTTTTTTTTCCCCCCTGATGAGGTTTCACTATGTTGCCCAAGCTGGCCTGCTACTTGTAAGCTCAAGTGATCCTATTGCTTCAACCGCCTGGAGTAGCTGTGTATACAGGTACGTGCTACCACACCCAGATTAATTTTAAACTTTTTAGGACATATACATTATTTCAAACTTTAACACATAATGTGAGGCTATAGTAATTTCTCTTGCACACTCTTAATTTCTCCCAGCTCAGATATTCATGATGCACATTTTCTTGGGAGATCTTGTTAAAAATTGAGATTCTAGGGTCCACTCAGGATGGTTTAACTCTGTTGGGTATTAGCTGAACAATGCCCAGATCTCCCTGGTGCTTTTCAAGGACCTATGAAAATGTCTATGAACTGAGCCAGGGATGGTGGCCCATGCCTGTAATCCCAGAAACTTGGGAAGCTGAGGCAGGAGGATTGCAAGTTTGAGGCCAACCTGGGCAACTTAGCAGGACCTGTCTCAAAAATAGTAAAAATGGGCCAGATGCGGTGGCGCATGCCTGTAATCTCAGCAGCTGGGGAGGCTGGGGCAGGAAGATCACAAGTTCAAAGTCAGCCTCAGCAACATCAAGGCACTAAGCAACTCAGTGAGACCCTGTCTCTAAATAAAATACAAAATAGGGTTAGGTATGTGGCTTAGTGATGGAGTCATCCCCATTACAAAAAAAAAATAAAAAGTAAAAATGGGCTAGAGATGTAGCTCAATGGTAGAGCACCCCTGGGTTCCATCCTTACTACCCAAAATAAGTAAGTAAATAAAAACAAAATGTCTAAGAACTGTGAAAGGAAGTCTTATTTCAAATTTGACCCTGTTGCCACCTACAGCTATTGCCGCTTGTAACGATACCACGGGAAAGCATTCGGAGGCAGACTAGAAATGAATAGGTTCTTTATTCTTCCTTCTAACTTCTCTCTCCAGTTCCAACAACCTCTCCAACTCCAACCACCCCCTCTAGCCAACCTCACCCGGTTATATACTTTTTGCCTTAACAAGTATACACGTGTTAACAGCTCAAACTTACAGGTGCGTCACATAGTGTTCATGGCCATAGAAAGATTCTTAGATAAATGCATGAATATCAGGTGAAAATACTTAAACACGTCTTATGGCTCTCAGCTAGCCGCCATCTTAGCTATCTCCTTATTAGTGCTCTTACATTTCCTCCCTTTTGTTTTAAAAGAGGGAAAAATAGATGGGTGAGCCCTCACCACATCAGGATTGACTGTGCCTGGCTTAGGCATCCACACGTACAACTGGCATTCTTACCCGTCATGGGATAATCAAGGCTGTGCCCTTGACTCCTGTCTTAGGTTGATATGTCGGCCACATGAGACTATCCCGTTATTGACTACCAGCTGTCCAATCATGAGGAGATGCTCTGGTTCTAAGGTGGCAAGCTTTTTGCTGACGAGCCAAGTACCATAGCGTATCAAGTTCTTTAAACAAATCAGCTACCCTAAGTTCCATTAAGTAACGCACTGAGTTCTTTAGACAAATACCCGCAAGGCATTGTCCCATGCAATGTCCCAAACATCCTATAGTCCATTTGCTAACACATTGATCTAGGAGGCCTCGTGCATGCAGAGCAGAGGCCACACTGCTGGTGAAGTTGTTTGATGCTTGAGCAGCAGGGATGCTTGTAGCGATTGCGATCCCTGCAGCTGTAGCATCAGCTGTCTTTTTTATGTCTAGACAATGCCACCAGCAAATCTTCAGGGCACGCTACCTAGAAACTCAAGCATCAATCATTAGAGGAAAGGCAGTGCTATTCCAGCACTGAGTCAAGAAGCGAGTTGTCAAACTAAAAAATAGAATTATTTAACCTTTTTTTTTTTTTTTTTTTTTTTTTTTAGATCAGGAAATTGAAGTTGATTTCTGCTCACACACATTGCTGCTTGAGCTCCCACGAACATAAGCTGGCAAAATATCACATTCAGAATGGATTAAAGAAAGACTGAAGGCGCTTAGCTGACAAAACACTACATTTAAGATAAATTAAAAGCCGGGCGCGGTGGCGCACGCCTGTAATCCCAGCACTTTGGGAGGCTGAGGCAGGAGGATCGCGAGTTCAAAGCCAGCCTCGGCAATGGCGAGGCACTTAGCAACTCAGTGAGACCCTGTCTCTAAATAAAATATAAAAAAAGGGCTGGGGATGTGGCCCAGTGGTCGAGTGCCCCTGAGTTCAATCCCCGGTACCACAAAAAAAAAAAAAAAAAAGATAAATTAAAAGCTGAGAGCATATTAGAAAAATAATTTGTTAGCTGGAACTTTTGAGCCTCTGCATACACAGCAACCTTCCATGAATATACCTGTTGAAACAATTTAAATTAATCAGCTTATTTTAACAAATAAAGTTAATTACTAATAAACAATCCCATGACAAATACCAAAATATCAGGTTGAACAGTATTAGTCATATTCCTTGCTGCAGAGAAGTCCTAGAGATACTTATAAATTAAGTTTGAAGGTACCTTCATTATTGTATTTAACGAAAAAGAATAGAAATTATTTGGATCCTCTCTTTTTTTTTTAATTAATTTTTCATGAGCGCTCGGTTTTTGTTATTTGTGACGTCACATTAACATGAAATCTAGACAAGTGCACAGACATAAAGACATATAAAAAAGAAAAACACAATTGTGTGCACACTAAAGAGAGATCTTCTCGTCCTGGCTGGGAGGAATGAGACTTAAGTTTTGAATTTATTGAAGGAAAAAACACGCAGCTTAAAAATTTCTTAGCTGAAAAGGCAAAGATGAGGTTCCTTTGTCGGAAAAAGAGACAAACTCGCGCAGGTGCGCAGATTGATTCCCTCTTTTAAGGGAATCATTCCACAACTACTTCATCTTGGCCCTTTTGATTTGGCGCTTGTTTTATTAATCTTGATTCTGCAACAACTTCATCTTGGCCATTTTGATTTGGTACCTGTTTTATTAATCTTGATGGTATCCACACAGGTGAGGTTTCATGCTATGGAAAAACACAAACAGATCCTCTCCCCCAAATTAATACTGGATCTGGGCCTTTCTATGTACCTGAAAGAACATCCTTCCAGTAAACCAAAGGTTTATGTTGTTGGTGTGGATTCCAGTGTCTGTCTCCAGCCGAATATCCTTTGGAATCCAAAGTTTAAAATTTTAAAGTAAAAAGGGCAACGGCTAATCTATCTTTAGGATTTGACCAATTTCCTTCTTTTTGTTTCAAAAGCATAATTTTGAGTGTGCTATTAGCTCGTTCAATTATACCTTGGCCTTGAGGATTATATGGGATACCAGTCTTATGAAATATACTGAATTTGGAGCAAAACTGTTTGAAAGATGAGGATGTATATGCAGGGCCATTGTCTGTTTTAAGCATTTTGGGAATGCCCAGTGCAGCAAAAGCTTGTAAACAATGAGATGTAACATCTTTAACTTTTTCTCCAGCATGTAAGGAAGCAAAAATCATGCCTGAGCATGTATCTATGGTCACATGAATAAATCACAATTTTCCAAAACTTGGCTCATGAGTGACATCCATCTGCCACAAATGATTGGGCATTAATCCTCTTGGGTTAACCCCATAATGTGGATTGGGCAAATGTGTCACACAAGATTGACAAGCCTTCACAATTGTTCGAGCTTGATCTTTAGTTATTTTGAAACTTTGTTGTAAAGTAGTACTATTAACATGAAATTGAGAATGGAACGAGGTAGCTTGTTGGACTGCTGAAAATATAAAGATTGTTTGAGTGAGGGCATCGGCCTTTTGATTACCTTCATGGAGAGGACCAGGCAAATTAGTATGAGCTCTGATATGTCCAATAAACAAAGGTTCTTTACGTTCATAGAAGGTTTTGAATTTGAAAAAACAATTTAAAGGCTGGAGTATGAGGTGCTATTGGACCTGGTAGCTCCAATTTAGAGACAGCATGTACAATATAGTGGCTGTCTGAAAAAATATTTATGGGCTGTTCTTTAAAACTTTCAAGAGCTATAATAATAGCTTCTAGTTCTACTAATTGAGCTGATTTATGGGCAGTAATATGAATCATATTTTCTTTCTGAGTGACTACTGCAGAAGTACCGTTAGAGGACCCATCTGTAAATACATTTAATGTATTAGGAATAGGTTGATTTTTTATTACCTGTGGAAATATAATGGGATGATTGATACAAAAAGTTAGTATAGGACACTTAGGAAGATGATTATCAAAATTTGCAGAAGTAGAGCATGTAGCTATAGCCCAATTATTATCATTGAAGCATAAATATTCAACCTGTGATGATGAATAGGGAGTAATAGTAGTAGCGGGGTGAATACCAAAGATTTTAGTAGAAGTCTTAAGTCCTTGAATAATAAGTTTAGCCACCATGGAGGTGTAAGACTCAATTGTACTTTTAGGAGAGATGGGCAAATGTATCCATAATAAAGGCCCCTGTTGTCAAAATACTCCTGTGGGTGTATGTTGTGAAGAAATAATGATCAATATCAGCAGTCAAGCAAAATCAATTCTATCACAATGGGATCCTTCAATGGCCTTTTCTACCAACTTTAAAGCTTCCCTAGCATCAGGAGTCAATGTTCGCAGTGAAGATGGATCGGGGTTCCTGTGAAGGATATCAAATAATGGTTTTTTTTGTTGTTGTTGTTTTTGTTTTTTTGTTTTTAATATTTATTTATTTATTTTAGTTGTACACAATGCCTTTATTTATTTCTACGTGGTGCTGAGGATCAAACCCGGGCCGCGCACGTGCTAGGCGAGCGTTCTACCGCTGAGCCGCAATCCCAGCCCTCAAATAATGGTTTTAATTGGCCAGTAGTAAGGCTTAGTGTAGGGCAAAGCCAATTAATGTCTCCCAGCAATTTTTGAAAATCATTAAGAGTAGCTAGATGTTCCTTATTTATTAAAATTTTTTGAGGCCTAATAAAAGTATCCATAATTTGGAATCCTAGATATAATATTAGAGATCTAGTTTGAACCTTTTCTTCAGCAATGTTTAGTCCATATCATTTCAAGTTTTCTGATATATCGCTAAATATGGTGAATAAGACTTCTTGATTAGGATGAGCAAGCAAAACATCATCCATATAATGAAGGCACATAAGCTCTGGGTATTTGTTCTTGATAGGCTGAATAACTTTATCTACATAGATTTGACATATAGTGGGGCTATTAGCCATTCCCTGGGGTAAAACTTTCCACTGAAATATTTGATCAGGGCCATTATTATTAATAGAAGGAACTGAAAAAGCAAACCTGGGGGCATCCAGAGGATGTAGAGGAATAGAAAAGAAACAATCCTTTATATCAAGAGTTATAAGATGGAAATTTTTAAGAATAGCTACAGGATTAGGAAGTCCAGGTTGGGTAGGGCCCATAATTTGCATGGTTTTATTGATTTCTCTAAGATCATGTAACAATCGCCATTTTCCTGATTTTTTCCTGATCACTAATATGGGGGAATTCCAGGGAGAGGTGGAAGGTTCTATATGTCCTGCTTCTAGTTGTTCTTGAACTAGTAGGTGGGCCACTTGTAATTTCTCTCTAGATAGGGGCCACTGAGGGACCCAAACTGGCTTATCAGAAAGCCATGGTATTTTCAAAATTGTTTTCTCAGTGGCCCCTAAAAAAAATCCTTTACCTTTTCGGTGATGATTTCCTTTTGTAACACCTGCGGGCTTGGTTGTGAGATGTACTCCCATTTGTTGTAAAACATCTCTTCCCCATAAAGTAACTGGCAAGCTGGGCAAAACATAAGGCTGAAATGTTCCTTGATGCCCTTCATCATCCTCCCATTTTAAAACTGTTGCACTTTGTTCTGGGGTATTAAAATATCCCAAGCCTCTCAAACTATTTGAAGCCTTCTGCAGAGACCAGTGTTTTGGGCCATTGTCGTACGTTGATAATGGAAGAGTCAGCCCCAGTGTCAATCAATCTCTCCATCTCTATACCTTGAATTTTTATTTTGCACATAGGCCTCTGTGAACAATCCTGAACGCAGCAAGCCATAGGTTCAAGCCAGTGGAACCAAATCCTCTATTATTCCTATTTTGAGGCATACTCTTAAATGAGTCATGTAAACTGGGAAGGAGAAGCAGCTGAGCAATTCTATCTCCTTGGTTAACAGAGCAAATGCCTTGAGGTGAACTAAGTATAATCTTAATTTCTCCTTGGTAGTCTGAGTCTATTACACCAGGAATCACTTGAAAACCTGATAAGCTTTTAGAGCTTCTCCTGAGGATAAGTCCTACAGTTCCTAAGGGAAGAGGTCCCCTAACTCCCGTGGGAATCAGTTGAACCCCCATTTCAGGTGTTAGCACTATGCGGGCAGTGGAACAGAGGTCTAGTCCTGCACTTCCTCTTGTTCCTCTAATGAGGGAGTCAATGGGTAAGAGGGATTGTGTTGAGGAATCATCTGGATGGATGTTTGAGGATACTCTTCCTCTAATGCCTCGTACATTTGTGGGCCCCGGGGCATTGGGCCCCATGCCCCGTTTTTTGAATTCCTAGACAAAATGTTTCCATAAATATCAAATTTAGATCTGCACACCCCCCAATGGTTTCCTTTTTTACACCTGGGGCAGCGGCCTGGGGCACGATATGAGCTTGGTCTTATTTCTCTTTGGGGATATTGTCTAGAATAACCTGATTGATTATAATAATTTTTAGGTTGAGTCCTTTTTGTGAAATTTTGAGGGGAAGCACCTCCCATTGCTGCTGCAATCACATTTCCTGTGACAAAGGCGTCATTTATATCTTTGCATGGTCTTATATATACAGAAAGGTCCCTTTTAGATTTCCAAAGTCTGATAGTGTCTTGACAATATTTGTTGGCATTTTCATATGCCAGCTGAATGACTAATGGCATGGCTTGATCAACGTCTCCAAACACTCTACCTGCAGTTCTCAAAAGCCTATCAGCGAAGTCAGCATATGGCTCATTAGGTCCCTGAATTACTCTAGACAAGCTACCCTGTAAATCACCAGTTCCTTGTAAAGTTTTCCATGCCCTAACAGCTGCGGCGTATATTTGAGCGTAAACTCCAGGATCATACTGAATTTGAAGCTGTAAATCAGCAAACTGCCCTTCTCCAGTTAACATATCTACGTTACGGTCTGGAAATCCTGCAGTCGCATTTCTTTTAGCTGTTTCTACACAAAATTCCTGGAATTGTGACCTCCAAATCAAGTATTGGCCCCCTCTCAATGCTGCCTTACATAAGCCTTTCCAGTCTGAGGGGGTTAAAGTGTTAAGGGACTCCAACATGCTCAATGTGAAAGGAGTTTGGGACCTATATATCATTATTGCCTCTTTGAAATTTTTTAGTTTTAAAATCTATTGATTGGAGCCGGGCGCGGTGGCGCACGCCTGTAATCCCAGCACTTTGGGAGGCTGAGGCAGGAGGATCGCGAGTTCAAAAAGCCAGCCTCAGCAATGGCGAGGCACTTAGCAACTCAGTGAGACCCTGTCTCTAAATAAAAATACAAAAAAGGGCTGGGGATGTGGCCCAGTGGTCGAGTGCCCCTGAGTTCAATCCCTGGTACCACAAAAAAAAAAAAAAAAAAATCTATTGATTGGTGGTACCTCTGTCCATTTTCATTTTCAGATACTGGCAGATCCCATTGTCCCTGCGAGTTTTGACATTCAAGGGCACGCAAGCGCTCAGAAAGACCGTTAATCTCTGTTTCAAGGGCACACAAGTGCCTAGAAAGACAGTTCATAGTTTCTGTAATTGATGCGACCCATGAGAGCACAAAGGATTCCTCCACTTGACGGTCCTTCCTAACTGACTCAGCAGAGGAGGCTGTGCCTTCATGGTCACTTTTATTTGACTCCTCTTCACTACCACTATTTTTATGTTACTATGGTAGTAACATCCTGAGTCCCAGGTTCAATTGAAAGCACGTATTCTTCAGCTATTTTTTTGTGTGTTTGTGGTACCGGGGATTGAACTCAGGGGCACTCGTCTACTGGGTCACATCCCCAGCCCTTTTTTGTATTTTATTTAGAGACAGGGTCTCACTGAGTTGCTAAGTGCCTCACCACTGCTGAGGCTGGCTTTGAACTCACGACCCTCCTGCCTCAGCCTCCCAAAGTGCTGGGATTACAGGTGTGAGCCACCGCACCCGGCTTCAGCTATTTTTAATAATTCTCGAATAGATTTAGCAGCTCGGATCTTTGTCTTTTTTGAGCCCACACTAATACTATCCTTACTGGTCCTAATTGACTCAGCGGAGGCTATGCTTTCATGATCACTTTCCTCCTCACTATCAACTGAGCCAGCTATATCAAAGAATTCTTCCATAGCCTTTATCACTCGGGTCTTTGTTATTTTCGAACCCATTTTAACCGCTCTGACGAGACTCCTCGATTTTCTTACCGTGCCGATTCCGAGCTCCCCTTACGGGCCACCACTTGTTTCCACCTGCAGCTATTGCCGCTTGCAACAACGATACCACAGGAAAGAATTCGGAGGCAGACTGGAAATTAATAGGTTCTTTATTCTTCCTTCTTCTAACATCTTTCTCCAGTTCCAACAACCTCTCCAACTCCAACCACCCTCTCTAGCCAACCTCACCCGGTTATATACTTTTTGCCTTAACAGGTATACACGTGTTAACAGCTCAAACTTACAGGTGCGTCACATAGTGTTCAAGGGCATAGAAAGATTCTTAGATAAATGCATGAATATCAGGTGAAAATACTTAAACACCTCTTATGGCTCTCAGCTAGCCACCATCTTAGCTATCTCTTTATTAGGGCTCTTACATGACCCCAAAACCACAAAATCAATAATGAATGAATAAATATTTAATACTATAAAACATAACATTGACAATAACTGCAATGTAATTCTTACATGGTTATATGTAAACCTAATAAAAGTTTTGGAGAAAATATCCACTTTTTAATTTTTTTTTTAGATGTTGATAGACGTTTATTTTATTCATTTATTTTTATGCAGTGCTGAGACTCGAACTCAGTGCCTCACACATGCTAGGCAAGCACTCTACCACTGAGCTACAACCCCAGCCCCAAGAAAAAAAAAAATTTTTTTTTTTTTTTTTTTTGGTACTGGGGATTGAACTTGGCAGCACTCAACCTAGGATTATAGACATGTGCCACTGCACCTGGGGAGAAAATATTCTTAACAAAACTGAAGTTTGCAAAACTTATAAACATTTTATTCAGTAAATTTTACAGATTCAGTCCCCAGTACCAGGGAAAAAATTTACAGAATATATATGCTGCTTTGGCCTTTTGGTTCACTTTATTTATTTGATATGAGACTCTGATAGAGCTTCTAAGGGCTAAAAAGATCTAGGAAATAGCCCTGCTTGTGCAGCCATAGTTCCTGATTCAGAAGCTCGTAAGTGGGGCCCAGAAGGGGCTGGGGCTGGGGCTCAGTGGTAGAGTGCTCGCCTAGCACGTACACAGCCGGTTCGATCCTCAGCACCACGTAAACATAATAAAGACATTGTGTACAACTAAAATAAATAAATACTTTAGAAAAAAAATTGGGGCCCAGGAATCTTCATTTCATCCAATACTAACCAGTTCCTAAGGGGCAGCCCATGAATCACATTTGGGGAAGCTCTGATTTGGATAAAAGGGAACTCTTGGTGGAGATTGGTGAGCGGCGGCGGCAGCCAGGCCGGGTCTGAGCGCCAGATACCGCTATGTGATTCTGGATATCCCCCTGCTGTTTGAGACCAAGAAGCTGCTCAAGTACATGAAGCACACAGTGGTTGTGTATTGTCATCGAGACACACAACTGGCGCGACTGATGAAGCGGAACAGCCTGAACCGGGAGGATGCAGAGGCCCGCATCAAGGCCCAGCTGCCCCTGAAGGACAAGGCCCGCATGGCTGACCACGTTCTAGACAACTCGGGCGAGTGGAGCATCACCAGACGCCAAGTCATCCTCTTGCATGCTCAACTGGAGCGCTCCCTGGAGTACCTGCCACTAAGGCTTGGGGTCCTCACAGGTCTGGCTGGCATTGCCAGCCTCCTCTACCTGTTTACCCGCTACCTTCTGCCTTCCCCCTAGGTGGGCACACCAAAGCAGGAAGCCCCAGGCCTTTGTCTCCTTGGAGGCCAAAGCTAGGTACCACCTGTTCTGTCTCCCTCCAGCTTCTTCAACATACACACATGCACATCTCTCTCTCTCTCTCTCTCTCTCTCTCACACACACACACACACACACACACACACACACACACACACATGAATCTTGGCTGGACCACTGCTCTGGGCCAACCTTTCTTTATAGTGTGTTCTCTCTGAGGCTGAGAAGCAATCTGTTGTCAATAGGTACGCCTTCCCACCCTCCCCATTGCCCCTCCCTCCTCTGGCAGCACCTATAGAACACTACAGAACAATGTCTGTGATGGCAAAAGCAGCAGTTACATTGGTATAGACTCCTGTGGGCAGGGGTGGGAGCAGTCTTTTGTGGCCCTCACCAGTGTTTGCAACTGGGAGGCCAAGGAATCCCTGGGCTTGAACCTTCTCAACACCTGCCCTCTCAAAGCCAGCACTTCATTAGTAGACCATGGGGATGCATCCACCTTCAGACAGGGTTCTCCCCTAGGTTAAAGTGAGGATTCACTCATGGGTAATGCTGTAGCCAGGCAGAAGCAGGGGTTCTTCTGGGAGACCCCCCCTTACTGTGTTCTCTCCAGTGCTCACTGTCTCCTGCCACTCAGCCTCCTGGCCCTGAACTCTTGGTACTCCACAGCCACCATGCTGTTTCTCACCTCCGTGCCTTTCTCCAGGTGCTCCCTGGTCTGGAATATTTTTCTCCCCACTACAGCTGGCTAACAGCTCAGGCACCAAGCCCCAGGCTGGGTTAGGTGCTCTGGGATACCACCTTCCTGTGTTTTTCCTTAATCTCTGACATAGTAATCAGCCAAAAGCTGGTTGGTTTCTTCTACTAGACTGTACGCCTCTTGAGGGCAGGGTCCGTCTCATTCATATCTGTATTTTTAGTGCAGAGCTGGCTCGCCATTGGTGCTCAATAAAGTATGTTGATCTGAAAAAAAAAAAAAAAAAAAGGGAACTCTTGAGGAAACTCAGGAGGGGAGCATCATCAGAGCTCAACTTGAAAAGTAATCAGGAATGTTATATTGAAGGTGGTTTAGATAGAGTGGCCTAGGGTCAGAACTTTGTGGGCTGTGGATATAGCTCAGTGACAGAGTACTTACCTAGGATGTGCAAGGCCCTGGGTTCAATCCCATGTATCACCAAAAGGAAAAGAAAAAAGAAAAAAAAAAAAACCTTGAGATCTGCACGTAACGCACATAGTATATTTTGTGGGGAGACCATCCAGAGCTTTTATTAGATTCTTAAAAGGGCCCACAACCCACAATGCCTTCCATGTTTCCTATCCAGAGGTTTACCAAGTCCCAGATTAACAGAGGTTTTCAGGAATACCATTAAGTATCTCCTTAAAACAGTGTGTTGTGCTAGAGGGGCATTCACAGTAGCCAACAATCCACAGTGCTCCGACACCTGTGCATTGACTTCCTATCTCCACAGCCACTGTCACCAGCCGTCACCAAGACACAGCAGCCCAGATCATTGCACAGTTTAAATTGTCTTTAATCATCATCTTTTATGGTTAATTTATACCCACCATGGATAATTGGTTAAAAACAGGAAGCATGGAACACAGAGGTTAAAGAATAAGTTAACATGAAGCATAAACACAACAGTCACTGTGTGTGTGTCAGGTCATTGATTGTCCATTTCTTTGAAACAGGAAGAGACAAGCACAAGGGGGAAATTAGGTGCGACAAGGTTATGACTTACGTAGGTTCCCTGGTCCCCCTTAGAGACAGAACTAAAGACTTGCTGCTCAGTGTCACCTGGGAGCTAGTTAAACGTGCAGATTTCAAGCCCCTCCCAAACCTACTGAATCAATCTTCATTTTATCGACCTTCATTTAGTAGTTTGAGACACCCTGTTTACACAATAAAATTAGCAGACCTCCCATTGTGATATGCAAACTGGCTAGAAAAAGACTAGCTGGGCACGGTGGTGCACACCCATGATCCCACCTACTTGGGAGACTGAGGTGATAGGAACTCTGGAGCACAGGAGTTTGGGGCCAGCCTGGGCAACAGAGTGAGACTCCTGTCCCTTGGAGGGGAAAAAAAAAAAAAAAAAAAGTTAACATTGTTTCATCAGAGTAGATTCCATTGGAGTTTTAGATCTGCACTGAAACACCAAAAAATAGGCTGTGAGCCAGGCACAGTGGTGCACACCTATAATCCCAGCACTTGGGAGGCTGAGGCAGGAGGATCGCGAGTTCAAAGCCAGCCTCAGCAATGGCGAGGCACTTAGCAATTCAGTGAGACCCTGTCTCTAATAAAACACAAAAAGGGGCTGGGGATGTGGCCCACTGGTCCAGTGTCCCTGAGTTCAATCCCAGGTACCAAAAAAAAAAAAAAAAAAAAAAAAAAAATGGGCTGTGAAAGTAAAGCAACAGGTATGAGCTGAATACAGATTATTACTGCACTAGATGGGAGGTGTTGATACCTGGCTGCCAGAATCACTGGGAGTGGCTCAGGAGTGATGGTTGATCTACCCATACGCCTGCATCAACCTGCATACGCCTCCATCAACCTGCAGGCCAACTAATTAAGAAGTCTCCCAGATGTCAAAAACAATGTTGACAAGCCATGCGTGGTGACACATGCCTATAATCCCAGCCACTCAGGAAACTGAGGGAGGAGGATGGCAAGTCCAAGGCCATCCTCAGCAACTTAGCAAGACGCTGTCTCAAAAAAAAAAATTTTGGGGGGGGGTGTACCGGGGATTGAACTCAGGGACACTCTACCACTGGGCCACATCCCCAGCTCTTTTTTGTATTTTATTAGAGACAGGGTCTCACTGAGTTGCTAAGTGCCTCGCCATTGCTGAGGCTGGCTTTGAACTCGAAATCCTCCTGCCTCAGCTTCCCAAGTGCTAGGATTATAGGCGTGGCCACTGCACCCAGCTACTTCTGGGATCAAATAATGCTCCTACCTCAACTTCCTGAGGGCTGAAACTCCAGGCCTATGCCCCTGCACCCAGCAGAAAGATTTTTTTTTTTTTTTTTTTGTACTGGGGATTGAATTCAGGGGTACTCAACCACTGAGCCACATCCCCAGCCCTTTTTTATATTTTTACTTAGAGACAGGGTCTCAGTGAGTTGCTTAGTGCCTCGGAGTTGCTGAAGCTGGCTTTGAATTGGGGATTCTCCTGTCTCAGTCTCCCAAGCCGCTGGGATTACAGGCATGCGCCACCAGTGCCCAGCAGAAAGACTTTTAAGTGCCTCTAGAGTTGCCTCTGGAATCAAACTGCCTGGGTTCAAATATCACCTGTATGTCTGATGAGCTCTGGGTCCTGGGCCAATCACTGGTTGAGTTTTAGATTTGCTTTTATCCTGCTTACAGTTAATAAGTTATCCTACTAGTGTCCATCAATGCTGGCAGAAGATACAAGACTCCTGGATCAGAGGCAAGTAACTATTACCCACCTCACAGCCAGCAGCATGATTTGCCTTCCACATTCCTCAGGGGTGACACAATATGGACCCAGATGAATGCCACATAGGCAGTAGTTGCCTCACAGCTGAGGAATACTGAGCTTGGGGAATCTAGCTTTTACAACAGTAAGCAAGTCTACTCTTTGTACCTAGGGGAGACTGCAGGAGCCCTGTTTGGGGATTGGCTTGAATTGCAGTTGACTATGAGCCGTGGAGATTTGGCCATTGTCGCCACCCGTAGTCTCACGGGATTTTGTTGCGGGATCTGGAGTGACTTGGCCGAAATTGCTGATCGGGTCAGCGCCATTTTGGTGGTGTGTTTGGCGTGTTAGTTGTTAGAACCAGAGAGAAAAGTTATCAGAATAAAAGGCTGTTTGTCTCCAGTTTGCTTCTGAAGTTCTTCCCGCGGCTCCGGTGCTCCGAGCGCTTCAGGCGGCGACAGGTGGCGGCCCGTACGGGGAACTTCGGAGCGGACAGGTAAGAACTGAAAGGTCTCTAAAGATGGGTTCGAATATAACTGAATCCCAAGTGATAGAGGCGATGCAAAGACTCCTTGATATACCTGACTCTGTTCTCAGTGAGGAGTATATAGACAAAAATGAAAGTGATCAAAAAAGTGTAGATTCCACTGGGCCAACTGAGACCAGTAAAGAGAGTATTAGAAGAGACCCAAAAATGACAAAAATCCAAGCTATTAAAGCTATTCGGGAGTTATTGGCGAAAGCTGAAGGATACTTGCTCTCACTGGAACCTGGGCCTCAGGATATTGCTTTCAGTGAAATTAGCAGTGGTGAGGAATCTAGTAAAAGTGATCCTGAGAAAATGAGGAAAAAGAAATTTAAAAAGACCGAGAAAAAGGTCCGTCAGGCAGAGGAGTCACTTGTGGAAGTGACTACTCCCCCATGGGTGGAATCCATTACAGAAAATATGAAGGGTATTACTAGGCATTTGCATACCCTAGAAACAGAAATAAAAAGTCTTTCTGATCGCTTATGCGCTCTCGAGGACAACTCACAGATACATTGGGAACCGCCAGCATTTGAAAAGAAAAATGGACAGAGTGTCCATCAGTCAGTAGATTTCAAAACAATAAAAAATCTCAAAGAGGCAGTAATGACTTATGGGCCCCAAGCTCCTTTCACGTTGAGTATGCTGGAGTCCCTTAACACCTTTAGCTTAACCCCCTCAGACTGGAAAAGTCTATGTAAAGCAACATTAAGCGGGGGGCAATTCTTGGTTTGGCGATCGCAATTCCAAGAACTTTGTATAGAAACGGCTAAAAGAAACGCGGCTGCAGGGTTTGAAAACTATAATATAGACATGCTCACAGGAGAAGGGCAATTCGCAGACTTACAGGCTCAAACAGATTATGACTCAGATATATATGCTCAGATAAATGCAGCTGCCTTAGAGGCATGGAAAACTGTACAAGGACCTGGGGATCTACAAGGTAGCTTGTCAAAAGTGATTCAAGGACCTAATGAGCCGTATGCCGACTTTGCTGATCGACTTTTGAGAACTGCAGGTAGTGTGTTTGCAGATGTTGACCAAGCTATGCCTTTAGTTGTTCAATTAGCTTATGAAAATGCAAATAAATGGTGCCAAGCAGCCATCAGGCCATGGAGAACTAAAAAGGATCTTTCCGTATATATACAACTATGTAAAGATATAAATGGCGCCTTTGTCACAGGAAATGTGATTGCAGCCTCAATGAGAGGTGCTTCCTCTCGAAATTTCACAAAGGCTAAACGTAGACATTATAATCAATCAGGATATTCCAGGCAAAATTATCATAATCAATCAGGCAATTCTAGGCAAAATCCCAAAAGAGAAATAAGATCAAGCTCATACCATGCCCCAGGCCGCTGCCCCAGGTGTAAAAAGGGAAATCATTGGGCCAATAAATGCTATTCAAAATTTGACATCCATGGAAATCCTTTGTTCAGGAATTCAAAAAACGGGGCACGGGGCCCAGTACCCCGGGGCCCACAAATGTACGGGGCATTGCAGAAGGAGTATCCTCAAGCATCCACTCAGATGCTTCCCCGACACAATCCCTACTACCCATCCACTCCCTCGCCAGAGGAACAAGAGGAAATGCAGGATTAGACCTCTGTTCCACCGCCCGAATAGTGTTAACACCTGAAATGGGGGTTCAACTGATTCCCACAGGAGTCAGGGGACCTCTTCCCTCAGGGACTGTAGGACTTATTATCGGGCGTAGTCCTAAAAGCTTATTAGGTTTGCAAGTGACCCCAGGTGTAATAAACTCAGACTACAAAGGGGAAATAAAAATAATGCTTAGCTCACCCCAAAGTGTAAGTTCTGTTAATCAAGGAGATAGAATTGCTCAGTTGCTTCTCCTTCCCAATTTACATAATTCATTTAAAATGGGTATGCCTCAAGAAGGGAACAATAGAGGATTTTGTTCCACTGACTCAAGTCCCATGGCTTGCTGGGTTCGAGACTGTTCAAGGAGGCCTATGTGTAAAATAAAAATCCAAGGAATAGAAATGGAGGGATTAATAGATACTGGAGCTGACTCTTCCATTATTAATTTACGCCAATGGCCCAAGCACTGGCCTCTGCAAAAAGCTTCAACCAGTTTAAGAGGCTTGGGATATAATAACCTCCCAGATAAAAGTGCAGTAATTTTAAAATGGGAGGATGATGAAGGCCATAAAGGAACATTTCAGCCTTATGTTTTACCTAATCTACCGGTTACTTTATGGGGAAGAGATATTTTGCAACAAATGGGAGTACACCTTGCAACCAAGCCTGCAGATGTTAAATGTGAAAACCTACAGGGTAATCTTAACCATAAAAGAACTCATTATCAAAAAGTACAGAGTAATCTTAACCCTAAAAGTAATCATTGTCATAAAGGAAAAAGATATTTTTTTTCGGGGCCACTGAGAAAATAATTTTGAAAATACCATGGCTTTCTGATAAGCCAGTGTGGGTCCCTCAGTGGCCCCTATCTAAAGAGAAATTACAAGCGGCCCACCAATTAGTTCAGGAACAATTAGAAGCAGGTCATATAGAACCTTCCACCTCTCCCTGGAATTCTCCCATATTTGTGATCAAGAAAAAGTCAGGAAAATGGCGATTGTTACATGATCTTAGACAAATCAATAAAACCATGCAAGTTATGGGGCCTACTCAACCTGGACTTCCTAGTCCCGTAGCTATTCCAAAAAATTTCCATCTTATTACTCTTGATATAAAGGATTGCTTCTTTTCTATTCCCCTACATCCTCTGGATGCCCCCAGGTTTGCTTTTTTCCGTTCCTTCTATGAACAATAATGGCCCTGATCAGAGATATCAATGGAAGGTTTTACCACAGGGAATGGCTAATAGCCCCACCATATGCCAAATATATGTGGACAAGGCTATCCAACCCATTAAAAATAAATATCCAAACCTCATGTGTCTACATTACATGGATGATATTTTATTGGCCCACCCTAATCAAAAAATCTTATTTAATATATTCAGTGATGTGGTAGAAAATTTAAAAAAATATGGACTATATATAGCAGAAGAAAAAGTTCAAACCAGATCTCCCATATTATATTTAGGATTTAAAATCATGGATACTTTTGTTAGACCCCAAAAAATTTTAATAAATAAAGAACATTTGACCACCCTCAATGATTTCCAAAAACTACTGGGAGACATTAATTGGCTTCGCCCTACACTAAATCTCACTACTGGCCAACTAAAACCTTTATTTGACATCCTTCGTGGAGATCCTGATCCATCTTCACCACGAACATTGACTCCTGATGCTAGGAAAGCTTTAAAGTTAGTAGAAAAAGCCATCGAAGGAGCTCATTGTGATAGATTTGATTTAACTCAACCGCTGATGTTGATTATTATTTCTTCACAATATACACCCACAGGAGTATTTTGGCAACAAGGGCCTTTATTATGGATACATTTGCCCGTCTCTCCTAAAAGTATAATTGAATCTTATACCTCCATGGTGGCTAAACTTATTCTTCAAGGACTTAAGACTTCTACTAAAATATTTGGCATTCACCCTGCTACTATTATTACTCCCTATTCATCATCACAGATTGAATACTTATGCTTCAATGATAATGATTGGGCTATAGCTAAATGCTCTACTTCTGCAAATTTTGATAATCATCTTCCTAAGTCCCCTATATTATCTTTTTGTATTAATCATCCTATTATATTTCCACAGGTAATAAAAAATCAACCTATTCCTAAGGCATTTAATGTATTTACAGATGGGTCCTCAAATGGTACTGCTACAGTAGTCACTAAAAAAGAAAATATGACTTACATAACTGCACACAAATCAGCTCAACTAGTGGAATTGGAAGCTGTGGTAAGAGCTCTGGAAAATTTTAGGGACCAGCCCGTAAACATTTTTTCAGATAGCCACTATATTGTACAAGCCGTCCCAAAATTAGAGTTAGCAGGACCAATAGCACCTCATACTCCAGCCTTTAAATTGTTTTATCAAATACAAAAACTTTTGTGGGCAAGAAAAGAACCCCTATTCGTAGGCCATATTAGAGCACATACTAATTTGCCTGGTCCCCTCCATGAAGGTAATCAAAAGCATCCCATACAATCCTCAGGGTCAGGGCATTATTGAAAGAGCAAACCGAACACTGAAAATTATGTTATTAAAACAAAAAGAAGGAAATTGGAAAAGTCCTAAGGACAGATTGGCAGTTGCCCTGTTTACCTTAAATTTTTTAACTTTAGACTCTAATGGTTATTCTGCTGGAGACAGACATTGGAATCCACACCAACAACATAAACCTTTGGTTTACTGGAAGGATGTTCTTTCAGGTACATGGAAGGGTCCAGATCCAGTATTAATTTGGGGAAGAGGATCTGTTTGTGTTTTTCCAAAAGACGAATCCTCTCCAATATGGATACCATCTAGATTAATAAAACAGGTACCACATCAAAATGATCAAGATGAAGTTATTGAAGAATCAAGATTAATAAAAAAGGTACAAAATCAAGAGGACCAAGATGAAGGTATAGAATGATTCCCTCAAAAGAGTCCTTCAAAATATTTCACAACTTAAGTGTCATTTCTCCCGGCCGGGACGAGGAGATCTCTCTTTAGTGTGCACACAATTGTATTTTTTTTTTTTCTTTTTATACATGTCTTTATGTCTGTACATTTGTCTATATTTCATGTTAATGTGACGTCACAAATATATGTTTGTATGTTTGTTTGTCCAGTGTGACGTCACATAGAACAAAGCGCTTATGAAAAAGAAAATATATATATATATATATGGATCCAAATAACTTTAATTCATTTTAGGTTTAGAGTATTCAATTTAGGTAAATAATTTTATAAATGAAGGTACTTTCAATTTTGATTTATAGGTGTCCCTGGGACTTCTCTTTAGCAAACAATATGACTAGTGCTATATAACCTGATATTTTGGTGTTTTGACTTAAGATTGTTTATTTGTTATTAACTTCATTTGTTTAATAGCTCATTAATTTCAATTATCTCAACAGGTAAAAGATTGCTCTGTATACAGAGACTCAAGGGTTCCAGCTAACAAATTATTTCTCTCAAGTGCCTTTACCTTTTCTTTAATCTATCTTTAATGCAGTAATTACCCTCAGTCTTTCTTTGTTTTGTTCTAAATATGATATTTTTCCAACTTATGTTTGTAGAAGCTCAACCAGCGATGTGTGTGAACAAAAATCAACTTTAATTTTCTAATCTAATTATTCTATTTTGTAGTTTGACAACTCGCCTCTTGACTCAGTGCTGCAATAGCACTGCCTTTCCTTTAATAATTGATGCTTGAGTTTCTAGGTAGCGGGCCCTGAAGATTTGCCGGTGGCATTGTCTAAACATAAAAAAGACGTCTGCTGCTACAGCTGCAGGGATCGCGGCCGCCGCAAGCATCCCTGCTGCTCAAACATCAAACAACCTCACCAACAGTGTGGCCTCTGCTCTACATGCATGGGGCCTCCTACATCAACATGTTACAACAAATGGACATTTTGATCTTTCATTGTTTGGGACTTTACGGGACAATGCCTTGCGGGTATTTGTCTAGAGAATTCAGTGTGTTACTTGTTGGAACTTAGGGCAGCTGATTTGTTTAAACAATTTGATATGCTATGCAATTTGGCTCATCACCAAAAGGCTTGTCGCCTTAAAGCCGCAACATCTCCTCACAATTGGACGGCTGTTAGTCATCATATATAGTCGATCCTAAAGGGCTCCATTGGATGGCTGGTTAGCCAATGACGGGTAAGATCCCCAGAGGGGGACAACCTAAGACAGGCACAGTCGCACGGGACAGTCTCATGTGGCCGACATATCAACCTAAGACAGGAGTCAAGGGCACAGCCTTGATTATCCGATGACGGGTAAGAATGTTGGTTGCACATAGACGTCCTAGAGCATTACCTCTTTTAAAACAAAAAGGGGGAAATGCAGGAGCCCTGTTTGGGGATTGGCTTGAATTGCAGTTGACTATGAGCCGTGGAGATTTGGCCATTGTCGCCACCCGTAGTCTCACGGGATTTTGTTGCGGGATCTGGAGTGACTTGGCCGAAATTGCTGATCGGGTCAGCGCCATTTTGGTGGTGTGTTTGGCGTGAGTTAGTTGTTAGAACCAGAGAGAAAAGTTATCAGAATAAAAGGCTGTTTGTCTCCAGTTTGCTTCTGAAGTTCTTCCCGCGGCTCCGGTGCTCCGAGCGCTTCAGGCGGCGACAGGAGACGTTACTCATCCCTCAAGTTGCTCACTTTAAACACAACCATAAGAAATGCCCCAGCTAGAGGCAGGAATGGTGGTACCTGCCTATAATCCCAGTGGCTCAGGAGGCTGAGGCAAGAGGATCACATGTTCAAAGCCAGCCTCAGCAACTTGGTGAGGCCCCAAGCAACTTAGCAAGATCCTGTCTCAAAATAAAACATAAAAAGGGCTGGGGATGTGGCTCAGGGGTTAACCAAACATGCGGAAGACTCCGGGCCTGACATGGCTTGCTTCTTTGCCTTCCCCAGCAATCACCAACCTCTCTGTGCCTCAGTTTTCTCAGCTATAAACTTGGGGCAATAATATTACCTTCCAAGAGACTGTGGTAAGGTTTAAAAGACATAATGCCTCTCAAGTGTTTAGTTAGCCTGGAAGCCTGGTCACCAAAGTGCTCCCTAAATTTTTGTCACCATTATTGTGGGAAGGGGGAGGTGAAAGTTCACCACAGTCATCAGAAGCCTTTCAGGAAAGAGCAATTCCACTCCAGGAAAAAAGGAACAAAGAAAAACTTGTTCAACATTGTGTCCCCAGGGGCAGCACAGTGCCTGGTAAAGAAGGGCTCCTAGAAATTTTTCATTGAATGGACAAATGGGTTAATGAACAAATGAATAAACCAGTGAAGGCATGTGGTCTCTTAAATGGGCAGGAGTGTCAGGATTAAGGGTCCTGGAGAGTCGGTTGACCTTGAACCAGGTGACATTTCCTCCAGTGATGGAGGAAAGAATAAAAGGACAGAAGTTGGACTCAGACAACTGTGTTCATAGCGCTGAGATGGGGGAAGGGGGCACCTGACGTCAAATGACCTTGGAAGTGAAGGAGAGATGATTCATGGGGTTGCCAGGCAACAGAATATTAATTTGCAATTGAATTCACTGGTTACTTTCCGGAACTGTCCTGCTTTTTTTCTGAGAGAGGGAGACAGAAGCTGAGGAAGGGGTGGTGGTAGCCTTTGCCCAGGAATGGGGACCAACCTGCAGATTCCAAGCAGGACAAGGAGCAGCACTCCAGGTGTACCCCATATAACTGAAATGACAAACCTTGGGATGCAAGCTGGAGAAGGAGGAAAGTAAGACCAGGAGGTGCAGGTGGGGTGACGACCCAGATGGGTGGAGGAGCCAGAAGGTAAAATAAGCAGAAACTGGGCTTCTGGAAAGAGCATGAGATGGAGACTGTGGGCTGAGGGGAAGCCGCTGTCCAAGGAGTCCAAGAAGACCCACCAGGTTCACAGCTCAGCACCCTGACCTGCTACCCATGGGGACTAATCCTGGCTGAGCCTTACTGCCTCATCTCTGAAATACACCTGAATAGAGACTCCTCCAACACAGGAGCCTTCAGAATTATTTTTCCCATTTAAAATTGACAAACAAAATTTTTCTCAATATTTTATAAAAATATTCAAATACACCCAGCATGATGGTGCATACCCATAATCCCAGCTACCCAGAAAGATGAGGCAAGAGGATTGGGAATTTGAGGTCAGCCTCAGCAATTTAGCCAAACCCTGTCTCAAAATCAAATGACAGGGCTGTGGATGTAGCTCAACTCTCGCCTAGCATGTGAAAGGCCCCGGGTTCAATCCTTAGTATGGGAAAAGAAATATTTTAAAATACACAGAAAAGTAGAAAGAATTTTAATGTGAATACTTACACCCAACTGAAAAGTGAAAAAATGCAAACACTTGTGTAAACATAAGTCATTCCCAAAACTGTTCTCAGTCTTTGGAAAAGCCACAAAACATTCTTGCTCCTTATTTTGTCTAGCTTACAAAACCGGGTGGCCGACTACTCTTCCCCTAGCAGTCAGGCTGACCCAAAACTTTAAAATAATGCTTTGTATGTAATTTTATATGTTAACCAATCAGAAGAGCGCTGTGAAACCCCCCCCCCCTTAACTTGTATGTATTTCATTATAAAAACCCTGCTAAATATGGGCTCGGGGCCTCTTAGCATCACCAGTTACCGAATGCGCAGAGGACCAAGCTCGAGCTTGCTAATAAATGACTCTTTGTTGCTTGCATTAACCAAGGACTCTGGTGATCTTTCTGGGGGTCCCAAGCCGCGGGGCACAACACAGCACATTGATTCTGTCACTTATATTTTTTTTTTTTTTTTTTTTTTTTTTTTTTTTTGTACCAGGGATTGAACTCAGTGGCACTAGACCACTGGGCCACATCCCCAGCCCTTTTTTGTATTTTATTAGAGACAGGGTCTCACTGAGTTGCTAAGTGCCTCGCCATTGCTGAGGCTGGCTTTGAACTCGCGATCCTCCTGACTCAGCCTCCCAAAGTGCTGGGATTACAGGCATGCGCCACCGCGCCCGGCTTCTGTCACTTATATTTTTATTATTTTTTATTTTTCTTTTTGTGTACCAGGGATTGAACCCAGGGGTGCTTAACCACTAAGTCACATCCCCAACCCTTTTTAATATTTTATATAGAGACAGGGTCTCACTAAGTTACTTAGGGCCTCACTAAATTGCTAAGGCTGCCTTTGAGCTCACAATCCTCCTGTCTCAGCCTCCCAAGCTATTGGGGTTACAGGCGTGCACCACCATGAACACCTATATTTTATTATTCTTGTATGTGTGTGTGTGCTACCTGGGATTAAACTCATGGCTTCAGGCACAATGTGCAAATGTTCTGCCTTTGAGCTACATTTCCAGCCTTTTTTACTTTTTTTTTTTTACAATGGTATTTTATACATAATTATTATTTTTGACACAGCAAAAAGATTGAGATATGCAAATAATATACTAACAATATACTTACAAAGTACTTAATTTAAAATGTGATTAGGAGTGAATATTATGTGCAGTTAGATTTTTAAAAATCATACCTAAAGTAGTCAAAGAGGGCTGGGGTTGTGGCTCAGGGGTAGAGCACTCACCTAGCATGTGCGCAGCCGGGGTTCAATCCTCAGCACCACGTAAAAATGAAGGCATTGTGTACAACTAAAACAAATAAATAATTATTTTTAAAAAAGAAGAAGTAAAAGAAAATGCGACACCCTGATCCAACCAATAAGGCCTTATTACTTTTTGATTTTGAGACAGGGTCTTGCTAAATTGCTCAGGCTAACCTCAAACTTGCAGCCCTCCTGCCTCAGCCTCTTGAGTAGCTGGGATTACATGTGTGTGCCACCTAGTCCAGTGTATATTTCATTATTATTGGTTACATATCTGTCCATCTTTTTTATGAAATTTAATATAAAGTGTGCTATGCACACTTCACTCTAAACTCTTCGTTAACTATAGAGTTCATCAATTTTTTGCAGTTTGTGTTTTGGATAACATTTCTATTAATGGGGTGCATAAATCCTAAGTGTGCATTTAGTGGGTTTTGACAGGCTGTAGCCAGAGTTGTGGGCTCTAGTTTAAGTAATAAGTGAAACAATAAACCCCATGAGAGCTCATTCAGTAAGGGAAAGTGTTAACATGTGAGAAGCAATACAGTCCCAAAGGTGGAGGCCCGGTGGGACTGAACCTGGGACCACGGGAGCAGAAGCTAGTGTGAGGCCGGGTAGAAGAAGCAGTTTAAAACCTCATCATGCCGGGCGTGGTGGCGCACGCCTGTAATCCCAGCACTTTGGGAGGCTGAGGCAGGAGGATCGCGAGTTCAAAGCCAGCCTCAGCAATGGCGAGGCACTTAGCAACTCAGTGAGACCCTGTCTCTAATTAAAAAACACAAAAAAGGGCTGGGGATGTGGCCCAGTGGTCGAGTGCCCCTGAGTTCAATCCCCAGTACCACAAAAAAAAAAAAAAAAAAAAAAAAAAAAAAAAAAAAAAACCTCATCATGTTTTAGAGACCTCATGAATGCCACCGGGGCCTCATGTACATGACCATGCCACGACCCTCCAAGGTCAGTGAAGTTGGCCCACTGTATCCTGTGTCCCACGTCTGTGGATTCAACCAACCAAGGATCAAAAATATTCAGGGAAAATTTTTGTGTCTATGCTAAACATACACAGACTTTTTTAATCTTGTCAGTATTCCCTAAGCAATACAGTAGAGCAACAAGTTCCATAGCATTTACACTGCATTAAGTTATTATAAGCAATCTAGAAGTGATTTAAAGTATACAGCAAGATGTGTACAGGTTACATGCAAATATTATGCCATTTTAGGTGAATACTGAGGATGACTGTTCCAGTACCATCCTCATTTGACATATATGAAAACCAAGACCCAAAAGATCCAAGTGATTTGACTTAGATCAATAGCACAGTTAAGTGCCACAGCTGGGATTTAAGGCCAGGATTCTGCAGCTTTCTTGCCCAGGCCTTTCACATACACAAATTTGATGGGCGTGGTGGCACACGCCTGTAATCCCAGCAACTTGGGAGGTTAAGGCAGGAGGATTGCAAATTCAAAGCCAGCCTCAGAAACCTAGTGAAGCCCTAAGCAACTTAAATCCTGTCTCAAAAAACTAAAAGGACTGCCAGGCGTGCGGTGGCGCACTCCTGTAATCCCAGCACTTGGGAGGCTGAGGCAGGAGGATCCTGAGTTCAAAGCCAGCCTCAGCAATGGCGAGGCACTTAACAACTCAGTGAGACCCTGTCTCTAAATAAAATACAAAAAAGGGCTGGGGATGTGACCCAGTGGTCAAGTGCCCCTGAGTTCAATCCCCGGTACCACAAAAAAAAAAAAAAAAAAAAAAAAGAGGACTGGGGATGTGAGTCAGTGGTTCAATCCCTGTTGCCGCCTGCAGCAACGATACCGCAGGAAAGAATTCAGAAGCAGACTGGAAAATGAATAGGCTCTTTATTCTTGCTTCTTCTAACTTCTCTCTCTGGCTCCAACAACCTCTCCAACTCCAACAACCTCTCTAGCCAACCTCACCCAGTTAAATACTTTTTGCCTTAACAAGTATACACGTGTCAACAGCTCAAACTTAACAGGTGCGTCACATAGTGTTCACGGGCATAGGAAGATTCTTAGATAAATGCATGAATAGCAGGTGAAAATAATGAAACACCTCTTATGGCTCTCAGCTAGCCACCATCTTAGCTATCTCCTTATTAGGGCTCTTACAAATCCCCAGTACAAAAAAAAAGTCACAAAAATTCTCATTCTACCCACAAACTCCAGCTGATGCCTGGACTTCACCTCAAGGCTCTGAGTTGAGAGGCCTGTGGGGCAGCCGGCATGGGGGAAGATGGTTAAAACTTCTCCCGGTGATCTGAACACAAAGCCTGGGCTGAGAACCACCCCCTTCAAAGGCACAGATAGATGGACATCTGATGCAAAGGGGTGGGGGGGTTCAGGAGAGCTGGCAGACAGGTGCCCTGTCTCTGCGCATCAGGCCTGCATCTGGGTCCCTGGGGTTGGGTGGGCCTCTCTAGCTCAGTCTGGGTCCCTGGGGTTGGGTGGGCCTCTCTAGCTCAGTCTGGGTCCCTGGGGTTGGGTGGGCCTCTCTAGCTCAGTCTGGGAGCAGCAGCAGGCTGCCCTAGTGGCCCTGTCACTTTATCATGCCATAGAGCAGGTGAGGCCAGAACTCATGAACCCATTTCCCCCTGCCAAACCCCTGTCCCAGGAGGGACCATGGATGCCCAAGTTGACACAAACACCTCCCAGGTGTCACTGTTTGTCCCCAGCACCACAACACCCTCCAGGCCCTTGTTGCCTAGGGCAGGGTGACTGAGTCATCACCAATCTCTCTCTTTTCCACTATCAAGAACCACCTAGGGCTGGGCAAGGTGGTGCACCCCGTAATCCCAGCAACTAGGGAGGCTGAGGCAGGAGGGTCATGAGGTCAAGGCCAGCCTCAGCAGTTTAGCAAGACCCCCATCTCAAAATAAATAAAAAGAACCCCCCTCTCTTGGGGCTGGGGTTGTGGCTCAGCGGTAGAGCGCTCGCCTAGCACGTGTGTGGCCCGGGTTCAATCCTCAGCACCACGTAAACATAAATGCATTGCATTGTGTACAACTAAAGCAAAATAAATAAATATTTAAAAAAAAAAAAAGAACCCCCCTCTCAAACTAAAAAGGACTGTGTCTCTAAATCCATAGTAGAGGATCCCTGGAATCAATTCCCATTAGTACACACACAAACACACACACACACACACACACACACACACACACACACAAAACAATTAGGAGGCCAGGGGTTGTGGATTCAGCTCAGTGGCAGAGCTCTTGCCTAGCTATGCCCAAGGCCCTCAGTTCAGTCTCTGAAAAAAAAAAAAAAAAAAAAAAGAAGAAGAAGAAGAAGAAGGAGGTAACAGGAAGCAGAGCTGCTGCCTCCCTGATAGCGGTGGCCCTCCCCAGGGAACATTCGCCCTCGTAGAATGTTCTTGGTATCATGGTGATGTTTGTGTGCCCCTAGAATCGAAACCCCACCAAAGCAGCAGCAGTACCCACCTCTCATCCCAGACAGGCCTCCTCTCGACCCTGGCTCCCAGCAGGCCCTCTGTAACCGAAACTCATATGGAATATTTAAGAGATCAAAATGCTTTAAAGAACATCTCCTTTGGGCTGGGGATATAGCTCAGTTGGTAGAGTGCTTGCCTCACACGCACAAGGCCCTGGGGATCTCCTTGTATCTGTCTTTGAAAAATCACATGCAAATTCCTGAAGGATTTGTCGTTACTGACAGAAGCCTTCTGAAGGCTGTAATTCTTGTATTCTTTTAGGGGTGTGAGGGTACTGCAGTTACTGAGGATTGAACCGGGGACACTTTACCACTGAACAGCATCCCCAGCCCTTTTTATTTTTTATTTTGAGACGGGGTCTCACTAAGTTGCTGAGGGTGGCCTCCTGCCTTAACCTCCTGAGTTGCTGGGATCACAGGCATGCAACACCTCTTCTTCATTTTCTATTGTTGCAAAATAAATTCCCATAACTTGGAAGCTTATAACAACACACATTTATTCTCTTGCAGTTCTGGAGGGCAGAAGTCCAGGTACAGTGGTGGCTTCCTGGGTCCTTTGCTTAGGGTCTGACAAGGCCCAAATCAAGGGGTGGGGAAGACTGAGTCCTTTTGGAGGCTACAGGGGTAAATCCATTTACAAGCTCATCCAGATTGTTGGCCAAATTCAGTTCTTGGTGTTTGTGGGCCTGACTTTCCAGTTCCTTGCTGGCTGTCCACAGAGGGCCTCTCTGGGCCCCTTAAGGCCACCTGAGTTGTCCTGCTACCACATTCTGATCAGCAACTGCGCAGGAGTCCTTCTCATAACTTAAGATCTATCTGATTGTCCTTCAGTGACATCAGTCTTTTTATTGTTGGTTTTTGCGGTGCTGGGGATTGAACCCATGCCTCACACATGCTATGGCCACATCTCTTCCAACTGCAGCTGGGGAAATTTCTCTGCTTTTTTTTTTTTTTTTTTTTTTTTTTTTTGGTCCCAGGGATTGAACTCAGGGGCACTCGACTACTGAGCCACATCCCCAGCCCTTTTTTATTTTTTGTATTTTATTAGAGACAGAGGCTCACTGAGTTGCTAAGTGCCTCGCCATTGCTGAGGCTGGCTTTGAACTCGCGATCCTCCTGCCTCAGCCTCCCAAGTGCTGGGATTACAGGCATGTGCCACTGCGTCCAGCAATTTCTCTGCTTTTTTAAGGCTACATGATTAAATTGGGCCCAGTCAGATAATCCAGATGATCTCTCTATTTTAAAATATGTAACCTTAATTATATCTGCAAAGTCCCTCTGCCATGGAATGTCACATATTCACAGGTTCCGGGGATTGGGGTGCGGACATGGGAAGACCATCATTCTGCCTGGACACGCCTCACACAGCCCTGGATTTCAGGCCCAGCTCTCCTTTTTCAGTGTGCGAACTCAGAACGGGGATTGTTTCACCTGTCTGAGCCTCAGTTTCTTCATCTGTAGAATGGAGTCACCCAAACATATACACCCCAGGACCATAGTGAAGAGTAACTGCATTCATTCATGCGAAAGGCTGGTCGCCGACTCGCATGCAGCCTTGTTGTCATTGTGATGACTGGGGTAGGTTGACAGGGAGGACGTGGGACGCGGTCCCAGGATTTGGGATCTGGTCTTCAATTTAGAGAGAGAAAGTGGATTCTCTGAATGGGTGGCTCTCTGGCAGGACAGAAAACTTTGGGTTCACTGAGTGATGCTTTTTCTCCTCTAAGCCTTGGGGAAGAGAAGCTCCCCCGTGTGCCCAGATCTTCACACATTTCCCCTTTCCTGAAGCCCTGGAAGTAGGAACGAATGACTCCCATTTCACAGATGAGGTTAACTGAGACCCCAACAGAGCAAGGGGTCTTTTTTTTTTTTTTTTTTTTTTTTTTTTTTTTTGGTACCAGGAATTGAACTCAGGGGCACTCGACCCCTGGGCCACATCCCCAGACCTTTTTTTTGTATTTTTATTGGAGACAGCATCTCACTGAGTTGCTAAGTGCCTCGCCATTGCTGAGGCTGGCTTTGAACTCGCAATCCTCCTGCCTCAGCCTCCCAAGTGCTGGGATTACAGGCGTGCGCCACTGTGCCCGGCTAGGGCAAGGGGTCTTGATGATGCCAAATGAATGAAATTCCCAAGATGTTCTGGGCGCTGCGTGGAGGGCTTTATGTACATCACCTTCACAAGACCCTCCCCAAAATTATTCCCCTCATTTCCTGGAGGAGAAAACAGCTTAGCAGAGAGATTTATCCAAAGATCAACACCTGGAAAAGGGAAGGACCAGGAAACGCTTTCCTTTCCATCAGACCAGGTGCCCTTGTGAGGACAGCATGCGGTTTCTGTGACTGTGGGTTCCTGGGATGAGGGCCATCTCTCCCCTCTCTAAAGATGACCTCCACTCCTGCAAGCCTGACAGTGCCACGGTGACACCCGCCATGAATCGGTGCCGAATGGGAGACGTGCGTCTATTCAGGGAACTTGCCATCCCTCCTGCAAGCAGCCTGGTGAAGAACACCCGAGGGGGTGTAACCCTGTCCACCAGCAGAAATCAAGCCTGGACAACCTGGGCTCTGCGGAACGCTGGTCATTTCCTGTTACTCCAGCAGCACCGTCTCCATCCCCTCAGGATATGAACAGAGCTGCTCTCACTGTACCCTCTCCCCCAAACCCTCTCAAGGTACTTCCATCTCTGAGAGTCTATGATTCAATTAATTATCACCAATGCCTGTGCTGTTTTTTTCATTTTTCATTTATTCCGTCGGCTGAGTCACCGTGTCCTGCTCTGAATTAGAGTGGTTCTTCACTAGAACATTTGGCCACCGGTTGCCATGGACACCTCGCAGCCTGCATCCTTCATCACCCGTTAATTCTCAACAAGGCTGGCTGCGAGCGTGGGTACCACTGCCCTTAATCAAGAACCAAGGAGCACCAGAACTCCCCCTCAGAAGTGGGGGGGTGGGGGGGGGGTGGGAGTTAATGACGCATGAACAAGAGCAAATGTCTGGTTCCAACTGTGGAAAAATAAAATAATAGCCTAGAGCTCATCACATCCATCCATGTCCAGGTAGCAATTTACCAAATAAGTCAACAAGCATGCCATTTTGTTTTTTTGGTACATCTTTGTCTGCTTGCTAATCTTTTTTTTTTTTTTTTTTTTGGGGGGGGGTCAGGGTACCAGGGATTGAACTCAGGGGCGCTCAACCACTGAGCCACATCCACAGCGCAATTTTGTATTTTATTAGAGACAGGGTCTCACTGAGTTGCTTAGCTCCTCACCTTTGCTGAGGCTGGCTTTGAACTCACAATCCTCCTGCCTCAGCCTCCGAGCTGCTGGGATTATAGGCATGTGCCACTGCGCCCAGCCCTGTTTGCTAATCTTTTAAGATTCTTCTTTTTTTTTAAGGAAGGGTTCTGCAGATTGAACCTAGGGCTGCTTTACCACTGAGCCACATCCCCAGTCTATTTATTTATTTATTTATTTATTTATTTATTTATTTATGGATCAGGGTCTTCCTGAGTTCCTGAGGATCTACCAAATTGCTGAGGCTGGCCTTGGAATCCTTCTGCCTCAGCCTCCTGAGTCACTGGGATCATAGGCATGCCCCACCCATCCAGGTTTGAGATGTATTTTTACATTGGAAAACTGTGAATACTTAGCCTGGCGGGCTTGGTGGCGCACACCTGCAATCCCAGCACTTGGGAGGCTGAGGCAGGAGGATCGCGAGTTCAAAGCCAGCCTCAGCAATGGTGAGGCACTTAGCAACTCAGTGAGAGGGCTGCGGATGTGGCCCAGTGGTCAAGTGCCCCTGAGTTCAATCCCTGGTACTTAAAAAAAAAAAAAAAAAAGAATTTCAGAGATTACAGAGCACTCATTGTTAGAGAGATGTAATTAAAAGTGAAATGAGGGGTTTTAGGAGCAAGGTCTGGGATAGGGGCGGCAGGCACCATGTCCGGTCCGCGAAGGTGGCAAGAAGAAACCCCTGAAACAGCCTAAGAAGCAGGCCAAGGAGAGATAAGGCTTTCAAACAAAAACAAAAAGAAGAGCAGAAGAAACTTGAGGAGCTAAAAGCGAAGGCCACGGGGAAGGGCCCCATGGCCACAGATGGAATTAAGAAATCTGGCAAAAAGTAAGCCGTTTCTTGTGCCTGAAATGATGGTGATTGTTGATTCCATTCCTATTTAAACATGAGGATCCCCGCTGTAACATCTTTTGCCACCTATAGCTAGAATGAAGTGTTGTGTTGGAGTCTGTTGTAAATTTAAGAATAAACTTTTGTAAAAAAAATAAAATAAAAGTGAAATGAGGGCTGGGGATATAGCTCAGTTGGTAGAGTGCTTGCCTCCCATGCACAAGGACCTGGGTTCAATCTCCAGTACACACACACACACACACACACACACACACACAAATAAAGTGAAATGAGAAGCCTGGTGTGGTACTGCACTCCTGTAATCCCAGCTGTGCAGGAGGCTGAGGCAGGAAGTTTCATATTCAAGGCCAGCCTGGGCAACTTAGCCAGACCCTGTCTCAAAACAGAAAATAAAAAGGACTAGAAGAGTGCTCACCTAGCATGCATGTTGCACTGGGTTCAATCCTCAGCACCACATAAAAATAAAATAAAGATATTGTGTCCACTAAAACTAAAAAAATAATTTTTTTTTTAAATGGGGCTTAAATAAGAATCGCAGCAAGTCTCCTCTGCTAAAGAACAAAAGAAGTGGGACCATGAGACCTTGGGTAGGATATTTTAGGAGATACCCTTAACAACCTTGAACTCCAAGTTTCTCTGAACCCTCAGAACTAGAAGAAAAGCCTCTACCTCACCAAGGGAGAGCAGCTTATCCTTCACTAGAGACCATGCAAAAGCCTCCCAGAAGCAGATGCTTCATAAGATGATGCTTCTCTTCAAGATCTGACCCTGTGCCAGGTGTGGTGAAGCACTCCTGTAATCCCAGAGGTTCCCGAGGCTAAGGCAGGAAGATCGAAAGTTCAAAACTAGCCTCAGAGCCGGGCGCGGTGGCGCACGCCTGTAATCCCAGCACTTTGGGAGGCTGAGGCAGGAGGATTGCGAGTTCAAAGCCAGCCTCAGCAATGGCGAGGCACTTAGCAACTCAGTAAGACCCTGTCTCTAAATAAAATACAAAAAAAAAGGGCTGGGGATGTGACCCAGTGGTCCAGTGCCCCTGAGTTCAATCCCCGGTACCACCAAAAAAAAAAAAAAAAAATAGCCTCAGAGGGGCTGGGGTTGTGGCTCAGCAGCAGAGTGCTCGCCTCACATGTGCGCGGCCCAGGTTCGATCCTCAGCACCACATAAACATAAATGCATTGTATTGTGTACAACTAAAGTAAATAAATAAATATTTTAAAAAAAAAAAAAAAAACTAGCCTCAGAGCTGGGTGCAGTGGCACACTCCTGTAATCCCAGCACTTGGGAGGCTGAGGCAGGAGGATTGCGAGTTCAAAGCCAGCCTCAGCAACGGTGAGGCACTTAGCAACTCAGTGAGACCCTATCTCTAATAAAATACAAAAAAGGGCTGGAGGTGTGGCCCAGTGGTCAAGTGCCCCTGAATTCAATCCTTGGTATCCAAAAAAAAAAAAAATACTGTGAATACTTCATGAAGATTACTATCTCCCTGTGAAAGCAAACCCAGGGAGCCTTGAAATGAAGGACCCTCATTTGACTCTGGATAGGGGGTTTGCAAGAGGCTGGAGTTGAGAAGCAGGTGTAGGGAAGTCGACGTAAGGGAAAGAGAGATGCCGAGAGTTTTCCATGGTAAGGGGAGGATGAAAGGTGTCAGAGGCAACCAGGACGTGAGCCACGCTGCAGACGGAGCAAAACCATCAACCATGGCCCATTGCTCCTGATAACTACAACACGTCCTGTTTGCGGAGGCTGGGGGAGGGGACAGGGATCAATACATCACCCCTCATTCACACACTCCCTGCCCATCAAACATCAGTTTATGGAGAAATAGGCTTCCCCTGAACCTAAGGTCACTGGGTTCATTCCCCTCACCTACCCCCACCCAAGGGACGTAGTCTAAGAGAAGAGTACCAGGGCTCTGATCCCAAGGATGCGGTAGGAACCACCACTCCTGACCTGGGGAGCATGTCCCTGTCACCTGCCCCTCATGCCCAGCTAACGAGCTCCCCCCTTCCCTTCCCCAAGCCCCAGATGATGAAGACCGTGTGACAGGGTGGGGCACAGGTGGCAGGTTCTGCCTATGCCCCACGCCCATTTCTCTTGCTGTGGGGAGGCTGGCCTCATGCCAGAGAAGGGCTTGGGAGGGACTTTGAGGGCTTTATAAGCAGGCCTGGAGCGTCAAGAAGAGCAGAGAGCTGACCCGGCGACCACACCACCCACCTCCCAGCTCTGCAGGTGAGAAAACCCCGAGGGGAGGGGAGAGTGGGGAGCCCCTCACTGTCAAGGTACCAGGCCACTGCCAGAGGCTGGGGCTCACACCCTGGTGTCTCCAGGGTTGGGACCTGACCCTTAGCCCAGGGAAGAATTAGGTCTCAGCTCTAGGACAACCCTGGCGTTCCCAGCCCTTGTCTCCCACCTGCCCCTGTGCTTCAACCAGGACCCTGCCAACCCTCTTTCCTGACGTTCCTCCTAGCCCAAGGGGGTGAGGAGGACAAGGGCTACTCTCCCGTCACTCAGAGGAGGAAACCGAGGCCCGGGAGGGAAATTGGACTTGCCCAAAGTCATTCAAATTAGTAGGCAGGACTGAAACCGGAACTTTTCACTCCTGGATCCCATCTCTACCTCTCTCCTAGACCAGCAATGCCCTAAAGAACCTTCCATGATGATGGAAACGTTCTGCATCTGCACTGCTTTGGACAGCCTTATCGAAGGCAGCCAGGAGCCATGTGTCCTCTTAACATGTGGCCAGTTTGAGGGAGGAATTGTTTTGTTTTTTAGCCAGGCTGGTTTCAAACTCATGGGCTCAAGCAACCCTCCTACCTCAGCTTCCTCAATAGCTGGGACTGCATTCACACACTCTGCTAAGGGAGGGATTTTTCTATTAAAACTCAACTTAAATTTAATTATATCATTGTTATGTATTATTTTTAGTTTGTTAATTAATTGTGGCTAGAGGGTACCTATTGGTTAAATGTGCAGCTTCCATTGGACACTGTAGCTCCAGGTCACTGATTTTTCAATTTCTGTTTCTGTATCATCCAATTTTTTTTTTTCTCCCAAAGAAAACCTAACCTAGAACCTCATTATGAAAAAACATTAAAAATAGCATTTTAGCCAGGCGTGGTGGCACATGTCGATAATTTCAGTGACTCGGGAGGTTGAGGAAAGGCGGATTGCAAGTTCAAAGCCAGCCTTAGCGACATAGCAGGTCCCTAAGCAACTTAGTGAGACCCTGTCTCAAAAATAAACAAATAAAAAGGGCTGGGGATGTAGCTCAGAGCACCCTTGGATCAATCCCCAGTAAGAAAGCGGGGCGGGGGCAGGGAGTATTTTATTAATACAAAGGTTTTTTTTGTGTTTTTTGGTACCGGGGATTGAACTCAGCGGCACTAGACCACTGGCCCACACATCCCCAGTCCTTTTTTGTATTTTATTAGAGACAGGGTCTCACTGAGTTGCTAAGTGCCTCGCCATTGCTGAGGCTGGCTTTGAACTCGCGATCCTCCTGCCTCAGCCTCCCAAAGTGCTGAGGTTACAGGCGTGCGCCACCGCGCCCAGCTTACAAAGGTTTTTTTTTTTAACAGGAGAAAGTTTCTATCATTTACTCATGATAGAGCCAATCAGAATAATGAGGCTGAGCCGGGCCTTTGGATTGTCTACTCAGGCATCCCATTTACTTCTGTATTAAGGTTTCCCCAGATTTGATCCACCATGGTTGCAAATGGTAACAGTTAAATTTTTCCCAAGCACTTTAGTACCATCACAGGATACTCCTCAGCTAAGCAAACAAGGCAGGAGGCCCCTTCCTCCAAGGGCCACACAAACACAGTGAGACCTGGCCACCATTCTGGTGGTCTCCAAAGTGACCGCATGTGGTAACACTCCTGAGTATGTATGCTCCTTGGTGTCACTATTTAAAAGTTTACTTTAAATGACAAGATTTAAACATCTACACAGCCACTGACATGTACTCAGATCACGCAGAGCAGTCTGGGAACCATGCTCTAGGGTTTGAATTTCTCCAAAGGGAAGCAGGTAAGGAGGAAAGGCCAGGCCTGGGGTGCTGGGCAGAGCGGGCAGGAAGTGGAGAGAAGAACCCGAGATACAGCCTGCCACCCACCAGGAATCACGGGCCTGTGGCAGGTGGGAGCCCTGAACTGGAGCCCATGTGATCTGGCTCCCTGTTGCCGGGCCTGCGGGGGGACACCTTGAAACCTGGGCCTTCTCCCCTTTGCAGACAAGATGCAGCGACTGTGTGTGTACACGCTGGTTTTGGTGCTGGCTCTCGCTGCCTTCTCCGAAGCTTCTTGGAAGCCTCGATCCCGGCTGCAGGATACGCCCTTGGGTCCAGTCACCAATAAGGGCCTGGAGCCACAGTGGCTGGACCAGCTGGGCCCAACCTCTCACCACCGAAGGCAGCTAGGGCCCCAGGGGCCCCCACACCTCGTGGCAGGTAGGAGCTGCCAACCACCCGCCCTGCTCACCCTCCCTGCTCAGCCAGGTTTGGCCAAGGTCCCCCCATACTGGCCCTGACCTCTGTTCCTGGAGGTTAGGTGTCCTTCCTCTATTTTCACCTCCCATTGCCTCCTCAGACCTGTCCAAGAAGCAGGGGCCATGGATGGAGGAAGAAGAAGCAGCGTATGGGTGGATGGACTTTGGCCGCCGCAGTGCTGAGGAAGGGGGACCAGCGTCCCTAGAACCAAGCTTCAGAGCTCCACCACCTCCCACCCCACCCTAGCCCCATCTTCTAAAAAGCAAATCAAAATAAACTAGCTTCAAATGGATACTGGATTGCGTCAAATGATGTGAGGCTGGGAAGGGGGACTCAGCTGGGGACAGGGTTGAGGCATCAAGGAGAGTTAAGCTCTGCCAAGCATCAGGGACACTGAACAACCCCTAGGACAACGGACCAAGGCTAACTCTTCTCCCAGAGCACAGCACCGAACAAGAATCTATCTGGGTGGTGGGGCTGGGGTGGTGGCGCAGTGGTAGAGTGCCCCTGAGTTCAATCCCCGGTACCAAAAAAAAAAAAAAAAAGAAAAGAAGGGGGGGGGGGCTGGGGAGGTAGCTCGGTGGAAGAGCGTCCCTGGTTTCAATCCTCAGCACTGCAAAAAATCCAACTGTGTCACTCTCAGTTTTAACCTTCCAAGCCTTCCCTTACACCTAGAATCAAACCTCAACTCTTGCCAAAGCCCTAAGAGCTGGCTCTGCCACCCTCCTCCCTCTGCCAGTGCCTGTTCCGTCCTCTCCTTACTCAAACATACCATGCTCCTTCCTCTGTCCTTGCTGTTCCCTACGCCTGGAATGATCTTCCCCAGATACACATACAGCAGGTTCCCCTCTTCTCCTTGAATCCTTGGTTGAAATGCCTTTTCCTGACAGACCTGATCCTTCTGCTCCTCACCCTTTCCAAGAGATTCCATTACTCCATTACAACAGAACCTTTTTTTTTTTTTTTTTTTTTTTTTTTTTTTTTTTGGTACTGGAGATTGAACCAGGGTTGCTTAAACACTGAGCCACATCCACAACCCTTTTTATTTATTTATTTATTTATTTATTTATTTATTTATTTATTTATTTATTTTGAGACAGGGTCTTGCTAAGTTACATAGGGCCTTGCTAAATTGATAAGGCTGGTTTTGAATTTGCAATCCTCCTGCCTTAACCTCCTGAGCTGCTGGGATTACAGGCATTTGCTACCACGCTCAGCTTACAACATAATATTTTCTTGAGAGCACAGTTCACAAGCTGCAGTTGGTGTTTTGCCAGTTTATCATCTGCCTCCCCAGCTAGGCGGAAAATTTTGGAGAATAGAGAACACTTGTCTCTCTTCTTTGCTGTATTCCTAGTGCCAAAAATAGGGGAACAGATGGGTGTGGCAGTGCGTGCCTGTAATCTCAGTGCAGCTGAGGCAGGAGGATCACTAGTTCAAGGCCAGCCTGGGCATCTTAGCAACACCCTGTCTCAAAATAAAAAAATAAAAAGGGCTGGGATGTAGCTCAATGGTAGAGTGCTCCTGGGTTCAATCCTCAGTGCCACACATCCACACAAAAAATAAAGAAAAGAAGGAAGAGAAAATGAGAAAGAAATGAGGAAAAGAAGAAAAAAATAAATAAATAAACTAATGGGAACCAAATAAATATTTGCCAGATTGACAGGTGAGTGACTGGCATACCTGATCCTCCCTCACCGTTGTCTTTCTTCATTGTTCTAGTACTTATCAGCAGCACTCTACCACAGGCACAGGCTGCTCGCCCGAGGACTAAAGGGGAAGGAAAAAAAGCCCTCTATCCACATTAAGTTTATGGCTGGACTCTGTAATTTATTTATTTTTTAAAATATTTATTTATTTGCTTTAGTTGTACACAATGCAATGCATTTATGTTTATGTGGTGCTGAGGATCGAACCCGGGCCGCGCACACCGCTGAGCCACAACCCCAGCCGTAAATTTAAAAAAAAAAAAAAAAGATTACACAAAAAAGGAAAGCAAATTTATTAGCATGTGTATTGCACACTGAACACATGGAGTATCCAGAGATGAGTAACTCAAACAGGTGGCTCAGAATGTGGGCTCATATGACTTCTTCAACAAAGGACATTAGGTTTGTAGAGAAAAGGCAGGAAATAAAGGAAACTGTTTTTTAGCTTCCAAGAGTAGCAAGCTGTGTGGAGAAAGCAAATGATAGGAAACTAATGGTAAATAAAGGTTAGTAAAGTTTATTATATAGATCATTCTGGCGCCATCGTAAGGTTGATAAGGGTCTACATTGTATCCACTGATTAACTTCTTTTTTTTTTTTTTTTTTTTTTTTTTTTTTTTAGGCGATTTTTTACAAATTCCCTTCACTGTTTCACATCTTCGGTCCTGAACTCAAGACATCATCAATATGGTTTTCTTTCTTTCTTTCTTTCTTTTTTAAATATTTTCTTAGTTGTAGGTGAGCACAATACCTTTATTTTATTTAAGTAGTGCTGAGGATCGAACCCAGGACCCCACACATGCAAGACGAGCGCTCTATCACTAAGCCATAGCCCCAGCCCTATTTTCTTTTTTTTAATATCGTTATTTATTTATTTTTATGTGGTGCTGAGGATCGAGGTGAGGATTGAAATCGAACCCAGTGCCTCATGCATATGAAGCAAGCGCTCATCCACAGAGCTACGACCCCAACCGTCCAGTGATTAACTTTTGTCCTTCTTGGTAGAGTGGGAAGAAGAGACACCTTTGAAAGTTTATGTCCTGCTTTTAGGCAGATGGGGGTGGGTGTCAGGGAACTTTTCTTATAGCTGTTTCTTCTCAATTGCCTGAAGCTCAAGATAGCTATCGGCATCTCTCTGAGCTGGCGACCTATGCTGGGTTCACAAAATCTGACCACATCGATCACTGAGAAAACGGCGGAGAAAGCACGCAAACACGCAGAAGTACCTTTTCAAAATCCGGGAGGGCTCTACGACCATAGGGGTCTGGAGAAGGGTGGGGGAGAGAGAGAGAGAGAGAGAACCCCGGTTTTAGTGGGAAAGGCTGTTCCAAAGAGAAAGAGAGAGAACACCCTGGTTTTAATGGGAAAGGCTGTTCCAAAGAACATTCCACCCATATAAGGCAGAGGGGTAATGTTACAAGGAGCAGCCCACTCCCACTGGGTAACGCCCAGGACCAAAGCTTTGCTCCTCTACTGAGCGGAGATGGGGATGGGGGTGGGGATCCACCTGCTTCCCAGTCAGGAAAGCCAATCTCCACATCTCCATTGCTCAACGCTAGGGGGCGCTCAACTCCTATGTGGCAACTCCCGACAAATAACCCTTATGCCAATGAGGCATATATTCAGGTGTATACTCCAGTTTCCGTCAGAAATTTTTTTCAGCCCAAGTGCAAGGCAGGTTGAAAATGATGAGGAGTTAAACTCTCCAAGAACATCTTTTAGCCAATGACAGATGAGAGTTATAGGATAACTACTCCAGCTGCCCCACTCCCTGGATTGGGAAAAGTATATTCTACTCTGTCTCCCCAAGTTCCTCAACAGGGTGAGCCCCAGTTACCCATAGCAGTAACGTGTTCAATGATATCATTCATTGCCCTCCTTCCTTCCCTGTCTCACTCATTGTGTTCCGCCAGGTGTTCCCTGGGACCCACCCAAACAAACTGCCTGCACTCAACTTCTTGTCTCCAAGTCTACCCCTGGGGAAACTTCTCCTAAGACAGTTGGTACCAGAAGGGATTTAGGGGTTGTAGGAGGTAGACCCTCGTAATTGGACTGTGAAATTGATTCTTCAACAGGCAACCCCCATTGTTGATATGAAATGAGGTGCTTGGAATCCTTGGAATGCTGGAGTATCACTATTTGTATGTGCGGGTAATGTTGAGGATCTAACCCAGGGCTTCATGAATGCTGGGAAAGCACCTACCATTGAGCTACATCCCCACCTGTAGCATCACAATTACTAAGATTCATCTACAGTGAATTAGGAATGGGATGCAGGTAGAGAGGGAGGCACCAACATAGGTGATTGCTCCAGCATTTGAGAGATAGGAGTCACAACCATTACAATAAAAACTGTGGAGCTGGTTGGCTACTGTTAACCATCAGAGAATCGGTTGAGAAAGAAATCATGTCAGCCACTATCAACTCAAGATATTCTGTGAAAGTCCAACAGAAGATGAGGCTGAAAAACAAGCCCAGGATCTGATTGTAAGAAAGCAAAATAACATGGGCTGGGGTTGTGGTTCAGTGGAAGAGTGTTCACCTAGCATGCATGTGGCACTGGGTTTGATCCTCAGCACCACATAAAAATAAAATAAAAGCCGGGCGCGGTGGCGCACGCCTGTAATCCCAGCACTTTGGGAGGCTGAGGCAGGAGGATCGCGAGTTCAAAGCCAGCCTCAGCAATGGCGAGGCACTTAGCAACTCAGTGAGACCCTGTCTCTAAATAAAATACAAAAAAAGGTCTGGGGATGTGACCCAGTGGTCGAGTGCCCCTGAGTTCAATCCCCGGTACCAAAAAAAAAAAAATAAATAAATAAATAAATAAATAAATAAATAAATAAAGATATTGTGTCCACTAAAAATAAAAAATAAATAGTTTTTTAAATGAGGCTTAAATAAGAATCGCAGCAAGTCTCCTCTGCTAAAGAACAAAAGAAGTGGGACCATGAGACCTTGGGTAGGATATTTTAGGAGATACCCTTAACAACCTTGAACTCCAAGTTTCTCTGAACCCTCAGAACTAGAAGAAAAGCCTCTACCTCACCAAGGGAGAGCAGCTTATCCTTCACTAGAGACCATGCAAAAACCTCCCGGAAGCAGATGCTTTATAAAATGATGCTTCTCTTCAAGATCTGACCCTGTGCCAGGTATGGTGAAGCACTCCTGTAATCCCAGAGGTTCCCGAGGCTAAGGCAGAAAGATCGCAAGTTCAAAACTAGCCTCAGAGCCGGGTGCAGTGGCGCATGCCTGTAATCCCAGCACTTGGGAGGCTGAGGCAGGAGGATCATGAGTTCAAAGCCAGCCTCAGCAATGGCGAGGCACTTAGCAACTCAGTGAGACCCTGTCTCTAATAAAATACAAAAAAAGGGCTGGGGATGTTGCCCAGTGGTCCAGTGCCCCTGAGTTCAATACCCGTACAAAAAAAAACTAGCCTTAGTAATTTAGCAAAGCCCAAAGCAACTTAGCAGGACCCTGTCTCAAAATAAAAAAAGGGCTGGGGATGTTGCTCAGTGGTTAAGCCCCCTGGGTTCAATCCCTGGTACAAAAAGGAATAAAATCTGGCCTTGTTTCTTTTAGAACTTCTAAACCAAAAAACTAGGGTGTCGGCATGTAGATAAACACTCTTTAGGGGAAGAAGGGTTTATTCACTCAAAAATGCCATAAGAGTGGTTGGGGTTGTGGCTCAGCGGTAGAGCGCTCGACTAGCACGTGCGCGGCCCAGGTTCGAACCTCAGCACCACGTAAAAACCGCATTGTGTACAACTAAAAGCAAATAAATAAACATTTTTTTTTTTTAAATGCTGTAAGAGCTGAATAACCTGGGTAATATCTACCAGCAGGAACCAGGAGAGTGGATATGGGAATGGGTTTTGAGATTGGTAGACCAAGGAAAACAGGCTGGAGAATGATAGAATGGATAGACAGAGAATTTTTCTCTCTCTCTCTCTCTCTCTCTCTCTCTCTCTCTCGTACCAGGGACTGGGCGCTTAACAACTGAATCACATCCCCAGCTTTTTTTTTTTTTTTTTAGAGACAGATTCTCACTAAGTTGCTTAGGACCTCGCTAAGTTGCTGAGGTTGGCTTTGAACTTGCGATCCTCCTGCCTCAGGCTCCTGAGCTACTGGGATTACAGGTGAGCACCACCTCACCCAGCAGAAAGTTTCTTACTATAAGGAGCATCATCCTCACACAACAATCCCATCCTGTCAAGGACAATAGGAGCCAGTCCTGTTGTCATGCCAGGAAGGCTCCTTGAAGCTTGGACAAAATATTGGTTTTGGACTGGGATTGTGGCTCAGTGGTAGCACGCTTGCTTAGGATGGGTGAGGCACTAGGTTCGATCCTCAGTACCACATAAAAACAAATAAATAAAATAAAGTTTAAATTCTTTAAAAATAATGGTGTAAAGCAATTGCACGGAGGGTGCCAAAATTGCCTCAGTGGAGTATTTAGAAAGAGCTCAATAATCTGAGAGGGCGGCATGATAGAGTGGAATTAATATGAGAGACTGTAGAACCTACCTTGTGATCATGTCCCCTGGAAGGATCCAAAGAACATGACTTTGTCAGAGAATATAAGGAATATGCTAGTGAGGAAACATAAAGCATTGTAGAGTAGTAATTTGTCCTGTATTTTTCTGGGGGGTGGGGTACTGTGGATTGAACTCAAGGGCATTCAAGCACTGAGCCACATCCCCAGCCCTATTTTGTATTTTATTTAGGGACAGGATCTCACTGAGTTGCTTAGCACCTCGCTTTTGCTGAGGCTGGCTTTGAACTGGTGATCCTCCTGCCTCAGCCTCCTGAGCTGCTGGGATTACAGGCTCGCACCACCACGCCAGGCCATCCTGTATTAACTTGCTAGAACTGCCATAAAAGACCACAAATTAGGTGACTTAAACACAAAAACCTTAGGGTCTGGGGATATAGCTCAGTTAGTAGAGTGCTTGCCTTGCATGCACAAGGCCCTGGGTTCCATCCCCAGCAACACACACACACACACACACACACACACACACACACACACACCAAAAAAAAAACCTTGGGCTGGGAATGTATCTCAGTGGCAGAGCACTTGCCTATCATATGTAAGGCCCTGGGTTCAACCACCAGTATCACAAAAAAATAAGTAAGTAAACAAAACACTTGGCTGGGCACAGCAGTGCACACATGTAATCCCAGCTATTCTGGAGGCCAAGGCAAGAGAATCTCAAATTCCAGGCCAGTCTCAGCAACTTAGCCAGACACTATTTCAAAATGAAAAAGGACCAAGAATGTAACTCAGTGGTAGAGTGTTCCTGGGTTCAATTCCCAGTACCATAAAAAAATAATATGCTGGGCGTGGTAGCACACACCTGTAATCACAGCAGCTCAGGAGGCTGAGGCAGGAGGATCGTGAGTTTTCAAAGCCAGACTCAGCAAAAAGTGAGGCGCTCAGCAACTCAGTAAGACCCCGTCTCTAAATAAAATACAAAATAGGGCTGCGGATGAGGCTCAGTGGTCAAGTGCCCCTGAGTTCAATCCCTGGTACCCCCCCAAAAAATTAATAATAATAATGTAATAATAATAAAAAAAATATGAAAACAGATTTTAAAACATCCAGAGAAGATGAGCCAAAGGCTGAGTCAGCTACTGAGATAGAAAACCATGACCCTTTGTCTGGTTTCCAAATCTGCGTCAGTTCATCAGCCATTTATCAGTATAGAGGTAACTGGGAAAAGAGGACAGTTCAAAAGCTAGTGAACACCAGGCCTCAGCTGACACTTATCCCAGAGAACCCAGCTGTGATCATCGTGCTTCCACCCATATTAAAGAGGGAGCATATGAAACCCAGGTGACAAGTGGAGTCCTTTGAAATCTGTCTCACGGTAGGTCCAGTGGATCCTTTGACACATCTTGCAGTCACTTCTGTGGTCCACGAGTGCGTAATTTGGATGGATAGACTTAACAGCTGGCAAAGCCCCACGCTAATTCCCTGTCATATGGAATAAGAGCTATCATGGTGGGAACAACCAAATGGAAGTCCCAGAAGCCACTCCCACACTCAAAGACCACATCTCAAGTGAAATGGCAGGGACAAGGGGGCCATCCTTAAATACTCAAGGGATGCAGGGATGATGCACTCCATCATATGACCATTTAATTCCCAGGCATTTCCCAGGTCCCTGGAAAAATGAGATGGGGCACTGTCATCGTGGGAACTACTGTAAACATAACCAGCAAGAGCTGTGACCACAGGCTGGGGCTGTAGCTCGGTCGTAGAGCACTTGCCTAGCACATGTGAGGCACTGGGTTCAATAAAACAAAGGTATTGTGTCCATCTACAACTGAAAAAAAAAAAAGAAAATTTATATTAGCGCTGCACACGATGGTCCACGCCTGTAATCCCAGTGGCTTGGGAGGCTAAAACAGGAAGATTGCAAATTCAAAGCCAGCCTCAGCAATGGCAAGGTGCTAGCAACTCAGTGAGACCCTGTGTCTAAATAAAATACAAAATAGGGCTGGGGATGTGGCTCAGTGGTTGAGTGCCCCTGAGTTCAATCCCCAGTATCAAAAAAATAAAAAATAAATAAAAAATTTTAAAAAGTCATGGCCACGGCGGCTGTGGCCAATGTTGCATCTCCACTAGAACAGATAAACACAACCCTGATACATGGTATGTCACATTGACCTGATGAAAATCTATTTTCAATTCCTATTAGGAAGAAAGATCAGAAGCAACTCTCATTTAGTTGGAAGAGATAACAGTACATATTCAAGGTCTTGCCTGAACCCACGTTCACCTTCCTAACTCTCTGTCACAATAGAGTCCAAAGGAACTTTGATCATCTAAACACCTGCAGAGCCTTACAGCAGGTCACAAATTGATGTCACCATGTTTATCTACCTAGTAAACAGGAAGTGGCAAGTACCCTGGTGACCCTGGTAAGACTCACATACACCAAAAGTAGGAGCATAAGCTCTGTTACTATTCAGGAATCTTGGTGAAGTTTTAATGGACTCAGTGGTCTTTGGCAAACTTGTAGCTACAATCACCTGGTACTGGTGATTGAACTCAGGGGCACTTGACCACTGAGCCACATCTCCAGCCCTATTTTGTATTTTATTTAGAGACAGGGTCTCACTAAGTTGCTTAGCGCCTCACTTTTGCTGAGTCTGGCTTTGAACCCGTGCTCCTCCTGTTTCAGCCTCCCAAGCTGCTGGGATTACAGGTATGCACCACTGCGCCTGGCCAGGCACCATCTTAAAGAAGCAATGCCAGGCCAGAGTAAAGTCCACAGGGAGCTCCAGTTCACCTTAGTGGTACAAGGAGTGAACTGCAGCAGACACTGTCAGTGCCCACACCCTGGCTGGGCACTCACCGTTGCAGCACACACTGGCCAGGTCCTCTTACAGCACCAGGTGCTCCCTGCCAAGGACTCTTCCTTTACTGCTGCAGGAGCACAGCCAGTGGCAATGCTGATGCCACAGGGGCAGCCCTTGGCCAGTGATGGATGGGAGCTGGAGGAGGCATGTCCCAGTTATCCTCAGTGGGATAGCAGATGGATTCTACATCTGTGTGTCCCAAATGGCAACAGCTAACAAGCACAGCCTTTCCTTTTTCTTTTTTTTTTTTTTTTTTTTTTTTTTTTTTTTTTTTTTTTTTTTTTTTTTAGGCAGGGTCTCGCTAAATTGCCGAGAGCTTCAGCACCTTGCTGAGTGCTGAGGCTGGCCTTGAATTTGCAATCCTCTTGCAACTCCTGAAAAGATTCTGCATTTCTGATAAACTCCCAGGTAACAGTAAAGCTGGTTCACAAGCCACTGTTTTGAATTGTGAAAGGTCATACTTTCTCCTCAAGTTCCAGGGAGTGTCAGTGTCCTTGCATACATGACTCCCTGTCATTCGTTCCCTCCTAGTCTCACTTCCCCGCTCCCCCAAAGAGTACTTCCTGGGAATCATCTTCCAAATGAGCTACTTATTTGGTTCTCAAACCCTGTTCCAGGCCTGCTTCTGGGGGACCTCAGTCTAAAACAGAAGGTGACTCACCCACTTTACCTAGCCAGGATGCAGGGGCAAAGTCCCTGGAGCAGAAAGAATCAAAGAAGGTGGCCTGCCCTAGCATAGGCTCCAAAGACTGGGGTCAACCCCAGCACACCATCAGCTGTTAGGCCCTGGCTTGGAAGGTCAAGGAACCTGCGTAGGCCTCAGTTTTACCAACTGACAAATGTTTATCACATTCCCCCATGCCACAGGGGTTGTTGGTGTGTCATTGTATTCAACGAAAGTCCTGGGCATGTCACTCAGCGTTAGAGTTCATCCTCTCTCCACGATTTACTCCTGCAAACGGTGCACACGTGCTCACGCACACACATGGATGCACACATACACACGCACACCTCACTCCCTGAGAAAGATGACTGCAGGCTGGTCAGGTAGCACACAGGGCCTTTATTTCCTGCACCAGCACATACACAGGCTGACAAGCAACTGAGACTGAGAAGCGCTGTGGGAGGCGGGGCAGGCACTCATAGGGGTCCTGAGCCCCAGGCCCCAGCTGTTCACGAGCAAAGGGGTGGGAAAGGGCAGAACAACTAGAACCAAGAAACAAGGGGCACTGAGGGAGGAGGTCAAGAGGGAGGCACTGGGCCTTGGGCAGAGAGCCTGGACACTCACAGGCTACACAGGTGGTGGCCGGACAGGGGTGACAGACACATCACTGGGTAGAGGGACCCCTCACCCACCCACACACAGGCACACTTCTGGTTACACACAGTAATAAGGACTGAGAAGGATGAAAAACGGGGGAAGAGAGCCAGGTCCCTAAAAGTCAATAAGACCTGGGGGCCACCTTTAATTCGGGGGTCAAGGGATGAAGAGCATGCTGTTAAGAGGGTACTCCCAACAACTGCCTGCACTTGGGATCTCAGCCCTCACCCCAGCTCAGTCCCACCTATCTCAGAGCTGGGTCCGGCAGGGGGCCAGCCTCCCCTGGCCTTCCTTCACCCCCAGGGCCACCTTATGATCCAGGCCCAGCAGCCACGGCTTTTGTACCAGCTACAGAACAAGGACTGGGGCTCCTTCAGCCTGTCCCAGAAGAGGGCTTGGTAGGCTGGTGACAGACATGGGATCCCATTTTGAAAGAGGGGAAGGAGGGTCTGGGGTGGGTGGGATTTAGCCAGGCAATGGAAGGAGGGGCCACTGCAGGCTGCTGGGAAAGAGCGAAGTCTGGGAGAGAAGGGAGTGGATGTGAACTGAGGCCCTGACCACCACCGACATGGCATGGGCAGCAGGTAGGGGCTGGTCAGCTGTATCAGAAGAAGACAGAAAGCCACCACAGACAGTTATGCAGTCATGGAAGTCATGATTCAGTTTACAAGCTGCACAACCCCACACAGTAGCCCTGCTGAGGCCAATCCTGTTCTGCCTACTGGTGACCAAAGGGCCATCAGAGGGATTGCAGGCCCAACAGAAGGAAGTCCGCCAACAAGTTATAAAAAGGGTTGACCCACCTTGCCAAGTGGGGCACCAGGACCAACTCTGAGGGGAGGGATGGACCAGGAAAGATGCTGTATGTGGTGAAGTTAGCTCAGCTCTCCATTGCGCGTAGTAGGAAACAGGCTCAGACTGACTCCTAGCTGCATGACCTTGAACAAGTGACTTTAGTTCTCTGAACCTCAGTTTCCTCACCTAACAAATGAGAGGCAATAATACCTGCCTACAGGGGTGTGAGGATTAAAGGAGCTAACGCAGGGCCCGATGTGCTGAGTGTCATAGGCCACCTTTCATCCCTCTGAGAACTCCTTACAGGTGGGCCCAGAAGGCCCTCCTCACTCAGCAGGTACAGCTCCCCAAATGTGGGGTTCCTAGCTGGGGAGAGGAGACCATGACTCACCCGCCACCCTGCAGGTAAACTAGTCCACCTCCAGACTCATCCAGGGGACTTTTCCAACTGTGGCCCTTGCTAGTGAAGGCCTTCACATCAATGGCCTGCCTCAGTGGCCCCCCCAAAGCCCCTCCTCCTCCCAGCCCCTGGGAGGGTCCCTGGCCCTGTCCTCCTCCAGCCTCCAGTCCTGGGTGGGCAACCGGCTGCTGCTGCACAATCCCTCCCCCCATGTTTATTTTGGCCTGCTGTTGCCACTGCTGCAGGGTTGAGGAGCCTTGGGGACTTGGGGATGGAGGGGGTAGGCTGGAGGGTGGGGGAGGGGTGGGTAGATAGGAAGCTGAGGAGCACTGGGGGACACAGTCCCGGCCCTGACCCCCGCCCAGCCCGCAGGAGAAAAGTGGGTGGAAAGCTGGACTTCTAAGCAGATTCCACAAAATGAGCTTCGGGACCACAGTTCCCCTTGAGGGGGGACCTGAGGTGCCTATGCAAATGATATGCAAAGTCCATGCAAATCAGCACGCTGGGTGGGGCCAGGACAGGGTAAGTGAGCATTTGGAAGGCTCGCCTACCCTCCCCTCTCATCGGCTTGATGATCTGCAGCTGGTCCGGCTGGTCGGAGGGAGGCCCTCGCGGGAGCACTCCCCTTTCTGGCGCATCTTCTGCCTCAGCTGCCGCCTGCAGTGGGCATCTTGCCAGTTGGCTAGTTGCTGGAGGACATACTTCATGTCCAGGTGAGAAGGGCCCAGGCCGCTGGCCTCCAGGGCTGAGGTCACCACATTCATCCGTGTAGCCTCATCCACCTCGGGCTCCACCTCCTCCCAGGCCTCAGTCTCCTCAGACACCAGCTCGGCCTCTTCCAGCAGTCCTTCCTCAGCTGGCCCCACCTCTTCTGTGGCCCCCAGCTCCTCCTCAGGCACCAACTCCTCTGCAGGCTCGAAATCTTCGAGTGGCATGAGATTCTCTGCAGGCATGGAGCCCTGCCCAGCCTCAAACTCCTGCTCCTGCTCTCGCTCCTCCCTGTAGCGAGGGTCATATCTAGGCAGGGAGATAGTGACAGAGCTCCATATGCCACCTGCCTCTCCCCCACTCCCCCTGGACTCTCCCACCAGGTGGGGCCGAGGAGCAAAGTCCAACCAGGAGGACCACCCCCCTCCTCTACGAGCTCTCCCATCCCTGCCCTGCCCTGGCCCGCACAGAAATGCAGGGTTCCTCCCCAGGTCTGTCCCAGCCAGAGAAGAGGGGAGCTGGGAACTAGCTGCAAGGCTTCAAACACCCAGCACTTGCCCCAAAGAAAAGCAGCCAACTTTGCATTGGCCCCATCTTCTCCTATATCCCCTCCCCTGCTGCAAGGAAGTGACCAACTAGCCCACATAGGAACAAATCCATTGTAGTAAGGCTCAGAGAGGTCAGGTAACTTGCCCAAGGACTCATGGTAAAGGGACCAAGCAGGGACTGAGTCCCAGATGGTCCTATCCCAGGCCATTTGCCTCTCAGCTCCTGGTCAGATGAAGGGAAGGCTTTGGTCCCCACTCAGAGCAGCCTTAAGTAGCGCACGCCTGTGATCCCGGTGGCTCAGGAGACCAAGGCAGGAGGATTGCAAGTCCAAGCCACCCAGGGGCCGAGACTTGAAGGAAAAGGGAGCAACTCCTTCCCAGAACAATTCTCAGTCCAGTGGGCCCAGAGAACAGGGCCTTCCCTAGAGTCGCAGGGTCACAGAAACAGCAGCACGTGGCTACCTGGCCGCTGACAGGTAAGGGCAGGTGATGGGGTATGGCCAGCTTACCCCAGGTTTGGTGTCTCCCCTGTGGGCATCCCATAATTCCTTAATAGAGAAAAGGACCTTCCGCGCACTGAGGCAATGGAATCTGAAACTGCAAAATCCCTGGGGCCCAGTCACACCAAAAAATCCCAGGGACAACCGATGCAACTAAGACTGTGTCATCAGAGGAGGGGGCTGGGCGGCACAGGGAGGCAGGAGGGCGCCATGGAAAGCATGCCAGGGCAGAGCATGTGAGCCGACCCCCTCCCCATACAAGAAAGCTCACCCACTGGGTAAGCCAGGGTGAGCATGGCCAGGCCAGGGTCCAGGGTCCCAGCAATGCACCTTTCCATAAAATACGCGGGGTCCGAGATGATCCTCCTTAGAGACGTTCTGAGCTCCTCAGCCAGGGTCTGTGGGAGACTTGGAATGGCCTCCTAAGGTGGAGACGAGGGACGTTGGCAGAGGACAACCCCCAGGATCCCTGTCCACACTCAGACAGAGAAGGGGACCGAGAGCAGAGACACAGGGCACATGGAGACAGAGGGCAGGCAGCTGAAGGGGGTCCTCACCAGAGGCACACTGTATGCATAGTGGGTGACAGAGCCAGGGGCTGCCACAGGGTGCTGGCGAAGGTTCTTCACCTCCTCCGGGCGCTCAAACAGCACACCCCTGCACGCCACATACTTCTCCCGCAGGTCCTGAAATTGGGAGCCCCCCCCCAGAGGCCAAGAGGCATGAGGCCTAGGTTCCAGATCCAAAGAGCAGCGCACAGGGTGACCCTGGGCAGGTCCTTCCACCCTGCGCCACCCAGACCTCAAGTGACCTGCCAGTTGGGTCAGACAGGGAGGGAGCAGAAAAGGACAAGACCCAGTCCCTGCCTGAAAGCTGCTGGTCCTCTTAGGAGAGTCAGGCAACTGCCAAGGGCCTCAGGTCCCGGCTTCAGGCCAGGGGCTCGAGGGCAGGTGAGAGCATGGGGTCCTCACCTCACCCTGAGGGTGCACACGGACTCCCTTCTCCGAGGCCAGCTGATGCTGCAGCTTCTCAGTCTCAGCTCCATACTGCAAGAACCCAGAGCCCATGAGCCCCACCAAGGCCTCCCCATGCCAGGCACATGCACCCCACTCCACTCTACCAGGTACAACAGGAAGGGTTTGACAGCCCCTGATATGTAAGGTGGGGGAGTCATGTGGCCTGGGAGAGTCTCTCAGAGGGCCTTGATCCCCACCTTGGACAGTGAGTGGGCACAATGAGCGGTTCTCTGGCATCTCCACCAACTCTGATACCCACACAGAGAGGGACATGGAGCCTGGCGGGGCGGGGAGGGGCAGAGCTGCATGAGATGGAGGCAGGGAGAAGGGGGCTAGGATCCCATATGCTGGACAGGTTGGGGGGATCCCCACACCCCAACTCACCGACTGGCAGCGCTGCTGCAACTTCGCAATCTGGGCCTGCAGCTGGGTAATCTCCTTCTGCTGCCGTTCATAGTTCTCCAGTCTGAGCACCAGCACCTCTGACAGCTCAGCCATCTGCTGGCTGGCCTCGGCTGGGGAGGGGACTCAGGTCAGCCCCAGCTCCCTTGTGCCTGTCTGTCCCCACCCCTCAGCTCCCATGGAAGGCCAAGAGGTCCCATAGGGCTTGGTGTTCCTCACTCAGGTCTTGTCAAGAAATGTTTATGACAGTGACAGGGACACCAGGGTACACGGTCAACAAGACCTGATCCCATCCCACACTGAGCTCAAGTCTAGTGGGGAGACAGCTGGGGAAAGAACTCATAATAATGCATAATACGGCCTACAAGAGAGCCAATGTCAAGGGCACATGGGAGAAGGCATAGCTATGCACCCCGCCTAGCCTCGCAAGGTCTGGGAAGGGTTCCGGGAAGAAAGAACCACGCTGAGACCACAGGGCAGGTAGGGCTCCACCAGGCAAAGAAGAGAAGAAACAAGTCCAAGCAGAAAGTGGAAAGGCTCAGAACCAGTCATCAGACAGTGGAGGGGTGTGTTCAGGGCAATGCGGTTATCCTTTGGCCAATGGGAAGCTATTTGGGGTCTTCAGGCAGAGGGCTGATGTGGTCAGATTTGATTTTAGAAAACTCACTTGGGCCAGGCACAGTAGCGCACACCTGTAATCCCAGCGGCTCGGGAGACTGAGGCAGGAGGATTGCAAGTTCAAAGCCAGCCTCAGCAATTTAGCGAGTCCCTAAGCAACTTAGCAAGACCCTGCCTCAAAATAATAATAATAATAATAATAATAATAATAATAATAATAATAAAAAGGGGCTCAGTGGTTTAGCGCCCCTGGGTTCAATCCCTGAAACTGAAGAAAACTCATTTGGGCTGTGTGCAGAAGGGCCTGGGAGGGCACTAGTGTCCTGGGCTAGATGTAGCCAGCATCTCAAGAAGGAAAGAGACTTAAGCCATTCATAGGAGGTAGAAGCAACAAAACTTGGGGGCCCAAGGGGCCACTCGGGAAGCTGAAACCCAGGGAGAAGGAAGGCCAGGCTTGGGGTGAGGGGACAGCAGAAGCTCAGGTATTGTCCTTATATCTCAGAGACTAGACTTGAGCTCCTCAGGAACAAACACTGGGCCTGCTCATCTGCATAAAATAGCACCTAGAATGACACCAGCATGCCCCCCACCCACCCACACATGACTCTGAACTAGCTCAGCCCTGGGTGCCTCGCCTCCGTCAGCTCCTGGCTCCCTCTGACTCCCCTAAATAACTAAGGAAACAGGCTTCAAGGAGCCCTGTGGCTTTGGCACAGTCTTTACAATTTTCACAAAGCACATCCTCAGCTGTTGCCTCTCTTGATTTTCATAACCTCTGGGGAGATCAGTCGGGGCAGTGGGATGGGATCATGAATCCCCATTCTAAAGATGAAGGTTCTGAGAGCTCAAAGAACTTGTCCAAGCTCACACAGCTAGGAAGTCCCAGATTTGAACTCAGGTCTCCATACTCCAAATCCCGGCTTCTTCCCTCCACTCCTTAAGACAGCCCCCTGCCCAAGTTACGAAATCACAAAATCACGTACAAAACTGCTCCACACATTCCAGGATGAGCATCTGCTCCTCATCCTCCAGGGTGTCCAGTTGAGAGGCCTGGAGGGAGGGAGAGAGGAAGGGGCAGGGCCATCATCACCCACTGCCCGGGGCCTGCCCTCCTCCCAGGTCTTCACCTCCTCTCTCAGCTGGTCGTTCTCCTCCTCCAGCATCCTCAGCTTCTGCTGCAGGGCTTCCAGCTGTGGGCAGTGGTGCCGTGATTCCTCCTGAGGGGTCCTGGGGACAGAGCAATGGGAGTCAGGGCACAAAGGAGTGGAGTTCCCGGTTTTCATCTCATCCAGGGCATTACACACCAGAGCTAAGCGTGTGGTCTCAGTGGGTCCATCAACCCGGCTAGCAGATACACTGCCTGAGATCCCCTTTACCAAAGCACAAAGAGGCTCAGAAAAGGGAAAGACCCGCCCGCGGGCAAGAGCAAGACGCTCACGGCCTGCGGGCATCATAGGGATGGTCATGCTGCCGCTCTTCCTCTCCTTCATGTTCCTCTTGTTCCTCCTCTTCATCCTCCTCTTCTTCATCCTCATCCTCATCCTCATCCTCAGAGTCTGAGTAGAGCTGAAGGAGGTCATCCCGCAAGTTCACCTGGTGTCTGAGGTGTAAAATCTGGCAGGAGAAGAGGAGTCGAGGAGTCGCGGGTCAGGGAGTAGACAGGCACACAGGAGCAGGTGCTGACATGAGAAGGGTGTAGACCAACACCCACCCACCCCCTCCCCTGCCAGTTACCTCCTCCCTGGCTGAGCCCAGCATGGCTTCCAGCTTGCTGTTCTCCTCCATCAAAACACTGTTCTGTTTCACCAGAGACTGGCCGATGCGAGCTGCTGTATTCAGGTCCCGCTCTCTCTGCAGAGGGACCACCACCCATTGGGCATACCTTCCCAGTTTCTGGGCCCTCCCAGACAATTGGAAGAAGCTAGGGGTACAAAGGGATCAGGAGGAGGCTGGCCCAAGGAGAAACCGTCCCCATCCCCTAGTTCTCCAGGTACCAAACCAGAGAGTACCGTTAACCTCCTGTGGGACCTGACTCAGTTTTCCCTTGTGGAAAAAAAGAGGCCCTAGCTACATGCCTTCCAAAAGAGGGACCCTCAGCTTGACACCCTCCCCCCAAAGAGGAAGCAGGCAGGAAAGAGACAAGACCCAGACCCATGCCACACACAGGGTAGAATTAAAAATGGGCACCAGGCTAAGGTCTGGAGCTGGCTTGGGTGGGGAAGGTGGTACCCACCTCCTCCAGCAAATATAACATCACTTTGATATCTTCTTGGGTGATCTTCTTGACTGGAGGTGGGTTAGGACAGAGTGCTGCAAAAGGTGGGGATGGGAAGAAAAGCCCCACCAGGTCAGGAACATAGCATATGCTACCCGCAGCCCACTGCTCCCCTCAACACCAAGAGTCATGGAGTGAGAAGACAGAGCTCCCTTCCTTCCCCCAAGAGACTGACTCATCACCCCTTACCCAGCAGGCGGCTTAGCCAGCTCACCAGAGCCTCCTAGGTCATAAAAATACGTAGTCACCCACCCCACACCTGTTGCGTGTGCAGAGGAGAGGCCGCAGAGACTTCTCCAGCACTGATTCAGGGGCACCTAAGCCTCTAGAACCAAAGCAGATGTCTACCCTAGCCCAGAAAAAGGTGGGAGAGAAGAGGAGGAGCAGAAGTCCAAAGCCCCGCCCACTCTCCAGCGGAGGAAGGCGCAAGAAGGACCCAGGCAGTTAAGAAGCGCCCCAAGCCTCCCGCTCCGCCCGCCCACCTCTCCTCCGCCAAAGAGCCCCTCGGGCCAGCGCAAGCTCAGAGCGCGCCCGGCAGCGCCCTCCCGCAGCCCCCGCCCCTCTCCTGGCACTGCGGTAGACGGGGAGGGGGCACTGAGAGTGCGCAGATCTGCCGCAGCAACAGGCGCGAAGAGGGGGCGGGGGAAAAGCGCTGGCCTTGGACCTGACGCACTGACAAGAACCAGAGACCCACAGACATAGGAGATAAGGGCAACCAGACAGGCACCGCAGAAAATGACATCGCGGGAGTGATGGAGGGATGAGACAGTACCAGAGAGGGCGAGGCGCCCGGGCCCGACAGGACCCCTCCTCTCTGGAGCTGTCCTAGTCCCACCGCTCCGAGATCTCAGGGACCCAGGTTACCCACCTTCTTCCAGCTCTCGAATGAATGCGGCGCGCTCAGGGCCGGACACCCCAGGACGCCTGCCAATGTAGGCGGCAGGTGTCTTCCAGATGCTCGCCGCCTTTCCAGTGCCCAGGCCAGTGGCCTTGGGACCGAAGGGCCCTTGGAATACGAAGCGGGTCCACGGCGCATCAGAGTTGTCAGGCACGGACTGGCCAGATGGGCGCTGAGCTCCTGCCTTGGCTCCAGCCTGGGAGGCCGGGCGAGATCCGGATTGGGATCCTGAGGCTGGTCGGGAACCTGCCCCCGGTCCAGACCCCGGTGCGGGCTCGGGTTCTGGAGCAGGACTGGCTACCGGCGGGGGCTCCGGAGTAACTGCTGCTGGGTCCCCGGAACCGGGCCTGGAACCGGACCCTGGCCCATCCCCGGCGCAGCCCCGTCCCTGCTCTTTTGGGCGCATCTTGAGTCCGCAGTCCGCTGCCGCAGCCAAGCCTTTATAACCTGTGCCCGGAGCGGGCGCCCCGGGGCTGTACCACGATTGGAGAAGGGGGTAGCCAAGGAGCAGCTAGTGGTGCCCGGGACTCAGAATCGCGCAGGAAAGAAACAAGTGGTGGAGAAATAGAGAGAAGGCATAAAGGAAGAGAAAGGGAAAGAGTAGGATGTATTTCCCCCCGGGTTCTGCTGGTGTGGGATCATAGTGAAGGATACCTCCGCCCCTTTCCATCTCCGGAGAATGGTTCCGCCCAAAGCCGCCACTTCGCAGGGACTAGGGTACCCGGACTTGTGGGTCCCTGTTACCAGCACCCCCTCCCCTCGATTTCACCACCGAAGGAGCTTCCGGCTGCCTTCGCTGGTGTCGCACCATCTAACCAACGTTGTAAATACAGTCCAGGGTGACCTGTGAGCGCAATAGGTATCACATCTTCCTGGGTTGACTGGGCTATAAATTCGAACTCAAGTACCAATTTCACGTGCTACCCCACCAGGCGCGTCACACACTGATCCTCTCGCTCACACCCCCTTGTTTGCCACTCGACACCTTCCATCTTATTGCGCTTCCTCGTTCTTTGCCTCCAACCCTTATTCTCTTTGCCCACCGCTCGCCATCCTGACCAACACCTGTTCTTGGGGGGAGAATCCGCTTAAATGTCTTGCTGTGGCAGCTCCTCCGACCCTCCTCCCCCCCCCCCCCCGTTCCAGAGCATCCCTTATCCGATGGCCTGTACTGATTGATTCAATCTGCAGTTGGTTGAATCCATGGACACAGAATAAATGGAGGCCACTGCGGATGATTTTTCACTGGAATCACCTCTGCACACAGTTTAGTAATTTTGAATAAACTTACCTTATCCATATATGCCCACATATGCAGACATAAAAATCCTTGCTATATTTTAAATCAAGGTAAAATTTACATGCAGGGAGTCAGGCATGGTGGTACACTCCTGTAATCCCAGTCACACAGGAGGATGAGGCTGGAGGATCACAAGTTCAAGACCAGCCTCAGCAACTTAGCAAGACCCTGTCTCAAAAACATTTTTATAAAAGGGCTGGGAATATAGCTCAATTATAAAATGCCCCTAGGATCAATTCCCAGTACCAAAAAAGAAAAAAAGAAAAGGAAGAAAGGAAGGAGAGAAGGAGGGAGGGAGGGGCAGGCAGGCTGGGGATGTAGCTCAATTGTGAAGTACCCAGGGTTCAATTCCCAGAATCAAAACCAAAACAAAAATTTACATGCAGTGAAATGCTCAGACCTTAAAGGAACCATCTAAGTTGTAACCATCTAAGTTTTGACTGAATGTGAATCAAAGACACAAACTATTTGCATCAGCCTAGAACATTCCTTCTTAACTCTTCCCAATCAGTCCCTATCCCAACAAGCTAGGACTGATCTGGTTTTTCTTATTTACTTATTCTACATGAAATAAATGAAATCATACAGTATGATTTTTTAAATATTTTTTATTTGTAGATGAACACAATATCTTTATTTATTTTTATGTAGTGCTGAGGACTGAACCCAGTGCCTCACACATGTGAGGCAAGTGCTCTACTACTGAGCTACACCCTCAGCCCCCAGTATGATTTTTTGTATGTCTGGCTCACTCAATATCATACTGACCCATTTTTAAAAATATTAATTATTTGTTTTAGTTGTACACAATGCCTTTATTTTTACATGGTGCTGAGGATCGAACCCGGACCACACACGTGTTAGACAGTGTTAGACTAGCGCTCTACCACTGAGCCACAATCCCAGCCCTTGACCCATTTTTTAATGCATCAGAAGTTCATTCCTTCATGTCGCTGACTATTCCTAGAGCACAGCCTATTCTCCTATCCCTGGGTACCTGGATTGTTTCTAGGTTGGGACTATGAACATTCTTATAGAAGCCTTTTAATTGACATATCTCTTTACTTCTCTTTAATGAATACCTAGGAGTGAAATTGCTGGGTCACAGAATAGACCTATATTTAATTCTCTCAAAAACTGATCATGTGGTCACGCACACCTGTAATCCCAGCAGTTTGGGAGGCTGAGACAGGAGGATCACAAATTCAAAGCCAGCCTCAGCAACTTAGTGAGACCCTAAGCAGTGAAGTGAGACCTTGGCTCTAAATCCAATATATAAAAAAAGAGCTGGAGATGTGGCTTGGTGGTTAACTGCCCCTGGGTTCAATCTCCAGTACAAAAACAAAACCTGCCAGATGACTTTCCCAGCAATGTATGAGAGTTCCACCTACTTTTTTTACTCCACATCCTCACCAAAATTCGATGTCACCAATTTTATTTATTTACTTATTTATTTGTTTATTTATCTGCGGTGCTGGGGGTGGAGCCCCAGGCTTCACACATGCTGGGCGAGTGCTCTACCTCTGAGCTGCACCCCAGCCCCACTAAACTTATTAATATTAGCCAATCTAAGCTGAGAGCTTATACACACACACACACACACACACACACACACACACACACACACACATTAGCCAATCTAGTGGTTAGGTAGTGGTGTCTTATAGTGAGTTTATTTTAAATTTCTTTGATACTTAGTGATATTGGAACTTGTGAATATCCTTTGGTGGAAGTATTTGTTCAAGTCTTTAGTTCATTTGGGGAGAGGGGAAGTTGATAGTCTTGTTCTTATCAAGTTGCAAGAGTTCTTTAGGTTTTTGTTTTTGTTTTTGTTTGGTATTTAGGATTGAACTCAGGGGCACTCAGCCACTAAGCCACATCCCCAGCCCTATTTTGTATTTTATTTATGGACAGGGTCTCACTGAGTTGCTTAGTGCCTCATTTTTGCTGAGGCTGGCTTTGAACTCTCAATCCTCCTGCCTCAGCCTCCCGAGCTGCTGGAATTACAGGCATGCGCCACCACACCCTGGCTTCTTTAGGCATTTTCAACACATGTGCAAGTATTTTCTCCTAATCACTGTGGCAGCCAGCCCCCAAGACAGCCCACAGTGCTTCTGCCTGCTGCTACTCTTGCTTGTATGGCCTCTTCACATAGAGGCAGGGCTGACCTGTGGGAGCAATAGAAGGCGACAGGAGTGACTTTCTTTTCTTTTCTTTTTTTGGTACCAGGGATCAAAACCAGAGGTGCTTAACCACTGAGCAACATCCCCATCCCTTTTTTATATTTAGAGACAGGGTCTCACTGAGTTGCTTAGGGACTCACTAAGTTGCTGAGGCTGGGTTTGAACTTGCAATCCTCCCACCTCAGTCTCCTGAGCCGCTGGGATTTCAGGCTATTCCCAGCTAGAAGTGACTTCTGAAATAAAGAAGCCATGTCAAGAGAAACCACCACACCAACCATGTGAGGAAGCCACCTTGAAATGTGTCCTCCAGCCCAGTCAAACCTTCACAGGGTCACAGCTGACCACAGCCAACAACTGACCACATCCTCAGGAGACACCCTAAGCCAGAACAACCCATCAGAGCCACCCCCAAATTTCTGACCTGCAAAAGCCATGAGAGATGATGATGACTAGTGCTCTTTTTTTAAAAACTGGTTTTTTTAAAATTTTTAGTTGTAGGTGGACACAATACTTTATTTTATTTATTTATGTGGTGCTGAGGATTGAACCCAGTGCCCCACGCATGCGTGGCAAGCGCTCTGCCACTGAGCCACAACCCCAGCCGACTAGTGTTCTTTTAAATCACTAAGTTTTAGGATGGTTTCTAAAAAGATTACACCATGGCTTGCCTATTTATTTTCTTGATGACTTTTTTTTTTGATAACCAGAAGTTTTTAATTTTGATGATGACCAATTTATCAGATTCTTCTCCCTCCCTCCCTCCCTTCCCCACACCCCCCCCCCTCATTTTGAATGTTCCCTTTTCTGTCCAGTAGCACCAATATGTCGCCATGGAAAGGCCAACTTTTGAGGACCCACATAGGTCTGGATTTGAACATTGCCCTGGCCTCATGACAGGCTTGGCCTCCGCTTGCACATCTAGAAAAGGAGCCCAATAATTCAATCTGCCAAATGAAATGCCTGGCCCAGAGCTAGTGCTCACAAACAGGAGCCTCCTACAAGGACCCAAGTGCTAAAGCTTGTGGTGTGCATATCCATGCAGCTCAGGTTTAAATGACAGAAATTTATTTTCTCTCAGTTCTGGAGGTCAGAAGTCCAAGATCAAGGTGCCTTGATGGCACCTTTCTTTTTTGTGGTGCTGGGGATTGAACCCAGGGCCTTGTGCATGCGAGGTGAGCACTCTACCAACTGAGCTATGTCCCCAGCCCACTGGCACCTTTCTGATAATGCTTCTTTCCTCAGTTTGCAGATGTCACTGGCTGTGTATTCACGTGGCCTTTCTTCTATGTGCATTTGGGAAGAGGGAGAGAGAGAATTTTCTGGTGTCTCTTCCACTTTGTGTGTGTGTGTGTGTGTGTGTGTGTGTGTGTGTGTTGTTTACTGGGGATTGAACCTAGGGTGGTCTACCACTGAGCAACATCTCCAGACCTTTTTACTTTTTATTTTGAAACAGAGTCTCACTAAATTGCCCAGGCTGGCTTTGAACTCGCAATCCTCCTGCCTCAGCCTCCTTAATCACTGGGATTATAGGTGTGCATCAGCAAGAGAGACTGAGAGGAGATGAGGAGATAATAAGAGATGAGAAGTGAACACAGAGACTACAGGAAACTCCATCAAAGAACTTTGCAACAAACAACAGGTGAACAAGAAAATAGTAGCTAAAAGAGGACATGGGCACAAGAGGAGGTCTATTTTTGTTCTTTTGTTTTTTGTTCTGTGGTGCTGGGATGGAACTCAGGGCCCCCTGCACACTGACTCTGTCACTGAGCTGCACTCCCGGCTACAGAAGGAGTTTTTTTTGTTTTTTGTTTTTTTTTGTGTGTGTGTGTGGTTACCGGGGATTGAACTCAGGGGCACTCAACCACTGGGTCACATCCCCAGCCCTTTTTTGTATTTTATTTAGAGACAGGGTCTCACTGAGTTGCTAAGTGCCTCGCCATTGCTGAGGCTGGCTTTGAACTCGTGATCCTCCTGCCTCAGACTCCCAAAGTGCTGGGATTACAGGCGTGCGCCACCGCGCCCGGCCCTCAGAAGGAGTTTTAAAGATGGAAGAGGGCTGAATGCAGCTCAGGGGCAGAGCGCTTGCCTAGCAGGCACAAGGCCCTGGGTCCCATCCCCAGCACCACAAAATAACTAAAGAAAGATAGGAGGCCTGACAGTATATTTATGGGCTGGTGTGAATGTTTTGGCAGGGAGAAGAAAACTGATGGAGAGGATGGAACCCATATCCCAGAATGATCCTGGGAATGGAAGAATGCTCCTGACCAAATCCAGGCTCCTCAGGGCTCAGTGTGTGCCTGTTTTCTATGGTTTCTTGGTCAGCAAAGAAATCTGAAGGAGACACCATGCCAGGGTTTGCTGTGGACAGTGAGGTTGAAGGACACGAGAAGAGCTATATGGGGCACCACCCTGCCCAGACTTCGAGGCTGCAGTTCTACAGGGTCTGCCCAGTGGCTCCCCCAGCGGCCTCGGAACAGTCTCTGTGTGCCCTGGACATCTCTGCAGCCCAACACCAAGCACAGAATAGGGCTTACAGTAGGAGCTCATTAAATGCCTGTTGAATAGATATTTGCTGAGATGTTTCTGGTCGGTGAAGAAGCAGCCCCAAGGCCCTTGGGGAGTCTAAGATGAAGAAGAAGGAAGTGGAGCCAGGAGCTGCGGTGCACACCTGTAATCCCAGTGATTAGGGAGGCTGAGGCAGGAGGATCGCAAGTTTGAGTCCACACTTGGTAAATTACAGAGACCCTGTCTCAAAATTAAAAAATAAAAGGGGCTGGGGGTGTATCTCAGTGGCTACAGTGGGTTGTACAGCTCAGTGGGTTCAATCTCCAGTGCCAAAAAAAAAAAAAAAAGGAAAAAGAAGAAGAAGGGGGCAGAGTGAAGAGGGGGAGAGGGTGGGAGGAAGAGGAGGCGAAGCAGAAGCAGATGAAACCCTGCAGTTAACTGAGCCCTCTAGGTCATGGCACTGGCACTCGGCAACTCTGGACGAAGCCACCAGAGGGCAGTGTAGGCCCACATACCGCTCCTCTAGCTTCCTCACCCCAGGAGGCTGAGGGACGGTGACTTCATTTTACAGATGGAAAAACCAGGCTAGTCCTCCCTAAGTAATGTTGCCTGGCTGATTAATGTCTGCCTCTCCAGGACCAGGGCTTCCCAGGAGACCCAGGGGGCGGGGAGAGGGACCTCTGAGCGGTGTCCTGTCTGCTAACCCCTCCCTTTCCTTGTGCTGCTCTGGTGGAAGAGGTCAGCAGAGCAAAGACCCTAGGCCTTCGGGATCCTCGGGAGGGAAGACTTGCCAGGCCGCAAAGCCAGGCACACATCCCACCTAATTAATATCCCTCTCATGAACTTGGGGCACAGCCGCTCTGATGCCCAGCCCTGGGCAGCGCACAACTGGCTCAGGCCCCCTCCCCTCCCTGACCTCCTTCTCTGGCTTGACCCTGGAAGAAGTCACCTGGGACAAGATAACCCATAGAAAGAGCCCCTCAGGGTCAATGCCAGCGATCTGGGCACAGCCAACGCATAAGGATTACTTTCTGCAATTCCAAAGGATGTCTTAGACTTGGAACGGGGACCCCTCCTTCACACCACCTGCCTTCCTCTGTGGGGTCTCTCCTCCACCAGAACCAGGCAGCTGCCACCATGATTCCCACCCACTTCCTCATATCAGGGAGGGAAAACTCCACACTTCAGGGAGCACACACACACCCCGCTTTTTTTTTTTTTTTTTTTTTTTTTTTTTTTTTTTTTTTTTTTTGTACCTGGGATTGAATTCAGGAGCACTCGACCACTGGGCCACATCCCCCAGCTGCTAAGTGCCTCAGCAGTAGCCATTGCTGAGGCTGGCTTTGAACTCGCGATCCTCCTGCCTCAGCCTCCCAAGTGCTGGGATTACAGGCGTGCGCCACCACACCCAGCTAAGCCCCTTTTCCTTTACCTGTCAGCCCAGAACCCGGTCAGACTCCTGGAGCCTGAGCCCTCCGCCTGAGGTCGTTTGGGTCGAGGGCCCCCTGCTGGCCAGAAAAGGGAAGGAAGCCTAGAGACGGAAGTGGGCGAGGAGCAAGCGCTGGGTTTGGCGGGGGTGACCAGAGTCCCAGGCAGTGATTTCCTCCGCTCCCGACCCCTGCCCTTCGCCACCCGGGGTTCTCGTGCTCCGGGCCCGCAGGCTCCTCCTGCTCTGGCTCTGGGTCCCACTCTTCCTCCGGGAAGCCCTCCCTGCTCCCCGCACCGGACTCCCCTCTTGCGGCTTCCTCTCCCTGCCTGTCCCTATTCCCGGTGCAAGATGATCTGTTTAAGTAAGGATGAGGGCAGTGTCTCTTTTGTTCACTTGTATTCTTTGGACTCTAATTAGGCGCTCAATAAACATTTGTTGAATGAACACACGGGTGAGCTCTGGGTGTGGGTGTGTCCGGTGGGGGCTGGAAATCGTCCTGGAGCGGTGATCCCAAAAGGCTCAGAGAGGACAGATTTGCCCAGTCAGGGTGCGAGCCCCAGGCTCTGAACTCCCAAACCAGTGTTCCTAAATTCCAGCACAGGGACCCAACCCAGATGGGCCCCACCAGGAAACCTCCAAGGAGCACCTGTTGGTGGGGGGGAGGGGCTGGCCAGGACGGAGTCATGGACGCTCCAGGGAGTCCCTCAGGCTGACGGTCCCCCACCTGAAGGACTTTGTGGGAAACAGCTGGTGCGGGTATGGGGCTATAGCTAGCACCCACTGTGAGGAAGGGCAGGGCCATCTGCCACGCCAGCCTGTTGTGCCTGAGAGCCAGCTGGGAGGACATTGGCTGGCCCTTCAGGCTGTCTGAGCGTCCTCGGTGTTCAGGGAGACTGCCCTTCACTGCTTCACCCCGTCCCCAGGCTCCACAGCTCCCTCTGATCCTTTGTGCCCATATCCAGCCTCTGAGCCCTATCAGGGACACTTGGTGAATTTAGGGACAGGGACAGAGGGAAAAACACACATTTGCTGAGCCCCAACTAGGTGCCATTCATTGTGTGTGTCATTTTATTTTATCATCACTAGAAAGAAAAAAAAAATTACTATTTTAGCTGGCTGCAGTGGGGAACAGTTGTAGTCCCAGCTAAACAGGAGGCTGAGGCAGGAGGCCTCTTGAGCCCAGAAGTTCAAGACCAACCTGGGCAACATAGTCTCAAAATAAAGTAAAAGCCCAGCACTTTGGAGGCTGAGTCAGGAGAATCGCGAGTTCAAAGCCAGCCTCAGCAATGGCGAGGCACTTAGCAACTCAGTGAGACCCTGTCTCTAATAAAATACAAAAAAGGGCTGGGGATGTGGCCCAGTGGTCTAGTGCCGCTGAGTTCAATCCCCAGTACCAAAAAATATATAAAAAAATAAAAAATAAATAAAAATAAATAAAGTAAAAGGAGCCGGGCACGGTGGCGCACGCCTGTAATCCCAGCACTTTGGGAGGCTGAGGCAGGAGGATCGCGAGTTCAAAGCCAGCCTCAGCAATGGCGAGGCACTTAGCAACTCAGTGAGACCCTGTCTCTCATAAAATACAAAAAAAAAAAAAAAAGGGCTGGGGATGTGCCCCAGTGGTCAAGTGCCCCTGAGTTCAATCCCCGGTACCACAAAAAATAAATAAATTAATAAATAAAGTAAAAGGAACTGGGAACAGAGTACTGTGGTAGAGCTCTGGCCAGCATGTGTGAGGCCCTGGGTTCAATCCCTAGTGGGGGCGGGGGTTACTATTTTATAGATGAGAAACTGAAGACCAGAGAAGCCAAGCAATTTATCCAAGGCCAGATAGCCGGGAAGCGTCGAAAGGTAGGATCACAAAGGTTTGTCATGTTGTACTGTGAGCCCATGTGCTGTCCACTGTGCACACTTCAATACAGGCTAGGGACAGGGAAGGGAACCTATGTCCTCTAACTTTCTGGCACTGCCTAGGCTGATCTGACTTCCCTCCACATAACAGTACTTACCAGACCCACTGCTAGGTCTTATAATTCAATGTCTTAACGAGGACACTCAGCATGGCACAGTGGCTGGCTCGAGCCTATAACCCCTAGACTCAGGAAGCTGAGGCAGGAGGATCACAAGTTTGAGACCAGCCTGGATGACTTAAAAAGGGCTGGGGATGGGCTGGGGTTGTGGCTCAGTGGTAGAGCGCTTGCCTTGCATGCCTGAGGCACTGGGTTTGATCCTCAGCACCACATAAAATAAATAAATAAATAAATAAAAATAAAGATATCGTGTCCATCTACAACTTAAAAAAAAAAAAGTTTTTTTTTAAAAAGGGCTGGGGATGTGGTTGAGTGAGAGGGCCCAGAGATTCCATTCCCAATACCACAACACACACACACACACACACACACACACACACACACACACACATACACATCACACACACACATATTGCTATGTCACCCATGTTAAAATACTTTAAATGGACTTCTTCTAGTCTTTGTGTGTCCGTGTGTGTGTGTGTATGTGTGTGTGTGTATGCACACACACGCACTAAGAATTGAACCCAGAGCCTCATACGTGCTAGGTAAGTGCTCTACAAGTGAGTTACACCACGGCCCTTTTTAGTATTTTATTCTGAGACAGGGTCTCACTATGTTGCTGAGGCTGGCTTTGAACTTGCAATCCTCCTGACTCAGCCTTTCAAGGAACTGGGATCATGGGTGTGCACCATAGCACCCCACTCCATTCAACCTTATATGCTTCATCTTAGGCATTTAAACATTCTAGGGAGTGATCCATGGGCTTCACCAAACAACCCAAGGAGCCCGTGGCACAAAAACACCCTTCAGCTAGAAAAATGTAAGAACGTATTTGTAAGTAAAATGATAGGACATCTGAAGTTTGCTTAAAGAGCCTCAATTAAGCACACAGTACGGTGGGGCACACCTGTAATGCCAAGAATTTGGGAGGCTGAGGAAGGAGGATTGCAAGTTCAAGGCCAGCCTCAGCAACTTGACAAGGCCCTAAGGACTTAGTGAGACCCTATCTCAACATATAAAATAAAGAGTGGGTTGGGGATGTGGCTCAGTAGTCAGCCCCCCCCCCCCCCCCGGGGTTAAGTCCCTGGTACCAAAAACAAATTTTTTTAAGGCCTTGATTAAATGAAATCAAACAAGTGTCGTAGACAAAACAAGAACAGCAGAACATTAGTAACCATTGTAGGTGAATGACGGCTCGTGGGAATTCATTATTCTGTTCTCTATACTTTCATGTGTGTTTGAAAATGTTCCTAGTAGAAAGTTTCTTTAGATGTTTTGAACATTAGCATATGACAAATGGTGTGGATGGGTTTGAGCACGTCCCCCGAGGGTTCATGCATTGAAATTTAATCCCCATCATGAAGTGTTAAGAGGGTAGAAGCTTAAGCCAACCATGGTGTGTGAAGATGAAGCCTCTGGGAGATAATTAGGTTGAATGGTTGAATCCTAGAAGTTATTTAAGAAGAGGTGTCCAGTGGACAGAGACACACAAGCATACTTCCTGTCCCTTGCTATGTGATGCCCCACACCACTTCAGCCCACTGCCAAGAAGGCCATCACCTCCAGAACTATGAGCTAAATAATCTCTCTCTCTCTCTCTCTCTCTCTCTCTCTTAAATAATGTGACCTGGCCTCAGGCATTTCATTATAGTAATACAAATTGGACTAATACAATAAGATCATATTTTTTAAATACAGATGAGCAAAAAATTTTTAATTACATATAATTCTATGGTTACCCAGAGTAACCACTACTGACATTGTGGTGGATATTCCAACATATACTATAAATTTGGGTTTTGCTTTGTTTTTTCTTTCTTTCTTTTTGTGGCGCTGGGTATTAAACCCAGGGCCTCACACAGGTCAGGTAGGCGCTCTACCACTGAGCAAACTGCCCATTTTCTTTTGAGGCAGCATCTCACTAAGTTACCCAGGCGGGTCTCCTATTTGTGATTCTGCATCAACCTCCCCAGTCTCTGGGATCACAAGCGCGCACCGCCACACCTGGCTGTGCTTTAGGTTTTGCTTTGTCTGTCTGACGTGTCAGTGTGTCTGTCTTTCCATGTTGCTAAATGAGGGGCTTCATTCTCACCTCAGGGCTTCCCAGTATGTAGGTAAATCAACAGCTCCTCAACTATCTCCCTAGCGTCCAGATCCCGCAGAAAGGGGCCCAATCCCGGAGATGTCCCCACTCCAGGTAAGACCGAGAGTTGACCAGGAGTATCCTTGTCAGGCCAGAAAGAGCCTCATTTCTCCCGACTGCGCTCACCTGCACCCTGACAGCTTGGAGGACCCCCAACAGGTCTTCGGGAGAGTCGTGCTGGAGATGAAGAGGGACAAACGCCCTGTGCGCCCCTCCATGGACCCGGCACCTGCACCCTCTCTCCCTTCTTCAAGCCTCAGCTCAAGTTCCTCCTCCTCCAGGGAGCCTCCCTGGCCTACCCTGGCCGCTCGACAGGCTGGTGAGAACCAGAACGGCCTCAGTGCTGGCTCCCAGTGTCTCTGAGCCCAGCGTGGCCTGCGGTCCTGGCCAAACACTTGCACCTTGTTGCTTCCTGACTTGGAGCAACAACGCCACGGGAGAAAAACTCGGAGGCAGAATGAAGATGAAAGAAGGTTTTTTATTCTTTGGCTTTAGCAATCTCTCAAAACTCTAACACTGGCTCTTTCAGCAACCTCTCTGACTCTTTACTTCTTCTGACTACTGACTCTTTACTTCTTTACTTTACTTTCTTTTACTTTTACTTTCTTAGAGAGAGCTTAGAGAGAGAGAGAAAGAGAGAGAGAGAGAGAGAGAGAGAGAGAGAGAGAGAGAGAGAGAGAGAGAGAGCTTCTTCTTCTTTCTTCTTCGGTGGCCTCAACCTGACTCCGACCAGCAACTACTACTTCTCTCTATCTTAGTCTGACTCCTCACCCGGTTATATATCTTTAGCTTTAACAAGGACCACAGGTGCGTCACACAGTTCACGGGCATACAAAGATTCTTTCAGGTGGAAACCAGAACATTTCTTATGGCTGTCAGCTAACCGCAATTAACCATCTCCTTTTAGGGCTTCTTCAGCACCTGACAAACCGGAAACAGTTTCCCACTCTGACTGGTTCTGGTCTTCAAAATAATACAGCCTGTGTTTTTCCCATAAACCTGGACTCTCTCCCCAAACAAGTCAATCCCTGAAGCTCCAGCAAGACCTTCGTGAACGCAGCATGTGGAATAGCTGCAGTTGCCACACCAGATGGGTTACCGTGAGGGTTTCCTTCAACCCTTGCTGTGTTTTGGACTTGAGAGATAGTCCTCCGAACCTCCTAGCACCCTCCACACGTAAACCATCTTTTCTCTCTTTTTTTTTATTTTGTACCGGGGATTGAACTCAGGGACACTCGACCACTGGGCCACATCCCCAGCCCTTTTTTGTATTTTATTAGAGACAGGGTCTCACTGAGTTGCTAAGTGCCTCTCTCCATTGCTGAGGCTGGCTTTGAACTCACGACCCTCCTGCCTCAGCCTCCCAAGGGCTGGGATTACAGGCGTGCGCCACCGCGCCTGGCTTCTCTTTTTTTGTTTGTTTGTTTTGTTTTTGTTCTGTTCTGTTCTGTTTTGTTCTGATACTGGGGACTGAACCAGGGGCACTCTACTGCTGAGCTCCACCCCCAGCCCTATTTATTCTTTGAGACAGTCTCTCTAAATTGCTGAGGCTGGCCTTGAACTTGAGATCCTCCTACTTCGACCTTCTGAATCACTAGGATTACAGGTGTGTGCCACCACCCCTGGCTTTCTGGCTTTCTTTGACATGGGCTGGCCCCATTCCAGGCAAAGTCATCTTCATCTCTCTAGCCCAGAGCCTAGCACAGCCGGCACACGTAAGTGCTCAATAAACACTTGATAACTGACTTAGCAAATGAGGAAAGTAGGCCAGTGGACCCTGACCCCAGGCTCTTCCTCAAGACAGCTGTCCCCAGTCTTCCTCCAGGAAGCCCAGAGAATCCTTTGTCCTCTCCGGCTGTGGTCACAACCACTAGAGTACAGGAGGGTCTTGGGGTCCCCCTTAAGTGGCTGTTTAATTTTTCCTGTGTGCACAGGTCTCAGACTGGCCTAAAGCTGCAGCACGAAGAGCAGAGACAGTGCCACCCTTGCTGTGGTCACCCCACCCTAGCACCTTGTACCTAGCAGGGCTCCACGAACGTGCCTGGTTCCTAAGTCCGGCTTGACGGGGTGTCAAAGTGCATGGAGGAGCCGGGTGGCAAGAGAGGCCTGCAGGGTCTGGCTGGGCCATGCACCTCCGCCGATGGCCCCCTGAGTGGGAGGTGTCCTGCCTGAGCTCTCAGCTCCCACTCAATAAAGGCCACCTCAGACAGCCTTGCAGAGAGCTTGCTGGGATCTCTCTCAACCGCAGTTTCTCACATCCCTAAGATGGCATGAATGAACTGAGGGTCCTGTTTAGAAGAGACGTCACCTTAGGTGGGATACAGAGGTGAAGGAGAGGGATCCACAGGAGCTCGACCAGGGCGGTGAGGTCATCCCTTGAGGGCCCACAGCCAGATGGCTCTGCAACAGTAAAGGGGACAGGATGCTCACGTCTTCTCCCAGGTGTGGAGGACACAGAGCAGCACGAGGGGTGCAGGGGACTGAGTGGGCAGGAGCCGGAAGTCCTGGCCAACCTGGGGCACCCCAGGGTGAGGCAAGGGAGTCGGGAGAAGGGGTGCTGGGGAGCAGGCATTCCCCCCTACCTCCAGGCTCCCGGCTCCCTGATGACAAAGGAGAGTTGGGCGTAATGGAAAGATGGGGGCCATCCAGGCTGGAGCCCCAGTGTACCACGTAGGGCTGGCGAGCTTTCACCCTGTCCCGAGGTGCTGGGCCCCAGGTGTGAACGGGGCACCTCCCGGGACTGACTTGAGCACCAGCGAGACCATGCGTGTCAAGTGGTGATACCGGTGAGGACAGATGCAAGCTCTGCTCTGCAGGGACCTTGCAAAGGGAAGCCTGCAGGCCCAGGAGGCTGGAGAGAGGTTTGGAGCTGGACCCCAAGGGCTGCTAGCTCCGCTGAGCACTGTGGGAGGATTCCAGGCATTCCTGCCATTCCAGCAGAGGAACAGTCCTCAAGGCCCTTGCCACCAGTGTCCCATTGGCCGTACCTTGTCACAAGAGGTCAGAGGGCCAGTGACTTCTGGGAAGGCTTGGGTGACTTCATTCAGGCCCCTCCGTGGGCCCTTTCCTGAGGTGCTACAGAATCTCTCCGGTACCCTTCCCAGCAGGCAGCCCCGGGCCTTTGCCTGAATGCCTCAGGTGACGGGAGCTCAGCTCTGGAGTGGGCCTCATCTGGAAAAGCCTTCATCCACGCCTCTGTTCAGAGCAAGTCTCCTCTGCAATTTTCACCCCTACCCTCATTCCCACATCTAGTTTCTGGTTTGCCCTGGGGGGTCCCGGGGGGGGGGGGGCGGCTGCACACTCTCCTTCAGGGGTGGGGCGGGGTGGGTGGGTGACAGGAATGCACACGTCTTCAGGTCCCACCCTCCACCTCCTCGAGCTTCCTCCCTCCTGATGTCCGCCAGGTGTGCCAGGTGCACCGGCCTCCCAAAGGTTACCTGTGGGGCTGGAACATCCATGCAGACCCAGGCCCAGGTCCTGACCACGGGGGTGGGGCAGGGAAGTGGCTGGGGAGTGAGCCGGGCAACTGGGGCTCTCAGGAGCTGGGCCACCTCAGGCACATTCTGTACCTCTGAGGCTGAGACCTGATCGGTCTTTGTTTTTGTGTTTTGCTGCTTCTTCTCCCCCACCCTACTGGGAATAGAATCCAGAGTTCTTTACCCCTAAATTACACCTCAGCTCTCACCCTTTTTGTTGTTGTTGTTTTGAGGTCATCCTTGGCAATTTAGTGGGACCCTGTCTCAAAAAATGAAAAGGGCTGGGGATGTAGCTCAGTGGTGAGTGCTTGTCTAGCATCGCAAGGCCCTGGGTTCAGTCCCTAATAAAATTAACATCTCCAACCTCACTAACAGGTCTAGTGGCCTCAAACCTGCAATCCTCCTGCCTCAGCTTCCCAAGCCGCTGGGATTACAGGCATATGCCGCCATGTCCAGCTTTTTTTTTTTTTTTTTTTTTTTTTTTTGGTGGTACCGGGGATTGAACTCAGGGGCACTTGACCACTGGGCCACATCCCCAGCCCTTTTTTGTATTTTATTTAGAGACAGGGTCTGACTGAGTTGCTAAGTACCTTGCCATTGCTGAGGCTGGCTTTGAACTCACGATCCTCCTGCCTCAGCCTCCCAAGTGCTGGGATTACAGGCGTGCGCCACCGCGCCCGGCCTACCTAATTTTTCTTGTTGTCATCTGTGAAGTCATGTACTTCCTGGATGAGGTCACATAGATGTGCTTTTACATTTTTAAAAGCTAAGACTTCAATAGCTTGTTTTTTGTTTTTTTGTTGTTTTTTTTTTTTTTTAATAACCTTTTAAAATTAACAGGCTATTTTTTTTTTTTAATTTTTTTTTTTTTTTTTTTGCAGGGGAATACCCGGGACTGAACTCAGGGGCACTTGACCCCTGAGCCACATGCCCCAGCCTTATTTTGTATTTTATTTAAAGACAGGGTCTCACTGAGTTGCTTAATGCCTCACCATTGCTGAGGCTGGCTTTGAACTCTGGATCCTCCTGTCTCAGCCTCCCAAGCCGCTGGGATTACAGGTGGGCACCACCGCACCTGACTAATAACAGACTACTACTAAGAGTAGATATCTATTTTAAGGCTTTAAAAAAAAGTTTTTTAGTTGTAGATGGACATATACCTTTATTTTATTTATGTGGTGCCCCACACATGAGGCAAGCGCTCTACTGCTGAGCCACAACCCCAGCCCTATTTTAAGACTTTTTTAAAAAAATATATTTTTGTTTTAGTTGCACACAATGCCTTTGTTTTTACATGGTGCTGAGGATCGAACCCGGGCCACACACATACTAGGTGAGCGCTGTATCCCTGAGCCAAATCCCAGCCCCACTTAAGGCTTTTTTAATAACTTATTTGAAAACCTGCCTTGCTGGATCCTGCACCTTGTTCTGACTCATCGCCGCTTCTGGGGGCTTTAGTTCTGCCATTGGCCCACTATCCTCCCCTGCCATTTTGATAGGTGTCTGTGTCTCCATTGATATTGCTGATTCCAATATGGGAACGTCGACTGGACAGGTGACAGACCTCCCTCAGCAGTGACAGAGCCAGGTTTCCTATTCCTTAGCTGTGGCTGCTCCAGCGTCTGCCACATGACCCAGACGTTTCCCCTTCCGGTCTTGAAAAAGCACAATCAGCTCTGCTCCTCCCTGACCAAGCTGCCCACAAAGGAAGTGCGGTTTAGTCTGGGGAGATCATTTCCTAGTTGTGGCAGCCCAGACCCCAGGGTCTTCCATGATCCCTCTTTCTTACTGCCGGAACTCTGATTTTTATCGAGGGACCACTGTGTGCAGCTAGTGGTTCTCGATTTCCCAGCCTCCTTTGCAGCAGGGGTTGGTCATGTGTTCCAGCAAATGCCCAGATTGTTCCTGAGGTGGATGTCCTGGGAATCAAAAATGAAGAACCTCTCTGGGAAACAGATTTTGCCTTTTCCCTTCTTCCTGCATGGAATCCCCTATTTTCTCACTTTGTCCTCACATTTGGTCAGCAGAGCAGGCCTTATCCCATGTGTGTGTGTGTGTGTGTGTGTGCAAGCACATGTGTGCTTTGGGGATCGAACCCAGGGCCTTGCACATGCTAAGCATATGCTCTACCACTAACCTCTGAGAAGTGAACTGACTGTCTCAGGATTGCAGGCTCCAACAGTTCTAGACAATTCAAGTGGCCAACTCATGCCATTGGAAATTAACTTGACTTTTTCTTTTTTAATCAATGGATCTTTATTTTATTTATTTATGTGTGGTGCTCAGAATAGAACCCAGTGCCTCACACATGTTAGGCAAGCTCTCTAACACTGAGCCACAACCCCAGCCCCTTTGTTTTCTTTTTGACCAGGCTGCCAGGAAGCTCAGAGCCTCATGTGAAGCTTGATCGTAGCTAGAATCACCCTTCGACATGTGGCTGATTTCCACCCCTTCCTTTCCCTTCCCTCATTTTCTGTTAGGAGGCTTAATCCCTTCTCAACAGCCACCTCAAGTCCTCTATTGGAAAGATGGGGTGGTAGTTGGCTGGGTGCCTCTCCAGGTCTTCTCCACTCTGCGCTGGGCTCTCTGGTTTATGCCTGGGTTTGGCTAACAGCCATCACCAGCAGGAAGGAGTGAGGTCACAGCTTCCTGTCAGGAGCCTCACCCTCAGGGTCCTGCTCCCAGGATGCATTCCCACTTCCCGCCTCAGGTTCCGGCTGGTGAGGCCACTGTAACTAGCCCAGGGTACTGTCCTCTTCCTGGCTGTATTCTATGCCACCCACATATTTGTAAATTGTCCCTTTACCAAATTCTCAAATTACCCAATCCTGGTGTTTTCTGCCAAAGTCCTGAACATGGAGTACAAAGGCTCTTGTCAGCAGAGCTCAGCTATCCTGCCACCTCTTAATCAGGCTCCCTGCCTCTGGTCCGGCACCCCATTCCTCTGATGCTCCATGACCCAGCCAGCCCTGACCTGAGCTCCAGCCAGGTGCACAAAGCAGGCACCACGCCCTGCAAGAGCAGCCACAAGTACCTCCTGGTCTCAGGTGTGCCAGGTGCATTGTGGGTAGGAAACTGTCAACAAAAAGCTGACCAACCAACGTGGTGGGTGAAGCAACAGTCTATACCATGCAGCGTGGAAGAAAAGGTGCACAGCTCAGTCTGGGGCTGTCCCTGGGGTCAGGTGCCACTGGAGGAGCAGGCATAGGCCGGCCAGGCGGGGTGGGGGGACTGCATGAGCAAAGACCAGGTAGCAGGAGGCAGCATAGAAGATGCCGGCTGGCACCACATGGCTGAGGGCAGAGTCGGCAGCAGGGGACATAGTGGGGAGTACCACAGACCAGAGGGGCCTGGAACCCAGCCAGAGGCCACATATCTGCCATGTGTACGTTACGGCTGCACCAGAGCAGGACTGGAGGCAGAGGCCAGAGAGGACTTGCCCACCAGAGAGGAACAAGGCCTGGAGTCCCTGAGGGCGGGACTCACCCCTATCATGTCTTGCACTGTCCTAGCCTCCAAAGGTCCCAAGCTACAGCCCTGCAGCTGTGTGTGGGATTAAACTGACTCTGGCTCCTCCAACACTCCCTCCTCCCAATGGCTCCTGCCCTGTCTTTCCCATGCCCCAGGCAGCCAGGAGGACATGAGGGTCCAACTACGGAGGGGACATAAGGGAGGCCCCTCGTCTTCCCCACACCACACCCCTAAATGGTTTCCACTGGATCTGTGTGTTATTTTTATTTTCTTTGCTTTGGTCTATACAAAAAAAAAAACCAATAACCAAAAACATAAAGCGATAATAATAAAACTCTCCGCTGGGACCCCCTGCCACCCTCCTATACCCATGTGCAAGGGATGGTAAGGGAGTCTGAAACAGGAAGGGGAAGAGAAAGCCCCTCACCACACACCAGAGGGGTCAGCAAGAGCACTTCTGGGGGTTAGCTGGGGCAGTGGGGGGAGGGCAGGATGGGAGATGTCCCCACAGCTCCCCCAGGAGGGGCAGAAGTCAATTTAGCATCCTGGAGAGATGGGTGGACATCCCTTAGAGTAGGGGACTCACTTTCTGCATCTCCATCCTGTCTCCCCTGGAAGGTCCCTGAATTTTTCAAAAGAAGCTTTGGATTTCAGGGTTTGGGTCTTGAACTTGGGTCCTGGAGACCCTGGGGCCTCAGAGCAGTTGGTCAGGGGAGTTTGGTGAGAAAATCTGACCCAGAGGAGGGACCTAAAGCCTTGCAGGGCCCAGGCAACTGGGGACAGACGCAGGAGGGCTGCTGGGGGCACAGGGTGGGCGGCTGAGTCTAAAGCTTTAGTGGCCAGGAGCACAGGCATGGGCGGGGAGGTTGGGCGGGGCCCTGAACCCACAGCCCAGGACAGAAAAGCAGGAGCAGAACACCATCCCAGGAAACCCCGCGGAAGACTTCTGAAGGCGTGGAGTCCAGCAGGAAGTCACAGCCCGGGCTCAGGCACTTTTCTGTCTCACCCCACCACCTGCACAAGAGCCTCTCAGGTGAGGAACCGCATCTGCCAGGGGCATAGGCCCAGGGACCAGGGACTTGGCAGACTGTGTCCCCCAGAAACTCAGACCACTCCCATGACACTCACCCACCACCCCAGAAGGGCCAGTTGTCTTTCCTTAGAAAGAGGCTGGAAGGAGCAGGACTCCAGCTCCAAGCAAAGGTACAAGAAGGAGGCAGCCAGAGTGAGCCCTGCTTTGGGAAGCTCAGCAGCAAAGGGCTCCCGTACTCCTTCCCCCCCGAAATAGAAGCCAGGGTTTCAGCAGAGAAAATGGAGGGCTCCCATCAGAAGGAGGTTCGTGAGAGGGAGAAACAGGTGCCTCCGCAGCCTGTGAGCACACGCAGGGCCGCAAGGCAGGAGGCGCCGTACTGGGCGGAGCCAGCTAGGCCAGCATGTGGTCCGCAGTGGGGTAGGGGGGCCTGAGGCCGTCGCTGTAGGTGTCAATGGGGTAGTCCCCATCCATGTCCATGTGCATCTCCAGGGGGTCAAGTGGGACATCACTGGAGTACATGGGGCGGTAGGTGGCATCCATGTCTGGGGACAAGAAGGGAATTTGTCTAGAGGTCTGCAGGCCACACCACGGGGGGTGGTCTAGGTAGCCCTCAGCCAGCTCCTCTACCCCTGCCCACCACCAAGGGCCCTACCCCCTTCCCAAACTCCACACCAGGAGAGCTAGACTGGAGTCCAAGTGGAGACCACAGAGTGGCCACCATGATGTGTCCCCTCTCACTCTCACATGCTAGACTCCAGGTTCTCTGGAATCCTGAAGAGCTCTGGCCACTTACCATCTGCATAGGGTTCATTGATGGGGATCATGCTCTGGGCCTGGAAGGAGAGAAACAAGGAGGTCTGCAAAGGCACACTCTGGGCTGGCTCTCAGCTGGGGACAGGCAGATACTCCTAAAAAGGGGTCTAAGGCAAAGTGGAGATCTCTTGGAGGAAAAAGACGATGAACTCATGACCTTGGGCACCTCCCCAAGGTGTGGGTCTCACCACTCATGCTTGGGGGTTCCCACAGAACCAGATCGGGGGGGGGGGGGAGGGTAGCAGGAGGAGGACTAAAGAATGGGCACTGCCCCAGCCAGGACCAGGACACTGCTAGCATCTTTGCACAAATTACAAAAGGGAACCCTGGGCTGGGGGCTCAGCTCAATGGCAGAGTGCCTGCTTAGAATGCACAAGGCCCAAGGTTCAATCCCCACCACTGCAAAAAGAGAAGAAAAAAGGTGCCCTTTCTCAAACCTTTGATATTCATTTGGGCAAAATGAAATTACTCCTATTCTGGGTGAAAAACAGATATACGGTGCAGCTGGGGAGGTAGCTCAGTGGTAACAGGCTTGCCTAACATGTGCAAGGACCTGGGTTCAATCCCAGCACTGTGGGGTTGGTGTGGATGGGGGGTGGGGGGGCATATACGTGGTTCCATCTACTAATTCCATCTGCGAGGAAAGTAAAAAACGATCCCATCACGATACAATAATCTGTGAAGCCCACCGGTATGGTTGAAGGCTCCGCAGAAACTGCGGTCCAACCTCAGGTACTCACCGCCTCCCAGGCGGCGGGGTCGTGCTTGAAGAGGGAGTTGGTGAGCTCCACGGACACGCGCTTGCGGTAATCTGGGTTCTTGTCCTCGGAGATTCGGAACAGGACAGCGGCAGCGTAGGTGGCTGAGCAGAGAGGGAAGTTCCAGCCAAGCCCGAGGCTACCTGCGCCACCATGGGGGAGAACAAGGCCCAGCCTCCCGGCCCCAGCCCACGGCCCAGCCCCTCACCAGTGCCCTCGTTGCGAGAGTGCAGAAGCTCCATGAGAGGGGCCGAGGCCCCCTCAGCATCGATGGCATCGGCTGCCTCTTTGTCCTGGGCCAGCTCGCAGAGGACCCCGGCGGCCACGCGCTGGATGTTCTCCACCGACGAGTACAGGAGCTGGAAGAAGGACCCGGACAGGGAGTAGCTCGGGCACGAGGGGGAGGCGGCCAGGCTGCCCAGCCCACCGCCCTGCCCACCCCTGTCTGGTTTTAACCTAAGTTTATGCCACAAAATGTGACAAGGCCAAGAAGGCATAAAGGCCCAGCAAGGAACAAACCAGCCCTAATTCCCCCGGTGGACGGACAGCTGCTGTTGACACACTGGCATATCCAACACTGCATTTTTATCACAGGCCAATTATTGGACACTATATATAATTCTGATGATTCCTGCCTTTTTCACTTGCTATAGTAGAATAAAGCATTTTCCTATGTATCATGCTTAAACTTTTCCTAAACATCTATGTGTTCATACAGATAAGAGAAAGACTAAATGCTAAAGACTAAATGCAGTGCAATAAGACTAAACAATAGGTGGCCATCAAGGAAGCTACAGCACTAATCCTTTACTCCGCTAATTAACAATTAATAGGAAATTTTTTTTTATTTGCTTTAGTTGTACACAATCCGTTTATTTGTACGTGGTGCTGAGGATCGAACCCGGGCCGCGCACGTACTAGGCAAGCACTCTACTGCTGAGCCACAATCCTAGCCCCAACAGGAAAAATTTTTAAAGCAAAAAATTCTTTTTTTTTTTTTTGGTACCAGGAATTGAACCCAGGGATGCTTCACCACTGAGCCACATCCCCAGCCCTTTTTATTTTGCATTTTGAGACAGGGTCTCACTAAGTTGCTTAGGGTCTTGCTAAGTTGCTGAGGCTGGCTTTGAACTTGCGATCTTCCTGCCACCGAGCCCAGCAATACTGTAAGTAACATTGTAATTGTTATCTCTGTGCATAAATTTTTGTCCATTTAAAAAAAAAAAACCTTTATAGTTGTAGATGGACACAATACCCTTATTTATTTTTATGTGGTGCTGAGGATCCAACCCAGTGCCTCACACGTGGTAGGCAAGCACTCTACCAATGAGCCACAACCCTAGCCCCAATTTTTGTCCATATTTTAAGTGACATTAAATTATTTCATAGAGTCTTGGATTTGAATTACTTGGTTGAAGGATACGAACATGAATATTTCCAAAGCTCCCTATAAACATTGCAAGGCTGCTTTCCAGACTGCTTCCCACCAGTAGGGTATGAGTCTATTTCATCAAACTGTCCCCTGCACAGGGCACGCTCAATTATTTTCCTTCGCCAATCTGATAGTGGAAAATGGGCTCTCACTGGAGGGCAAGTTTAATTTCTTTAAACTCCTGGGGCTGAGCGCTGTTTGTGTATGAGCCTCCTGGGAAGAACCTGTGGCCTCTGCCTGCATCTAACTCCTGGGACTTAGTATTAATGAGCTTTTAACACAAGGGCTATTGAACCCCACCTGTTTTGGTACTTGAACATATTTTCCCAGTTTACCATTTACTTTTCAAGCTTTTTAGGTTGTCTCTGACATACAGATGGCTTTAATGTTGTGGTTGAATTGCTATTTTTTCTTTTTCTTTTTTTTCTTCATTTATGACCTCTTCCTTTGCTTCTGAGCTTGGAAATCCCATCCAGGAGCTGCCCGGGTACTCACTCCTGGTGTGCACACTCCCTTCCAAAGACCTCTCGATGCCCAGCCTGGGCCTCCCAAAACCATGATTCCCAATCTTGCCCTCTTGGCAGTGGTTGGGGGGAGCTCCCCTGCCCACCTGCCCCAGACTCACCTGCACAAACAGGGGGATGGTGTTGAGTCGGAAGATCTCCATGCGGTTCATGGGATCCCGGGCGAGGATGTGTAGGGCTCCGGTGCAGCCTTCCACAATCTCCTCCATCCTGACGCCATCCTGCACAAGAGGAGGCATGTGGCATGAGGACAGGTGACCCCTGGACAAGGCCACAACTGCTCCCCATGATGACACCCTGACAAATTTCACTGGTCCTTGGAATCAATATCCATTGCAACCCACCTCCTCCTTTACATACATACTTAGCACTGAGGACGCCCTGACACCCAGGAGGGCTGTCACGGGTGCCACCAAGTCACTTACGGTGTAGGGCTGCTGTGTGCCTGCAGCCACATGGCGCTGGGCATCCTGGTGGGCCTTGACCAGCAGCTGGACAAGGCGGGGAATGACCGCCGCCTCCTGCAGTGGGGCATGGTTGGCTGGGCACAGGGCCAGATTTCTTATAAGGCCAATGGTTGCCTGGCAGGAGAAAGGGCAGCGATCAGGGGCACTTCCTGGGCATCTAGAGGACCCCAGTTTCCCAGTTTCAGTATCTCCTCCCTCTGCTGTCACCTCTTCTGCCCTCCAGGCCAGAAAGAGACACACTGGGTGATCTCCAGAGGACGAGACCACTCCCTGCCTAAGTTCCTTATCCTGAAGGACCTGCGAGTCCTCGTGTCTAAATTTTCTGTTCTTTTCTTGTAGCACTAGGGATTGAACCAAGGTGCTCTACCAATGAGCTACCCCCCAGTGCTTATTAATTTTATTTTGAGACAGTTGTCCAGGCTGGCCTGAAACTTGTGGTCCTCCTGCCTCAGCCTCCTGGGAAGCTGGGATTACAGGCATGTGCCACCGCACCCAGCTCACTTGCTTTTCTAGTTCCCAAACCCTGTTTATCAGGAAATCTTTGCCATGGTTGACCCCAAAGCCTCCTGCTTGGTGACACTCATACTGTAATCAATCTCCAACAGGGCAGCTCCAGGACGAGTTCCCCTCCCCAGGGACCTTGACTCACAGCCAGGACTCTGACCTCCCAGAGCCCCTCAGGGTCTGGCAAAGCAATTTGTCACATCATTGGATGCTCAAAACAAGAAACCAGTAGGGTGGGGATGAAAATCATGTGAGATGAGGATGGGAACTCAGGGTGTCACTTGTCACTTAGCTGCTGGGTCAGGATGTAAACACTACCCGTATCTTGGCTTGCAACAAGGACCAAGCAACAAGGAGGGGTCATACTCACCACCATTTTTTTCCCACTATAGAGCATTTTTTGTTTTCTAATATTTTTTAATTGTTGATGGACCTTTATTTTATTTATTTTTACGCAGTGATGAGAATCGAACCCAGTGCCTCACACATGCCAGGCAAGTGCTCTACCACTGAGCCACAACCCCAGCCTCTATATGATCTATTTTTTAAATTCAGTGTGCATAATCGCTCAGCGATTATTCTCATCTACACTGCTCAACTGTCTAATATTTAGCGAGTGGAACACCCCCAGGGCAGTGGAGTTCCTGTGCCACCCACGAAACCCTAGTCAATGGTGGTTTTTCTCACTCCCTGGCACCAGATGTCACCTTGCCTTGGGCTCTTTTCCTTGTTTCTATAAACACACACACCCTGGCCCATAACTCTGTCCCTTGCCTGGCTGCCCCTGGCCTGCCATCACTTCCCCCACTGGCTATGGGAAGAGATACACATCTCTCCTCCACCAGGAAGCCCCTGAGCAAAAGGCCCCACCCCCACATTCCCACCTCCCCATCCAGCCTCAGCAATGGCGAGGCACTTAGCAACTCAGTGAGACCCTGTCTCTAATAAAATACAAAAACTAGGACTGGGGATGTTGGCCCAGTGGTCAAGTGCCCCTGAGTACCAAAAAAAAAAAAAAAAAGAAGAAGATACAATCTAACCATCCTTGTGGGAACTCTCACCTAGACCCTCTGTATAAGGAATGTGCTCCGTGGACCAGCAGTGTCCCCGGGGAGCATGTTAGCAATGGGACTCCTGGGCCCAGCCAGGGGCACTGAATCAGCTCCTGCATGGAATGAGACCCCCTCCCTGACCTAGGCCACACGTGTGCATGTTGAACTTTGAGAAACTCTGCTCTAGAGCTGGCAGGGCTCCAGGACAGAAATCATCTCAGTGTTTGGGGCAAAGATGATGACAACCAAGGTTTCAACTGCTCCATGAGAGAGGAATGAGCTTTTGGCCCATCTGAGCCACCGTAGCTGGGGCCTCTTTACCAATGCAGCGCCTGGCCCTGCACGGGGAGCTGCCTCCCCTCGCTGACCCCCAGGCAGGAGCCGTACCTTGACCAGTGGCCACTGGTTGGGCTGGTTGAGCAACTTGACAATGGCTGGGATGCCATAATTGAGGCGCACGGAGTTCTGGGCCATCTCGGCCTCAGGATGGCGGCTGGTGAGGTGGCGCAGGGCACAGACGGCAGGCTCGGTGATGTCGTCCTTGTCGCCGGCGCGCAGGATGGCGTGGATGAGCGCCTCCACGCCACTGTTCTGTGTCACCAGCGTCTTGTTCTTGCTGTTGTTGCAGGTCAGGTTGGAGAGGGTGCCCGTGGCACAGGTGAGGACGTTGACGTCGTCCACGCTCAGCTGGTTCACCAGGATCTTCAGCACGCTCTCCAGGCCCTCCTGGGGGGGGACGTGGAGTGAGGGGGCTGCCAGCCACAGGAAGCCCTTCCAAGTATGTCGGAGCAGGGCGGATGGCCTCAAGGGGTGGGCCTGTCTACACGTGCCTGGGAACTTTCATCCCTATGACCTGCCGTCACCGGGGAGAGGGTGTTACTAGCCCTTGGAGCAAGTGAGGCCAAGAGGCTCAGAGAGGTTGCGGGGTTTGCCCACAGACGCACAGCTGTGGGCTGAATCTGAACTCGGGCCTGTCACTAAACTCCACACTCTTTCCTCCATCCTACCCACCTGGCCCTGGGCCCTCAGAGGTGGCAGAGCCCTGCCTCGGTCAAGGGCACCTTGACCACAGAGGCCTCTGGGTCCAGAGGAGATTGCCAAGGAGGTCACATGCTTCCATGACCAGCTGACCCACTGTCACATACTTCCCACTTTTCTGGCCTTCGCTGCTGCCCTCCTGCCTCCAGAGGTCCCCAAGCCAAATCTACTTTCAGAAAGAATCTAGTTTAGAAGCCTCACTTCTCCAGAGAGAGCCGTGAGGGCCTGTGATAGGACAGAAAGCCCCTGGGCTTTGGGGACACACAATCCTAGGCTGGAATCCCAGCTGCCATTTACTAGTTATGACCACAGGACATTCTTTATTCTTTAAGTCCCTGAGCCTTGGTTTCGTCATCTAACCAGGGTCGCACACTCCACCTCCAGGTTGCTGAAAGGGTTAAACAAGCTCAGGTCCACAAGGACAGAGTCCAGCCCAGTGCTGAGGGCGGTGGGAGGCTGCTGGAATGGCGGCCAGGTTGGGAGGTGGGATCGGCTGCATCTTCCCTTCAGCTGTTTTTAGCCACTTGGGCCCCAAAGCTATCTTCCGGGATACTGCTACTCCCAGCCCAGGGTCCAGCCAAAACTGTGCCTCTGCTGCCACCTGAACCTCTGCTGCTTAAAGATACCAGGCCCTTCCTCTCCGCTCCCCAGATCCCTAACAGGATTAGAATCTCTGGCCACATGGATGAGGGCCTCCGGGGCCTTTCCAGCCTCAGCTGTGAGGGTGGAGGACTCAGAGGCTCCAGTCCTCCCCCAGCACCTGAGGTTGGACACCCAAACAGGAAGCTGCAGAGGCTGGCCCCAGGCCTGGTCACCTCCCTCACCTGCTTGGTGGCCACGTCCGAGAGGTTACGCAGGGTCCAGAGGCAGTTCTGCACCAGGCGGGGGCTGTTGCTGGTCAGGTGCTTGCCCAGGGCCTGCATGCCACCTGGGGTGGGGGAAAGGGGTCTTGTCAGCCACAGGGGAGCACAGCTGACCCTCCCAACCACACAGGTCACCTTTGAAGCCATCACACTCACCAGCCTCCACAATGGCAGGCTTATTGCTGGGACACACGGACAGCACCTTGAGCACGCGGCTGGTGGTCCAGAGAAGCTTCTCGTAGCTATAGTTCCGCATGATCTGCACAAGTGCCTGGGGTCCTCCATTGGCCAGGATGATCAGCTGTCGGGGAGATGGGGAGAATGGGCATAAGGCAGGGAATATGGCAGGGGAGGAGGGGGTATATGATAAAGCTGTCATTACTGAACTTCTGCTAAAACCTGAATAGCTTTTGTGACTATCACGTAAGCCAGAATTTTAAGAAAGGGATAATACCCGGTGCTGACGAGGACGTGGCAAAACTGTACTCCTAGGCATTGCTACTGACGACAACGGAAATTAGACCATCTGGGTAAAAGCCCAGAGGCCTGCTGATGAAAATTTTTTCTATTCTGGGAAAAGTCATGTGCGCAAAGATGTTCATAACAGATAAAGAGGGAAAACGGGTAGAGATCTGAGTGTTCTACCCAGCAGGGCACAGTGGTGCACATCTGTAATACCCAGCGATTTAGGAGGCTAAGGCAGGAGGATCACAAGCTAGAAATCAGCCTCAGCACTTAGTGAGACCCTCTCTCAAAATTTAAAAAAAAAGGGGGGGGGGGGGACTGGGGATGTAGCTCAATGGTAGAGCATCCCTAGGTTCAATCTCCATTAAAAAAAAAAAAAAAAAAAAGAGGAAGAAAGAAAACAGATGCAAATTCACACACTGCTATGACTACAACCAGATGTATGTATTTATAAATCAACCCCTAGAATAGTTCTGAGGAAAAACATCAAAATGACAGCAGTGGCCAGGCACAGTGGCGCATGCCTGTAATCCCCGTGACTCAGGAGGCTGAGGCAGGAGGATCACAAGTTCAAGATCAGTCTCTGCAACTTAGGGAGACTCTGTCTCAAAATAAAAATAGAAAGGACTTCCATTACTGACACTGCACCAAAAAAAAAAAAAAAAAAAAAAAAAAAAAAAGACAACAACAGCTATGAGAAAGATGAGGGTATTTTTTTCTTTATCTGATCCTCAAAACCATTCTGAGAATTCAGAAAACAGGGCAAAACATGTTTACCTGTATACACATATACGTCATCTAAAAGCACAAGGGGACACAGGCCTAAAGCCGGGCAGGGTAGAAGGTGGTGTGAGCATGGGCTGCAGGCCTGGGGTTGGGGAGGTGCCCACCTTGCTCTCCTGGTTGCCGTAGGCCAGGAGCTGCAGGCAGTCGGTGGTGATGGCCAGGAACTTGGGGTTGTTCTTGTTGAGCAGGGGCACCATCTTCTGCAGCCCATCTGCCAGGCGTACTGCCATCTTGGCGCCCTCCTGGTACAGCAGCAGGTTGTGCAGAGTGGTGATGGCGTAGAACAGGACCGACTCCACGGGAGAGCTGGGGGTGCAGAGGCAGCCAGCGGGAGTCAGGTCCCTGCCTAGAAGGGGTTCTCACCTTCTGCAGGAAGCCTACCTCATACCAACACCCCCATGGAATAGCTCTTTATTAAAACCTCAGGTGTCTGGCATGCATGAGGCCCTGGGTCCAAATCCCAGCACCACACACAAAAACTGCATCACTCAAATCAAATCCCATCATCCCTTGAACCCAGTCCCACTCTTATACACCGACCACACAGCACTGCCCCTCTTAGATATGACTGCTCCTGCTTCTGAGCTCCCCTCTGGTGCCAAGCACATGGTAGGTCCCCTCAATACCCTTTCCTGTGGGGTAACAACCATGTGGAAGGTTAAGTGCCAGAGAGGCCCTGCAAAGGGTGCAGACGGGAGTGAAATCAATACCTCTACCCTCAGGGGGCTCCCAGCCTAGATGAGCAATGAGGCCACTCAACATGAGCACAAGACAGGAAAGACAAGGTCACAGGGACCTCACCCATGCTCTTCCCTCTCCCTGGAACACCATCGCCTTCATCTACACTAACTAAACGCCACTCATCCATCAATCCTGTCGCAGGAACGAGTCTACCTCTGGGCAATCTCGGGCGTCTTTGGGCACAGCCTACACTGTACCCTGATAATGAACTTGCTGTTTTCATACCTGTCTCCCCTGCTAGGCTGTGTGCAGCTGAGCACCAGGATAGACATGTTTCTGCACCTGGCACACAGCAGGTGCTCAATATGTTTATGGAAGCCCAAAGAAGGCAGGGGGAAAGCCCAGGCGAGGGGAGCCCTAGGCCCCCGCAGAGAGAAGGGACCAGCACCTGAGCATGCGGACCAGGGCGGGGATGCCGCCTGACTTGAAGATGGCGAGCAGCCCCTCGCGGTGGTGGGAGAGGTTGTGCAGGATGCTGGTGGTGCAGCGGGCAGTGTCCAGGTCACTGGTGTTCTGCATGGTACGCACCACGGCCGCCACCAGCTGGGGCGAGCCCATCAGGGCCCGGCGTGAGGCCTCCTTCTTTGACAGCTGGTTCACAATCATGGCTGCCTTGGTCACCACCACCTGGAGGTTGGGAAAGAGAGTAGGTGGACATGAGCAGATGGGCCAGGACCCCCTGCTGAGGAAAGGAAGAGGAACTCAAGTCAGCCGCCTCGTGCTCGTGGGGAGTCTGGGACCGGACCTCCCTCCCTCTCCCCGCCAGGCCCTCACGGACCGGGTCCTCATCGTTGAGCAGTTTGGTGAGCTCGGGAAGGGCCCGGGTGGCCAGCTCAGCATCGTCCTGGTAGTTGATGAGATGCACGATGGCCGACTTGAGCAGCTGGGACGGCTCAGCCAGTCGCTGCAGGTTGGTGGTCTGTCCCTCCACCTGGGTGGCCAGCAGCAGTGAGCTGTCCTCGCCTGTCACACCCGGACACATGGCCTCCCGCACCCGCTTGGCTCTGGCCGTCGTGGACATCTGGTACTCCAGATCACCTGAGAGCCGACAGAATGGGGACAGCGCTGCAGGAGGAGGGCAGGGAGGACCCCGGGGAGCAGGGCAGGCCGTGTAGACAGCTGACCAGAGGACAGAAGGGTCACCTTCCACCCTGACCAAAGTCCCAGAGCACCATTCATAGTTCTGCCCCTAACCATGGCACTGGAGGATCACCAATGTCTTAGAGTCCTCATCTGTAGCCGGGCCCGGTGGCGCAGGCCTGTAATCCCAGCACTTGGGAGGCTGAGGCAGGAGGATCGCGAGTTCAAAGCCAGCCTCAGCAATGGCGAGGCACTTAGCAACTCAGAGAGAACCTGTCTCTAATAAAATACAAAAAAGGGCTGGGGATGTGGCCCAGTGGTTGAGTGCCCCTGAGTTCAATCCCCAGTACCAAAAAAAAAAAAAATTCCTCATCTGTAAAATGAGGTCCCACCTGTTATATACAGCACAGGGAATTCTGATGACAATTAAATGAGATCAAATGGAGACTGCTCTAAAAAGAAAGGACTCTTATGTCTGACACCTCTCACTACAGAAATGTTAGTGGTAATTATTAACAAAGGTAAGTAATATTTGAAGCGCTTATTATACACCCGGCCATGAATTCATTCCTTTTCTTCTATTTTTTTATCTAATCTTACAACCACCTATAAGTCAAGCATATTACTACTTCCACTTCACAGATGTGAAAGCTGAGCACAGACTCAGGAGCCCAAAGCCCTACTCTCTGAGTCCCCAGCAGAGACTTCAGGTTCCCCCTCCAAGTTCCATCCCCTGAGTAGCCCCATGGGTCCCACAAGTAGGAGCACAGGCACCCCCACCTTGGTGACTGTCCCAATGCCCCAGGGGAGAGACAGGCAGAGAGTTTACTCTAATTGCTGGGCAAGGAGGAGACACCTACGTGGCTTCCCACCTGGATGCTGTACTTTGAGCTCCCAGCACAGGGCCGGACTCTGCCCAGCTGAGGCCTCTGCCTGTGGCCAGGGAAGAGACCCAGGGTGCAGAGGCTGAGCTTTGCAGAGCCCCAGCCAGGCTCAGCCCACCGTGCACTCTCCTAGGTCCCATAGCTCACCCTATCCAAGACCTTGAAGGCACCTGGGGGCAACAGTCCCAGGAAGGAAGAGACACCTGAGTTGGCAAGGCACCCTTCCCCCTCCCCCCACCATGAGACTGAGCCCCAGAACTGAGTCAGCCACTCCACCCTGCACTTGGCCCATCTGTCCGTCAGCCCACGCTGGCCTAGTCTGGGCTTGAGCTCGGCACCCCCTCCAGCAGACTGGGGGCTCCCTGGGGCTGGAGACCTGTCTCTCCCGTCAGACACAAGGCTCCAGGAGCAGAAAGGACAACTTCCACAATCCCCAGGTCCCCTGAGGGCAGGAGTAATGCCTCCCCATCATGTTCCCATGCTCACAGAAGGCAAAAACTGTGCCTCTTCTTCAGACTGGTGGCACCAGGGGCAGGGTCTATACCCCACTCCACACCAAGTGTTCATGGAAGAGCTTGCATCCATGCCACATGGGACACCCTGAAATAGCTAAGCCTCCTCCCGTGGACGGGGTGGGCCCCCATGAGTGTTTGCTGCCTCCTCCTTCAGACTTCACGGGTCCCGAGGAGCAGGAAGCAAGCCTCCCCTCCAGCCCAGGGGCCTCCTAAACTCTGCCTTCCTTTGCTCTGATGTTCCTCCAGGCCCTGCCGGGTTTTCTATTCCGTGGTAAAACCCCCAGTGGTGCTGACCTTGGTTCTGGGGCACCCCCTGGGTGTAGGTGGTGGTCTTCTTGAGTGTGTACTGGCGCCCGCAGGCATCGTCCTCCTCCATGATGCCCTTGCTGCTGACGGAGGGCACGCAGGTGTTGGCCCCTGAGTGGATGCCCGAGTCGTAGGTGTACGTCTGCTGCCACTCGGTCACCTTGATGGGTTGTTCGATCAGGTTCATCACCTCCATGGTGGCTGTGGGAGTGCACGAGAGAGGCAGGAAGTCATGGCCCGGCGGGGCGTCCCAGCCATGGCCTCGCCCAGCTTCACCCCAGCCTCCTCCATTCCTAGACCCCACCAGAGCCCCTGACCCCACCAGAGCCCCAAGGGCCCCCGGCGGCTGCTTATAGAAGGGTACCAGGCCCAGGCGGAGCCAGTGGTGTGTGACCCTGGGCTTGTGTCTCTGACCTCTGGCCACTCTCCCCAGCTCAGTCACCTGGCCACCTGGAGGTCCCGGTCCAACATTCCCAGGGCAGGAGTAGGCACTTTGGGCCTCCAGCAGCCTCTGGGGACCCAGGGACCCACCCTCACCCCACTGGGGCCCCTGGGAAAGCTGTGGAGGCGGGGTAGTGAGGCGCAGCCGTCCAGACATTGGCTGGGAACTGGGTGGGGCTTGGAAGCCGTCAGACAGGTTTCTCTGGGCCACCAGAGGCTCCCTCAGAGATTCCTGGATCACTTTCTTGTGGGTCAAGCAGGATCACAAACGGGCCCCAAAGGCCTCATCTCCCCCCGCCCAAAGCTTTCCCAGCACTGAGAGCACCACAGGCCGCTGGAACCTCAGCTGCCGTTCCTGGGCAAATTCACATCTCTGTTGAGCCTCAGTGTCCTCATCTGTAAAACCCAGCTACACCTCCCTCGGGGGCTGTTGTGAGGACACCCAGGATGGCACTGGCTCTGACAGACAGTAGGCGTTCAGCGTTGGAGGCCGTGGCTGTCACGGTCAGCACTGCCTCACCCCCGGAAGTACTTTCTCACCTTGAACCCAGGCTTAGGGATATGGAGTGGGGCAGGCCTCTGGGGTGGTCACTGCCCTTCTAGGACCCCTGATGCCGGGCGCGGTGGCGCACACCTGTAATCCCAGCACTTGGGAGGCTGAGGCAGGAGGATCACGAGTTCAAAGCCAGCCTCAACAATGGCGAGGCACTTAGCAACTCAGTGAGACCCTATCTCTAATAAAACACAAAAAAAGGGCTGGGGATGTGGCCCAGTGGTTGAGTGTCCCTGAGTTCCATCCCTGGTACCAAAATAAATAAACAAATAAATAAATAAATAAATGAACCCCTGACCCTCTCTGCAGAGACTTGGGGGTCCTTGGAGGCTAATGAATAATTGCAAGAAGGTATGTGAACCACCCACTTGATCTGCTTGCCTCCTCTGTCTTGGGGACTGACCTGTAGAGGTGGGCGACTGGGAGGAGGGACAGGGAAGCTATAAGGCCCACTCTGTGCCGGACCTCTCACAGATGCTGTCATCCTCACAGGTGCCATTCCAAAGCACGCACTCTGTTCCCACAGATATCTATTCTGAACAGATACAGAAACAGGCTAGAAACGACAGGAGCCTGGACCAGGCACAGGCATGAATGGCACCGATGCCTGCAGCCTTTGCCTACCCCGGGTGGCCTCAGAGAGCAAGCAGACCCCAAGCTGGTCTACCCGTGAAGAGGGCTGGCACCCGGCCTCTAGGTGATGAGGGACTGATGGGGATGAGGGTGGGGAACCAGAGCGACCTGGCCCCACCTCAGGAACAAGAGCACCAGGGACTTCTTCCCAGTGACAGCCCAGAGCCACCCTCAAGGAGGATGACGAAGGATCCTTCAGGTCTTTTTCCCTTTTATGGCCAAAGCACAGCCCCTCCCCAGCCCTGGGCGCACCTAGCACACACAGGCAGAGGCAGGAGCCAGCCCAGCTCCCAGCCACCTCCTTCCTCTGCTCCTGCCACACTCAGTGACTCAGAGTTTCGGGCTGAAAAACAGAAGCAGGCCCAGGACACCAGACAGTAGGCTCTGTGCCACCAGATGTGCACAGCTGCTCCCAGGCACTGGCCAAGTGTGGCTATTTCAGGAGGCCACCCCACCCCCGCCCTTCCCACGCACCCTGTCCAGGCAGCAGACAAGGGTCAATGGCAGGAAACCAGGGGCTTGGAAGAGGCAGACTCAGGAAAATCCTGCCTGGCGCTCCTCCTGCCTCCCCCATCCTGCCCTCTGCCCCAATGGCGGGTCCCAAGAGAGAACCAAGTAGCTTGGGAGAGGCCAGCTGGGCACAGAAGCTTCCCCTGGCCAGCGGGGAGGACGCTGGACATCCGAGCACTTGAGATGAAGGTGAAGCTCGGTTATGCTAACCCTCAAAATGCCTCGCTGCTCCGCGGAAGGCTGAGCGGACCCTCGGTCAGCTCCGCTCAGGGTGAGCTGAACATCCCCAGCCCTGCTCCACACAAATGCCCCATTCCGTCCAGGAAAGGGCCTTTCTTTGCCTAACCGTAGGGTCATGGGGTGGGGGGGGGGGCGCCTCACCCCAAATCACAGAGGCCAGCCTCTAATTAGAAAAGACCACCAAGGTCCAGGCCATGGGGAGTTTCCTTACAGACTCCTCACGACCCCCAGCAGCCCAGGCCTGGAGCCAAGGAAAGCCGAGGGCCAGACAGCTGCCCAGGGCAAGGCAGAGGGCAAATGACGGGGGGCGGGGGGCACAGGCGCCCAGTTGCCTTTAATATCAAATGGATCGCTTTCTTGCTGGCAGGCATTTTTTTTATTCCCAACTTCTAGGAAGGGAAATGGCCTGGGCATAGTGGTGCACACCTGAAATCCTAGCAGCCTGGAAGACTGAGGCAGGAGGATCGCAAGTTCAAGGTCAGCCTCAGCAACTTAGTGAGACCCTGTCTCGAAATAAAAAAATAAATAAAAAAAGGACTGGGGCTGCAGCTCAGTGGTAGGTTACCCTGAGCTCAATATCTACTACCAAAAAGGTGGGGGCAGGGTGGCTGAGGCTCCATCTGGAGAAATGATGGTGTTCTGCTCCAATCCAGGTGTGCCTCACAGCAGGAACAGCATCTGGTCCACCAGACAAGACTGGGTGGAGCTGAGTCCTCCTGCCAAGGGAGGAGGGGCCTGACGTGGCCGAGGGTACTCACAGGTGGAAGAACACCCCACTGCACACCAATCATCTCAGGTTCCAGTCCCAGAAAGTGCTGGGAGTCCCTGCGCAATTACCTTCCATCTCTGGGCTTCATCTACAGAAAGGGTGGCCCAGGTCATCTCAAAGGAATGCTGATGTCTAAGATTCTAGTAATAAGGTACCAGGATTCCCATGCAGATGAGAGAAGGCTGAGGATGAGGTCAGAGTTGGAAAGAGGTTCAGAGAGAGGACAGGCACTAGAACTCTTCCCAAGGAGAGGACTGCACGGACAGATATTCTTGCAACAGGAAAGCTGGAAGTCAGACCTCAGGCAGGACTATCAACCTGCCCCACCTTTCTCCTGAGAATGACCTGGGAAATTCTCCCACAAGAAACAAAAAAGTGCAGGTCTGGCTGTTCACAGGGGTGGAGGGCCGCACCCAGTTTGGTCCCATGACATTCCACCCTAGACCTGGAGTCAGACCTTCCACAATTCCCTTGGACAGAGATGGGTGGAAGCAGGAGTCAGACGAGGGCCTTGCCCATGAGCCAGGCCGGGGAGAGCACAGACAGAGACAGGGTGGGTTTCTGGGCAGAATGGGGGGGCCTTTGTTTAGAGCATGTTCTACTGTTGGCAGTAGGGGAGGGGGAAGCCAGCTGAGAGATCGCAGGGTGCAGTGGGGGCAGCTCAAGGACGGGAGGAGAAAAGAAACAAGGCCCTGAGAGGGTTGGGAAAGATCCTTTCCCCACCCAGCCCAGACTGAGCAGGAGCCTGCAAGCAAGAGATGAGGCTGCTGCGGGGGTACCCTGGAGCACACCTGTCCTTCGATGCACCCCTCTGCAGACAATTTGGAGCAGTAGCAGCAGGCGCCCTCAATCCAAAGCTGTCCTGCAGAGCGTGGCCCAGCCCTGACTTTATTTTATTATTTTATTTATTTATTTTGGGGAGAGACATGTTCTGGGGACTGAACCTGGTGCTTTACCATTGAGCTACATACCCCCCCCCTTTTTTTTTAATTTTGAGCAGAATCTCACTAAATGGCTGAGGCTGACCTTGAACTTGCAGTACTGCCTCAGCCTCCAGACTTGCTGAGATTACAGGCCTGCACCACCCTGACCCCAGGTCCAACCCTGACTTAAAAAATAAGCCCATCAGAGTAACATCAGTCTTCTGCCCCAGTTAGCCCCCGCTGAGGACTGTCAGCAAAGGGCACAGCTACGCTGGGCTGCAGGAGGTCAATAAGACACCCAGAAAGAAGTAAGGGCAGGCTGTCTGTGAGGCTATGCTGGATTTGGCTCACAAACACTGCATCTGGGGACTAGAAAGCAGGGAGTTATAGGGCTGGGCCCCCTGGTTCCTTGAGCCAGAGGCCAGCACCCTGTGCAGACCCACAACCGAGGTTCAGATGGTGACGGGAGGGAGCAGTAGGCAGGGGCAGGAGAGCAGGGCATTTTGAGGCAAGAGGGGGGCTCCATAAGGTTCCACTCCTTGCTGGCTGTGCACAAATAGGCCAGTTACTCCATTTCCTTAGCCTCATTTTCCTCATCTATAAATGGAGCCAATCAAGCTACTCCTTTCTTCAGTCAGCTACGTGACTCAAACACAGCTGTGACTCTGGAAGCCGTCTGTGGACAGGAGAGGCGAGCATTCTCCTGGTATTAGAGAAACAGACACCAGACAGGAGGCGGCAGAGATGTGCCGGGCGAGGCAAGGCAAGGCAGCTGGCAGCCTGCCTGCTTTTTCAAGACCCAGACTTCCTTTCTCTGACTCCTCGGATGAAGGCTAGGAGAGAAACTGCCTCCAGGGTCTAGGCCAGAGACCCCTGGGGAAGCAGGGGGTGTATGGCTGCAGAGAAGTTATGTCTAGTCCCGGGCAGGCAGAGGAGACACTGGACTCCCCCTCAGCAGTTAGATGCCACCTCCTGCAGCAAGGGACAGCAGGGCAAGTTAGAGAAGGGTTCCTTCCCCACTGCTCCAGCTGAGATGTGGCCAGCAGTCCCAAGCACAGGTACAAACTGAGAGCCAGACATCACTGCTTCCCTTGAGAGCCTTATCTCCCTCTTCAGACCAGGGGCTTCCCAAAGGGCCTCTCCCTGTAGGCTGGCAGCTTCAGGAAGGAACCTCCCCCCACCCTCACCAACAAGTGCTGCAGACTAGAGGGTCCTGGGCAGACACTGTGGTCTCCATCAGCAGAATGGTCACTCCAAGAGCGCAGAGACTAGTGGAGCCATGCCCGGCCAGGGCTGGCCAAGCAGGGGATGGAGAAGACAGGGAAGCTTCCGGAGGAAAACCCTCACTTCCAGTCTGGAGGGCAGCCCAGGCTATGGCCTGAGCACAAGCTGGGAGCTGGGGAGACTCAGGCCTGCGACCCAGCTGCTATTTGTTTTCCTCCTTCTGGGCTCCCTCCCAAAGCAAACAAACCGGAGTGGGAAAATGAAGGGGATCTGTAGGAGAGGGAAGTGCCCCGGCCAAGTGGCGTGACCTCAGGAACCTCTGGGCTCCCCTGGATTGGGCTCCAGCTGGACCTCCATTCCCTGCTGGGGACCCTCTGTGGGCACAATCCCAAGCCGGCAGATGAGCCCAAACTGGGAATGGAAAAACACTTCAGCCACATCAGGAACAACAGAGAAGAGCTGCAACACAGCAACATTCTCATCGCACCGCCCCCAGCCACCACCAGTGGGGCCTGCGCAGCCTGGCCCCCGTCAGCCCACTCCTCGGCTGGACCCCAGCTGATGTGCATTCCTTAGTGTGTGATTCTGCAGGAAAGGTGACCTAACTTTGTCCTGGGAGAGTCAAGGAGGTCTGGCTGCCTCATCCCCACACAGGGCACACTAGAGAAAAGCCAGGCTTTGGAAGGGGCTTGGTTAAAACTCACAGTGTCCAGAGCATGAGCTCCCCGGCATGGAGGCTAAAGACCAAAAGGGCACCAAGGAAAGAAAAGGGGGAGAAATGGGCATTCTGGGTAGTTGCCTTGCAAAATTGGGGGGTGGGAGGGAGACAGACAGAGAGAGAGAGAAGACTCCACTGTCTCCAGTAGATAAAGACAGAAAGCTGAGCTTCCAGCCCTGAGGGCCCTCACAGCTGAGCTCAGGGGAGGGGTTAGAAAGCTCTCATCAGTCTGGGCTAAGGATTGCTAGAAAATAGGGCAATCCACCTCCCCAGATCTCCACCAAACTCAACCATGTCCCAGGAGAGGCCTCAGGATGTCACCCACAGTAACACAAACCCCAAAGACCTGCCCAGGTCAGCCACACTGCTTTTTCTCTTCACAGGGTCTCTGGGCCAACCTGCTCACAGATGCCTGTCCCCCTCACTGCCATCTGGCTCTGATCCCAAAAGACACAAGACATCTCTGCTGGGTTTTTTTTGTTTTGTTTTGTTTTGTTTTTTTTTTTTTTTGGTACCGGGGATTGAACTCAGGGGCACTCAACCACTGGGCCACATCCCCAGCCCTTTTTTGTATTTTATTAGAGACAGGGTCTCACTGACTTGCTAAGTGCCTCGCCATTGCTGAGGCTGGCTTTGAACTTGCGATCCTCCTGCCTCAGCCTCCCAAATGCTGGGATTACAGGTGTGCGCCACCATACCCGGCTCTGTTGAGTTTTAATTTTATTTTTCATTTCTTCTGCATGAAATATTTCACTGAGTATGTTTTGTCCCAGGGACCCTTCTTGCCCAGAGGGAGCCGTCCCTCCCAGGCAGCACAGCCCCTCCTCAGAAGAAAGTCAGTTCTGATCCTCCACTTTCCCCTCACTCTCCTTCAACACAAGATCTGATCTGTGGGCTGCACACAGTGGCACAACCTTAATCCCAGCCACTCAAGAGGCTGAAGCAGGAAGATCACAAGTTGGAGGACAACCGTAGCAACTTAGACCCTCAGTAACATGTGAGACTCTGACTCAAAATAAAACATACAATAAAGGATTGGGAAGCTGGGCATGGTGGCACACACCTGTAATCCCAGAGGTTCAGGAGACTGAGGCAGGAAGATCTCAAGTTCAAAGCCAGTCTCAGCAACATAGGGAGGCCCTAAGCAACTTACCAAGACCCTGTCTCAAATAAAAAAAGGGCTGGGGATGTGGCTCAGTGGTTAAGTACCCTTGGGTTCAATCCCTGGTACAAAAAAAAAAAAAATCTCATCTATAATTGTGCAGAAGTCCTTCCTCCTGTCTAGCATCCATTCCTTCCCTTAGGAAATCAATCCCATTTCTTGTTTTTGTGTCCTCAGAGTGATGGAAAATCACAAGCCAGGGCTGGTGATATAGCTTAGTTGGTAGAGCACTTGCCTAGCATGTGTAGAGCCCTAGGTTCAATCCCCAGCACCACCAAAAAAAACCAGACAAACAAAAACCACCACATGTCCATCACCCTCTGGAGAGCCAGAATGAGTTCCTTCTCTTTCCTTCTCTCTCATAGCAAGGCCCTTGGTCTTCTCTTCACAAGGATCCATAATCCCCATGTCTGGGGTCCCCTCTTGCCCTCAAGGGATGTGACAGTCTGGTGGTAAGAGGTTCAGTAATCAGACAGCACCATCACATATGGAGAACACATTTCTTTCTTTCTTTCTTTCTTTCTTCCTTTCTTTCTCCCTCCCTCCCTCCACCCCTCTCTCTCTCTTTTTTTTTTTTTTTTTTTTTTCAGTATTGGGGTTTGAACCCAGGTCCTCATTGAGAGAACCCATTTCTTTCTTTCTTTCTTTCTTTCTTTCTTTCTTTCTTTTTTTTTTTTTTTTTTTTTTTGGTACTGGGGATTGAACTCAGCAGCACTCGACCACTGGGCCACATCCCCAGCCCTTTTTTGTGTTTTATTAGAGACAGGGTCTCACTGAGTTGCTAAGTGCCTCGCCATTGCTGAGGCTGGCTTTGAACTGCCTCAGCCTCCCAAGTGCTGAGATTACAGGCATGCACTACCACGCCCGGCTTCAGAGAACCTATTTCTAAGTCTGTTTGCTGGCTTATTCTGGTATCAGGTGCCCAGCTGGCAGAGGTGCCAGATGGAGATCCAGGCTGGTCTGACAGGACACTCTGACACTAGCTCCTCCCTCAAAGCCCAAAGCTCTGGCTGACAGCACCCAAGACTCCCACCCCATCACCAGAAAGGCTCACCCAGCAGCAGCCTGCTACAGCCCCCAGGCCTCCCAGCCTCCAAAGCACAGCCGATTCCCCTCCAAGAATAGCCGGGCAGCGGGGCTGGCACTGTTCGGCAGGACACTCACCCAGGCCTGAATCTGACTCTCATTTCTCTCCACTCCCCAGGGAGCAGCCCCTCTTTCTCTTGGCACAGCTCTAGGCCCTAGCCAAGCAGGCAATCCCACTTCCTGTGCAGGGACAGGCCCAGAAAGCCATGGTTCTACCTAGCACAAGCTGGGGGCCAGCATGGCTTTGACCTATGCCCCTCTTCCCTCCTGACATCCCCTAACACTGACCAGAGCCCTTGGCCTTGGGGAGCTACCCCTCCATCAAGCCACTGGAGAAGTTTCAGAGTGCTAGCAGCTAGGACATGAGTCACCCCCATCTGAAAAACCTGTCCCCACCTTTACCACCCACACAGCTCACTGGGCCCTTCTGAATTCTCTTCTTCCCAATCTAGCAGAGGCTGTCAAAAAGAGGTAGCAGAAAAATTCCTTCCAGGGCTGGGGGTGTGGCTCAGTGGTAGAGTGCCTGCCTAGCACATGTGAGATCCTGGGTTCCATCCCTAGCGCTGGGGGGGGGGGGGGGGGAATCCCTTTACAGCTGCAGAAGAACCATACGGCAGAATGGGCTCTGGGCTTGGAGCCAGAGAACCCAAATGCCAATCCTGGCTCAGCTTGAGTCCCACTGTGCAACCTTGGGCAAGTTACTTAACTTCCCTGAGTTTTAATTCCCTCACCTATAGGAGGAATTAATGACATCTGCTTCTAAGGATAGCCAAAAAATGAGTACATGAGAACAGTGAGGAAAGTGCTTGGTATCCATAGTCTTTTCTTAATTTCAAGTTACTATTCATTAAGTTCTTACTCAGTGGGTAGGATTTATTATTCCTATTTTGCCAAAGAGGTGACTGAGGCTTCAAGAGGAGAAGAGCTTTGACCAAGGCTACACTGGGCTAGGACTCAAGTACAGCTCTGTCCAAGCCCAAATCCCTGTGCTCAGAACTGTCCCCCTATAACACCTTTCCAGATGAACAGCCCTTCTGCAGACTAGTCAACTATGCCATGTCATTCTAAGGTAGCGTTTGGTGGGGAGAGCACCCCCTCTCATGTGCACCCACCCCATGGGCCTCCAAAGGGGAGAAGCTGCCAGCCCTGGCCTGACCATCTACGTTCCCACAAGCTGCGTGCTCCCAGCCTCAGCCCTGGCAGCCCAAACAGCGGTTCCAGAGGGAATGGGGTGGAGCTGGGGTGCGGGGGAGGGCTCCTGTCACCCAAGCTGGGGCTTGATCTGGCACGAAAAGACTAATTGGATCCTACTCCTTTCCCCCTCCCTCTGGTTCAGTCAGTAGCCAGTTTTCACCAGGCACCTCCTAGCAATACTTCCTCAGTATTATCTTTTCATCACAGTCACAAACTAGATTAGCTAAACTAATCATTTAGTCATTACAATGCCTGCCCCTCCCCCACCTTGGCACAGAGAGGAGGGAGAACAGGTTGTTTAGGCACAAACTCCATATCCCTGGAGCTACCTAGGGGAGCACATACACACCCCTCCATCCCCAGGGCTGAGTTACAGCCTCACCAGGACACTCCAAAGAAGTGGGTCTGACCCCTGATGCCCACTCTCCCATCTACACTTAAGAAAGAGGCAATAGGTTCGTCCCACCAGAATCAGGACAAGCAGCCCTGATAACCCCCACCCCATCTGCCCCCTGCCCCAAGACTGAGGGAGAGCCCAACCCTTACATTCCTGCTTTGTCCCCCAAGAAGGCTGGGCTCCAACTACCTGCAAAAAGACCACACTTGATTTTTAAAAACCAGTATAGCAAGCCTGGTGGAAATCAGCCAGGGGACGGTTCCCAGGGCACTGGGGGAAGAGGAGGGTAATTCAGTACTGCCTAAGGGTGCCGACATGGATGAACCCTTCCTCAAAAGGCCTTCCTCCTGTCCCACTTTCCCCACCAAAGGCTCTCAGGAAAGAGGGGGTAGAGAAAGGGCTGCAAAGCCTCCAGAAAGAATGCATCTTCATAATTCACAAATCAAATGGAAAGCAAGCCCCGGTGCACCCAGCTCTTCTGCCTCAATTACCAGCCAGCTAAGTAATATGGGGGATGGGGTGCAAGAAAAAAAAAAAAAAAAAATACAAGAACAATCACACCCCCAGCTCTCCTCAGCTTGGCCCAACCCTACCCACCCCATTCCTGGGGAGGGGGCAGAGCCTGGAAGAGCCAGCCACTTGCGCAGGCCTCATCCGAGGGGGTGTGGTGGTCCCCGGAGGCAGGAAGAGACGGAAGAAGCCGCTTCCCCTCTCGCGCCCCCCCCCCCCCAGCCCCCAACTCGGGGCCCCAGGGGCCCAGCAAACAGGATGGAGGTGGGGGCAGGGAGGACAGGGTCAGAGCGCAGGCACTGGCCCACGTTCAGCCTGGAGCCGGCTGTGGGAAGGCGCTTTGCTCCAAAAAAAAGACCCCCTGAGCCCGTAGGAAGCTCTGGGCAAGGAGACAGGAAAACCCCCAGAGAAAGCCGCCGTGATTACTTCCTCCTGGAAAGTTTGTTTAGGGTGATTTTTCAACAATATGAGATTAGAGAAAAAGGGTATTTCTGTTCCCATATCAACACTGTGGAAGCGCAGCTGCTGGAAACTGAGCGAGGTGACCCTGAATTCTCTCTACCCGTGCACAGACCCCTCCCCCGCAAGCCCCAGGCCAAGCCGGGAGTGCCAGACACCAGAAGAGCACTGAGCCTTGCACCAGCCCCCTCGTCACCCTATCCCACCTCCTCTGGAGGAGCCATAGCCTGGCACCCACCCGAGAGGAGAGAGAGGCGTCGCAAGTACGGTTCGCAACAAGCTCGGGGAGCAGGAGGGGAGGGCCTCCGTACTCCAGTGCTCACCTGCTCAGCAGGTGGGGCCCGCGTAGCTGGGAAAATGTGAGCTCGGCCCCCACAGTTGGGCAAGCTGGGCGCAGACAATAGGGCCCCACCCAGGCCTGGGGGAGTAGCGAGGGAGGGAAAGCTAGGATGACGCGTGGGGTGGGGTGAGGGTGGCCCCGTAGAGACCAGCGGCAGCAAGTTTCCCAGACGGTAAATTCCTGACTGCAGAGTGAGCTCTGGAACGCAGGCAGAGCAGGTCAAAGTCTGCCCGCCAGCTCAGGGCGAGAGCCAGGGACGCGGCGTCGGGCAAGCTTCTCGGGCCCCGCGGGAGGCGCGACCCAGGAGGCACCTGCCTTGATCCCTCCCCGCCCTTCTCGGATCTCGGGCTCACGGAGCCCCGAGGCACACTCCGCCGGATCCGCGTACCCCCTGAGACGCCGCGCACAGGACCCTAGCGCGCCCCCTGCCGCCGGTGCAGGGTGGCGCTCCTTAGCACCCACCCTCACCTGCCCTAAAACGGGTGGGACCGACTTCTCGGCCGCTCGTCATCCCTTCTCTCTCCCCAGCTATACCTGCCCTGATTGTCCTCACCTGCGTGTGGAGCCGGGCCGGGTCGTGGTTGGGCCGGGTGGGAGCCGGCGCGGGCAGCGAACTGAGCTCGGCGCGCTCGGGCGGCGGCTGCTCCGGACTCTGGCCAAGGCAGCAACTCAGTAACCGAACAAAAGGCGAAGGGACCTGACAGCCAAGCCACACCTCTCGCCCCCTTGAAGCCCCGCCCCTGAGGAAGACGCCCACCCACTGATGCGAACTCACTGGCTGCCTCGCCTGAGTGTTCCACCGAGGGGCGGAGCCTCACGCCCAGTCCCCTTCCACGGCCGCTTCTGTTTATGCGCTCGCCATTGGCCCCAGGGACTGCCAGTCGACTCTGGGGATGGGCTCCAACTTGAGGTCCCATCCTCCCTCTGTACCTATTGGCAGATAGAAAGTAACTTCCTCCTGATTGGGCAAGGTTCTGTCAGTAAGACTAAGGAAAGAACCAATGAAAGGAGGGGGGTGTGTGTCTTGCCCCACCCTAGCTCTGAGCAGGTAAGACTCATTACTCTCCCCTTCCCCCTACCTGTCCAACAGGTGAGTCAGGGGGCGCCATGGGAAAGGACCAACGCCTTCACTGGTCACCCAACTCAGCGTCAGACACAGTGCTTCTTTGGGCTTATTCATCCTTGCCCCAAAGTAGTAATAACATATTTGTAAAGCATTTCATAAGCTTTATACTGGGTTGGAATTTCTTTTCCCCAAATATGGAACACTCCTTGAACTTAAAATTAGAAGGCTTAGGTTTGAGTTCTGCCACTTAATAGCTCTATGATCTTAAGCAAGTTAGTTCACCTTTCACCCTGATTCTCTTCATCTGTAAATTGGGTACATTCACTTTTTCTTGGGGGTGAAAACTGGGGTTGAAACAAAGTAAGCTTTGTGAAAGCACTTGGATAGTTGTAAAATACTAGGATTTGAACTAATGGTGTGGGTTGTTTTTTTTTTTTAAGTTTTCGAGATTGTTCTGAAAAACTATTAATTAAGGCAAGAAAAATAATCATCATTTTAAAGATGAAAAAACTGGGCTGGGGAAGTAGCTCAGTGGTAGAAACTAGCATACTCAATGTCCTGGGTTTGAGCCCCAGCGCCACCAAAAATAAATAAATAAATAAAAATAAAGATGAAGAAACTGAGGCTCAAGCCAGGTGTGGTGGCTCACCCTGTAATCCCAGAAGCTCCTGAGGCTGACAAAGGAGGATTCAGAGTTCAGAACCAGCCTCAGCAACTAAGGGAGGCCCTAAACAACTCAGAAAGAACCTCTCTCTAAATAAAATATTTTTTAGAAAGGGCTAGGGCTGGGGTTGTGGCTCAGCGGTAGAGCGCTTGCCTAGCATGTGTGAGGCACTGGGTTTGATCCTCCGTACCACGTAAAAATAAATAAGTAAAATAAAGGTATCATGTACACCTACAACTAAAAAAAAATTTTTTTAATGGGGGCTTGGGATGTGGCTCACTGGTTAAGCACCCCTGGATTCAATCCCCACTATCAAAACCAAAAATAAAAAACTGAAGCTCAGATAGGTCACAAAACTAGAAAGTGGCATACTCCAAGTTAGAACCCCTTTCTCCTAATTTCAAGTCTCACTAAACCCCACGTTTCTCCTCCTGGAGGAATAGTTTAGACATAAATTGTCAACACAGTGCAGGGAAGGACAGGAAAACTAACACTCTAAGGAGAGACAGAAAAGCCATTATTTGGTCCAAGGATAAAGTGTTGGTATAAAGAGGCTTTGGTCGGTATGGAAATATCAGGCAATAGATCCAAAGGAAACCAAGCATTGGCTTAAAAGAAATGGGACAGCAAGCTCCTCCACAGTGGAAGAGCCTGGGTTAGACATCAAAAAGAACTTCCCAGCAGGCAGCTTAAGAAGACAAAGGATTTCCTTTCTGTAGTTGATGAAATTAATGCTGCTGGTAGCTGTACAGTGTGCCAAAAGTCCTACAGGCATTCATTCAATACTTAAGTATTGAGTACCAACTGTATGCTAGGCATGGGGTTAGACCCTGGTAATACAGAAAATAAATAAAACTGATCCCAACCTTCAGACAGCTCACAGAGGGACGAATGTAAACAGTCTGCGGGAGGGGAGGGGTGTTGGGAGGACTTACTGTTTAGAAAAGGATCCCTCTTCATCCCAGCAGGCTGAGGCAGGTGGATGGTGAGTTCAAAGCCAGCCTCAGCAAAAGCAAGGCGCTAAGCAACTCACTGAAACCCTGCCTCTAAATAAAATACAAAAAAATAGGGCTGGGGATGTGGCTCAGTGGTTGAGCGCTCCTGAGTTCAATCCCCCCACCAAAAGTAAAAAAAAAAAAAAAAAAGGATCCTCTTTCAAAAAAGGTGTATAGCCCCACGTGAACACAGAGCTGAGGATGTGGCTCAGTGGTAGAGCACTTGCCTCACATGCCCAAAGCCTTGGGTTCAATTCCCAGCACACACAAAAAAAAAAAAAAAAAAAAAAAAATCTGACACATCCAATGTGAGCAGGGAGGATGGGTTAGATGCAGCACCACTGGAAGGAATGATGGCTTGTGTTCTCTTCTGAGGTTGTGCCATCCAAGAGGCCTTCCTGGAAGAGGCCAGGAGATGTCCACATCCTGGATCCCACACGCCAGTGCCACTGCCCTTTGCTGTACTTCCCTGACCTGCCCTCCTCCAGCTTACCTGGGTGTCTTCATCCCTGCCTTACCCTGGCCCTAACCACCTGCTTGCCATCCTGCTACACAGTACAATGGCCAGGTCCACAGCTCAGAGGGAAAGAGGTCGCCATCCTCAACTGCTGTGGCTGTCAGGGTCCCACCTCCTCCCCTTCCCAGCCCCCCATCCAGATGCAATAATAACCTCCCAGCCCCAAGCTAGCGTCACGTCACTCCCTCCTCTTTCCCTTGACTTCAGCAAACAGGTAGGGGAGGGCTGGGTGACTGCAGAGACAGGTAGAGGAGCCCCCATGGAATGGAGGGATGGAAATGAGGCTTTGAGATCTTGAGGTATTTTTATTTTTCCCTTTTTTTTTTTTTTTTTTTTTTTTTTTTTTGGCTTTGGTACCGGGGATTGAACCACGGGTGCTTTGCCACTGAGTAACTTCCTCCACCCTTTTTTATCTTTTATTTTGAGATAGGATCTCACTAAATTGCTGGGGGTCTCTCTAAATTGCCCAGCCTGGCCTTGAATTTGAGATCCTCCTGCCTCAACCTCCTCAATCGCTAGGATTATAGGCATGCACCACCACTCTTGGTAGACAAGGTTTTGGAATAATGCATGTGCATGTGTTTGTGTGTGTGTGTGTGTGTGTGTGTGTGTGTGCGTGTATCCCCAGAATGCCCCTGTGCATGCTTAGCATGCAGCATGTCACAACACAGCAGCAACCCAAAAGCTAAACTCACAGGCAGGGGTTATGTAGACTCTACCACAGCAGCAGTAAAGCCACATTAAAGCTGTTTCCTCCCAGATCAATTTCCTATATATTTCCTAAACTCCTACTATGTACCTACCAGGCACTGAGGACTCATCCATATCTGATAATACAGAAAAGAATCAGAAAATGGTCTTTCTTAGGATCAGCTGTCTAATTGCTGGGCACAGCAGCAGTCAGAGTCTCAGGAGGCTGAGGCAGGATCTCAAATTCTAAGCCAACCTCACCAAAGTAGCAAGACCCTCAGCAACTTAGAAAGACCATAACTCAAAATAAAAAAAGCAAAAATAATTAGTCTGCTCAGTGGTAAGTTGCCCCTGGTTTAAATCCTCAGTACGGGCTGGGGTTGTGGCTCAGCAGTAGAGGGCTCACCTAGCACATGTGCGGCCCGGGTTCGATCCTCAGCACCACGTACAAATAAAACGCATTGTGTACAACTAAAGCAAATAAATAAAATAAATAAATAAATCCTCAGTACAGGAAACACACACACACACCACACACACACACAAAGAGGGGGGTTTGATTTAATGGGGAGAGGAGGTATCCAGGGATAGGGATAAGTGTTGTCACCACAGTTTCTCCTGTAGCTTGAACTTGAAGGAAAGACTACAAGGCCATCTCACCCAACCCCCTGCCTCCAAGCCTTTAAAAGCAGGGATTTCTTGCTGGGCACCATTTTGTAATCCCAATGGCTCAAGAGGCTGAGGCAGAAGGATTGCCTCAGCAATTTAGTAGAGCCCTAAGCAATTCAGCAAGACCCTTTCTCTAAATAAAATATGAAAAAGGGCTGGGGGTGTGGCTCAGTGGTTGAGCACCCCTGGGTTCAATGCCCAGGAAAATTGGGGGATGAAGGAGAAGCAGGGATTTCTCTGTTTGACAGATCTCCAGAATAGGAGATTCTCCAACCTCCCTCTCCTTATTCTAACAAGGCTAAGTTCCTTCTGATGTCTAGCCTCCATTCATATTCCATCAGTTTAACTTGATTTCTCTTGACTGGCACTCAGTAGAAGCATAGTCCTCAGGCCACCAAGAACACAAATGTAGCTGGGCACAGTGGCGCACGCCTGTAATCCCACCCAGCACTTGGGAAGTTGTGGCAAGAGGATCATGAGTTCAAAGCCAGCCTCAGCAATGGCAAGGCACTTAGCAACTCAGTGAGACCCTGTCTCTAATAAAATACAAAAAAAGGGCTGGGGATGTGGCCCAGTGGTCAAGTGCCCCTGAGTTCAATCCCTGGTACAAAAAAAAAAAAAAAAAACCCACAAATTGTGTGGCTTTCTGGGGTCCTTAGAGTTAAGAGTAAAAGAACACCAGGTGCCAGCCTAAGCTGTCTGAGAGACTAAGCAACTGGTAACAAGGTGTCCAAGGAGGGCTGTTAACTGGGGAAAGAAACACTTTTCTTTTTTGGTACCAGGGATTAACCCAGAAGTGCTTAACCACTGAGCCACATCCCCAGCCCTTTTTTTTTTTTTTTTTTTTTTTTTGAGACAGGGCCTCACTAAGTTGCTTAGGGCCTCACTAAATTGCTGAGGCTGGCTTTGAACTTGTGGTCCTCCTGCCTCAGCCTCCAGAATCACTGGGATTACAGGCAAATGCCTGGGGAAGCACTTTGCTAGGGTAAGCTAAACATTAATCAGCCAGTGTCCAGGACAGCCAGGCCACCTCCTCTGCTTATGTCACTTCCCCTCATTTTCCACCAAGCCTCTGGGCCATATAAGGAGATGGAAGAGTTTCTGTTCTTTATTTGAACATAATCTTTATGCTGTAAGGCCCCTTCCCCAAACAGAGACAGGCAGAGATTTAGACCTACAGAAGGCACTTAGGCACACACACACACACACACACACACACACACTCACACACTCACACACACAAACTTCTTCCCTCCTCTTTGGCCTCAGGTGGCCTAAGAGATGGCAACTTCTAGAAAGGAAGACAGGGTGAAGAGCTGGCTTGCCAAACTGCAGGGTGAACATGGTGCCTTTTAACCACCCAGGGGGCTCTCCCCTGGCTTTGCAACAGCATCAAGGACAACTGACAGTGGGCAGTTCTTCCTGGGGTGCAGGCACACCTGGATTAAAGGCAATACAAAGCTTTAGAGACCCCTTGGGCATGGCCATCTCTCACCCCAGGGACAGAACCATCCTGAGTCCTAACCCTTGAAAAGACCCTACTCTGGCCCTCGCAGTATTGTGACCCTCCACACAGGGACAAAGCGAGAAGCCTACACACAATTCAGGTCCCTTCTAAACCACACACTTCTGAACCGCTACCAGGTTCCTAGTACCTTGAATTCCTTGCCCTTCCCTGCGTCTAGGCCCACAGGGTCTCTCGCCCTGATCCTTCCTCTCAGAAGCACTTTGATGCATAGGTGATATGTGCACACTTATGACAAAGGAGTGACAAGGACAATTACAGCAGGGGTAGAAGGAAGGACACAGCCAGGACAGGCCAGCTGGAGTATTAATGTGTGTGCCAGGGGCTGGGAGCATTCTCCCTGAGGCTACCGGGGTTTGACAAACAGTCTAACAATGTAAGTCCCCCCTGGCCTTTCCCTCCTTGTGGAGGTATTTAAGGGTTTGGTAGCTTGCTTTGGAACTCATATAGATCTAGAGTGTGTGGGCTTCCGACTGTCCTCCTGCCCCTGCCCACTGGCTTGCTTAGGATGAGCTATTCAGGTCTGGGGAGAGGACACCTGCTGCAAAGTCAGCTGCTGGGGGCGACCCTATATTGCCTAGAGCTGGGTGGCTTCGGCCTCTTGCCGCCATTTGTCCAGGGGAGGAGCCTTGAGGTCGGAGGCTGCCGGCAGCCAGTCCTGTGGTCTGTGCCCAGCCGTGGACGGCTGTTAATTACAGAGGTAGCTCCAGCAACACTTCTCTGGCAAGGCGTGTGGGCGGGGATGGAATGCCAAAAGGAAAACAGGGAGACAAGAAAACAGAGATAGGACAGGCCAGAAATAGTACAGAACAGGGCTCAATACCAGTGGTGGGGTCAAGACCTCTCCAGAGAATGTCTGTCCCCAGAGTGGCCCCAAACCACCCCCCAGAGTGCAATTCCAGGGCTTCAGGAGCCCAACAGAATGGGGTTCTGAGTATGTTCTGAGCTGGGTCTCGCTGGCGCTCTGTGCCCCTCCCCCAACGGAGTGATTTTTTTTTTTTTTTTTTTTTTTTTTTTTTTTTTTGGTGAGCAAGACCTCGCCACCTGAGTCACCCTGCTTCCTGCTCCCGGCCTGCCCGACTCCACACACAGGCTGACACAGCTGGGGCCCCACCCGCCCTGCCAGCCTACCTGCCCCTCCCTCCCTGCCACAAGCCAGGAGAGACGGATACCTGCCCTGACAAGGCGCCCTTTCCACGGAGAGGAGAGGCCGCCCCTCCCAGGCGCGCGTGCGCGCACGCACACACACACTGCGCGTGCAAGTTTCTCTCCCACCCGTGGAGAGGTTGTGAGCAGAGAAGAAAGGGGCAGTCTAAGTGGAACCCTCTCCCTTGCACACACGAGGAAACCGAGGCTGGAGCCAAGGGAGAAGCTTCTCGAAGGCCACAGGAGCAGATTCCTGGTGGGGCTGGGACTTTAACCTTTGCCTCTGGCCCACTGGAACAGGCCTCCATTTAGGTCTCTTTCCACCGCAGTGAAGGTGGGGCTCAGTGGGGGAGGGCGGAGGGCTACTTCTTCTCCAGGCTTGGGATCACTGACGCACCAAGGGGAGGGTGGCTCCTGGTGGGCCAGCTTGCCCTCCTCCGGATCCAAAGCTGCATCTTAGCCCTCATTTCCTCTAAGCCGCCACTACCAATGCCCCCCATCCCCCAGCCAGAGCAATCAATTGTGCGAAAAGACCCTTCCCCACCTCACCCTCTCAGCCACTGGACTCCACCTTTGTGGGAACTGGGGCAGGACTTGCCCCCCCCCCCCCATCCCACAGTCCCCAGGGAATTGAGAGCCTTGAATATTTCATCAGCACTTCAGCCTCCAGTTGAAGCAGCAGCCAACTTACAGCTCATGGGTAATTTATGGCACCAACAGAGAACCTGGAAGTGGTGGGTGGCGGGCAGGAGGTATGGGGGAAGGGGAGGCCCAGACCCGTCTGTTGATAAGGGTGTTAGAAGCCAGCTGGACCCCAGTATGTGTGAAGTCAGGGGACAGGGCTCAAGACCAGTGACATTTCCATTTTTTAAAATACTGATGCATTTAAATAAATAAATAAATAAATAAAATAGGGTTATCAAAATAACTGTGCTAAAGGTTAAAGTCATGTGACAAGCAATTTTTTACTTCAGTCCTGCCCATGTCTCTTGACTGGGTGAATAATCTCATTCAGAGATAACAAAAAAATTTCATGGGAGGTCATCTAGGGCTGTGGTGCCCATAAGTGACCCCCTACTCCCCACACCCACCAGGACCAGGGAGAAAAGCCAGGCTCCTCACTTAGACTGGGTGAACCTCCCCCTTCCAGCCTCTTCCTTCAGGAAGGTCAGGAGTATTTAGCCAAGTGGTTGAGGGCGCAGGAAATCAGCTTTGGCCAGCTCTCTCTCTCTCTCTCTTTTTTTTTTTTTTTTTTTTTTTTTTTTTTTTTTTAGTACTGGGGATTGAACTCAAGAGCACTTGACCACTGGGCCACATCCCCAGCCCTTTTTTGTATTTTTTTTTAAGTATTTATTTATCTGTTTTAGTTGTACACAATGCAACGCATTTATGTTTACATGGTGCTGAGGATGGAACCCAGGCTGCGCGCCCGTGCTGGGTGAGCGCTCTACCGCTGAGCCACAACCCCAGCCCCCCTTTTTTGTATTTTATTTAAAGACAGGGTCTCACTGAGTTGCTAAATGCCTCACCATTGCTGAGGCTGGCTTTGAACTCACGATCCTCCTGCCTCAGCCTCCCAAGTGCTGGGATTCCGGGTGTGCACCACCGCGCCCAGGGCCATCTTATTTTACGCCAGGGATATAACACATTGTACTTTTCTTCTGAAAAGAAAATGGAAAAAGTGACCCAAAATGGAAAATGTCAAGCTATTTCCACCTGGGTCTCTTCTTTGCTTAAGACCATCCTAGTGAATTCTTCCAGGGTGTGTCTGTGGGGGGAGGGTAAGCAAGCATCCTCCTCCTTACCTCGGTTTCCCCCACCTGAGTCACAGGCAATAGAGGTGCTCCCATCCTAAGGGCTGTTTGAGGGGACAGAAGAGATGCTATCCAGGTACCCCCGGCGCCAGCTGGGGCCCAGGCAGGTGGTGATTATGGGGTGATGTGCTATAGGTTGGGCCTGAGATTCAGGCCAGGGCTGGCTCCAGTGGTCTGCCCAGGTCCCCAGCACACTTCCATCTAATCCCCAAGTCACCTTGGAACTTGATTATGAAGGGGGTCAGGCAGGGCTTAACCAGCCTAACTTAGAAGGAGCCCCAGGCAGGAGGTTCAACCAGACTCTGAACCTCAGTTTCCCCGCCATTAAATTGGGACTATGTGCCAGGGGCTGTCCTTAAAGAGAGGTGGCAAAAGAAGGCCTGGAGGAAGGCCCCAGAGTAGGGACACTGTGGGGAGGTTGGGTCCTGTGGGTGTAAGGACCTCCCCACTCAGGTTGAACTACTGGCCCCAGAGCCCACTGGACACAGACTTCTGACAAAAGGGGCCCCTCATTGTCCACAGAGGAAATCCTCTTGTCCCAGAGACAGGGAGCACTAGGGTGAGGCTTCAAGAATTATATTTTCAAATTTAAGAAGGGAATTTCTTCAGTTGGAATTTACTGGAATTTTGAGAAAGCCGATGGGACTCTCTCCTCCCTCCCCCACCTTCACTCTGAGGATTCAGGAAGTTTCTGTCCTTAGTGATCCCAGCAACTCTGTCCCCAGGCCCCTAACACCAGGCCTACATCCCATAGAGCTGACCATAAGGGTTGCAAGGAGCTCCCCCTCAGCCTCCCTCCCTTGCTCCCTACCCCCTCTCCTTCCTCCTTCCTTCTTTCCCCTCCCCACACCCTTTTCAGACTCCTCACCTCCCTCAGTGAGCTGCGCACAGTGGGGGCTTAGTTCCCACACCGACAGTCCTCACCTTCCTCTCCCCAGCCCCAACAGACAGCCTAAGGGGAGGATACCAATACTAGAGAGCCCGCCGTCTCTCCCTCCCTCCCTTCTCCAAACAGCAGTGATTTAGGGAGAAAAGGCCCAAACCCAGCTCAGCCAACCACCTAGGAACTTTGACAAGTTGCTTCTAGTTCCTCCCCTGGAGAAAGGGGAATTGACATCTGTGATATAAAACAGTTCTGAGGCCTGGCACACAGTGGGTACTCAGCACATTGCAGCAGCTATGCTTTCCTTAGGATGGGGTCTTTCTGGGTCAGGGACACCTCTGGGGCGTCTGAGTTGGGCCCTATTGTGTGAGGTCAGCATCCCAGTGCCCTTTGGCCATCCCTAGCCTATTATGGATTCTAGGACTGCAGAAGTGCTGGATGGGGTGTCGGGGTGAGGGGGAGGAGAGAAGCAGATGTGGAGGAGGCCAGGGCGTCTGGACTGGGTGGGGTTGGGAGGATGGGCTGAAGGGCCCACGCTGACACTGGCTGGCTCAGTCTCACCGGTTTGGGGAGCTGGCTGGCTGGGGGGTGATGGCATCAGGGAGGGGTGGGAGGGGCTGGTGGCTGCCTGGGAAAGGGCAGCTGAGTAAGGCACATTGGACTGGCTGAAGGCCTGGATGTGAGGGGCCTAGGAAGGGACCAGCCTTCTGCTCCCAGGGAATATCCCCTAACACTCATCCCCCACCACGCATTATTGTGTGTGCATTACCACCACACACCCAGACACACACTCACACATGCTGATCAGCACAAACTGCAGTTCCTCAGACTCGGGAGTCCTTTCCTGGCTCTACTTTCCCATCTCACCTAACATAACTATCTATGTAACACTGTCCACTGCCTGTCTCTCCACTGAAACATAATTCTGACTGGACAGAATGTGTGACCTGCTTTGCCCAGGAATGTATGCCCAGCACCTGCAGCATCTACAGAGTAAGTGCTCCATAAATGGGTACTAAATAAATGAGTCCCTCAACACACACACACACACACACACACACATAGACCACACTCATGCACAGGTACACTCAAATACCCCTGTGTGGAGACACACTCAGTCACCCATGGGATTGCCAGGGACATCCTCAGCCCACTGCACACAGGCACGGACCCGAGCCGGACCCTCACATCCACGCATGCAGAAACACAGAGGCTTTCACGCTCTGGCTACGGGCACTTTCAGACCCACGCCCAGCCATCCAGATTCCAAAGCTCCTGCTCACAGCAGCACACAGCTGCACAGACACGCTGAAACACGTCACACAGCCGGCTCCCTGCTCACTTTGGTGCCAGCCCTGGAGGGCAGTCCCTCCCAAAAGCAGGGGCGGGTCCTCACTGGACGCTGACAACACAGCAGCTTGGAAGGGGTGGGGTGGGCAGGGCCACCCTGGCACCTGGGAGTTGTCTGGAAATGCTCCCACAGCAGACCCACCTATAGCAGGGAGAAGAGAGGGAAAGGGAGGAGGGAGGTGACCAAGCCCTTCACCAGGACCCAGCCCTTGCTCCAGAGACAGACTCTGGCCTTCCCACTCTCAAGTGGACCAAGGCCTAGGGGAGGGGTTTGGGGTGAGACAGAGAGTCTTCTTGGGCAGAGGCGGGCAGGAGCCAGGCCAGGTCACCCGGCCCATCTGAGGAGAGAACGAGAGTATGACAACAAGCACTCATCTTCCCAGAGCTGCCTCTACCCTCAGTAGCAGGAGGCTTCTGCCACCCTGCCTTCTGGGAGTCTAGCAATGTGGGGTATGGGTCAGAATTATCACTTAACTGGCCAGGCGCATGCCTGTGATCCCAGCACTTGGGAGGCTGAGGCAGGAGGATCGTGAGTTCAAAGCCAGCCACAGCAATAGCGAGGCACTTGGCAACTCAGTGAGACCCTGTCTCTAATAAGATACAAAAAAAAAAAAAAAAAAAAAAAGGTGGGGGATGTGGCCCACTGGTCAAGTGCCCCTGAGTTCAATCCACAGTACCAAAAAAAAAAACACAAAATTATCACCTAGCTGGCCTTGGTCTTTTGTCCTTCTGGAGGGACCCCTACTGTCCTGTGAAATGGTGATGGGGAGGGGAGTGACAGTGCTACTGGGTACCCCACACCTCTGGACTCCTGCCCCGTGGAGCCAATGCAGCGGGCTGTGGTCATTAAGCCATATCCCTAGGGCTCCTCTGAGAGCTGAACTGTGGCCTCTCCCAGACAGGGAATGACCCTAGGGCAGGGAAGGGCGTGCTGGCTCTGACTCTAGGGAACCTCTGTCGTAAAAACTGGAGGTGAATGTCCTTGGGCCCCCTCCCCACATTGTCCCGTGCCCCAGTAGTGATGCCTAACTAGGAAAACACACCCCTTCTTAAGACATCTGAAATCATCTTCCCAAGGCTTCGGGGAAGCCTGTGTCCTCACGCCCCCTGGTGGCAGGTGCTGCTCACGGCCTGCCACTCACACAGAGCCCTCCTGTGCAGAGGACCAGCCAGGGCCACGCTGTACCCATCATGCAGATGAGGGAGATGGGCACACGTGGAAGAGAGCCCACGAACAGCCCGGGGAGACTGGACCCCAGGCAATTCAATTAACAATAAAACATTTATTGAGCACCAGCTGTCATGGCACCAGAACTCCCGGGACTCCTGGTCCAGTGCTCTTTGCAACCCCACCGTCCCTCTGCACCTCAGGCTGACTCCAGTCAGCAGCCCGCACTTCTCCAGGAGACTGTCCAGGTTGGGGGGGCAGTGGGGGGAAGCGGGACCACTGCTGGCCCACTTGCCAGCCTGCAGCACCGCCACCATCTGTGGTTCAGAGACAAGAAAAGGCAGGATGGGGTCCGGGCAGCGTCGCTCCCAGGTGGGGCAGGATGGGGGCCCAGTCAGCTGTGTCCATTTTAAGTTTTTAATAAATAGTTCTTGCTGCTGTCCAGGCTCCCCAAACTCTTGAAGGGTACGGGGTGACCCCCTTCTCATGCCAGTTCGGGCTCTGGCTCTGAAAAGAGAAAACACTGGGGTTAGCCCTGCCCACCTCCAGCAGGTGCCAGGTGCCATCCTGGCAGGAGGCGAGGCAGGCAGGACTGAGCCTCCCCAGGAACAGGTCGCAGCCTGTCCCAGCTCCAGGACAGGGGTTGCCAATAGGCTGGAAGCCCCCCAGGGAGGTGTGCCTGGTACCCACACATATTCCATTGGCTCCACGTTGCAGGGGGTAGGTTCATGTGCCCCCATCTCCACCCCAGCTGCATCCCCACCCTCTCCACCAGGACCCAGCACTGACCAGCCTCAGCCTCATCACCCTTGGCATCTGGCTCCTGCCACCAGTCGGCATAGAGGCCCTCCTCGTAGTCACCTTCCCCCTCAAACTCAGCGTCGGATGGGGGCTCCTGGGGTTCCGGGGTCAGTTCTGTCTCCTCCAATTCCATCTAGAGAAACCCAGGGTCAGGAGAGGAGCCGGGTCACAGCAGGCCCAAACCCAGATGGACTCTCTGTCCCTGGGAACTTCCCTCCTTATCTCTCCATGAGCCCCCCTCCCCCAGTGTCAAGATCTAACATAAGAAGGATGTAAGAGTCAGCCGGGTGCAGTGGCGCACGCCTGTGATCCCAGCACGTGGGAGGCTGAGGCAGGAGGATGGGGGTCAAAGCTAGCCTCAGCAATGGCGAGGCACTGAGCAACTCAGTGAGACCCTGTCTCTAATAAAATACAAAAAGGGGCTGGGGATGTGGCCTAGTGGTCGAGTGCCCCTGAGTTCAATCCCCAGTACCAAACAAAAACAAAAACAAAAACCCAAGAAGGATGTAAGGGTCCGTCTAGGTCGTCCTGTTCCCAATCTGCCCTTCCCTGAACTCATGCACGGGACCCCACCCAGGGAGAATGGTGTGATGACCCCGACTGGACCGGGAGCCTCCTCTGGTGCCCCATGCAGACCTCCCAAACGCAGTTTGTGTTCCCCCAAGAGACCACTTAGAGAAGGGACTGTGCCTTTCATCAGTGTACCCCAGCCCCAAGCCTAGTGTCTGGCAAACATCAGGTCACAAATAATCCAAATGGCTACCATTCATGAGCACTTACTACATGCAGGCTCTATAGTAAGAGTTTTACATACTTGATCTCATTTAATTCCACAATGAAATGTAAAGGGTATTGTTCTCCCCATTGAATGGATGAAGAAACAGAAGCATGAGAGTTACTTAAGAACTGCAGGAGGCCACCCAACTAGTAGTGGTGCAACCAGGTCTGACTAGCACCTAAGCCGGTGCTGACAGTATAGACCATGCCCTGAACCTGCTGCAGGTGCGTACATGAAGGAAAGAGAAATAAACAAGCACTGGAGCTAGACCTCAGAGAAGGTCAGGCTGCCAGAGCGCCATTCTGATCAGCGCAAGGCACTGTGGCTCCTCCTTCCTGGCATCCAGCAGTCACTGGGTCATTCAGACTCAGTGGCTGAGCACCAGCCCTGGGCCAGGCACAGTGGCGGAGTCAGGAATAATAATTTTGTCCCCTGTCCTGGAGCACAATCCTCAGGAGACTGGCTGAAGGAGGGGGCCCGGGAAAAGATGGACCAGCGCCGTAAATAACTCCAGGTCCAGGCCATGTGGCCGGGAGGGTCAGAGGAGGTAGTGTGAGCCCAGAGGAGAGCCAGGACATGCAGCAAGGGCTTCCAGGACCGGGATAGGTATAGAAGGGACAATGGGAACACGGAGATGGGGAGAAAAAAGAATGCAGAGAAGAGACAACCTAACTTCTGCTTTGTGGCAGTGGGGGCTGAGCTCTGTCACATATAGTGGCTCCAGGAAAAGGCCCAGGGTGTCCCTGTCACGGCCCAGCCTGGAGGGGAGGAGCCACCCACCTCGTCATCTGACTGCAGGTACATGTGTGTGAACTCCAGCAGCTCCCGCAGCTCGGCAGTCTGGTTGTGGTAGAGTGTGGCCTCCTGGAAAGAGGAAGGGACAAAGGGGCATTTGGATGGCATGGAGACAGGGCTCCCAGGATTTGGGCCCACTGGCCCTTTTCTAGCTCAATGGTCAGGGAACATATCCTGAGCAAATAACTGTATCTGTTTGGAGGGCTGGGTTGAGAAGGATTCTGAGGGCTCACAGAGGAAGCATGCCTAGAGCCCTTAGCAGTGTCTGCCACTGACAAAGGAAGCAGGAGTGGCACCACTTGCCCCAGGTTTGCCAGCCTTGCCCTAGATTACAGGATTTCCTCAGTCGGCTCAGGCAAGAGGTGCCTGAGGAGGAAGGGCAAAGGCCAGCAGTGAGAGTGATGAAAGTGGGGGGGAGTGGGCAGCTATGGTCACGTGATGATTCCATCCCTCCCGCATCCTGGGTACCACCCCCAGTTTGCAGGGGAGGCAGCAGATTCAGAAAGGGTCAGTGATATTCCCAGGACCACCCAGCTGTAGGGCTGGGCTTTGGGCCCCAGACTCTAACCATGGCCCACATTCATTCTTTCCCCTCTCCATCCTAAGCTTTCCAAGGAAGCCAGGGGTTTTCCCCACCACACTGCAAAACTGCATGAGTGGCGGCGAGTGCTTCCGAAAAGCGGTGCCCCACCTCCCGGGGCTGGAAGTCCTCCTCTTCCAGGCCCCAGCGGGCCCGGTGGAAGCGGTAATACACCAGGTTCTGCTGCATGACACTGTCCTTGGGGTCGAACAGCATGTAGCTGGCGGCGCTGCGGGCAGCCTGGCGCACATCGTTCACTGCAAGCAGAACGGGGGTAAGGAGTGGCCCGGAGCTTCCCTTGAGGGACAGCCCACCCAGCCCACTCTACAGCCCCTCCCAATTCAGTCCAGTGCTCCTGCTCCCCAGCTGCCCCCCACAATACCTGTTGGGCTCCTCACACCACCTAAAAATAATGCAAACTAGCCCGTACGGGGTGCTTCCTGGTGCCAGGTCCCGCACGACTCATTTAAGCCTCATTCCCATTTTACACACAAGAAGTCTGAGGCACAGAGGGGCTGAATAAGGTTTCACAACTGGAGAATGATGGCACTGGGAAACTAGAGGCCCTCAATCTTTCTGCTCTCTGCACACAGGAAGGGTCTCCAGGCACCTTGGTCCTGAGCTCCTCTGTTCTGCCCCATCTCTGAGGCTTGGCATCTCCAGGTTTCAGGAACCCTGGGCTGTCCATGTAGCCCCAGGTGATGGCGGGATTTCTCTCCAGTGAGAAGAGCCGCCAAGTCCTGGTACTCATTTTCATTAGTTATGGATCTGAAAGCCTCATGCCCTCCATGAGCCTCCATTTGTTCATCTGAAAAATGGGTTCAGTAATGCCAGCTGCACGAGATTGGTGAGAGGTTCAAGTGCAATCAGGGCTTTACCAAGTGCCCAGTGCTTAGCATCATTTGGTTACCTAGTCAAGACCCAAAGGGCCCCCATAGCTGCCTTCTATTCCCACTCAAAATCTCTCACCCAACCTAGGCCCTCAGGGTTCCTTCCAGAGTCCCACCACCCCCCAGCCTTTCCTCCCTATCTCCCAGGTTTTCTTTCTTTCTTTTATCTTTTTTTTTTTTTTTTTTTTTTTTTTTTTTTTAACAGGGATTGAACTCAGGGGCACTCGACCACTGAGCCACATCCCCAGCCCTATTTTGTATTTTATTTAGAGACAGGGTCTCACTGAGTTGCTAAGGGCCTCAGTAAATTGCTGAGGCTGGCTTTGAACTCGTGATCCTCCTGTCTCAGCCTCCCAAACCACTGGGAGTACAGGCGTGTGACACCTCACCTGGCTCCTCACCCAGGTTTTCAAACTGCCGGGTAGCAACCCATGACTCCAGGAGGCTCCTGAATGCTGTCTACACATACCCTTCCTCCCCTGCCCAGCCCACCCAGCAGGCTCACATTTGTAGTAGGCAAACTGCAGGTAGTGATACATGGTGGCCACGAACTTTTCCACGAAGTAGCCGCCCACGTTGGGGGTCAAATTGGTTTCACAATCCACCTTGCACTGCAGGGACTCTGCAAAGAGATCTGGGGGCGGGAGGCAGCAGTGAGGAGCTAGGGTAAGCAGCTACATCCCACTGGTGGGGAAGACTCCAGACCCCAGCTCCACCTACTGAGCCTGTTTCCCTCTCCAAAGAGTGCCCTGTCACTGCAATCACATGAAATAATGAACTGGTGAAATGCCTGGCATATGGTAGGAGTCCAGACTGGGGACTACTTACTCCCCTCACCTCAAATCCCAGCCCAAGCCAGAGGGAGTTCTGGGAGAATGGCAGGTGAGGTTTGGGACAGGACTGAGGCCCAGACACAGAAGCTAACAACAGTCCTGTCCTCCTGTTTGAGGAAACTCAGAGTTAGGGATCCAGAGACTAGGTGTGATTTCTCACCCCAATTACTTTTTTTTTTTTGGTACCAGGGATTGAACTCAGGGGCACTTGACCACTAGGCCACATCCCCAGCCCTTTTTTATATTTTATTAGAGACAGGGTCTCACTGAGTTGCTAAGTGCCTTGCCATTGCTGAGGCTGACTTTGAACTTGCGATTCCTCCTGTCTCAGCCTCCCAAGTGCTGGGATTACAGGCGTGCGCCACTATGCCTGGCTCCCAATTGCTTTCTGCACACACCTGCTAGGCATCTACTGGGCATCTTCCAGCCTGCATTGCCCTCTGCCTGGAAGGCCTGTGAACCCAACCTTCCCAGACCCTTCTGGGATGTCACTGCCTCTCTGTACCCATGCCCAGCACCTTGGACACTCCTGGATAGGCCCTCTGCACCCAGCATCTCTCTCAGCAGATTGAAGGCTTTGAGGGCTGAGCAAATGTCTTATTTTTGTTCAGGCCACAAGCCTTTTCTTTCTTTTTTCCTTCTTCTTTTTACCACAGAGCTACATCCCTGCCCCTGCTGGGGTGTTTAATCACTGATCCACATCCCCAATCCGTTTTATTTATTATTTTGAGACAGAGTCATCCTGAATTGCTTAGACCCTCGCCAAGTTGCTGAGGCTGGTCTCAAACTTGTGATCCTCCTGCCTAGGCCTCCTAGCAATGGCATTACAGGTGTGTGGCCATCACATCCAGCTACCCTGAGCACTTTAATAGCCACTCCATCAATGTGCACCTAATGAGCATTTGTGTTAAGGGACCTTAGGCTTCTGGAAAACAGGGCACGTGGCACAAGGGATGCCCATGGCCGTCTGCATGGGGGATACCTGCTATGGCTGGGTAGAAGTCCTTGAAGTCCACCTGCTCCTGGGCTCCCTCACAGCCAGCCAGACACCGGGCAAAGACGGCCAGGTACTCGGCCAAGGCCCGCTCCATGTCCTCGGTGCTGCTGCGGAAGTCTCCGCTGTTGTAGAGCTTCACAGCCCGGAGGAACACTGCCTGGGGGGAGAGTGGCAGGGGGAGTCAGGGGAACCCAACATCTCCCTTCCTTTCTCTACACGCTCTACCAGCGGTGCGAGGGTGCAGCAAGGAGCATCAGGGTCAATCCTCCCGCTTCCCCTCCACCCGACCTCGTAGGGCTGGGCCTCTAGGTCCGTAAGGGACTCATCTGCGACGTCCAGCATCCCCCGGTAGTAGCTGAGATACTTGGCGGTCAGCTCATGCTTCGGGTTCCTCTGGAGGAAGGTGTAGGCTGCGGCGACCGCCTTCTCCAGCCGGTTAGCCTGGTGGGGGCGTAAAGAACACCGGATGAGTGGGGCCCGAGCTCGCAGCCCTGAGCGTCCGGTGGCCCGCTGTGCCCTGGGAGAGGCCAAGCTCCTTCGAGCAGCCGAGAAACTCGACGCCGAGTTGGGGACGTGCCCCCGGGCGGGCTGGGCGGACGCCCACCTTGAAGAGCGCATAATGCAGGTACTGGTAGGGCAGACGGCTCTGGAAGTCGCGCAGCAGCTGGCGTGGCGGGTAGGGCACCTGGAAGGCGGGCAGCGTCCGCTTGCAGCGCCGCAGACAGGCGGCACGTTCCAGGACGTGGCCGAAGAGCCGCAGCTCGCGCGCCCAGTCTTCGCCGCCGCCGTCGGGGCCCGGCGCGGGCCAAGGCTGCGAGGCGGCGGGCGACGCCGGGCCGCTGCAGTTGGCGTGGCAGAAGGCCTCGCTGTCGCGCAGCAGCCGGTGCAGCCGCAGCGACGCCTCCAGGTAGCGCGCGCTCTCGCGCCAGCTCTCGCCCTCGTACTGCTCCAGAGCGTGGCCGTAGGCCGCGGCCAGCGGCATCAGGTCCTCGGGCGGGAAGCCCCGGAAGCTGTACTTCTCGTACTGCGCCCCGGCGCTGCCCAGCAGCAGCCACAGCAGCGCCCACGCCGCCCAAGCCATGCCCCCGCCGCGCCCCGGGCTCCCCGAGCAGAGAGCGCGCCTGGCCCCGCGGGCAGCTGGATGGGCCAGGCCCCCGCGGCGTGCCTGCTGGGTCTTAGCGCCCCGCATCCCGAGGAGGAAGGCGGGGTGGGTGGGCGGGGTCGGAGGGTCCGATAGTGTCCCGAGTTCGCTACTTGACCTCCTGCCCATGGGGGGTCTTCCCTTAGCGGATGGTGAGCTGATGAGTAGGGGTACGCTTCGCGTTAGAGATGGGAGCTCAGAAAGCCCCTCTCCTCCCCCCTTAAGATCCAGAAGCGAAGGGAGGTGCGACCTCCCCCTACTCTGCTCAGGCTCAGTGCAAGCCCAGGAACCCGGTCTTCCCTCCCAGGGTCCCCAGGGTTCCTTCTGCACCCTCCAAGTGTTCTCACCCCTCACCCCCTCCCGCATCGGGAGTCACACACCTGGGTTTACCCTTCACACCTTCCACGCTACCACCACCCACTGGATTGATGGAGCTCCATCCCGTGTGACAAAGTCCTTACAGTCTAGCTTTTATAGGACAAAAACTGCAGAGAAGCCTCCCTTGGAGGACGGTTGGAGTGGGGGAAGCACTGAAATGCCCCCCAGATTCCGGACCTCTCCACCCACCCGGAGGGCCCTTAATTTGAGGGTGTCAGCAGAAGAAGCGAGGGATTTCTCCGCTCGGCCTTAGGACCCATGAGCTCTGGGGAAAAAAGACACTGAACTTTTCTTTTTCTTCTTCTTCTTTTTTTTTTTTTTTTTTTTTTTTTTTTTTTTTTTTGAGTCCACTCAGACTTCTCATCTTTCCCGAAATTCCTTCCCCGCTAGGCCCGAGTCTCAGCTGCGAGTGGAGATGGGAGGAGGAGGCTCCGGAGTTCCTGTGGCGGATTCCTGGGACTCTAAGCTCTCAGCTTTGCCCCCTCCTCCTATTCCACCGCCACCGCCACCCCGCCCGGCCAGCTCAGTCTCCCCAGCCCCCATTCCACGTGGACCAGCCAGGGCGGGGGTGGGGAGGGACGGAAGAGGGGGAGCCAGCTCGCAGAGGAGGTTGGCGGCTGCAGTTCCTTCGTTCCCTCGTTCGCCCTCACTGCCCGCTGGCCTTGCTGGAGCACCATGTTCCCTGCGGGATCCCCCAGCCACACCTTCCGCCGGCTCTCCCTGCTGCAGTGGCTGCTGTTGCTGCAGGCCTTGGGGAGTGGGCTGGGCCGCGCCAGCCCGGCCGGGGGCCCCCTGGAAGATGTGGTCATCGAGAGGTACCACATTCCCAGGTCCTGTCCCCGGGAGGTGCAGATGGGGGATTTTGTACGCTACCACTACAATGGCACTTTCGAGGACGGCAAGAAGTTTGACTCGAGGTAAAAGGGTGGGTGTTCCAGGCTCATCGGCCTTTCCTGAACCCCAGCTCCTGGGATCTGGGGTTTCCTTGTTTCCCCTTTCAAGCTCTGCGTCTGGGTATGATCACCTAAACCCAAATAGCAGAGATAGGGGCTCCGAGACATCCATCTCCTCAAAAACAAGCTCTGCCCCAAATTCTAAGCCTTCACCTTGCAAAGGACCCCAGTTCTTTTCACACAAGTTCCCTAGGTCCCCCAAAGTACTTGATGATCAAGGTGAACTGCTCCATTTACCTGCCGTTGATGAGGGGGTGCTCTGGTCTGCAATGTTGGGGGAAGGGAATGGCTGGAGGAGTATGCGAACCCTGGTGGGGGCATCTCTCAGAAGGGGACACCCCCCCACCCCACCCCACCCCCGTCTTTCCTCCCACCCAGGCCCCTATCTGGTTCCACACCCGGTTTTCTTTGCTTTTGTGGTTAGAGAAGAGGGAATAAACCTTTTTATTTGGAGGGATGGAGGCCTTCAGCAGCTGGGGTGGGATAAAGCTGGGTGGGCATTAAAATAAGACAGTGGATAGTTCTGGGTGTAGGGCATAGCTAGATGCCATGGTCTGTTCTGTCCACGTGTCACACAGTCAGACAGGCTACCCTGGGTGGGCATCTTGGAAGGTTTACATGTCTCTCTGGACATCCTGTAACCTGAACCCCCACCTCCTCCATTTTACCTCTACCAGGCCAGTGCTATACCACCCATCTTGCCAGTCTTGGGGCTTGAAGGACAAGCTTCTGGTATGGCCCAAGCCTTCCCAAAGCCCACTTTGGGTGGGGGTGGAGGCATTAGGGCAGGCTGTGTGACAACCTCCAGGGTAAACCTTAGGTCCCATCACACACAGTGCCCCACACCACAAATAAGTCACCCTTTTAGACCCTTTTCCAAAACACACTAGGCCACAGAGTATTAGTGATCTTGATATATTGAATAAAAACTTAAGACCCTGGTTCAAATCTAGGCCACAGTGTTGGATAAGGAATTTTGTCTTTTAAAGCTTCACTTCTGAATAGAGATAAGAATAGTGTCTCCTTCCTACGTCTAATGATAAGACCAGATGGTGACAGTGGGCTTTTCATAGTACCTACAGTCCTTTTGACTTTAATATACATTAGCAGCCAGGAACCGTGGTGTATGCCTGTAATCCTAGCAATTTGGGAGGCTGAGGCAGGAGGATCTCAAGTTCAAGACCAGCTTCAGCAACTTATCGAGACTCTCCACAACTTAAGCAAGACCCTGTGTCAATGGGCTGGGGATATAGCTCAGTTGGTAGAGTGCCTGCCTTTGAATGCACATAGACCTTGGGTTCAATCCCCAGCACCACACACACACACACAGGACCCTGTGTCAAAATAAAAAACAAAAAGAACTGGGGGGCTGGGGTTGTGGCTCAGTGGTAGAGTGCTCACCTAGCATTGGTGAGGCACTGGGTTCGATCCCCAGCACCACATAAAAATAAATAAGTAAAAACGAAGGCATTGTGTCCACCTACAACTAAAAATGTATTTAAAAGTAAAGAACTAGGGATGTGGCACAGTGGTAAAGCACCCCTGGGTTCAATCCCCAGTACCAAAAAAGAAAAAGAAAAAAACCACACCATACATATTTGTCTTTTTTTTTTTTAATATTTATTTATTTGCTTTAGTTGTACACAATGCATGTACTAATTTTACGTGGTGCTGAGGATGGAAGCCGGGTCGCGCACATGCTAGGCGAGCGCCCCCTACCGCTGAGCCACATCCCAGCCCCCATATTTGTCTTAACTCTGCAGAAAACCACATGCCCTGAAGCTGTTTAACTCCTAGACATTTTGTGCAGAGCTTGGGCCTTTATTTCAGCCTTGTGAAGGAAACAAACCAGAGTAAAACCTGCTCAGAGGGCAAAGCTAGGTGTAGGCACAGCACCCAGCCCTTGACAGCTAGGAGTGGGGGTAGAGGCTGGAAGGTGGGGGCTGCCCTCCCTGGTGACCTCTGGGAGCCTGGCTAGGGCTCAATTCATAACTGTTGACCTTAGAAACCTTTCTTTCTCTTTCTTTCTTACTCCTTCTCCTCCTTTTTTTGAACTGGGAATTGAACCCCGGGTGCTCTACTACTGAGCTCATCCCTAACACTTTTTTTTGTTTGTTTTGGTACTGGGGCTTGAACTCAGGGGCACTCAACCACTGGGCCACATCCCCAGCCCTTTTTTGTATTTTATTTAGAGACAGGGTCTCACTGAGTTGCTAAGTGCCTTACCATTGCTGAGGCTGGCTTTGAACACGTGATCCTCCTGCCTCAGCCTCCCAAGTGCTGGGATTACAGGCGTGTGCCACCGCACCCGGCTTGTTTCTTTCTTTTTGGTGGCAGAGCCTTCCTGAGTTCCCCAGGTTGGCCTTGTACTTTTGAGCCTCCTGTCTCAGCATCCTGAATAGCTGGGATTACAGGTGTGTGCTACCATGCCTGGCTTGGAAAACTTTTCTTTCTTCTTTTTTTTTTTTTTTCCAGTACTGGGAATTGAGACCAGGGGTGCTTTACTACTGTGCTACATCCCTAATCCTATTTTTTTTTGGTACTGGGGATTAAACTCAGGGGCACTTGACCACTGGGCCACATCCCCAGCCCTTTTTTGTATTTTATTTAGAGATAGGGTCTCACTGAGTTGCTAAGTGCCTTGCCATTGCTGAGGCTGGCTTTGAACTTGTGATCCTCCTGCCTCAGCCTCCCAAGTGCTGGGATTACAGGCGAGCACCACTGCACCCGTCCCCTAGCCCTATTTTTTGAGACAGGTCTTGCTGAATTGTACTGATTGATCTTGAACTTTCAATCCTCCTGCCTCAGCCTCCTCAGTAACTGGGATCACAGCAGACTTGGAAAACTTTCTTAACCCATAGCCCCCTTGGATCAAAATAAAAATTTCCCATCCTCCCTTTAGCTCTAAAAACTTAAAGTATACAACTGAAAATAGATAAAAATCATAGTCATTTCAAAATAGGCCTTTTCCAAATTTGAAAGCAATCCCCATCCCACCTCTGGCTAGCTCTGCTTTTTCTCCTTTCTTTGGAGAATCCATGGTGCAGTGGCAAAGACATGGGTCCTGGAGCTCAACAGACCACACACTAGCAGTGTGGCCTTGGGCAAGGCACTTATTTACTCAGGTCTTCTTTTTTCTTTTAAGAAAAGTGAAACAGCTGGGCGTGGTGGCTGGCACATGCCTGCAATCCCAGCGACTCAGAAGGCTGAGGCAGGAAGATCACAAGTACAAGGCCAGCCTCAGCAATTTAGCAAGGCCCTAAACAATTTAGCGAGACCCTGTCTCAAAATAAAATAGAAAAAAGTCTGGAGATTTTGGCTCAAAGCGACCCCCGGGTTTGATCCCCAATTAACCCCCTCCCCCAGAAAAAGAAAGAAAAGTGAAAACAATAATGCCCACCTCATAGAACAAGAATTCAATAAGATAGTGAATATGAAGGCCAAGCATTTAGCCTGGCATATAGTAAGTGCTCAATAAATGCTTTGCCCTCCATTCTGTACTCACCACTCTGTTACTGTCAGCAAGCAGAAGCTGCAGGCAGGTCTGCACACCACTCTCCACCCAGGGGGAATGAAAGGCCCTGGCTTCCTCAGGTACTTCCTAGGTGGCATGCCAGCTTAGGAAGAAGCCCTGGCGAGGCCTTGTGTGAGGAGCATGTGTGTCGCTCTGTGTATGGGGGGGGGACATCGTGCATGTGGGTATGCACCTCTCTTCATGTATGGGACCATGTGCCGAGGGAACTGTGTGGCCGTCCACCCTCACCTGTGCACACCTGAGTTCTCCTATCTGTTCCCTCCCCCGCCCCAGCTATGACCGCAGCACCTTGGTAGCCATCGTGGTGGGTGTGGGGCGCCTCATCACTGGCATGGACCGAGGCCTCATGGGCATGTGTGTCAACGAGCGGCGACGTCTCATCGTGCCCCCGCATCTGGGCTATGGCAGCATTGGTGTGGGTGAGGAAGCCGGGCACAGGCATGGGGGAGGGGAGGCCAAGAGGCAGAATCAGAGACCCCAGGGTCAGAAATATGAAGTTCAGCTAGGGAGTGGCCTGGCCAAGGTCACACTGCACACAACCTGAATAGTGGTGGCTCTGTCACCAAAGTTTCCATCAGTACCTCTACGATGACAGGAGAGGGAAACCGGGGGGTCCTGGGTGGGAGCGCAGCTTGGCTAGGAAGGAGGGAATCTGGGGCTGGGGAGGCACAGCTAGACTCTCAGACCTGCCCCCACCCTGGGGCCGCCGCAACCTGAGCTCCTTCTGCTCCGCCCCACAGCGGGGCTCATTCCGCCCGACGCCACCCTCTACTTCGACGTGGTCCTGCTGGACGTGTGGAACAAGGCGGACACCGTCCAAGTGAGCACTTTGCTGCGCCCGCCTCACTGCCCCCGCATGGTGCAGGACAGCGATTTTGTCCGCTACCACTACAACGGCACTCTGCTGGATGGCACCACCTTCGACACCAGGTAGGGGCCAGAAGGGAACCCTGAGGCACCAGGCATGATCCCATCCCGCCTCTCACCGCCAGCGGCACCACCTCTACCTGATTCTCTGCAGCTACAGTAGGGGCGGTACTTACGACACCTACGTGGGCTCTGGTTGGCTGATCAAGGGCATGGACCAAGGGCTGCTGGGCATGTGTCCTGGTGAGAGAAGGAAAATCATCATCCCTCCATTCCTGGCCTATGGCGAGAAAGGCTACGGTAAGGGCAGAGAGGGGCTTGGGAGACTTCTCCAGAAGAGGGAAAACCAGGGCTCCACGTATAGGTGTTCAGGTTGTGTACACCAGGGCATGCGGCCAAGGAGGAAAGCAGGGATGAGATCTAGCCGGTGGTGATGGTCTCACTAAGAAGGACTGCTTTATTCTGATTCACAAAAAGGCTCAGTATAGGCCGATGGTGGCTTTGGGGAAAACCCAACTCAGGCCTCCTAAAAAGAACGAGAAAACAGCCATAGATGGGAGAAAGGGCTCGGGAAAGCATGGCGCCCACTTAGGCCTTCCTGGGCCCCAGTTTGCTGCCTACTTGTATGGTTCAAGCCCTATCCCCTCCCCAGGGACTGTGATCCCCCCGCAGGCCTCCCTGGTCTTCCATGTCCTGCTGATCGATGTCCACAACCCAAAGGACACTGTCCAGCTGGTGACGCTGGAGCTACCCCCTGGCTGTGTCCGGAGAGCCAAGGCGGGGGACTTCATGCGTTACCACTACAACGGCTCCCTGATGGACGGCACCCTCTTTGATTCCAGGTCAGGAGGGATCTGAGGAGGGCGGCGGGGGCTGGGAGGTCACTCTGAGTTGCCCGGAAGGGGTCGGGTCCCTTTGACTCCCTCCCTGGCCCTCCCTGCCTTCTATTGCAGCTACTCCCGCAACCACACCTACAATACCTATATCGGGCAGGGTTACATCATCCCGGGGATGGACCAGGGGCTGCAGGGCGTGTGCATAGGGGAGCGCCGGAGGATCACCGTCCCCCACACCTCGCCTATGGGGAGAATGGAACTGGTAAGGTTGTTCCCAAGGCACCCCTCACCTGCTCCCAACTGCTGCTGGGGCCAGTCTCCTCTCCTCGCCAAGGGGACACATCCTCTGCTCCACCCCCCATCACAGAAACGCATTTATTTTTGGCCGATCGCCAGACTCCATCCACTCCCTCCAGACAGCCCCCTCTCATAATGGAAAGCACAGCCAGCTCCCAAGTCTGGGGTCAGAGGGTGGCTTTATGGCCCAGCAGAGCCCCAGGAAGCACAGAGGGCTGGACTGGAGACCCAGATGTGCGGGAAGCCTCAGTGTCCTCGCCTGTAAAATAGGCCTAATCATATTGATTAAGTTATAGGGAGCTTGCAAAGCCACAAGGGGAAAAGGGCTTTCCTCCTCCTCCCCGCCCTTCACCCCAACACCCAACAGCAGCATATAGGAAGCATGGGGTGGGAACGACCCGGGTGGGGAAGGGGTGTTGAGTCTGTCTGGGCCTTGTGGAGATAGCGAGCAGCCCCTCCTAGAGCCCCAAGCTGACCACCCCCCCACCTGGCCTCAGGAGACAAGATCCCTGGCTCGGCCGTGCTCATCTTTGACGTGCACGTCATCGACTTCCACAACCCTGCGGATCCAGTGGAAGTCAAGACGCTGTCGCGGCCCCCTGAGACCTGCAATGAGACCTCAAAGCTTGGGGACTTTATTCGCTATCACTACAACTGCTCTCTGCTGGACGGCACCAGGCTCTTCTCCTCGTGGGTCCGGGGCAGGGCCAGGGCTGGGCAGGTGGGTGGGCACAGGCGTGGGCAGGGCTCTCGCAGCACCCCCGACTCCAGCTCCTCACTCTCGTCCATGGTGTCTCTTGCTCCCTTCAGTGAGCGTCCAGAGCCGAGGGAGATGAGATTTGTTTTACTTTCTTTATTATTATTATTTTTGGTGCAGGGGGGTTGAACCCAGGGCCTTGCACATGCTAGGCAAGCTACCGAGGCCCACCCGCTGTGGAAGATGAGATCTGTAACTCCCCAGGGGAAGGGCGGGTGAGGCTGGCAGGAGGGCAGAGCTGCCACCTTTGTCTTGCAGGGGAAGCTGAAGTGGGGACCCTGCGCTAGGCTGGTGGGTGGGCACCAGGAGCCACTCTGGAATTGTGGCTTGTCCTGTGCCCACTTTGGGGAAAGAGGGGTGCACCCTGGTAGGGGACAAGGACTGGTGCTAACCTAGGAATCTGTTTCCCCCTAGCCATGACTTTGGGGCCCCCCAGGAGGCCACGCTGGGGGCCAACAAGGTGATCGAGGGTCTAGACACAGGCCTGCAGGGCATGTGTGTGGGAGAGAGGCGGCAGCTGGTTGTGCCCCCGCACCTGGCCCATGGAGAGAGCGGAGGTGAGCGGCAGAGGCCTGGGTCCTGTCTTGGGCCTCGATGGCTGGTGGGAGGGCCAGGGAAGCTTTCACCCGTGCCCTGCTCTCCAGTTCCCTGGCCTGAATGGGACCTTTCTCTACCCCACCCCCACCCCTCCAGCCCGGGGGGTTCCTGGCAGCGCTGTGTTGCTGTTTGAGGTGGAGCTGGTGTCCCGGGAGGACGGGCTGCCCACGGGCTACCTGTTTGTGTGGCACAAGGACCCTCCCGACAGCCTGTTTGAAGATATGGACCTCAACAAAAATGGAGAGGTCCCCCCAGAGGAGGTGGGTCAGGAGCTGTCACACTGGTGGTGCATCTGGTGAGGACTCAGTGCACACCTGCCCGACCCCCAGGCACCTGCTGCCCCGGGCTGAGCCACTCACCTGCGCTTCCTTGCCTGCCTTTTCTTCCTGCACACATGCAACCTGTTGCCCCATCTGGCTGTCATGGACTGTCCCCCAGGCTGTCCTCCAGCCCTCTCCTCTCCCGGGCCTTAATGAATTGGGGAGGGGACAGGGCAGCCTGGGAGGAAGGAGACAGCATTGGCTGTCCTCCTCCCTGCCCAAGGCCATCCACAGCGGCTCCGTGGCCTCACTCCCTGTACTCCCCTGGCTCTCCCCTCCCCCAGTTCTCCTCCTTCATCAAGGCTCAAGTGAAGGAAGGCAAAGGCCGCCTCTTGCCTGGGCAGGACCCTGAGAAGACCATAGGGGACATGTTCCAGAATCAGGACCGCAACCAGGACGGCAAGATCACGGCAGAGGAGCTCAAGTTGAAGTCAGATGAGGACCAGGAGCGGGTCCACGAGGAGCTCTGAGGGGCAGCGAGCCTGGGCCTGGCCTCAGACACAAAGGCCGCTGCAGGGGGACAGTGGCAGAGGGACTGGCCTGCCCACGGTCCCCCTCCTTCAACTGGGATAACTCTGGGAGCCACTGGAGGAGTGTGAGACGAGCCCACTCTGCTCTCCACCAGCCCCAAGTTAGAATCCACAGTTGAGGCCTCTGCGCCATTTTTATCTTCCAGCCTCAACCCACCTCCTGAAGACTTTGGAATTACAAAGCCAGTTTGGGGACAGAGGTTGGCTAGGCCATTGCTGGCCCCTACCCACGCCTCCTGTTGCAGCCCTAGACTCTTAGCAAGGCTGAGCTCCTCACGCCTTTGTCTCCCCCAAACTTGCCCTTGATTTGTACTTTCCCTCACCGTCCCACCCCCGTTCCTTTGTCACGGCAGCTCCCCAGGAGCATAGGTCAGAGCTGGGGAGGCCTCTGCAGCCTCCCTCCAGTTCTGCCTGCTCCTCAGGAAGGGGCTGGAGGAGGCAGCCCTGCCACCTGCTCCTCACTCTTCTCCAAGGAGCTAGAGGCCAGGGCCGGGCTCTGTGCAGCCTTTCATCCCCAAGGATGAAAAGGCAGGCTGTGTGGGGAAACCTGCTTAAAGGGGCTTTAAAAGGCTATGGAAGTCTTTGTGTCTGGTGCTAATTTGGGGCTGCGGGGTGGGAGGGGGTGGGCACAGGTCTGCACACTTGAAAGGCCAACCTGGTGCCTTGATCCCTTTTTCCTGTGTGTCAAATAAAAGGTAAAACCATGCCTTAGGAGGTGGTCTTTTGGCGTCCTGTGGGGAGAAGACGTTTGACCCAAAGATTGGGGCAGCAAGAAGGGTCAACCCAGGCTGTTGCCTTGGCCTCGCGAGCTCCAGACACCCCTACACGGGGCTCCCCACTCCCAGAGGGTTCCTCCCTTCCCAGGCCTAACGGGGGCCTGGCCCCGGAAAGGGAGCCCTGGGCCACTGAGGGTAAGTGTTCAGAGAGGACTCTGGAGAGATGGTCTTTGTCCCCTCATTGTCCGGGTTGAGTGGAAAAGACAGTCCCTGCTCTCCAGTTACCAGCAGAGCTCGAGGACTAAGCTGAACCACACGGACTGGGCTACTTTTTTGCATAATTTCCCATACTGCGATATTCCCACCGCTCCCTGGTTCTGGCCAACGGCCATTACCACCTGCCCATCCTCCCCCCTCTTGCCAGAGGAAAGGGAATTGAGTTCAGATCTCCACAGGGTCTTGGAGAGAGTTGCTGCGGCTGCCAGCCAGGCCATCTGCCCTCACGCACCTGCCTGGATTCTGCCTGCTGTGAGGGAGATGGCCTGAGCCTTCCGAGGACAGCGTGAGGCTTGAGGGAGGAAACTGACAGGGCCAGACTCACCAGCCAAAATGCCCCATAAGTACCAACCTCCTGCCAAGCGCTACAGTTCTAGAAATTCTCCCACAAAAGACCAGTGGTTTTTTTTTTTTTTTTTTTTTTTTTTTTTTGGTACCGGGGATTGAACTCAGCAGCACTAGACCACTGGGCCACATCCCCAGCCCTTTTTTGTATTTTATTAGAGACAGGGTCTCACTGAGTTGCTAAGTGCCTCGCCATTGCTGAGGCTGGCTTTGAACTCGCGATCCTCCTGACTCAGCCTCCCAAAGTGCTGGGATTACAGGCGTGTGCCACCGCGCCCAGCTAAAAGACCAGTGTTTTAAAGGCTTGGTCCCCAGCCCCTAGCACTCCTGGGAGGTGGTGGAGCCTTTGGAGGTTTTAGGTCACTGGAAGTGTGCCTTTGAAGGGGACTGTGGGACACTGGTCTTTCACACACCGCCATTCACATAAGGTGAATGGGCCTCCTTTGTATGCATTCCCACCATGATGTGCTGTGCCGCCACAGACCCAAAGCAATGGGCCAATTGGTCATAGACTGAAACCTCCAAAACTATGAGTGAAAATAAACCATTTTTCTTTTTTTTTTTTTTTTTTGTACCTGGAATTGAACTCAGGGGCACTCGTCCACTGGGCCACATCCCAGCCCTTTTTTATATTTTATTAGAGACAGGGTCTCACTGAATTGCTAAGTGCCTCACCATTGCTGATGCTAGCTTTGAACTTGCGATCCTCCTGCCTCAGCCTCCCAAGTGCTGGGATCGCCACCGCACCCAACCCATTTGTCTTTTTATCAAGCATTTTGTTATAGTAATGGAAAGCTGACTGACACCCCCAGAATCTTTTTTTTTTTTTTTTTTGGTACTGGGGATTGAACTCAGGGTTGCTTTACTATTGAGCTACATCTCCAGCCTTATTATTATTATTATTATTATTTTTTTTTTTTTTTTTTTTTTTTTTTGGTACTGAGGATTGAACTCAGGGGCACTCGACCACTGGGCCACATCCCCAGTCCTTTTTTGTATTTTATTAGAGACAGGGTCTCACTGAGTTGCTAAGTGCCTCGCCATTGCTGAGGCTGGCTTTGAACTCGCGATCCTCCTGCCTCAGCCTCCCAAGTGCTAGGATTACAGGCGTGCGCCACCGCGCCCGGCTTATTATTATTATTATTATTGTTAGGAATTGGAATTGAACCCATGATGCTTTACCACTAAGTTACATTCCCAGTCCTTTTTAAAGAAAGTTTTGCAAAGTTGATGAGGCTCGCTTCCAACTTGTGAACCTCCTGCTTCAACCTCCTAAATCAGTCACTAGGATTACAGGCATGTGCTACAATGGCTGACCACACCCAGGATCTTGAGACATGACAGCCACCCAAAGGCAGTGACTGCCACTCCCTGGCCCCAAAATATCCAGAAAGCTTCTAAGATCTGACAGCTTACAGACACTGTCTCAGATGTTAGCCCTTCCCCCTAAAACCTAGAACAGTCCTAAAGAGTCTCACTAAATTGCTGAGGCTGGCTGCAGACTCCCTAGCCTCCTGCCTGTTGCCAGGATTATAGGTGTGCACCACCAGGCCCAGGGGTGAGTGCTTTTCTCTAAGGGAGGACAGGTGAAGACAAGGCCACACGAACTGGTTCTTTGAAAGGGACCCAGAGAGTTCAGCTGGTTCTTGACCATCCAAGTCAATAGGGGGAGGCAGAGGGAAAGAAGCTGAATGCAAGACGCTTCTCTTTCACTTTGCCTTGTGCCCCTGGGGGCCCTGGCCTGGGGCCCTTGCAGATCGTCTGTTTTGGTGGCCCTGGAATCAAAAAAGGAGACGAAGGAGCCAAGGGAGAATCTACACCCAGATGGGTTCCTTTGAGGATTCCCTAAAGAGAGGGCTCTCAGACTGTCTCCTCCACCCAACTGATCCCAACTGAAGTTCAAATTGAATGGCTGCCCCAGAATTAGGTCACCCCATTCCAAGTCACACCTTCCCACCCTACTGCCCACCTGGTCAGAACACATACCTTCAGACTGTGCTCAGAGGGGCTTCTGTGATGATTCATGGAGCCCCAGCGGCTCCTCAGAGCTCCCTATGCCTCCAGGGCCAAGAGGTTCAGGCTCTGCCTCCTACCCACACCCTAATGTTCATCTGTTTCATCCATTATATTTGTCCTTTTTTTTTTTTTTTTTTTTTTTTTTAAATGGAGGATTGAACCCAGGGGCCCTTAATCATTGAGCCCCAGCCCCAGTCCTTTTTATTTTTTATTTTGAAACAGGGTCTCAGTTACATAGAGCCTCGCTAAATTGCTTAGGCTGGCCTTGAACTTGTGATCTTCCTGTCTCAGCCTCCCTGAGCCTCTGGGATAATAGGCGTGTGCCACTGCATTTGGCAAAAAAAAAGTTTTTAAAAAGTTCCTTGGACTAGATGATCCATAGAATGTTAACATGCTGTGGTCCATGGTTCATTTGGAACCTGCTTGCTGCCTTTCCACCCAGCAGGGCCTCCTGCAAGCCTCTGGTGAAGAGGCAAGTGAAGGCACTGGGGGAAAGAGCGGGTGGGCGAGGACATGTCCAGTGGCTCTTGGCTGCCCAGGACTTTTCTCGGTGCTCAAAGCAGAGCAGCCTCCTGAGGAGAGGCCCCCTCCTCATTGTGACCTGCAAGGCCTGGCTGACCCTGCGCCCTCAGGAGTCCTGCATCCCCACGAGGTCCTCCTGTGGCAGGATGTGCTGCAGCAGCCCGTTCACCACATCCAGCGTCTCGTCCCTCTCCAGCACGATGTCATAGGCCTCCATGTAGCGCTGCCGCTGCTCCTCCACCTACACAGGAAGCACAAAGAGTCCCCAGAATGCCTTGTCCAGGCCTCTTGCGCCCCCAGAGCTGGGGCTAGGGAGGAGGCCACACAAGCACAGCTCCCAGGCCCCTTTTCAGAGTCTCAGGAAGTTCAAGGTCAAGGGATTTGTCCTTTGAAGACACAGAAAGGCTGCCTTAATTGAGCCTGACCAGAGTCAAAAGGACAAAAACACGGGTTCAAAACAAAAGCCCAGATGTTACCTCTAATCAATCTGGGTTGAGTTTTCTCTTTCTTTTTCTTTTCTTTCTTTTTTCTTTATTATTATTATTATTATTATTTTTTTTTTTTGGTACCGGGATTGAACTCAGGGACACTTGACCCCTGGGCCAACATCCCCAGCCCTTTTTTTTTTTGTATTTTATTTAGAGACAGGGTCTCACTGAGTTGCTAAGTGCCTTGCCATTGCTGAGTCTGGGCGATCCTCCTGCCTCAGCCTCCCAAGTGCTGGATTACAGGTGTGTGGCACCGCACTCGGCATCTTTTATTTATTTTTTTTTTTGGTACCAGGGATTGAACCCCGAACCACATCCCCAGCCCTTTACATTTATTTAATTAATTAATATTTTTTAGTTGTAGATGTACACAATATATTTGTTTTCTTTTTATTTATTTATTTATTTATTTGTGGTGCTGAGGATTGAACCCAGTACCTCACATGTGCTAGGCACGTCACTCTACTTTCATTTTTTATTTTGAGATAGACTGAGCTACAACCCCAGCCCAATATTTTTTTAATTTAGAGATGGGGGTCTCGCAAAATTGCTTAGGGCTTTACTAAATCCCTGAGGCTGGCTTTGAACTTGTGCTCCTCCTGCTTTCGCTTCCCAGCAGTGGGACTGCAGGCGGGTGCTAGGGCGCCTGGCTGGGCTGCGTCTTCATGTGGCTCCAGCATCTGCTGGGGAGGTAAAGCACTCGGGCGCTTGGCACCATGCTGTGCTCATCCCCGCCAATGTCTGCTTTCACTATTTTTCTTTTCTTAATGATAAGCTCACGTTCAGAATACCAGTCTCACATCTTAATCATGCCCTTTAGGTCTGATTTTAGGAGGACTGGTGATCAGCCCCACCCTCTCCTGAACTACATTAACTGGGGCAAGTTCACCATAAACTCCTTGACTTGGTTTCCTTATCTGTAAAATCCCAGAGTCACCAGCTCAGAGGGTTGCTGAAAGGACTCACTGGGTGACCTCTGTGACATGCTTAGAACAGTGCCTGACAGCTGGGCGCGGTGGCGCACACCTGTAATCCCAGCCCTTGGGAGGCTGAGGCAGGAGGATCGCGAGTTCAAAGCCAGCCTCAGCAATGGCGAGGCACTTAGCAACTCAGTGAGACCCTGTCTCTAAATAAAATACAAAAAAGGTCTGGGGATGTGACCCAGTGGTCGAGTGCCCCTGAGTTCAATGCCTGGTACCAGGAAAAAAAAAAAAAAAAAAAAGAACAGTGCCTGACACACAGTCACACAGGCTGCAACAAGGGCCAGCATGACGTCCTCTCTCACCTCCTGCATCAGGCCATGTGCGCACTTGTGACCACTGGGGATCGTCTTCATTTTCCTACGAGACTGTGCGTTCTAAGAGAATATGGCTTGAGTCTTACCTCCACACCCCTAAACCTTCCACAGTGCCTGGCATGTAGAAGGTGTTCCAAAGCATTTTTTAGTAGGAATTCGAGGAGAAAGCTATGAAGACAGGAGGCCTTGGCCCCTACCCACCTTGTCATTGAGGAAGCCAATCTTGAGAATGTTCTGCACTCCAGGAACCCCGTCGGCCATAGTGAGGTCCCCCATGGAGTCTCCAAGCAGGAGGATATTGGTTTTGCCCTGAAGTTGCTGGAAGTAACTGGAGTTCTGACACGCAGAGCTGTTCTTGTTGTAGGTATGTATGAGCTGGCCCTTGAATCCCTGTAGAAAAACCCTAAAAAACCAAGAGACAGGTAGCAGGGACCCATGTAGTGCCAGCTTTCCATTCTGTCACAGAGGAAAGGAAATCCTGCAAGCAATAAATACATAATGCCCAAACTTTTTATTGTACCCTAAACTAGTGGTGGGCTAACTAGGGCCCATGTCCCAGATCTGGGCTTTTTTTGTTATTGTTGTTGTTTTTATAACACTAGGGATCAAACCAGGGGTACTCTATCACTGAGCTACATCCTTAGCCCCTTTTTATTTTTTATTTTGAGTCTAACTTGTCCAGGCTGGCCTCAAACTTGTGATCCTCCTGCCTCAGCCTCCTGAGTCACTGGGATTATAGGCATGAGCCACCATGGCCAACATGGCTTGTTTTTTTTTTTTTTGTTTGTTTTTTTTTGTTTTTTTTTTTGGTACCAGGGATTGAACTCAGCAGCGCACTGGACCACTGGGACACATCTCTAGCGCTTTTTTGTCTTTTATTAGAGACAGGGTCTCACTGAGTTGCTAAGTGCCTCGCCATTGCTGAGGCTGGCTTTGAACTCGCGATCCTCCTGACTCAGCCTCCCAAAGTGCTGGGATTACAGGCATGCGCCACCACACCTGGCTATGGCTTGTTTTTTATAAACAAAATTTTACTGAAACACAGCCACACTCATTTGTTCACTTATTGACTATGGCTGCATTTCATGCAGAAATGTCAAAAGTTGAGAGTAGTTAAAATGGAGACCACAGTGCCCCAAAAGCCTAAGGTTCCTGCTACCTTGCCTTTATAGGAAAAGTTTGTAACTGCTGATTTAAACTAGCATAGGCAGGGGCTGGGGTTGTGGCTCAGTGGCAGAACACTTGCCTCGCACATGTGAGAGGCACTGGGTTCAATCCTCAGTGCCACATAAAAAAAATAAATAAACAAAATAAAGATATTGGGGGCTGGGGTTGTGGGCTCAGCGGCAGAGCACCCGCCTCGCACGTGCGCGGCCCGGGTTCGATCCTCAGCACCACGTAAATATAAATACATTGCATTGTGTACAACTAAAGTAAATAAATAAATATTTTTTAAAAATAAATAAATAAATAAAGATATTGTGTAAAAAAAAAAAGCTAGCATAGGCAACTATAATGCACCAATTTTTTAAATGTAGAAAAAATAAAATAAAACTAAAAAAAAATTAATATTATAAAAAAAATAAGGCTGGGATTGTGGCTTAGTGGTAGAGCACTCACCTAGCATGTGTGAGGCACTGGGTTCAATACTCAGTACCACATAAAAATAAATAAATAATGAAGGTGTGTGTCCGTCTACAACTAAAAAAAAAAAAAAATTATAAATAAATAAACAAACTAGCATGGCCATCAAATATTGTTGATGATCTCTTTTTTTTTTTTTTTTGGGTACCGGGGATTGAACTCAGGGGCACTCGACCACTGGGCCACATCCTCAGCCCTTTTTTGTATTTTATTTAGAGACAGGGTCTCACTGAGTTGCTAAGTGCCTCGCCATTGCTGAGGCTGGCTTTGAACTCGCGATCCTCCTGCCTCAGCCTCCCAAAGTGCTGGGATTACAGGCGTGCGCCACCGCGCCCGGCTCAGTCACTGTTTTTAAGGGGAAGAAATCTAAAAACAGGTGAGTGGGAGCAGCTCACCTAGGACCCCAGAAAAAAAAGTCAAAGTCCAAGCCTTTCAGTATTTAGAATAGCACATGATCCATGACAGTGACATAGGACCAAGCTGAACAACACACGAGGTCCCCAGGGCAGAGCTAGCTATTGGCCAAACACCAGAGAGGGTCCTTTGAAAGTAACTGATAAACCAGGTATGGGGGTGCACACCTGTAATCCCAGTTACCTGGGAGGCTGAGGTAGGAGGATCACAAGTTTGAGGCCAGCCTCAGCAACTTAGTGAGGCCCTAAGCAACATAGCGAGACCCTGTCTCAAAATAAAAATAGCTGGGGATGTAGCTTAGTGTAAACCACCTCTGGGTTCAATCCTCAGTACAAAAAAGAAAGAAAGAACCAGGGCAAAGAAGCCAGCTGTCTCCCTCCCCTATCTCCCCAGACAAGAGTTAGAGTATAGGGTAAAGCAGCTAGGCTGGTGGTCCCCAACCCTCTGCCTTTCCCAGGCCAGATGAGATGGGGCTCACATCGGCATTGAAATCCATGTAGTTAGACACAATGTGGATGTTGGGGTGGAACACTTTCATCTGTCGGATAATTTCTTCCAGGATGTCACCAATGCCCGCAGAAAAGATGAAAAGTGGAATGTTGTTACGATAGAGTGTGTTGAAGAACGTCTTATATCCCTCCCTGTAAAGAGAAGAAAGAATTCTGAAATGGAGTTGTCTTTGCTATTCTTTATTTTCTACTTGGGCTAGGTATTTTTATAATTTTCATTGTTTTAAAACGTTTTAAATTGAGGTACACAATACATACAGACAGTGGGTACGTACTTGTTGAATGAATCTTCACGTTATGTGTCCATCCAGGAGACTCTGATCAGATCAAGGTTCCCTCAAGGGTCCTCTCAGTACTACCCTCCCCTGCATCTGACTTCATATCACCATAGGTTAACTTTGCCGGTCCTTGAACTTCATATAAAGGGATTCAGCCAGGTACAAATGTGCACACCTACAATCCCAGCAACTCCGGAGGCTGAGGCAGGAGGATCATAAGTTCAAGGCCAGCCTCACCAATTTAGGAAGGCTCCAAGCAACTTTGAGACAGGGTCTCAAAATAGAAAATAAAAGAGCTGGGTGTAGCTCAGTGATAAAGCACCCCTGAGTTCAATCCACAGTACCAAAAAAAAAAAAAAAAAAAAAAAAAAAAAAAAAAAGGGGGGTGGTGCAGTGGGCAGGGGAGATTCATGCAAAATGTACTCTTTTGCTCTGGCTTATTTTGTCTAACACACTGTCTGTATGGTTTATTCTATTTTCTGTTTGTTTACTTTTAGGTGCTGTGAATTTAACACAGGGGCCTTAACCCCTGAACTACATCCTCCAACCTTTTTTTTTTTTTTTTTTTTGGTACTGGGGATTGAACTCAGGGGCACTCGACCACTGGGCCACATCCTCAGCCCTTTTTTGTATTTTATAAGAGACAGGGTCTCAGTGAGTTGCTAAGTGCCTCACCATTGCTGAGGCTGGCTTTGAACTCTCGATCCTCCTGCCTCAGCCTCCCAAGTGATGGGATTACAGGCGTGCGCCACCGTGCCCGGCTCCATCCCCCACCCTTTTTATATTTTATTTTGAAATAGCATCCTGCTAAGTTGCTTAGGGTCTCACCAAGTTGCTGAAATAGGTTTCAAACTTGCGATTCTCCTGTCTCAGCCTCCTAGTCACTGGGTAATTTGCATATGGTGAGTAGTTTGTTCCTGTCACTGCTATGTAGAAATTATTATTCCATCACATAATTATGCTTCAATTTGTTTATTCAGCTTCCTGTTGATAGACAACTGAGATGTTATTAGATTTCAGCATTATGAATAAGCCCTGTGCGTGTCCTGTGGTGGTCACGTACACTCACTGCTCTCAGACATTTGCCTGGGAGAGGGACTGTTGAAACAAGAAGATACGCAAATGTTATTTTGCTACTGTTCATGCAACTGGGCGGGCAGCTCTCCCGGGACACCGTCACTGGGGCTCCTCCACATTTATCTCATCATTTTCTGAGTCTGCACACATCTCTACTCCCTTGGTTTTTCAGGAGTTAGCCTTTCTGCCCATCAGCACCAATCCTTTGAGGGCAGGGACTGAGGTCAGCTCCTGTCTGTGGGCCCCCATCTCTGCTCCAGGAAAGGAAGTTCCAGCAGAGACAGCTGCTCCGTGAAGGATGGTGACGATAAGGGTCCTGCTATGTCTGGGTAAAGAAGAGCGGTCACCCACAGGGACTCCAGAAATCTTTTTTTTTTTTTTTTTTTTTGGTACCAGGGATTGAACTCAGGTGCACTTGACCACTGGGCCACATCCCCAGCCCTTTTTTTTGGTATTTTATTAGAGACAGGGTCTCACTGAGTTACTAAGTGCCTCGCCATTGCTCAGGCTGGCTTTGAACTCGCGATCCTCCTGCCTCAGCCTCCCAAAGTGCTGGGATTACAGGCGTGCGCCACCGCGCCCGGCGTTTGTTTACTTTTAGGTGCTGTGAATTTAACACAGGGGCCTTAACCCTGAACTACATCCTCCAACCTTTTTTTTTTTTTTTTTTGGTACTGGGGATTGAACTCAGGGGCACTCGACCACTGGGCCACATCCTCAGCCCTTTTTTGTATTTTATAAGAGACAGGGTCTCAGTGAGTTGCTAAGTGCCTCACCATTGCTGAGGCTGGCTTTGAAATACTCTCGATCCTCCTGCCTCAGCCTCCCAAGTGATGGGATTACAGGCGTGCGCCACCGTGCCCGGCTCCATCCCCCACCCTTTTTATATTTTATTTTGAAATAGCATCCTGCTAAGTTGCTTAGGGTCTCACCAAGTTGCTGAAATAGGTTTCAAACTTGCGATTCTCCTGTCTCAGCCTCCCTAGTCACTGGGTAATTTGCATATGGTGAGTAGTTTGTTCCTGTCACTGCTATGTAGAAATTATTATTCCATCACATAATTATGCTTCAATTTGTTTATTCAGCTTCCTGTTGATAGACAACTGAGATGTTATTAGATTTCAGCATTATGAATAAGCCCTGTGCGTGTCCTGTGGTGGTCACGTACACTCACTGCTCTCAGACATTTGCCTGGGAGAGGGACTGTTGAAACAAGAAGATACGCAAATGTTATTTTGCTACTGTTCATGCAAACTGGGCGGGCAGCTCTCCCGGGACACCGTCACTGGGGCTCCTCCACATTTATCTCATCATTTTCTGAGTCTGCACACATCTCTACTCCCTTGGTTTTTCAGGAGTTAGCCTTTCTGCCCATCAGCACCAATCCTTTGAGGGCAGGGACTGAGGTCAGCTCCTGTCTGTGGGCCCCCATCTCTGCTCCAGGAAAGGAAGTTCCAGCAGAGACAGCTGCTCCGTGAAGGATGGTGACGATAAGGGTCCTGCTATGTCTGGGTAAAGAAGAGCGGTCACCCACAGGGACTCCAGAAATCTTTTTTTTTTTTTTTTTTTTTACCAGGGATTGAACTCAGGTGCACTTGACCACTGGGCCACATCCCCAGCCCTTTTTTTTGGTATTTTATTAGAGACAGGGTCTCACTGAGTTACTAAGTGCCTCGCCATTGCTCAGGCTGGCTTTGAACTCGCGATCCTCCTGCCTCAGCCTCCCAAAGTGCTGGGATTACAGGCGTGCGCCACCGCGCCCGGCTTCCAGAAATCTTTACCATAAAAAAGAAGAAAGAAAAAAAAAAGAGCTGGACTCTAAGAGATGGAGCCCTGGCCAGTTTGCACTGCCTCCACTGGAGATGGCTCCTAAATCATCACGTCTCCTCTGACACTCCCCATCTACTAACTCTGCTCTGCTCCTTCCCCAGCCTCCTTTGCATAAGCAAAACAGTTTCAGACTGAGTTTTTGTTTTGTTTTGTTTTTGCGTTCTGGAGGTGGAGCCCAGGGTCTAGCAGTTTTGAGTCACCTGGTGAAAGTGTTTCCGGAGCAGGCAGCTCACCTGAGCATCGCAGAGGACTCTCCGACCACCTGCGCTATCTGGCACTTCTGAATCCTCTGCTGACACAGGAGGTTGTGCGCTCTGGTCCACCTAGGAGCAGATATCCACAACCCCCCAATTCCAAGTCACCCAAGGATGTCAGGGCCCCTTCCCTTCACAGAACCAAGTCCCCTCTAATGGCACTGAAGGCCTCGCCCTTTTCCACAGAGCCATTTCCTGAAGGATTTTGGCCATCCTTAAGGGTGGAAAAGCAACGTAAGAAAGGCAGAGCTGGTGGGGTGGCTGCGAAAGTGGAAGCCCTTCAGCGTCCTCTCTGTGACCCTCCTCCCTGGAGATGCTGTCCAGGGATGCAGGTTTCTATAGCAGGGCTGCTGTGGTTTGAATGTGTCCCCCAAAGTTCATTTTTTGACAACTTGATCCCCAAGGCAGAGATATTGGGAGGTGGGGCCTAATGGGACATGTTTGGGTCAGGAGGCTCCAACCTTATGAATGGATTAATGCCATTATTATGGGGGTGGGTTCCTTATATAGGACAAGTTCAGCCCCTCTTGATCTCTGTCCCTCTTGCACTCTTTTTGCTCTTTCTCCATGGGATGACAAAGCAAGAAAGCCCTCATCAGACCCTGGCAACCTTGACCTTAGACTTCCCAGCCTCCAGAACAGTGAGCTGATATGTCTGTTCATTTTAAGTTGCCCAGTCTGTGGCATTCTGTTATAGCAGCACAAAATGGACTAAGACAGGGACATTTCCCCAATAGGCCACCAAACCAAGGGATTTCTAACTTATTCCAAGGATTCTTTGAGGGCTTCCACTCTAGCAGACACAGGTAGTCCTGGTGCATGTGGACAGTTTGTTCTAACAGCTGGGCTAATGGCATTACAGTTAAAACCTCAGTAAGGTCAAGGAGCTGCCAATTCATCAAAGCTCTGAAAGAACACTCTTGGCCCAGCCCACGCCACCCTTAGGGCCCAGGAGCATTTCCCCAGCAGCACCACCTACCATTCTACCATATGAGGCAACTTCTCTTTGATGGAGCGGTGTGGATCGATCTCAATTGGGTAATAGTGGTGATAGAGCGCCGTGAGCTGGGGACATCCACATGAGTAGGAAAGCCATTAGCACACATCAGGTTTTCCCCCAACAAAGTTCCACAGTTTAGCGTGAGAGGAAAAACTACTTAGGGGAGGCATCCTTGTGTAAGAGAGCATTAGTTTTTGTGTGGGGACACGTCATTTACAAGAATCAACTTTCTCCTCTTTTATTCTCTTACAACACTTACATCTACCTGCTTGATAATGTCCAGGGTGGGATTAGATCTGCAGAGCTCCTCTTGCACTCACCCTGAGTATGAGGTCTAAGAGGTAGCAATATAAGGAGCTTTACTATCCTATAAGAAAGGTACTAGAGCTGGGAGCAGTGGCGCATGCCTATAACCCCAGAGGCTCTGGAGGCTGAGGCAGGAGTTCAAAGCCAGCTTCAGCAACAGTGAGGAGCTAAGCAACTCAGTGAGACCCTGTCTCTAAATAAAATACAAAATATGGCTGGGGATGTGGTTCAGCGGTTGAGTGTCCCTGAGTTCAATCTCCAGTACCAAATAAATAAATAAATGTATTGGAACTTTTCTTTCTTTCTTTCTTTTTTTTTTTTTTGCTGATGTTATTAATTAGCTCAGTCATCAGGGTAATTCTCAGTTTCTAGAAATGTGGTATGCTTTCTCACGTGCTAGGCAAGATGGCTTAAGGAGCTACATGAAAAAACACTTTTCATTTAAATAGTTCTGGATTCTTCCCCCACACCCTTGTACTGAGGATGGAACCCAGGGGTGCACTAGCACTGAGCTACATCCCTATCTTCAGCCCTTTTATTTATTTACTTAATATTTATTTATTTGCTTTAGTTGTACACAATGTGTTTTTATTTGTGAGGTAGGAAGATTATAGGTTCAAAGCTGGCCTCAGCCTCCCAAGCCACTGGGATTACAGGCATGTGCCACTGTGCCCAGCAAAAACATTTTTCTAAAAGCATACTAGAATATAGAACTCAAAAGATCATATATATGTTGGGGCTGGGGTTGTGGCTCAGTGGTAGAGAGCTTGCCTAGCATGCATGAAAGCACTGGATTCGATCGTCAGCGCCACATAAAAAAATTAAATAAAGATATTGGGGTTTTTTTGGTGTGACTTAGTCAGACTATCTGGAAAAGAAAAAAAAGGATCGGGGAGATGGGGATGTAGTTCAGTGATAGAGTGCCGCCAGGTTCAATCCTCACTTTTTAATTTTGAGACAGGGTCTCACTGAATTGCTCAGGGCCTCACCAAGTTGCTAAGGCCAGCTTTGAACCTATAATCTTCCTACCTCAGCCTCCCAAGCCACTGGGATTACAGGCATGTGCCACTGTGCAAAATAAAAAGTAAAAACATAAAGTGCTATCTAAAAATCACTGCCATCTTTATAAGAAGTAATCATCTTAGAGTACTGGAAAGGCATGCATGAGAGCTTGGGTTTGATCCCCAGCACTGCAATAAGAAAAAAAAAAAAAAAAAAAAAAGTAATATTGGAAGAATTGATGAATAATGAGAGACCAATAGGCCCCGTTAGAATGCAATTTAGTGAATAATGAAGTGAAACTAAATGATATAGTCATTCACCCAAAAGAGCTCCACAACCTATAGAAGTGCAGGAAGGTTAAATAATATAACATCCAAGTCTCTTATAATAGCATAATGTCTATATTCCAACTATCCATCGTCCTATGTCTCAGCCAATAGGGAAAAGCTGTCCTCGTGTATTAAGACAAGATCCACATGAGCAGGCGTGGTGGCGCACACCTGTAATCCCAGCACTTGGGAGGCTGAGGCAGGAGGATCGTAAGTTCAAAACCAGCCTCAGCAATGGAGAGGCACTTAGCAACTCAGTGAGACCCTGTCTCTAATAAAAGACAAAAAAGGGCTGAGGATGTGGCTCAGTGGTCGAGTGCCCCTGAGTTCAATCCCTGATCCCTCCAAAAAAATTTTTTTTAAGATTTAATTTCCTAGCCGGGCGTGGTGGCGCATGCCTGTAATCCAGCACTTTGGTAGGCTGAGGCAGGAGGATCGAGAGTTCAAAGCCAGCCTCAGCCATGGCGAGGCACTTAGCAACTCAGTGAGACCCTGTCTCTAATAAAACACAAAAAAGGGCTGGGGATGTGGCCCAGTGGTCTAGTGCTGCTGAGTTCAATCCCCAGTACCAAAAAAAAAAAAAAAAAAAAAAAAAAAAAAAAAAAAAAAAAAATTTAATTTCCTAAGATCTCTGCGCTGGAATCTGGCTCTAATCAGGAGGCACTGAAGTAGCATATGCTATCCACTTCTGAGCAAAGAAAAGAGTGACCCACCTCTTTCCGACACTCCTCACTGATGATCTTGCTGTTATCCAGAATATCTGGGAAAACATGAAACTCTTTTTACCTGCCCCTTAGAAGCTGTCATTTTGTCAAGCCCAACAAGACAAGCTAGAGTATGACTTACTGTAAGAAGAAGGGCATCGCTTTCCATTATATGCAAACCTGCTCAAGGTCATGTCAAAATCAGAAATCACCTAAGAGGCAAAAGAGAGGTGCGGATGCCTAAATAGGCACTTTCTACTGTGGCCCTGCCTCAGCCTCAGGGTGAGTATGGAAGACAAATCAGCCCAATGGCCAGCCTCTGGGCAAAACCCTGGGAGAGTTAGAGAGGGATCGAGAGGGAGGGGAGGAAGTGGTCCTGGTCAGGACACCTGTTACATACAACTGAAGGACAGTCAGGTCTTCTGGAGGGGTGTGCGGGTCTGTGTGTGGGGCTGTGTGCACGCGCGCGTGTGTGCGCGCGCGCTCGCACACGTGCCACGTGTGCGTGCAGACTTTCGATGGCATCCTCCCAATGAATGGGTTCCTTCCTAAAGTGTCTCCACCTTACCTAGTGGGGAGCCCGCTGGGCTGGGGTAGTGCGTGGCAGGGGAAGGCCGAGGACCTGGGGTGGGGTGCTTTCGAGGAAGGGGCAAGAACGTATTGAGACGTTTGTAATCTGCCTGGGGACAGCAGGGTCTCCCCCCGGCGACCCTATCTGCCTGCCCTCAGGCCCCTTGGGCGTTGCGCGACGCGAAGGCTGGGCAGGAACCCTCCCGCCGCCGGGCCCCGCTCCGCCGTACCTGCAGCCGGTCTCCCCCGCCCCTGCGGAGCGCGCCCACGATCTCCAGCACCCGCCCGGGCTGCCGCATCAGGACCGTGGCCTTCAGCAGGGTGCTCACCTGTCCCGAGACCCGAGAGAACCGCTGACCTCGGCGCCACGCTACGCCCCAGGGGAGCGAGGCTCGCCCGGGCGCCGCGCCGCGACTTCGGCGGCCCGCCGTGGGCCTGGGGGCGCCGCGGGGGTCGGGGCCGCTGCATGCGGGACGCTCCCCCCTGCCTCACCTCTTCCGCCATCTCGCGGTGGTGGCCTGGGCCGCAGCGCGGGTGACGACTGCCTCGCGTCCGCACTGCGCAGGCGTCCCCCCAGCCCTCGGCGCCGGCTGCCACCCGGGCCTCGGTGCTTGTGCTGCGGCGCCCGCGGGAGCAACTGGTGGCGAGTTCTATTGTGAGGAGGAGGGGGAGGGTCTCAAGATGCTGGGGTCACGTGCGCGGCCTGGGCTGTCATGGGGCCTTATATGGCTCTGCCACTGTCTGGAACAACACCCTGGCAAGAGTGGTCATTTCCTGGCTTGAAGTTTGCAAGAGGAACAAGACCGACGGGTGGAAGGGCATAGAAAGGTGCCAAGTGAATTCTGTGAAGCCATCCTCAGTTTGGCCCCGCCTCTTTTTTTCTTTAATATTTTATTTTTTAGTTGTAGTTGTACACAATATCTTAATTTTATTTATTTATTTTTACGTGGTGCTGAGGATCGAACCCACGGCTGCGTACATGCTAGGCGAGTGCTCTACCACTGAGCCACAACTCCAGCCCGGGCCCCTCCTCCTCATGGAAGAAAGTGAGCAACTAACACAGCTAAGGTGCAGGGAGACCTTGGGCAGCTGGGCAGCATGAATTCAATTTTTTTTTTTTTTTTTTTTTTTTTGCTGGACGTGGTGTGCATGCCTGTAATCTCAGTGACTCCGGAGGCTGAGGCAGGAGGATCACAAATTCGAGGCCAGCCTCAGCAATTTAGCAAAGCCCTGAGCAATTTAAGGAGCCCCAGTCTCAAAAAAATACAATTAAATTAAAAGGACTCGGGGTGTGACTCAGTGAAAGTGCCCCTGGGTTCAATCTCCAGTACAAAAACAAAATGAAAAAAGAAATTAGTCAGCTTCATTTCTCCCTTCTGCCTCTGCTAACTTGGAGTTCTTTGAACGCAGTGTGCAGGGAGCCCAGTGGGAGCCATGGAAGATGGGTGGATGCTGCAGGGATCTGAACCTGGAAGACCTGAAGAGAGCAACAGAAAGTAGAATCAATAAAAACTCTAATATGGTGTTGGTGGTAACAGTTCTGCTCTGGGTTCAAGGACAAGGAAGGAGGCAAGGGATGGTCATCTGTCTGTGAAGTGTGGGGGGCAGGGAGGAAGGAGGGAGGAAGGAAGGGGCAGGGACAGGAGGGAGTTCCAGAACCTGAGAGCACAATCCTGAGAGTGATCTCACTGCGGGCCCAGGATTCTGGAACTTGGGCTGCCTGATGGGCCCTATATGAAAGATGTAGTAGGGAAAAGGAGCGACAGCTGGCTAAAGGGGCCCCCCACAACCCTCCCCGACACCCCAGGAGAGCAGCCTCTCTCCGCTGGTCCCAGGGTGCCATGGAGATGGAGAGCACGGCGGCCTCCACACGGTTCCACCAGCCTCACATGGAGAGGAAGATGAGCGCGATGACCTGTGAGATCTTCAATGAACTTCGGCTAGAGGGCAAGCTCTGCGACGTGGTCATCAAGGTCAATGGCTTCGAGTTCAATGCCACAAGAACATCCTCTGTAGCTGCAGTTCCTACTTTAGGTACTAACAGGGTGCTGAACTAAGAAGGGGGAATTTGGGTTCCCCTTGGGGCCTTTTGATCCATGGTTTCCCACTCACCATCTCTGAAATTTAGGGACATCAAAGCTTTGGGCTTGGTTCCTGTCTGCAGCAGAGATACAACTTAGGCACACAGCCTCTTTTCTCTGATTTTCATCTTGAGGTCAACTAGCTTCTGGTGGACCGGGTGATTTCTTCCTCGATTCTCACCCAAACCAACCTTTGGTTAGAAAGCCATACTGGATTTCCTACTTAAATTCAGATGGCAATGCTACTTCAGGTGAACCTTTTGTCCCTGTCCCAGTACAGACCGTTTAAAACAGGGTGTTAAGCCAGGTGCAGTGGCACATGCTTGTAATTCCAACAACTCAGGAGGCTGAGGCAGGAGGATTGCAAATTCAAGGCTAGCCTCAGCAACTTAGAGAGACACTGTCTCAGAAAAATTTTAAAAGGGCTGGAGATATAGCTCAGTGGTAGAGTGCTTGCTTAGCATGGGCCAGGTCCTGGATTCAATCCACAGTAGTACAAAAAAATAAACAAGAAACATAAAAACAAAAACCCAGGGTTAAATAAACAAGGATGGAGAGGGTGTTAGGCAGGGTCATGCATGCCTATAATTCCAGTGACTCAAGAAGCTAAAGAAGGAGGATCTCAAGTTTGAGGCCAGCCTGGGAAATTTATGAAGATCCTCTCTATTTCTTCTTCATTTTTTCCCTTGGTACTGAGGATCAAATCCAGGGCACTTTATTCTGAGCTACATCCTTTTTATTTTTTGAGACCAGGTCTTACTAAATTGATGAAACTGGCCTCAAACTTGCAACCCTCCTGCCTCAGCCTTCTGAGTCACTGGAATTACAGGCATGACCACCATGTCTGACTGCAAGAGCCAGTCTCAAAAAAATAAATAAATAAATAAAAAGGTTTGGGATGTAACTCAGTGGTAAAATGCTCTTGTTTTCAATCCCCTAGTACCAGGAAAAAATAGAGGGGTGGGAAGGAGGATGAAGAGAAAGTACCTAAGAAATATTTATCAGAAGAAAAAGGGAGTTTTGACTAGAGTCATTGTAAACCCAGGAAGTAAAAAGCTATTTTGTTCATGATCCTGAAAATTTCTTTCTTTTTTTAACTTGGGAGTGGACTCGGGAGGTTTAACCACAGAGCCACATCCCCAGCCCTTTTTATTTTTTTCATTGAGACAGGATCTCTCTTAGTTACTTAGGATCCTCACTAGTTTGCTGAGGCTGGCTTTGAATTTGTAATCCTCCTATCTCAGCCTTTTGAGCCACTGGGGCTGCAATCATGTGCCACCATATCTGGCTATGACCTGAAAATTTCTGAGTAATCTGCTCCAGTGAAGAAATGATAAATGTGTCCTACCTGTTGCTAAATATTCTCATTCATTTGAAGCCTAGAGCAGGGCCACAGAAAGACCAGATAGTAAATATTTAAGTTCTGTAAGCTGTATAGTATCTGTTGCAACTATTCAGCTCAGCATTTACACTTCGAAAGCAGCCACAGACCGTTCTAAATGAAGGGGTATGGTTGTATCCCAATAAAATCATTTATGGACACTAATATTTTAATTTTTAGGTGTCACAAAACAATCTTTTTGATTTTTTTTCCCATCCATCCATTTAAAAATGCAAAAAACAACAACAACAGCAAAAATCCTTAACTTGTGGGTAGGACAAAAACAAGAGTTGTGTGGATTTGGCACAAAGTCTATGTTTGCAGAATTTGATCTCTCCAGGCGCAGCTACTTGGGAGACTGAGGCAGGAGGATCACTAGGGACAGCCTGGGCAACTTAGTGAGGCCCTGTCTCAAAACAAAAAATAAAAAAAGGCTGGGCACAGTGGCGTGCGCCTGTAATCCCAGCACTTGGGAGGCTGAGGCAGGAGGATCGCGAGTTCAAAGCCAGCCTCAGCAATGGTGAGGCACTTAGCAACTCAGTGAGACCCTGTCTCTAATAAAATACAAAAAAGGGTTGGGGATATGGCTCAGTGGTCGAGTGCCCCTGAGTTCAATCCCCGGCACCAAAAAATAAATCAAATAAATAAATAAATAAATAAAATAAACAAAGAGTGGGTATGTATCTCAGTGGTAGAGCACCCCTTGCTTAAACCCCAATACCATAGAGGGGAATAAAAAATTCTATCTCTAAGCCCATACTCCACTAAACTGCATAGAAAAAAAAAAAAAAGGAACCAAATATATTAGAGAAGGAATTCTATCTTGTTCTAGGTAAAAAAGTACCTAGTTACATAGTAGGAGTCCAGTGCATAATTGTGGGATATTGGTCATTTGATTCAATATTTATTTATTGAGTGACTATTTTGTGCTATTCTGGATACTGAAAAGAAAAATAATGAATTAAAAACATTCCTGTTCTCATGAATCTTACTATCTGGTGGGGGAAATAGGCATCGGAATGAGTAAAACACATGTCCAGGGGCTGGGGTTGTGGCTCAGCGGTAGAGCGCTCGCCTAGCACAGCCCGGGTTCGATCCTCAGCACCACGTAAAAATAAAGGCATATGTACAACTAAAGTAAATAAATAAATATTTTAAAAAACACATGTCCAATTATAAGTGTAGGGGAAAAAAAGAAGGAAGATGGGGAATTGTGGATTGCAATGTTAGACAGGATTGACAGAGAAGGACTTGCTAAAAAGATAATGTTGGTAAAGACTTCAAGGCGATGAGGGAGAGAGAAAGATGGAGATCTGGGGATCCTTCCAGGCATAGGGAATAACAGTAGGAAGGTAGAATTACCACTGGTGCTCCAAGAACAGCAAGGAGGTGGACAGGGTTGGAACAGAGTGAGGGGAAAGTGGGAGAAATGGGGCAGAGTCATTTAGATCTCAGAGGGATACGTCTGGTAAGTACTTTGCGTTTCTCTCTAAGTAAGAAGGGAAGTCAGCCGGGCGCGGTGGCGCATGCCTGTAATCCCAGCACTTGGGAGGCTGAGGCAGGAGGATCATGAGTTCAAAGCCAGCCTCAGCAATGGCGAGGCACTTAGCAACTCAGTGAGACCCTGTCTCTAATAAAATACGAAAAAGGGCTGGGAGGGCTAAGGTTGTGGCTCAGCAGTAGAGCACACGCCTAGCACATGCGCAGCCCGGGTTTGATCCTCAGCACCACGTAAAAATAAACGCATTGTGTACAACTAAAGCAAATAAATAAAATATAAAAAAATAAAAAGGGCTGGGGATGTGACCAGTGGTTGAGTGCCCCTGAGTTTAATCCCCGTACCACCAAAAAAAACAAAAAAAACAAAAAACAACCTTCCACTGACTTCCTTTTTTTTTTTTTTTTTTTTTTTTTTTTTGGTACCAGGGATTGAACTCAGAGGCACTCGACCACTGGGCCACATCCCCAGACCTTTTTTGTATTTTATTTAGAGACAGGGTCTCACTGAGTTGCTAAGTGCCTGGCCATTGCTGAGGCTGGCTTTGAACTCACGATCCTCCTGCCTCAGCCTCCCAAAGTGCTGGGATTACAGGCGTGCACCACCGCGCCTGGTTCAGTGAAAGGTTTTGAATGGAAGAGGAACATAAGCTCTTCTAAGGATCACTGTGGCTGCTGGGCTGAGACTATAAATGCTGGGGGGCCAGGAGCAGAAGCAATACCAATTAAGTTACTTTAGACAGTCTGGGCAAAGGATGGTGATGGCTTGGACCAACTATAGGTAGCAATAAAAGAGGTGAAGAGTGATCAGATTCTAGATATATGCTGTTGATGGTACTTATTTAAGAGAAGGGTATTGCTCAAGTGTAATTTCCTTAAGCCAGAGAGAATATGGGCTGGATGTGGTGACACACCCCTGTAATCCCAGTGGCTCAGGAGGCTGAAGCAGGAGGATCGCAAGTTCAAAGCCAGCCTTTGCAATTTAGCAAGGTCCTAAGCAACTCAGTGAGATCCTGTCTCAAAATAATAAATAGATAGATAGACAGATAAAAGGTCTAGGGTGTGGCTCAGTGGTTAAGCATGCCCCTGGTACCAGCATCCCTGGTACCAAAAAAAAAAAAAAAAGAATTTGAATTTGGTGTGCAATGGGTTGAGACAGAAGAAGCGATCCAGGTCTTCCCTCCCATTCTAGATCTCAGATTCTCCATCCATAAACTGGAAAAAGAGAGAGAAAGAGAGAGAGAGAGAGAGAGAGAGAGAGACACACACACACACACACACCAAGTTATCATTAGGATAAGGAGAGAGTGACCAAAGTCAGAGTTTCTGGAAAGGTTCTCTCCTTGGCTACTGCGTAAAGCTCATGTCTGTGTGCCACTTCCTCAGGCCAATTCGCTTCCATCATACTGTGCACTATTTGGAAAATGTCCAAACTCACCTCAAGAAGAAAAGGGGAGGGGCTGGGAATGTAGCTCAGTTGGTAGAGTCCTTGTCTCACATGCACAAGGCCCTGGGTTCAATCCCCAGTACCACAAAAATAAAAAAAAATAAAAATAAAAATAAAAATAAAAAGAACAAGAAAAGGGGAGATGGGAGACATATATTCTGTGACTGCTAGTTTCTTTCTTTTTTTCCAGAGCTTTGTTTACAAGTGGCTGGAACAACACTGAGAAGAAGGTATACAACATTCCTGGCATTTCCCCTGACATGATGAAGCTAATTATTGAATATGCATACACCCGGACCGTGCCTATCACCCCGGACAACGTGGAGAAGCTGCTGGCTGCTGCAGACCAATTTAACATCATGGGTATTGTTAGGGGTTGCTGTGAGTTCCTCAAGTCGGAGCTGTGTCTGGATAATTGTATCGGCATCTGCAAGTTCACGGACTACTACTATTGCCCTGAGCTGAGGCAGAAGGCCTACATGTTCATACTGCACAACTTCGAGGAGATGGTGAAAGTCTCAGCAGAGTTTCTAGAGCTCTCGGTCACTGAACTTAAGGATATCATTGAGAAAGATGAGCTCAACGTCAAACAGGAAGATGCTGTATTTGAGGCCATTTTAAAGTGGATTTCCCATGACCCCCAAAAATAGGAAGCAGCACATTTCAGTTTTACTTCCTAAGGTCAAGTTTAGTTATTCTTTGTGAATGCCTAATTGCTCACTCCTGATTGATTTATCCCTGAGGAATTGTCCCTAAGAGCCACATTCTTATGTGTGACAGATCCAGAGCTCTTTTTACATGCACTAAATAGAAAGCATCCTTACTATTGTCTGGAATTTTGCAATTTTCTTTGGCATTACTAGTTCCTTCTATCCCTTAGGTTCTTTGGCCAAAATTCTCCCTAGTAGACAGGGAAGGAGAGCCCCTTCAAGGAATTCCAAAGGGCCATGTTTCCCCCTTTTCCATTTGATGAGTTCCACAAGCCCAAGGTACAAGTTGGATTAGAAACCAAATCACGAGTAGTGCACACAGCTGTAGCCAGTTGGTGTTGATTAGTGTTATTTTGCATATGGAGATATAGATATTCAATTTCTAAATGATTACCACAGCTTCTTTTGACCTTATAGTCCTGTTCTGACTCCTTTAGGTACCATCCTTCTAGCTCATTCTCAGCATCCAAATGTATGCCACCTCTCAAAAAAAATTTTTTTTTAAACTGAGTTATACATCTAAAAACAAACCAAAATAATTGCAGCAGTGCCTGTAAAACAGAGCTTAAGGATATGGGATTTCCAGACACCCTCACCTCATCTGAATGACTCTCTGTGTTTCCTTCTTAGGTTCGCCTGGCCCTAATGCATGCTGAGTACTTCATGAACAATGTTAAGATGAATGACTATGTCAAAGATAGCGAGGAATGCAAGCCAGTCATCATTAATGCCCTAAAGGCCATGTATGATCTAAACATGAACGGACCCTCCAATTCTGACTTCACCAACCCACTCACCAGGCCCCGCCTGCCCTATGCCATCCTATTTGCAATTGGTGGCTGGAGTGGTGGGAGCCCCACCAATGCCATTGAGGCATATGACGCTCGGGCAGACAGATGGGTGAATGTCACTTGTGAGGAAGAGAGTCCTCGTGCCTATCATGGGGCTGCCTATTTGAAAGGCTATGTTTATATCATTGGGGGGTTCGATAGTGTAGACTATTTCAATAGTGTAAAGCGTTTTGATCCAGTTAAGAAAACTTGGCACCAAGTGGCCCCGATGCACTCCAGACGTTGCTATGTCAGCGTGACAGTCCTCAGCAATTTTATATACGCCATGGGAGGATTCGATGGCTATGTGCGTCTCAATACTGCTGAACGTTATGAGCCAGAAACCAATCAATGGACACTCATTGCCCCCATGCACGAACAGAGGAGCGATGCCAGCGCCACGACACTCTATGGGAAGGTAAAGAACCAGGGTGGGAGGGGGAGACGCAAAACGGGAACAAGTCCAGAAGTGCTGCTGTTCTTCCTTTGATGGGGAGGATGGAAAACAAAATGGCAGGACTCCCTGTGCAGTACAGTTATCTTTTGGTGTCCGCAGGGGCTGGGACCTCCTGTGGATACTAAAATCCATGAATGTTCAAGTCCCTTATCTAAAGTGGCATGGTGCTTGCATATCTTTTATCCTTCCACATACTTTGTTTTGTTTTTGGTACTTGGGATTGAACAGAGGTGCTTCACCCAGCCCTCCTTAATTTTTATTTTGCAACAGTGTCTCACACTGACGTTGCTGAGGCCATCCTCAAATTTGGCAATCTTCCTGCCTCAGCCTCCAGAGTCACTGGGATTATAGGTGTGTGCCACCATGCCCGACTCCTTCCACATAAAAATATTTTTAGAACCAGGGATTGAACCCAGGGACACTCAACCACTGAGCTGCATCCACAGCCCTGTTTTGTATTTTATCTAGAGACAGGGTCTCAATGAGTTGCTTAGTGCCTTGCTGTTGCTGAGACTGGCTTCGAACATGCAATCCTCCTGTCTCAGCCTCCCAGCCACTGGGATTATAGGCATGCACCACTGCTTTTATGATACTGGGGATTGAACCCACGGTGCCCAACCACTGAGCCACATCCCCAGCCCTTTTTATTTTGAGACAGGGTCTTGCTAGGTTGCTTAGGGCCAAGTTGCTGAGGCTGGCCTTGAACTTGCAATCTTCTTGCCTCAGCTTCCTGAGCTGCTGGGATTACCACGTGAGCCACCATGCCAGGCCCTTCCCACATACTTTTACTTATAACACCTAATACCATGTAAATGCTATGTAAGTAGTTGTTATGCTGTATTGTTTAGGAAGTAATTATAAGAAAACAGTCTGTATGTTTTCATACAATTTTTCCCCAGTATTTTTCAATCCTTGATTGGTTGAATCCATGGATGTGGAACCCAAGGATACAGAGGGCTGACTGAATTTTCTCCTCAAATGATTGACCATTTGTAACTTTTATTTATCAAAAAGCAATGCATGGCCAGGCGTGGTGGCACATGCCTAGAATCCCAGCATGGGACTTAGGAGGCTGAGTCAGGACAATCAAAATTTCAGGCCTCAGCAATTGACTTGAGATCCTGTCTCAAAATAAGAAACACATGAGGGCTGGGATATAGCTGAGTTGTAAAGTGCCCTTGAGTTCAATTTCCAGTTCCAGGGGTTGGGGGAGGGGGAATCAACCCATGATACAGCTGCAACCTGTGATTCCAGTTGCACGGGAGGCCAAGGTAGGAGGATTGCAAGTTTGAGGGCCAGCCTTGGCAACTTAGCAAGACCCTGTCTCAAAATAAAAAGGGCTGGGATGAACGTCAGTGGTAAAGTGCCCCCAGGTTCCACCTCCAGTACAAAAAAGAAAAAAAAAATGCATGCATATGTAGAAAAATAAATTGATCATACAGACTGGCATTAAGTGTCCCCTGGCACACACTAATTCTTTCTATTCCCAACAGCAATTTTAACAGTCTCTCAACTCTCTTCACACAGGTCTACATATGTGGTGGGTTTAATGGAAATGAATGCCTGTTTACAGCAGAAGTGTACAACACTGAGAGTAATCAGTGGACAGTCATAGCACCCATGAGAAGCAGGAGGAGTGGAATAGGTGTAATTGCTTACGGGGAACACGTATATGCGGTGAGTTTATCTTGTACAAGAAAAATTAATATTTTTCTGCTAGCAAACAGGTTTAGTGTACCTTTGGTGAGCATTTGAAAACAGGGAGGCATGAGATCACTGGTTCTCCCCAAGGGAGGGCTGCTTTATTTTTTGGTACCAGGGATTGAACCCAGGGGCTCTTTACCACTGAGCTACGCCTCCAGCCCTTTTTGAGACAGGATCTCCCTAAGTTGCTTAGGGTCTCACTAAATTGCTGAGGCTGGCTTTGAACCTGTAATCCTCCTGCCTCAGGCTCCCAAGTAGCTGGGATTACAGGTGTGCACCACCAGGCCCTGAAGCCCCAAGAGGGCTTCCTCAGTAAACAGAGGCAATGGTTACCAGCCAACCATGTTTCTTCTTTATTTTCAATTTTTCTTTTGTGGTACTGGGGATTGAACTCAGGGGCACTCAACCACTGGGTCACATCCCCAGCCCTTTTTTTGTATTTTATTTAGAGACAGGGTCTCACTAAGTTGCTAAGTGCCTGGCCATTGCTGAGGCTGGCTTTGAACTCGCAATCCTCCTGCCTCAGCCTCCCAAAGTGCTGAAATTACAGGCATGCACCACCTGGCCCGGCTGCAAACCATGTTTCTTTTGCAATCCACAGGTAGGTGGCTTTGATGGAGCTAATCGACTTAGGAGTGCAGAAGCCTACAGCCCAGTGGCTAATACTTGGCGTACGATCCCCACTATGTTTAATCCACGTAGCAATTTTGGCATCGAAGTGGTGGATGACCTCTTGTTTGTGGTAGGTGGCTTTAATGGCTTTACCACCACCTTTAATGTTGAGTGCTATGATGAAAAGACCGACGAGTGGTATGATGCTCATGACATGAGTATATACCGCAGTGCTCTGAGCTGCTGTGTGGTACCAGGGCTGGCCAATGTTGGGGAATATGCAGCTAGACGGGACAACTTCACAGGATTAGCACTGCGAGATGAAGTAAAGTATTCCGCTTCGACAAGTACCCTACCTGTATGAGCCTCTTCATTTAGCTAATAAAAAGTCTAAGCAATAAGAATTAATTCTTTTTTTAAATAAATGCAGTCTTTAAACTTGTAAGAGTACTGGAAAATGTTCAACTTAAGGGAAGCAAGGGTTGGATAAATGAGGGAGTAGGGGAAGAATGTAACTGACTTCACCAGTACACAATTTTAAAAAATCACACAGTGCAAACCAGCTCTAAAGAAATATGTTTATTGAAAACTTACATTGAGACAATTAGTAGCTTTAACACAGAGCAAGATAGCCTCAGGAACATAAGACAAGCTATTTTAAAATGTTACGTCTCAAGTCTTCTAAATACTACATCTCCTCTGACTTGAAGGGAGACAGTCAAGATCATACCTTGCATAGGGGCCTGGATACTGCTAGCCCAAAAAGTCATTAACAACTAAATATTAATTTTAGAAATAATTCAACGAGCCCTAGCACACGGATTGTAATATCTTCAAATACCTAGCAAGCACTGCTTTTCACGAGTACATGAAGCAGGAGGATTAAGTTAACAAGTGCTTTAGCTTATGTGCTTTAGTGTAAGTGTAAGACATTTGTAGGAATGGTCACAGAGTAAGAGGAAAGCCCTACAGGAGCCATGGGTAAAGAGCAGTAATTTGGCTAATTAAATTCCTTAAAGCAAAATGACTATTATGTTACTGTTATTGTATTATAGCACTCAACTATGAGTTGTTTCGGTTTTGGTCCAGTGACCAGAACCTATGTTATAATGTGAGCATCTAACAACAGTATGACCTCTTCTCAAGAAAGTAACAAACTGGAGTGACAAACTGTGTCAAAATGGTTGACGGTTGAGGAGATACTGAGGAGTTTCTCAAATGTTTGACAGTTTTTTAAAGCACCCTATTTTTCTAGTGTAGGCAGAGTGTTTGTTTCACAATACTGTTTACTTTCAAAGACATGAAATGTGGCTGATATATCCTTTTTAATTTAAGCTTAATTTGGGGAAAGTACCCAAAAAAGTCCTTTAGTTATGCTTGATTAGACCAAGTAAATAAATGTATAATTCAGCTCACCTGTCTATTTACAGAATATAGTGTTGACATGACAATCATGAAGCATAAAATGAAATATTTTAAACATCACATGCTACACCAGTCAAGAGATAAGTGACAAAAGAGTGTGCACTAGAAACTGCCTTGCCAGCAGCCTGAAAGGTTTAAAACACAAAAGCACACAAATCTTCTATAGATAACTGTTTCTAGTTTCAAACTTATGCTCTACATTAAAATGGTCAAGTGTTGTTGTTGTTTTAATATAGATGTTTTGGTCCCAGAAATACTATACAAAACCAGGTGATCAAAACAAAACTGATGTCAATGAATTCTAAGAGCTCTTAGCAAAAAAGTTATTTTTGAACTGGCACAGCAAAAGCAAAGTTGACTATCAAGATACACAAGACTAATCATGCAAATAACTCCAAGTGAGATGTATTAAACACTAAGCTCATGACTGACATTCTCAATTTATACTAATTCTCAATTTATACTACTGATTTTTTAAAAACCATGTTTCATTCAGTAGGTATAGTTCAAGAATACCCATTCTAAGATCAAAGTAGCCTCACTGCAAGTTTTGTATAGTTATTACTTTTTTGGTATCATCAATTCCTCTCTCTTCCTTTCACCAAAGAAAAACAAGAGCAATAGAACAAAGGTTCGCATAAGTACACATTGAGCTGTTTTTTTTTTTAAAGCTGTGTTTTTTAACTGCTTAAATTATCAAACACCATTTTGAAGTTTCATTAAAAAGAAAATTTATTCCCCAAACAGCCACTCAAGGCCTGATCATCATATTAGAACCATTCCAAATACTCTTATTTCCAGTTTAGAATTTCAGAATGTCAGCCTTGAACAGATTTAAGCAAATCTGGTTTGTTCCTTTATCAACACATTAGTTAGGATACTTCAGAAACACAAGTTACTGATGTGAAGTCACACATGTGAATTCAAATATAAAAATTAGAAATTCAGTAGTCAGGAAAACCTGCACACATTATCATGCAATGAAGGACTTACCCCTTCTTTCAGTCAAGGCCTAGGCTGCCTGCTGAGTTAAAAAAAAAATAACAGTTTTGATCAAGTTATTAAAACAGATTATACTTAAATCTTATTAGTTATCATTCTATAACATCACTGAAAAAAAGATGACCCTATAAACAACTTGGAAGTGAAGATAACTCTGAGATTAAAAAACAAAAACAGTTTGGGTGTGATGGCCTACACCTATAATCCCAGCAACTTGGGAGGCTGAGGTAGGAGCAAGTTCTAGGCTAGCCTCAGCAACTTAGCAAGACCCTGTCTCAAAAAAACAAAACAAAACAAAACAAAAACCACTCTTTTGGAGAAAAACCGGGCATCTTAGTGTAAGATACTAAATTATTTCAACATAACCATGACAGTAAATTTGCTAGCAGCCCATCAGAGAGAAATCATTGAACTTCATTTAGTTATTCTGTCTTACTTGCATAGACCTCTCCCAACCAAGAATTAGTGCTTCTCAGAACCCAAATAGCTTTTTTAAAAATAACTTCAAAGAAATGGAAATTAAGAGAAATGTAGTAGTGTGGTAGGATAATAATGTATTCCTAGGAAGAAACAGACTTGCAGATTCCCATCCTTACTCCAGTCTAAATTAAATGGTTTTAAAACAGATTTCCAATCTATTTATTAAAAATACTTGTCCTAGGTGGGGACACAATTTAGAAAATTCAGGAAAGTTCTTTGAGAGCCAAAGTTTCTGGTTGTGCTTTTCTTTTGAATGGTTTGAGTTTGATCACTATCAACCTATAGTGGTTAACTATAAGACTAGGGAAAAAGAAAAAAAAATCATTGCACTTGGACTTTGACTTCTAGAATGGTATTCCAGAATTTCTTAAAAGGTAAAGACATTTCTGAATATGCAGGATCCACACTGCAAACCACCAAACAGGAGTCCTTTATAAAGTTAAACTGAGTGCTAAAAGAATCAGCCTGAATGCTAACTCATATAAAGCTCAGAAGTGTCCGAGAATCAGAATGATACACAAAAATAAAGGAAAGCTGCAGTGATTATGCACCCAAATTTGGTATTCTAGGCTCAGGCAAAGTTCCAATACAAGTCTAGGACAACTGGATAAAATATTATAACAATCAGCTAGAAATAATAAGGCTTCTCTTTAGCAACATTTCTCTAAGTCGTTATTTTTTTTTCCATTTTGAAGTTTCTCTTGAAAAAAATGAAGATTCTACACAACATGCATTAGAGCAAAAATTAAAACTGAAGGCATTGAGTATCGATTGTCATAAGCATTAAACTCATTAACATACCCTCAAATAAGCCTGCAACTCCTGAAAAAAAAAATGTTTTAAATTCTTTTGATTTCTCAGTCTACATATATAATACTTTTCTTCTTCTTTTTTTTTTTCTTTTTCTTTTTTAACTTTTTTTTTTCTTAAAGAAACAAATTCACATATGTAACTTCCTCTGGATTTGATTTTTTTTTTTTTTTTGGTACTGGGGATTGAACTCGGGGGCACTTGACCACTGGGCCACATCCCCAGCCCTTTTTTGTATTTTATTAGAGACAGGGTCTCACTTGAGTTGCTAAGTGCCTCGCCATTGCTGAGGCTGGCTTTGAACTCGCGATCCTCCTGCCTTAGCCTCCCAAGTGCTAGGATTACAGGTGTGCGCCACCACGCCCGGCTTGGATTTGATTTTTTACCAACTACCATCTCAGAGTGATGGCTTGAAATCTATAAATAGCTGCTAAAGAAGTAAAAAACAAAATAAAAACAACAAAAAAAAACCATGAGCCAATCATCTAGAAATGAACAAAACAGCACTTCTAGATAAAAACATATAACAAAACATCAATGCAAACATTCTGAAATCATCTTGCTAAAATATTGTGCTTTTTCCTTTAAATTTCAGTCTCACTATTTATTGCACATGCCTCCTGCAGACAAGGGCTTAATGCATAAATTCTGATCTTGTTGAAACCAACCATTCTATAAAAAACAAAAAGGAACAACAAAGGAAATGTGCAAACAAAATTGGTACTTAAAATATGTTCAAAACATAAATCCCTTAAGACAAAGGAGTTAAAACTTGTTGGCAGAAAAACAGCCAAGTAATTAGTCCTGCTTTTTCTACTTGTCTTTAATAAGATCTTATTTAGCTTGTATACACACACACAAAAGACAGATAAAGATCACAAACTAACGAAAATTACCATGTATTGAATTCAGTTTCCCATTCTTCAGTTTTTAACTATACTTCCTTTACATGGAGTAATAATTGTTCCAGGTAGAAAATAAATTATCGACATACTTTTTTCAAGTAACAGTCTGGGCATCTTCAGCCTAAACAGGGAGAACAGTTTGTAAGCTGCACGTGTTAGGGAATTTAGCATTCAATCTGGGAGCTTGGCACTCGCCGCATGTTCAGGGCATGCCGATGTATTTCTTGCATCTGTCTGATGCGGTCCTTCTGCCACATTAGGTTTTGAGGCATAGGATATCTCTGTGTGCCATGCAAGTACCGGTATGGGATCCTGACATGACAAGCAGTGGCTCTACATCGAGGCTGTGGCATGGGAGGAAGGAGCATCCACCTTTTTCTCTCTGCACAGTATCGGTAGGCTTCTTTCCGGTACTGTTTGTCAATATCATCACTGTTTTTCCAGCCTCCAATAATGAAGACATCATCTTTGTAATAACAAATGGCTGCTCCTTCAATGCTTAGGACTTCTGGAGGCAAGCTTTCAAGGATCTCATCAGACACTTGGCTGGCAATTTTTCTTACTGCCTCTTCATTTTCTAAAGAATAACTCTTGGGACAGCATGATGCTGTCTGATAAAAGTTTGAATTGACCACAGACATCTGGAAAAAGCAGTAATTGTCAATAAGTGGCAAAGATTCCACATCCTGCCATTGTCGAGTCTCTGTATCATAGCATGTAATTACAGCCTTTAAACCATCCTCAGTGTCTCGGTCCACAGGAGTGCGGGCAGCGATGTACACAAATCGGTCTTCGATGGCGAGCGCTTTGACATCTCGAAGAATCTTTGGTGCTGATTCCAAGTTGTGCCATTTATCGAGCTCAGGATTATAAACAGTCACATCTTTAAAGCCAGGACTAAAGTTACCATGTCCACCAATGCTATACAGCTTCCCTTTGACTTCTGTTAGCCCAAAAGAATGTTTCCTTGTCATCAGACTACAAACATGTTCCCATGTATTCAAATTTGGGTTGTACCTTTCCACAGTTTTAGCAAACCCTGGTTCCATTGATCCAGCAACATACACATAGGATTCTGTTACTGCAACAGCATGTCCATCAAGGTGATTATGAATATGGGGCAGGTTCACCCATCTGTCCTCATCAACAAAATATCCCACGCATTCACTTAAATAATCGCCTCCTTCTGACACACCTCCAATAACCATGATCACATCCATATTTTGTCCATAGCGAGGTAACATTGAGACATGAGAAGTGGGATGCTGGAATGTGCCAGATTGTATGTTCTCAGCTCGCAGAGCATGCCTCTCCACTGCATCTGCCACCAGCTTGACACAAACTTCATTATTAGCCACCAGCCTTTCTGGTTTGACATGCCGAGTAAGGTAGGTAGGTTTCATCTGGGACAACCTGAGCAATTTAAAAAGTTCTTCAAAGTATCTCTCTCTCTCTTCAGCATTTCTCTGAACCCACTTCAAAACTGTTTCAAAGAGAACCTCTTCAGAATCAACCGTAATTTCCAAGTCCGAAAGCCAATCTCGAATGAGATGGAAAGGTAAAGTATAAAATTCTTCATCCTGAATGACTTTGTAGAAATTTCTCCGTATCATATCAGCAGCTTTTAGAGCAAGTTGGCTAAGGGTATACATGTGAGCTAAGCTATGAATGGCCACACAATTTGAGAGATGAAGTTTTTTCTTGAGAAATTCTCCACAAAATTCTTTTAAGCGAATTAATAAGAATCTAGAATTAAGAAAAGGAAAAGATTAATTTTCAAATGTGCATATCCTCTGTGGTTGCATTTTGAAAGCATGTGAATGAAACAAAATGATGAGATTAATTTCACATATGAGGCACATCCAAAAATAAATAAATAAGTAAATAAATAAATCCCTAAATCAGAAAGTATAGGCTAGAAAAAAGTATACTTAGAAATATGTGGGGCTGGGGTCTTGGCTCAGCGGTAGAGCGCTCGCCTAGCACGTGCGCGGCCCGGGTTCAATCTCCAGCACCACATAAAAATAAAAGCATTGTGTACATCTAAAAATTAATAGATATTTATTTAAAAAAGAAAGAAGTATGTGTAAAATTCACCTTTATGTGAAATGTATTTTAAAATATTTATATTAGTTTATGTGTAATGATATACCATACATCAAAAACATATTCGGATATAAAATAATTTTTAATTTTGTGAGATTTTTCTGGAACATATCCTTAAATAAAGTACAATACTCTTGTACTTTATTTTCATTTTAATTTATCCTTAGCAAAGGCAAATTTCAAACCAAACTTGTCTCTGCCATTCTTTCCTAATTCCTTGCTAGTCACTGGCCTCTTCTTCTTTTCCTCCACCTTTTTGTTTTCTTTTGTGGTACTGGAGATTGAGTCTAAGTGGACTCTACCACTGAGCAACATCCCCAGCCCCTTTTAAAATCTATTTTGAGACAGGGTCTCCCTTAAGTGGCTCAGGCTGGCCTTTAACTTTCTTTCTTTTTCTTGGGGGGAGGGGTTACCGAGGATTGAACTCAAAGGCACTGGGCCACTGAGCCACATCCCCAGCCCTATTTTGTATTTTATTTAGAGACAGGGTCTCACTGAGTTGCTTAGCACCTTGCTTTTGCTGAGGCTGGCTTTGAACTCACGATCCTCCTGCCTCAGCCTCTCCAGCGGCTAGGACTGCAGGAGTGTACCACTGTGCCCGGCCTTGAACTTTCAATTCTCCTGCCTCAGACTCCTGAGTAGCTGGGATTACAGGCATGCACCACCATGCCTAGCCATCGGCCTTCTCTTCTGCTTTTTGCAGTATTGGGGATCCACTGGGGGAGGGTGTGTGGATTACCAGGAATTGAACTCAGGGGCACTTGACCACTGAGCCACATCCTCAGCCCTATTTTGTATTTTATTTATAGACAGGGTATCACTGAGTTGCTTAGCACCTCGCTTTTTTTTTTTTAATTTTTTTTCATTTAAATATTTATTTATTTGCTTTTAGTTGTACACAAGGCGTTTTTACGTGGTGCTGAGGTTCGAACCCGGGCCGCGCACGTGCTAGGCGAGCGCTCTACCACTGAGCCACAACCCCAGCCCCAGCACCTCGCTTTTGCTGAGGCTGGTGCTGGCTTTGAACTTGCAATCCTCCCAAACTACTGGGATTATAGTCATGCACCACTGTGCCCAGCTCCTTTTTATTTTTTAACTAGAGAGGGTCTCATTAAGTTGCCAAGGCTGGCCTTGCACTTGGCGATACTCCTGCCTCAGCCTCCCAAGTAACTGAATTACAGGCATGTGCCACCATGCCCAACCATCTTACATAAGGCAGAGTCTTGGTGAAAGGCTTTATCAAGTATGATTATATAGTCTAAAGTAAGAGCATGGCAGGAACTGAGACTTCCTGGAGACTCTGGTCAGATATCAAAAGGAACAGTAGTCTAGGCTTTGTGTCAGAGGTCTTGTTCTCCTCTTCACCAGAGCATTTCCTTAGACAATCGAGAGGGTGAAGTGACTGGGGGGCTTTGTTCTGAACTAGATTCTCATTAAAGCAGGGACAGGAATGCAAATTCTACCATCTGAAATCAGGAAACAAAATAGAAGCACAAGAACAAAAAACACATGTGTAGGACAGTGTAGATTAAAAAACAGAAGAAAGTAGTCTGGCATGTAGCTGATAGGATATTGCCTGCCCACCTAAATGCAATTCATTTAAAACACAGAAGAGGGCTGGGGATATAGCTCAGTTGATAGAATGCTTCCCTCACAAGCACAAGGCCCTGGGTTCAATCCCCAGCACCACCACCACCAAAAACAAAACAAAACACCACAGAAGATACACACACAAAGTTTTAGCCCAAATCATAAATCTGACAGCATTCAGCCCAAGGATAGCCAATTTGAGACAACTGCTTTAAAGAGTAAGTTCCAAGCTGGGCGTGGTGGCGCATGCCTGTAATCCCAGCACTTGGGAGGCTGAGGCAGGAGGACCACGAGTTCAAAGCCAGCTTCAGCAATGAGGAGGCACTTAGCAACTCAGTGAGACCCTGTCTCTAATAAAACATAAAAAAGGGCTGGGGATGTGTCCCAGTGGTCAAGTGCCCCTGTACAAAAAAAAAAAAAAAAAAAAAAAAAGAGTAAATTCCAGAGCTGTGAAGAACCTCAAAAAATATAAAGATGATGTCACCAATTTGGCTTGGCCCATCTCAATTCAATAAATATTTGTTATTAAGGTCACTGTGCTTAGTAACTACCTTAAGTATGATAAAAAGATAAACGAGAAAGGCTCCCTTCACCCTCTTATGGAAACATACCATATTAGATATAAAACAAAGACAAGGCAGAGTGGGAAGTGCTCTAATGGCTTTCAAACAGTCTGAGTGCCAGGGTCACTGGATTCCCAGGCTCCTTGAGGTCCTCTGCGTTTGTCAGGTGCTACAGGTAACTCTGAGGTATGTTCCCTTAGATAGATGTTTGGAAGCACTGCTCTATGAAAACAATACTTCACACACTTGGCATCTGTCATGTGACAGGCATTATGCTGGGGGCATGTGCTATTATTTCTGATCCTTAAAAGTTTCCTGCAAGGGGGCTGGGGTTGTGGCTCAGCGGCAGAGCGCCCGCCTCGCACGTGCGCGGCCCGGGTTCGATCCTCAGCACCATGTAAACATAAATGCATTGCATTGTGTACAACTAAAGTAAATAAATAAATATTAAAAAAAAAAAAAGTTTCCTGCAAGATAAGAAAGATAAGCGAGACCACCAACAGAATATATTTGGGTGGAGGTGGAGTTGATGAGAAGATTAAATGCGATGTTTGCAAAGCATTTAGAATAGTGTCAGACACAAGGCAGATGCTCATCCTCCTTCCCTGAGAGGTTTTTTTAAAAACCTTTATTTATTTATTTATTTATTTATGGTGCTGAGGATTGAACTTAGTGCCTCACATGTACTAGGCAAGTGCTCTACACCACAGAGCCACAACCCCAGCCACCCCCAAGCCCTATTTTGTATTTTGTATTTTTTTTTTTTTAAATTAGAGACAGGGTCTCACTGAGTTGCTTAGTGCCTTGCTTTAGCTGAGGCTGGCTCTGAACTTCCAATTCTCCTGCCTCAGCCTCCCAAACAGCTTGGATTACAGGTGTGTGCCACCACCCCTGGTTCCTCCCTGATAGTTTTAAAAGTAAATTGCTTGGAGTCTACTCTCCTTACCCTTACTTCCCCCCAAAAGAGGCAAGTCTGAAAAACACAAGATCACAGGACAAAAACAAAGCTTCGGTGAGTGCAATCACCCTTCTCTTCAGATTTTCATTTAATGAATCCTGCCCTCTCTCTATGCCCATCCTGCCCCACCTTCTAATTAATCCAGCCTCATACTTTGAGAAAACAGAAACAATCAGGCAGGAATTTTATCTTCCCACCATCCAATGTGCCCGTAGCTGTGTTCTGTCTGCCTTTCCAATTTTAATATAGATTCTAACCCTTCTTGATTTCAAAGACTTTACACCTGCAATCACTCCCTCAACTCCTGTAACATCAATATTTCCTCTCCCCACCATTTTTTAAAATTCCGAGACAGAGCTAGGCAAGGTGGTGCACGCCTGTAATCCTAGCACTTGGGAGGCTGAGGCAGGAGGATCACGAGTTCAAAGCCAGCCTCAGCAATGAGGAGGCACTTAGCAACTCAGTGAGACCCTGTCTCTAATAAAATACAAAAAAGGGCTGGGGATGTGGTCCAGCGGTTGAATGCCCCTGCGTTCAATCCCCAGTACCAAAAAAAAAAAAAAAAAAAAAAAAAAAAAAAATCAAGACAGGGTCTTGCTAAGTTGCTGAGGTTGCCTTAAATGTGATGCTCTTGCCTCAGCCCTTGAGTAGCTGAGATTACAGGTATGCACCACCATGCCTGACCAGCCCTACCCTCTTTATAGCAAGTCTTTGCAGGCTCTTGTCAATGCCATCACAACCTCCAATGATCACTTATGAGTTGGCTACTCCCTGACACTCTTCCTTTCTATACCTCTATGGGATTAGTCTCCTCTGATAGCTTTTTTTTAAAAATGTTGTTTTTAGTTATACATGGACACAATATCTTTATTTTTTCCCTTTATTTTTATGTGATGATGAGGATCGAACCCTGTGCCTCACATGTGCAAGGTAAGCCCTCTGCCCCTGAGCCACAACCCCAGCCCCTCTGCTAGCTTCTTTATCATTCTAGAGAATTCCAGGGCTCAGTTTTGCCTGCCCTCTTCCCACTTCCCTTTTACTACTACATATAGTGTTCTAAGTAATTTCAGTCATTGCATGGCTTTAATTACCATCTATATGCTATTTTCCCCTCAATCTTTAGCTCTAGCTTCCAGTACTTTTTTCTTAAACATAAAGATTTATGTTTTTCTCAGTGTTTAATGAGATGTCCCTGCTTGATAAGGCTTTCTTTGCATTGTTTCTCCTCATGATTTCTTGATTTTTTTTTTTCTATAACCTGAATTAGCAACTCAATACTCCTCTTCTTCGTCTAATTCTTTTGGTACTAGGGATTAAATGTAGGGGTGCTTAATCACTGAGTAACATCACCAGCCCTTTCACTTTTTATTAGGGTCTCATTAAGTTGCTGAGGACACTGCTAAATTGCTGGGACTGGCCTTGAACTCACAATCCTCTTGGTTAAGCCTCCAGAGTTGCTGGAATTATGGGTGTGTACCATGATGCCTGGCAACTCAATGCTCTTCTATCCAACTGCCTACCCAGATATCTCTTTGACTAAATTCAAACTGACCCTCCTCCCAAACCTGCTCTTCTGCAACCTTTCACATCTTAACAATAACTTTATCTTTTCAGTTACTTGGATTAAAAAAAAAACTCTGTCTTTTCCCTTATACCCACATCAAATCCACCGGCAAATTCATATTCAACTATCATAATACAGATGTTGGTAAGGGGAGGGGCATTAGAGGTGTGGCTCAGTGGAAAAGCATTTGTCTAACATGCAGGAGGCCCTGGGTTTAATCTCCAACATTGGGGGGTGGGGGGAAATATAACAACAGATGTCAGTCCTTCCCATCTCCTTTCCTTTCCCTTCTCAGTCCAAGCTTTCACCACCATTCCAACAACTTACACTAGTCTTTCTACTAGTGTTTCAAATTGCACCATTCTCCTAGTCATCTCATTCAAAGCAAAAGCTCATGTGCTTCCAGAGGCCAACAAGGCCCTAGAGGATCAGAATTACCATCCCAAGGCTTCAGCTCCACTCACCACCCTACATTGCTCTATCCAGCCACACAGCCCATAATGGCAGCTCCACCTTAGGGCTTTGTACCTGTGTCCCCTACCTGACACACTCTCTATCTGACCTCCTTTATTTCTTTGCAAAAGGCATTCTCTATCACCCAGTTTAAAAGTCAGTTCCTCTCCATCAGGCTTTCTATGTACCACACTATTTTTTTTCCCAGAGCAATAATCATCATTCAACAAACTATATTTTACCTACTGTCTGTCTCCAAATATAAGTTCAAGGAGGAAAGGGCTTTCATTTATTTTGCTCAAGGCTGGATTCCAAGTACCTTAGAGTCCAGAGTCTGCCTTGACCCATAATAGGTGCTCACTAGGTATCTGTTAAAATAGAATATGTAAAAAGATATTGCTTCATAACAGTCTCTGGAACATATATTCCCGCTCCCTACAAAGCGTTTTCCACAGTAATAGACTCATCTTTTTTTTTTTTTTTTTTTTTTGGTACTGGGGATTGAACTCAGGGGCACCAGACCACTGGGCCACATCCCCAGCCCTTTTTTGTATTTTATTAGAGACAGGGTCTCACTGAGTTGCTAAGTGCCTCGCCGTTGCTGAGGCTGGCTTTGAACTCGCGATCCTCCTGCCTCAGCCTCCCAAAGTGCTGGGATTACAGGCATGCGCCACCGTGCCCGGCTTAGATTCATCTTTTAAAACATTTAAATCACATCATTTGTTTACGCGCCTTCCCATTACACTCAGTAAAGTCTAAACTCCTTATTCCAATGCATGCCACACATCCTTGTTCCATTCACCCACTAGATCCCACCTCAAAGGATTTTCCTTTTTAAAGTCCCTCCATAAGCCAAACGGGATCATGCCTGAGGGCCTTTGCGCTGCCTGGAATGCTCATCCTCCATCTTTGCACAGCCAGGTTTTTTTGTCATTTAGAGGTCGGTTTAAATGTCACCTCTCATAACAGTCTTTCCTCAACAGCTAGCCTTTCACTACTTTTAAATGTCATCACGGCATTCATCACATGCATACTGACTGCTGTTCATCGCCTTTGTCCCTCCACCTGCAGTCTGCACTCCTTGGGGGCAGGGCGCCCTCGCCGGAATCGCGGCGGCATCCTCGGTGCCCAACGCACTGGCTGCCCCACTGCAAGCAGTGACAGTGAGTGACCGTGGTCCGCGGCGCGGCCCGGCCGCCCTCGCCTACCTGTCGGCCAACTCCAGCACCTCGTGCACGCTGCCAGTGCTGACGCGGATGCGGCCGGTGTACATGTATTCGATAACGGCTTCCACCGTGTCGGGTTCGGGCCCCGGCTCGGAGCTCCACTTGCGCATCTCCACCCGGCCCGAGCGCGACTCGGAAAACTGGCCCGAGAGCAGCGGTGTGAAGTACTCGGTGGCGGCAGCTAGCACCGAGCGGTGGGCCCGGAACTCGCGGCCTCCGGCGCCGCCGAAGCACAGAGTGATGTCGCAGAAGAGACCTTGGCGCCGCTGCTCGTTCTGCCGCCAGGACAGCTCCGAGCAGTGAGAGCTGCACTCGAAGTCCTCAGCCTCTGGGCCAGGGTCGCCCCCGCTCGCTTCCATGGCGGAGATCCCAGGCCCGGGCCCGAAGTCCACCGTGCCGCTGCCCCGGACCTCGGCGGCCAGCCCCGCTGAGCCGGCGGCGGCCGTCTCCATGCTCTCCATCTCCAGCACCTGAAGAGATGCAGCTGCGGCCGCTGCTGCTGCCGCTGCCGCCACTGCCGCCGCCATCTTGACGCCGCCGCGGCGGTATCCGCAGTCTCAGAATGGTGCGGCCATTCTAGTGCGACACAGAAGGATTCTGGGATTAAATAGTGCGCGCAGGGCGAAGCCGCGCCTGCGCCCGCCGACCCGCTGCGCATGCGCCTTCGCGCCGCGCCCGTAAGCCTCAGGCTCCTACCGACGTCTGGGAGGGTGGCTCTTTCCCTTCCTAGAGAGCCGCGCGCGCCTGTAATCCCAGCGACTCCGGAGGCTGATGCAGGAGGCTGTCAGGGCGCCGCGTCTCAAAAGACTGGGATGTAGTCCAGTGGTTAAGCACCTCCCGATTAAGTCCCCAATACACACCACGCAAAAAACGTTAAAGCTACTTTGGTCCATTCACCCACTTAAGTTAAAAGCATTCGGTCGTAACATGGGCTTTGCACTTAAAGTGGCTTGGGAGTTCGATCCCCAACACTGCCAAAAAATTAGTAATTAAGTAAAATGGTGTTGGAGAAAAATAATGTAAGGGGGAAGAGAAAAAAAGTGGCTCTCGGCTAAATTGATGAGGGTGAACATAACTATTGTTTTCTAAAAACGGGATTTTACATAGCTTGAAAGATCACTGTGCGGATTAAATGAGGTAATGCTTGAGTCAAATGTTTTGTATGGTGCTTGGTTCAGTTTTGCAATTGTTAAAAAGATGAATAAAAGCTACTTTTGGTTTTGAAGCAAAGGAGTGGTTCCACTTGATGTGCTTTTTAAAATATCACTGGTGCCGCAGGCGGTGGCACACCCCTGTAATCCCAGCGCTGGGGAGGCTGAGGCAGGAGGTAATTTTAGCTGCTCCGGGAGGCTGAGGCAGGAGGATCTCGAGTTCAAAGCCAGCTTTCAGCAATGACGAGGCGCTAAGCAACTCAGTGAGACCCTGTCTCTAAATAAAATACAAGATAGGGCCGGCGACGTGGCTCAGTCGTTGAGTGCCCCCGAGTTCAATCCCCAGTAACCCCCCACCCCCAATATCACTGGTGTCTTTGTGGAGGATTATCGCAGAACCAAAAGGGAAATAAGGACACAGAGACAGGGTCTGAGTTGCTGGGCTGTCCTCAAACACCACCTGATCAGCAAAGCTAGTTTTTGTTGCCTTTATATTTACGTGGTGCTGAGGATTGAACCCTGGCCATGCAGCATTGTGCCATGTGAGTGCTCTACCGCTGAGACATAACCCCAGCCCCAAAAGCTAGTGTTTTAATTCTATTTTTCTTTTCAAGGGGTGGACTAAACCCGGGGTGGTGGTACATGCCTGTAATCCCAGTGGCTCAGGAGGCTGAGGCAGGAGGATCACAAGTTCAAAGCCAGTCTCAGCAATTTAGGAAGACACTGTCTCAAAATAAAATATAAAAATGGGCTGGGGATGTGGCTAAGTGGTTGAGGGCCCCTGAGTTCAATCCCTGTTTGCTGCACCTCCCCTGCCCACCCCCCAAAAAAAAACTTAACTAAAAATTTAAAACTATATAGTACTGAATTACTACAATTCAAAGGAATATAGATGAAAGAATATGGATGACATGAGACAGCAGCATGCCTTCATTGTTACTATATAGTTTATTTAAACCAAACTATAATAATAAAGAGACAGATGGCAGCCACCCAGAATCTCTGGATTATAGATGCAAAGTAACTGGGATGAGTCCTTGGACCCACGTTTCAGTAACAGAGACAAGTCAGCTGCATAAATACAGAGAACATAAGACACAAGACATTTCACAGCTTTTGCTTGACATTTCCATTTTAAACATACGTAGGTTACAACTTTACATTTTAAATTACTACTCCACATATTTTTGACAATGGCAAAGGATGCAATGGTCCCACCCCCCATGTAAGCAGACTTTGATCTGCAATACAGAACATTTCAGTGGGATGCTAAATAAATCCTTAACCCATAGAAAAAGATTCTTAAACATCAAATTAATACAATGTTCTTCATGTTATGAGGAGGAAGAAAGGAAAGAAGAAAAACAAGACATCAGGAGATACTTTAAATGTATAATATCTTGAAGTCTTAAAAGTTTCATTCCCTTCCTCCAAGGGGGGGAAAATGTTTAACTGATAGAAAAAATAAAATGACATCATAACATCCTACAAGGAGGAAGAATACTATTCTGACAGCACTAAGATGCTTCCATATAATAAATACAGCAGGTAGCAGAGCAAAATGTCACAAGTATTGGCTTGGTTTTTTTTTTTTTTTTTTTTTTTAATTTCTATGCTTATAAAAAAAATATTAAGCTTCTTTGTGTGGACTGAAAAGGCATTAGCCTGTGGCTGTTGGTCTTTGGTGCCTGCAAACCAGTGGCCGCTTACAATTCAGACCCATCCTATAGCAGGCTCCACTGCCAGCTGTCTGCATGCTATTTCCCAAGAAAGAGTTCTGGTCTTCACTTTACAGCGGTAGGACTCCTGGCTTGCTTACATGCTCATGTGTTCTGGAAGAACGTATGAAATATCATCCCACGGATGGCGATACAGCCCCTGTTTCAGTCTCTTCTGATCGAGATAGTGTCCTGAAAGGGAGCAAATACATCTTTTCATAAAGTTCTGGAAGCCTAGTAAGGGGCAGAGGATAAGGGAGGGGAAAAAAATCTTCCTGATACAAAAAAAAGGGCAGGTATAAAGAAATAGGGAAGTAAATTCAGATCCCACAGGTAAACCAGCCACTTGGAAAAAAGGGGAAAAAAAATTTTTTTTTTTTTTTGGTTTGTCTGTTTGTTTTTGGTAGCGGGGATTGAACTCAAGGGCACTTGACCACTGGGCCACATCCCCAGCCCTTTTTTGTATTTTATTAGAGACAGGGTCTCACTGAGTTGTGAAGTGCCTCACCACTGCTGAGGCTGGCTTTGAACTCGCGATCCTCCAGCCTCAGCCTCCCAAGTGTTGGGATTACAGGCATGTGCCACCATGCCTGGCTCAAGGAAACTGTTATTTAATGCCATTTTGCTGAGCTAGCAATCAGAGTCCTTCCCAAGAATAAGTGAACAGGGTAAAGATAAGGGGAAGGTTAAAGGAAGGATGGATTAGGAAGAATGGATTAAGAATGACGATTAAGAAAGTGTGACATCTCTGTTATAGAAACTTACTACACAGGTAAGGGTACAGCTTAACCATGGGGGCTTAAAGAGAAAAAAAAAAAAAAATGCCTAAAAACAACAGTAAACTCACCAATGAAGCCCATACTTCTTCCCAGCACAAAGATGCCATTGAGGGCTCCAATGTCAATATATTCATCAGCTTCCTCTCTGCAACACACAATCAACTTGTAGTTTTAAAATGGCTCACATGACTGCCCTCCTCCAGGCACACAGTAACTACTTCTGCCTGGGATAAGAAGCTCAAGAAGTGCTCTGAATGATAGGGTCAGAGGCAACATTTGTTTTCTTTTTATACCTCTTAGTACTTCCTGAATTCTCTAGAATGAGCATGCATTACTCATGATTGTGTATCAGGGGTTCACCTGATGCTTTGTATCCCTTGTGGCTTTGAAACCTACATGTTTTTTCCCCCCAACTTGTTTCTCCCTGATCTCCTCCGTGATCTTCTTTTCCCTAACTTTCTCCCTGATCTCTCTGATTTTCTTTTCCCTGAAGTTCTCCTCCCTCATCTTCTTTTTTTTTTTTTTTTTTTTTTTTTTTTTTTTTTTTTTGGTACCGGGGATTGAACTCAGGGGCACTCGACCACTGGGCCACATCCCCAGCCCTTTTTTGTATTTTTATTAGAGACAGGGTCTCACTGAGTTACTAAGTGCCTCGCCATTGCTGAGGCTGGCTTTGAACTCGCGATCCTCCTGCCTCAGCCTCCCAAAGTGCTGGGATTACAGGCGTGCGCCACCGCGCCCGGCTCCTCATCTTCTTTTCCCTGATCTTCTTCCTGATCTCTCCTCCCTAATCTCATTTTCTCTGAATCACCTCTTTAAAACACCCACTGTTCCTGCTGATGGGCAGAATCACAGCTTTTAGAACAGAAGTCCCCTGTGTTTCTCCTTTGCTAGCAAAGCAATAAACTGTCTTTTTCCTTTTCTTCAAAACCATATCTTGTTATTGGACTGGCATCTGGGAAAAGGACTGAGCTTTTGGCAATGGTTAGGAGAAAGGAACAAAAACCAAAGCTGAAGAAGAAAATGGCTACAGTGCTCACCGAGTAAATGACCCACAGTTCCTAAGCATGTCTACAAATGCAACTCCAATGAAACCATCTACATTCAGGATAAGATTTGGTTTCTGAAAAGGCAAAAAAATTCAAAGCATTTAACATCATTTCATTTTTTCCTTTATAATTTTGCCACAGTTACTGCTACTATTACTGTAAGTTTTAACATCACTTATAAACTCCCCATGTGCTATAGAGACTATGTCAGTTCAATTCCCAGTGTACAGCAAAGGACTCTATGCCAAGTAAATACTTTTGTTGGTTCAATTTAGTTATGCAACACAAAATAAAAATTTCCAGGAAACCATTTTATTTCAAACTGCTTCCCATTTCCCCTAAGAAATTCACCCAGAAACATGACTAGCGAATTTTCCCTTTGTTACCTTTTAAAAAAAAAAAAAAATTTTTTTTTTAATTTATTTGCTTTAAGTTGTATATAATGCGTTTATTTTTACGTGGTGCTGAGGATCGAACCTGGGCGGTACATGTGCTAGGTGAGAGCTCTACACAACCCCAGCCCCTTCTTTGTTACCTTTGAGGTGGTAATCTTCTCCACTTCCAGTGCATAATCAAGCAGCGGGGTGGCAGGGAAGTGCTGTTTGACGTAATCTTTGAGGATCTGCACTCTCATGTCAGGGTTATTTATCTAGAAATGGACCCAAAGTTACAGAGGAACCCACTCCAACACTGCTGCTAAGGGAAATGTTCGTATTTTTGTCACAAATGGTCAGAGCCACACATCTTTTTTTTTTTTTTTTTTTTAATTTTTATTTGCTTTAGTTGTACACCATGCGTTCATTTTTATGTGGTGCTAGGGATCGAACCCGGGCCGCGCACATGCTAGGTGAGCGCTCTACCACTAAGCCACAACCCCAGCCCAGAGCCACACATCTTATTCTGGAAATGATTCTAGAACCTCATCCATGCGCACTATTTCATGCAGCACAGTTATGACACTGCTGGGGTGCTGAAAGTTTTTTTTTTTTTTTTTTTTTTTTTAATATTTATTTATTTGCTTTAGTTGTACACAATGCGTTTATCTTTACGTGGTGCCGAGGATTGAACCTTTGAGTGCACGTGCTAGGCGAGCACTCTACCGCTGAGACACAACCCCAGCCCTGCTGAAAGTTTTTGAAATCCACTCATGTCTCAAAATAAACATTTGTAGGTTCTTCTTCTACATTAGAAAAAGGAACCAAGCCTTGGAGACATTAAAAAAGTTATCCATTCAGTGTTAAGCAGGTGCTCCAACCTGAAGACCTAGGTTCTAGCCACTAGCCAGGCTGCATACCAGCTCTAGGGCATGGTCAAACTCTAATAAGGTTTTACACTCAGGAAGTACATGTTAGGAATCTGAAGGAAAAAACCCTAGACTTTTGATGAGTGGAGTTAACCATCTCCTAAAAGACCCACACCTCGCCAGGCATGGTGGTGCATATCTGTAATCCCAGCGGTTCAGAAGACTGAGGTAAGAGGACTACAAATTCAAAGCCAGCCTCAACAACTCAAAGTAAAAAATACAAAAGGGCTGGAAATATGGCTCAGTGGTCAAGTGCCCCTGTGTTCAATCCCTGGTACCAAAAACAAAACAAAACAAAATTAAAAACCCCACACCTGTCACTGGGGAAGTGAAATGATTTAGACACACAGCAAATCCCAATACTAGTGGCATCCTCCTTCAGCAAAACCACAGATATTAGACAGAGGGCCTGAGCTGTAGATTAGAAAGGCGTGACCTGTTCAGAATCTGAGCAAAGTTCTGCAGAGCCTGGATGGAATGGTCCTTAGAGCTAACCACCTTCCTGGCAGTTTCTAATATAGTCCCTGTTCATCAAGCAACCTCTGGATGTCTAAACTGAGGACTACACCAAGCATTCGGATGCCTAGACGGGGGTATCCTGGATCACACAGCTGATCCTCTTGTTTGATGTGATTCATACTCCTCACCTAGATCAATGGACTGTCCAACTAAATGAGGTTTCTGGAGCTACAGGGCCAAGGAGTCCAAAGTGAGAGGACTTACTAAGGAGCTGCCCCTACTTATAAGGCTCTAAGAAGCTGCCAACTATGTCTTGGTTCTCTTTTTTTTGTACATGTAACATGTTAAGGGGACACTCAGCCCTGAATGAGGCAATATTAACTTTTATTTTTTAATTTTTGTTGTTGTTGTAGTTGTTGATGGACCTTTATTTTATTTATTTGTATGTGGCACTTAGAATCGAACCCAGTGCCTCACACATGCTAGGCAAGTCTCTACCACTGAGTCACAACCCCAGCCCAACTTTTAAATATTTACTCTCTTTCTACACTGGTCTCTGCCAATTAAGCTTCCCTTAAAATAATAATTATTTGTACTGAGGAGTGAACCCAGAGGCACTCTACCACTGAGCTACTTCCCTAGCTCTTTTTATTTTTTATTTTGAGACAGGGTCTTGCTAAGTTGCTGAAGCTGGCCTGAATTTGTGAGCATCCTGAGCTGCTGGGATTACAGGCATACACCAAGTCTGGCTTGTATTGATATTTATTAGTTTCCTGCCCCAGTGATGTCAGGTGTACCCATCTGAAACAAGAGGAAAAGTAAAACAGAGCAGCTTCCAAGGAGAAGTGTTAGAGCCTTCCCATGGTTCTGCCGTTAATATTTTCCTTCTAAAATGAGACCCAAGAAGGGGTGCGCACAGATGACAGAGAACAGAGCTGCTGCTAACCTGTAGCACATGTAATGTGAATAAGAAATAAACCTTTGCTCTTTTTTTTTTTTTTTTTTTTTTTTTTGGTACCAGGGATTGAACTCAGTGGCACTCGACCACTGGGCCACATCCCCAGCCCTTTTTTTGTGTTTTATTTAGAGACAGGGTCTCACTGAGTTGCTAAGTGCCTCACCATTGCTGAGGCTGGCTTTGAATTCACGACCCTCCTGCCTCAGCCTCCCAAGTGCTGAGATTACAGGCATGCTCCACCGTGCCCGGCTAAACCTTTGCTCTTGTAGGCCACGGAGATGTGTGGAGTTGTTTGTTACTGTGGCAAAGGCATTATCAAGCATAAGGCCACCGACATGTTTCCTTCACCCTGACCTTAGTCCTCTACCCCCCCCCCCTTTTTTTTTGATACTGAGGACTGAATGAACCCAAGGCCTTACACATGCCAGGCAAGCGCTCTACCACCGAAACACAACCCAAGCCCTGTCAACCCTTTTTTTATATTTTACTCAGAGACAGGGTCTCACTGAGTTGCTAAGTGCCTCACTGTTGTTGAGGCTGGCTTTGAACTCACGATCCTCCTGCCTCGACCTCCCAAGCTGCTGGCATTACAAGTGTGAGCCACTGTGCCCAGCTGGTCCCCTCTTTTAAAGTTCATTTGGGAAACTAAAGTTACCAAGTTTCTAGCTTAGTGCATTTTTGCCACCACAACTGAATGAGCTAAGAACTGTTCAAGGCAATCTGTATTATGCCATGGGAAAGACAGCTGCCTTATACCTGGCATCTGTTGACATGTCCATAGCTTTTAGCTTTTGCAAGTTAGGATCATGGGTGTTTTAAGTAAATCATCAACCTCCCATCACCTCCCACCCTGTAGATCCACTCATATTAAGTAGATAGATAACTTACAGATTTTACTCGGTGGCCAATACCCATGATCAGTTTTCCTTCTTTCTTCATCTTGTTCACAAACTCCATGGGGATAATGCCACTGTCAAAGGCCTTACTGAACATCTTGGCAGCTGCATCCAAGGCACCCCCAAACCGATCCCCCTATAGGAGAAACAAGCACATCCTGCCCTTCAACTTCACAAACCAATCCAGGATGCCTGAATAGCCCCAGTCCAGGGTTTTACACTTGGTGGCTCCTTCTAGGACCCTATTGCAGTCAAGCAGCCCTATGTCAAAGCCCAGTGTCCTTCCTCTTCACCTCCCAGAATGACAGTACTTACAATGGTGAGCAGCCCCGAGGTTAGGCTGGAGACAAGGTCCTTCCCAGCCCGAGCACAGATGATGGTGTTGTGGGCCCCAGAGACGGCTGGCCCATGATCAGCTGTCACCATCAGACACATCTCAATGAACTGGCAAGAGTACTTGGGCAACCTAGAGGAGGATATATACAGATGCATGGAGAGCAGAGACGGAACAAAGGCCAGGAGCCACAAGGCCACACTCCTATTCTCCCATCTCCCCAAACAGCACAAATTCAAGGTAATTCCCTTGCAATCAAGTCTCATGCCAATACCAAGGCACAACCTCTGGACTTCTCTGTTATCAAATACTACTTTTATTTGTTTTTTGTTCCTGGTATCGGGGATTGAACTCAGGAGCACTCGACCACTGGGCTACATCCCCAGCCCTTTTTTGTATTTTATTAGAGACAGGGTCTCACTGAGTTGCTAAGTGCCTCGCCATTGCTGAGGCTGGCTTTGAACTTGTGATCCTCTTGCCTCAGCCTCCCAAGTCGCTGGGATTATAGGCATGTGCCACCACACCCGGCTCAAATACTACTTTTAAGACAGAGTTAGCAATGAGGGTTTAAAATCTTTTCTTTAGCCATTTTCAGCATGAGTTGCTGCACAGGATTTAACCTATACTTGTAGCTACCATCCTGTAGTGCCATACAGAACAGAGGTGAGACCCATGTCCCTTTCACAGTGTAGGAGGCCTAGACCTACTGCAGGGTGTTCAGTTTTCCCACTAATGATCAAGAAAGAAGCCTGGAGACCTGAGGAGAGAAAAGTAGACAGACACCTGCTCAGCTCTTAGGACCTGTGAACTTTTTCCAAGAAGAGCCTAAAGTAGGACCAAGACCCATCTCTCTGCAAGTGAAGGCCCAAGAGAAGCAAGACTGGGACCTCTCTTACTGCCCAGTGCTCAGTGAATTACTTATTGACTCCCTTGCTTAGCTGTCAGTCTCAGTGAAAGGCTAATCTTGGGAACTACAGAGAAAACTAAATGTTTTCTAACACTTGGGCTGATGAGGCACACAAATTTGCAAACAGAACATAATTACTTTTAGGCCTTTTCCACTGTTCTATCAGTTCCCCCACAGCCTCCTCCACACTCAGTTAAGTTTCACTCTTCAGTAAACCCCTATCCTTCTGTGTAGAGGTCTACCTTTACTGTCTCACTCTCCACCCCTGGGGGTGGGGAGTACTAGGGATTGAAACCAGGAGCAATTTAATCATTGAGCTACCTTCACAGTCCTTTTATTTATCTTATTTTAGGGGGTAGGAGGATACTGGGTATTGAACTCAGGGGTACTCAACCACTGAGCCTCATCCCCAGCCTTTTTTTTTTTTTTTTTTTTGTGTGTGTATTTTATTTAGAGACAGGGTCTCAATGAGATACTTAGCTCCTCACTATTGCTGAAGCTGGCTTTGAACTTGTGATCTTCCTGTCTCAGCCTCTTTAGCCACTGGGATTATAGGTGTGCACCACTGTGCCCAGCTTCCCAGCCCTTTTGATTATCATTTTGAGACAGTGTCTTGCTATGTGGCTTAGAGTCTTACTAAAGTTGCTGGCGCTGGCCTTATACTTATGATCCTTCTGCCTCAACCTCCCAAGTCACTGGGATTATAGGGGTGCACCATCATGCCTATCTATTGTCTTCCTTGTTTAAGAGTGATCTTTCTGTCCTTGGAGGATTTATGAAGAACCTATGTCCCTTTCCTTTGGATTTTCAGTTTGTTTGTGGCCATAAGATTGACCCTAGAGCTGAATGCAGTGGCACATGCCTGTAGTCCCAATGGCTTGGGAGGCTGAGACAGGAGGATTGCAAATTCAAAGCCAGCCTCAGCAAAGGTGAGGTGCTAGCAACTCAGTGAGACCCTGTCTCTAAATAAAATATGAAATAGGGCTGGGGATGTGGCTCAGTGGTTGAGTGCCCGAGTTCAATCCCTAGTACAAAAGAAAAAAAAAGGATGAAGAAGAAGATTGCCCCCAGGCACACTATTCAAGCCGGCCCAGCCCCATTCTTTTGACAGGGGAAGGTCACTAACTCACCTTCTCTGGAACCAGAGGAGGCCAAGGACCCCACCAATGCCCATCTCTTCCTTGAAGACCTCAGTGATGGGCATGCCTGCATAGATGAGCTCCTGTCCTCTCTCGTCACAGATGCTGGTCATAAATGAGGCAGGCTTGCGAATCAAACCCAGCTCCTGAACAGAAATAAGGCAGAGGAAGACAGGGCTATGGTGACCACCACAGATTTATTTTTTTTAATATTTATTTTTTAGTTATAGGTGGACACAATATTTTTATTTTATATTTATGTGGTGCTGAGGATCGAACCCACTGCCTCACGCATGCTAGGTGAGTGCTCTACTAGTGAGCCACGACCCCAGCAACCATAGATTTCTGTAGCTCCACCATCTGTGCTCTCAGAACTGAAATGTCCCAGGAATGACTTGGCCACTCTGGTGGCCAAGCAACAATTCCCAAAGTTCCCAAAGAAGAAGTGCAAAAACCCTCTGATTAGGGGGCTAAGGCTGTAGCTCAGTGGTAAAGAGCTTGCCTTGCATGTGTGAGGCACTGGGTTTAGTCCTTGGCACCACATAAAAACAAAGATACTGTGTGTTCATCTACAACTAAATAAAGATTTTAAAAAACCCAAAAAAAACTAAAAACTGAAGCTTAAACCCCAAGGGAGATCTCTAAAAAAACTCCCCATAAAGAATGTATTGAGGAGCTGGGCGCAGTGGCGCACACCTGTAGTCCCAGCACTTGGGAGGCTGAGGCAGGAGGATCATGAGTTCAAAGCCAGCCTCACAGCAATGGCAAGGCACTTAGCAACTCAGTGAGACCCTGTCTCTAAATAAAACACAAAAAAAGGGCTAGGGATGTGGCCCAGTGGTGGAGTGCCCCTGAGTTCAATCCCTGGTACGAAAAAAACAGGGCTGGGGATGTGGCTCAGTGATAGAGCACCTGGGTTAATCCCCAGTACTACAAAAAAAAAAAAAAAAAGTGTCAAGGAGCTGGGGTTGTGGCTCAGCGGTAATAGCGCTTGCCTAGCACGTGGGTGGTCTGGGTTTGATCCTCAGCACCACATAAAAAATAAAGGCATTGTGTACAACTAGAGCAAACAAATAAATATTAAAAAAAAGAATGTAGGGCTGGGATTGTGGCTCAGCGGTAGAGCGCTAGCCTAGCACGTGGGCGACCCGGGTTCAATCCTCAGCACCACATACAAATAAAGTGCATTGAATAAAACGCATTGTGTACAACTAAAGCAAATAAATTAAAAAAAAAAATGTATTGAGGTACACAGCTGCAGAAATGGTGGAATGCCCTCTTAACCTGTTCTTTACTCAGATACAAGGGAATGAACTCCTGAATTCTCCATTTCCAGAGTTGGGGCACCACAAGGGTATTGTCAACCAATTGTATCCAACTTTATTTCTTCACATTTCTACAATTCCCTCCCCTATGGCATTTTATTTATTTATTGGTACTTGGGATTGAACCCAGGGTACTCTTCCACTCAGTTACATCACCAGTCCTTTTTTTTTTTAAGTTGTAGATGGGCACGATACCTTTATTTTATTTATTTATGTGGTGCTGAGGATTGAACCTAGTACCCCACACATGCAAGACAAGCGTTCTACCAGTGAGCCATTACCCCAGCCCACCAGTGCTTTTTATTTTGAGATAGACTCTTGCTACGTCGCCCAGGCTGGCCTCAAACCTGCAATCTTCCTGTCTCAGCATACTGAGTTACTGGAATACATCACTGTGCCTGGCCTCTCCCCTATAAAAATTTAATTATTATTTTTTTTTTTGTACCAGGGATTGAACTCAGGGGCACTCAACCACCGAGCCACATCCCCAGCCCTTTTCTGTATTTTATTAGAGACAGGGTCTCACTGAGTTGCTAAGAGCCTCGCCACTGCTGAGGCTGGCTTTGAACTCTCGATCCTCCTGCCTCAGCCTCCCAAGTGGTGGGATTACAGGCGTGCGTCACCACGCCCGGCTTTAAAAATGTTTTTAATACTTATAAAGTAACATGAATATGTTCCTCTTTTTTAAAATTTAAAGTGGAATAGATAAAGTTTTATGTACCCTTTTACCTCTATTCCAATCTTGGTCCTTCTGTTTTATTGTTAGTTTAATGAATCTTTCTGGACCTTTCTTTCCCACTTTTTTTTTTTTTTAATTTACTTTAGTTGTACATAATGCAATGCATTTATGTTTATGTGGTGCTGAGGATCGAACCCGGGCTGTGCATGTGCGAGGCGAACGCTCTGCCGCTGAGCCACAACCCCAGCCCCTCACTTTTATTTACATGCATACATACACATATATGGAGAACAAACAAAGGTATTTTGTGCATATACATTTTTCATGATCATGAGATGTACTCCGTGTCCAATAATGTGCCACTACTCAATGTATCCGAGCTCTATTAATGTCAATACGTACACAGATCTAGTTCATTCCTTTTAACTGCTATATGGCATCTCATAATGTAACAATCCACTAATAATTTCTACTTATAAACATTAACAAACAAAAAAATCTTGGATATGTTCCTTTGTGTTTTATATGAAAGCACTTCTTAGAAGTAGTTTTGTAGATATGAAATTGCTTGACCATAGTGTATGAGCACTTCAAAGATTTGTTTGGTACTAACGATTAAACCCGGAGGTGCTTCACCACTGAGCTACATCCCCAGTCCTTTTTATTTAAGATAGGTTCTGGGTAAGTTGCCCAGGCTGGCTTCGAACTTCCCATCCTCTTCCTCTGCCTCCTTAGTTACTAGGATTACTGCTGTGTGCCACCACACCTAGTGAGCACTTCAGTAAATCTGATACTATTCAACTGCCTTCAGAAAGGCTGTATCAATTTCCACTCCCATCAATACTGGATTAATGTGTAGCCGGGTGTGGTGGCTTACGCCTATAATCCCAGCACTTGGGAGGCTGAGGCAGGAGGATACCGAATTCAAAGCCAGTTCACTTAGCAACTCAGTGAGACCCTGTCTCTAATAAAATACAACAAAGGGCTGAGGATGTGGCCCAGTGGTTGAGTGCCCCTGAGTTCAATCCCTGGTACAAAAAAAAAAAAAAAAAAAAAAAAAGAGAGAAAGAAGGAAAAAAGAAAGGATGAATGCAAGAGTTTCCTCACAACTGTATAAACAGAATTTATCATCATATAATTCAATCTTTGCAGACCTATTAGGGGAAACTGGTATCAGTTTTATTTTGGTTCCTTTCATAAAGTGGAAAATTTTTTTTCACCTGAACAAGCCAGTTCCTACCTATTTTTACCCCCCCACCACCATTTTTAACATATTTTTTAGTTGTCAATGGACCATTATTTTATTTATTCATTTACATATAGTGCTGAGAATCAAACCTAGTGCCTCACATGGGTTAGGCAAGTGCTCTACCACTGAGTCACAACCCCTAGCCCTTGCACATAGTAGGCAAACATTCTATCACTGAGCTACATTCCCAGCCCTTTCTATTTTATTTTGGGACAGGGTCTCACTAAGTTGCTCAGGCTGGCCATGAACTTATGATCCTTCTGCCTTAGCCTCCCAAGTAGTTGGGAATACAGGTAAAGCTCCAGTGGTCACAGGGTCTTTCTTTTTTGGTACTAGGTATTAAACCCAAGGGCGCTTAACCACTTAGCCACATCCCCAGCCCGTTTTTTTTGTTTTTTTTTTTTTTAATATTTATTTATTTACTTTAGTTGTACACAATGCAATGCATTTATGTTTACGTGGTGCTGAGGATCGAATCTGGGCTGCGCACGTGCAAGGCAAGCGTTCTGCCGCTGAGCCACAACCCCAGCCCCCCAGCCCTTTTTATATTTTATTAGAGACAGGGTCTCACCGAGTTGCTAAGTGCCTCGCCATTGCTGAGACTAGCTTCGAACTGGCAATCCTCTGGCCTCAGCCTCCCAAGTGCTGGGATTACAGGCGTGTGCCACCGCACCAAGCCCAGCCCTTTTTTTTATATTTTAGAGACAGGGTCTGGCTAAGTTGCTGAGGCTGGCTTTGAACTTGCAACACTCCTGTCTCAGCCTCCAGGGCCATTGGGATTATAGGCCTGCGCCACTGTACCTGGTGGTCATTGGGTCTTTTAACATTTATTCCTAAGAGTCCTTGTATATCAAGAATAGGGCTGGGAGCCGGGCGCGGTGGCTCACGCCTGTAATCCCAGCACTTTGGGAGGCTGAGGCAGGAGGATCACGAATTCAAAGCCAGCCTCAGCAATGGCGAGGCACTTAGCAACTCAGTGAGACCCTGTCTCTAATAAAATACAAAAAAGGCCTGGGGATGTGACCCAGTGGTCAAGTGCCGCTGAGTTCAATCCCCGGTACCAAAAAAAAAAAAAAAAAAAAAAAGAATAGGGCTGGGGTTGTGGCTCAGCGGTACAGCACTCGCCTGGCACGTGTGTGGCCCGGGTTCGATCCTCAGCACCACGTACAAATAAACCCATTGTGTACAGCTAAAAGCAAATAAATAAATAATTTTAAAAAAAACTGGCCAGGCACAGTGGCACACACCTGTAATCCCAGAAGCTTGGGAGGCTGAGGCCCTACATGATTTAGCAAGACCCTCTATCTCAAAACAAAAAAGGGCTGAGGATGTGGTTCAGTGGTTCAGTATTCCTGGTACCCAAAATAAAAGAATATTGGCTCTTCATCTATGCCCATAGACAATTAGGCAGAGTGATGTATCTACTTCACCTCTGAAATCCCTTAGCAAATGCAAAACATCTCTAAAGGACATTATCTATCTGCCCCAGCACCCTCTGTTTCTTCATCAGGTGAGAGATGTGGGAGACACAGGCTGCCCTGGCCCTGGGAGACCTGTATTTGTTTCACTCATCTCACAGGCTCTAGCAACATGCAGTGGGCAGAGTCCTAGAGTTAATCACCAAGGTTTCTTCTAAGTGAGAGGTGACATGGTTGCTCTTAACTAGTTGAGAGGGCCTTAAAAGCCAAATCAACTTAAAACCTACCTCATTGGTCCCCTAAGTCTCCCCTACCCTCACTGCTAGGGATCCCAGGCACCTACCCTGGCCCAGGAGTAGTCCATGGGCACTGTTGGGGGTGGCACCTCTTGGGCAGGTACGATGACTCCTTTGGCCACGAGATCTTCATATACAGACCTAGGAGGCAAAAGAGGAAGGGGACAACATTCATTCATGCAGATTCTATTATTCTGGGCTCCTCTGTCTAACCAACACTGCAGGCCGCCTCAGCTGTCAGTGGTTCACATCACAGGTTGGATTCTAAGAATAAGTGAAGAAAAGTGCTGGCCAGAACTGTACCCACTCCCCTGCACCATCTCTCCTCTGGATGGGGCTTGATAGAAAGCTGGAGCTGGGGTCCAACAAAGAACAGAGGGAAGCGGCCCAGGCAAGTTTAGGAGATAGAAATGGAGAGAGAAATGCGATCTCTAACAACTTTTTATGGTACTGGGGATTTAACCCAGGAATACTCTACCACTGAGCTATGTATCCCCACTTTTTAAAATTTGTATTTTTTTATTTTGAGACAGTAAGTGGCCAAGGATGGCCTTGAACTTAGAATCCTCCTGCCTCTACTCTTGAGCCCAACAACTTAGCAAACAGAGGAAATACATTTCCATGCTTATCTCTTATTTACAGCCAACTTCTGGTCAAGGCTGTGGGCTCAGAAACTGAAGAGATTTCAACACAAGCTGGAACGGCCTGGACCTGCTGCTCTAAAGCAAATTAAAACAAAACAAAAGCCGAGAGAAAAATGATCTTGCACTCTCCACAGTTACACAAGATGCCTGAGAGGGACCAGAAGAAGAGCCTGCTGTCCTCAGGAGGGGATTGGAAAGGGCGGGGGAGGCCATCCACTTCCTGAAGGTCCACTTACTGAATGATTTCTCCAAGTTCATCGAAGCTTCGGGGCACAAACACGCCTGCCTCCTTCAAAGCCTGGTTCTTGGCTACTGCTGTTTCAGAAGCCTGGTTGGCACAAGCTCCAGCATGGCCAAACTGGACCTGAAGGCAAAGGACAACAGCTTCACTGGGCTTCTTAATCCCCCAAGGGAGAAAAAAGGGTACCAGGAAACATCAGTGCTGATCACAGGCTGGCCTGTGCTAAATGCTTTACACAAATCACTCCATCTGAGCTTCAAGAACGCTCATGCAGAATGGATGACTCCTATTTTATAGAGCAGGAAACTGAGGCACAATTCAGGAGCTTACTTGAGATCACACGGCTAACATGTACTGAAGGCAGGGCACAAAGCCCCAGACAATTCCAGAATAACCTTCTTCATACTAAGCCACATCCAGCTTCCCCTGGACAGTCAGTGGCCAGGGACATGGCAAACAAGGCTTAGTTTTGAGCAGCATGTGAGAGTGAGATTAAAAATTGACAACTTTAGCCTAAGCTGAGCTCACAGGCAGAGTCTCATTGTCTCATTCTACTTTTATAAAACATGCACAAATATTTTTCTTAAAACCCCAGAAGATAGCCGGGCGCAGTGGCGCACTCCTGTAATCACCTGGGAGGCTGAGGTAGGAGGATCGCGAGTTCAAAGCCAGCCTCAGCAATGGTGAGGCACTTAGCAACTCAGTGAGACCCTGTCTCTAATAAAATACAAAAAAGGGCTGGGGATGTGGCCCAGTGGTCAAGTGCCCCTGAGTTCAATCCCTGGCACACAAACAAACAAACAAACAAAAAACCCAGAAGATTTCATGCAAAAATATAAATTTCCACCCTCTTTAAAAAAATATAGCCGGGTGCGGTGGCGCATGCCTGTAATCCCAGCACTTTGGGAGGCTGAGGCAGGAGGATCGCGAGTTCAAAGCCAGCCTCAGCAATGGCGAGGCACTTAGCAGCTCAGTGAGACCCTGTCTCTAAATAAAATACAAAAAAGGGCTGGGGATGTGGCCCAGTGGTCGAGTGCCCCTGAGTTCAATCCCTGGTACCACAAAAAAAAAAAAAAAAAAAAAAGAGTTACATAGTGACTGTCTTTAATCAAATGATGAGGAAAAAACTAACCTAATGAAACATCTGGTACAAAACCCTGACTCAGGGTGGGTACAGTGGGTGATCTTAACATTTAACCTGTACAAATACCTCTCATTGCCAGCCAAGCACTTTCTTTTCCTTTGTTTTTTTCATTTTTTGATGGCACTGAGGATTGATCCCAGAGGTCCTCTACCACTGAGCTATATGACCAGTCTTTTTAATTTTTTATTTTGAGATAACATCTCATTAAGTTGCCCGGGCTGATTTGGAACTTATAATGCTCCTGCCTCAGCCTCCCTGGTCACTGGGATTAGAGGTGTGCACCACCGTGCTGGCCCCATCCTACCCTTTCTTAGATTTAATGTATCTTGAACTCTTTCTTTATCAATGTAATTTGATTCACCTCATTCCCTTCATGCCTGCCCAGTTTTCCATTATGGGGCTGTGCCATGACGACACAGCCTGATGACCGTTTAGGTTATTTCCATCTTTTGCCATTACCATATGGCAGTGGGCATCCTTATACTTGGAAATATTTTTGCATGCATGCCCATAGGGCAAATCTGCAGAGATGAAATTGGACACAAACTGCCACTTAGAGGTGGCCAGGAATCTGAAGGGGAAAGGCCAACTTTCTAGGGAGAAAAGAATAGTGTGACCAAGGCTTGCTAGTAGGAAACACTTCAAGTTTATGACTTGTCATTGCTGCAGGAAGTCTTGAAGGCCAACTTTCCTCTCCATACATATACAGCACTAAGGTAAGGCTCTATGCCCACAGGCTGTTCCACAACTACTGATGAACTAATTGGTGACAAGTACTCATTTCCTTCAGTTTCCTCATGTGATGAACCATCTGAAGATACAGAACTTCTCCGAGCTTTATCACAGGGGCTGCTCAAGGATGGCCCCATCAGAAGACAAACAGTTCAGCTCAGCGGACAGCAGAAGCTCAGACAGCGTTTGTATTTAACACCTATTATAAGCTGCGAGGAACTTTCATATGCATTATGTCATTTTAGCACAGCAAGCACAAGCCCCTTTCCTTATCCAATCTCTCCTGCATGGTGTCTCTACCAGGCCCCTCCCTCCTCAGCCTCTTGCACTGGCCCTAAATGCCATGCACGCATCACCTTCTCAGCAAAGCCGTCTCAACTCCTGCAGACAGCAAGGAGGACTCAGAGTCCTGTGTGGGCCTTAATCTGCTGATGAGAATGTCTTCCAAGTGGACATAAGCTCCGGGAAAGCAGGGCTCATCTGGGCTTTGTAGTACCCAAGCAAGTAATGCACATTTATTGATGGAGCTAGCTGCTTAATGTGATGACCACACGGCTCACCTCAATCGCTCCCTCTGCCCCCACACCACAGCCATTTGTGACCTGTTCCCACCATACCTCAGAGGAGAACATGGTGGCGCATGTCCCAATGCACCAACAGACCACTGGCTTCGTGAGGCGGCCCTCCTTGATGCCCCGACAGATCTTATATTCCTCAGTGCCCCCTATCTGCCAAGGAATGGAAAATGAGAAAAGTCCACAAGTTAGTGGAGCTCATCCTGAATCATTCCAGGACCAGCACTGCAGCAGGAAAAATTGCCCCAAAACATGCAGGGGACAAAAGTCACTGTGTCCTAAGAGATACAACTTGGCGACAAAAATGGGGGTACGTGAGCCGTGGCCAAATAACAGAAAGTTTAGACTGGGAAGATTCAGCCTGAATGAAGGGAGGAATTCCAAAGAGACAGTATGTTTTTTCAGAAATATACATGGAGGTGCCAACAGTGACAACCTCTGGGCTGTGTCTCGGGAATGACTGACAAAATATTGTGACCTTTGGTACATACAACCAAAATGCTTGGATTTATGACTGAAAAATGGTTGAATCTTTAAAAAACTGAGATTGTGCATTATTTCTACAATAATAATAAAAAATTTGGAGAGGCTTACTAGGAGTTATACATCAGTTATAGAGCACTTGCCTAGCATATGCAAGGTCCTGGGTTTGATCCCCAGCACAGAATTTTTTTAAAAAAGGGTTGGGGTGTGGAGTAACTCACCTCTCCAAGAACCACAATCATCTTGACTCCTGGAGTGTCCTGGTAACGTAACACGTGATCCATGAATGTTGAGCCAGGGTACCTGTTGACAGCAGGGAGGACAGAGAGGATCAGAAGGTGGTCTGCAAAGGTCTAGGCAGGTATGTGAAGCACCCCTGTATGTACTGGAGACACTGGATTTTTTCAAGGGTGTGGATGTCTGATGAGGGCTTAGAGAAGCCCCAGGAATAATAGAGGTGGGTGAAAGGAGCAAGAGAGAATTTGAGAAAGGAGTGGATTTATTTAGTTTGCAGAGGAAGAAACGAGGCACAGAATAGGCCTACCACAGAGGTTCCTTCAGCAGTATGAGATAAAAGCACATGTGTGGTGGTTTTCAACTCTGTCCACAAATTTGTAGGAAAAAGTAGAACCAGATACCTCTGCTCTGGAACATGAGTTAGGTTTACATTCTTGGGGCTGGGGTTGTGGCTCAGCAGCAGAGCGCTTGCCTTGCACGTGGGCAGCCCAGGTTTGATCCTCAGCACCACGTAAACATAAATGCATTGCATTGTGTACAACTAAAGTAAATAAACAAATATTAAAAAAAAAAAAAAAAGATTTACATTCTTATGAACAAAATATGGCAGGGTATTCCAGGACGCTGAATTCTAAGACTGTTATTACAGTGTCTTAGGGGCTGAAGTTGTGGCTCAGTAGTACAGCGCCTGCCTTATACATGTGAGACACTGGGTTCGATCCTCAGCACCATATAAAAAATAAATATTTAATAAATGTATTGTATCCATCTACAACTTAAAAGAAAAAAAAAATAGAGTGTCTGGCACTCTCTCTTAAATTGCTCGAGAGAAATCACTCACTGAGAGGTGAGTGCCAGTCCTTAGATAGCTTCCAGGTCCTCAGGACACTCACGAAGCCCAAAGAATAGCCAATCAGCCAGTTATGCGAGTGAGCCATCTCCAGCCACAGGCAGGCATTCACTCAGCAGCCTGCAATCCTGCTGATAACTGCAACTTCAAGACACCCCCATGTGGTGGGGGCATTTATTTTACTCATTTTGGTAGGTAAGGATGGTGGCAGTCTATGGAGATTAAGTAACCTGCCTAGGACACCTGCTGAGAAACAGGAAACCTGGGAGTTTGAACTCCTCTGGTCTTTGATTTCTGAACTTGTTCTCCTAACCACTGCACTCTGCTGCCTCCCTCTGGCTGCATTTTAGAACCAAAAAAAAAAAAAAAGAAAAAGAAAAAGGATGAAAGAAATTACATGGAAAGCCCTGAAACACCTTTAAAAACCCATTTCCCTGTATTTTCGGATCTCATAATTCAGTCGCAGAGGCATGAGTAGAAAAACCTCATTTTATGGACTTCGGCGACATCCCTGTTGGCTTGGGAGCTCAATGGCCAAGTCTCAGTGTGGGAAGCCTCCAACTCATTACCTGTCCCCACCAATGGCCACTCCCTCGTAGACGCCATCTGTGGTCCGAGAGATGATGTTGTTGAGCTCGTTGGACATGCCTCCAGAACGGGAGACATAGGCCACGCTGCCCGGGCGGTACAGTTTGGAGGCCAGGATGTTGTCCAGCATCCCGCCTGTATTCCCAATCTTAAAGCACCCTGGCTTGATGCCCCCAACCTGCAGGAAGAAAGGGCATCAGGGAGGAAGGTTCCTGATTGACCACAGGGAGCAGGGGAATCAGAAATCCCCCATATTACCTGCCTAGGCCCCCTGGCCAGGCTGGGGAGAAAATGGCTGAGAGAATTAACATCCTTATGGAGTTTCCTGCTTAGAAATAATCTCTATTTTTTTTCTTTTTTCTTGAGACAGTATACAGAAAAAAAAAGAGAGCCTTTCTGGTAAAAAAAAAAAAAAAAAAGGCTCACTACCACAAATTCAGATCTGTATACTCAAAGTCACCGCCCTTACTCCTAAGGGTCATGCACCTGGCAAAGATGGACAGCACAGCTGGGCCTCCCCGTACACCATCACGTCCTGCCTCTGAGATAAAGTTCAAAAATCCTAGCTTCAAATTTTAAAGCAACAACTAAGGAAAACCAAATATTCACAAACCAATTTTTCTTATGTGAAGACCTGTAGGTCAAAAGTAAGGCTTCCAGGTAGCCTTTTCTTCTGTTTACACTTAAAGGAATAATCAAAAACTATACTATGGTTATAAATAAACACTAACCATTCCCCGCCTCCCCAAAAAAGTTTTCCATTCGCGCCTTGGAATTATAAAGGAGATGATGGCCTGTGAAGTTTTACTTTAAAAACTGAAAATGGATTAACTCAACAAGTACTCCCCAAGTCTTCCCAATCTAGGAGAGGGACAGAGGAATAAAAACTTAAGTTTCCTAAGGGCCTCAAGTTTAAAGGCATTCCATAGGGGACACTCACAGTGGCAGGTCCAATGATGGTCACTCCCTTTTGGTCGGCCTTCTTGATCAGCTTCCTCGTAAGGGCCTCGGGGATGCCTTCTGCTATGATGGCGATGGTCCTGATCTAAAGGATAAGAACAGGGCCTTCCTATGAACTCTCTACCCCACACAGGCACCAAGGCAGCACAGTTCAAGGGCTCATCGCACAACAAATCAATGCATCTGCTTCCCACAGGCCTCTTTGCCTACCCTGATTGCTCTAACCCACTCTCCAAAGGAGGCACTGGGTAGATAGTCTCACAAATATTTAGTAAATGAGCAGAAGTAAATGTTTCCAAGGTCCTGCTACACTCAAAGCTGCTCCATTCTCTCACCTCAACACTCAGATCCCTACCAGTCCTTGAGCCTACCCAGAAAACAGCTATCTCTGGCTTTTGCCCGTTCCTGCTCAGTCTTCACTATGTCCCCACAGGGGCAAGGCCTGTGAAAGAAGCTGCTTCCACACACAGCCCAGAAAGTGGGATGAAGAAGCAAGACAGGGGCTGTGGCTGTGGCTCAATGGTAGAGCATTTGCCTAGCATGCATGAGGCACTGGGTTCGATCCTCAGCACCACATAAAAATAAAGGGCTGAAGTTGTGGCTCAGCAGTAGAGCGCTTGCCTAGCACACGCGCGGCCTGGGTTCGATCCTGAGCACCACATAAAAATAAACGCATTGTGTACAACTAAAGCAAATAAATAAATACTTTTAAAAAAAAATAAAATAAAGTTATTGAGTCCACCAATAAATAAATAAATATTTGAAAAAAAAAAGAAAAAGAAGCAGCAAGCCAGAAGGGGTTGAATCAGAGAATAATCTCTGGCTCTGGACCAAAGGCCAGAAAACTTCCTGTAAAGGGTCAAGATCATAGTTTAGCTGGGCGTGGTAGCACACATCTGTAATCCCAGTGGCTCAGGAGGCTGAGGCAGAAGGATCATGAATTCAAAGCCAGCCCCAGCAACTTAGTGAGGCCCTAAGTATTTCAGTGAGATCCTGTCTCTAAATAAAATACAAAAAAAAAAAAAAAAAAAAGAATATCATAGTTTAGCTGGGTGTGATGGCACATGCCTATGATCCCAGCAACTCAAGAGGCTGAGACAGGAGGACAGCCAGTTCAAAGCCAGCCTCAACAACTTGGCAAGGACCTGAGCAACTTAGCAAGACCCTGTATTAAAATAAAAGGGATTGGGGATAAGGTTCAGTGGTTAAATACCTCTGGGTTCAATCCCTGGTACCAAAAAATAAAGAAAGATATCATAGTTTGGGTCATGTGGTCTTGGTAGCAGTTTTTCTAGAGTGAAAGTGAATGAGAGAGCATGGCTATGGGTGTTTTTTTTGGTAGTAGGGATTGAACCCAGCCTTGAACTACATCCCAGCCTTGTGTGTGTATGTGAGAGAGAGTGTTGTTAATTTGCAGAGGCTGGCCTCAAACTTGCAATCCTCCTGCCTCAGACTCCTGAATCAGGATTATAGGCATGTGCCATCATGCCTGAAGCTGGCTGTGTTTTTTTCTTTCCCACATTTTTTGTTGGTGCATTTTAGTTTGGCTGTGTTTTGACAAAACTTTATTCACAAGAACAGGTGGTGAGCTAAGTTTTGCCTCAGGCAATAGTTTTGCCCATGTCTGTTCTAATCTTAAAAAAGCAGTTCATGGGGCTGGGGCCGGGGCTCAGTGGTAGCGCACTTGCCTGGCATGTGTGAGGCACGGGGTTTGATTTTCAGCACCGCATGTAAATAAATAAATAAATAAATAAATAAATAATTTAAAAAGCAGTTCATTTTCTTTCCATGTCATCTGATTATCAAAATAATTTGATGTTTTCTAGTCATAAACTAGAAAAAGCCAATCTGGGATCAGATAAAAAAGAATCAATATCCTAATCTATAAAAAGCTTTTACAAAACAGCAGACAACCACCCAAAAGAAAAAAAAAAAAATGAAAGGAGGGCAACTCATAGAATACAAATGATCGATTTTTAAAATAGTTCTCTTAGTTAATATTCAAAAACATGCAGCTGGAGCTGGGACTGTGGTTCAGTTGCAGAGTGCTTGCCTAGCATGCATGAGGCACTGGGTTCAATCCTCAGCACCACATAAAAATAAAATAAAGATACTGGCTGGGCAAGATGGCACATGCCTATAATTCCAGCAACTTGGGAGGCTGAGGCAGGAGGATTGCAAGTTCAAAGCCAGCCTTGCAACTCAGTGAACCCTGTCTCTAAATAAAATACAAAAAAGGGCTGGGGATGTGGCCCAGTGGTAAAGTCCCCCTGAGTTCAATCCCTGGTACCAAAAAAAAAAAAAAAAAAAAGGTATTGTATCCATCCAAAACTAAAAATAAATATTTAAAAGAAAAAAAAAAAAAAAAAAAAACATGCACCTGGGTGCTGTGACATATACCTGTAATCCCAGCTACTCAGAAGGCTAAAGAAGGAGGATGGCAAGTTTGAGGCCAGCCCCTACAACATCTTGGAATCCTGTCTTTAAAAAAAGGGGGATGAGCCAGGTGGGGTGGCGCACGCCTGTAATCCCAGCACTTGGGAGGCTGAGGCAGGAGGATCGCGAGTTCAAAGCCAGCCTCAGCAATGGCGAGGCACTTAGCAACTCAGTGAGACCCTGTCTCTAATAAAATACAAAAAAGGGCTAGGGATGTGGCCCAGGGATCAAGCGCCCCTGAGTTCAATCCCTGGTACCAAAAAAAAAAAAGAGGGGGATGAAAATGTAGTTCTGGTACAAAAAACTAGAGAATGTGTGAAAAAGAAATTCTAATTAAATAGAATACCTATTAATTTTGACAAATGTTTAATGCTGGCAAGGGGAAGGGGACAAGGTGAACTACCAAAAGGAGTTGACATCACTACATCTTTTCCAGAAGTCAGGATGGATCAAAAGGCTTGCATTGCAAAAATAAAGAAATGAAGGAAGGAAAGATCAGCTGGGGATGTAGCTCAGTGCTAAAGCGCCTGTGTAGCCTGTCTGAGGGCCTGGGTTCCTGGTGGTGGTGGTGAAGCGTATGCAAATTATGGGGTTAGGAATACAACTCAATAGTAGAGAACTTGCTTAGCCCTAGCATACGCTGGTTTTGATCCCCAGTGCCAAACAAAAAACAAACAAAAAACTAGAGAATGTGTGAAAAAGAAATTCTAAGGAGTTGACATCACTACATCTTTTCCAGAAGTCAGGATGGATCAAAAGGCTTCCAACCTGTACATTTTGATGTAGAAATTTATGTTAGGGGACTAATTAAGGATATATGCAAATGTTAACCCAAGATGTTCATCACAAGACTTAGAAAGGCAAAAACAATGCTACCAACATGTTATCTACTGATGTGGAAAGAGTACCTGAAGAAAGATTATACACTAGCCATGTGCAGTATCACTCCGTTTGTTCAAAATCCAGAAAAAGTTGTGGAAAAGGAAAAGCAGCAGCTATGTTTCTAGGGTGATAATTTAAAAGTACTTTAATTTATTTCTATGATAAATACGTAATACTTTTACATTAAGCCAGTATTTCTGACCCCATTTTTTTCAGCCAGTTTTGGATAGCACAGAGAAGATCTGGTGGGGGATTTAAGGCTGGAACTGGCCTTTTGCAAGTCTTGGTAAGCAGCCCCTGTCTGGCCTGACCTGACTTCTGAAAATACCCAACACTGGCCTCTCCCAACTCCCAACCCTTTTGTCTAAATCCACAACTATGGACACCATTCCGGAATCATCCTGCTTCCCTACTCCAACGCCTCCTCTGTATCCCCCAGAACCCCACTATCTACCTGTGCATAATTCATGGTCTCCATGGTGCTGTCGTAAGCAGAGCGGAGAGAGGCAAAGTTGATCAGCACATCTACCTCTGGGTGCTTCTTCATGGCATCGGCCATGTTTTTGAAGACAGGGATCAGGATCTCCTTGTGTCCCCAGTAAAACTTCTGCTTGTGGTCCCCACTATGACACAGCAAAAGAAGGGTTAGGACACCCTCAACCAGTGAGGACTGGTGAGGGGGAAACAAAGGGGAGGAATTTCACCTAGAAAGAGAACAGGCATGGTCTCAAAGAGTCTCCACCTAAGGGGGAAAGATCCCCCAGGAATACTGACGGCCTCAGTCTCGGAGATGTACAGGCCTTCCCCCACAAAGGCCAGAAGCAAGTTGACCCCCCAGTCTTGTCTCAAAGGGAGAGAGGAAAGGAGGCATCCTACTGGTTAGCCATCTCCATGCTGTCTGCCTGGGCATGACTCACGTGAAAGGGTAGACCATGGCGGCCACTGAGGGCTCATCTCGGGAGCACACGTAGTCAAAGTCCAGCATGCCTTGCACGGCCCGGGTCTGCATGCCCCACACGATGGCCTTGGTGTGGCGGCTGAAGAGGGTGGCACTCTTTCCTGGTGGGCAAAGACACAGCGAGTGCACCCAGAATACACTGCCAGGAGACCTCCAAGGGCATGGGCTGCCTGCCAGACCCATCCACACCCCAAGTCCAGGATGGTGGCCCATCAAAACAGCAAAGAATGTTAGGATGATGGCATTCTGAGAATTTTGGGGGGAGGAGGTACCTCAATTTTTCTGGAAGGAGTCAGCAGAGAGAGTAAAAAGAGCTAAGACCTGCCTGGCTGATGAACAGCACCTCAATGAACAGAAAAAGGACTTCCCATGTAGAGAACAGGCCCTATCAGTGAAGCCACCCAGAATTCCTCCAGACCAAATTTCACAGGAAGAGTGAACAGTGCATCCTTGTGGTCTTGATAAATTACATATGGAGACTTTTTCTTCTTCTTTTTTTTTTTTTTTGTGGTTCTGGGGGTTGAACCCAGGGCCTTGCGCATGTAAGGCAAGCACTCTACCAACTGAGCTATGTCCCCAGCCCCTTAATAAGTTACATTAAGGTCACTATAAAAAATGTTCATCTAGCCGGGTGCGGTGGCGCACGCCTGTAATCCCAGCACTTGGGAGGCTGAGGCAGGAGGATCACGAGTTCAAAGCCAGCCTCAAGCAATGGCGAGGCACTTAGTAACTCAGTGAGACCCTGTCTCTAATAAAATACAAAAAAGGGCTGGGGATGTGGCCCGGTGGTCGAGGGCCCGAGTTCAATCCCCAGTACCAAAAAAAAAAAAGTTCATCTCTCCCCATTTTGATGGCCCCAGGACTTAAACAACTCCCCAACAATGCTTATCACCCTAGAATTCTGGACATAAAAATAGCTGTGGTCAGGGTTTGAATTCTCACAAATTCTGGGTCAGTGTAGGTCCAATGAAGAAGTGTGCGGCAGCCAGGGCCAAGGATAGGGCAGCCATATCCCTGAGGTTTGGCTGGGCTCTGGCACAAGGAAGGAGAGCAAGCTGGCAGCACAAGCCCCCTGACCTACTCTCCTATTCCTTCCAGCCTCCTCCCTTCTCTCAGTGCTCATAACAATACTCTGGAACAGGCTCTCTAGTGAGCAGAAAATGATGAGGGGCAGAGAAAACAAAAGGAGCTGGTGGAAGTAAGTCCTCAGTCTGAAAGGAAAGGACCCGTTGCCACAGGGCAGGCACGTAGCTCCCCCTTCAACTCCCTACAAGTAGGTGGAGGAAGCAGTCCTAGGGGAGGTTCTGAGGTCTCCAAGGAGAACAACACATCTACTGAGTGGTACTAATTAACCTAAAGTACTCGAGCAGGCATGGCTAACCAAGTTCAAGGACTGATTAAATCCCTGTGTAGGCCAGCAGTAAGCTTCTCAGGACAGAAAGCTCCTGATATTGCAGATTCCTATGAGTGTCACCTGGACCTACGGATCAGATGAGACATGGGATCTCAGAACAATGGAAGATATCTAACCCCATTCTTATAATTTCTAGCCCCAAGAAACCAAAGCCCAGAAAAGCCAAATGACAGTGGTCCAAGGTCATATAGCATCACAACCAGGAATATGAAATGACTTAAGAATTGTACAAGAAGGAAGACTATAAGCCAGTGGGGCCTGTGCCATTCCCAGGGGGTGGGCACGTGCCACATACACACATTTACACCTGTCTTTAGAGAGACAAGACCCACATCTCCACCAACCCACACACCTCCAGCACTAAAGGGCAGACCTCACGTGCTTGTCTCTGTCTTTAGAGAGACAAGACCCACATCTCCACCAACCCACACACCTCCGGCACTAAAGGGCAGCCCTCACGTGCTTGTCTCTGTCTTTAGAGAGACAAGACCCACATCTCCACCAACCCACACACCTCCAGCACTAAAGGGCAGACCTCACGTGCTTGTCTCCTCAAGCACGGGGAACCAAAGGGGGCCATCATCAGCCACCAGCAGCAGGGAGGCCCCAGAAGAACTCTGCTGGAAAAGAGAGGGTAAGTGTGTCCCTGTACCCAGGCTCCTCCTCTGGCCCTGCTGAGGGCAGGGTCACTCCCTTCAGCCTGATCTGTTCTCTTTCCCAACCACCCTCCCCTGTTCTCTTCTCCCCATAGCTGTTACAGAGTAAGGGAACAAAGCCCCATCCTCAGAGGCCTCCTTCCTTTGAGTGGCAAGCTGAGTACTTAGTCTGTCCCTGTCCTTTCCATATTTAGGTCTTGCCAGAAAATGTAGGGATTAAAAGCAGAGCCGGGCGCGGTGGCGCACGCCTGTAATCCCAGCACTTTGGGAGGCTGAGGCAGGAGGATCGCGAGTTCAAAGCCAGCCTCAGCAATGGCGAGGCACTTAGTAACTCAGTGAGACCTTGTCTCTAATAAAAAAAATACAAAAAAGGGCTGGGGATGTGGCCCAGTGGTCTAGTGCCGCTGAGTTCAATCCCCGGTACCAAAAAAAAAAAAAAAAAAAAGCAGGCAGAGGGCTACAATCAACACCCTTGCCTAATTACTCCTTCCCTTCCCCCTAGCAAGAGGTCCAAGTCACCTCAGAAGACTCGCGTCCCACAGCTATGCATGTCCAAAAGTTACACGGAAGCCCTGAAGCTCAGAACTGATTAATCTAGTCCCCTTATCGACAGGCAAGTGTGTGCACGTGCAGAAAACATGCACTGTAAATGGTAACCTTAGACACCAGACAAAGCCCAGATCCCTTCCAATGACCTCATCTACAGATACACTGGTTTCTCCCTCTCTTCTCTACCTATCCTGTTCTTCTATCAAACCTGTTCTGGTATTAGGTGCCCTGGGATGAAGTGCACAGTGCGGAAGCTGAGGCAGGCCAAGTGAGAAGACAAGGACATTGTGAAACGCAGATGAGCATCAGGGGTGACCCGCAGCTCCCTGCACACGCCAACAGACACTGACACCTACTGCTCTCTGCCACTCCCCTTACAGCTGAATGGCTCCCTTCTTCCCAGGAGACCCTCCCTCCTGACACCCCTGCACTCTCCAGAGCTGTGGGCACGGTTCTCGCTTCCCCTGCCTCCCAGGCAGGCAGCCTGAGCCAGCCAGCCACAGTGAGGAGAGTGCTGAGTGGGGGCAGTACTGACCAGGGGTGGGAAGGGACAAAGAGCAAAGACTAGGACTTGAGGGCAGGCTACACGGAGGCGGGGACAGAAAATATACCAGACAACACTGTAACCCACCAGGAGAGGAAGAAACAAAGCACACGGAAAAACCGTAACCCACTAACAAAGCCACACGCAGAATTGGAGCAGGGTGGGGGCATCCTACCTTGCAGGGATCTTGGACTTGGGACTGAATCTGTCAAAGAAAATGACCAAGACGACTAAGTGACCTGCTGATGGCTGGAGGCTTTGGCAGGAGAGTGGGAACAGGGAAGGGCCCCATGGACAAGCCTTTCTGCACTGATGCCCTGTTTATTTTTGCAATGGACAGGAGGAGAAAAGCCAACAGAACGGGCAAAAGCACCAGTCAGCGGAAATGGGAGCAGGAAAGGGCGAAGGACCAAGGGATACGGGAAGAGGGGGCAGGGGATGAAGGTTAGGTGGGAGTGCGGAACACCAGCCTCCCCCAGTCATCTGGAGGGACAGCTGGGTGACATACTCCCACTGGGCTTTCAGGCTGGCCAGGCCTTATCTTCTTAATGCCAATTCCTCTTTGTCCCCATGAATTACAGAATGGTACTTAGACCAGCATGGGGCTGGATCTGTCATTGTCTGCCAGAAACAAAGCTGCTGGCTTGGGGACCACAGGGTAGTGGCTCCTATTCATGAGCCCTTGGACCTAGCGTCACTATTTCCCAAATGACTTGGCACAGTCTGTATCAGGAAGAGGCTGCACAGGCCACATCAGCCCAGTGCCAACGCGATGCTCAGCTAATGCTGGTGCCAGGGCTGGCCAGGTTACATTTCAATGAACCAGGACAAAGATGAATTAGGCAAGGTATGGATGGGCTAGCAGATGAGGTCCTTTCTTACACTGTGCTCGCACAGTAGAGAACGTGTGCCTAAGAGCCCCAGCTAGTGGCGTGGGTGGGACTACTGCTGCAGGAGTTCACTCTGTGGCCTGAGCTCCCAGCTCCTGCCCTGTAGTTAGGAGGAATCAGGGAGAACTCCCCATCTGCTGGTATTTCTGAAACCTGGTCTCCCCAACAGCCTCCTTCATCAGCTCATACCTCCCCAGGAAGACCAGGGGTAGAAGCAGATAGAGAGTGATGTGACCCAGCACAGAGCGGGTCCTCAGGAGTGCCCACAGGCACCTTAGCCTCATGTCTAGTTCTCACCCTGTGCCAAGTCCACGCTCACAGAGAAACCCAAACTGCTTTCCACCACCTCTGCTCTGCTGGCCCAAGCAGGACCAAGAAAGGCAAGAGGCAGGGAAGCATCGAGGCCTGTCCCTGCAATGTGCGAAACCTCTGGCAGTTACCTTGAGGCATGGCAGGCTTGGCCTTCTTTGCAGGTGCCACCTCATCAGTCCTGGACTCAGAAAAAGACGCTGTCCTGCTGGGAGCTGGAGTCTGGGTGGTACAAGGAGAGGAAAAGATTACAGTCACAGGTATGGATGGCAGGGGGTGGGGAGAAGCCACTAGTTCTTATAGCCCCAAAGAAATCAGTTTCCAACAAGTATGTACAACGTTGTTCTTTAGAAGCTGCTTCCAAAAATACTATTCTATCCATCTTCTGAGGTAGGAATTAATAACATCTCATGTTACAAATATACAGATGGAGAAGTCAGGATTTTAACTCAGGTGTGACTTTAAATCCTCAGTCTTTCCATTATTCTACCTTATCTGGGGCACACACACACACAAAAAAAAACCCTGGCACAGGGATCCAGAAACCAATCTTGCACTGACTTAGCCATATTTCCCCTGTGCCCCTGAATGGCAAAGAAGGGCACTATATCCTAGATTAGGGGACTGGGGTGGGAAAACAAGATGATTCCTTCTGTTAAGGTAGGAGGAAGGCTGGTACCTACCGATGTGCTCCCACTGGCATTGAGGAGGAAGTTGGCAGTGTGGGCTGCTGTGGGTGGCTGATTGGGGATAGGCCGGTGTCCTAGGGCCATGCCCACGATGGCTGTCATGTGAGTCTCTGTGCCAAAGACGTGGATGGGGATCCCAGTGGTCTTCCCTGTGCAGGAAGGAGAAGAACCCATGATTCAAGTCTTTAAGTGCCCAAGTACATGGGACTCCACATAGGCCCCTTTACTGCCCCTGCTCAATGTCTGGTGCTTTTGGTACAAGAACAATTACCCAGGACAAATCAGCCTTAAAAATTTCACCACCAAATAAATCTGTCTAAAGATCACCCGCTGACAAGAAACAGGTTTACTGGCAAGACTCAAATGACCAAACGCATTGTTAGTGTGCACTGCTCTAGCCTTGGCCTACACCATGGCTCCCCTGGCTCCCCACCCTCCTCAACCCTTGTCACCAGCACTGGCAGGCACCTGCTTCCCAAGCTTGGTCTCTCTGTCCTAAACACCCTACTTGTTGTCCAGGGCTCTACATGAAGTCAAGGATCTCAAAATAAAATAAAATACACACACACACACACACACACACACACACAAGAAATATGGATGTAATACTTTTGTTTTATTTATTTATTTATATTTTTATGTGTTGCTAAGAATGGAGCCCAGTGCCTCACATGTTCTGGGCAAGCACTCTACCACTGAACTACAACCCCAGCCCTGAGCCAGGGATCTTGACCTAACTGATCTCTCATCACTCAGCTCAACCCAGGTGCTACCTGGCCTTCAAGGCCATCTCCACATGCATAGAATCTTCATCCAATTGCTTATCTGTCTGATGTTCCAACTGTGAGAATGCAATTTGGTAACTTTCACTGTGCTGCCCTAGTGCCTGGTTCATAGGAGGTACTCCATGTTAAGTAAATGAAAACCAGCATTTGGTACCATGTCAAGTGATTTAGGCATGCGGGAGGGGGCTGGTGCTTGGCAGCGACACCAAATTTGGATAAATGTGGGAATGGAGATTTTCTCTTTGATCAGAGGGCAACTTCACCAAGCAAGAACATTTTCTATCTGTCTCACTCTGGAACTTCACATAAAGTCCTACTCTAAGCCGGGCGCGGTGGCGCACGCTTGTAATCCCAGCACTTTGGGAGGCTGAGGCAGGAGGATCGCGAGTTCAAAGCCAGCCTCAGCAATGGCGAGGCACGTAGCAACTCAGTGAGACCCTGTCTCTAATAAAATACAAAAAAGGGCTGGGGATGTGGCCCAGTGGTCGAGTGCCCCTGAGTTCAATCCCCGGTACCACAAAAAAAAAAAAAAAAAAAAGTCCTACTCTACACAAAACTGTTTTTAGCAACAGTACTTGCATTTTAAGACCAAAGCTGCTGGTCCCCAACTTCACCTGCTTCAGGTTCAATCAGGTTGACTTAGGGAGACCCCATTATAGTTCTGACTGACGAGACATGACCCCTGGCTTCTTGGAAGCTCTGAGTTGAGGATTTCATGAAGCCAAGAGTCACGCAAAACACAAAAGGGTGAAAGGAAATCAACATGGTACCACACCCCCACCTCTTTTCCTCCCCATCTCAACTAGGGGCAACTCTCTCCTATTCTGCCACTTGCTCGACCCCTCTCCTCTTTCTTCCACACGCCGGCAACTAGTGGTCCAGCGCCTGCTTCCTCTACCCCTTCCACCTCTCACTCCCAGCACCAATCCTATAATGGAACATGGCCACAGCCTCTTAGGTGGTCTCCCTGCTTCTACTGCTGCTGCTCTTCCATCTACTCCCCACTCAGCAAAGAACACAGTCAAACTGTGCAGTTCCTCAGCCGAACCCTCTCATGGCTACTATGCTGGGGTCACAGCAAGTCTTTCCATGTTTGTTTGTTTGTGATAAGGTCTTAGTATGATGTTCTGGCTGGACTTGAACTCATGACCCTCCTGTCTCTGTCTCTGAAGTAACCGGGATTACATGCATATCACTGTGCCTGGCTCTATTTCTTAAACAGAGTTGAATGACAATGCTCTCCTGCCTATTCTCAAGTTTAGACAGGTACCTTGTCAGGGGGTAGCTGGGAATGGAAGCAGAAGAAAGTTACACATCCAGAACAGGGGATGGGAGAGCATGAAAGAGCCCAAAGATCAACTCTCTTGTAGCAATCCCAAAATGGCAGGCCACAGACCCTCAGGATGAGAGAGAGAGAAAAGTCCTTCATCTTACCAACTTCTCCCATCACTCGTAAGCCCTCCTGATAGTTGGGGCCACCTCTTCGAACAAAGATTGTGACCTCGTGCTCCTTTAGAGGACCCTGGTAATCTCGAATTGCTCTCACAATGCCCTGGAAGCCCAGAGGAATGAGAGTTATGTAACTAAAACAAGCAGCCACAAACCACATATCTATAACCATGATAAACAAATGTACCAGGTATACAAGTCAAGGGCTGCTTCCCCTGAAGCACGGCAGGCACAAGTAGTCAAGGATCACACACATGGCTACTGATCTGTGGAACCCGAAGGCCCAGCACATGACCACCTGTAACATTGCTGAGGTGGGTCTGTGGGGTGCCCAGAGCCAACCTCCTCAAAATCCTGGTGCACTAGGCCTCCAAAATCAGTAGGGCTTGATGGTCTTTCTCTTGTCCTAAGTCATTTTACCACTTGTTGCAACTGCGATTATTTGTGTGTCTGTGTTGGGGTCCTAGGCAAGGTACAGAGTCTTCTTCAATGCAAAAGCTGCTTAAATGATTTAGGGGAACAGCTCTTCCTATGGATATCTGTCCATTCTGGGAAAATTGGAAGCTGAGAAATGCATCCAGTACTATTTCTCCAAGCAGAGGGCAAATTTATGAGCTGGAGGCTAATTTCTGCCACCAGTGGCATTTTACAGAAAGCTCTATGCTGTTTCTGCTCCACATCTACCAATCCTTACCTAGAGTGCTGCCTTTACTGCAGAGGGTTAATCCCAAGTTAAAACAAAGGCTACCAAGAAGCGCCTGTTTTAGATTTGTCCACTGAATCAGGTCTAGTTAAGGAGACCCTGTTTTAGGCAGGACTGATGAAGCATGGTCCCCCACTTCCTTGAGAGCTCAGATTTCCAAGGCTGAGTTTTGTTTTTTTGTTTGTTCGTTTGTTTTAAGTTGTAGATGGACACAATACCTTTTTTTAAAAAATATTCATTTGTTTTAGTTTTATACAATGCCTTTATCTTTACATAGTGCTAAGAATCGAACTCAGGCTGTGCACGTGCTAGGTGAACGCTCTACCGCTGAGCCACAACCCCAGCTGGACTCAATACCTTTATTTTTTAAATTTTATTTATTTATTTTTGTGTGGTGCTGAAGATCAAACCCAGTGCCTCCCATGTGTTAGGCAAGCATTCCACCACTGAGCTTCCAACCCCAGCCCCCAAGGCTGACATTTATTCTTTTTTTTTTTTTTTGGTGGTACTGGGGATTGAACTCAGGGGCACTCGACCACTGGGTCACATCCCCAGCCCTTTTTTGTATTTTATTTAGAGACAGGGTCTCACTGAGTTGCTAAGTGCCTTGCCATTGCTGATGGCTGGCTTTGAACTGGCGATCCTCCTGCCTCAGCCTCCCAAAGTGCTGGGATTATAGGCGTGTGCCACCGTGCCCGGCATTTATTCATTATTTTTAAAACACAAAAAAAATGACTGTATTTGGCACGTGTTTCTGCATAACCCCACTGAGCAACAGTACAGAATAAATAGCCTCCTGAGGTGACTACATTGAAAGGGATAACTCTTGAGACACATTGCTGTCACCTGGCCATTTTTGTTTTCTTTTTTAGTTATCAATGGACCTTATTTATTTAAATGCAGTGCTGAGATTCAAACCCAGTGCCTCACACATGCTAGGCAAGTACTCTACCACTGCACTACAATCCCAGCCCTGGCTGTTATATTTTCCTTAAAGCTTGTGGCCATGGCCCTGCCCCACGCACAGGGACCCAGGCTGGTGGATCCCTGGCTGGATCAGGGCAGGAGTCCATCCAGCCAAGCCATCAAAACACCTTCCTTTTCTAACATTTTGTAGAAGGTGCTAGTGACCAAGAGATAAAAGACCAGGAGATACACAAAACCCAGAGTCAGGACAGGATGTTAAAAATGAGGACAAGCTGGCCATGGTGGCGCACACCTGTGATCCCAGCACTTTGGAGGCTGAGGCAGGAGGATCGCGAGTTCAAAGCCAGCCTCAGCAATGGCGAGGCACTTAGCAACTCAGTGAGACCCTGTCTCTAAATATTAAAAAGGGCTGGGGCCAGGCATGGTGGCGCACGCCTGTAATCCCAGCACTTGGGAGGCTGAAGGAGGAGGATCGCGAGTTCAAAGCCAGCCTCAGCAATGGTGAGGCACTTAGCAACTCAGTGAGACCCTGTCTCTAATAAAAATACAAAAAGGGCTGGGGATGTGGCCCAGTGGTCGAGTGCCTCTGAGTTCAATCTCTGGTACCAAAAAAGAAAAAAAGGGCTGGGGATATGGTCAAGTGGTCAAGTGCCCTGGAGTTCAATCCCTGGTAGCAAAAAAAAAAAAAAAAAAAAGAAAGAAAAAATGAGGACAACTATGCCAGTCCCACAAACTGATCCTGAGAAAGGAGGAAAGCAAAAAATTTGCTTTTTCCTTATGCTTCAGATGGGAGAATTATGGTCCACTGTATGTCACCTGCTTGCCCAGAGACACACAGGTTACACACAGCTTCAGATCCACCCCTCCTAGGGTCTTCTGCACCCACAAGGACCTGGGGTTAGGTTTAATCTCCAATACAAAAATGGGGGTGGGGGTGGGGAAGGACACCAACCCTGGGGCAAGATCTCCTAACCTGGACTGAGTAACCCATGAGAACCTGCCTCTGACTCAAACCTTGTTTTCCCCAGAAAATGCTACAGCTGGTTACCTTGAAAGTGGCGGCCACATTGGTGAAGTTTGCAATGCTGCCTCCTATGATGAGGATCTTGCCTGGGTTTGGAATAAACATCAAAAAATGGTTAGAGAGGTAGACTTGATAATTGTCCTAGAAATCCAACTGAAGGAGTTCTCCTCTGAGCAAAGGTCTCCATCTGTGTGAGGCTGTATAAGGGAGCAAGCAAGATGGTCTCTCCTATGCCTAATCAGGCTTCTTTGCCCAACTCTCCACTACTCTCACTATTGGGTGGTGGTGGTCATTCAAACCCACAATCCCTACATCATTCCTAGTTGATACCCAGAAATCCAGTTTGGTTTCTGGATACCTCTGATGAGATGGGAAAGTTAGCATCTCTCTCTTTCACCTTCTTTCCCTTTCTCATTTAAGGGAAGGGGAATGGGTATTCGTCCCAAAACTATAGGCACACTGTGATACATAAGGTGATACATAAGGTCACTAAGAACTGACTTTACGTCAGGTGCAATGGCATATGCCTGTAATCCCAGCAGCTCAGGAGGCTGAGGCAGAAGGATCACAAATTCAAAGCCAGCCTTAGCAACTCAGTGAGACCCTAAACAACTTAGCGAGACCCTGTCTGAAAATAAAAAGGAGTGGGGATTGGCTCAATGGTTAAATTCCTCTAGGTTTGTCCTGGTACAAAAAGAAAAAAGGAAAAAGAAAAAAAAGTTGTTCCCACTGGGTCATCCCAGGAGAATGGGTCGGGTGTGAACATGAACACAGCTAGGCCTTACCATCTGGGTGTTTCTCACGGGTCATGAGGGAAAGGATGGTCTTGGCATAGTCGTAGGTCTGCTGCTCACTTGGGGCACCTGAGTATTCTCCATAGTTGGCCAGCTCATTGACACCCCCCAGGTCACAGATGGTATCACTGCCAGGGAGACACAGAAGTCAATGCTGGCTTGGGGCAAAGGAAAGTAGCCTAGTGCCTGTGAGAACATATTATCTCCACCCTGAAGCACTGAAGTCAGCCTGTGTAACCTGCACCTGGACCTCCAACCCTCAATCCCCATGCAAGCCTCACTTGAAGGCCAGACTCCAGAAAGAGTCTCCTGGGCAGTGAACTCCGTGAGCCCTGTGCACCAGAGTTCTGGGCAGGCAGTGTGGGTAAAACGAACAATAAGCAACTGCCCAAGATAAAAAAAACTGCACATCACAGGAACCCCCAACAGACTGCCCAATGGAGAAAACTGTTGCAGTCAGAGAAACAGCACCAGCCAGCCAGAGGGGATGTGGCAGACCCCACTTCTAGAACGGGCAGAGATCTAATTTTTAGAGAAAAAATTGTTGATTACTGGAAAGAATGTAGAATATGATCCAAATATTTCTACAAAATAAAAACGTATAAATATTTACATGGGCATTAAAATGCTGCAAGGACATAGAGTAACGTGTTCACCAAGGTGACTTGGTAGGGAGACAGGCAACTTTCACTTGCTTATTCATTTTCTGTATAGGTTATAATTGTGCATGGGGCACACAGGAATTAAAACTTATAAAAATAGGCCGGGCATGGTGGCACATGCCTGTAATCACAGCAACTCAGGAGACTGAAGCAGGAGGTTTGCAAGTTTAAGGATAGCCTCAGCAACTTAGCAAGACCCCGCCTCAAGACAAAAAATAAAAAGGGCTGGGGGCGGGGAGGGGGCAGGCTTGGTGGCGCATGCCTATAATCCCAGCATTTGGGAGGCTGAGGCAGGAGGATCGCCAGTTCAAAGCCAGCCTCAGCAATGGCGAGGCACTTAGCAACTCAGTGAGACCCTGTCTCTAATAAAATACAAAAAAGGGCTGGGGATGTAGCCCAGTGGTTGAGTGCCCCTGAGTTCAATCCCCGGCACAAAACAAAACAAAACAAAAAAAAAAAAGGGCTGAGGGTATAGCTTGATAGTAAAGCACCAAAGCACACCTGGGATCAATCCCCGTTACCAAGAAAGAAAAAACATCGGTACCAAAAAAGAACAAACATCGTAATTTCGAAGTAAATAAGATTACAGGAGACACTGTTCTGAGAGGTTACTGCTTTTATCTGCCCCATGAGTTCCTAGCCCACAAAGATGAGAAACCAGAGACCTCCAAGTCACACAGGAGTGGGTACCGGGTACACCAGGCTGGCATGCAGTAACCCCCTCCTGTCACCTGTACACAACGGAGGCGCCACCTCCAGCTACCATGGTCCAGATCCTCCCCTTGGGGTTCAGCAAGGTCAGCTTCAGGCTTGCCCCACTTTTGGCATCCAAGTCTGCAATGTAGGCTTCCTAGGGACCAGAGAGCAACAGGAGGATCTTTGGGGTGCCCCCTTCATAAGGTCCCAGATTCCCTGGAGACACATGAAGAGGTCAATCACCTTAATGGGATGGGGGAAGAAGGGACTGTGAGGTGAGGGCCACACACATGTGGGACAAACATGATGGTATCTTCAAATACCAAAACTACCCACAGCTACAGTCACCAGCTGGAGACAAACTTCCCAACTCCAGAACTTCACTGCATCACTTCGTTTTTGCCACAACCCCTATGCACATGTGCCTGCTTGGTACACATACCTCTCTCTCCTCTCCTCCCCAGCTCTACCCCTTCTTCCAGCCCAGCCTGGGTGGCTTCAGAAGGCCTGACCCTGCTGGGAGGACTCAAGAAGATGGGGTGGGAAGCAGCAATTAAAATTCTCAGCTACAGTGGTGCGAGAACTACTTTCCCTTCCTGACGGGATCAGGGGGAGCCACTTGGAATTAAAGAGAAGCAGCAAATCAAGTTAAGAGCCCAGGGAGGTTGATTGAGAATGAAGTCTAAAAGGATTTCTGGCTGGGATTCAGAGGCTTGGCAGACTCCCACCCCCACCCCACTGGGATTTTAAGAAATTAAATGGTTCTCGATCTTCCTTTCCCTGCCAAATACACAGCCCAGGAGGGGGCCTAATGCTCATCTGAGATTAGTCACTTGTTCCCTGACCCCATCACCCTCCATCTCCTCTTCAAACCTGCCTCACCTCTGGATATGCTTCGCGCCCGAAGGGGGGAGGAAACTCTATATCACCCCATTTCACTTTGCAGATGTAGTCGGCAGTGGCATCTACCTTGGCTGCCAAGTCAAGGACATAGACACCATCCTTGGTCACCACTGCAAGAAAAGGAGAGGGATTAAGATACCAACTCTGGTCCCAACTCCTCCACCAGACTCTCCCAAACAACCCCTGTGGCGTCCCTCAAAGGCCTGGGAACCCCCTAAGCACCTGGAAACTCAGCTTCCCCCTATTAAAGGAAAGACATATTCTCCAAGACCACTTCCTAGTCCCTGACCTTTTGGTATTAGGACAAGGAGGTCTGTACTCATTGCCATGGCAATTTTTAGACATCTTTATAACATGCTATGCTCCCTGCTTTAAATATTTAACCATTTTTCCCTCCATGGCCCTGCCATTAAGAAAAAAAAAAAAAAAAAAAAAAGAAAAGGTGGCAGGGGTACAGCTCAGTGATAAAGCATGTGCTTAGTATGTATCAGGTCCTGGATTCCATTCAAAGCACCAAAAAAATAAATAAATAAATTTAAAATTTAGGAATAAAAATTGAAAATGTGTTCAAGACACATTATTGCCAGAATACCAGCCCAGGTGTGTAGCTCTGGGATTCCTGGGGTCCTGCTAGGGGGAAGCCTTGGGTACAATGGGTGCCCAACCAGCACAATTCACTTACTGCTGCCTTACTGAACATCCGTCTTCCTTTCCCCTCAGGGCCATTTAGCTAATTAAGTTAGCACATGGCCATCTGGCCCATTAGAGGGACTGCATCCTCAGCTGGAATCTGATTTAATTTCTCAGCCTCCTGGACTTTGCCCTGGGAGGCCCTGGCCAGAAAGAGCCCACACCACTCTCCCACACCACCTATCTCCTTCACAGCCAGAAAGGCCTGCAGCAAGCTCTTCCCAGAGTTGGGGTCAATGATTGACCAACTCCCAGAGAGAGAAGGGCAGGTGCAGCCTCCAAGTACACCAAGGAAAAAAGGGCCCGAGGGTGAAACAAGGGCCCAGAAAGCCTAACCCACTGGCAGGAAAAGCAACTCAGCACAGTCAGATCAGAACCAGGACTTCCCCATCACAGGACAAATTAAGGCCAAAGGAAGAAGTTAAAATCGGCTAAAAGAGGAATGATCTGTTTTCTGAGAGCTCAGAAACAGTAGTTGGCCCCAAATGAGCTTGAAAATCCCTCCCTACCTGCACACCAGTTGTGTACAGCCCTACGGCAAGCAGAGGTCTGGCTCTCTGAACACCAAAGCCAGGCTTATTATAGGCACTGGGACCCAGTTATAACTGACCCTTGTCCCATCCCACCCAAGTAGGGTCTGTTACCGAGAGGGTTGATCTCCAGGTAGGTGAAGTACAGGTCCTCATAGAAATTGAAGAGGCCAGAGATGAAACTGGCCAGAATTCTAGAGGGGAGAGGGAGAGAGGGACAGTCAACCCATCAAGCGGCAGACTCAGCAGGCCCTTGCCCCCAGCCTCCACAGCAATCTCTCACTAACACTGACAGCCCCATTCCTGACACCTGCCCTGCCGACCCCTAGCTCTCCTCTGCAAACCCTGCTCCCCGGATGTCACTCTTCAGCCACTGAGGTGGAAAGAAGCTGTCAGACATGGAGCTGGGGGGAGGAAGAGCCAGACAGACAGGGGCAGGGAGGTGAGGGATGCTGACAGCATTGTGCAGTGTGACTTGGACAGCACTCCACCCCCACACATGGCGCTCTTCCTCTAGATAAGGGCTATGCCTACCACCTGCTCCCAGCCAGCCAGACAGGCCCGCTATGCCTCCATTGGTCTGTGCCCAGAGCCCATCAGTCTCCCCATCCCCACTACCATCCCCGTCACTCAACTCTTTTTTGTCTTCAGGGGCATGGACCAACAGGTGTTTCTTGATATCCTCAGGATTCAGCCTCTCATCCACACCGACAAGGAGCTTCTGGGCTTTGGCATCCACATCACCCACATCCACGCCCCCCTCATGGTGGAACAGGACATAGTCCCCTTCGCGGGTAGCATAGATGCAGACATAAAACTCCTCCAGCTTGTAAATAAAGACAACATGGAGTGGGTGAAGGGCAGAGTTGAACTCATTTCTAAACCCAGCAGAAAACATTCACCCAGAGAAAACCTGTTCACCATCTTCCCCTCCGGGACAATGAGGAGAGCAGAGGCTACTACCTCCCTGGCTGAGCCAATGTGACTCCAGCTAGGGGAAGCAGACATGACTTTATGTCCCTCATTATCTGCCCTAACTCTGTCCTGCTGAAACTAAGCCCTTTCTAGACTCCCTGCTCAGACTCAGGTCTGTAGTACCCTCCCACACACAGTCCAGCTCCAGTGCCCCTGGTCCCGTTGGCTTTTCTACATAGGTTTTACCTCTCCTTTCATCATTTTAAGGTAGACAAACACCTTAAGATGAAAAGACCCAGCTTGGAACTGCCTCACATACCTGACTGTGTGGGACAAACGGTTCAATCAGAAAGTTCTTGAGAAAGCCTCTGGCCTTGCCAACCTGTGGAGAAATTGTGGGGGATGAAGCTCAGAGGGACAGCACACCTTGCTCCCCAGGGAAGGAGGAGATGGAGTCCAAGCACTATAACCATGACACCCAGAAAGGAGATTTTTCCAGAAGCCAGGGCAATGGGGTCATGGGTTCCCAAGGTCAAGAAGCCCTTGAGATACCTCTTTTTACTCCCTTGCCCTGGTACAACTGCACCTGGACACACACTAACCTTGCATGTTTGCTTTCTGCCTCCTCTGGCAGCTCAATGTTGCCCCACCCCAAAAGGGAGAGATGAGGACTCCTCTCCTGCCCCACCACACAATTAAATAGCTCAGACAAATCAAGGCCATCCAGAGCTCAAGCAGAGAGATAGGCACTTGGGAAGGACAGGAGATGAGCATTCTGCTTTGTATGCCTTGTAGGCACAGTGACCCAGCCTGAGGACATGAGGCCCAGCCTGGAAGGCTGGGGAAGAGAAGAGCCAGTGCTTGATGGGGAAAACTATTCCACACAGATTTTACTGGCTGAGGGCAACAGGCCTGCAGAGCTAATCAGTCTGAGTGGGTCCCTGGCGGCAGCCAAGGCGAGACAGTGCTCATCCCAATATGTCCTGAACCCCCCACCCGGCCTGTGCGTCATTGCTGAGTCAGGGACCAGACAGTGATCCATCAGAGGTAATGAGCCGCTCCTGCCGGGTGCAATGCTGCTGCCAGCTCAGATGTCCCCAATATCCCCCTCCCAACAGCCAGCTGAGGAGAAGGGCGCTTGACATGCTCCCTGAGGACAAGCAATGTTCAACCTTCAGCCCCACCATCCTCTCCCCAGAGGCCTGGGAACTCAAAGATCAGATGTTTTTGTCACCAGGCCCATGTGCAACTTCAAGGACCCTTCTTTACCCATGAGGTCAGAAACTGAAGTTTACCATTAAGAGCTACTTTGAGGAAGCCCAATAAAGAAAGAAAACATCTCCATTGCTACCTCATTTCCTATTTCCAGCCAAGGAAGAAAAGCTCATCCCTGGTCCACACTTACCCCAGATGATTATCAAGCCCTTAAGAACTGTGGGCAAAGCCAAGTACAGCAGCATTCCCAGGCTAAGCCAACCCTCAGTCCCACACCCTCCCTTAGTCTTCCACTCCCTTGAAGAGTAGGAAGAAACACACTTATTACTGAGCACCCCTTCACCTTCTTAAACTCTAGCTCTCTTATCTACATAGTTGAAATTAATCACTGAGCTGGGAGAATTAAATTTACTCTTTCAGCATTATCAACTAACTGTCTCATCCAAGGGTTTTGGCCCAGTACATCTCTCTGCCTAAATGATGCTGCATCTCCCATTTTCATCTTATTATCTATCCTTTTTGGTAAGAATGTCATCACAAGCAGTTACCATAAGCCCTTCGAAAACTGGAAAGAAAGCAGTTCCCAGAATGGGCCTCAAGAGTCTTATTTCATGATCATTGTTAAAGAAACAGACCATTCCCACCAGCTCTCCAATTCTACCTCTGCAATATATCTTGTCTGAATCAGTAGCAAAAGGAGTTTAGATTCCCCTATAATAAGCACAAAGACTGGCCCTGCTGCCCAAGGCTCCAGGACAGGGCAGCTCCACAAACTCCCACCTCCCCTGGCTGCCATGACTGGCTGTGGAGGTAAGCCACAGTTGCTGATCTGGATGTGACCATGTTGGTTCTATTACCAAGCACCTCCACCCTGACCCTACATCTGGACTCACCGTGGCCTCATGTCCCAGTCGTGGCTTTAGCCAAGATCTGACTCCATCCAGAGTGAGGTTGACCCCAACTAGGCCAAGCTTTCCACGTCGTTTGATCAGCTGGTCTGGCTTGACTACCAACCTCTGGAAAGAGAGGAGTTGGTATTCAGAATAAGGAAGAAGAGGATAGCATAAGAAGTTAACAGTTTGGGGACCCAAAGCACAGGGCAACATTACACTCCCAAAGTTTACCTCTTGTCTATCATGGTCAGCTTCCCTCACCTCCCCCAGCCTAATCTCTCTTTTTTTTTTTTTTATATTTGGGAATTGAACCTAGGGGCACTTAACCAATGAGCCACATTTCCAGACCTTTTTGTATTTTATTTAGAGACAGGGTCTCACTAAGTTGCTTAGGGCTGAGGCTGGCTTTGAACTTGAGATCTTCCTGCCTCAGCCTCCCAAGCCACTGGGATTACAGACATGCACCAACACACTGGGCTAATCTTTTTTTGACAACCAGGAGTCAAGAGTCATCCATACCCAGGATTGAGCCTGGGAGAGCATATTCTCAATAAATACCTACTGAATGAGAGATTCCCTGCCCTCCCCATGAATGTGTGAGCTTCTTTATTCAACTGTAAACTCCTCAGAACATGGACTTGGCAGAGCCCTGGGGTGACAAGGTCCTTACCTTTGAGGTAATCTGGTCAAACACATCCCTGTCTACTATAAGGTCAAACAGGCAGCATCTAGCTCAATTGCTAGGAAATTTGCTACCACGCAAGCTGCTTCGTAGAGGAAGCAAACACCCACTATGGGTCCTAGTCTGCTCTCAAGGCCCTGCCAAAGAAGCCTAAGAGCTTCCCAAAGCCTTCCCAATGATGGTCCCACAGGGATCCAAAGACAGGAGCTCATATTCAAGACTGACCCCCAGGGTTCTAACCGGCAGCCATTCTACTCAACAGTACAAGGTCACACTTCCTAATTACCCTGACATGTTACTAATATGCTCCACTTGGAGGAAGGAATAACATATACCTGTTTTTTACTAAGCATCTACCAAGTGCCAGGCAGCACGCTAAATGCTCTCTAGAGGCTGCTGCTAATCCTTACAGCCCAGAGTTTATCCCTATTTGACAGAGGGAGAACCTGAAATTCAGAGATGTGAAATGGATGCCGCAGGCCACAATATAACAAATCTCATGAAGAGCTGGGATTTGAACACCAGTTTGGCTAGTTCCAAGCCCATGCCAGGGTACCTCAATCAAAATCAAGACCCTGCTCAGCCCCCTGCAGATATGACGCTGGTAATCTACAATCTATGACCCCCAAAATTGTAGCTGCAGGAATTCTCCCACATCAATTGCTTTCTCCTCACAGACTGTGGGCCTGGAAGAAGGGCTCAGCATGGAAACAGGGCTCACCTGGCTGAGCAGCCAGGGGTGGTCCTGCAGCAGGCGGGCCCAGTCTGTATCAGGGGTGACCCTGGCATACTTGAACCGGTTCTGGATGGCTGAGGTGGTGCAGATGTACTTGTAAAGGAGTTCCTTGCCCGTCTGCTCCGAAATTGCCTTGGCTGACATGGCTGCAGAGGGACCTGCTCTATCTGTTGGGGTGAGAAAAGCCAGTTAGTAGGTACAAGGAAGTGGAGGAACCATCTATTCCAGCAGAACAGACCCACTTTCATTTGCCCCACCAATAAAAATAAATCTCAGCTTTTCTTAAGAAGGAGGAAAAGGGCTGCTCTAGCAGGAGGATGGGAGATCTCAAATGGTGGCTTCTCCGGCAGAGGTCGTGGAAATGACGGGTGAGGGAAAATGGTGAAGCAAAACAAGGTAGCAATGCCCCTGCCCTCAACTCTGCTCTACTCCCTCTAGGCCAGACCAGCTCAGCCACAGCCACATTCATCCTGGAGCAAAGGGCATCTCAAGGGGGAGGCCAGGAATAGCAGGGGTTTGATCCAAATCTGAGCGGTAGCCCCACCCAAGGCGGACACATAGTCGCTGAAACTCACCCTCTGGGTATCTGGACTGAGGAGCACAGCTGGAATTGCACAGAGCTGGCCTTACTCTCCCTATAGGTTTCAGCTCCCCAACACCACAACGCACCCATACACACCACCAGGCCACAGGCCAGGCCAGCAAGTTAACTTCAAGTAGAATCACACTCCCAAGGCCCTGGTTGGGGAGGTGGGAGTCGGGGCAGAAAGCCCAGGACACTGGACTCCCACCCCACCCCTGAGTGCAGAGCAGATACAGGGCGGGGAACTGTGACCTTCAGTACATCCCACCCGCCCCACTGAGTCATCCAGTTGCTAATTTAGAGCAAAACCCACTAAGTAAAACAGAGACCTCTTTGGGGACCTCCCAGTACTGGTCACTTCCAACTGAGCCAGAGCCAGGGAAGAGGCAGAAACCATCCTTGGATCCTCGATGTGTAAAGAGACTCATCTTAGGGGCTAAGGGTGTAAGTCAGTGGTAGAGTGGCAAGCGCCTTGGACTCTGTCCCCAACATTGAAGGGAAGAAGGAAGGTGAGAAGGAGAGGAGAGGGGAGGAACTCATCTTATTTTTTTTTTTTGGTACCAGGGATTGAACTCAGGGGCACTCGACCACTGGGCCACATCCCCAGCCCATTTTTGTATTTTATTAAAGACAGGGTCTCACTGAGTTACTAAGTGCCTCGCCATTGCTGAGGCTGGCTTTGAACTCGCGATCCTCCTGCCTCAGCCTCCCAAAGTGCTGGGATTATAGGCGTGCGCCACCGCGCCCGGCTGAGGAACTCATCTTACAGGAGCCTTAGCGTCTATCGAGAGCATAACCTCAATTCTTAGATGAGGAATAAAAGCTCAGATGGGTTAAGAGAATTTGCCCAAGAAGCCCAAATAATAAGCGGCAGTCAAACCCAAATGCTTCTACAGCTAGGTCCCCAGAAAAATCCAGTGGCCCAAGAGGAAAGAGCACTTCTCCGAAGACAAGGCCTGTGTATTCCCTGGCTTCAGAGGAGAGTCTGTGATGAGAATTTCCTGATCCCCCCATCATCCTGTCAGACACCTATTTTCCCCTGGATAACTCAAGCAGTTACTTGGGGCGAGAAGGAGATGAGAAAAGAAACCAAATCATGCATTCCAAGAGCTTGGCCAGATCAGGATAAGTCACTCCTGTCTCCCACAAATGGAAGTTGTTGAATTAGCTAGGGGAAAAGAAAGTCAAGTACAAATAAACGAGGGTGGAGTTAAGGAGCTGGCAAGTTTACCCACCCAGGAAAGACCAGAACCCCAGGGCAACCCCCTTCCAAATGGCCAGGCTGTGGGGCTTTAGGTTCTAATCCTAGCTTGGCTATCTCCCTCTACCCCCCAGCTAGCCTCCAGCTCAGCACAATGATAGTATTCAGTATGGTGTCAGGCCCAAAGTCTGGTAGCTGGGAAGGGGCTCAGCGACCTTCCAGGTTCTGATCTTTCCCCTGCAATGACTTGTGATTCCTTCTCAGTGAGGTTCTGAAGGAGACACCCCAACCAGTCCCACTGCCCCATGTTCTCCTCCCCCACCCACTTCAGCTCCATTTCCCAACCTTCTTGACTCAGACCAGAAAAACTGGTCCTGAAATCAAATGGGTACACCTCCCCTCCCCTCCTAAACAGAGTGTAGTCCAAGGCAAATCAAGCAGAAAGAGTAGTGGGCAGTGGCAGCAGCAGACCACATCCAGCAGTTCAGACACCTGCAAGAATGATCACAAACTCCAAAGGAAGAAAGCCCCCAGCCAAGCTTCTCCAGAAGAGTGAAGTACAACAGCCACTGAGGCTGGCCTCTCCCAGAGCAGACACAGAAACCAACTGTGGAAAGGACAAGGGAAAGAAAAGCAGCGTTTGGCAGCTGGGGGGAAGTGGGAGATCACAATTTTCTTGATGCCCAGATCAAATCTCAGATTCAAGAGCCCACCTCCACATGGTCTTTGGAAAGTGGGCAGGAAAAAAGACACAACAGGCAGATATAGGATAGAAAAGATTTGCCAGTTGACCAAAACAAGATTTGCAGCAAGAGCACTCTGGCTTAGATGGGGAGATTGAGACAAAGAATTTATAGAGTAACAGGAAGGAGGAGTCTGGTCTCTGCACATTCACTAATGCTGGGTGAGGGGCAATTGGCTCACAAACACAGAGAGGGGACTCAGAGAGAAATCCAAACTTCATTTTGCTCAGTGGTGTTACACTCTACCACTGAACTATATATACTTATCCCTTTTTTGAGACAGGGTCTTGCTAAATTGCTCAGAATGGCCTTCAACTTGCAATCCTGCTGCCTCAGCCTACCTCATCCCTGGGATTAAAGGTATGCACCACCGCACTCAACTGGGCAGTGGCTCTTAAGCTTTGAGGTCTCATGCTGTTTGATAATCTGAAGAAGTCCAAAAAATGGTGCACAAACCCAACTGTGCATATTATTTTAAGGTGCTCACCTGTGACTATGACTTGATGGCCTCCAGACCAACCACCAGGTAAGAACTTTTGCTCCTAGTGACAATGAGACAAAGTGTATACCAATCTGAGTTTGGGAACACCCCCCCCCCCCCCAAAGTCTAAGGCCACTTCTCCCAGTAGCTGAATGTTCCGTCAAACTTGTGATAGATGGGTTTAGGGCAGAGCTTGTACCCCAGGAACTATCCTAGTAACAGGTAAAATGTATACACTATTTGGGGAAAAACGTGCCAAAGATACTACAAACACACATGTACACATTCAAAAAGAGGGACCTTATAAGCTGAATGGGGTATTTTCTGCAGACACAGTGACTCACAGCAGCCATACGGAGCAGGAGCAGAGGCTACCCACAGGAAAGGCTGAATGAAAGGAGCCTGTTCCCCAGGAAGGTATCTCTGGGACACAGCCAGCAGAGAAAAAAATCACTAGGGATGCTACACAGGATCTCTCTCTGGGAAAGGCATAAAGTACTCATTTTGAAGTTATTATCTGTAGAACTAGATTTTTTTTTTTCTTCTTTTTGGAGAGGACAGGCAAGTCCTGGATTAAAGGGGCAGAATTCTTTTTGAGTATTCCCTGTTGCAGCAAGCACAGTGTCAAAATGGGGATGGAGACCAGTTTTACCACTGGCCAAGCTGTTCAAGAAGCTAAGAAGTGAAAATTACCCCTCTAGGCAGCTGGAATCTACCAGCTCTCCCTCATCCAACATTTCAGAAATCCTAGGAGCTGAGCAGGATGAGACACAGCAAAGTTAAAGAGTAGAGACAAGAGGTGAATTGGCAGACCAAACTGTATTATGCACTCCTCCTTTCCACCCCTTCCAAAATCCTCTTCCCAGGCAGACCCCTAGGAACCCCCTAATGGCAGAACTCCTCGGTATCTGCCAAGGTTGGAGATGTCAGCAGGCGCTGTAGCTGGCCCTCTGCCAGGCTGGACAGGAGGGAGACGGCAGCATCCTCCGTCCCCCACCCCCAGGACCTTGCCTCTCGTCCAGACTCCGGGACAGATCAGGGGTGGGGAGAGGCAAGGGCACCACCACTCCCGCCATCTGTCGTTTAGGGGCTGGGCCCGACTGCAGCTCCAAGAGCAAGGAGTGCTCCTCCAGCACTTCCTCGCGGCGCGGCAAGGCCTCGGGCGCCCTGGAGCACCCCGGCCCGCGTGGCCCGGCCCGCTCCCTCCACTTCGGCGTGGAGCGTAATCGATTCTCCACAGAACTGAGAGAACAGGCCTGAGTCTGGTTGCGAGGGGTCTGAGCTGGCGAGTCGCCACCGCTTTTTCTACTTCCCGCTCCGGCATCCGGTGAGGAACCCGGATGGGGGCAAAAGTTGGCCCGAAAAAGCCCGAGGAGGCTCCATCGCAGCCGCCGGGTGGAGCAGAGGGGCGCCAGGACGCGGCAAAGGCGTGGAGGGAAGGGAAAAGAAGCAAGGTCGGCGGCAAGCCCTGTGCAAACTCCTAGGAACTGGAATGAAGGGGGGAGGGCCGACACGAAGTCACCGGCCGGGGTCCCAAACGAAGGCTAACCTAAAGCTAAGACCCCCAAAACTTCCAAGCAGGTGCAGGGAGGGCACGTGAGCATCAAGCCAGTGTCGGGGGAGGCGGTTCCGGGTTGGGGGAGGGAAGCAGGAAGCTCCGGGGGGAGTGGTGGTCTCGCCCGCAGAAACCGCCGCTGCACTCACCTCTCCGCGAAAGTCCGAGCGCGGCGCTCCCTCCACAGGCCCAGGTTCACCCCACTACCCCGAGCGCTCCAGCCGCCGGTAGCCGCCCGGGATCCGGCTTTTGTCCCGGCCCAGGCGCGCTTCTCCCCGCCCCCATCGGCTCACGGCGGGAGCGGCCCCACGATTGGTCACACGCGTTACCTAGCCTGAGCGCCAGGGCTCCTCCCCATTCGCTGCCGTGGTGGCCCCGCCCCTGGGGCGGGATCCTGAGGCTGCTGGGACTTGTAGTCCTACGAACTCCTCCGCCCCAGACGGCCGCCGGGCCCCGCCTCCCAGGAGCCGGCGGGACCGGGGCGGGGACCAGGGGCGGGGCCTCGGGTGGGGAGATGGGCCGGACTAGGGCTGCAGCAGAACGTATGAGGCCTGGGGCCGTGGCCTGATCGTTTCAGGGGCTGGGCCGACGCCCGCTCTGGTCGCGTAGTTGAGGGCGGGAGTTGTTGACTCAAATGGCCGAAGCCCTTCTCTCGGGAGGTGGCGTCCCCTTTCCTGCGAGAAACTGACGTCCTCATCCCAGCCGCCTGTAGTGGACAACACCAAACCAAGAGTCTTACGTCCGCTTCTCAAGCAGCCACAGCAGGCTGCGTTCCGCTCGCACTTGGCGCCTCCCTAGGTCTTGGATGCACCTCATTGAGCGAGTGGGGCGAGGCGTCGAGCCAGGCTAACAGATCAGACCGACCGCCTTAGGTCCCGGGAAGGGGTGAACAAATAGGGCTCGGAAGTCACACTGCATTCCGTCGCTTTCACCTGCACTCTTCAGCGCGGATCTGGGCGAAGCTGAGAATTTAACGGGAGATTCTGACACAGGGCTGGGGCAATCAGTGCCTCTTGTTCCCAGCCAACCCCACACTTAAACACTGGAAGTAATAAGCTGCCACCTCCCTTCTCCGTTACCTGTGAGAGACAGACCATGTTTTCTGAACCAGAAACTGGAACACCCAGTCTGACCGGTGCTGGTGAACTTTAAGGGCAGAAGACTTGAAATCCGACAGTCCTGGAAATCAGGACATATTCACTGCTCCAAAATTCTGGAGCTTCCTTTTCTGCACCTGTAGATTTTCAGAGCTGCACCCTGAACCTAACAACTGTCTAGCTCCAGGAAGAAAGCCAAAATCATCCCCGGACCAGCTCAGGTGATGAGGTCACCCCAGAGTGCATGGAATCATATCTATTCCCCTGCCAAACACCCCAGGTCATATGCACTCTGCAACAATGTTGCCACACTTTTATTAACAAAGCTTCCCCAAGTCTCCCCCCCCCCCCCCCCAAGGTCTCCCAATTCCTTTGAATTCAGGAGTGGAGTAGCCGAACTTGGTACCCAATGCCTGAACTGAGGGTTGCCTGATGGTGTCATTTATTGGTCCCTTCCCTAGCATTTCTCCTCACTGGCTCTCCTCTCTTGCTCCTAAAGTGGAGGAGAGGTCCTAAGGGGTCTTCTACCTCTACCAGGATTGAGCTCCACTTTTACAAAGAACTTCCCCAAATAGTGCAAACCAGTTTTTTTTTGTTGTTTTTTTGTTTTGTTTTGTTTTGTTTTGTTTTGTGGTGGTTTTTGGGGATTGAACTCAGGGCCTTGTGTCTGCTAGGCAAGTGCTCCACCACTGAACTATATCCTCAGACCCAAATAGTGTAAATGTCAGTCAAGGACCACCTCTCCTTGTGTGTGTGTGTGTGTGTGGGGGGGGGGGGGGTATCCCATGAAGGTAGTCCAATTCTAGCTTTGGGGAACAGCAACTTGGTCATTGTGGACAAAACCAGAAGACAGTAGTTAGGAGTAATCAACTGTGATTCAATTATCCCTCTGGTTGGAAGGATACCCTGGTGGGGGCTTGTGCTGCATGTCTGTAATGCCAGCTAGAAGGATGGCAAATTGAGGTCAGCCTGGGCAACTCAGCAAGACCCTGTCTCAAAAACTAAAAAGGCCTGGGGATGTGGCTCAGTGGTTAGAGCACTCCTGGTACCACAAAAAAAAAAACACTAATAGGGAAACAGACATCCAGATGGAAAATAAACTATAACACTATAATGAACTCTTTGTATGTCAATTTGACAATGTCAATTAAAAAATGTTAAATGCACTTGCCCTTTACTTCAGCAATTCCATTTCTTTTCTTTTGTTTTAATTAATTTTTTAGTTTTAGGTGGACACAATATCTTTATTTTTATTTTTATGTGGTGCTGAGGATCGAACCCAGTGCCTCACGCATGCTAGGCATGCACTCTATCACTTGAGCCACAACTCCAGCCCCCATTTTTTTTAAATGTATTTTTAGTTGTTGATGGGCTTTATTTTATTCATTTATTATATGCGGTGCTGAGAATCGAACCCAGTACCTCACATGTGCTGGGCAAGCACTTTACCACTGAACCACAATCCCAGCCCTCCAGCAATTCCATTTCTAACAATTTATTCTTCACATATGTTTGCATATGTTCCTGAAGTGTTGCCGCCTGTAGCGCTTGGAGCAACGGAGCCGCGGGAAGAAGTTCAGAGGCAAACTGGAGACAAACAGCTTTTTATTCTGATAACTTTTCTCTCTGGTTCTAACAACGACTAACACACGCCACACACACCACCAAAATGGCGCTGACCTGATCAGCAATTTTGGCCAAGTCACTCGAGATCCCGGGACAAGTCCCGTGAGACTACGAAAGGCGACAATGCCCAAATCTCCACGGCTCATAGTCAACCACAATTTAAGCCATCTCCTCAAACAGGGCTCTTGCATTGAAGATAGGGATATTTGTGTTGTCTATACTAGTGGATCTCTATCACTTTGAATACAGCCCAGCATGTAGTAAGTGCTCAATAAATATTCACTGACTAAGGCCTTTATCTTGATGTTGCCAGGCCCAAGCTTGACTAGTCCTGGGCAGGAGCAATAAGAAAGTAACTGTTTAGCGAATAAGGATGTAGAGGTGCTGCCCTGAGGGACCATGAGCCAACCACTGAGGTTTTCCAGTTCTCTCAGTGGTCCCACTGCAGGCCTCTACTCTTTTTTTTTCTTTTTTTCTTTTTTTTTTTTTTGTGGTACCGGGGATTGAACTCAGCGGCACTCGACCACTGGGCCACATCCCCAGCCCTTTTTTGTATTTTATTAGAGACAGGGTCTCACTGAGTTGCTAAGTGCCTCGCCATTGCTGAGGCTGGCTTTGAACTCGCGATCCTCCTGCCTCAGCCTCCCAAAGTGCTGGGATTACAGGCATGCGCCACCGCGCCCAGCCAGGCCTCTACTCTTAACCCCTACCCGCCCAGAGAAGATTTTCATTACCCTATAAAGCCCCCACAGAGGTTCCTCTGGCCTACCATGGGGTGGCTGGCGCCTCACCAGGGACCTCGCCAGGGACCTTGCCAGGGAATTCTTGCCTCCTGGGAAGGATAAGCCTCCCAAGAAAGTAAAGTCTAGAATAATTAGTGAAAAACAAAAGATGAAGATTCAGAAAAGATAGTTTTAAAGATGAAGCCCTGATAGGTCCAGTCCACACAGGAGCTGGAGCTAGACAACTAGAAAATGGCTCCCTTGGGCTGGGATTGTGGCTCAGCGGCAAAAGCGCTCGCCTCGAACATGTGCGGCCCGGGTTCGATCCTCAGCACCACGTACAAATAAACGCATGTGTAAAACTAAAGCAAATAAATAAATATTTAAAAAAAAAAAAGAAAGAAAGAAAATGGCTCCCATGGTTTATTTAAGGGGGTACAACAAAAGCAGGGATAAGGTTACAGGGGTGGAGTCTTGATTCACAAAGTCTTGCAGTCAGCAGGTTGATTGGCATCTTGGCAGGTCATGCCCATCTTAGAGGGGCTGTGCAGCTACAGCAGGTCACCCCATCTCTGGTGCTGTGTGGAACCAGACAGAGTGGAATAGGGCTCACAATGTGTCTAGGCAGTCTTCACAGAGGAACTGTCCACTGGAAGTTCTCAGACACCAGATTATCATATTCATTAGGCTGCGATGCACAATATAGTCCACACACAGTCCACAGGCGGCTCTCAACACTGGCCTGAATTAATCAAGCTGAGTCCCATCTTCTTATTGTTCTCTATGTAACTTAAAAGCTATAAATCTTTTCCTTTTCCCATTTGAATTACTCCCTCCTCTTATGGACTGAGCTGGAGAACAGGTCCTTCTTGCTACATGTAGAGGATTATAGGCATCATCTCCACCCCTGGGGTTTGGGGCACTGTATCTCAGTTCCAGAAGGCTTAGACTGACTAGTGAGTCCATGCCAGATTTTAATCCATTATAGCTACTATTTATTGAGGAGCTACTATGTGAAAGGCATGGGTGCTAGTACTCAATCCTCTCAGCGACTGTTTGAGCTAAGTGTTGTTATCATGGCCCTTGTTACCCTTGTTATGATCCCTTGACTCCATGTCCCTATCCCTCACCCCTACAACCTATTACAGGTGAGAAGGAAAGAAAGAAGATCCTTTCAGTTGGTCTCCCCCATTTGACTGTGAATAACTCAAGGCCTGAGAATGTGCCTGGCTCATTTTGGTATCCTCAGTTCCTAGCATGGAGCTAGGCACATATTAGGCACTCATGATATGCAAGACTGAATAAATGCTGAAATGAATATGTAAGTGAAAAAAAAGAAAGTATAAGGGAACAGAAGGGAGGAGGAAGGAGATGCAGCCAGGAGGAGAGTCTTCTGAGTGCGTCCAGTTCCAAACCCACCTCTGTCCTTGGGATAGCTGGAGTCAGGAGCTTCCATAGAGGTATGTTGTGATCCACCCAGTAAAGAACCAAGGACACATGAACTGTCACACACACCTCACTTTTGCCCTGTACTGATCAGTCTCTTAATAGTGCCAAGGGTCCATGTGTCCCAAGGAGGCTTCCCCTGGAGGGGCAAATAGAGCCCCTCCCTCTAGTGTGACAGTGGCTGCCCACCCCCACAGAAGTTAAAAGCATGGTCAGCCCAGCCCAGCTCCCTGGGCAGAAGTCATCCCAATGGGAAGGCAACCTCAATGCTCAGGGAATGAAGATTCTCCAGGCTCCGGGATGGTCCCACCTTGACCCCCCCGACTCCACCCTCACCCTCTCTCAAGTCCACCAAGGGCTCTTTCCTTTATTTATTTATTTATTTATTTATTTATTTTTTTTGGTACCGGGGATTGAACTCAGGGGCACTCGACTGCTGGGCCATATCCCTAGCCCTTTTTTGTATTTTATTAGAGACAGGGTCTCACTGGGTTGCTAAGTGCCTCGCCATTGCTGAGGCTGGCTTTGAATTTGCAATCCTCCTGCCTCAGCCTCCCTAGTGCTGGGATTACAGGCATGCAAAACCATGCCAGGCGAGGGCTTTTTCCTATGCAATATATTCTTGTGAAATTCCCTGCTCTTTCAGGAAGAGCCTCTGCAGTCCCTCCCATACACACAGTTCATTTACCCTTGACTTTTACATAAGACACATTTAACCTCATCTCTGAATGAGTTTATTATTTTTGCTTCTTGTCGCTCTTTGCCATATTAAGTACTTGGAAATTCTCTCAAGAGCAGCAGGAGCTGAGGTCACAGTGCCAGGCTCTCTGAGGGCCAAAGTCTCTACCCTACCAATCTTAAGAGCTTAAGGCTGTCTCTCACCCTAGGATATTGGGAGGCCTCATCCTGAGCACAGGGTTCATTAACCTCTCTCCCCCATAACTTAGGCACTCTCCCAAGGATGTTCAGTCCCAAGTGCTGCTTATTCAGGGCACCCTGCTCACAGATTCACAGAATGTTAGAACCAAAAGAGACTCCAGAAATCCAACCCTCTTATTTTATAAAGGCAACAAGGAAAACTGAGGCCTCAAGAAGTGACCTTGCGGGCTGGGATTGTGGCTCAGAGGTAGAGCCCTCCTCTAGCACATGGGCGACCCGGGTTCGATCCTCAGCACCACGTACAAATAAAACGCATTGAATAAAACACATGTGTACAACCAAAAGCAAATAAATAAAAATATTAAAAAAAAAAAAAAAAAAAAGAAGTGACCTTGCTCAGATGAGAGGGCAGAGTGACTCAGTCCCTTTGAAAACCATTTAGTGCTATCTAGTAAAACTGAAGAGTCACTGAGAGTCTGCAGTTGCACTCCCAGGTCTGTACCCTGGAGAATCTCACGCACACAGGTGCCAGGAAACACATGGGAGACTGTCCTAACAGCACTGTTTAATAGGACCCCAAACTGGAAGAATCCCAGATAACCTTCAACAGCTAGAAGGATAAATAGATGATGGCAGATTAAAATGAATGAACTGCTGGGTGTGGTGGTGCATATTTGTAATCCCAATGACTCAGGGAACTGAGGCAGGAGAATCACAAGTTCAAGGCCAGCCTCGGCAATTTAGAGAGAATTTATCCCAAAAGTAAATAAATAAACAAAAAGATAAACTAAATACTTAAGGTTGTTTGCAATTCTCAGAATAAAAAGCTAATTTATCTAACATTTAAAGAGCTCCAACAAATTACTAAAACATCACTTAAACTGGGTACACTGGCACATGCCTATAATCCCAGCAATTTGGGAGGCTGAGGCAGGAGGATCACAAGTTCAAGGCCAGCCTCAGCAATTTAGCAAGACTCTCAACAACTTAGCCAGATCCTGTCTCAAAAAAAAAAAAGGACTGGGGATGTATATCAGTGGTAAAGTAACCCTGGGTTCAATCCCCCAAACCAAAATATATAAATAAATAAATAAGTAAAATTAATGAACTGCAGGTATATGTACAAAATGAATGAATGAATCTCAAAAGCATAATATTGGGGCTGGGCATATAGCTTAGTTGGTAGAGTGCTTGCCTTGCATGCACAAGGCCCTGGGTTCAATCCCCAACCCCCACCACCCCACCACATACACAAGCATAATATTGAGCAAAAGACAAGGGAACACAAAATAACAGAAATAAGATCATTTAAATGTAGAGAGAGTCAAAAGAAGTAAAACTAAATTGTATTATTTGGAATGAAAAAGTACAAAGAAAATAAAAGAAATGATGATCACAAAAGACCAGACCTATACAAATTACTGAATGTTATCAATGTGCAGGCATTACTCTACAACACATAATCTTAAAAGTATCTAATTAGACAAATAACTCATATAAGAATTGACCAAAAGCCGGGCGCAGTGGCGCACGCCTGTAATCCCAGCACTTTGGGAGGCTGAGGCAGGAGGATCGCGAGTTCAAAGCCAGCCTCAGCAATGGAGAGGCACTTAGCAACTCAGTGAGACCCTGTCTCTAAATAAAATACAAAAAAGGGCTGGGGATGTGACCCAGTGGTCCAGTGCCCCTGAGTTCAATCCCTGGTACCAAAAAAAAAAAAAAAAAAAAAAAGAATTGACCAAGTAGCTGGGCACAGTGGCACACACCTTTAATCCCAGTGGCTTGGGAGGATGAGTCAGGAAGATCATTAGTTTGAGGACAGCCTCAGGAACTTAGAGGCCCTAAGCAACTCAGCGAGACCCTGTCTCTAAATAAAATATAAAAAAAGTGGCTCAGTGGTTAAGAGCCCTGGGCTCAATCCCCTGTACCAAAAAAAAAAAGGAATTGACCAAAAGATTTGAACAGTTACTTGACCAAAGAAGATATATGAAGGATGCCTAGGGCTGGGGGTTGTGGCTCAGCGGTAGAGCACTCGCCTAGCACGTGTACGGCCTGGGTTCGATCCTCAGCACCACATAAAAATAAGGGCATTGTGTACAACTAATGCAAATAAATAAACATTTTTAAAAAAAGATATATGAGCCGGGCGCGGTGGCGCACTCCTGTAATCCCAGCACTTTGGGAGGCTGAGGCAGGAGGATCGCGAGTTCAAAGCCAGCCTCAGCAATGGTGAGGCACTTAGCAACTCAGTGAGACTCTGTCTCTAAATAAAATACAAAAAAGGGCTGGGGATGTGACCCAGTGGTCTAGTGCCCCTGAGTTCAATCCCTGGTACCACAAAAAAAAAAAAAAAAAAAAAAAAAAAAAAAGATATATGAAAGATGCCTATCTGCACATGAAAAGATGTTCAACATCATCACCCATGAGAAAAATACAGATGAAAACCCAACAACAAGTAAATGTGTTTGTTCACCCTTGTGCAACTTACATTTTATCAAGAGAAACAGGCAAAAACAATCCATAAAACAAAGAAGTTATATAGTGCATCAGGAAGTGGCACTATAAAAAGAGGGAGAAAAAGAAAACAGAATAGAAGAAGGAAATCAGGAATTTTCGAATCAGAGGTTGCAGGTAGAAGGTTGCAGTATTAATTAGGGCAGTCAGGGTAACTGTCCCCTCAGAGGAGAGATATGAGCCTACACCTGAGGGAGGCAGAGGGAGCAGGTGAGTGGCTGAGCCGAGCATTCCAGACAGCAGAACCTGCTAGAACAAAGGCCTTAAGGAAGGAGCCTGTCTAGCAGTTTCCTGTGTAGGGAGCAGTCATGAGGCCCGGTAGCTGGAGCACAGGGATAAGGGCCAGAAGAACCTTCATTCCAGGTGAAATATGAAATCACTGCAGGCTCTCAGAGGAAAGGCACCATGTGACCTGCATTTTAAAAGGAATCTTCTGGCTGCTGTGTTGAGAAAGCCAGGGGACAAGACCAGACCAAGGCGGCAGTAGTCCATGAGAGAGGAACTGCACGTGTATATTTCACATACGTTTCTGTACCCATCTTCTATTTCACAATAAAAGAAGAAATTTGGGAAGCTGGATAGTAAAGGGCTGGATGTGCTCGAATCCAGTTCCTGACAAGGCAATCCAAGCTTACCTACATCCAGGTGCTCTGCCTGGGGCAAACCCTGTCAACTCTCAGCCTCAGTGTTTTATCTGTGAAACCAGGAAAATACCGCCTGAGTCCTTCACTCACCAGAGTATGGCAAAGATCACCAAGGGCTTTGTAAACTGCCAAAAAGCACACATTATTATTTTGTTTTGATTTGATTTGCTTTTTAGACAGGGTCTCACCAAATTGCTGAGGCTCACCTCAAACTCTCAGTCCTCTCAGGTCAGCCTCCTGAGTAGCTGGGACTACAAGTGAGTGCCACTACACTCAGCTAAAGAGCACACATTATTATTGCTATTTTATTGTGCTTTTTTTTTTTAAACAGCTATATTGAGATGTGATTAACATAGTATATTACACATGTCAATTGTCTTGTTTGATGAGTTTCAACACATGTAAACACCCATTAAACCATTACTACAGCCAAGATACATATCATTCACCCTCAAAAATTTCCTTGTCACTCTTTTATAATTTACTGCTCTCTTCCCTATTGCCATATTCCCAGGAAGCCGTAGTATTGCATTCAGGCCATATAATTTGCATTTTCTAAAATTTTATATTATTGGAATCACATAGTATTTTGTTTGTTTGTTACTGGGGATTGAACCCAGGGGCAGTTTATGATTGAGCCATATCCCCAGCCCTTTTTTGTATTTTATTAGAGACAGGGTCTCACTGAGTTGCTAAGTGCCTCGCCATTGCTGAGGCTGGCTTTGAACTTGCGATCCTCCTGCCTCAGCCTCCCAAATGTTGGGATTACAGGTGTGCGCCACTGTGCCCAGCCTTTTTTTTAAAATATTTATTTTTTAATTATAGTTGGACACAATACCTTCATTTATTTATTATTTTTATGTGGTGCTGAGGATGGAACCCAGGGCCTCACCTGTGCTAGGTGAGCGCTCTACCACTGAGCCACAACCCCAGCACCCCCCAGCCCTTTTTATTTGTTTATTTATTTTTTGAGACAGGGCCTCACTAAGTTGTTGAAGCTGGCCTTGAACTTTTGATGTTTCTGTCTCAGCCTCCCCAGTTGCTGGGATTACAGGTGCACCTGGCTCAAAGTCTTTTTTTTTTTTTTTTTTTTTTTTCTAACTTCTTTCACTCAGCATACTTATTTTGTGGCTCATCTATATTACATATGCATCAATAGATCATTCCTTTTTATTGCTGGGTAGTATTCCATTATATGGATAAACTACAATTTGTTTTCCCATTCACCTGTTGGTGGATATGTTTCCAGTTTGAGGCTATTACAAATAAAGCTGCATTGAATGTTCATGTTCAAGTCTTTGTGTGGACATACTTTTATTTCTTTTAGGTAACTTCCTAGAAGTGGAATGGCTGGGTCATACGTAAGTACATGTTTTAACTTTTTATGGGGCTATCAAAGTATTTCCCAAAGTGATTATACCGTTTTACATTTCCACCAGCATTATGAGAGTTCCAGTTACTTGACAGCCTTGTCAATACCTACTAAGGTCTGTCTTTTTGATTTTTTAGAGGTCAATAAACACACACACAGTCACATTCCAGTGTGACAAATCTCCCTTCTTCAACCAGGAGAGAGTTGTACCATATCTGGGCTCCAGGAGAGTCTTCAGAGATCCTACTCTGGGTGACTTCACAAATGACTTTTTTTTTTTTTTTTTTTTTTTTTTTTTTTTTTGGTACTGGGTATTGAACTCAGGGGCACTCAAACACTGGGCCACATCCCCAGCCCTTTTTTGTATTTTATTAGAGACAGGGTCTCACTGAGTTGCTAAGTGCCTCACCATTGCTGAGGCTGGCTTTGAACTCGCGATCCTCTTGCCTCAGCCTCCCAAGTGCTGGGATTACAGGTGTGCGCCACCACACCCGGCTGACATTTTTTTTAATATTTATTTATTTGCTTTAGTTGTACACAATGCAATGAATTTATGTTTACGTGGTGCTGAGGATCGAACCCGGGCCGCGCACGTGCGAGGCGAGTGCTCTACCACTGAGCCACAATCCCAGCCCCACACAAATGACATTTTTTAAAAATATTGTTTTAGTTGTAGATGGACACAATATATTCATTTATTGATTTTTATGTGGTGCTGAGGATCAAACCCAGTGACTCACATATGTGAGGCAAACGCCCTACCACTGAGCCACAACCCCAACCCTCACAAATGACATTTTTTAAAAATATTTATTTATTTGCTTTAGTTGTACACAATGCATTTATTTTTACGTGGTGCTGAGGATCAAACCCCGGGCCATGCACGTGCTAGGCAAGCGCTCTACCGCTGAGCCACAATCCCAGCCCCACAAATGACATTTTTTTTTTTTTTTTTTTGTGGTACCGGGGGGATTGAACTCGGGGGCACTTGACCACTGGGTCACATCCCCAGCCCTTTTTTTTTGTATTTTATTTAGAGACAGGGTCTCACTGAGTTGCTAAGTGCCTCGCCATTGCTGAGGCTGGCTTTGAACTCGCGATCCTCCTGCCTCAGCCTCCCAAAGTGCTGGGATTACAGGCGTGCGCCACTGCGCCTGGCACAAATGACATTTTTAATGATAAGTGGGAAGAGGCCAGTTGCACCCTGGGTGTAGACTAGACTTCGGGCGGGCCCAGAGCTCTGCTGCCCCCTTTTCATCCCATATAAACAACTCTGTCAACTTTTTGCCTGTCTGATCATGGAGGTCCAGGTATTTGGAGACATCTAGCCTTGGAAGTCTAGACACATGAACTTGCTCTTAGATAGATCTATTTCCTTATAGTGGGGAGGCATACACTCCTGGTGGCAGACACTGGTCATTCTGTTGTACCTACTGGACATCTTCTCCACTTCCAGCTCTGCCACCAGCTCCTGGGCCCTGAGTGGATCCATCTCAGCCTAGTATGGGCTTCTAATCCACAGCCTGGGGCAGGTCACAATTCCTATATTGTCAACAACTTTGGGCAAATCCAGTCTTTGATATTTTAATCATTCTAGTGGGCATTCTCCATATCTTCTTTAGTCAAGTAACTGTTCTAATCCCTGGATGTCTTTTCAGTTGGGTTGTCTTACCAAGTTGTAAATTCACCTTGATGTGTGGCAGATTCAAATCTTTTTTTTTTTTTTAATATTTATTTATTTGCTTTAGTTGTACACAATTCGTTTATTTGTATGTGGTGCTGAGGATCGAACCCGGGCCGCGCACGTGCTAGGCGAGCGCTCTACCGCTGAGCCACAACCCCAGCCCAGATTCAAATCTTTGTCTGATACTGATACTTTTTTTTTTTTTTTTTTTTTTGGTACTGGGTATTGAACTCAGGGGCACTCAACCACTGGGCCACATCCCCAGCCCTTTTTTGTATTTTATTAGAGACAGGGTCTCACTGAGTTGCTAAGTGCCTCACCATTGCTGAGGCTGGCTTTGAACTCGCGATCCTCCTGCATCAGCCTCCCAAAGTGCTAGGATTACAGGCGTGCGCCACCACGCCCGGCTGTGTTATATCTTTTTTTTTTTTTTTTTTTTTTTTTTCAGTGCTAAAGATTGAACCCTGGGCCTCTTGCAAACCTAGGCAAGTGTTCTACTACTGAGCTAAATCCCTAGCCCTTGTGTTATGGCTTTTGATTTTACATGTAATAGTGTCTTGTGAAGATCAGAGGATTTTAACTTTAAGCCAAAATTATTTTTCCTTTTTCATGCATTTTCTGCCTTACATCCCCGGGCCTTTTTATTTTTTTAAGACAGGTATTCATTAGGTTGCTGAAGCTGGCCTTGAACTTAGGATCCTCCTGCCTCAGCCTCCTGAGTACCTGGGATTACAGGTGTAAACCACCTGGCACAATTCTAAATCTAGTACTTTTTTTGGTGGTGGTGAGAGGATGGGTAAGGAACTCAGGGTAGACCTTAGTCAAGGCCCACTACAAACAGATGCTCAATAAATATGTTAAACTGAATGTTGAACCCAAGTTATTTTCCATTGTAGCCTCATGCAAATCCTCACATCACTGAGGGTTCTACTATTTTCATGTTCTTTTCGCAGGTGGAATACGCAAGGAGTTCAAGTACCTCGCTCAGGGTCCATGCGAGACTGCCCAAGTACTGTGCCTGCCTCCAAGTCCCAAACTCTCCTGATGGCGGTGCAGGGGCATGCATGCCTTGCCCTGACTTGGAATTTTGCCTCCAACTCTCCAGTTTTGCTGACTGCCTTGCACAGGAAGCTTTCCACGTGGTAGTTCGGGAGGGAACCAACTAACCGCGCGACAGCGATCACTCTGGAGCCCGCCTGGCTCCAGCCGCTGTCCACGCGCTCAGCACCTGCGGACCCTGTGAGCCGCGCGGGCGGCGGCCCAGGCGCAGGCGCAGGCGCACGCCGGGAGGTTGGGGGGTGCGCCGGAGACCGCGACTCCGCAGGAGCCAGGGGCGGGACCGGAAGTCAGTCTGTGTCTCTCGGTTGCTAAGAGACGAGTCTTCTACACGCCAGACAGAAGTTCTGCAGCTTCTTTTCCTCCTTCTCTCCGCTTCAGCTTCTCCAAAGCCGATCACCATGTTGGAATCTGAAGCTGAGACCTTGCGAAGCACCTTTCCCTCTTACATGGCAGAGGGCGAGCGGCTCTACCTGCGCGGGGAGTTCTCTAAAGCCGCCCAGAGCTTTAGCAACGTGAGTCGCTCTCTGAGCCCACCCATCATCCATAACCACTTTCAATTACCGGTACCGCTGAGGTCCTAAGTATGCCTGGAGGACCCTGTTGTGTCCAATACTAATTCCTCATTGATGCACTGCTATCATAGATAAGCCCGGTGCTTGGTCATTTTTTACCAATTTCCACTTTGCATTCTTCATTCTCTGCATTAACAGTGACCTCTCCCTTTACTTTTTTACTTAAATGTGTTGCGATTAACTGACCTTTTATAGAGCAGTCGCGATTTCCCATCAGTGGCTGGAGATTGGTTGGGAGACACATGTAGAAGCTGCGAAGTGTCCAGCACACGGATGCTTATAGAAAGGAAGCGGTCAGTAAAATAATCAGCATTATTATAGTAACCTTGGTATAAATTGCACCACCACATTCTAAGGGGATTGGATGATTTTTCAGAAGACCAGACTCACTGCCAAGCACAGCACATGCCAAGGAGGGAGGTGCAGGTCCTATTATTACTCCATTTCATAGATGAGATAACTGATACAAAAGTTGAGCAACATGCTTAAGCTTACTGAACTAGCAAATGGTAGAGGAAGAGAGTAAGGTTCCAAAGCTAGGCACTCAGACTCCGAACTGAGACCCTATACACGGTGCAGTGCATTGAACTGTAAGATGTTCTTTTTTTTTTTTTTTTTTTTTTTTAACCAGGAATTTAACCCAGAGGCACTTAACCACTGAACCACATCCCCAGCCCTTTTTATTTTTTATTTTAAGACAGGCTCTCACTAGGTTGCTTATGGTCTTGCTAAACGGCTGAGGCTGGCTTTAAACTTGCAATCCTCCTGCCTCAACCTCCAAAGCTACTGGGATTACAGTCCTAAGCCACTGCCCTTGGCTTGTGAGATCTTCTTAAAACTGTTAGCCCACCTCTCCATATACATACCTCTGCCCCACAGGGCTGGGGATGGAATCCATGGCCTCAAGCATGCTAGTCATACACTCTCCGACTGAACTACACCTTCAGCCCATAGCCCACCTTATTCCAAATGATGTAGTAGGATAGCCCATTAACCCATCCTAAGACTTCTGCTAAAGTCAGGCTTCTCAATTGCTACCTAAAGTCTTTTGTCCCTTTTAACCACCAACCACACCCTAAAACCAGAAATGGGTGAACAATTGAGTTTGGGAAACCTACTCTCCTACCCATTTGCCTTTTTGCTGGACCATGTCCCATCCTGGAGCAGCCTGGGCAGAAAGAAAAGATGGCCCCAAGGGAAGGTAGACTTGCATGAGAAGGGATTTCATTCCGGGAAAGACAATAGTTACTTCCTCTTCTTAGAAAAGTAGAAAGTCTTAGAAAGGAGTGGATACAATCAATCTGATGTCCCAGAAAGGACAGTATAGAACAGACTATGGTAATGATCTCAAACAGAAGACAGGACATGAGAAGTGGGGAAAGTGCCCACCCTTAATTTAGAAGACCCCAATCACAATTTCAGTTTTCCTGACATCTTCATCTTAATCCCGTGAAATAGTGATGATTCTCAATTAGTGACATTTAAAGAAAAGGCTTGAGCCAGATATGGTGGTATGTACCTATAATCTCAGCTACTCATGAATCTGAGGCATGAGGATCATGGGTTTGAGGTCAGCCTGGGCAATTTAGGGAGACCCTGTCTCAAAATAAAAAATAAGGGGCTGGGGTTGTGGCTCAGCGGCAGAGCACTCGCCTCGCACGTGCGCGGCCCGGGTTCGATCCTCAGCACCACGTAAACATAAATGCATTGCATTGTGTACAACTAAAGTAAATAATTAAATATTTTTAAAAAAATAAATCCAGGTTTGGTGGTAGATGCCTGTTAGCCTAGAGACTCAGAAGGCTGAGGTAGAGCCAGGCGCGGTGGCGCACACTTGTAATCCCAGCACTTGGGAGGCTGAGGCAGGAGGATCGCAAGTTCAAAACCAGCCTCAGCAACGGAAAGGCACTTAGCAACTCAGTGAGACCCTGTCTCTAATAAAATACAAAAAAATGGGGGGGTGCTGAAGATGTGTCCCAGTGGTCGAGTGCCCCCGAGTTCAATCCCCAGTACCAAAAAAAAGAAGAAGAAGAAGAAGAAGCCGGAGGTGGAGAATTGGAAGTTCAAGACCAACCTCAGCAATTTAAGGACGCTCAAAGCAATTCAATGAGACCCTGTCTCAAAATAAAATAAATAAATAAATAAAAAGGGCTGGGGATGTAGCTCAGTGGCAAAGCATCCCTGGATTCAATCCTTAGTACATAAAATTAAATTAGGTTTTAAAAAGGCTGGGTATGTAGCTCAATGGTAGAGCACTTACCTAGCATGTGCAAATCTCTAGGTTCCATCCCCATTGCCACCAGGGAGAAAAAAAGAAAGAAGAAAAGGCTCTTATTCTGGCATGGTGGCATATACCTGCAATCCCAGGGACTCAGGAGGCTAAGTTTGAGGCTAGCCTCAGCAACTTAGTGTGGCCCTAAGCAACATAATGAGGCCCTGTCTTAAAATTAAAAAATAAAAAGAACTGGGGCCAGGCATGATGGCATATGCCTATAATCCCAGTGGCTCGGGAGGCTGAGCAGGAAGATCATGAGTTATGAGTTCAAAGCCAGCCTCATCAACGGCAAGGTGCTAAGCAACTCAGTGAGGCCCTGTCTCTAAATAAAATACAAAAAAACAGCTAGGGATGTGGTTTAGTGGTTGAGTGCCCCTGAGTTCAATCCCTGGTACCCCTCAAAAAAAAAAAAAAATAGAACTGGAGATGTGGTTGAGTGATAAAGTGCCCCTGGGTTCAATCCCCGAAACAAAAAAAAAAAAAAAAAAAGGAAAAGATAAGTCTAGTGGAATGGATAACCCAAGTTGCAGATTGTCCTAAAATCCATTTTGTTTGTCTTAGCCTTTGAAATTTATTTTGAGATTTGTGATTGAATTTGGCAGCACAAAATATCCTGTGGTCTTATTGCCTGAGAGGATAGGGAGATCATAAGCATTGGTAGTAAATACTTCCACTGAGTAGCATCTTCCCATACCTCAACTAGTGGCTTCCACAATAGCTGTGATTCAGCTTTCTTCAAGATAAGCCACATGCAGGTCAGTGTGTTCAAGTTGACTGAGCAAAGATCAGTGTTGGGCTGCTTTTGGTCTGGGAAGGCACAGAGGCCTGCTTGCTGACCTGAAGAGTCCCCTTGAAGCTGGGCGCAGTGGCGCACGCCTGTAATCCCAGCACTTGGGAGGCTGAGGCAGGAGGATCACGAGTTCAAAGCCAGCCTCAGCAATGGCGAGGCACTTAGCAACTCAGTGAGACCCTGTCTATAATAAAATACAAAAAAAGGGCTAGGGATGTGGCCCAGTGGTCGAGTGCCCCTGAGTTCAATCCCCGGTACCACAAAAAAAAAAAAAAAAAGAGTCCCCTTGAAACTCTGTAGGTTAGGGCTGCACTTTCCAGGTCCAGTTGCTACCTTGCCCTTCCTGGTACCTGCCAACCTGCCTGCTTCCCTTCTCAGGCTCTTCACCTTCAGAATGGAGACAAGAACTGCCTGGTTGCCCGCTCAAAGTGCTACCTGAAGATGGGAGACTTGGAGAAGTCCCTGAAGGATGCTGAGGCTTCCCTCCAGAGCGACCCGACTTTCTGCAAGGTGACCAGCTAGGTGGGACAACTCCGTCTTGTTTTCCCCATTGCCGTTGCCTGTAGCAGCCTCTGGCTCCCAGTGGTTGAAGAATCAGCCAGACTGCTTAGTGTTTGACGCCATATTTCTCTTCACAGGTCACGTGCCTGCCCTCTCTACTCCAACCTTGACCCTCAACCCCGGACACTTCTGTTCTGCCATATCTGAGTCTGTCCACCTTGTCTGTCCACCTTGATTTGAGTTTCTCTCCTTCCAGGGAATTTTACAAAAGGCGGAGACCCTATACACCATGGGAGACTTTGAGTTTGCCTTGGTGTTCTATCATCGAGGTTACAAACTGCGGCCTGATCGGGAATTCAAAGTTGGAATTCAGAAAGCCCAGGAAGCCATCAACAACTCGGTGGGAAGTGAGTGAGCCCAGGGCCTATGACTTTATCCAGGCAGGATCCCAGAATCCCGAGGTTTAGAGGAAGCACTGAGTGTTGGTGGTTGTGCAACCAGCAGCAGGCTTACCAGGAGTCTCAAACTTGCATTCAGCTGTTGCTGATGTTGTCAGGGATTAGAAACTGTCAACTGGGCCAGGCACAGTAAACTGTCTACTGGCCTATAACCCCAGTGGCTCAGGAGGCTGAGGCAGGAGGATCACTAGTTCAAAGCCAGCCTCGGCAACTTAGCAAGGATCTACACAACTTAGCAAGACCACGTCTTTAAATAAAATATTAAAAAGGGCTGAGGATGTGGCTCAGTGGTTAAGCACTCTTAGGTTCAATCCCATATTAAAAAAACAAAACAAAACAAACAAAAACTGTCTACTGGGAAAACCAGCTCCTGATCCACTGTACTGAGTACTACAGTATCTTGTTTTCTTCAAAGCCACATTAGAAGGACTGTTTTTGAAGTAGGCCTGTCTTTAGCCTGGAGTCATAGGATAAAATGAGGTCCTGAGTCCAACCTTCCCCGGGCCTGGCTTCCTCCCTCACCATCTATGTACAAAGGATGGGATTTTTCTCAGTAGCTCAGTAGCAGGAGGAGGGAGGTGAGTGAGAGCTTGCCACTGTGGGCAGCAGAGTGTGGAAACAGCACTGGACAGTCTCCCATGTGCCCATGGCCTCCCTTTATTTGGAAATCTGGCTGCCATGGCCTTGGGCTAGCGAGGGCTGTCTAGCTCCTAGGAGACTGTTGTACCAAACATCCTGCACCATTTGCCTGCTAGGCTGGCTCAGGGCCTGCTCTGCCACAGCCTCCACTATCCTCCTGCCAAATGCAGCCATTTCTAAATAAAATATGTGATAGGTCATGCCTGACAGACGTGGCCAACCTGAGCTCCAGCTTCTGTCCTTGCAGGTCCTTCTTCCATTAAACTGGAAAACAAAGGGGACCTGTCCTTCCTAAGCAAGCAGGCCGAGGTAAAGTTCCTGGTTCTGAGGCCATGTGTGCCCGTGTCTAGTGGCCCTCTTGTCTGGGAATGATTAACTCCTGCCCATCATGGGCAGCCACGGGATTCTGCCCCAACTCCAGAGGGGTCCTGTGTGTCTAGCTGTTGCCTGACCAGGCACATTCCATGGTTCTCAGCCCACAGAGAGGTTCTGGAGGAGGAATGTGGAATCATAGACTCTGGGCTATGGCTGGGGACTCTGTGCTCCTTGCTGAGGCTCTGTTGGGTGTCGCTCCATTTTTCCAGAGTATGAAAGCCCAGCAGAAGCCTCATCCCATTAAGGAACTCCCACACCATACCAAGAGAGAATCCAAGCGGAAGGGCTCACTCAAGAGTGAGAAGACTATCCGCCAACTGCTGGGGGAGCTCTACGTGGACAAGGAGTACCTGGAGAGGCTCCTACTGGATGAAGGTTTCAGACCCTTTCTTGGCAATGGGGACTTAAGCAAAGGAAATCTGGGGTGGATACTTAATGCTTGAACCAGAAGCAGAGATTATCATATAATATTAGCTGACATGTAGCCGTAGATGGGGGTGTGGGGGGGGTAGGGGGGGGGGGGGGGGGGGGGGGGGGGGGTGGGTTTTACTAGTATTCTCATTTTACAGATAAGGAAACTGAGGTCACATGGATGAGCAATGAATGGCTCATGTTTGGATCTAATTTCAGAGCCAGTGCTCTTAAGCACAATGGTACCCTGGGAAGTAACAATGGAGATTTGGGATCCTTTACTATTGTATTAGCTTTCTGTTGCTGTGACAAAATACCTGACATAATCAACTTATAAGGAGAAAAGGTTTATTCTGGCTCATGGATTCAGATAATTAAGTTCATGGTTGGGTCCATTATTTGGGGGCCTGTGGTAAAGCAGAACATCATGGTAAGGAATGCATGGTGGAACAAAGACGCTCCCCTCATGGCAGCTGGGAAGCAAAGAGAAAGGAAGGGGGCAGGGTCTAAATATCCCTTTCTTTTTATTTTTATAAAAAGTGCTGGAATTACAGGCGTGCACCACCATGCCCAGCTCTCTTTTTATTTTATTATTTATTTATTTATTGATACCGGGGATTGAACTCAGGGGCTCTCGACCACCCCCAGCCTTTTTTTGTATTTTATTAGAGACAGGGTCTCACCGAGTTGCTAAGTGCCTCGCCATTGTTGAGGCTGGCTTTGAACTCACGATCCTCCTGCCCCAGCCTCAGAAGTGCTGGGATTACAGGCATGCGCCACTGCGCCTGGCTCTCTCTCTCTTTTTATTTTTTTTATTATTTTTTAATATTTATTTTTTAGTTGTAGTTGGACACAATACCTTTATTTTATTTATTTTTATGTGGTGCTGAGGATCGAACCCAGGTCCTCACACATATACACACTAGCCCAGCACTCTACCACTGAGCCACAACCCCAGCCCTGAATATCCCTTTCAAGGGCACAACCCTGTGACCTAACTTCCTTTCACTAGGCCCTACCTCTCAAAGCTTCCACCAACGCCTAATAGCACCCTCAGCTGAGGACTAACCCTTCAACACATAAGCCTTTGAGGGACTCTCCAGGCCCAGGTCACCAACACCGGTCCCGGAAGGGCCACCCTATAAGTTTTCAGTCTGTACCGTGAGCAAGGGATCTGGTGGAGAGGTATTCAGATCCGAGCACATTAGTACTAGTGTTCTGAAACACCACCTAGTCCAATCCCTCCTTTCATAGATAAGGAAATGCAGTGTACCAAATGGGGAGTAACTGGTCTAAGGTGACAGGCACATTAGCGGTAGAGTCAACACCAGAACCAGTCAGTGCTCCCTCTTCCCCACACTGTGGTGCCCATGACAGGACACAGGACAGAGCCTTGAAATGCATTCTGCACAGAAACTTGGGGGTGGGAGCATTGGCATTAGCTGATAAGCCTGAGCAGGGCCGCCCTTGAAGCAAATGCCTTTTCTCCGGAACTGGCTTCCCAAGGTCATCTGCAGGGATTCCCTGCGGGTTCCCTGTAGAGCTTTGATGCACAGATGGCCTCACTGCTGGCACATCTCCTCGGTAATGGGCCTGAAGTCCTCCTGTGCTTCAGAGGACCTGCCGTGGAGGAAAGAGGTGGCCTGAGCATTACCCCACGTGGCCTTGCAGCGTTGCAACCAGCTCTAACCTCTGCCAAGCAGTGGGCAGGACTTAGGCAAACCCCTCCACCTCCCCGCATGCACTGGCACATTTGGCACCTGGGGAATCACTTGGCACTGGCAACCTGGGCCAGGTTGTGCATTTAGACACTTTCCCCCTCTCTTTCCACATTTTTTTATTGACACATTATAGCTGTACATAATAATGGGATTTTTGTTCCATGTTCATACATGCACACACTGTGACAATATAGTCTGGCCAGTACCACTCCCCAGCACCCCCCTCTCCACCCTTCCAACCCCGTGTCTCTTTCCTCTATTGATCTCCCTTTGATTTTCATGAGGTCTGCACCCCCCACCTTTTTTTTCCTTTTTCCTCCCTAGCTTCCACATATGAGAGAACACATATGACCCTTGACCTTCTATGTTTGGCTTATTTTGTCAAACTCTGGTCCCTTGCCAGATGAGGAGGGAGCATCCATTGTATGGCCTCAAGTTCTATCCATTTTCCTGAAAATGACATAATTTCTTCTTCTTTTTTTTTTTGTGTGTGGTACCAGGGATTGAACTCAGGGGCACTCCACCACTGGGCCATATCCCCAGCCCTTTTTTGTATTTTATTTAGAGGCAGGGTCTCACTGAGTTGCTAAGTGCCTCACCATTGCTGAGGCTGGCTTCGAGCTCGTGATCCTCCTGCCTCAGCCTCCCAAAGTGCTGGGATTATAGGTGTGCGCCACTGCGCCCAGCTATAATTTCATTTTTCTTTATGGGGGAATAAAACTCCATTGTGTTTATATGCCACATTTTCTTTATCCATTCATCTGTTGATGGAGGCTGGTTTCATAATTTGGCTGTTGTGAATTGTGTTTCTATAAACACGGGCATGCATGGGGTTGTGGCTCAGAGGTAGAGCCCTCGCCTAGCATGTGTGAGGCACTGGGTTTGATCCTCAGCACCACATAAAGTAAAATAAAGACATTGTGTCCACCTATAACTAAAACAAACAAACAAACAAAAAAAAAACATGGGCATGCACGTATCACTATAGTATGATGACTTTAATTCTTTAGGATAAATACCAAGGAGTGGTATAGCTGGGTCATATTGCGGTCCCATGCCTCGTCTTTTGAGGACCTGATTTCCATAATGGTTGTACTGATTTACAGTCCCACCAACAGTGTAAAAATGTTCCTTTTTCTTTACATTCTCTCCAGCATTTATTATTATTATTATTATTATTATTATTAACCAGGGATTAAACCCAAGGGTGGCTTAACCACTGAGCCACATCCCCAGCCCTTTTTATTTTTTATTTCAAGATAGGGTCTTGCTAAGTTGTTTAGGGCCTTGCTAAGTGACTTTGAATTTACAATCCTCCTGCCTCAGCCTCCTGAGCCACTGGGAGTACAGGCAGGCACCACCATACCAGACTTTATTTTTTTTATTCTTTTTTTTTTTAAGTTTTAGGTTGACATAATATCTTTCTTTTATTTTTATATGGTGCTGAGGATTGAACCCAGTGCCTCATGCATGCATGCCAGGCAAGCACTCTACCACTGAGCCACAACCCCAGCTGCTATTGTTTGTATTCTTGATGGCTGCCATTCTAACTGGGGTGAGATGAAATCTCAGGGTCGTTGTGATTTGCATTTCCCTAATAGGTAATGATGTTGAACCTTTTATCATATTTTTTTAGCCATTCATATTTCTTCTTTTGAGAAGTGTCTGTTTAATTCATTTGCCCATTTATTAATTGGGTTATTTGGGGGTTTTGCTGTTAAGTTTTTTGAGTTGTGGGCCGGGGCTGTGGCTCAGTGGTAGAGCACTTGCCTACCATGTGTGAGACACTAGGTTTGATCCTGGGCACCACATAAAAAAAATAAACAAATAAAATAAAGGTACTGTGTCCATCTACAACTATAAAAATATTTTTTAAAACAAGTTTTTTGAGTTCTTTCTAGATTCTAGATATTAAGCCTCCGTCAGAAGAGTAGCTAACAAGCCAGGTGCAGTGGCACACGTCTGTAATACCAGTGGCTCAGGAGGTTGAGGCAGGAGGATTTTGAGTTCAAACCCAGCCTCAGCAACTTAGCAAGGCCCTAAGCAACCATTTTGTAGGTTCTCTCTTTACATTTCTAATTGTTTCCTTTGCTGGGCAAAGATCCCATTCATCAACTCTAGGTATTATTTCCTGAACTTTAGGGCTCCTAGACACTTTCTTCTCTGAGGAACATCCTGAAAGTGGGGGTCCCTGAGGATTGGGGCTTCTTAGAGTGTTGTCCCCAGTCCCTTCTGCTAGCCCCTAGCATCTTGCCATGAAGGTTCTACAACAAGGGAGTGCCTGGAAGGGAGGACTTGGGCCTCACCCTGGCCTGGCTAGATCTATTCTGTCACCACGTCCTCTCCCTTTCTCTCTGTTCCTGCAGCTGCAGGCAGAGCTCCTCACCGAGGGCCCCCCAGCAGGGCCCCAAGCCTCCAGGAGGCTGTCCCCTTTGACACTTGTTCTCTCTGGTGTCGCCTCGCGCCCCTTCCCCACAGACCTCATCAAAGGCACCATCAAGGGCGGCCTGACTGTGGAAGACCTCATCATGACAGGCATCAACTACCTGGACACCCGCAGTAACTTCTGGAGGCAGCAGAAGCCAATCTATGCCAGGGAGCGTGACCGGAAGCTGATGCAAGAGAAATGGCTGCGTGACCGCAAACGCCGCCCCTCACAGACGGCCCGCTACATCCTCAAGAGCCTGGAGGACATCGACATGTGTGGGTGGTATTCTGCGAGGGTGGGGTGGGTTCCTCTGCTCCCTTGCCGGGTGAGGCGGGGGCGACAGAGTAGCCCGAGCCCCTGGCTCCACTCACCTGTGGGTGGACTCTGAGGGGAGAGGAGTCACCCACCAGCCTTGAGGAGACTGCCCTTGCCTCCATGTCACCTGCTTCTCTTCCCAGTGCTGACCAGTGGCAGTGCCGAAGGGAGTCTTCAGAAAGCTGAGAAAGTGCTGAAGAAGGTTCTGGAATGGAACAAGGAAGAGGTGCCCAACAAGGACGAGCTGCTTGGGAACCTGTACGGCTGCATAGGAAATGCCCAGATTGAACTGGGGCAAATGGCAGCAGCCCTGCAGAGCCACAGAAAGGACCTGGAGATCGCCAAGGAATAGTGAGTGCCCTCTAGGTGGCCAGGGGCCATGGGTACTGAGGAGGGGGGTCTGGGACTCTGTTCCAGCCTTTGCCAGGGCTGCTGGTGGTTTAGCTTCCATTTTCTGCCCTGTATGCCCAAGGTACAGTCCCACAGAGGTGGGTGCCACCTGCCCAGGACCAAGGGCAAGGGGGCCAAACCTAGATTGTTTGCCTTTTCTCATCAAGAGGAATAGATGTAATGGTTCACAATTCCAAAACACTAGGGCCAGGCTTGGTGGCTCAGGCCTGTACTCCCAGTGACAAGAGACTGAGGCAAGAAAAGCACAAGTCTGAGGCCAGCATGGGCAACTCAGGAAACCCTGTCCAGAATGAAAAATAAATAGGTCTGGGGATGTCACTTAGTTATAGAGTGCCCCTCGGTTCCATCCCCTACCACAAAAAGAAAGAAAGCATTAATCCCCAAAGTTCCCCTGGTCTGACTTTTTTTTTTTTTTTTTTTTTTTTTTTTTTTTTTTGGTACCAGGGATTGAACTCAGGGGCACTTGACCACTGGGCCACATCCCCAGCCCTTTTTTGTATTTTATTTAGAGACAGGGTCTCACTGAGTTGCTAAGTGCCTCGCCATTGCTGAGGCTGGCTTTGAACTCACGATCCTCCTGCCTCAGCCTCCCAAAGTGCTGGGATTACAGGCGTGCGCCACCGCGCCCGGCGCTGGTCTGACTTTTTTTTTTTTTTTTTTTTTTTTTTTTTTTTTTTTGGTACCGGGGATTGAACTCAGCGGCACTAGACCGCTGGGCCACATCCCCAGCCCATTTTTTGTATTTTATTAGAGACAGGGTCTCACTGAGTTGCTAAGTGCCTCGCCATTGCTGAGGCTGGCTTTGAACTCGCGATCCTCCTGACTCAGCCTCCCAAAGTGCTGGGATTACAGGCGTGCGCCACCGCGCCCGGCTTGGTCTGACTTTTACAGGTAATTTTATTCTTATATCATCTCAACAAGCATGCATTAAGACTCAGACATGCCAAGGACTGCTAACCTTGGGAACACAGTGGTGACCAGACAGAAGGGTCATTTCTGGGGTCATTCCTTACGGATGTTGAACCAAAAGTCACATAGCTACTTAATTGCAATTGTGAAAAGTGTTATAAAGCAAAAGCACAGAGTCTAGTTCTTTGAGAAATACCTTCCAGGAGGACTTGCCTGGGCATTGGGAACTCACACAGCCTGTAGCAAGGCCTGAGGCAGGAGGAAGCTTGAGGTTGGAAGGCACAGAGTATTGCCAGGGCAAGAGAGGGGCCACGAAGAGGCTGGAGGATGTGGGCAGGGGTGGGACCAAGCTGGGCCCTGTAAGCCATGGTGCTGGCTGAGAGTCAGGAGCCCTGGCTTTGGCATCTGTGCCACCCAGCTGTGGGCCTTTATATGGGCAGTGATAACCCCTACCCTAGGGTGGAAGGGAGGATGAATGTGAAAGCACACATCAAAAACTTGGGCCAGGGCTGGGGTTGAGGCTCAGCGGTAGAGCGCTCGCCTAGCACGTGTGAGGCCCGGGTTCGATCCTCAGCACCACGTAAAAATAAAGGCATTGTGTACAACTAAAGCAAATAAATAAATAAATATTAAAAAAAAAAAGAAAAAAAAAAAAACTTGGGCCAGTAGGGCTGGGGTGGGGGGCTCAGTGGCGGAGCACTTGCCTCGCATGTGCAAGGGCCTGCGTTCCATCCCCAGCACCACAAAACAAAGCAAAACCTGGGAAGAGGGCCTGGTAGGAGGGACCTCCCTTTGTGAACACCCTAGTTCTAAACTTTGGAGTCCTTCTCGACTCTACTGTCCAGTTCCTGCTTTCCACACAGTTCTGAGTCCCTTTTGGTCTTCCAGAACCCCATTTTCACTCAACTGTCAGCCATGGCTGCTGCTGCTCTGCAGATCTCTGAAGATCTGCCCTTTGTCCATCAACTCTCCTTCCCTGGTGAGAAGCAGGCAGTGAGTCGTCCCTCCTTGCCTGTGGTTGGCCCCCCAGGCTCTCTCCTGCACTGCCCTCCTAGAACAGCCCTCCCGGGGGCCTCAAACCTCCCTGACTGTTCCGGCCTCCAGCCTTCTCCTCTTCACTTGGCCAAGCCCCGCATGGTGTCCATTCTCAGTGCCTCCCTCCTCTCCTTTCTTTTTCCTGCAGTACTCGAGATTGAACCCGGACCTTGAGAACTTTGGTAAGGGCTCTACCACTGAGCTTCATTCCCCAGTCCTTTTTATTGTTTGAGACAGGATCTCACTAAGTTGTCCTGGCTGGCCTTGAAGTTGCCATTCTCCTACCAGCCTCCGAGTAGCTGGAATCTTAGGCCCCCATTCATTTCTTACCTGTCTCCACAGTGATGAGCAGGAGTGTCCTGTATTGGCCATTCCAGAAGTGTGAAGAGGGGACCCCAGGGCTGGGACAGATGTGTCTTTGATTCCTGGCTCTGCTACATAAAGCTGTGTGGATCTTAAGCAATCTCCTCGGTTTCATCATCTCTCAGGAAGGGATGATAACACCAACTGATAGGGATTGTGAAGATTAGATAAGATGTGTGTAGATAGTTCCTTGGATCCAACCATCTACCATGCACTAGTGACTCAGATCTTTACTTCTTGCCAGACTTGGCCAAGCCAAGACCTGCATATCCACTGACTCTAGGGAGTTTCCCTTTGGATGTCCCAGACGAACATGGCCAAATAAGAACCCATTTTCTTTTTCCCAGACTTGTTGTTCTGGGGTTCCCTAACCCATGAGCCACTCGCTCCCCCAGGCCAGAAGCCCAGGAGGCTTCCCCATACCTCCCTCCCTCACTGTTCCCTGGCCACCCTGTCTTGTCTGTGTCTTCTCTGTTTCCCTTCCACAACTCAGTCTACACCCTTCCCACTGTTTCCTCTGACCTGGGCTTTCTGCTGCTTCACGGGCCCTTCCATGGAAAACAAATCCTGTGGTTGCTATGAAGTACCAGCTCAACACTGGCGACCATTCCTGACTTGTCTTGCCCTGGCCTCTCTTTTCTCTCTCTCTCTCTCTCTCTCTCTCTCTCTCTCTCTCTGGTGCTGGAGATTGAACCCAGGGCAAACCACTGAGCCACATCCCCAGCCCTTTTTATGTTTTGAGACAGGGTCTTGCTAAGTTGCTTGAACTCACTATCTTCCTGCCTCAGCCTCCTGAGTTGCTGGGATTACAGGCGTGCACCACTGAGCCCGGCTTGCCTTGACGTCTCCTGACCTGACTTTCTTGGGGTCCGGGCATCCCTGTGCCCCGGCCAATACAGAGCTCTGTCAGGTCTTGTAGCATCACAGGGTTGTTGGGCCCTAAATAGGAGTGCCTTCCATTTCTCCAGCACAAAATTGGTCTTCAGCAGTTAGTTAGGTGTCCTGCTTCAAGGGAGCCTTCAGGGGGCTGCGGTTGTGGCTCAGTGCTAGAGCACTCGCCTAGCATTTGTGAGGCACCGGGTTTGACCTTCAGTACCATATAATAAAAGTAAATAAAATAAAGGTATTGTGTCCATATACAACTTGAGAGAGAGAGAGAGAGAGAGAGAGAGAGAGAGAGAGAGAGCGCTCACGCGCACACCTTCAGCATCTTGGGGTGACATAGAAATTCTGTCCCTCTGCTCCTTGCCCACCTGCATCCTGTCCACCCTCTTAGACTTTGGACCTTGGAAGGGGCTATCTTCTGTTCCTACATAATGGGCACCTAGCAAGTGTGTGCTAAGTGACTGAGTAAACAGAGGTGTTCCTTAACAATGCTCTTTCTTCTAACATCCAGGAACAGGCCTCACCCAGAAGCACTGGCCTTACAAGTGCCTTCTCTGTCCCTCATTCTCATCAGCCCCTTCCTGGTGAGCCCCTTGTTGTCCCAGTAGCTTCTTCAGTACCCAGCTCTCGTTTATTTCTCTGATATTTGCAGATTTGATTGCTTGCCTTCTCATAGCTATGAGTTCTCATTACATATTAATATCAGGGATAAATCCGTGTATTACAGCGTGCTCCTGCATTGCCCCATGACACGGTGCTGGCTCTGGAAGGGGAGACCAAGCAGAGGTGCTGTGGGCGCAGGGGATGCAAACTGTGGCTGAGGGGCCAAGGAGAGGGGCAGGCAGGAGCACCATGGGTGGAACCTCAGAGAAGACAGGTGGGTTAGCAGCATGGACACCGGGAAGGAGAAGGGCGCCCTAGGCAGAGAGATGGGCGACTTGGGGAACTGCAGACAGTGTGTGGCTGGGCTGGGCGCCAGGACCCATGGAGAGCTGGAGGCCCAATGCCGCGCTGAGCTGGCCCAGCCTGCAGCCACTGAGGCCCAGGAGGGAGTTAGTTTTTACACAAGCACTACCATGTTGGCTTGATTTGGAACTGTGCGGTACTGAGAGTAAAGCTTGAAAGTCCCCCACCTACCCTCCTACTCACTTCCCCGGGGGGGCCTTCTTAGAAAGTGTCCTTCTGGCTCCTTTTCTTGTATTTACCTACAAGTTAATGTGTATATATATACACATACACAGGACTTTCAAAGCAAAAGCAATTATTTCTGTGTTAAAAAAAAAAAAATGAATGAGAGCCAGCTGCGGTGGTGAACACCTGTAATCCCAGCCGCTCAGAGCTTGAGGCAGGAAGATCATGAGTTCAAAGCCAGCCTCAGCAACTTAGCCCTAAGCAACTCAGCGAAACTCTGCCTCTAAAATACAAAAAGGGACTGGGGATGTGGCTCAGTGATAAAGTGCCCCTGAGTTCAAGTTCAATTCCCAGTACCAAAAAAAGAGTCCACTTTTTTTCCCTGATGGCTTAAAACGGCACACATTTATTCTCTTACAGTTCTGTGGGTTAAATCAATTTCACTGGGTCAAAATCAGTGCTGGGCTGGAGATATAGCTCAGTTGGTAGAGGGCTTGCCTCACATGCACAAGGCCCTGAGTTCAATCTATAGTACGCGCGCGCACGTGCGCGCGCGCACACACACACACACACACACACACACACACACACACACACACAAATCCACATGCTGTGTTCCCTGAAGAGGTGGAGGAGACAATCAGTTCCCTTGCCTTTTCTGCCTTCTAGAGCTGCAGCCATTGCATTTGGCATCCTGTTCCCTTGCTGCACCTTCAGAGCAGCAGCAGAGCAAATGCTTCAAGCTGCATTGTTTTTGTTTGTTTGTTTGTTTTTTGTGGTACCGGGGATTGAACTCAGGGGCACTCGACCACTGGGCCACATCCCCAGCCCTTTTTTGTATTTTATTTAGAGACAGGGTCTCACTGAGTTGCTAAGTGCCTCGCCATTGCTGAGGCTGGCTTTGAACACGTGATCCTCCTGCCTTAGCCTCCCAAGTGCTGGGATTACAGGTGTGCGCCACTGTGCCCGGTGCTCAGAAGGAATCTTTGAAGGTTATTGATTGATTATCCTCCAGGAAGCTGCCGATAATGGCTATCCAGGTCCCAGGTCCTGAGAGAGTCAAGTGCCACAGCCTTGCCACCCTGGTATCACCCCTCCAACTGGAACCCTGAGTCCTCGAGGCCAGGGCCCTGTTTTTGCAGTGCTTATCATAGCTGATTTCTCGTGAACAGCTTGTTTTGCTTCTTCTCCACAGTGACCTTCCTGATGCAAAATCAAGAGCCCTTGACAACATTGGCAGGGTTTTTTGCCAGAGTTGGGAAATTCCAGCAAGCCATTGACACGTGAGTGATCAAGGACTGCCCTGTCCCCACACCAGGTCCGGGACTTCCTGCCCTTGTGCTGGGATTCTAGCCTAGGGCCAGAATGTCAGGCAAGGAGACCTCTGAAGACCCGGGCTTGGCTCCTGGCTCTGCTAGGTGACTATTGGCAAGCCACTGTTTTTGGCCCCAGGGGATCAAAGCCACGGCAAAGAAGGTACTCTACCATTGAGCCACTTTTAAAGCTCTGAGCCTCCTCAGTTAAATTCATAGAATTTATGGAATAGAAGCCGGGTGTGGGGCTGGGATTGTGGCTCAGCGGTAGTGCGCTTGCCTAGCACGTGTGTGCCCCGGGTTCGATCCTCAGCACCACGTACAAATAAAAACACATTGTGTACAACTAAAGCAAATAAATAAATATTAAAAAAAAAAAAAGAAGAAGAAGCCAGGTGTGGTGGTGTGCACCTGTAATCCTAGCACTTGGGAGGCTGAGGCAGGAGGATAACAAGTTCAAAGCCAGCCTCAGCAATGGCAAGGCACTTAGCAACTCAGTGAGACCCTGTCTCTAAATAAAACAATACAAAAAAGGGCTGGAGATATGGCCCAGTGGTCGAGTTCAATCCCTGGTACCAAAAAAAAAAAAAAAAAAAAAAAAAAAATTATAGAATAGAACCAGCATTTTCTCACAGTTTCTTAGAGTTCAGAATCACCTGGAGTACTTGTTAGGCCTAAGAGTACTGGGCCCCAGGTGTGGTTGAGCACACCTGTAATCCAAGTGGCCCAGGAGGCTAAGGCAGGAGGATCACATGTTCAAGGCCAGCCTTAGAGATTTAGTGAGGCCCTAAGTAACTTAGTGAGACTCTGTCTCAAAAAATAAAAAGGGCTGGGGATTTAGCTCAGTAGTAACACACCCCTGCGTTCAATCCCCAGTACCAAAAAATTTTGAGTTCCTTGGCTTCTCTGCTGAAAATTCTCATTCTACAAGTCAGGGTTGAGGCTCAGAATTTTTTTTTCTTTTCTTTTGGATTGGGGATTGAACCCAGGAGCACTTTACCATTGAGCCACATCTCAGCCTTTTTTATTTTCTATTTTGAGACAGAGTCTCTCTAAGTTGCTGAGGTTGGCCTTGAACTTGCAATCTTCCTGCCTCAACTTCCTGAGTCACTGGGATTACAGGTGTCTGGCACCATGCCTAGTCTCAGAAATTCTTTAACAACCCTCCAGGTGATTCTTACCTTTGGGCAAGTTCAGAAACTGGTGGACAAAGTGACCCTTGAGACTTCCTCTGAGGCTGTTGTGTGACTGCGTGGTCCTGTGGACTCACCAAGAACAGTGTCTGAATTCTGCAGGTGGCCTGACTGCCAAACTTTGATGTCCAGCCCTGGGGCTAGTTAGCCTCTGGGGCAGGGGCTGGTGATTAGTCCTAGGGAGGTGTCGGGGAGGCCCAGACCTGGGAGAACCTGCTTCCTGGGCTCACCCACCCTTTCTAGAGAGAAATAGGCCTTCCGGCCCCTGTTGCTTAATCCAGAGACTTGTTTACCTGTTGCCTTCTCTCCACATGATTCGGCTTCCTGATGTCTGCTGCTGAAAGAGTTTACCCACCCATTAATATCTTGGGTTCTTTTCTTTTTTTGATACTGGGGATTGAACTCAGGGGCACTCGACCACTGGGCCGCATCCCCAGCCCTTTTTTGTATTTTATCAGAGACAGGGTCTCACTGAGTTGCTAAGTGCCTTGCGCCATTGCTGAGGCTGGCTTTGAACTGGCGATCCTCCTGCCTCAGCCTCCCAAGTGCTGGGATTACAGGCGTGCGCCACTGCACCCGGCTCTGATAGCAGAATTTTAAGGAAAAGAAGTGACCCTGGTTTTTCATGTCACCAGATGGAGGAGAAGATCCCTCTGGCCAAAACCACCCTGGAGAAGACCTGGTTGTTCCATGAGATTGGCCGCTGTTACTTGGAGCTGGACCAGGCCTGGCAGGCTCAGAATTATGGTGAGAAGTCTCAGCAGTGTGCCGAGGAAGAAGGGGACATTGAGTGGCAGCTGAACGCCAGCGTTCTGGTGGCACAGGCACAAGGTACAGGCTTAGAGATGAATACTCTACCTTTTCCAGCCTTCAGGCCCAGCTGCCAACCTCCGGCTGGCCTGTTTTAAGCAAAGTTTGATTACAGATACCCCACGAGCAAGGAGCTGTCGACTAACACAGCATCATGCCATCCTCAAAGTATTAGTCAGTTTTACGTTGCTGCAACAAATTACCCAAGACAGGCTACTCTATAAAGAAAAGACGTATATTTAGCTCACAGTTTTGAAGATTTGAGGTCCTGGCACTGGCATTGGCTGGGCTCTGGTGAAGGATTCTTCTTCTTCTACGCTCAGCTCCCAGCCCTTTTTTTTTTTTTTTTTTTTTAATATTTATTTATTTGCTTTAGTTGTACACAATGCAATGCATTTATGTTTACATGGTGCTGAGGATCGAACTGGGGCCACGCACGTGCTAGGCGAGCGCTCTACTGCTGAGCCACAACCCCAGCCCCTCCCAGCCCTTTTTATTTCTAGTTTTGTTGGCCTGGAACTTGTGATATTCCTGCTTTATCTGTCCTAGTAGCTGGGATACAGGTGTGTGCCACTGCACCCATTGGTTTGGGCAGTGTTTCTGAAAAACTTGAACATTTTAAAAGTATGGATTTCCTCTTCCATAACAATCTAAAGATGGAACAAGATGGGGTCGTGTGCCCCACCCTGGAGACACATGATGTGTGCATCGTCCCTTCCCTGAAACCCCTTCCCTCACTCACCCCTGTGAAGGGCTAGATTCTAAGGCTCAGGCCTGTCAGTGCCAGTCCTCACGGGTGAGATGGGGCGGGGATGTGATGGAAGGGATGGGGCTGGGCAGCTCAGTGGTGATGCCCATGGCCTGGGCTGACTCCATCTAGCTCACTCAGGCTTCCCGGGCCCTGGGTGTAGCCAGGCAGGCGAGGGCCTCTGTCTTGCAACACACAATGTCACAGTCTCCCTGTGCTGCGCCTCCCCCTTGCTTTCCAGTGAAGCTGCGAGACTTCGAGTCGGCTGTGAACAATTTCGAGAAGGCCCTGGAGAGAGCGAAGCTCGTCCACAACAACGAGGCGCAGCAGGCCATCATCAGCGTGAGCTCTGTCCCAGCGGGGCCTCGGGCGGGGCAGCGGGGCTGGTGCTCGGCCGTGGCTCCCTCGGCCTCTTCAGCTGGCGGCTCAGAGCCGCTTATCACCCACCGATTGGAGGGCACTTGCGAGGCAGGGTAGGGGCTCTGCAATGGTGGCTGCCACTGGCAGTTTGTGTAGCAACCTCACATGCATTATTTTATTTGAAACAAAGAAAAAAGAGAAAAAGTTTTACAGAACATTTTTACCGCCACTATGTATTATACACACTTATATTTCTTCTTCTTTTTTTTTAATATATGTTTTTAGTTGTTGACGGATCTTTATTTATTTATATGGGGTGCTGAGAATTGAACCCAGTGCCTCACACATGTGAGGCAAGCACTCTGCCCCTGAGCCACAACCCCAGCCCCTGATATTTCATATTGTCTTTCATTTTTAAAAATACAGGGGCAGGCCGGGCGTGGTGGCACACGCCTGTAATCCCAGCACTTTGGGAGGCTGAGGCAGGAGGATCGCGAGTTCAAAGCCAGCCTCAGCAATGGCGAGGCACTTAGCAACTCAGTGAGACCCTGTCTCTTTAAAGTACAAAAAAAGGGCTGGGGATGTGACCCAGTGGTCGAGTGCCCCTGAGTTCAATCCCCGGTACCAAAAAAAAAAAAAAAAAAAAAAAAAAAAAAATACAGGGGCAATAGCTGGGCACAGTGGCACAAACCTGTAAGCCCAGCACTTTGGGAGGCTGAGGCAATCCCCAGTACCACCAAAAAAAAAAAAAAAAAAAAAAAAAAACAGGGGCAAGCTGGGCACAGTGATGTCTGCCTACAATCCCAGCTACTCAAAAGGCTGAGGCAGGAGGATCAAAAGTTCAAGGCCAGCCTCAGCAACTTAGCAAGACCCTGTCTCAAAATAAAAAGTAAAAAAGGCTAGGGATGTAGCTCAGTGGTAGAGCACTTGTCTAGCACGCAGCATGTGTGAGGCTCCGGTTCAATCCCTAGTACTGAGAGAGACAGAGAGACAAACACTCTGTGTTGCCAACCTTGCATCGACTTCCTGCACTCAAGCAAGCCTTCTGCCTCAGTCTCCTGAGTAGCCAAAGGCATGCGCCATCGTACCTGGCTTTCCATTTCATCTCATTTACTGCTGCCTGAGACCTGCTAAACTGATTGTAGGACTTGCTACCTCATCCAAGAGACAGCAAGAAATACAGTGTGAATTCCTCTTTTTTCTTGTTTCAACCTTTGTTGGTTCCTGGCATCTGGCAGAAAGTTCCTGGCTTTTTTCTGGGAGGCGGGGGGGGGGGGGGGGGGGGGGGGGGGGGGGGGGGGCGTGGCTCTGGTGGCCTTTCCCCACCCTATGCCTCTCGGCTGTCCAAGTGGGTCAGGTCCACCCCACCACTTGCACCCCAGCTTCCCACTTTTCCTGAGAGCGTCTCCTGTGCCTCTTGGCCTATGCCCTTATCTTTGCCTGGAATGTTCTAAACTCTCCTTCACTTGGCTAACTTCCACTCAACCTTAGGTTTCAGCTTAGATCTCCCTTCATGAGGCCTTCTCTGACCCCTCAGTCTGGGGGAGGTGACATCTCTCTTCTCCAGCCCTCTCTGTCCCTGTGAAAGTCCACATCACTCTATTGGAATTGTCCCGATCTACTTATGAAGCAGCTCTTAACCACCCACAGCCATTTAGGTTAGTGTTAATTGAGCGTTAAGTAAAGTGTAAAGTTCAGTTTCTCATTCACACTAGCTATATTTCAAGTGCTCAGAGGCCACATGTGGCCCATGGATGCCACTTTTTTTTTTTAACTTTATTTTATTTATTTATATGTGGTTCTGAGGATCCAACCCAGGGCCTCACATGTGCTAGGCAAGCGCTCTACTGCTGAGCTACAACCCCAGCCCCATGGATGCCACTCTGTACGATCTAGAACATTCCCATTGTTGCAGAAATTCCTAGACTATAAATATCAGGAGGCAGAGACTAGAGGTAAAGCTGGGGGAAACCTGGGGGGTCTTCAGGCCCCCCACCCCATCCCTGCTCCCAGAGGCACTCGAGGTAGAAGCACAGCCTCTGTCAATCACATGCTGACCCCACTGGAAGCCCTAACCAGCTATCTCCTGCTGCTCACTTGACTGCTGTCCCCAACTGTTCCCTACATCAAAGTTTGAGAGCCACCCAGCATGTGGCTGGACCCCAGAAAACATCTGCTGGAGTGAATTAAATGGGGCCCTATCCTCAGGGAACACGCCCCTGGGTTGAGAGATGGCAGAGTGTGTTCAGGGACCAGATGGAGAAGCAGCAGGACCTTGGGAAAGGGGCAGGGACCCTAACGCTTCTGGGTGGAGCAGGGCCTCTTGGCTGGCTCTGGACGGCAGAGGTTGGTCAGGCCGAGGCAGGAGAGAACACCGAGGGCATGAGAGCCTGTGGGCCTGAGGCAAGCAGAGAGGGCCCTGGGCCTGGACTCAGGGGCTGTAGGGCTCACGAGGGCAGGAGGGTGGGGTCAGCCTGCCAGCTGGACTGGAAGGGCAGGGGATGACAGAGAAGTGACCTGACACACTGGGTCTTCTGAGAAGCCAGTTGGGCCAGTTGTGCTATTGGCAAGAAATCACTCCCAACGGGCCCCACAGGGCCCCGGATGTCCCCTGTTCCCACATACCCCAGGGCAACACATCATTGTCCTTCTGTTGAGGGGACAGCTGTAATACACATCCTGCCTGTAACTCTGACCTCTGGGGAAGAGCACCCAGGTCACTAAAGCCCTGCCGCGTGCTCCCGTGCTTCACGGTTCACATGCAGGGTCCCTCCTGCTTGATTCTCTGCTGCGTGAACGGCCTGCAAGCAGACCGCATGGCAATTCAGTGCAGAAAACATTTACTGAGCAGTAGTCAGCATCGGTTGCCAAGCCCAAAGGTGCCTGGCAATGCTCTTGGCTCACAAGAACTGTGTCAGCAGGAAGATTCCAACAAAAGCACAAGTCGGGTATGGTGGTGCACACCTGCAATCCCAGTGACTCAGGAGGCTGAGGCAGGAGGATCACAAGTTTGAGGCCAGCCTCAGCAACTTAGCAAGGCCCTAAGCAACTTAGTGAGACCCTGTCTCAAAATAAAAAAAATTGAATTTAAATTTTTATTTATTTATTTTTATTTGGTGCTGAGGATCGATCCCAGGGCCTCATGTATGCGAGGCAGGGGCTCTACCACTGAGCCACAACCCCAGCCCCTAAAAAATATTTTGTAAAAAATCAAGTTTAAAAAAAATAATCAAAAGGGCACTTAGCTGAGGAAATGTCACTCCCAGTGGTACAGCACCCTGGGTTCAGTCCCCAGTACTGGGGTGGTGGGAGAGAAAAAAAAGAAAGAAAAAAAGAAACCCAAAAGCACAAACCCTGGTTTGTGACCAGCACCATGAGGAATGAGGGGAATTCAGAGTGAGAGCCGGGTGTCCCGGGAGGCAGGCTGGAGGCATTCCCAGCAAAGAGGATTTGAGGTCACCTTGAAGGCTAGGCAGTAATTTGAAGGGAGTCACTTGGCTCTTAGTGACTCCTCGTGGGACCAGGAACCTGATCCCTCACCCACCTGGATTGGCATCTCTGGGCAGGAACTGACAGGGCAGACCCTGGGACCCTGGGAGGAGGAACGCTGAAGCTGCCCTCTAGATGCGCAGGCAGGGCACGGTGGCATGAGCCTGTAGTCTCAGCGACTCAGGAAGCTGAGGCAGGAAGGTCATTGAGCCCAGGAACTCCAGGCCAGCTTGGGCAACAAACATGGGGAGACCTTGAGACCTCCAAGGCCTCCATTTTAGAAAACAAAAACAAAAAAACGGGGCTAGGAGTGTGGATCGGCGGTAGAGCACTTTGCTAGCACGCTTCAGTTCCTGGGTGCCATCTCCAGCACTGCCAGAACAAAAAGAGAGAGAAAGCACACAGGCGGAGCTCTCCACCCCTGTGAACTGAACTCGAGCTAAGGAAGCTGCACGCGTCCTGGAAGCCCCTTTATGAAGGCAGTCAGGCCCTCAGCCCTTTGTCCCCTCCCCGGCTGGCTGCCTTGCTGAGTGCTCAGAGGCTTTGGACACTGAGTGAAGCCAAGAGTGGTTTTAGGTAAAAAGGTAGAAATCAGTAAACAAACAAAACATCCAAATATATGCCTAGGCCCAGGAGGATTGAATTGGGCTGACTTCCAGTCGCATGTTTCTCATGCTGCTTAAACTAACCTCAGTGCAGCAGGAAGCCGAGGGTGGCAGGGTTCCGCCTGAGCCCTGCCTTCTGGTCCCCGGGCTTGGGTAGGGAAAGGAACAGATGCAGGTGGCAAACAGGGGTTCAGAGAGTTCACCAGCTCCTCTGCTCTCCACAGGCCTTGGATGATGCCAACAAGGGCATCATCGAAGAACTGAAGAAAACTAACATCAAGGAGACGCTCAAAGACAAAGGTGCGTCCCGGGAAGCCCGAAAGGGCAACTCCAGTGTCCCCCTGGGTCTTCTCTCCCAGCAGTCCTGGCCACACTTTGCCGCGCTCCCCCCCCAGCGCAGGGTGGTACAGTCCACAGGCCTTCTGATTCTGCAGCCACAGCCTTTCCCTAGCGCTGGGCAGGAGAGGGTTGGGCTCGCTGTGGGTGGGCTCTGCACCCTCCTGTCTGCGCTCGGAGCCACCTCTGCTGTGTGCTCTTGCTCCTGTGCCTGGTGGCACTTCCAGGCAAAGGGGCCCCTGGGAGGCTGGAGTGCAGAGGCCACTGTTTTGCTTAACAGCTGGGCCTGACAGCATTGTTTCTCAGAAGGCTGCAGGGAGTAGAGGTCTTTGATGCTCTGCCTCCAGGCTGTCCTTGCCCACAGGGAAGGAGTGAAGGAAGGGAGGCAGAGGATGGGCAAGTCCAGAGGAACTGGGCTATGAGAGCAGCTGGTCTCCATCCGTTCAGGGCCTTCCCTGGGCCAGGCCTTCTTCTAAGGGCTTTGTATGCACTGACTCACTATCCTTGTAAAAACACTGCCAAAAAAGTATATTTAGCTTAATTTTACAGATGAGGACACAGATGCAGTGGGGTTAAAAATCCACAGTGGTTTTCAGTCTTGGCTTTGGAACCTGTGCTTTTACCATGGCCCCACACACTGTTTGGTGACAGATGGCCCGTCTGCTTCCCTCTGTGGAGTGTGCCCCTCACCTCAGCCATATTGCAGTGGAGGGTTGGGGTGGTGGTCCAGGAGGACAGAGTCCAGTGCAGATTCTTGGCTGCCACCCTCCAGGCTCCAAGGATTCATCCTCTCTGGTCCTCTTGGTCATATCAGCAGGAGATTTCTAGATACCAGAAAAGCCACAAGACAGCTCTATTATCTGGCACCTGCCACGTGGCAGCTGAATCCCCTCAGCAGCCCTCAGAGCTGCTCTAAGAAGCCACAGGAGCGATAGATGTGAAAATAGAAAAGGGAAGATGGGAAATGGCAGATGCTCCAAGCAGCCTCTCCACCCTTCTGCAGGCTGCGTGCTAGGGAAAGTGTCTTTTGGGGTCCTCATCCAGAAAGCAGTGTGGCCAAGGGCGCTCCTGGCATTTCCTTCTCAGAACAGCAGGTGGCAGCATTGCTTATCTTTTCACCTGCAACAGCAGAGAGCCTCTGTCCAGTGACTTGGAACCCAGCAGCTTCCAGAAAGAGAATGAAGGATTCAGAAGGGGACAGGTGACTCTTCTCTGTAACTGTTAAAAACAAGGAGTGATAATGGCAGCTTTTTCATACTTTTACAGGAAACCTCTTAACAAATGATAAATATGTTCCTGGCACTGTGGCACCCGCCTGTAATCCCAGTGGCTTGGGAGGCTGAGGCAGGAGAATTGCAAGTTCAAGGCCAGCCTCAGCAATTTACGATGGACTAAGCAATTTAGCGAGATCCTGTCTCAAAATTGAAAAAGGCTGGGATGTGGCTCAGGAGTAAAGCACCCCTGGTTCAATTCCCAGTCAAACAAACATACAAACAAACAAAAAAGATATGCTTCCCAGAGACAAAGAAAATGTGGCTAAATGAGGATACTGGAGAAAAAAAACCTGCTGTCATTTCCCGGCACCTAATGCTACTTCTTACAGGGAAGGGAGGGAAGAGAGCATGTGCTCTTGGGTTGGACCGTCCTAGGTCCATATTCTGGCTGTATTCTTGTGTGCTTGCAGTGACCATCGTCTGATTTCTCTTCTGTCAATCTGGAGTCCTTTAACTGCAAATTCCAATCAGTGACACTGTACAGTTTCATGATGGCAGGGTATAGTCTGCACAGCACCTCATGCTGCCACACGGGGGCTGGTGTGGTCAATGAGCAATGGTCCCCTTTCTCTCCTTTTGGGAAGGGCTGCGTCAACACTGAGGGAAAGAGCATGTGAAAACAGCCTCAGGGCTTTTCTCTCAGGAGCAAAGGCCTCCACAAACCTAGTGATGACCAAACTTTCACTCTCTTCCCTCCTTTCTGCTGTTTTTCAGAAGAGCCCCCTACATTGGTTGAAGACAGAACAGTAGAGGCAAATGAGAAGGAAGAGAAAACTGAGAGAGAGGACACCGAGAAGGTGATGAATATCTGGGCAACAGAACACCTTGGGATCGACAGAGGAGACACAGACAATGATGATGATGATGATGACAAATTCAAGGGCTTTTCTCAGATACTAAAAGCAGAAAAAGGCAAAAGAAGCCTCAGAGAAGAAGGCAGAGGACTGTCGGGAGAGGGCAAGGCACTGCTGGAAGTGGACAGGAGAGAGTCCAGGGAAATTTACAGGAGGCCTTCAGAATTAGACCAAGAGCTTTCAGGAGAATTAACCAGAAAGGCCTCAGAAAGACTAGAGAAAAGAGGTTCAGAAGCAGGTTCAGGACAGAAAGAATTGGAGAAAACAGAAGAAAAAGAAAAAGTGGAAGAAACAAAAAATGCCAAAGAAATGGAAAAGGAGTATGAATGAAGCCTTCCTTACTAGGCACTAGCAGGAGGCTGGTGTTCACAGGGACCGTGGGCCCCTCTTAACTGGATTTTCAAGCTGAGATGTGTTTTTTTTGATAGGGGGGAAAATGGGAAACAGGTTCCCACAGGTCACCTCTACCTCTTTCTGTCACTAGTCTTCTCATTAAATATATATCTTTCACTTTTGCAAACTCTGAATATCATTTTGCCTCCTCACTCCCACTTTTCAGAAGAGCCTCATGGAAGAAATGAGAAAGGTGCTAATAAGAATCTCAGAAAAGCAAAGAAGCAGGGGAGCTCCAGGGAACCCAGAAAGTTATAGTTATTGTTATTTGGTACTAGGGATTGAACCCAGGGGCACTTTACCACTGAGCTATGTCCCTAGCCCTTTTTTATTTTTAATTTTGAGACAGGGTCTCAGTAAGTTGCTTAGGGCCTCGCTGAAGCTGGGCTTGAACTAGCAATCCTCCTGCCACAGCCTCCTGGGTTGTGCCACTGTGCTAAGCTGGAAACCAGAAAGTTTTAAGGGAGAAGGAAAGAGAAAGGCCTGGGAGTAGTGGTGTGTCTGCCCAGCTCCTGGCCATTGGTTCGTCCAGCAAGGACCTACCATGTGCAGGACACTAGAAGACCATATAATAGGAAGGATAAGTGTTAGCTGGAGAAGCCTCAGCCATTATCAGCAATCATACTGTGGGCTGACTAGGCCCGAAGGCAGAATGAAGTGAATGCTAGTGCTGATGGTTGCTCTAGGGACCCAGGGGAAGAGAGATGGCTTTTGCCATAGAATAGCAGGGAAGCCTGGGAGTAGGTGCTGCAGAGGGACTCCAACTCTGCCACCTCTGGGTACTTCAATCAAGTAAATCAGGCTATCGAAGCTTGTTTCCTCCTCTGAACAATAAGGAACCTGCCTCCAGGATTAGCCTGAGGATCTTGAATGCAAAGAAATTCTGAAAAATCCAAGCATTCAGTGGCTTTTCCGAGGAGATGGCAGCAGAGCAGTTGGCCAAAGAGGGTGATTCCTTTGCCATGGTGGTCCTGGGTCAGGGATGAGGTTGATTTTTGCTGAATCGGAGCCAGGACTATGTTCAGGAAATGTGAGGCAATTGCAAAGTCTACTGCAGTGACCAAAAACTCAACAATTTTTTTATTTAAAAATTTTTTTTATATATTTATTTTTATGTAGTGCTGAGGATCGAACCCAGTGCCTCACACATGCTAGGCAAGCACTCTACCACTGAGCTACCACCAGAGTCCCCCATTTTAAATTAAAAAAAAAAATTTTTTTTTTTAGTTATAGATGGACACAGTATCTTTATTTATTTATTTATTTTTTTTGGTACCAGGGATTGAACTCAGTGGCACTAGACCACTGGGCCACATCCCCAGCCCTTTTTTGTATTTTATTAGAGACAGGGTCTCACTGAGTTGCTAAGTGCCTCGCCATTGCTGAGGCTGGCTTTGAACTCGCGATCCTCCTGACTCAGCCTCCCAAAGTGCTGGGATTACAGGCGTGCGCCACCGCGCCCGGCTAGTATCTTTATTTATTTATTTATTTATTTATTTATTTTGTGTGGTCCTGGGGATTGAACTCAGGGGCACTCGTCCACTGGGCCACATCCCCAGCCCTTTTTTGTATCTTATTAGAGACAGGGTCTCACTGAGTTGCTAAGTGCCTCGCCATTGCTGAGGCTGGCTTTGAACTCGCGATCCTCCTGCCTCAGCCTCCCAAAGTGCTGGGATTACAGGCGTGTGCCACCGCGCCCGGCTAGTATCTTTATTTTTATGTGGTGCTGAGGATCGAACCCAGTGCCTCATGCATGCTAGGCGAGGGCTCTACCTCTGAGCCACAGCCTCAGCCCCTTAAATTTTTATTATGATTGATTTCGGTGTTGGAGATGAATCCATACTCAGGGCTTCCTATATGCTAGGCAAGTAGCTCTACCATTAAGCTACACCCCAACCACATAGATAAAGTTTTAGTGAACTATTGTAAAAATAAATGAATAAATGCAAAGGTGCACGATAAATATCAAAATTTAAAGACAGGATCCTATTCTGCACTTGGACCCTGCCTCACTCGCTGAATCCTAATCCCACCGGGCTGTTGGGAGAGGGTCCCTAGTTCAAGAATTAATCATTAATAGAGGCTGAGGGCGTAGCTCAGTGATAGAGCATGCACAAGGCCCTGGGTTCACAAAGGAAGGGAGGAAAGGAAGAAGGTAGAGAGGGAGGGAGGGAGGGAAGAATTAGGGCTGGGGCTGTAGCTCAGTGGCAGAGCGCTTGCCTAGCACATGTGAGGCACTGAATTCAAACCTCAGCACCACGTTAAAAAAAAAAAAAAGATATTGTGTCCATCTACAACTAAAAAAAAAAAAAGAAGAAGAAATCATTAACAAGTTTAAGCAGAAGAGGTCGATGGGTGGCTACCGCGGGCGCAGGTGCAGGTCAGGTGTGCAGCAGCGCGCAGGCGGGGCCACTGGGGCTCCTTCCCCGCGCGGAGGGAGTTTCGAGTTTCGATTCGCGGCGCCTGCGCGGAGGGTCGGCCGCAGCCCCGCCCCCGAGCTATGTAAGGCGGCGGGGCCTGGGGTGGGCCACTGCGAGACGCCGTGTCCCTCGCGCAGGCGGGTGGCCTTGGAGAGCTAGTGCCTGCAAAGGCGGGACGGAGGCGCCCCCCACTCATCATGGTGAGCTGACGTGTGGCCGGGAGAGAGGGCCGGGCCGGGCGCGGGGGTGGTCGCATAACGGAAAGCGAGAGTATTTGGGGATTCATGGGAGGATGTGCTATGCAAATGAGGACCCGAAGTTCCGGAGTTGAGTTCAAGTTTTCAGGAAACTCCAAGGCAGCCCGAAGGTAGGGGAAAGCTTGGGGAAGGCGCCCACTCATGGAGAAGGAAAACGGTGACGTTTAGGAGGAAGGAACTCGGGAAAGGCAGCAACTGCTGCTTCCTGGGGACACCCAGCTGGAGGGTGGGCCTGGGATTGGGTTCGAGGACCCACGAGCCCCAAGGTTGCTGCAGTTCCTTGACTGCGCCTGTCCAAGGCCCCTTCTGGTGGAACAGTGGGCCCCGTAATCTCTCAGGTGCAGATGGGAGGCAGAGCCAGTGCAGAGAAGACTATTTACAGTTAAAAACTGTCAGTCACTTGTTGCTTTTAGCAAACAGGAAAAGAAGGGGCTCAGAGAGGTGCTGTTGACACACAGCAAAATGGAGAGCAGAGCCGGATCCTGAACACAGGTGCCCTGTGCCTCCTAGTCCTGGGGCAGGCACAAAGACCTCGACTTTGTAGGGGGCCGCGAGAGGGCAGAGGAGGAGGTGGCAGGCAGTGAATGAGGCCCTTTGTCCACTGCTCTACTGCCCAGCCCCCCACTAGCCCTCTGTGGGACCATTGTCCCCCAATACCAGACAAGAGAGTATTATCTGTTGCTGCCATTGTTGGGGGAAGGGAGGCGGTCTTTGGGTGACCCTCCTCCACCCCCACACTCTTTTTTTGCACACACACAGCCAGGGCAGCTGTGTCTTTCCCAGACATAGAGTCCCCAGCCACCAAAGAGGACATCCTTAAGAGGTGCCAAGAATATAGAAGTTAGGGCCAGGCCTGGAAGCACAGGCCCCAGCCTCCCCTGCACGTACTTCCAGCAAGTGGCCCTTTCAGAGGGGCAGTGGTGGAGGATCCTGGAGGCCAGGAGAGTAAGAGGTTAGGGAGCCTCAGACAGGCGCTCTCTCCAGCCACACAGACCTGCAGGGGGAAAAAGGTTGCCAGTGCTCTGCCTGGGGAAGGCACCCATAGCCCAAGGGTGCTTCAAGTCAGGCCCAGAGATCCCTGAGCTGGGCCCCCCTCTAGACCTAGGCTAGAGACAAGGGGCCACTGGGCTGGCTGCCAGGGACCTGGGCTGACATCTCTTCCCTCCTTACACAGAACAGAGGCTTCTCCCGAAAGAGCCACACGTTCCTGCCCAAGATCTTCTTTAGAAAGATGTCATCCTCCGGGGCCAAGGACAAGCCCGAGCTGCAGTTTCCCTTCCTTCAGGATGAGGATACAGTGGCTGCGCTGCACGAGTGCAAGACGCTCTTCATCCTGCGAGGCCTGCCGGGGAGCGGCAAGTCCACTCTGTCTCGGGTCATTGTGGATAAGTACCGCGATGGCACCAAGATGGTGTCTGCTGATGCTTACAAGATCACCCCCGGTGCTCGAGGAGCCTTCTCAGAGGAGTACAAGCGGCTCGACGAGGACCTGGCTGCCTACTGCCGCCGAAACATCAGAGTGCTCGTGCTAGATGACACCAACCACGAGCCGGAGCGTCTGGAGCAGCTCTTTGAAATGGCCGACCAGTACCAGTACCAGGTGGTGCTGGTGGAGCCCAAGACGGCATGGCGGCTGGACTGTACCCAGCTCAAAGAGAAGAACCAGTGGCAGCTGTCGGCCGAAGATCTGAAGAAGCTGAAGCCTGGGCTGGAGAAGGACTTCCTGCCGCTCTACTTTGGCTGGTTCCTGACCAGTAAGAGTTCTGAGGTCCTTCGAAAAGTTGGCCAGGTCTTCCTGGAGGAGCTGGGGAACCACAAGGCCTTCAAGAAGGAGCTGCGGCACTGTAGGTGGCATGGGGAGCAGAGGTGGGGAGACAGGATAGCTCTACTCCTGCACAGATCGCCTTGTGCATAAGCCCCACTTAGAGGGTCAGGTGTGAGGTGAGGAAGGCAGCTGGAGGGTGACCTGGACCAGCCAGAAGCAAGTGGGCTTGGGTGGGAACAGAAGTAGAAGCAGGGCAACCCCTCTTGGGTCCCCTCTTGCCCTGCAGGAGTTCTGTTTCTGTTCACACTTGAATAAATCCTACTCTTACACACACACACACACACACACACACACACAGAGTAGATGCAGGGTGAAAATAGGGTGAGGGGTGCTGTCTAGAGCACCTTTTCTTCTGACTTTGTTTCCCCTGGCCCCCCTCTCCCAGCCAGATCTAGACACGGTCCCTGTCTTGGATGTAGGTTTTAACAGAAAATACCACCGTGTAATATAACCGGAGAGAATCTGGATCATGGTTGTCAAATTCCCAAACCTTTCGCTTTCCAGATGGAGAAATAGGCCCAGAAGGGATGTGGACCCTGGCCACCCCAGCAGGGCTCTGTCCTGGCAAGGGCTCTCAGGACTAGTGATAGGGTAGGTGTGGGATAGGAAAGGGTCTAAGTGGGCCTCATTCTCCTGCAGTGGCCTACTAGGGCTGTGCCACCCAATAATCTATTTGTGCCTTTAAACCAATTCTGATACCACCCACCCTCAACTTTAGATGCTCTGTATACTTGAAATAACCTATTTCTTTACTTAGCCCTTACTGCTCAGAGGTGGGTGCTTTGTGTTCTCAGAGAACTTTTTTCTGGGCTCCTAAAGCTTGGACCCTGTTGGGAAACATGCCTGCACTGACCCTGGCAGGAGTCGGCCCTGTTCCCGTGAGTAGCTTGAGGGAGAACCAGGAGAGAGAGGCAGGGCTCCCGGTGGTACTGCCTGGGCAAGGCTGTAGCTTGCCGCTGCTGGTATCATAAAAACTGGAATGCTTTTCTGTCCAGGATATGGCAAGAGAAATGTCATGAGCCGAGAGTAAGGCCTGCTCTCAAGAGTAGAGGTCTTTGCCCCCATGGAGGGTGACAGTCCTCACAGGGTTTAACCTCTGGGAAAAAAACAGGGAAAAGGTCATGACTCTGAGGATGGCCCCAAAGGTTGGAGTCTGGAAATGAACTCACCCTTTGTGGTGTCTGCCAGCCATGTTATCCCGCTGTAGCCAGGGACCCTTCGTGCCCTAGGCCCTTTTTTTTTTTTTTTTGGTACCGGGGATTGAACTCAGGGCACTCGACCACTGGGCCACATCCCCAGCCCTTTTTTGTATTTTTTTTTTATTAGAGACAGGGTCTCACTGAGTTGCTAAGTGCCTCGTCATTGCTGAGGCTGGCTTTGAACTCGCGATCCTCCTGCCTCAGCCTCCTAAAGTGCTGGGATTACAGGCGTGCGCCACCGCGCCCCGGCTCCCTAGGCCCTTTGCAAGGTCTCTTCTCCCAACCAGCCTGCAGGGTGTGTTGCTAGGGGCACCACATAACTGCTCTACCAGTGAGCCCCTGGGTGAAATGGGGTGCTGCTGTTACTTGATCCTGAGGAAACTGGGGTGTATGGTCACCCTCATTGTTGTAGTGGACTGACAAATGAGGGTCACACGTGGCCCAGCGGCTCGCAGTGGCAGAATGTCTGTGTTCACTCTGGATCTCTCCAGTGTACCATCATATTGTTCCTAATCCTCTTTTTTCTTCCCACCCCATTTTTCATGACTTGCTTTCCCTTACTAGGTGTGCTGCTGGTGGATCTGCGTTCTTTGGCCTATGCTGCCTTCCCTGTGTTTTAGATGCCTTATTTCAGGGGGAAGAGATGTAAAAGTCTACATGGTATAAAGCACAGGAATTTAAACACTTTTTTTCTTTTTGCAGTGCTGGGGATCAAACCCAGAGCATTGCTCATGCTGGCAAGTGCTGTACCACCGAGCCTCATCCCCAGCCCTTAAGTACTTTTTATATAGCTCTAAGTTGGCATGAGTTTGACCAACTCACGAATGAATGAATTGTAGTGGACTGTTAGAATTTATGCGCAATGGAGCTTTTTCCTCTGGGCCTCCCTGGTGGGTGTTGGTAGGCTCCTGCTCTGCTGCCCTGACTACTCTCTCTTTGTCTGGCAGTTATCTCAGGGGATGAGCACAAAGAGAAGATGGAGCTGATCACCTACTTTGGGAAGAGACCCCCTGGCGTGCTGCACTGCACAACCAAGTTCTGTCAATATGGAAAGGCCGCAGGGGCTGAGGAGTACGCTCAGCAGGATGTGAGTTTTCCCCAGGGGCACAGGGCTGAGTTGTAGCCAGGCAGGGAGTAGACACTGGACAGCAGATAGAGAAAAATGGCCTCCCCTCCTTCAGCTCTTGTCTATAGACCTCAGGTACCCATACTTAAGAGCTCGCCTGTGCATTTGTCTCCGAGGCCTACCCGTGAGTCTTTTCCTTCTACAGATTCATGGGGAACCCATGTTAAGTCCCAGTGGCTAAGAGCCCTGTGTCCCAGGCAGCCTGGTGCACTGAGGCTCTGGTCCAGGTCTAAGGCCTGGCCTTGCCCCAGAGAGAAAGAGAATGGCTTAGCGTGGTGAAGTTCATTGGCTTAGGAGTACTAGATCCTTCACCACCACACAGATAGCACCCCACACCCACAGCCAGACGCAGTGATCCTGAAACACCAGATGTGTTGCCCAGGTCTGTACAACTTAGTTCCCCATTTACTGTCACCTTCTCTGCCAGACCCTCCCTGACCTGTTCTTCTCTTGCTTCTTTGCCCAGGCTAACGTAATTATTTTATGTGTTTGCTTTCTGGTATCCTCTTACTTGGCTGGGGGCCAGGAGTTCTTAATTTTGTTCACTCCTGTGTTTCCAGAACCCTAGCATAGTTGACTGAATAGCATAGAATGAATGAATATATAAGTTATCACTACCATATCTAACCGTTTGTTCATTTAGCCATATTTATTAAGCACCTATTACATGCCAGACACCATTGGGACAGAGGCTTGTGAGCAAAATAGATTTTATGGTCAGGTCAGATGGATGAAGTGAAGTTTCTTAAAGAAATCAGATATACTCCAATGTGTAGCACGTGGCAACCACAGTATACAGAGCAGATTTTGATCGCTGCCCCATGGTATACCCTGAGCCTAGACTGAGGTGAGCTGGAAGAGCAATGGCAGGTACTGTGCACCTGGACCCTGGCTCTTCACCTGGTCCCTCCTTTAGTCCTCACATTAACCCTGCGGTGTCTTCTAGTATTATCATAGTTTACAGGTGGATAAACAGAGGCTGCACAGCTCTCAAAGCCCCAAAGCTAGTGAGCAGGGGCAAGGTCTGCATACGGCAATCTGGCTCTACCCCTGCTCTCCTGCCTCCCTGGGCACCTGTGGTTCTCACCCTGCTTGCCATAGGACTGCAGCTGCACACATCTGTGGCAGATATGCCTTTGAAGCGGACCACCACGCAGCTGTGATCACGTCCACTAAGCTGACCTTTCCTCCAGGAGTGACCCACCCTTGACCAGTTGTCCCTCTAGCTTGGCTCCTCTTTCTCACTCTTCATAGGTGGTGAAGAAATCTTACGGCAAGGCCTTCACACTGACCATCTCTGCCCTCTTTGTGACACCCAAGACGGCTGGGGCCCGGGTGGAGTTGAGCGAGCAGGAGCTGCTGTTGTGGCCAGATGATGTGGACAAGCTGTCTTCTGACAACCTGCCCCGGGGGAGCCGCGCTCATATCACCCTTGGCTGTGCGGCTGACGTGGAGGCCGTGCAGACCGGCATTGACCTCTTAGAGATTGTGCGGCAGGAGAAGGGGGGCAGCCGTGGTGAGGAGGTGGGTGAGCTTCCCCGGGGCAAGCTCTACTCCTTGGGCAACGGGCGCTGGATGCTAAGTCTGGCCAAGAAGATGGAGGTCAAGGCCATCTTCACAGGATACTACGGGAAGGGTAAACCTGTGCCCACTCATGGCAGCCGGAAAGGGGGCGCCTTGCAGTCCTGTATCATCATCTGAGGGTTTGTGCCACGGTATGCCCCTTACTCTTTAGAAGGCAGGGGGAGGAGGGGGCAACATGTGCTCCATGTGATCTTTAAGATTTTTTTTTTTTTTTTTTTACTCAAAGTTAACTTACATATAACTTTTTTAAAAACTTGTAAAATAACTGCCTCTCCCTTGCTGTCTGCCCTCTTCCCCTCTAACACTCCAAGCTCAACACAAGGTGGGTAGATTGATACCATTCAGGAATCTGGACCAAAGCTGATAAGCCTCTGCTGCTGGGCCTGGAGCCACAGTCAGAACCCCACTTTGCCCCACCTCCAGGAACTGGCCAGCCCTGCCCCCAGCCCAGGCCCTGCTAATTAGGGGCTGGAGTCTGGGGACCATTGCCACAAGAGGAGGGAGGATCCCTGGGCCTTTTTCTTTTTCTTTCTTTCTTTTTTTTTTAAATAAAAGCAAGTGAGCAGGAATTTTATTAAAAACGTGAAAGAAGCTCAGAACTCACAGCACAACACCTAGGAGGGGTAAGAGTGTCCTGGATCCCTGGGTTTTGATCCTATTTCTTAATCATTGTAACCTCTGGAATTATTTGCCAGGGTAGAAAAAGGGGTTTACCTCCCTCCTTTGCTCCTAAGTCCCTGTCTCCTTTACTCTGTAACTAGGTAACAGTTTGATAACTAGAGAAGAAAACAGATTTAGCAGCAGCCGCTGCCTCCCAGCCTGCCTCCTGGTCCCACCCAAGGAAGGAGTTGAGCTGGCTGTCCTTCCTAGTGTGGCTCTGCTGTATAGCCAGGAGATAAGAGGCCAGAGACACAGCAAGGAAGAGCTCCAGCCTTGTTGGGCCCAGTCCATCTTGCCTCCCTGGTGCCTCTGGAGGCCTCTGAGCCTCCTCTAAAGGAGGCTGCTGGGTACCAAGAGCCAATGCAGGGGACCCTTAGCTGGCCAGGCAAACCCCACCTGCTGCCTCTGGGGGAGTTTTAACACTGCTCCATGGGCTCTGGTTCCTGGAGTGCCTTCCACTGCCCTCTGCTCAGTAACAGGACCTTGCTAATCAGGTTGTCACTCAACAGAGTATTTTGGATTTAAGTTACTATCCGGGTTTTGCCCAGCCTCGTCAACTTGTAAGACTGATAATGAAATAAAATCATGTTAATCCTAGCTGTGTGCAGTCTCTCTCACCCTTCTATGCCCAGCTCAGTCTTTCCGGCATCCAGGGCTGGGTATATTAGGACTGGCTTTGTCCCACAGCTTGGGGCCATCGGTCCTGTCTCCCCGCTGCTGGCTGGACACAGCTGTGGTGAGGCTGGGCAACTGAACAGTGTTGGCTTTCATGAGGAGGCGCAGAGAGGCTGGCCTCAGACTCATACAGAAGGTGGGGGTTGACCAGGACAGACGTGGAGCACAAAACCTCTTGTCCTCCATTAACTAGGGCAATAGGCCCACAGGTGTCCCAAGACCAATCTGATCATATCTCTGCAAGACTCAAAGTTCCTAGTATGGGTTTTCCCCAATTCTCTAGGGAGTGACCTTCAGGTCACTGATATTTAAAACACAAGGGATGATTTAACACTTAATAGTCTCCTACAGGCCATCAGGGCTTAGTTCATGGGAAAATTCCCAGGCCTAACTCAGCCATCCCTTCACTACTGCACCATGCACCAAAGGAGGTAAGAAAAGGGCAAGGCTCAGAAAAGCTCTAGTTCAAGGCCTCTCCCTGGCCATTGAGACTATCAAGAGCACCAAAAACATAAGCTTCAGTCATGTTTGTCCAGAACTCCTGAGGCTTCTCACCTCAACAGGAAGCTGAACTGAACAGTGAGACACATACTTCCGCTTCTCCTCAGCCTGTGTTCATACCAGAGAGTGGGACCAGTGCAAAAGGCAAAGGGCAGTTGTTAAGAATGGTATTTCCAATCACATGAGTCTAGTGCCAGAGACCAGGCCTAGGCTCTGGAGATGCCTGACCCACTTGGAGAGTCTGGAGGTTAGGAGGCAGGTTTTATTCTCATCTCCACATCCAAAGAACTGAGAGCGCCTGTGTGAACCACCTGATCTAGGTTAAACACCCACCTACACTCCTGGGTTCTGGACACACACAGCTTCTAGTGATTCCTGGTGGTCCCACTGTAAGATGAGCATGCATTCTGAACTCACTGCCCATAACCACCATTAGGCAGAACCCAGCAGCACCATCTGCCACCAGGCTTGGGGTACCCAAGCCCTTATGGAACCTCAAGTCTGTCATGGTCAGTTCCATGCTGGTGGCTCGGCTCTGGCCCATAAGCTGTGGGGGGAACACAAAGCAGCTGCCAAAGCAAAGGGCCAGAAAGGGTCAAAACATTTTATTTTCTTCTTTCTTTTGTTTTTGTTTTTTAATAAAGTTAAACAGTACAACAAAAATTCACAAGCTGCCTCCCTGTCCACCCCCCCCCTCCCTCCCCTCCCCAGTCTTGGGCGCTAGCTCCCTTTCCTTCACCACACTCACAGACACAGGCATCCAACTGAGAAAACGAAACTGCTCTAAGTACACGGAGACATGATGAAGGAAGGAGGTGAATTGTGTCCACATTCGAGGTTGAACTGAGTGAGTCTGCATTTTCTGGGTTCTGGTGGTTGCCCTTCATTAGCCAAACTGAAAGAAGAAATTCCCTGGACCAGAAGCTGAAAGGGAAAAGAAGGGCTTGTTAGTTGGCTCTGTGGACTTTCTAGGGAAGATCACTTTTCTCTGATAATGGAAAAAGTCTTTAAGGGTTGCTTCAAACTCAAAAGAAACTCTAGGGACTTAAAACAGCCCAGTCCTGGGGTGCCAGAGGAACACATGAGTGCATTTTATTCATTTACATGCAGTGCTGGGGATGGAATCCAGGGCCTCACCAATGCCAGGCAAGTGCTCCACCACTGAGTCACACCACATTTGTGAGCCCACTTTATGCATATAGCTTCTAAACACCTCCACTCTTGTAGTGAAGCCTTGGTATGAAACAGCTTCCTCTCTGATCCTGCAGAGATGTGTTGCTAATGGTCCTGAGGAAAGATGTGCCTGGGAACCAATCTCCCTCCCTCAGCAACACCAAGTGGATAGACATCCTGCTGGATGGGGATTCCACTGCCCCCACTCTTGAGCACCTCTGACTCCCAAAGAGCTGCTTAAGTGCTGGCTTGTAATCTGGGAACTCGTGAGGGCAGCAGGCATACTCACCTTCAAAGCTGAAGCCCCCAGGACCGCCAAAGAATGCCTTGAAGATATTGTTTGCATCAAAATCTGGCAAGAAGCATAGAAGGGACAAAATGGGGAAAAATTAGAAGGCTCTGAAGAGCAACTCATGACCCTGAAAATGGGTCTCCAAGTCATACTTACAAAGTATCATTTCCCTCCTTTCCCAATACCTCCACCTAAAGGTTAGCAAATCTGCCCACCCCGTGCAAACATACTGCCTGCTCTGCTCCTAGGACATGTTCCCATGCCCCTCAAAGTGTGGTCCAGAGGGCAAGATTTCTCTGCCTTGACTCACACTCCACAGGCAGTCTCCTTGAACAACTTAGAATGCCATTTGCACTTAAAACAGGCCCCCTACAATGCTAGGGTTGCTACTGAAAAGGCTATAATGTATCACTTCAATTCTACCCAAATAAATTTAAGAGCAGATCTATGATTTACTTCATTAGTTTGATTCCATGTCTACTACTCTGTCTATATGCCATGGCTTATTAAGCACCTACAAGGGACTAGCCACAGTGCTAAGTACTTTGCATACACTATATAATTTAATTCTAGTAAAAATTTGTCAGGGAAGTATTACTCTCAACTTACATTCAGCAAGACAATGTAGGGAGTACAAGTAATTTACCCAAGATCACATGTCCAGGAAAAGCAGCAGAACTGGAGAGTCCAATTCTTTTTTTTTTATACCGGGGATTGAACCCAAGGGCACTCGACCACTGGGCCACATCCCCAGCCCTTTTTCGTATTTTATTAGAGACAGGGTCTCACTGAGTTGCTAAGTGCCTCGCCATTGCTAAGGCTGGCTTTGAACTTGCGATCCTCCTGCCCCAGCCTCCCAAGTGCTGGGATTACAGGTGTGCCCACCGTGCCTGGCAAGAGGCCAATTCTTGTTCTATTTTTTTGGTAGTGGGGACTGAACTCAGGGGCACTTTACCACTGAGCCAATGCCCAGTCCTTTTTAATTTTGAGACAGGGTCTTGCTAAATTGCTGAGGCTGGTCTTGAATTTACAATCCCCCTCAGACTCCCCAGTTGCTGGGATTACAGAAGTACACCACCACACCCAGCTAAAGAGTCCAATTTCTTTCTTTTCTTTGTGGTGCTGCGGACGGAACCCAGGGCCTTGTGCATGTTAGGCAAACACTTTACTGAGATACATCCCCAGCCCAAGAGTCCAATTTCTTTCTTTTTTAAGTTGTCAATGGCTTATTTATTTATTTATTTATTTATTTATTTATTTAAATATGGTAATGAAGATTGAACCCAGGGCCTCACACATGGCCAGGCAAGTACTCTATCACTGAGCCACAACTCCAGCCTTCAAGAGTCCAATTTATTTGAGTCCAGCTCTGTGCACTTTTCACTAGGCCACAGGTGGTCGGATGGCCCAAGCCCCAACTATTTCACACCATCTGATCCCACAGCCACATCATTCTTAGCGCTCTCCTCCTCTATGCCAGGTGTCCTGGCTCAGTGAATGGCCCCCTGAGTCATCTATAGCAAAGTCACTATCAATTTACATCCTTTCCCTCTCCCAAACATAGCTGATCAGCAACCAACTCCTGCTCAATCTGCCACCATCTGCCATTTGTGCTCTCCAAACCTTTACTACTTACACTACTTGTCTTCCTTCAATCTCTATCCTCCTTTACCCTCTCTTCACTACCACCACATGTAAATTTCTAGAGCCTCAATCTGGCCCACAGTATTTCCACTTAAAACCCTTCAATAGCTTTTGACTTTTTAGATCCTCTCAACTGCAGGGCAGAGCAACATGTATATATTACTGGTAAACAGAAACAAATGCATGCCCCAACCTTGAATTTGAGAGGATTCAGGATTATCTACATAGCATCACCATTCTGATTTTAAATTCCAATAGATTTTCTTAATAGAAGACAAAGGGCTGGTAGTACAGATGGTGGTCTGTGTGCCATGGGCAGTTCAGGACCTCTGTTATCTCTAATCAAGCCCTCAGTCACACTGACAAAAGCTGTACTTTGCTTCATGCTAAGTTATTTTGAGAAATTAAAATCTGTGAGGGGTTTACAGGAATGTATGACACACACAAATAACAGCACATACTTTGCAGTGGGGGGTGGGGTGGGAATAACTTTCAGCTAATAGGAAAATGTCCCTATTTCTTACTGCATATAACCCTTGCAGCCTTCTGAGATCTGATCCAGCTACTTGCTGCTCTTACACTGCCTGCTTCTAGCACCCTATCCTTACATCCTCCAGATCAAGCCCCTTACATATTCCTGAAGGGGTCTCTTTCTGCACTTCCAAGCCTTTCCTTGCTAGTGCTTACCCCCTTAAAGCCCACCCTGCACTCTGTGAATGTGCTGCACTTGACTGCTTTTGTTTGAGTCTATGTTTATTATTCTGCTTAGGCTAAGGATCCATCCATTTGTGATCTCCTAGACAGTGGGTTCCTAGACGTTAAGGAAACAACCTGATTCATCTTCATCATCTCCAGGGCTCAACATGGTACCTAAAACATAGGTACTCATCAAGGAAAGGCTGACAAATTACTGTGTTGTCACGGACTGATTACATATAGACTCTCCCTCTGGAGCATCTTTAGAAAACTGTCAACATTCCATAGGAGTCAGATGCATCCCAGGTGCCCCAATCAACTCACCACCCATATTCATGCCCTCTTCATCCAGGTCCTGTCCACTATCATAACGAGTTTTTTTCTTGGGATCAGAGAGGATGGTAAAGGCCTCTCCGACTTCCTTGAACTTCTTCTCCTCTTCTTTCTGAACCTCGGCACTGGCTCCACTGTGCCGATCTAAGAGGAACAAAACAGATGAAACTGAAGTCTCAAGAAAACAAAGTTTAAAAGAAAAGACACATCATCATTTTTTTATTTTGGAATCTGGTACCTTCTATGATTTGGGGGTTATAGAACTCAGCACCCTCTTATTCCTACTGAAGAGCCTCTCAAGGCACCCCCCAGGACTGAGCAAGGCTGTGGGCCTGCCTTTAAGGTTCTTCCCAGTATGCCCCTCTCCCACGAGCTCTACCTGGATGGTGCATCAAGGCCCGTTTCCGATATGCTTTCTTGATCTCATCCTCAGAGGCATTCTTGTCCACTCCCAGAATTTTGTAGTAATCTTTCCTCTTACTCTTCTTCAGTTCCAGTTGTGCATTTTTTAGGAGCTGTTTGTGTTCTGGAGGGAGACATGTGACATCAATAGACAAATGTGATTCTGGTTTCCCTTTCCAGGTCCCAGCCCAGCTGCCTAGGAAGTAGAAGACTTAATTATACCAGGGTTTTAGGATATTTTCTTTTGGAAACTAAGAAAAATCTCAAACTTAGGTTCCTCACAATAGCTTCACCACACAGAAAAGGAAGTGAAAGTGACAGAAAGGAATTGGGACCAAAACATAGGTTGCCTGAGCCCCCACTCAGGAAGGACCTCTGTTCACTTCCTCCTGGTGGCAGTGAAATAAGCTCCAGATACACCCTTGAGGCATGAATCAAACAGCCATGTGTCCAGTTTTAGGGCCTACAAAGAAGACCATATACTTGCCAAAGAAACAAATGCTCTGTACCCGGTTACCTTTTGTTTTCTCCGTCTGATACACTTTTTCATAGTCCCGCACTGCTTCTTCATACTGCTCTGTGTCCATGTAACTGGGAAGGAAGTACAGGGAAATACAGGGCTCAGACATAGATAGCAATGGTCTCTAGGGGAAGAGGCATGGCTCAAGCAAGAGACACACACTTTGGCAAGATACTTCATGAACCAGAAGAGTCCTTAATCGAAAAGAAAAAAAAAATTAGCTATCAGTTCCTCAGAGAAAAATTTGAGAGGCCTCATGGCACTTGCACCCAAATAGCAAAGTGATGCTCTGCTCTGAGTGAAAAAGTAATCAAGGGGAAAAGGTCCTTGTGACACAGAGCCACCCAAGAGGCAGATGGATTGCTGCAGGAAAGGCAAGGTGAAGGCCCAATTGATTACTCGGGACTAAAACACACATGAGAAAGTATCCAAGTGAGGAAAGGAAAAAAAAAAAAAAAGGATATGAAAGAGCTCTAAAATCTTCGGTGCCATAAACATGCAGGGCTAGCTCTGATCCAGGGCAGAAGTGGGATTAGTGAGCCACTAGAAGGATCAAGTCCAAGTGATAGCTGCTGGCAAATGCTTCCATAACACCAATCAATCTGAGAGATGGAAGTTAAGTGACAGAAAAGGAGACTCTAAACACGAGTTTGCTTCTATTTCAATAGCACAAAAAAAAAAGGGAGGGCCTCGGGCCTCGATGGGAAGAATCTAACTTAATAGGCAGATTGCCAGCACTTTTAAGTATCTTTTTCAGGGAAGCAAGTGGCAATTTCCATGTCCTGATAAGATCACCAGCACCAAGACTGGCCTCTCAATCTAACACACTGTGGCAGTTGTTCCAGAGATACACCAGCAGCTGGGCAACAGGAAGAAATCATGCAGTGCAATTTGCTGCTGCTTAACAGAGACATGTACTACTACTACCCACGTACATCCTTGCAATCACCGGAGACCTCCACTCGCGTTGGAGGCCAGGGCAGGGAGCCTGATAACAACGTGGCTGGCCAAAAGAGAAGCTCAACATCTTAGGCATCTCTGATTTTCAGGAAACATCTTGATTTAAGACCTTAAAAAACCGAAGCCCTGCTGGGTATGTTGGCACACATCTATGATCTCAGTTACTCAGGAGGCTGAAATCCTAAGCAACTTAGTGAGCCCCTGTCTCAAAATAAAAAATAAAAAGGGCTGAGGATGTAGCTCAGTGGCAGAGCACCCTGCATTCAATCCTCAGTACTTCAAACAAACAATCAAACAAACAAAGACAACAAACACTCAATGATTGGTGGAAATGGTATAAATGCTACTTAAAGAGCTCAGAGAAACAATCTGCAGAATGAAGTGTAAAAAGTAAAAGAAAACTGAGAACTGACAGTCTTGGGTGTAGAGTACTCTGACAAATGAGTAACCCTGATGACTGTTTTAGGCCCAGATGTAACATATTAAAACAGTCATGCTACAGTGATCTACATTTTATGTCACGCATTTTAAAATTCAAGAATAACCTCATATTTAAAGTTTTTTAAAATGCTGGAAAAAATAGAAAAGTAAGTAACCCTTTAGTGGAAAAGAAAGAACTCTCACCTATGATCAGATATATAGCAAACGTCTAGCATCTCTCCCAACTTTAGGGTAAACTGAGGCAGAAATAGGATAATGGTTAGGCCTCTGGTAGAGTTTTAGCCTGAGCTAATTTTTAGTATGTCCAATCAATCCCAGCTGATTGAGGGGTCTGCTGTCAAGCAGCCAACTGTGCCAACAGTGCATGCTCTCCCCGTGGTAGAATCTCAAAGGCAAAAGCCATTCCAAGGACAGTTCTACTACAAAGATAAGGAGTTTTCTGATCAAAGTAATTCCTGATTTTTTATTATTGTATGTATACATACAAAGAAGAAAATAATCCTTTATTTCATTCTCTAACAAATCAAGAATTTACCATTCTCCTTCCATTCCCTGTTCAAACACTGTAGAGCATTACTTTGGGTCAATACAGTATCAACTATCAGCCAACCCCTTCCTACTAGATATTAAGTGATTCTCCTTTTCTTTTTCACTATTTTAGATAAAAATGCAGTGAACAACTTCCTGTATAAAGTATTTTGTGTCTGTTAAAACAACTCTTTAGTTAGGTCAAAGGATAATTTTTGTCTTCCAAAGCTTCTGCCTTTGCCTGCCACTGGTATACAGAAGATGGAATAAGTGAAGGTTGGCTGGTTTTACAGAATCTCTAAAGTCCATGGAATTACAGACTTTTGGACTTAGTCATCCACTTAAAAATTCATTAAAAGACAAAAAAACAAACAAACATAAACACCCTCACACAAATGGCAGCAATTTTCTTATTTTAAGTGCAACAATTTTGGGAAAATGAAAAGGGGAGGTAGTCTGCAAGGCATCCTGTACCAGTGATGACATGGGTACACAGTGACTCATAGGCATCACAACAGCACCTGTTCTTTGGATCTTACAATTTATAATAAGGAACGAAGTAGGTGTTGGAAGACTGGCATAAAACAAGTATGTCTTCCTTTAGGCTTTTTAAGGACATAAGGTTTTCTCTGTTTAGGGAATAATATGAAGCACGAAGAAACGATTTTATTTATTTATTTGGTCCTGGGGATTAAACCCAGGGGCACTTAACCACTGAGTGACACCCCCAGTTCTTTTTACTTTTTGAGACAGGGTCTCGCTAAGTTGCTTAAGTTGGCCTTGAACTTATGATCCTCTTGCCTCAGCTCCCAAGTTGCTGGGATTAACAGGCATGTACCACCACACCCAGCCAGAAGAAATAATTTCTGAGAGGTCTATCCTATCCTCTGGTGGGTTCATAACAAGATGCAAAAGGAAGCTGGAAAGCACCTAGCCTCTGAAATGAAGGCACTGGACCTGGCAGGCATAATCTAGGCTCACAAATCACATTGTCAGGGAGCCCTCTCTGCTTAAAACACCCAGCAGACTTCCCATCAAGGATATTTCAAAAGGAACTTCTTTATACTGTTGAGAGACTAAGCCAGATTAAGTCCCTTTCAACCCTAAGATTGTCTTCCCTAACCAGAACAAACAGGGTAAGTACAATCTTCAATGATCTCTGAGAGATACTTTTATTCCTCTCTCTTCAAGCACCACACATTCATTCAACAAAACATTTAATGGATGAGCACCTATGTGCCAAGCAGTGTGCTAAGTTAGAGCAAAAGTGTACAATACAAAATAAACTCTCCAAAGGAAATGGATTTGAAACTTTAACAAAAGGAATTTGGGTCAGGCATCAGAAGAAACTTACTGACCGTGAGGGGCGTTAGACACAGGCATGGGAGACTGAGGGAGCTTGTGCAATCTCCTCCGCTGGAGGTCTATAAAGATAGTCTAGGGCTGGAACAATCCCACCTAGAGGCAGGGGGAAGGACCAAATGACCTCAAAACATCCCTGGGTCTGCTTCATCATCCACAATGCAATGCCCCTGGTAGGCCAGCGGCAACGCCCTCTTCCCCCACCCTCCATCAAGGATATTTCAAAAGGAGCTTCTTTATACTGTTGAGAGACTAAGCCAGATCAAAACATCCCTGGGTCTGCTTCATCATCCACAATGCAATGCCCCTGGTAGGCCAGCGGCAACGCCCTCTTCCCCCACCCTCCATCAAGGATATTTTCAAAAGGAGCTTCTTTATACTGTTGAGAGACTAAGCCAGATTAAGTCCCTTTCAACCCTAAGATTGTCTTCCCTAACCAGAACAAACAGGGTAAGTAGAATCTTCACTTACCACTGAGCTCTTCTCAAGTAGGCCTTTATGTATGTGTCATCAAGCTTCACTGCTTGCGTGCAGTCTTCTATCGCATCGTCTAGTTTCCTAAGCTTCAGGAGAGAGAGAGCAGTCATACTTCACATCTTTGGTGACCGAGAGAGCCCAAAAGCTGTGAGGATGGCTTAAAAAATTCTAAGAGGGCACAATGCTGGACCCCTAATTGTCTTACTAGGTCTTGTTTGTGGATAAGTATTCTTGGTCACTGAGAAAGCCATTATCTCAGAGGGCTAAGGACACCAAATTTGGAATTAGTTTCATTACTATGTGATGCAAACCAAGTAGTTATCTGAAAAGATAAACCACCTCTACCATTCCACATTAGTATCCAACCAAAACTTGGGCTACAGGAAGGCTGGTTCCTGCCCTCCACTTTTTCAGAGGCCAACCAGAAAAAAGAGAATGATTGTGTTTTTATTTGTACTGGGGATAGAACCCGGGGCACTCTACCACTGAGTTACATCCCGAGCCCCTCCCTTTTCTGATATTGGAGATTGGACCCAGGGGTGCTTAACCACTGAGTTATATCCCCAACCATTTTTATTTTTTGAGATAGGGTCTTGCTAAGTTGCTTAGGGTCTCATTAAATTGCTGAGGCTGGCTTTGAACTTGAAATCCTCCTGCCTCAGCCTCCTGAGTTGTTAGGATTACAGGCATACACCACCATACCCAGCCCCAGCCCTTTTTATTTTCAGACAGGGTCTTGCTAAATTGGCAAGGCTGGCTTCAAATCTGTGATCCTCCTGACTCAGCCTCCTGTGTCACTGAGATTACAGGCGTATGCCACTGCACCCAGCTATGACTACAATTAAAAAAAAAATTTTTTTTTAGTTGTCAATAGACCTTTATTTTATTTTATTTATTTATTTATTTATACGTGCTGCTGAGAATCAAACCCAGTGCCTCTCATGCCAGGAAAGTCACAACCTGAGTCACAACCCCAGCCCCCTAGGACTACAATTTTAAACTACTAGAAGTCTGCAAAGGCAAGAAGTCTACTCATGCTGTAAAGGACCACAGGAATACTCAGGTCATCTCCAACCACACATGGTTACCAGGAGTTACACTAGAGGAAAAATCTAAGCCTGCTTCATACTCCTGTTTCCTCCAAATCACTCCTGAAAAATAAATGATCTCTTGCTTAAGCAAAAAGAATCAGTAATATAAGCTGGGCGCGGTGGCGCATGCCTGTAATCCTAGCACTTGGGAGGCTGAGGCAGGAGGATCACGAGTTCAAAGCCAGCCTCAGCAAAGGTGAGGCACTTAGCAACTCAGTGAGACCCTGTCTCTAATAAAATACAAAAAGGGCTGGGGATGTGGTCCAGGAGTCGAGTGCCCCTGAGTACAATCCCTGGTACCAAAAAAAAAAAAAAAAGAATCAGTAATATTTACTTAAAATTATCCCAGACCCTTAGCCATTCTCTTCCTGGAGGAAAGACACCTTGAGAAAGAACAGGTGGGAATATCCTCCCCAAACTAGAACAGGTTCTCTAAGTACCCCTAAATTCCACATAAAAGATAAAAGCTTGCCTTTCAGAAGGTAGGTCCTAACATGCTGAGATACAACTTTTCCAAAACATCCTTCCCTCTTTTAGCTGGTTTACTCTTATTGGGCAGATTTCCTAAGATCTCTTTGACATCCCTTAAAAATATCTCCATATGTCCCAAGACCTAGACCAAGTACTTACCTTGGAATTAACCGTACCCCGATTACAGTAGAGTTTAGCATTTGTTTTTATATTGTTGGGGTCTATCCCGAGGGCTTCTGTGTACAGTTCATATGCTAGCTTGTAATTTCCTTCCTTAAATGCTTTATTTCCATCTTCTTTCTTTGCTTTAAGTGCTTTCGCATTCTACAGAGATGAACAAGGCGAGGTCAGTTCACAGCCAGGAAACCTCTGATCACTGCACAGTGAGGACAGAATCTATTCTCAATGTTTTGGATCCCAGGGTTTAGCATCACACAACAACCTCCACCACTACACCACCTGGACTACTTGTTGCTCACTAGTGCTTCCAATACAGTGCACAGGGTAAACCAAGATTTAAAAAAGAATACCAGCCGGGCGCGGTGGCGCACACCTGTAATCCCAGCACTTTGGGAGGCTGAGGCAGGATGATCGGGAGTTTGAAGCCAGCCTCAGCAATGGCGAGGCACTTAGCAACTCAGTGAAACCCTGTCTCTAAATAAGATACAAAAAAGGGCTGGGGCCGGGCGTGGTGGTGCATGCCTGTCATCCCAGCACTTTGGGAGGCCGAGACAGGAGGATCGCGAGTTCAAAGCCAGCCTCAGCAATGGCGAGACACTTAGCAACTCAGTGAGACCCTGTCTCTAAATAAAATACAAAAAAGGGCTGGGGATGTGGCCCAGTGGTCGAGTGCCCTGAGTTCAATCCCTGGTACCACAAAAAAAAAAAAAAAATACCACCAGTGAGATCTGTTGCCCAGGCTTTGAATTTCCCAGGGCAAGAATTACTAACTTAAAAAAAAAAAAATTGGTGAAGGAGGCTGCCAATTCCATTTCAAAGCATCTCTGAACCTGCAGAGTAAACAATATGAGCAAAGCTCACCTTCCTGAGCTGAAAAAATTTATGGACAAGAAGTTATCGTTGAAATTAAATGGTGGCAGACATGTCCAAGGAATATTGTGGGGATTTGATTCCTTCATGAATCTTGTGATAGATGAATGTGTGGAGATGGCAACTAATGGACAACAGAACAATATTGGAATGGTGGTAATACGAGGAAACAGTATCATCATGTTAGAAGCCTTGAAACGAGTATAAGTAATAGCTGTTCAGCAGAGAAATCTGTGTCCCTCTCGAGAAGCGCTGTTTAACTATGACTTAAAAATTGGGTCACGTAGCCAGGCGCGGGTGGCGCACGCCTGTAATCCCAGCACTTTGGGAGGCTGAGACAGGAGGATCGCGAGTTCAAAGCCAGCCTCAGCAATGGCGAGGCACTTAGTAACTCAGTGAGACCCTGTCTCTAAATAAAATACAAAAAAAAAGGGCTGGGGATGTGGCCCAGTGGTCGAGTGCCCCTGAGTTCAATCCCCGGTACCACAAAAAAAAAAAAAAAAAAAAAAAAAATTGGGTCACGTACATTTTCATATGAAACTTTTTGTTAAATAAACTTTAATAGCAAAAAATAAAAAATTACTCTTTTTGATGGGTACTGGGGATTGAATTCAGGGGCACTCAACCACTGAGCCACATCCCCAGCCCTAAACTGTATTTTATTTAGACACAGGGTCTCATTGAGTTGCTTAGTGCCCTACTTTTGCTGAGGCTGACTTTGAATTCATAATCTTCCTACCTCTGCTTCCTGAACTGCTGGGGTTACAGGCATGCGCCACCACGCCTGCCAAGAATTGCTAACTTCTCTTCATTAAGGAGAAAAGACAACAAAAATAACAAAACAAAACTAAGCTTAGATATTAAAAGGATCTGACCCATATAACCAAAATTACCTTTAAGCAAATAAAAGTAGTCCTGAAATAATTTCTAATTTCTTATAATACTTATAAGGCAGTCAGAGGAGCTATACATTCCTTGTGATTCAAACATCTACTTTAACCATCTAAAAAGTAAAAAAGGAAGTTTTCTTTCCCATCCAGATTAGCATGCCTAGAACTTACTCTGCAAGCAATGCAAGCTTTCTCATGGTCAGGAGCCATCCTGAGCGCCTGTACAAAAAACTGAACCGCCTTCTCAATACAATCTTCATAATAAAGGCAAAGACCTCGTACATACAGAGCATCCGCATTGGTGGAATCCATTCGTAAAATGTCACTGCAATTGCCAAAAGAGTCACATTCAGCTGTGGTTTGGAATGTCCTGACCATTTACTACCATTTGTGGCCATTTTTTTTCCTTATCAAATGTCTATTATTAAAAGTATTAAAATGTTTTTTAAAAAGTATTAAAATGTAAAGCTGCTATTATCGAACTGGACATATTTTAATGTGAGGAACAAAGTCTAGTGATCCATTTTCAAAATATAATATTCAGCTTTCATTGGATTCAATCGTAGCCATTTTAATTATAGTCCTTCCCTTTGCCTACCCAAATTTTAAAATTAGACAATTGTGTAGATTGTATCCTGAGACCTCTAATCAGGATGAAGATCAGCCCTGTATTAGGTATATAAACAGGTGGACTGCCCACCCAGGCTTGCTTGCTAGCCAGGTTCTACAGCACTCCATTCTGTCAGAAGTAAGTTTGCCTTGCACACACACACACCCCAAGAAAGTATTAAATGTATTCAAATTCCCAAGAACTCTCCCCAAATCTTGCCAAATAGACCACCATATTCTTTTTATTTTTCTTTTTTTTTTGGGGGGGGTATTGGGGATTGAACCCAGGGGTGCTCAATCAATCACTGAGCCATATCCCCAGCCCTTTTAAAATATTTTATTTAGAGACAAGGTCTCACTGAGTTGCTTAGGGTCTTGCTAAGTTGCTGAGGCTGGCTTTGAACTCATTATCCTCTTGCCCCAGCCTATTGAATCACAGGTGTGTGCCACCACACCCAGCTTATATTAATCTTTAATACAGTTCTCGCACTTTCTTGCAATCCTTCTGCCTTAGCCTCCCAAGTCACTGAAATTACAGGTGTGCACCACCGTGCCCAGCACCAATGCATTTCTGTGTCTCACAATCCTTATTAGACTTGAACAAGGGTTAGCAAACTAAAGGCTACAGACACCAAGTCCTTTCTGCCACTGTGTTTTTTATGTTTTTTTTTTTTTATTTTTTGTAATGGGGATTAAACCCAGGGCCTTGTGCATACGAAGATAAGAACATGCTCTATCACTGAGCTACAGACCCAAGGCCCTTTGCCACTGGCTTTCTTTTTTTAAATATCTATTTATTTGCTTTAGTTGTACATAATGCTTTTATTTTTACGTGGTGCTGAGGATCGAACTCGGACCATGCACATGCTAGGCAAGCGCTCTACCGCAGAGCAACAACCCAGCCCCCCCCCAACTTTTTTTTAATCAAGAAAAATTATTTAAAACATAAAAAGGTTAAAGAGTTGGGTTTTATGTCCTTTCAGTGCCACTGGCTTTCATAAATAAAATTTTACTGGAACATAGCTGTACCCATTCATTCATTTATTATCTGTGGCTGCTTTTGTACTATGATAGATGAGTCCTTTCAGAGACCTTATGGCCTGCAAAGACAAATATTCACTATCTGGCCTTTTATAGTTTGCCAACCCCTGGAATAGAAGGAAAAGGACTATATTAAAACAAAACAAACTCAAAAATTCACATAATACAATCTGTTCTTTCACATATAACTCAAATACCTGTTATACTACTATGTCCTATATACTTTACGTATTTTCTAATTTGGTCTAACCTTTGGCTTTAAGTCCCAGGAAGGTCTGATCAGCCCTAGCTGGCATACCCACAGTTCCTGTTGTGAAGAGCAACCAGCCAGCATCAGTTCAGTAGTATCTGGCAGCTCAATTCTGAAATGGCCTCACTGCATACCTGGCTACAGACTGTGCTTCTGGATATCGACCCAGCATTGCTAAACATTCTGCTTTGAGGATTTTGAAGCGATGGCAAGCAGGGGCAAATTCTAGGGCACGGTCCATGCAGAAAACAACCTACAGGGAAGAAGAAAATAAATAAGGCCCTTCATCTTGGACTCTAGAAATGTCTTTACTTTGTAGTTTAATCACAGCAACTTTATTAAAAGCTCAAAGAAGTTTCCACGATCCACTATTGAGCAGAAAAGTAATATCAAAGTTTATTTATTTTTCTTTTGTGATGCTGGAGATTGAATCCACATTTACTTGGCAAGCACTCTACCACTAAGCTATACCCCTAGCCAGCTTGAAGTTTAAAAACATACCTAACTCATTTGATCAAAGCATTGAAAAGAGGAGAGCAGTTAATCCAAATGATGACAATAGCAAACATTTACTGAGCAATTTACATTTTAACCCATTTTATCCTCACAATTTTAGGGGAAGAAGGGTATTGAGGATTGAACCTAGAGGTGCTTTACTACTGGGCAACATCCCCGGCCCTATTTTGTTTTTTATTTTGAGACAGGGTCTCACTAAATTGCTTAGGGCATCGCTAAATTGCTAAGGCTGGCCTCAAATTTGTGATCTTCCTCCTCAGCTTCCCAAGTCACTGGGATTATAAGCATGTGCCACCACGCCTGGCTCTTCACAACAATTTTATAAAGTAAGTTATTATCATTACCTTTATTTCAATGGTAGAAAAGTTAAGAAACAAAGAGCTAAAGTTCAAGGTTACCAAAACTAGAAAGGATTAAAAACAGGAGTCAGTTTTAGACATCCTAGGACTCTGGAATCTATAGCTTTACTCACCATGCTAAACTGCCTCCACAGTGAATCCAGATTTGAAGTGACTTTGATCAAAAGTCACCTTTTCCTCACAAATACTATTATTTACTACTTTGTATAATTCATCAGACTTAGCCTAGTAAACACAAAACAAGGAACAGCAATAATAATCCAGCTGGGGATGGTGGCTCACACCTGTAATCCCAGCCATCTGGGAAGCATAAGCAGGAGGATCACAAGTTTGAGGCCAGGCTCAGCAATTTAGTGAATCTCCAAAACTTTTCAAGGACCCAAGAAACTTAGTGAGACCCTTTTACAACATAAAAAACAAAAAGGGCTGGTGATGAAGCTCTGTGGTAGTGTTTGCCCAGCATGTATGAGGTCCTGGGTTCAATCTCCAATAAAACACACACACACACACACACACACACACACACACACACACACACACACATTCTCTTTCTCTCTCTCTCTCTTTAAATATTTATTTATTTGCTTTTAGTTGTACACAATGCGTTTATTTTTACGTGGTGCTGAGGATCAAACCAAGGCCGCACGTGTCCTAGGCGAGCGCTCTACCGCTGAGCCCTAGCCTCAGCCCTCACACACACACTCTTAAGCTGGGATTAGTTTACTCTTCCAGCCTCATAAAAGGTCTCAATATATTCCTCTTTTCTGTTTATAGAAGTTTGTTCTCTAAGCTTTCATCTTTCGCTTAGCTGCTATTCCTGGAAAATTCTCCCTAAGAAAAATTGACTCAAAAAAGAAATTTAGAATTAAGGGATTCCCATTCCTTCCAAAAGCTTGATTATAGCCATCAAGATAGATGAAGTGGGCTGGGGTTGTGGCTCAGCGGCAGAGCGCTCGCCTCGCACGTGCGCGGCCCGGGTTTGATCCTCAGCACCACGTAAACATAAATGCATTCATTGTGTACAACTAAAGTAAATAAATAAATATTTTTTAAAAAAAGATAAAGTCTGAAAAGTTACAAATAGAGATAACTCAAATTACATCAACACAAACATTCATATAATGGCATACTATGGAGCTCTGAAACAGAATGAAAATTCTCCATGTACTACTATGGAAAGACTTCTAAGAGCTATTCCACAGGGAGAAAAGGTGGAAAATTGTGAATGACACAATAATTTTTTTTTTTTTTTTTTTTTTTTTTTTTTTGTGGTACCAGGGATTGAACTCAGGGGCACTCAACCACTGGCCACATCCCCAGCCCTTTTTGTATTTTTTATTTAGAGACAGGGTCTCACTGAGTTGCTAAGTGCCTCGCCATTGCTGAGGCTGGCTTTGAACTCATGATCCTCCTGCCTCAGCCTCCCAAAGTGCTGGGATTACAGGCGTGCGCCACCGCGCCCGGCGACACAATAACTTTTAAGCAAAAAAAAAAAAAAGAAGAAAACTAAAAATCTATGTACAACAAAAATGTAGGAGAGCTTTGGATGTAGCTCAGTGGTAGAGCACCTGATGAGCATGCACAAGTCCCTGGGATTGATACTGAACACCACAAACAAAAACAAAAAGAAGGCACAAGAATACTGGATAGTGAAGCTGGGCGTGGTGGCGCACACCTGTAATCCCAGTACTTGGGAGGCTGAGGCAGGAGGATTGTGAGTTCAAAGTCAGCCTCAGCAATGGCAAGGCACTTAGTAACTCAATGAGACCCTGTCTCTAATAAAAATACAAAAATGAGCTGGGGATGTGGCCCAGTGTTTGAGTGCCCCTGAGTTCAATCCCTGGTACCAAAATAAATAAAAATTGAAATTAAGGGCTGGGGATATAATTCAGCAGTAGAGCACTTGCCTAGTATCCATAAGGCACTGGGTTCAATCCCCAGTACCACAAGAAAAGAAAATAGAGGAAAGAAGAGGAGAAGAAATTAAAAAACATGGGCAAGGGGTTGGGGTTGTGGCTCAGCGGTAGAGCACTCGCCTAGCATGTGCGCGGCCCCTGGGTTCTATCCTCAGCACCACATAAAAATAAATACATAAAATAAAGGTATTATGTTCAACTACTAATAAAAAATAAAAATAAAAATAATAAAAAAACAAAAAAAATGGGCAAGGAGATCAACACTATGTGAGCTGTTCACCAAGATTTTCTACAGCAGCAACACAGTTGTAACAGGGATGTCTCTCCTTCAGTGGCACAGGTTACTTTCCTGGAAATTCTAAGGATAATAATGAACATTTTGGTATTATGTAGAGTGGTGGTGCTTCTTCCCCCTCAAGGAGGCGGAGGAGGGTATAAAGAAGTCAGTCAAAAATTCGAGCAGCCACACCCTTTTGCCTTCACAAGAACAACGGTCTGTGCAGAGCTGGCTGTGCTCATCATGGGGAGTGTCAGTTGGAGGTTCAATGCTTCACTTCCCACCACCCCCCAACTCCCCACGTCCCCACTAGGGACAGCTGCAGGCAAAGAAGATCTTTGTTTCTTCCAAGTTCATCTGTTTCCTCTGCCAGGATCATAATTCTTCATTTGTGACATCACCATGAGCTACAGTGGGGGGGCAGGGATGTCACAAACAGAGGATTCTATCACAAACTCGGGATTTTGGCTCCAGAATGGGCAAGAGAGAAAAGAAACCCAAAAGACTGCTTTCTGAGACAAAGCTTTTGCCTATGTAAACCTCAGAAAACGTGACAGTAGGCAAAATTACTCTTCAAAAACCCACACACAAAACAAACATGAATCACACTACAAAGACACTGTGATTATTAAAACCAGTAGACAGGGGAGGGATGTCAATACTGGGACTCCGCATAAGCTAATCAGATATATTTATTACCAAATAAAAGACCTTTACAGTGTATGAGTTAGAAATGGCTGGCTCTCAACTGTCATCCCCTTTTATCAAACATTAAGCCTCCAACACAGAAAGCACCAAGCAAATTCCCACATACAAAGTACCAATTCCCCTTCCTTGGATAGAACTCACTACTTTTTTTGTTGTGGTACTGGGGATTGAACCGAGGGGACCTCTACCACAGAGCTACATCCCCAGCTCTTTTTATTTTTTGGTACCAGGGATTGAACCCAGGGGTGGTTAACATCTGAGTCACATTCCCACAACTTATATGTTTTATTTTGAGACACAGTCTCACTAAGTTACATAGGGCCTCACCAATTTACTGAGGCTGTCTTTGAACCCGTGATCCTCCTGCCTCAGCCTCTCAAGCCACTGGGATTATAGGTGTGTGCCACCATGCCTGGCTCTTATTTTTTATTTTGAGATGGGGTCTCACTAAGTTGCCTCCTCTGGCCTTAAACTTGCTATCCTCATACCTTAGCCTTCCAAATAGCTGGGATTATAGGTGTACACAACCCTGCTCAGCTTACTAACTTAAGTGATCCCAAAAATCTCTTCTGATAGGTGGTTTTTAACCTTTTTGGGGCTATCTATCTTACCTTTTGAAACCTAAGTGAAAATTATTTCTAAGTGCCATCTAAGGAGGGGGGAGGCTTGAACTATCACACAGTCTAAAGTTTAACAACAGTCTAGCATCAAAACAGTGGTAGTGGGGCTGGGATTGTGGCTCAGCGGTAGAGCGCTTGCCTAGCATGTGCACGGCCCAGGTTCAATCCTCAGCACCACGTAAAAATAAAGGCATTGTGTACAACTAAAGCAAATAAATAAATATTAAAAAAAAAAAAAAAAAAAAAAAACCAAAACCGGTGGTAGTAACAGGTTATATCACTGTTCAAAAATGTAAAGTGGGGGGCTGGGTATATAGTTCAGTTGGTAGAGTGCTTGCCTCGTATGCATAAGGCCCTGGGTTCAATCCCTAGCACCACCACAAATAAACAAAAAAAGTAAACTGAGTCTCTCCCCACTTGTGATTTACAGCACCAATTCACATAAAGCAGGAGGGTTAAAGCCATTTCATTAAAATAAAAATGAATCATCCAGCCGAGCACATTGGCCCACACCTATAATCCCAGCAGCCTCTGAGTAGAAGATAGGAAGATTGTAAGCTCAAAAACAGCCTCAGCAATTTAGTGAGTCCATAAGCAACTTAGTGAGACCTTGTCTCAAAATAAAAAATAAGAAAGGGCTGGGGATGTAGCTCAGTGGTTAAGTGCCCCTGGGATCAATCCCTGGTACAAAAAAAAAAAAAAAAAAAAAAAAGGATTATCCAATCCCAATATTTAATTTGAACTGGCTTTTCTTTTATCAACCTGCACCCTTTTGGGATACTACCTTATATCAACAATAAGGACAAACTCAACAAATTCACTTTGCTTTTTATCATAAAGCCAAATATGATTAAGAAAATAAGTATATTAGCAAAAAAAAAAAAAAAAGATTTTTAAGAGGGGAAAAAACAGGTCAAAAGCTAAATTCAAGTAATAATTACTATTCTAGATCTTTTCTAACTCACTATCTCTTTATTATCACAGAGAAATGGCATTTCCTAGAGAGGTGGCACTTGTCCTCTTGTATATGTCCCTATAAGATACACAAAAAAGGAAGGGGACGAGCATGATTAGCTAGACAGAAAGAAACCAGCAGTATCAAACACCTACACAAAACTAACACAGGACAGACACACACACAGGGGAACCTTTTGAGAAAGGATAGTTGTACTTTACCTTCCGAAAATTTCGCTTCTCAAAATCCATTTCTGCTATTTTCTCATATTCCATGACCGCATTAGCATTCTTGAACTACACCGGAAAATAATAAGTTTTAATTAAGTTGTAGATATAACAATCACAAAAATCAATAAGGCCTTGATGAATCTATTCTTTGAAGAAAAAAAAAAAAAGAAAGAAAAAAAATCAATCCCTAGCACCACAAAAAAAAAAAAAAAAAAAAAAAAAGGAAAATCAGAATCTGAGATTTTTCAAAAATCAAGGTGGTAAAGACAGAGCCGAACATTTCTTAACAGAAAAGCTAAGGCCTGCATTTCACCCTCAGGCTGGGGATACAGCTCACTGTCTATACAGTGCCTGCCCAATCCCTAGGACTGAAAAAAAAAAAAAAAAAAAAAAAATCCAAAACCAAATAATAAAGAAAAACAATTTAACAAAACAAAAACCTTCACCCTGCTGGGTACAGAGGCACACACCTGTAATCCCAGCACTTGGGAGGCTGAGGAAGGAGGATCGCGAGTTCAAAGCCAGCCTCAGCAATGGCAAGGCACTTAGCAACTCAGTGAGGCCCTGTCTCTAATAAAATACAAAAAAGGGCTGAGGATGTGGCCCAGTGGTCAAGTGCCCCTGAGTTCAATCCCCAGTACCAAAAAAAGAAAAAACAAAACAAAACAAAAAATCCTTCACCTTCACCCTCAATTTAAACTTCAAGGCAAGAACACAAGAGTCATGCCTTGACATACACAGAATAAAGGCACTAAATAAACATGGAGATGGAACTAAAACATGTTTTATTTATTTTTTGACTTCTGGTACTGGAGACTGAACCCAGGTTTACCACTGAGCTCCATCCCCAGCCCTTTTTATTTTGAGACAGGGTCTTACTAATTTGCTGAGGCTGGCCTCAAACTTACTCTTCTCCTGCTTCAGCCTCCTGAGTTGCTGGTATTACAGGCATGCACCACCACAATAAGCATTGTCTTTTTAACTTTTTTGGCAGTCCTAGGCCTCAAACATGCTAGGCAAGGGTTCTATCACTGAGGTACTTCCCCAGTTCAGAATTTACTCAAATTCTTGTGTGTGTGTGTGTGTGTGTGTGTGTGTGTGTGTGTTACTGAGGATTATACCCAGGACCCTGTTTGTGCTAGGCAAGTGCTCTACCACTTAATTTCATCCCTTTTAAAATTTTATTTTCACACAGGGTCTTGCTAATTTGCTCAGGCTGATGTCAAGACTTGCAATCCTCCTGCCTTAGTCTCCCGAGTAGCTGAGATGACAGGCGTGCATCACCATAACTAGCTCAAACTCTTTAACCTCAGCTGGGGACAGTGGAGCATGCCTGTAATCCCAGCAACACAGGAGGCTGAGACAGGAGAATCTCAGTTGACCAGCCTCAGAAACTTAGCAAGACCCTGTCTCAATTTAAAAAATAAAAAGGGCTAGGAATGGAGCTCAGTAGTAAACTACTCCTGGATTAGATCCCCAGTACCAAAAACAAAAGAAAAATAAAACTTTTGAGTTCTTGCATGCTCAAGGCTCCGGGTTTAATCCCCAGCACCACACACACAAAAAACAACTTTAACCTCATTCAAATCAGTTCCTTAAAGCTTCTGTCTATTCTCTCTGCCATTTTAGAAAGCCTTCAATTTTTAGACTTTTAAAAATCGTAAATCATATTCATAACCCACTTTACAGATAAGAAAGCCAGGGATCAGAAAGACTAAATCTTCCAAGTGTGGCTGATGGCAGAAGTAGTATTAGATATCAGTTCTGACTTTCAAGTCACTATTCCTTCCAAACATACCACGTTGTTTGATACTAACAGATTCAACTTACCTCTTGTTGTGCCTGAGTATTTTTGTGATCCAGTTCTAGGGCTCTCTGGAAACTACGACATGCTGCCATGGCATTCCCTAGAGAGAGGTGGCACTTGCCTTCTCGTAGATGACCCTGTAAGAAGACACACAAAGACGGAAGGAAATGAGCATGATTAGCTAGGCAGAAAGAAACCAACAACAATACCAAACAACCACACAAAACCAACACAGGGTGAAAACGCTAGAGCAATGGTTGTTAATCTAGGGAATCTGCCTCCAGGGAATATTTATCACCATTAAAAGATGTATTTCATTCTCACAACTGAGGAGAGGGAGTGATGCACAGGGTAATCCCCCCAACAAAAAATTATCTAATCCCAAATGACAACAGTGTCAAGAATGAGAAATCCTCAACTGCAGCTTCTCAACCTTCCCCCAAGAGCCACACATTACATACCCGGACAAAACTGTCATCCAACCTCACTGACTGTTGTGCATCTCCAAGAGCTTCCCGGAACCTTCCAAGCATCATCAATGTGGCTGCTCGATTACCATAATAGCTAGCATTTTTAGGACACATATCTATAGGAAAGGTAAAAGAACATAAAAAGTTCAATACAGGTCACTGATTTGAAAACTTAAGGGGCCATCTCTCTCAGAACTATGTCAAGAATCAAACTATAAGAATGCTGAGGGGATTGGGAATGTAGCTCAGTAGCAGAATGCTAGCCTAGCATTTGTGAATGAGGTTCTGGGTTCTATCTCCAACATGCATGCACACGTGCGTGCGCGCGCGCGCACACACACACACACGCACACCCCCCAACACACACAGACAGAATGCTGGCATACTCTAAAAGCCACAACCAGGGCTGGGATTGTGGCTCAGCGGTAGAGCGCTCGCCTAGCGCATGGGCGACCTGGGTTCAATCCTCAGCACCACGTACAAATAAAATGCATTGAATAAAAAATGCATTGTGTACAACTAAAGCAAATAAATAAAAATATTTTTTAAAAAATGGCCACAGCCAAGCCGGGCGCGGTGGTGCACGCCTGTAATCCCAGCACTTTGGGAGGCTGAGGCAGGAGGATCGCGAGTTCAAAGCCAGCCTCAGCAATGGCGAGGCACTTAGCAACTCAGTGAGACCCTGTCTCTAAATAAAATACAAAAAAGGGCTGGGGATATGACCCAGTGGTCGAATGCCCCTGAGTTCAATCCCCGGTACCACAAAAAAAAAAAAAAAAAAAAAAAAGGCCACAGCCAAATTTTTAACTATCTGTGCAAATGGACAGCAACAACTGTACAATCAATTTTAAAAGAAAATAAGATACAACTTGTTAACGATCTCCTGATGGATAACATTTTTAAACTGAAGGTGAGTAGTTTTTACCTTGGCAGTATAGGTCAGAATAGAACACATGTTTAGCATGAGAGAGGCCCTGGGTTCAATCCCCAGAATCAAAACCAAATCAAAGGCCAGGCACAGTGATGCACACCTGTAATCCCAGCGGCTCAGGAGGCTGTAGTAGGAGGATCGTTAGTTCAAAGGCAGCCTCAGCAACTTAGTGAGGCCCTAACCAACTCAGCAAGACCCTGTCTCTATATATAAAATATAAAAAAGGGATAGGAATGTGGCTCAGGGGTTAAGCACCCCTGGGTTCAATCCCTGGTACCAAAATAAAACAAAACAAAAACCAAACCAAAAAAAGGAAGAAAACAAGTTATGATTTTTCTTTTTCCTTTTTTTTTTTTCAGTACTGGGGGCTGAACCCAGGGCACTCTACTACTAAGCCACATTCCCAGCCCCTTTTATTTTGAGATGGAGTCTTACTAAGTTGCTGAGGCTGGCCTTGAACTCATGATTCTCCTGACTCAGCATCCAGAGTTGCTGGGGATTACAAGTGTGCACCACCATGCCAACTAAATTATGGCCTTAAAGTGTGCTGACAGAGCTCATCGCCTAGCAAGCAATATCAGTGAGGTATTAAGACGAATTTACATTTTCTGAGTTGAGATGGGGAACATGTGAGCAAGTTAGATGAGGAAAATGCCAACATGGGATTAAAATAAGCTGGCAAATTAAGCATGGAGATAAGTCTATATTATCCACAAAGGCTATTCTGTAAGATAGTGGATAGGCAATGATTTGTCGCATTTGGGTGACTATCCTTTTGCTGTAGCATTCAGAATTTCAGGAATTGCCTTTAATTTGCCAAGGTAAGAACTACTCACCTTCAGTTTAAAAATGTTATCCATCAGGAGACCATTAAGCCTGAAGGAGTTCACACAGTAACAGATATCAGCCCACTAAGCAAATGGTTACTTCATAGGGAGAAGCCACTTAGAAGAGTATTTGCAAGTGAATATTTTCTAGCATAGCTACCAGATCCTTCTTACCTATGGCTTTTGTATAATAGTTATAAGCTTCATTGTAATCTTTCTTGGCATAGTATGCATTTCCTTGTTCCTTGAAGCACTCTGCTTCCCTGAAAAGGAGAGACAATTACATTATTAGGGCTCAGGAATGATCCGTTTATCTCATAGGAGCAATCTTTGGTCTATAGCCCCTGGCACATTCAGTTGAAAGTTACTGATAAGTGAAGGCATTTATAAATTTGTTCAATAGGATGATGGCCCAAAAGAAGAAGGTGCTAATAAAAAGCATCTAAGTTCTTCAAATGCTATTTTCTGTCATGTAGAGACATTCAAACTAAATCAAGAAAACTCCTTTCACATTGCTTGCCTTGATTTCTCACTGTTCCAGCCTATCGTTATCCTCTCACGGGATAGGCAAATTTAGACATTCCCTCCCAGCAACTGAAATGTTTTACAAAAATTTGGTGTTGGGAATCAAACCCAGGTTCTTGTACACTCTACCACTGAGCTACACCCCCATTCAGCAACTGAAGTTTTATATTAGATTCATTTCTTTCCAGTATATCACAGCTGCTGGCTCTTTTGTAAAATTCCAGAAAAAACAATTATGGGTAATTTCAATGGACAACTGACAGTGAAATGGGCCACATCCCTTAAGAGTTTTAATGATTTAGTCTCCTGACAATGGCTCATGCATTTGTCCCTGGAAGGACAAGCAGAGGAAAAGCAAAGGAGTTAAAAGCATAGCATACTGGTATTTAAGATGGGAGACAGAGTTGAGTGACAGCAAGAGACTTAGAACTTGGATGACAGGGACATGTGAGGTACAGGTTGCCAGTACCATGCTATAAGGAGTACTCATCTATTGGTGCTCCCTTTGCCCATCATGTACATCTATGTAGGTATTTATTGCTCCCTTTTGTCATCCATCCAGTAACTAGGTACAAATCAGACATGGCAAACAAGTACTTTAAAAGAACAGCAAACTAGTAACCTCTATCAAAGATATTCAAAATTATTCTACTGCACAACTTTAGTGACAGATAATTCTTTGCTGAAATGACTAATGCAACATAATTAAATATCTGAACATTTCTGTTATAAGGATGAATCTTCCCATTCTCTTTATATGCAAAAAAAGAACTCAAGTTCAGGGTTGCCTGGACTGCAGACAATTACCAATGTTTTTAACAGTGATTATGGTATAGAGTTTATAGCTTGATTCTACGGACACTGGTATTGGAAAGGTTTGTGATTTATTTGCTTATGTATTTTAAATTACAAATTGGCAAAGCCACACTCCTTTTATTCAGGCAAATCTCCTTTTCCATTCTTCTCCATCACTGTCCTGGTAAGTCCTACTAACATGAAAAGGCTGCTAGAAGAAAGGAGAAAAAAAAAATGGGTGTAATCTACAAATGCTGACAGATTTGAAATGCGATAGACATAAATTTGTTTGAGTAATCTTTTTTTTTTTTAGTTGTTGATGGACCTTTATTTTATTTACTTATTTATATGTGGTGCTGAGAATTGAACCCAGTGCCTCACCCATGCAAGGCAAGTGCTCTACCACTGAGCTACAACTCCAGCCCATGTTTGAGTAATCTTATTATACCAATTGTCACAATGCTGTAAAAAAAAAAGCCATGTGTTATTAAAAGTCCTGAAGGACACCCCCTGCAATTGTAAGACTTAAAGCAACAACTGAAATCTTTCTACATGCTGTAACAAGTTCCTGTAAATCTAAGTTAAGCAAAGTATTACAAAAACTACAAGCAGTCAAGAATTTTGAAGGGCCCCCCAAAGCTGGATTTCAGAAGTTGAGTCAAACCACTATGAAGAATTAGACTAGTATATTCGAAAGCAAGCACTGACCTAAGCTTATCTAAGATCTAGATAGTGGCTAAGAATATAAAAATCCCCGAGGAAAACCAAAGGCACCTAGGCATGCAAGCAGACTTTGTATCAGCAGTGTAAAGCTTGTTAAGTCACAAATAAGATTTAGAGCTTCTGAAAATTTTTTTTCCCAAAAAGTCCTCTCATGGAGGTGAGTGCAGTACTGGATTCCAGTAAAAATGCAAATGATTATTTACATGAAAATTATTACTAATTATTGAGGCCAGGTACTTGTATAATATACTCTCTAAACAACTAGTCAGGTGAGTTTAGTTTTTCAGAAGAAATTAAGGTTTGGAGGCTAAATAATTTGCCCAAGGTCAGGATGTGACCCTCATTTGTCAGATTCGAAAAGATTCTAAAATTTATGAACTTTCTACTATGTTAAGCTTTCTAGTTTGCTTCTTTCTATTGATAAATACTTAAAAATTAATCTGTACTACTCAGAGTAAAGCATGGACAATAAACACAAATTTCTTTAAATTAAGACACAAAATAGGAGCCGGGCGCGGTGGCGCACGCCTGTAATCCCAGCACTTTGGGAGGCTGAGGCAGGAGGATCGCGAGTTCAAAGCCAGCCTCAGCAATGGCCAGGCACTTAGTAACTCAGTGAGACCCTGCTTCTAATAAGATACAAAAAAAAGGGCTGGGGATGTGGCCCAGTGGTCAAGTGCCCATGAGTTCAATCCCCAGTACCAAAAAAAAAAAAAAAAAAAAAAAAAAAAAAGACACAAAATAGCTCCTGCATATAAAAATCCAAACCCAGAACTTAAATTTGGATTTAAGCAAGCTGACATTCCTAACAATTGGTCATAGAGGGAGAAGGGTTCCTTTCTCTTTTAAGACCTAGTGAACTGGATTTTGCCTCCCCCAAGAAATGCATTTCATTTTAGTAAATGGTGAGTAGATTCCATTCTAGAGCAAACAAAGCAAGTAATGTAGAGTCAGCCCACGGCAAAAAGAACAAGAAGAATTGTGTTGTGACAAGTTACCATGTTTTTAACCTCACACTGCACAGCATCAGGCCAGAATTAGCTATTCCCACACAACTGCCTCATGAAAAGGACTTATTTTCATAGAAACGTGGCTGATTAACAGCTGCCTAAACAATGGGCACTTAGTACTTTTAGACTGAATGCTTATTTTTGCCTCCAGGTCCAATGCCCAAAGTAGAGTCCCTCCTTCATTTTGAACCTCCCCACCAAATACACAAGAAGCTTTAACCAAGGGGCCTGACCCTGCGAGACCAGCCGAGGAAAGAGTGGATCTTTGGAATCCAGCATGGCAGCAGCAAGAACTGAACCAGGCTGCATCAGGAACAATTCCAGGGTCAAATCCATTCAAGTCCTGCCCTGGGAGTCTGAGAAAGGGCTGAAGCTTGTTCAAGCTGCCCTTACAGCAAAGTGACTGAAGGATGAGGTGTCAAAGGCGTGGGACTGGAAAAGAAGGAGAAGAGCTGGTTAACAATGGAAGTGAGGGCAACCTGGCGGTGGTATCTGTCACTCCACTCATTGCCAGGGTCAGTTCATTTGATAACCGAGTGAGGTTATATCATGTACCTACTGAAACATTAGTACTGAGAAAGGAAGGATTAGGATTAACTGGATTCACCTGTACTAACTAAAAAAGATTCTCAAAGGACTAAATTCAGCTAGATTATTATTCTCATGCCTACAAAAAGTCATAGCCCTCCATATAAATACCACAGCAAAATACAGACTTGGCCATAACTGTCCTGATGGTGCTATTAACAACTACAATATTGTCTCTTGTGCTTTTTTAGTTTCAAATGTTTCCAATGGAGACTTTTGAGATGGTTACGGCAATAATTTTACTTGTCCTCCAACAGAAGCAGGCAGCACTAATGAGGTACCTAAGGTGGCTGCACAGATTTCCTAACTCCTGAATGCCTGTTTTGTTGTTGTTGTTGTTTTTGTTTTGTTAATTGTTTTTGCAGTGCTGGGGATTTAACAGAGGGCCTTGTGCAGCCTAGGCAAGTACTCTGCTATTGAGCTACATTCCCAGCCCCTGTCTGTTTAAATATATTTTAAAATTTTTAATTAACACATAAAAATTGTACAGGGGCTGGCATATACTTCAATGCTTGCCTAGCAGGCATAAGGCCCCAGATTTGATCCCTAGCACTGTGGGTGGAGAAGCAAAGTACATATTTATTTATGGGGTACAATGTGGCATTTCAATACATGTACACAGTGTGTAATGATCAAATAAGGGTGATTAGCATATCCATAACCTTAGACATTTACCATTTCTTTGGAGACCTATTTTTTTCCCCAAAATCCTGTCAAGATTTTTAGATTAGGGCTGGGGTTGTGGCTCAGTGGTAGAGCACTCACCTAGCATGTGCAAGGCCTTGGGTTTGATCCTCAGCACCACATAAAAATAAATAAAATAGGGCTGGGGTTGTGGCTCAGCGGCGGAGCGCTCGCCTCGCACGTGCGCGGCCCGGGTTCGATCCTCAGCACCACGTAAATATAAATGCTATTGCATTGTGTACAACTAAAGTAAATAAATAATTTAAAAAATAAATAAATAAATAAAATAAAATAGGGGCTGGGGCTGTGGCTCAGCGGCAGAGCACTCGCCTTGCATGTGTGCGGCCTGGGTTCGATCCTCAGCACCACGTAAACATAAATGCATTGCATTGTGTACAACTAAAGTAAATATTTTTAAAAAATGATTTTTAGATTAAAACTGACTTATCCAGTTCCCAACCCAATCCTTGGGTCTACTCTAAGCAAAGTAACTGCTACAGCTCTGATGCACCAAAATTGCTGGGAATGATTCTGTTTCTAGTACTTTAACTACCTGCAACAAATTCTGTGAAAACAACTACTGAAAGGATTTCAAAATAATCTGTCCTTGCCAGGCATGGTGGTGCACGCCTGTGATCCCAGTAGCTCGGGAGGCTAAAGCAGAAAATTCACAAGTTTGAAACCAGTCTCAGCAACTTAGCAAGAGCCTGTCTCAAAAAAAAAAGGCAGTGGGGGTGCTGGGGATATGACTCAGTAGGTAAGTGCTCCTGGGTTCAATTCCCAGAACCTCCCTCCCCCAAAATCTGTCTTCTTTGTATGCATGATGGGAGGGTTCCTGCAACAAGATTAACTCTGAGGGGCCTGGCCTTCCCTCTGACAAATATAGGTAAGAATATATCCCACTCTTGGTCTGCTTTGCTATTTTATTTTTTTGTACTGGGGATTAAACCCAGGGGCATGTTACCACTCAGCAATGTTCCCAGCTGTTTTTATTTTTTAGACAGGGTCTTGCTAAGTTGCTTAAGTTCTCACTAAGTTGCTGAGTCTGATCTCAAAACTTGTGCTCCTCCTGCCTCAGCCTCCAAAGTCACTGGGATTACAGGCCTGCACCACTGTGCCCAGCCTGCTTTGCTATTTTAAAATGTATATCTTTATTTTTCAGAAACAACCTCACAACTCAGAAAACTGCAGCTTTTTTTTTTAATATTTATTTATTTACTTTAGTTGTACACAATGCATGCATTTATGTTTATGTGGTGCTGAGGATCGAACCCGGGCTGCGCACGTGCAAGGCGAGCGCTCTGCCGCTGAGCCACAACCCCAGCCCAAAACTGCAGCTTTGAAAACACACTCTTCTACATTACATGTATATTAAAGTCTGTACATCTTCTAAGCATCCTCTCCCGATTTAGTGTTCTTTCACTGCGGACACTAATTACTTAGACAAATACCGCCAAGGGAATCATTTGGTATCACACAGGTCTTAGCAGGGCTCAGGATCATGTGATCAAATCAAGACAACTTGGGCTTATGATCACCAGCCAACTTTGCACATTTACAGCTCAGCTAAATTAAAAACACATTAAAATATCATCATGGACACTGCAACGTGCCCCAAATTAGAAATCCTAGAGAAATTGCCATTTTTCTCTCAAAGTACTTCCAAGTTGAACACTCACACAAGATCTCTGCCTTAGGCCAACTGATCTAACTTTTTAGCAATTAAAGAGGTATTCAGAAAATTTAATCAACCTTTGCTAGTGCCGAATTCACTGGGTGGTAGTTTCTAAAATGTCCTTAACATGGCTGGGTTCTCTCTGGAGTTACTTGACATATCTGTACACAATTTAAAAAGGGCTGAATCAGTCTCTAAATAAAAGCATGTATAACAAATTAAATTAAATTTTAAAAAAATTAAAAGGGCTGAAACTCTACATCAGTTGTACAGTATCATTTTAAGATTTATTCCATGGGCTGGGATTGTGGCTCAGTGGTAGAGCGCTTGCCTAGCATGCATGAGGCACTGGGTTTGATCCCCAGCACCACATTTAAAAAAACCTAAATAAAGGTATTTAAAATATATATATTATTCCAGAAGGAAAGAGGGCAGAAGGGAGAAAAAAAGATTAGTTCCATTCCATTGCACTAAAAATAAATACTAGCATGGTTTCATTAGTCTGCAACATTTGTAACCTAGGAAATTCTAAGTTTTTTTTTTTTTTTTTCTAGGAAATTCTAAGTTTTTTTCTTTTTTCTTTCTTCTTCTTCTCGGGATAGGGTCTCACTGCATTGCCCAGGCTGGCCTTGAACTTTTGATCCTCCTGCTTTGGCCTCCCAAGTAGCTGGAACTGCAGGTGTGCACCACTGTGCCCAACTTAATTACATTTTTGTATGACAGAAGAAATATACAACAATATTTTTTATATCAAGAACTTTAAAGTTAAGCTTTTTCAATAGCATTAATAATGATTTCAATGAAAATGGATGTAGCAGCTTGAATAAGTTAGAACTTGGTTTGTTTTGGTTTATGCATTTTTCTCATGTATTCCTAGTATTCCTGGAATAAAAGAGAAATACAGTTTTGCTAAAATTAAAAAAAGTTAGCCAGGCGTGGTGGCGCACGCCTGTAATCCCAGCACTTTGGGAGGCTGAGGCAGGAGGATCGCGAGTTCAAAGCCAGCCTCAGCAATGGCGAGGCACTTAGCAACTCAGTGAGACCCTGTCTCTAATAAAATACAAAAAAAGGGCTGGGGATGTGGCCCAGTGGTCGAATGCCGCTGAGTTCAATCCCCAGTACCAAAAAAAAAAAAAAAAAAAAAAAAAAATTAAAAAAAGTTTTCTTTTGTTAAAGTAGAGGAGTGTTTAGGGGCTTCTGATTTTGGACAGTATTTTGCTGATATTTGAATAATATTTACCTTAAAAAAATCTTTCCTTTTTTTCCCTTCAGGCTATTAATAAATAAATACTTCACACTGCTAATGAGTCAAATATTCTTTCTTTCTTTCTTTCTTTCTTTTTTTTTTTTTTTTTGTACCAGGGAATTGAACTCAGGGGCACTTGACCACTGGGCCACATCCCTAGCCCTTTTTTTTTTTTTTTTTTTTTTTGTGTGGTACCGGGAATTGAAACTCAGGGGCTCTCAACCACTGGGCCACATCCCCAGCCCTTTTTTGTATTTTATTAGAGACAGGGTCTCACTGAGTTGCTAAGTGCCTCGCCATTGCTGAGGCTGGCTTTGAACTCATGATCCTCCTGCCTCAGCCTCCCAAAGTGCTGGGATTACAGGCGTGCGCCACCACGCCCCGGCCCTAGCCCTTTTTTGTATTTTATTAGAGACAGGGTCTCCCTGAGTTGCTATGTGCCTTGCCATTGCTGAGGCTGGCTTTGAACTTGTGATCCTCCTGCCTCATCCTCCCAAGTGCTGGGATTACAGGCATGCTGAGTCAAATATTCTTTAGGCATTCCTATTATATTTACTATTTCCAAAATGTCACCTCACTCTATAACTGTTGTGTCCCATTTCTTTTATTCAACCAAACTCACTAGCTGCCCGTTGATCTAGAAATGCCCTCCGCCTTTCAGAATTTATGGGATCTTGGCCAGTCTCAAGAGTAGAAATTCCTTCCTCCTTCCCACAGGGAGACCTCTTGTCCCCAAAGGCATGTCACAGGGCCTGCTTCACTTTGTACTCGCTATGACCTTCATGAGATAATACTTAAAATAAGTACAAGGAGCCCAGGAGCCTAATTTTTATTTCATCTTACTAAAAGCAAGTTTATTCCATTTCTTTGTCTTTTTTAAAACATTCTAACCTAAGGGTAAAATGTCATATAAGTAAGTGGGAGCTACGTAACTTAACAATTTCACAAATATTGGAATGGTCACAAAGTACTGTCTATTGGATGTTTCATAACTGTCCAGAGAAAACAGAGGTTGGGCTCTATACAACTGCTACCTGTTAGTGAAGCTAGTTGCTACCCAACTTTCTTTACCCAATTTCCTTTGGGACAGCTTTTTTTTTTTTTTTTTTGGGGGGGGGGGGTACCAGGGATTGAACTCAGGGGCACTCGACCACTGGGCCACATCCCCAGCCCTATTTTGTATTTTATTAGAGACAGGGTCTCACTGAGTTGCTAAATGCCTCGCCATTACTGAGGCTGGCTTTGAACTCGAAATCCTCCTGCCTCAGCCTCCCAAACGCTGGGATTACAGGCATGTGCCACTGCCCCAGGCTTGGGACAGCTTTTGTTTTCACTTTAAAGCACAAAAGAGAGAAAGCGGAAGACAAATACAAAGAAAATTCCTTAACATATCAGTTTAAATTGTTCTCTGGACATTCAGGGAGAAGCCTCAACAGGAACACAGCCAGAGGGGCCCTGAATGCTCCAAGAGGAGTCACAGATTAAGTCTATGTAAGGCAGGAGCACTCTCTACTGTTCAAATAGGGAAGGACACCAGGCAGCCTTCCAGGGGAGAGCAACCAGCCAAACCAATCCCGTCAGAAATCCCATCGCTGCAGGCAGAAAAAGGATATTCACACAGAAATGGGTACCTCAATTGTGAGTTTTAAACTTACACTAGTCCCCCCCAGTACTAGAAATTGAACCCCAGGATGCTCTAACAACACTGAGCTTCATTCCCAGCCCTTTTTATTTTGAAGTAAAAAAGTTAGAAACAAACAAATAAAAAACCACACACGAGAAATGAAAAAGTCTGTTTCCTGATTTTTTTGGGGTGGGGTGGGGGTGGGGGAAGGGGGTGTAGAGATAGGAACCAGAGGGACAGTCTGGACTATTCCCTGGTATTCTACTTCTCAAAGTTCTCTTGGGTCCTTAGTTCAACAGGTGGTTAAAAGAGCAAACTGGCCAAGAAGGAACTTTCATAACTCCAAAAACAGAGTCCTGCTTGCCCCCTCACTCTCCCCGTTAAAAGTAATATTAGAGAAGAAAACTAACTGCTTATGTGACAATCTGTCACCCACCCCAATAAACTGAAAGTCACATGCATGCCAATAGCATATCAAGTCTCAAGAGTAGGACCAGGAAAGTCATATATTCCTCCTCATTTTACCATTCTCAAAAGCCTCAACCACTCATCCTCCTGCCAATTGTGGAATAAAACATAGGAACTGCCATTTTTATCCGTTGAAAAAAGAAAAAATCTAATAAGAATGAATGGCCTACTAGAATAACTGCACTTTTGAATCCTGCTCTTACTGCTGAAATTCACACAATTTAAAAATATACCTGGAACGACCTCTAAGTAACTTCCACATCACAGCACTGGAGAAAGGGGAGCAAACATTAGTAGATTCTCAGAGGGACTTGCATCAGGCCAAAAGGCACCTAGCTAGTCGCTGACCATTGTCCTTCAGTCTTCTAAAGTCCTAGAGCAAGAAAGCAAAGCCAAGTGTCCAGTACTCAGCTTTTTAAAAACTTTCAAAACACTAGCTTCAATGACTAAACTAATCCCCGATTGGTTGGAATATACAGTAAGGCTGGGCTTTAAGCCAATCAGAATTCTGTTCAGTTGGGAATGTACTTGGCACTACAGCAACTGCCATTTACTTGACCCAACATTTTCTTGAAATTGCTCACTTTTCTTGACATTGGTTAATATGGGAACATGAACTACAGCAATAAGGAAAAGAGACCTTTTGTAGTGTACCTTTGCTCCAGTTATGATTATTTAATAATTTTGCCACTTGTTAGTATCAGGGTTCAATTAATTTGCTGTGTTCAGGATTCTGTATTCCTAGGTTTATCCCTTTTTTAACCATGACTCATTTCTCCCATCTCTTCATCTTTGATTCACACTTCGTGTACCAAAATGAAAACAAAGTGTTTCTCACTGTTTTAGGTTCAAGGTCAAAGATAATCCTATTCTGCTTATCAGAATACTGAACCGTCTGAATGAGAAAATTCCTTAAACTATCAGTTTAAATTGTTCCAGTTTAAATTGCTGTCTGCCCTGGAACTTCAAGAGAAGGTTAGGGCAACAAATTCCTGAGAATGTCAAACACAGTAAGGAAGAAAAGGGAGGTGCATTCCCATAAGCTCTTCAGTTAAGTTAGGCCACAAACTCCAAAATGCTCTAAGAAATTGCAGTAAAATATAGCAACAGCAGCAACACCTGGGATATGGATTCAGGGTTCAGTTCTTCCCACCAACAGGATGAATAAAGAAATAAAAGGTACACTCCTAATCCACAAAGGGTTTACAACATCTTAATATGAAGAAAGAACCTAGTAAGAATTTCTCTTGCCTGAGTCCATCAGGAAAACAGAGAAGTTAAAAAAATCAGCTCAAGGAAAGGTCCTGGCTCCTAAGTCTACAGCTCCCTTGAGTCTTTTAGAATTCACTGTCCGCAGCCGGGGCGTGGTGGCGCATGCCTGTAATTCCAGCACTTGGGAGGCTGAGGCAGGAGGATCGCGAGTTCAAAGCCAGACTCAGCAATGGCTTAGCAACTCAGTGAGACCCTGTCTCTAATAAAATACAAAAAAAAAAAAAAAAAAAAAGGGCTGGGGATGTGGCCCAGTGGTCAAGTGCCCCTGAGTTCAATCCCCAGTACCAAAAAAAAAAAAAAAAAAAAAAAGAATTCATGGGGCTGGGATTGTGGCTTAGCAGTAGAGCGCTCGCCTAGCACGTGGGCGGCCCAGGTTCGGTCCTCAGCACCACGTAAAAATAGAACGCATTGTGTACAACTAAAAGCAAATAAATAAATATTAAAAAAAAAAAAAAAGAATTCACTGTCCAGTCACACCAAGACAAACACAGAAGTGTTTTCTTTTGGATGAACAGTTTGAAATCCTTCAATGTACCATAATAAAGACAACCTACAGAGATCAAGCTGCTTCCAAGCCCAGGAGTTGATTGGAGAGCCTTAACTTAAGGCAGGTATCCACATATTAGGTAAAATGGTTCAGCAACTTCCCAGGAAATTCTAAGGCCTTACATTAGTTGAAATGTAAAACCTTTTCAATTTCACCCTAAACAACTTTGGGCAAAGAGAAATGACATTGATGCATAGAACCCCAGTCCCCTGCTTCAGGAAGATCATCATGTGAGCTGGTTCTATACTCTTCCACTAAGATGCCCTGCCTCACCTCAAGCCCCTAGGAATGGAGCTTGCTCTCTATGGATTGAGACCTCTAAAACTGTGAGCCCCCAAATAAACTTTTCCTCCCCTATTAAAAAAAAAAAAAAAAAAAAAGAACACTGATCTATTTTGTAGTGCCAACCACTACATCTTTTACTCTAGCCTTTGACTGCCATGGAAGAAAGTGAACTTTATCAGACTGACAAGCAAAACAAACAAACAAACAAACAAAAACAACAACAACAATAAAAAAAACTGAAGTCCTTTTCTCTTTTGAGACACTAAAGCTAAGGAAATAAACATACAGTCATTTAAAATGCTGTAACCATAAGAAACAGTATCTTAAAATCTCCTCTCATCTTGCCCCCTGTGGGAACATGACAATTTAGCAGCAGCAAAGAGATGCACTTGAGCCAATATGTAAGGAAGAAAGTATTCCTTGCTGGTCCTCACAAAAACAACCCAAGGGACCCATTTACTGTTGTGTCCCTAAGTGAACTGGCAGGACTGTAACAAGAGAGACAAGAACGTGGCCAAATACCTCTAGCCAAACTAGACAGTAAAAGGGCATTTGTAAGGGATGTACCTTTCCTTGTCCTCTAGTATAGCTACACAGGATTCCAGTTGCCAAAAACCAAACAATAAAGATGTTTTGGGGGGCTGGGATTGTAGCTCAGTGGTAGCGGGCTTGCCTAGCATTCGTGAGGCACTGGGTTCGATCCTCAGCACCACATGTAAATAAATAAAATAAAGTCCATCAATAGCTAAAAAATATTTTTAAAAAAATTTTGAGCAGGGCGCGGCGGCGCACGCCTGTAATCCCAGCACTTTGGGAGGCTGAGGCAGGAGGATCCCGAGTTCAAAGCCAGCCTCAGCAATGGCGAGGCACTTAGCAACTCAGTGAGACCCTGTCTCTAATAAAATACAAAAAAGGGCTGGGGATGTGACCCAGTGGTCTAGTGCCGCTGAGTTCAATCCCTGGTACCAAAAAAAAAAAAAATAATAATAATAACATAAGGGGCTGGGGTCATGGCTCAGCGGTAGAGCGCTGTCTAGCACGTGCGCAGCCCGGGTTTGATCCTCAGCACCACGTAAAAATAAAGGCATTGTGTACAACTAAAGCAAATAAATAAATATTAAAATAATAATAATAATAACATAAAATTTCACTTATTTTCTTTTTGATTTGTGCACAGAAATGATATATAATAAACATGTTTTAGCATGTCTAGAACTCTAAATAAATAAACATACATGTCTGATGTGACTGCATTTTTCTCATTACTTAACTTAGTTATATTTTCTTAGTGGTAGATAATATAATTGTGCATTTTACAACCAATGATATTTTAAATTTCATGAAAAAAAGGCAGTTATTCTGATGTATTGCTACCAAATGTCATATGTTTTGAATGATGTGGTCATATTACAGAATTACCTGTTTTATGTTTCTTTTTTTTTAATATTTATTTATTTGCTTTAGTTGTACACAATGGGTTTATTTGTACGTGGTGCTGAGGATCGAACCCGGGCCGCGCACGTGCTAGGCGAGCACTCTACCGCTGAGCCACAATCCCAGCCCCTTATGTTTCTTAATACATCTTAAAATTCACATACAGCAATTTTATAACAGAATATTCTCCAAGGCTGTAATTTTTTTTAGTTGTAGATGGACACAATATCTTTATTTTTATATGGTGCTGAGGATGGAACCCAGTGCCTCACATGTGCGAGGAGGCAAGCACCCTACCACTGAGCTACAACCCCAGCCCCTTGGCTGTAATTTTTTTTTAAGGAAAAATATTTGCTTTAGATATAGAGCCCTGAAGTGAAGCTTTAATTGGGGATACTCCTTACATCAAAGATTCACAGTTTCTTAAGTGATACATGGCTAAAGTCCTTATTAATACTCACTACGCAGAACTCTTTTTCCAAACACAAGTACATTAAATCTTCACAATGAATTTAAGTTCTGTATGTGTTGGGAATAGTTTTGTTTCCCATTTTGCAACTCCTTAAGGATACATATGAGCTGATGATGCCTAACTACATACTGGAACAATGTGAAAGCTCAAAACTGAGGTTAAACTATGGTATCCTGGTTTCTCAGATATCTCAGGGATCTACTACACTTTGTCAAACCTCTTGGCTCCTAACAGATCAGAAACTTAAGACATTGGCTGGGGTAACTACCCTTAAGTTTAATGACATTTTTACTGTGCTTCAATGAGTATCTCTTGTGTTCCTAACTTGGGATAGTTTAAAAACACAACAAAACAAACAAACAAAAACCTCAGAATCCCGATTTCAGATCTTCTGCACTAACAATTCTATATCACCACCTCAAATTAGCCAGACTGAAAACGTAATGATTATGGGGGCTTGGTATTAGGATTTAAATATGTGAGGAGACTGAGGATACTGTAGTCCATCCTATACAACAGGATCAAATTAACCAGCAGCTGGTAAGGAAAGAACTCCAGGGAACAGGGATATGGTTCAGTGCTAGAGCACTTCCCTGGCGTGCATGAGGCCCTGGGTTCAATCACCAGCACCACCAAAAAATAAAAGAAAAAGAAAAAAGAAAGGAAGGACTAAAACTTCCAGAATCTTTTCATCAATTCGGCTTTAGTATTAGAACAAGTATACCTACTCAAACTCTGTTCCAAACCCACTTCCAATAACCTGCTTTAGCTGTTGCCAAAATCCAGAGTGTTCTCGAAAAACACTCACTCAGCAACTCCCTTGGCTAGTTCGGACTGGCAATCTCGAGCCTCTGCGGCTGCCCAGCACAGCCAACTGCGCTCAAGCAGCTGCTCTCCTCCTTGCTGTTTAAGAATGGTCCTGAGAGGAATAAGGATCTCACACAGGAAGCAAGGGCAAAGAGGAGTCTGACGTGTACAGCATGAGACAAGTCCTTCACTTTGCCTGCTTTCTCTATCCTCTCTAATTTCTGGGGTAACCAGGGAGCGACCAGGTCAATACCAGAGACTCACAATCACCTCATACCCAGACTGCTGGTCGCTGGGGTGTAACTCATCGGGGGGAAAGGGGTGACGAGGAGAGCGAGGGCTTTGGAGACACAGAGTGTTGACAACAACGCACAGAAGTTAACAAGAGAAGGCGGGGGTCGGGGAATGTGAGGAAGTCGTCATCCACGCCGCGCCGCCTCCCCCACCCGGCAACAGACCTCTGAGACTCCCCCTCAGAGACCCAGCCTCCACAATAAGGACGACCTTCCTCTCCGCTGGAGAACTTGGCCGTGCCTTAGCTCCCCCGCCAGGCGGAAGCAGGATGGGAAGGCTGACCCCCGAGAGCGCCCCTTCAGGGGGTCCATTCCGACTTGATCTCAGATTTGGGGGGGGGTGCGGAGGGCGGGGCATAGCCTCAACATCTGCAGGCTGCGTCGCGGCAGGGATGAGTTTCCCTGAGGCAGAGGGGTCCAGCTCGCCTCCTCCTTGACCCTGCTATCCGATTACCTCTTTGCTTCTTCGTCGTCGGGCAGCTCTGGTTCGGTCGCCGCCATTACCACATCGCACTCCGCGGCAGCCGCCATCTTACCGCCGGGACCAGAGAGCCGGGTGGGAGGCAGGCGGTGAAGAGCACTTCCGGCCGGAGCATCGAGCAGCTCAGCGGCGCCGCGCCCAGAGGGGCTCCCTCGGGCCCGTCTACCAACGAGAGGCAACGCTTGGGGCCAGAGCGGCCTCTCGTCCCTGGAGGTCCACGTAGGTCTCCGCGCCGGGGCGGGGGCCCAGGGACGGCTCCTGTGCGTTGGGGGCGCCACTTTACCCGAGGTAAGGAAAGGAGGAAAGCAGGGTGTTGCCTTTCTAGACTTGGGCTTTCCTCAGTATTCCGAAAGCCTGGTTGCCATAGCAACTTGCAATCCGTCTGAGTCTCTGGTAAAGGCTCAGGGGAGTATGCGTTCAATGGGGAGTGGGTCACCCAAGATTGTTAGGAAAGAGCCCCCAGGACTACCTTCCCGACCTTGGAGTGTGTCCACAGCTTCCTTCCGGGAAAGACAAGAAGAGGTACTTTGAGCCCAGTTCCCCCAGCTTTCTTGGGTTCCCTGGAAGCCCTGCCCAACCAAGCTCGGGGAACGCAGGGCGTCTTCACCCCGTGCCTTTCATCCCCCCTGGATCTCCAAGTACCAACTGGTTCATCACCCTAATGACGCTGACCCTTTTATGAGGCTGCTTTCATGTCAACCGCTTAGGAGTGCCATCTCAGCATTAAGCCTAAGGAGGGTGACATGACATGGCGCCCCAGACCCAGCCCCGGAGTTTATAAGGCAACTCATGGGGTGAGGTCCCTGCTCCTCGGTGTCCCCAGTACTCCCACCTCTCATAAACTCAGCTCAACACGCTTGTCTGGCTGAATGCAAAGTGGATTGGGAATTCATAGAGGGCATGGCCACAGCTTAATTATCTTTGTAGTACTTCCCTCACCTAAACCGATAGTATTTGTGGAGTTGAGTTAAATTGGGTCTTTCTGCGGTTAAATCAGGAGAGTCTGAGGTTATAAGCAAAGGGGAACTAAAGTAAGGGGACATGGGAATTTTAAAAAGATCTAGGGCTGGGGAGGTAACTCACTGGTAGAGCACTTGCCTAGCAAAACATCAGGCCCTGGGTTTGATACCCAAGATTATAAAATAAAATTTTAAAAAAAGATTTACCCCCTTACTTAAGAAAAACAGTGTGTGCCAAGATCCCTGCCTATCATAGTGCTGAGGGAACTGAAACCACAGGGCCAGCAGGTAGAAAAGGACTGGCGAAGCTCAGTTGGTTGGAAGGGAGAGGTCATTTATTCAGCTATGATTCAGTAGCCTAGCCCTTTCCTAAATACCTATTCTGTGCTCTTTGGAGGACACAAGACTCACAGAGCATTTGCCCTGCTGCCCAATGGCTCATAATCTTACAGTCTTATAGTCTAATGCAAGACCTAACCTGTATTTGACCATCTTTCCCACTTCGTGTTCTCTATATCTGAGCCAACACATTTACTCCCACAGCTTTAATTTCATCTGTTGATGACTCTCAACTCTTGCTATCTCCAACCTAGGCTCCCCCCCACCCTCCGAGTTCCAGACTTGTATATCCAACTACCTACTGAAAGGCAAAAAAACCCACGCCAGAAACCGCCATATAGCAAAGGGGTTTATTTAACTGGCCCCTAACGGCCGGTCGGGACCAAAGGGGTGCATGGAGGCAAGGGGAGCGAGGGGAAGGAGAAGGAGGGAAGGAAACCAGAGCGGAGAAGAAGGGCATAGAAGGGGCGAAGAAAGGGAAAAAGGGGAAAGAAAAGAGGGAAGGGGAGAAGGGGAAGTCAGGGAGAAGAAGGCAGCTAGAAGAAGGGGAAAAAGGGATGAGATTCAGCGGAAGCGGGACTTGTATGCTCAGGATTGGCTCAGAAAGGGAGAGCTCACCCTGGAGTGAGTTCCCCTGGGAGGCGAGTATTTTTTGTTTGTTTGTTTGTTTTGGTACTGGGGATTGAACTCAGGGGCACTCAACCACTGGGCCACATCCCCAGCGCTTGTTTGTATTTTATTAGAAACAGGGTCTCACTGAGTTGCTAAGTGCCTTGCCATTGCCGAGGCTGGCTTTGAACTCGTGATCGTCCTGCCTCAGCCTCCTAAATGCTGGGATTACAGGCATGCGCCACCACAAGTATTCTCAGGATCAGAAAGGGTGGGGACTCGGAGCCCGCCAAATGTGGATTCTCCCGAGAGATGGGTACTTCCGGAAGTTAAAGCTCAGGCTCACTGGATAACCTAAGGCACCTGGGGGGTATGGCCTGTTGGCCCGAATTTATCTAACACCTACCAGATATGTCTTGGATGTTTCACAAATTCCCAAGGCTTAACATGTTTATTGAACTTATTCTTTCCCCACCCCTCAACAACAGAAAGAATAAATGTTGTGTAGGAGCCCTATTTGGGGAGATGGCTTGAATTGCGGTTGACTATGAGCCATGGAGATTTGGGCATTGTCGCCTTCCGTAGTCTCACGGGACTTGGCCCAGGATCTCGAGTAAGTTGGCCGAGATTGCTGATCGGGTCAGCGCCATTTTGGTGGTGTGTGCGGCGCGTGTTAGTCGTTGTTAGAGCCAGAGAGAAAAGTTATCAGAATAAAAAGCTGTTTGTCTCCAGTTTGCCTCTGAACTTCTTCCCGTGGCTTCATTGCTCCAAGCGGCCATCGCTTCAGGCAGCAACAATGTTGTATTTGATTCTCTTTCCTGAATTCCCTATATTGTTGAATGGAGTCAACTAGTCACTTGACCACCAAGTGAGAAACATGGAGGAAATCGTGAATTCCTTCCTCATTGTTTTTCACTCTTGATTTCAAGTTCACTACCAATCCTCGTTGATTTTCCTACCAAATATCTTCCAAATCTATCCCCTTTCCATTCCAATCTCTTGTCATTTCTTTTTTCTTTTCTTTTTTTTTTTTTTTTTTTACTCAGAAGATTATAATAGTCTCTTAATTGTTCCCTGATCTCATCTCTCTCCAGTCTTGGCTGTTCTACAAGTGACCTTAAAGGGAAACACTGATCAAATTGCTTCACTGGTATGAAACCTATCAATGGTTTTCCACTGCTGTGAGTTTGATCTCTGGCCTGCCACACAGACTTTTAGTTATATGGCTGCTTTCTACCATCAGTATTGAACCCAAATACTTGTAGTTCCAGAAAATGCAGTGACTCTTGCAATGTTTTCTCCACCCTAGTGAAGCCAGAATTAGACAGGCAGGCAGTATAGATAGGTAAATCGAGTCAGATCGGATCAAGGAGGACAATTTTGAGTGAGTTTGGGAAGTTGGAGACTGTCCCCTGAGGGAGGATTGAAATGGTCATTCCTTCAGAGCCCTTCCTCCACCCTTATCAAGATAACCTGTCTCTGCTCCAAACTCTTGCTAAGGTAACCTGTTCCAGGAATTGCTCCTTCCAACAGGGAGCTATAAACTAATTAATGTGTCCTGGGCCGCTCCATCCTCCCCTTCCCCTTCAATCCCCTTATGTTACCCTTTTAAAATAAATCCTGCCTTATGCCAGCGCAGAGGCGCATGCCTGTAATCCCAGCACTTGGGAGGCTGAGGCAGGACGATCACAAGTTCAAAGCCAGCCTCGGCAATGGCCAGGCTCTTAACAACTCAGTGAGACCCTGTCTCTAATAAAATACAAAAAAAGGGTTGGGGCTGTGGCCCAGTGGTCAAGTACCCCTGAGTTCAATCCCCAGTACCCAATAAACAAATAAATACATAAACCCTGCTTTATATGCTTGCCTCAGCATGCTTCTCTAATGTTCAAACTTCATGTGAGGGAGCAGAACCCGTCACCAATAACTGGCAGTATCACTAGGCTACCACTTTCCTCTAAGCCTTTCAAACCAAACCTCAACACAGACATAACCTCTTCCTGGACTTTCTGCTTGATGTTGCTGCCACCAAGTTAAATGCCCCCCTTTTTTGGGCCCTCATGGCACCTGTGTAATAGTACTCACCATAATTTACTGTAATTGTTGGTTTAGAGATCTGACTCCTAGAAGGTTCTCAGAAAACATTTGATGAAGGCTGAGGATGTGGCTCAGTGTTAAAGTGCTTGACCAGTAAAGGAAAAAAGAAACCATCTGACGACTAAATGATCGAGTAAACCAAGCGTTACTATACTATGCCAGCCTCTAGAAAGAGCATTTGAGCATAGGCAGTCCACCTTCAGGAGCCACTCCTCTCTGGGGTTCCCCCGCCGGCCGCTGGGGGCGCTGTGTGACCAGCGCCTGCTCTCCTCCGCCGGAACTCGTCTTGCCAGGGAAAGCTGGAGGACGGAGGCGGGGCCCACGAAGTCAGCTTCCACCCGGCGGAAGAGGGAAGTCTGCGGCGGTGCTGTGGCGTCCCTGGTTTCTGCCCGCTGGGAGGGTCCCGGTAGGGGTTGTGCGGGAGCCCTGGGAGGTATGGAGCTGGGAGGCTGGGTTCGTGCAGCGTGGACAATGTCCTCTGCCCTTCAGCCGCTTTAGGGGACCGGTGTCTGCCTCTTATTCCCTTTACAAGCCTTTTTATCTGGGAAAATCTCTGGCAGAGACCCCTTTGACGGTCTCTCTTGGGTATCCCTTAATTGCTGGACTAGTTGTGTGGGAGGGTGCTTATGTCAGTAGCTTCCTCTGGAGAGTTTTTTTTTTTGGGACCCCCTAAGGGAGTAGTCCCTATATCTCAGCTCTCTTTGGGACCTTTGGAACTCCTGGGGGATTTAGTGTTTGGAAGTTTGCTTCCGGAGACATCTGTCTGGGGCCTCTTTGGAGAAAGGGTGTCTGAGTCTAGGTCTTCTGAGTTAGGGCTGTACTGAATCCCAGAAGCTTTGCGTTCAGTTCCAAACTTGGGTTCTCGGTTACTGGGAGGTCTGCCCTGTTTTGATCCTCTCTTTCCTCACCTCACCCAGGGTGCTTCTATTCCTCTAGGTTGAAGGCTAAGCATGGGGAAGAGCTGCAAGGTGGTCGTGTGTGGTCAGGCATCCGTGGGTAAAACTTCAATCCTAGAACAGCTCCTGTATGGGAACCATGTAGTGGGTGAGTGTTGTTGGCGCTTAGGTAATGATGGAAGATGTTGAAAAATAAGAGAATTTTATTACAACATGCAAAGGCTAAAAAGCTGCTCTAGTGGTTTTTGCACTCTGAAGGGTAAAAACTAACATCATGATCTCCAGTTCTACAACTGAACGAAACTGGAGGGAAGAATCCCAATATCCAAAATAGGAAGGAAAAGTTCCTGTGTCACACTTTGCTTAGTACAGTATACACGTCTGTTCCCCCAAATCATTCCAGTCCTGCCAGACTCTCCTTAGTTCCCACATTACTTTCTCTGTCTGGTCAGCCTGTCAGGATACCATCATCACTCACATTTCCCATCTCCCTCCCCATCAAATTTTCTCATTTTGTCCCAGGTTCTGAGATGATTGAAACCCAGGAAGATATCTATGTAGGCTCTATTGAAACAGATCGGGGAGTGCGAGAGCAGGTGCGTTTCTACGACACCCGGGGGCTTCGAGATGGGGCCGAGCTGCCCCGGCACTGCTTCTCCTGCACTGATGGCTACGTCCTGGTCTACAGCACAGATAGCCGAGAGTCCTTTCAGCGTGTGGAGCTACTCAAGAAGGAGATTGACAAATCTAAGGATAAGAAGGAGGTGTGTGGCCCAGACTTCTGTTGGAAACCCCAGTGGGGGGAGAGTATAGGCCCTGGACTGGCTTTAGGAGGCCTGTCATGGCTCCATTTTTCACTCATTTGCCAACAGGTAGGTTATGGGCTAGAAGGGCATGGAGGTCACTGGAGGGTGTCACCCCCAGCAGTGGCCACATGTTAAGACAACTCAACCAAAGAAGCTTCTTCTGTTCAAGGAGTCCCTGATCTAAATCATGAAGCTCCTGCCAATCTTTCTTTTCTTTTCTTTTTTTTTTAATATATTATTTATTTAGTTGTACACAATGCCTTTATTTATTTGTACGTGGTGCTGAGGATCGAACCCGGGCTGCGCTCGTGCTAGGCGAGCACTTTACCGCTGAGCCACAACCCCAGCCCCTCCTGCCAATCTTTCTTTCTGATAGTTTCATGCTCTTACTTTAATTCTCCAAAACCTTCCTCTAAGTTGCAGGCCTAGGAGTGCTTCTCACCAATTGTTTCTCCAGAAACTTAGAGCCCAACAACTGATCCAGTGTATACCCACAGGCTTCTGTTCTTTCTCTTTCCAGGTCACCATTGTGGTCCTGGGCAACAAGTGTGACCTACAGGAACAGCGGCGTGTAGACCCAGATGTGGCTCAGCATTGGGCCAAGTCAGAGAAGGTGAAGCTATGGGAGGTATCAGTGGCTGACCGCCGCTCCCTCCTGGAGCCCTTTGTCTACCTGGCCAGCAAGATGACCCAGCCCCAGAGCAAGTCTGCCTTCCCCCTCAGCCGCAAGAACAAGGGCAGTGGCTCCTTGGATGGCTGAAGAGCTACCATTCCTTTTTCACCTTCCCAACCCTATTCTAGCTTCTGGAGCTCTAGAGGATAGGTTGAGGGCAAGGGGAGTATGTAGGCAGTCTGTCCTTCCTAGTCAGCAAAGGGAGCACCCCACTAGGCCAGGCATCTGGGCTGTCTCAGACCCATGCCACTTTTGTCTCTCAATTCTGAGAAAGGCAGATAATTTTGATTAGTGCCCTCTTCCTATACCCTCCCTGCCTTACCTCCCAACTTATGTCAGATTTTCTCCACTGTTGCCTAGAGTTGTGGGTCAGCATCCCTTCTATCTGCCCTGGACAGGAAGCAGAGCTATCATGTCAAAGTGCCCAGTTTAGGATTTGGGTCCTATTATAGGGGTCCCAACTTCTTGAGCTTCCTGCCAGTAACACACACACACTCACACACTCACACACTCTTAAGGCACTAGCCTGGACTTGAGAATGGGTATCCAGGTATTGTATGCGTGGTGCACATGTGCTTACTCGTGTTAGCATTAGGAGACGCTCCATCCCTCACCTGACCTTTTTCCTGGCCTGTCCTTGGCTAGAAGAGGCTAGGCACCTAGGAGTATCATTTTCTGTATGAACTCTTCCCCTGCTCCCAAGTTTTTCACTTCCTCTTCCTGTTTGGAGAACAGGTGGGACTTGTTGGTTGAGGTGGAATGGAGAGATGACTGGGCCAAACAACAAGCTGACTGTGACCCAGCAAGGTCATTCCCCTCTAGGCATTGGTTTTCTCATCTGTAGGTTGACAGGAGTTGCTTAGATGATCTACATCCTTTTCAGTTGGATGACTTTTTTAAAGCCAGGGGCTTGAGCCACCTGTGACTGGCCCCCTTGCTTCTCCCTCTTCAAGGTGCTATGCCTGCCAGCCCTGGAGGCTGGACACGTCTCTCTCCCTCTCTCCAGCCACCAGGGGGCAGGAGTACACTCTCCACTCTCAGTTGCCAGAGTGGCCACTCAGTGCCCAATCTACCCACCTGCCCTTGGGGGCTAGTCTTCATCCCTTCCTCTGGATGTTTTCAGCTAGTAGCTGGACTATTTATATCACCTATATTTATATGCCTGCTGCCATGGTGAAGGCCGGACAAGGTGCTCCTCTAGCCCTTCTTACCTCAGATGTCTGAACAGAACCAGGCAAATCATTAGCAGCTTCCTCGGAGCCCCCAGGCCTTCTGTTGGGGCTCGGAAGAGTAGCTACTCATGCAGATGTGCTATCAAATGAGCTTAAAACCTCCAACCTTCCAGTGCCCTCTTCATGCTTCTGGTGTGCACACCTAACAGGTGAGACACTACAGCCAGACAACCTCCAGTACACGCCCCTTCTCCCCAGAATGGGAGAGGTGAGCAGGGGCAGGTGTCTAGGGTTGGGCAAAGAGAGGGCATCTATAGGCTCAGGCTCAAAGTTCATTTATTGATATGTTGGACACAATAAAACCACAAATGCTATTATCAAAAAGTTTCCTCCCCTCCCCCTTTTTTCTTGTTCTCCCATTGGAAATATCTTTCAAAAAAAGATGCAGGTGGACACTGGCAAAGTCCCGTATTGTGGGATGTGGGGACAGTGCTGGGGTCAGGTGTGTGGGGTTTGTGACACTGACTAGCAGCATGGAAGTGGGTCTGTGAGAGTATCAGACTATATCCCAGCACTCAGCTTTACAGTGGGCGGGGTGCTTGGGAAGAAGGAGGCTGAACTTAGTGCTGGGACCAATCTGGGGTGAGGAGCTATTCATATGGGAGCCCTGGGTGTGTGTGTGGGGGGGTGCAGATTTGGTGTTAGCTGAATCCATAGTCCGAGGGGGACCCAGTGTCCCCCAGAGCTGGGCCCACAAGTCAGAAGGGAAAGCTGTATGGGATGGATCAATTGAGTCTGGACCGCACAATACCACTTTTACCTACCCCTATCCTAGCCTCATCTGAAAGCAAGTGAGGCTGCCCTGGCTCTACTCCACCTTAGCACTGCTTGATCCAGAGACTCCCAGGGTCACCTTGTCATGAAAGCCTTGAATGAACTCTCGCCAGCTTGCGACCCCATCCCAATTTTCAGTGATTTTTCCAGAGCATGGGATAGAGGTCACAGACTTGTCCACAGGCCAGGAGAGGCTGCTTATGGAAGCTAAAATGTCCAGAGTCTGGCCGTGTGGGTGTAGGTCTCTGGTGAAAGTGACAGCACCACTAGGCTGGGGCTGGGGTTCTGCATAGATCTTTGGGATTTATCAGGCTGGGAAATGCAGGTGAGCCTAGGACTAGCCTTATAAGGACCTGAAAAGGAGGGTGAGGGTCGGAGGGACAACTGGTGAAACCCAGTCCAGATGGAACAAAGGTAGCTGCCCTTAACTAGCCCAGTTCTTCCTAGACTGGGCAGGACCCCCCAAGTTGTAAAAGGCAGTCCTGTGGGATGCAGGAAACAGGTGTCTTGGGGGCAGAAGGAGACAGTATGTGGCTGTTTGGGAATTAGCCTTGGCTGTCTCAGTAGGGCTAATAGGGGGCAAAGACGATGGGTCCCGTGGCAGGGCGGATGGCTCCCGCTGGAGTGCGAAACAGAGCTGGGCCCAGGATGGGAGCTGGGAAGAGGGTAGCGGCTGCTGTGGGGGCAGGCCGAAGAGCCAGGGGTCCTGGCAGGGTACAGATGGCGGCGGCGGCTGTGGGCAGTGGGCTGGGCAGGAAGCGGGCTGCCAGCGTCTTGGTGAGTTGCTTCTGCAAGGCCAGTTTAGACTACAAAGAAACAAAAGGAATGACAGTGTATCTGGCCCCCAAAGAGCTCACCCCCTGTCTGAGCCCCATTTTGCAGGCTTTTTGCCTCGGGGAACGTGCTTTTTAGAGTTCCAAACCTAAATCCTCCTCCCTTCCCACCCCCAAATAGTCATTCCAAAGGGCTTTCTCCACCACCTGTCTTCCTGCCCAGAGGGAGGACAACCCCAGGATGGGAGAAGGGAGGAGGCTGTGGGGGATGGGGTAGAGATGGTCTCTAGGAGATGCACGCCTACCCCTTGCTCTTGCCCCTAAGATTACAACCCCAGCCCACCTCCCCGGAAATTCCTGTGGGCAGATCCCTACATGGCCAAAAGCCCAACCTAGCTCTCCCCCTGCTCAGACATCCTCAGAGCGAGGTGGCCTCCTTCCTGCCATACCACCAAGCCCCCCAGCCGGCCCTCCCCTCCACCCACCCTCTCCCTCTGGACCCAGGTCCCAGCTCTGTGCCTGGAGACAGATACCTTGAGGATACTCACAGCCAGCGCTGCGTGCTTCTGCAGCTTGCTGTGCTGGCTGGAGGGCTTGGGGGGCTTCCCAGCCAGGCGGTCTTTGTGCCTCCTGCTGCTCATGTGCTAGTGGACAGACGCAAAGACTGTGAACAAAAAAGGAAGCCCAAGGACCCCAAATCTACTCCATTACCCTCAACTGCCTGACCATCCTCTACCTACAACCACACTTCAAATGCACAGGTACTGGGAACTCACCACGGTGGCCCTGGGAGCGAGGCAGGCTTGGGGGTCAAGGAGCCCACCCCGGCTTCTCAGCCTTCCCTACAACTCTGCCCGCTTCTGCAGGTGCCCACCCTCTCACCAGCTGCACCCCCAAGCAAAGACTCCTTTCTCCCACCTGCTTGAGCTGGGTCTCTGAATTGACCTGGAGCTGACAGAGAGCACAGTGGAAAGGGGGACTCGGCCCCTGCCGGCCACCCCGACCCCCTGTAACTCTCTTGGCCTTGTGTCCAGCCCCTCCCCCGGGAAACTGGGCGGCCCCGGCCTTTTCGGGGAGTTCCTCGTTGACCTTCCACCATCCACCGGTGCTTGGCTCCTGGAAATAAGGAAGAAGACAGTCTGTCAGTACCATAGGGAGTCTCAAGGGCCACAGGGACCCCCTCCAAACCAGGTCAGCTGGGCTGTCCCTTGAAGCCTCCAGCTGCTCAGCACACACTTTGCCCTCCAGCCTCCTGGATTTCACCTCTTGGTGTCTCTGGCTTCATGCCAGGCACCCCCAGGGAAGGCTTTGTGGGCAGCTGGTCAGGTTCCCTTTTGCTCTAATCCCAATCCCTTCCTTCTGATCTGTTCTAAGGAGAGATGGAGGAAATGGGAGGAGGTGCCTCCTGTCTTCTGGAGTCTGGAGTGACTTCAGAGATTGTGACCTTCAATTCTTGCTGCCTCAGACTTCTCTCCCCAGTTCTCCCTCCCTAGGGATTAGCAGGAGGACCCAGAAATGCCTGCCCAGGAACAGCTGAGCATAGTACTCTGTCACCCAGTGCTTGAGGAAAGTGCCCAGGAGCTCAAGCCTGCCCACACCTGGTGAGGCTCAGCCTTCCAGCCTCTGCTCCCCCAACTCCGGCTCCTTGGGGGCACTGACCTGTGTTGTGAGCTTGAAGCTGGGAGGCCGAGTTCACTGTCACCTTACATGTGGGGCAGTAGAGGCGCCCCTTCTCGCTCCTGCCTTCCCCACTCACTCCACTTCCCACAGCTGCCGCCACCGGCTCAGGCCCTGGTGCCTCTCTGCCAGGCTCTGGGGAGCAGGGTGGGCAGGAGGAGGAAGAAGAAGAGGAGGCAGCATCCAAAAGGTCTGAGGGGGCTGGTTCCCTGGATGGGGGGTCCGGGGTCAACGGCTGCTGGAGTGGAGGGCCTGCAGGAACTGCTGGGGAGATGGGAGGCATGGGTGAGAGTAGAGATCCAAGATGATTCTCCAGCCCATGATTCTTGGCACTAACAATGAAGATGGTAGGGTAGGCTGGAAGGGTCCCTGGTGCAGGGATGACCAGCACTGAATTCCAGGCCCCAATCTACCACAAATTCACTAGCCAGACTTGGGCCTCAGTTTCTCCATCTAAAATCATAAAATTGAACACGGAGTGGTCTTAGGAATCCTCACAGCCCTGATACTCTAATAAACAGAAGTCACCAAGAAGATGTGCTAGAATGTTCATTGAGCACTATTCATTATAGTATAAAACTGGAAACTATCCAGGTGTCCATCAAACAGGAGGATTGTGATATATTCATGCAGTGGAGTACTATGTAATGAAGATACGAAAACTACAGCTACACACAGCACCTTATAGACATGATGAATGTTGGGGAATGTTCATGAGATGAACAAAAGCAAGCCTGACACAGAAATCTGTATACTCTATGCTCCACCCAAACCAGGTAAAACAAATTTATAATGAGAAAAGCCAGGATCAGAGTTACTCCAGAGTTGGGGGTGGGGTGTAGCTAGTCGAACAGTTTCCCCAAAAATTCACATCCATATGGTCTTATTTGGAAATAGTATTTGCAGATATAATTAGTTAAGATGAGGTCATGCTGGATTGGGGTGGGACTAATCCAATGACTGGAGTCCTTATAAGAAAATCACATGAGCGGGGCTATGGTGTGGCTCAGCAGTAGAGTGCTTGCCTATCACATGCAGGGGCACTTGGTTTGATCCTCAGCACCACATAAAAATAAAATAAAGGTATTTTATCCAACTAAAACAAAATATTAAAAAAAAAAAAAAAAAAAAATCACATGAGGGCCCCGGGGTTGTGGCTCAGTGGTAGAGCGCTTGCCTAGCATGCGTGAGGGTTCAATCCCCCACACCACATAAAAAAAATAAATAAAATAAAGGTATTGTGTCCATTTACAACTAAAAAAGTATTTAAAAAAAAAAAAAAAGATCACATGAGAAGACACAGAGGCACATGGGAGGGAACACGATGTGAAGACAGAGGCAGAGACTGGAGTGATGTGTCTAGGGGCCAGGGAATGCCAAGGACTGCGGGCAACAACGGCAGAAGCAGAGAAACAGTGTCTCCCTCTGAGGCTGCGTAAAGGAGCCAACACCTGGATTTTGGACTTCTGACCTCTAGAGATGTGGGAAAAGAAATTGCTACTGTTTTCAGCCACCCAATTTGTAGTCATTTGTTACAGTGGCCCTGGAATTCATACAGAAAGATAGTGACCAGGAGGGGGCCTTAGGCAGGCTTCTGGGGATCTGGTCACATGTTTCCTGAGCTAGGTCTGCTTAGATGGGGAGTTCACCAGGCTGTAGTCCCTGTGCCTTAGCCCACGTGTCTGGAATACCCCAACACAAGAAAGATAACCAGCAGCAGAAATCTCTGAACCTCTGGTCAGAAGCTAGATCTGGAGTTAGGGCGGGAAGAGAAGAGTTCAGGACTGACCTTTGCTCTGTGGATCTCCAGGTGCTCCACTGGCCAGAGACGGGGTTGGGGACACCACCACCGCATCCTGTGTCAGGCTTTGTGGCCTCTGCTTGCTCTTGGCAGCTTCAACAGCCTTGAGTTTTCTGGCATGTTTGTGGCCTTTATAATGTGCTTCAGCCTGGTTCTGGAGAGGGGAGGGCATGGGGTCATAATTCCTTGCCTGGGTCCAACATGCCCCACCCATGACTGAAGCTGAGCAGAGGGACACGTCAAAGGGATGCAGGGTTTGGGTCACACGAAGAGCGCTCTTGTCATTACCATCACGGCATATATATGGCCCTGACATTTACAGAATGTTTTCTCACACAGGAGCTTCAAGGCAAGTGGCCTCTACCTTCAAATTCTGACTCAACCACTTAAGAGATGTGCATCTTTGGGCAAGTTATGTTGTCTCTCTGACCCTGAGTCTCCTCACCCATAAACTTTGTGATGATAATACCAACCTCACAAGGCCTAGAACATACAGTAGCTGCTCAGTAAATGTTCATTATCAAGTTTATAGATGACAGCTGGATGTGATGGCACACACCTGTAATCCCAGCTACTCAGGAGACTGAGGTAGGAGGATTGCAAGTTTGAGGGCAGCATGGGCAACTAGTGAGACCCTTTTTTTAAAAAGTGGGGAGATGTACATCAGTGGTAGAACAGTTGCCTGGCATGCATGAGGCCCTGGATTTGAACCCTAGCACCTCAAAAAAAAAGTTTCTAGATGCTCGCATGAAGAGAGCAGGGTAGTCATCATAGGTGGGGTCATGTGCCCTGAAACAGTCACTCCTTTGTTCATGTTTGCTCTTTGCCAGGCGCTGTACCTGGAGTAGTGTGAGGAAGACATGGTCCCTGCCTCAGAGTAAGTTCTATGTCCGTCTCTTTGCAGGACTCATATGACCTGAGAGGCTGGAGGGACCCTCAAATCTGGGCTGTCAGTGTCCTCTCTGCTTCAGCCAGGGATCCCTGCTTATTGCTCCCAGCCCACCTCCCTCAAAGGTGAGAAAGCGGCCTCCTCAGCACCCCAGGGACTCTTGCACCACCACAGTTCTGACATCCAACCTAAACCCCAGCACTGCCTGGACAGGAGGTAAACCTTTCTGAGAAGGCCAGAATGGGGCTCCCCTCTCCCCAGGGGTAGGCTACAGTAGAAAGCATGCAGCCTTGGGGTCAGCTAGGCCTGGGTTCAAATCCCAGCTTTGCTATTTACCAGCTGTGTGGCCTCAGGCAAGTCACTTAACCTCTCTAGGCTCAGTTTTCTCATCTGAAAAGTGGGGATGATAATAGTGCCTCTTTTTGTTTCACAGCTGTATCATTAGAACCCATAAAGATGATGGGCATGAACACATTCTGTAAACTCTGAGGTGCTTTAACACCTCAGCTCCAGACCAGGAGCTCATAGGGGAGCCCCTGGGACCCAGAGTGGGTAAGAGCAGTCTCGTCTCTTGCAGAAGGATCCAGAACATAGGAGAGAGGCAGAGGGGAGGGAAATGGAATCCCAGTGGCCTAGAGGTAGGCAGCAGAGGGTTGTGGAAAGAGGCAGGAGAGAGCCAGGCACAGGGGCGCACGCCTGTAATCCCAGCACTTTGGGAGGCTGAGGCAGGAGGATCGAGAGTTCAAAGCCAGCCTCAGCAATGGCGAGGCACTTAAGCAACTTAGTGAGACCCTGACTCTAAAAATAAAATACAAAAAAGGGCTGGGGATATGACCCAGTGGTCAAGTGCCCCTGAGTTCAATCCCCGGTACCACAAAAAAAAAAAAAAAAAAAAAGAGAGGCAGGAGAGAGGAGAGGATGGGACAGTTGAAGTGTCAGGACTGTCTCTTCTGTAACCAGGGCTGGAAAATAAGGACCACAGCCCCATGGCTCTAGAAGGACCCCAGAAGGAAGCCCAGTCTCCAGCCCCCTCCTTGCCCAGCCCCCTCCCAGGTGCTCCCTTGAATCCCTCTCACCGCTGAGTTGAACCTCAGGTGACAGATGTTACAGGAAATGAAGAGCTTCTTCTTCAGAGGGGAGGGGACCCCAAATGTATGGCTGATGACAGCTTTCTGGACGGGGTCCATCTGTGAGGGGGATTGGAGGGCACAGTAACTCTGGGGTTGATTCAGGAAGAAGGACAGTACCAAATGCAGAAAACTAAAGACCATTGAGTGGTCAGCCTCTAGGAAGAACTTTCCTATCCAGTGGATGTGAGACGTAGACCAAGAGACAGCCTCTTCCCTGGCTGACTTACTTGTCAGCCTGGGCTTGTTTAGAGGCAGGGAGATGGCCAGGGCAACCCAATGATTTTGAGAACTAGAACCACGGGCTAGTGAACATCTTGGCATCTCTTGTTGCCCCCTTTGGTTTCTGTTTTGTTGTTTTACAAGAATCACAACTATTGGGACAAAGAATTGGGTACAGGAAGAGGCAGGGAAGGGACAAAGAATCCTCCTGTTGGAATTTCCCCTCCTCTAACTCAGATGGGCCCTACTTTTGTTTTTGGCAGGATGGGGGATTGAACCCAGGGGCACTGTACCACTGAGCTACATTCCCAACTCTTTTTATTTTTAATTTTGAGACAGGTCTTGCTAAGTTGCCCAGGCTGGCCATAAACTTGGGCTCCTCCTGCCTCAACTTCCAGGAGACCCCTGGATTATAGGCATGCGCCACCAGAGACTAGTCCTACCTTATCAGTTCTACCTGCAACAGGGCCTAAGTCTCTGACAACCTGTCAGGAGTCTGACAGCTCTGGCTGGGAAGGTAGGTGACCAGGGAGAGAAGCAAGTGGAGGCCTGAGGCTTCCCAGAGCAGTCTCGTGTCCTTGGAGCATTAACTTAGGTGTTTTCCTTATTTTAAGCAACTGTTTTTCCTCTACTAAACCAAGCATTTATGTTTCTTTTTCTCAGGGGCCTAGTTATTGGACCCAAAGCAGAAGTTGTCCGGTTTTGTCAAGAGGAACTTTCCAAACCTTCCCACAGGAAGAGCACAGAAGCTTTGAGAGAGCAGGCTGGGGATGAGACCTCAGAGGAAATGGCCTACAGGTTCTCAGCAATGAGGATTATGCCCACCCTTGAGAGACAATGAACATGTCAGCAAGGTACAGTGAGGACTCTAGCCCAGAGGCCTGTCTCCAAAAGTCCTGGACTCCTTAGGATCTCTGTACCACCCTGGAGGGCAGGAGGAAGGAGGCTCCTAAGAGTAACTGAGATGGAATTAGAAACTTTCAGATACGCAGGCATACACATTAATCACAATTACCCAGGCACAAAGAGTCGTTCACACACACGTAGGACACCAACGAACAAACTCCACACACAATGCACAAAGACCTACAGAGACACAAACTACCATAGGAAAGCACACTGACTGCACAAACACACATGTTTACCCACAGACACTGCACCAAGAACTCAAGGGTAACCTACCATCACTGGGCAGTAGTGACGACAAGGTAGGGTGACACCATCTTGTTCCCTAACCTCGACTGAGCCCTATTCAGGTCCCTATTCAGGGGGCTCCTAGCCACTGTGGGGGATGTTGCAGGAGAATGAGCTCCTGGTTAGACCCAGCGGCTGAGGCTGGCCTCTGAGCCACCTTCCCTGCCCACCTCCCCGGCTTGGCCGCACGCACCCGCCCGCCAACCCAACCCGTACCGTGCTGAAGTTGGGGAAGAGACTGAGCGGGGCGGTGCCATTGAAGTGGAAGGCGAGCAAGTGCTTGAAGTCCAGCGGGGGCTGCAGAGGCCGAGTGGGCAGGGGCAAGGAGGCCAGCAGGGGGCTGGGGGCACTGGAGGCTGGGCCTGCTGCAGGAGGAAGAAGGGCAGGGTCTGAAATGGGGAACCACAGGGCTCTTTCCTACCTCTGCTGCCAGAACAAAAGGCCAATGGTCTTTGGTGTGGAGTCAGGGCAGAAACTCCGGACTCCTCACAAAGCAGCATCAGCCAAGCCGAGAGCAGTCATAGGCCCCATTTTGGGGCTCTCACAGGTGGGCACGCAGAGGCAGGAAGTCCACAGCTGAAGGCTCCCAGCCCAGAAGGATGACCCTCCCACACTCATAGACAGAGGCTGCATAATAGTCCAAATGAACTCCCGAGGGGAGGCCAGTCAAGGCAGGGGACAGAAGACACAGGGCTGGCCCCTGACATACATACCACCATGGAGACTGCAAAATGTGCTGGGTTTCCACTTTATTGCAAATGAAGCCCAAACTCAGGGGCCTTGGGAAAAGGTCAGCCCCCTTCCCTCTCACTCTCTAACTGTCCCCTCCGTCTCTCCATGTCCCACCCCATTCACAGGAAGGGCTGACAGAAGGGAATGGAAAATCCATGAGAGTCTAAGGGATATGCTCCTCAGCTCTGGTGAGGCCCCAACAGCATTTCCCTGGAGGCAAAAAGTAAAATAAAAACCCTAAGCATCTTGAGTCAGGCCCGAGGCCAGCCCTTAGGGGCAGCAGGTACAGCAGCACCACAGTCTTGCAATCTTTGGTCTTAAAGGTCTGAGGCAAGGACAAAAGAGAGCTAGGAATCTGAACAACCAGATTTTAAGTAACAAAAAATTAGAAATAAATCCAGTCCAGGGGGATGGGGGGAGGATTAAAAAAGAAAGAAATCTAGTCCATTTGGGACTCTTTTAGACCCTGTCATTGCAAAACCAAAAGAAGTCCTTTTGATTTTTATGTGTTAACACTATGAGAGAATAGATTTATTCCACATTTGTAGATCTGTATGTCTGTGTACATGGTCATATACAGAAAGGCCGTTAGGCAGCCTCCTGGCTGGGAGGGGATGAAAAGACACCACTATCTCCATGAACCATTGTGCCCTTGAACCATGATCACATGCAGAGTATGCTGTGCTGTGTGTCAAAACAGAACATGGTCTAGTGAGACTGAGGTCAGCCTGGACGACACAGCAAGACCTCCATCTCAAAAAAAAATATTATTTTTTAAATCTGTAAAAACTAGCACAGGGCTTGGGGGATAGCTCAGTGGTAGAGCAGCTGCCTAGTGCGCATGAGGCCCTGAGTTCCATCCCCAGCACCCCAAAAAGTAAGCACAGTCATCTGCTCTCCTGTCTTACCTGAAAAGAAGAAATACTGTTGAGTGTTGGGCTAGGAAACAGTCAAGGACCAATCTTTCCCTCAATTTCCAAGACCCAGTTTTCCTTCCTCCAACCAAGAACCCCCAACTTTTCTAGGGCCAAAACGTGGGTGGAGTCCAGAAAGGGAAAGGGTAAGTTACTTCTCACCAAATTCTGGAAAGGACAGGGATGGGGGTGGGGGTGGGGGTGTTAGGATGCCCTGACCATAGCTAGCCTCTCTGCCCACTTGCCCAGGCCCCTCTTCCTGTACAGCCCCCAGGGTTAGGAGCTCAGCAGGGGTAGAGGGTTAGCTAGGTAGACCACAGTTAGTAGGTCAGCTTGGTTGCAGCATAGTCAAGTCTTGCTTGGCCCCCGGAGTATCCAGGGCTGCGGGCTGAATGGGCAGTGAGGAAGCCACCCTCAGGTGAGCTGCGATCCCAAGAGCCCCTCCCCCCATCCACTCTCTAAGAACTCCGCCGCCAGCGCAAAGTCAAACTCATGCAGCGGAGGCCCGTCCACGGCGATCTTCACCACCTGGCCTCCCCGGGCTTCCCGGCCCCGCTCTGTCCCCACCATCGCAGCTCTCGACTGCGGCCGACCTTGTCCAGGAGGCCGGCGCCCGCGGGCAGAGATAAGACCAAAGCGGCAAGGGCGGCGAAGTCGGGGAAGAGCTCGTGCAGCTCGGAGTGCTCGCACGCCAACTTGGTGCACAGCGCCCGCGGGCTGAGCCGCCCCAGGCTGAACGCCACGCGCTTGAAGAGAGCGAAGTCGCCCAGCGCGCGCTGGCGCACCACCGCAGGCGCGAAGCCGCGCAGCAGCACCCGCAGCGCCCCCTCGCCGTGCGCACCCAACTCTTCCGGGGCCTGCGGATAGCGGCGGGGGTCGAAGATCGCCGCAAAGGCAGCCACGGCGTCCAGCGAGGGCCCAGGGTAGGAGTCCCGCAGCCCCTTCCGCATGGAGTCCAGAAAGGCTCCCCGCAGCCCCTCCAAGTCCCTGACCGCAGCCTCTGAGTAGCCGACCAGCTCCACGCTGCGGTAGGTGCAGCGCCCACCGTCCCGGTCGGGGTCTGAGAATGCCAGTTCTCGAAGGAAGCCCTGGAGGCGGGCTCCCCCTGAGCCGCGCTGGGCTTGGAGGGAAGCTGCTGCCGCCATCACCAGGGGCTGCAGCAAGGCCAAGTCCGGCTCTTCCGGCTGCAGGATGAGGGCGAGCTTCTGCACCGCGGGCAGAGCGTCCAGCAGCAGGTGGGTGAAGGCTACGAAGGTGAACTGGCGCAGGGCCAGAGCCAGGGCTGCAGCCGTCGGTGAGGCTGGGGCTGTGGCCTCCAGGGTGGACACCAGGCAAGGCCAGGCCTCTGCCACTGCTTCCACAACAGGCAACAGGGAGGCCCAGGGCACTGGCCTTGGCCCTGCCAAGTCAATAGCCGCAAGGTCCAGTGCTGCCCGGAGCTCAGGGACCATGTGAGAACTGGGGCCACCGTGCAGGCGGAAGAGGGCATCCAGTATGCTCTCATATTCACCCAGGTAGGCAGGGGGTTCGGGATCTGTCCTGCCAGGGAGGCAGTGCAGCTCGGTGAGCAGTGGGCAGGTGGCCCTGAGCTGCAGGCTGACACTCCCCAGGCGGTCACTGGGGAGGCTTGAGCTGAGCCAGGCTAGCTTGGGTGCAGATACTCCGAAGGCCTGCAGGATGTCCAGGAGTTGACTAGCAGTGGCCCTGCCCTCCTGTAGTTCCACACTGCCCAGGAAGGTGGTAGAAGGCTGGCCATCACATGGGGACACCGAAGTGGCAAACAGGGCTAGACTGTGGGATTCAGGCCAGTCCCTGGTCTCGTCTAACACCAGCCCCACAAACGGGGATGCCTTCAGGCGCTGGCAGGTCTCTGTGTGCAAGACACTGGCAATGGCCACCTGGGACAGCCAGGGAGAGAAAGGGAGGGAGGACAGTTAGGCTTGTCCTGAGGACAATTAGGCTTGTCCTGAGAGAAGGAGGTAGGTAGTGCAGGGTGGTGGAAAGAGCACAGTTCTTGGAGTCAGACAGATTTAGGGACTAATCCTGGCCTTGCCCCTCACTTACTTGGGAAAGTCCCTTCACCTCTCTCAAGTTCACTCTTCTCAGCTCTAATACTTGGTCTCAGCTAATATCTGCCTCCAGTCTTTACAAAGAGTTTTCATGATTTATAAATGCAAAATTTCATTCTTGTTCTCATAAATGTAAAAGTTCTTTATGATCCATAAAGAGCTCTAAGAAGGCTAGTTTTTTCCTTTTGTTTTTCTGCACATGGTCCCAGTCTACCTTATTCCTGGGAGTCTCCTTCCACTGTTCAGCTCAGAGATTAGCAATAGACACGTTTACTACCAACTCCTGACTTTACACAGAGTGCCAGCTGTGTGCTGTTTGCCATCTTTCTATAGCATGAAATGCAACTCCCCTACTTCCAAGCCAGCCCCCCAGGACTCATGCAGCTGAACCTAGAACAGAGCTGCAGCTTGAAAGCCTCCAGGGGCCATGTGAGTGAGTTTGAGCTTGAAGTGGGCCAGGGACAAGCCAAAGGGAAAGGGGGAAATGATGGCAAGCCTATGCCTTGCCCTGAGAGCATGGGGACTTCACTTTTAGTAGAAGCCACAGATCTAGATCTTTACATGCATCTCCTAGATGTTTTAAGTTAGAAACTAACACATTTTTTTGAAAACAGGGTGAGCTGGGTATGGTGGCCCATGCCTGTAATCCTAGTGATTCGGGAGGCTAAGGCAGGAGGATCTCAAGTTCAAAGCCTGCCTCAGCAACTTAGCAAGGTCCTAAGCAACTTATGGAGACCCTGTCTCAAAAATAAATAAATAAATAAAAAGGGTTGGAGATGTGGCTCAGTGGTAAAGTGCCCCTGGGTTCAATCCCCTGTACCCCAACCCAAAGGTGAAAACCAATAAAACCTATCTGTGGGCCAGTCAAGTCCCTAGGCTGCCAGTTTGCCTCCTCTGGCTAGCTAGTGAGAGGAGTGCCCTGTATATACGAGGCCAACCTGGCCTCTTCACTCTTGTACCTGCTGCTGGCCCAGTGCCAGGCCTGTGGTAGGCCCTCAGTGAAGCTTCTGAAGGGTGGAGGTAGGAGTGAAGTGCCTGGCTGTGCCACAAGGGCCTAGCATGCTGTTCCCAAATGGCGCATTTGGCTGTTCCCAAATGGCTCAGTGTCCTCCCCCTCCCCACCCCCATACCCTCTGACTGCCACCCACCTGCATGTCCCTCACTCTCCTGGGGCTGTAGTAATTGCCATGCTCTGTGCCTAGCAGCGCCTGGCACAGGTTGAATCTCTGCAGCTCAAGCAGGGCAGAGCAGCGGTCATCGGGCACATCCTCCTTGGCCATGCAATACACAGTGGTCAGCACCGCCACTTTGGCCGGGTCCACCTCCACCTTGACATCCCTGGAAGCAGGGGTGGCAGCCAGGCCGGTGTAGGCCCCACCTCCCTCAGCAGGGCCCTCGAAAGTGGGCTGGCCCTGGTTGACCGTCAGAGCCTGGCGGTGGGCTCCCGAGGTGACGTGGCGCAGCAGGGCGTGACGCTGGAAGTTGTCGGTGCCCACGGTGAAGGCGTTCTCAGCTTTGCCGTGCTTGTTTCGGACCAGGGCCTGGCGACACTCGAGGCAAAACATCAGCTTCCGCTCATAGTCAAACTCCAGCCAGGGAAACTCCTCCTTCCAGTGCTCGTTGAAGTAACGCTTGCACTTCTTGTTGGAGTTGGAGGCCTCTCCTGCTGGCTTCTTCCCCGGGGGCACCATTCCTACTCTGGGGCAGGGGACCCCCAACCCCCACCCAAATGCTTGTGCCTCCTGCCTCCCCAACACACACGGGCACCTCCCTTGACAGGGAAGCTGGTGTGGAGATGAGAGGGGCAGCCCACCAGGCTAAGAGGAACCATCCATCTAACTTAGCCTGGAAAGTTTATTCCTGCTCTGCCGCTGGGAGACTGGAGATGAAAAAGACAAGGGAGAGGTGTTAGGGGGTCTGTCATGGTGAGGGCAGACTCAGGTGGGGTGGTTGGGTTCATCCTGCCCACAGAGTCCTCCCAGGCTGAGGGGTGGACTGGACTCAATGGGGCAGGGGCTTTGGGGAGTGTGCAGTCATGCCAAGGGCCAACATCAGGGAGGGCCAGGCCCCCCAGCCCCTCCAAGGCCTCCTTCCATCCAAGACAAGCTATTTCTTGGCTTTGACAGCTGCAGCATCTCAGAACTCAGAGCCTGGAAGACTGCCACCATCTATGCAATCACATTTTATAGGACATTTTTAGGGGAAATTGAGACCCAGAGACAGAGTGATTCTTAGGGCTCATGAGTAGTTCATGGCTGAACCAGAATTACAATGCAGACCTCGTGACTCCTAGCCCAAAGGATGACCAGTCCCTGCAGCCCACAGCCACCTAGCTCATCAGAAGGAAGGCAGAGCAGGCTTTTCTCCCAAGCCTACACACATGCACGCACACACACACACACACACCAGCAGTGTGATTCTGGAACAGTAGCCTAGACCTGTGGCTGTTTGGGAGGCTGAGGCCCAGAGTGAAGGTAGCTAGCTTGTGACCTCCCACCAGGCATGAGGCCAGGACAAGCCATTTGGGATCATGTCCAACCTGCCAACTGCAACTCCTAATGATCTCAAACCTGTCCCCTTCTCTCCATGGCTGAGAGAGGAAGGTAGGCAGTGCAGGATGGTGGAAAGAGCACCGTCCTTGGAGTTAGACAGACTCAGGGACTGATCCCAGCCTCACCACTCACAGTGTGACTGTAAGCAGTAACTACCACTCACAGTGTGCACTGAGCCAGGCCCTGTGCTAAGTACTTCACAGTGATTCCTGGAGAGGATCAAGATTACTCTCTGTGGGTAAAGAAATTGATGCTCCATGACTAAGTGATTTGCCCCAGGTTTTGCAAACACTAAGTAGCTGAGGCAGAATTGGAACTCAAGTCCTCCTGAACCCAAAGGTCATCCTGAGCTCCTGGGCTGCACCACCTTCCACCTCCCATCTGTCCAGCCTCAGCCCAGTTCAGGCCCTCACTAGCTCATGTGGATTACAGCTACAGCCTCCATCTCTCTACTGTCATGCCCCCCCCAAACACTTGTCACTCACCCCACAGCCTGAGAAAGCAAGCTCATGCACAGATCTACCTGTCACTCCCTTGCTTCTACCTCTTCGGTGGTACCCCATTGCCTAAGTCTGTGCACCTCACCAGGAGCCAACAAGACCCTCCACAGCCTCTGGATACCTCTAGAGCCACCTAGAGGTTCCCATCTGCAAAGCCAATTCCAAAAAAATCCATTCTCCACATATGCACAGCTGTTAACTTTTGTCCCTGTATATCCTCTGAGCCTCCTTTCCCTGGCCAGTTGCCACTCATGCTTTGAGAGCAACCCAGGCATCCCCCCTGCCTTCCTGATCCTCCCCCCACCCCCCGCCAAGCTGGCTGGCACCTGTCTTCTAGTCTCCTGAAGTTCCCTATGGTAAATGCAGGGATTCTCCATGCATGTCTGTACTTGGGTTCCTAGAAAGTCAAGACCAAGTTTGTTCATTTTTGTATCTCTGAGTACTTAGAGGCAGATGTCTCACAGTAAAAGCTGATGGTTTAAAACAACTCCAGAGTTGGGTGCGGTGGTGCACAACTGTGATCCTAGCTACTTAGGAGGCAGAGGCAGGAGGACCTTGAGTTGGAGGCCAACCAAAGACCCCCGACTCAAAAAGAAACCCATAAAAGAACAAAAGGATTTGTTTGGGTTTCATGGAAGAACTTCCTGTGTCTGAGACTACTGATTAGAAGATCCTAAGCTCTGAGACATCACTAAATGACCATCTTGTCCATTTGCTGTGTGTCCAGTCCTGTGGGCCAACTGGCACATGGTGAATACATATGGTGACTAGGACAAACGAGGGCAGATGAGCAGAATTCCAGGGGCAGCCCACTCAGTGTAAGGGCCCTCTGTGTCACCAGATGCAGGGGAACTCATTGGTCTTCTTCCCCGTATTCTGATTGACATTCGGTGCTTCTCACTATGCCCTCCTTGAAACATTCTAACCTCCTTCTTCTTTTGTACTGGGATTGAAATCAGGGGAACTGTACCACTGAGCTACATCCCCAGCCCTTTTTTATTTTGAGACAGGGTTTCACTAAATTGCTAAGGCTGGCCTCAAACCTGTGATCTTTCGACCTCAGCCTCCTGAGTCACTGGGATTACAGCTCTGTGCCAACTTGCCTTCCAAGATCCCCACATCACCTGGTTTCCCTTCCCCCATCAGCCACTCCTTGGCCTCTGGAGGTCACCTCTTCATCCTCTTCCCAACCTCGAACTATCTAAAGGTTTTAGAACCACCTCTGTGGATCACTCTGGACCCAGCCTGGTCCCTAAGCCCCTCCCTCCAGCTGCCTTCTTGGCTTATCTATATAGAACTCTTGATTGATCTTCACAAATATGCCCCTGTCTCAGTCGTTTCCATCTCAGAAAATAGCCCCTCTTCCTTTCCAGGTGCTCTGGCCAGAAACCTGCAGTTCTGACCCCAACTCTCTCCTAATCCAGGGCCTGGTCCACTAACAGGATCTGTAGGTCCCACCTCCAAAATCTACCTCAATTGCATGCCTTCTCTCCATGCTGTTGCCTGGTGGTCTTGTTCAGGCCACCTTCATCTCTTGCCTGGACTAATGCAGTCACTTTCTGAGAGCATTCTGGGTTTCCATCCTTATTCTTCTCTGACCAAGGGGACTTTTTTTTTTTTTTTTTTTTTTTTTTTTTTTTTTAATACCAGGGATCAAACTCAGGGGCACTTAACCACTGAGACCCAGCCCTTTTTATTTTGAGACAGGGTCTTGCTAAGTTGCTTAAGGCCTTGCTAACTTACTGAGTCAGGCCTTAAACTTGTGATCTTCTTTCCTCAGCCTCCTGAGTCTCTGGGATTACAGGTGAGTGCCACCATGCCCAGCCCAGGGGGACTTTTTAAAACTTATTGCTTAGGCCAGGTGTGGTGGTGCACACCTGTAATTCCAGCAACTTGGGAGGATGAGGCAGGAGGATTGCAAGGTCAAAGCCAGCCTTAGCAACTTAGTGAAACTCTGTCTCAAAAAATGAAAAGGGCTGGGGATATAGAGTGCCCCTGGGTTCAGTCCCTAGTGCCACCACCAAACAAACATACTTCTTAAATCTCTCCACGATTGCCTGCTGCTCTGAGGTCAAGTGCATGAATCCCTTTTGCAGTCTGTTAAATGCCCAGCATTGCTGACCCCTCTGGTGGCCACTTATCCCCAGGGCCTTTGCACACATGCCCCTTCTTCTAAAATGTTCCCACCCTCCCTCCTGACATTTTACCTGGGCAGGTAAGACCAAGTTGGTCTTAGCTTAACTATTCCCTCTTCAGAGGTGGTTTTTCTGAAATGTCCTTTCCCGGAAAGTTCCCTTCTTTTCCATCACTGCTCTGTTTGTTCCTTCCATCGCACTCCCCACAGTTTACAAAGCTCTGCTTACTTCTGCATAGTTCTGTTGCTTCATATCCCTTCCTTTCCTCCACACCCCTGTCCCTTCTCTCATGCACACTTCCCGAGGGCTGGAAAGGTAGCTAACTTCTTCATGTGAATGGTGCCCGATGCCCAGCAGGCGTGTCACAAAATTTGAGGGGTGAAAGAATAAGGAAGAGCAAGCTTCAGACAGAGCAGTGGAGTGGGACTGTGGACACCTGCTGAGTGGTTAATAGCTGCCTTTGACAAGCTTTCCTCCCAAGAGCCTGTGATTCTAGGACCTTGCCCAGCCCACCGCACAAAGGATCTTAGAATTGGGGAGGGGTGCAAGACCAATATGATCTTCTGGAAGTTTCTCAGATCCTTTCTAGGTACCTAGAAGCTAGCTATCCCATCTTGTTCTGCAGAGGGATAAATGATATGATCTAGGATGTTTTGATGAAAGAACCGAAAGAACAGGCAGCTGGAACCCTGGAACATGGAGATTCTAAAACTGCACTGCCCAATACAGCAGCCACGTAGCCACATGTGGCTGTTTAATTGGAATTAAATAAAAAATTTTAAATTCAGTTGACACTAGCCATATTTCAAGTACTGAGTAGCCACATGTGGCTAGTGACTATTGGACTGGACAGCACAGGTAGAGGGAACATTTACATCATGCCAGAAAGTTCTATAGGGCAGAGCTGCTCTAAAAACATGTTAAAATCCATTGACATCACCCCACCTCAGATCTGAGGGAACCAGGCTAGCAGGGGTAGAGTGTAAATAAAACATTATTGTGTGGGTCCAGTTGTGAGTAAGGCCGACCAGGTGGGAGTCCTTGTGTGGTCCCAGATCCTGCATCTCCACACCCCACAGGCTAGACGGAAACCAGCACAATGAGGTTCCCTTAGGGCAGTTGTGTGTTGGTCTGCCCCTCCCAACCCCCAAACACAGTAAGCCTCAAACCCAATACTGATGTGCCCCCAGGATGGAGGTCCCCGGCCTCCTCCTTAGGCTCCTGTGGGCCCTTTCGTGGGACCCACTAAGTGAAGTCCACACTTTGAGCAGAGTAGGGGCCAGGTGAGATGGGGCTCCCTTGCACGCCTCGCCCACCCTCTGGGACGCAAAGCACTGGGGGTCTTCCCCTGGGGATGCCTGGTGAAAGCCCTCGGTTGGGTCCCCAGAGACCCTGCCTCCACCTGCCCGCCCCCGCCTGCCAGTAGGCCCCCAGTCCCGGGTGGTCCGCCCCCTGCCCGGAAGCTCCGGGAGGGGGCGCCGGCCCGGCACCCCTGCGCCGCCCGCACACACTCACAGAGACAAGGGAGCCACCATCTTGGGCGGTGGACGCTCTGGCCGTGGTCTCCTTGGGCTCCACTGAGCGACAGCAGCCACTAGCGGTAACCGGGGCGAAGAGGCGCCAGCAGCCGGCGCGGCCCGGGATGCGAGCAGGGAGGCGGCGCCCCGGGGGCTCACCTGGCCGCGCCCACCTGCCGCAGCTCCCTGCCAGCTGCCCAGCTTCGCCTCCGCCTCCTCCCACTGCGCGCGCTGCAGCAGGAGCCACTGAGGTCAGACCACAGGGAGAGGGAGGGACAGGAGTCCATTCAGTCATCGCGTTCACCCGTGAGTTTCTAGAGGAGCTCACAGGCTAGACACAGGGGGAAAGCGTGTGCCGGCTGCAGTCGGCCCCGCGCTCAAAGTTTGGGACCAAGAGCTCTGGAATCCACCGGGCGTGGTGGGAACCTGTAAACCCTGTAATCCCAGCAACTCGGGAAGCTGAGACAAGGAGGATCACAAATTTGAGGGCATCGATCCTCGGCAATGTAATGAGACCCTGTCTCAAAATAAAAAGGATTGGGGATATAGCTCAGTGGTAGGGGCAGCGGGGAGGGTTCTAGTACCAGAGAAGCAGGCGGTAAACTGAAGGTCTGCAAGGAGAGTCCATTAGGTTTCAGAGCAGAAAAGTGAAGTTGTACAAGGAGAAGCGAAATTTACATGGGGAAGCGCGTTCCAGGACGGGAGATGACAAAGCAAGCTTCCATCAATGGGTCAGCAAGTTGAAAGGTCACCTCATTTCCAAAAGCTCTAGGCAAAACAGGCAAGGGGGGGAGGATGCCTAATTCTAGAAGGCTTTGCTCATAGGGAAACCTGGGGATTTGGGCCTTTATCCCCTCAGGGGCCCCGCAGGAGGTGTCTGAGTTCAACCGGGAGCTGTTTCTAATGAATCCTTGTAATGGTGAAGACATTAGTGGGGAAAAGAGGGAAGGAAGTCCAAGTACCTCTTCCTAGAGGTCTCAAGTGCACAGGCTGCCCTTGCCCCTGTCTGGAGTCCCCCAGATATGAAAGGAGGTAGAGGGGTGGGTTCCCTGAAGGAGGAATAAGGGGTTGTGGTACCCCAACCCTCCCAGAGCTGGGCGTCTGGAGCCCAGAAGTCTGAGACAGAGCTCCAATTATATTGAGCTGTGTATTGGATGCTTAGCTAGGAGCCGCCCCTCTGTGAAGAGGGAAGGAGGAAGGGTAGAGCAGGAATAGGTCTGAGGACCACAGGAGGTGCTGGGTGTGGAGGTATTTGTGGAGGGGTGCTGATCAAGGAGGTGCCAATGCACTTGGCAACCCAATCTCTTCTTCCAGTCCAGCAGGCTCCCCCAAAAGTGCCTTCCAGTCCCCCCAAATTGCTTTCCTGCACAAGGGCTAGGATGCAAGTTGCCTCGAGGCCTGGGCCCCTCCAGCAGCTACTGGGCACTGTTCCCCACTACTTTTCACACAGCACTGCTCCACCACCCACTGTCTGCCTCTGACATTCACCATTATCCCTGTCCTCCAGGGCCACTGGGCTGGAGCATGAGCCATGGCACATGCACACACACGTGTGGCTGTCTGGCTCCTGGCTACACTCAAATGAAGGGAGCTGCCACCGTTGCCACACCTGCCCCAGGATGGCACACTACATGGCTAACTGGTCTAGATTCTGCACCCCCAAAAGCATTGGGGTGGAGGATCTTCTCCGATAGCATTTTGCAGGAGAACAGGCACCCTGGCTAAGTGTCTCAGAGCAGTTCCCCCGCTCCCAGCCAGGGGTCCACAGCCAGGAGCCACAGATCACTGGTCAGCTGCCTTAGGAGGGTGGGTTGTTGGCTCTGGTCACAGGTAGAACAAACCAGCCTGACTGGAGGAATGGAGGCTGCCCCAGGGCTCCACCAAAGGCTGCGGTAGGGGCACAGAGCAGGTGTCTTATGAAATAACATCACCCTGGCTGCCACCCAACAGAGAGGATCTAGGGAAACCACATCCTGCTGTTGTGCCATAACTAGAGAAGACACACACACACACACACACACACACAAGGACACACTCCCTAAGGACCACAGGCCCCCACACAGAGCAGTAGGCACAGACAGCAAGGCACACACAAACATACATCTCCGCACACCCTACACCCTGGAGTGTGCAGGCGTGGAGGTGGTGCCCATGCAGAGACACTTACCCACGGAGGCCACAAGGGAGCATGCGCGTAGACACAGACACGGTCAACAAAGACATACTCGTACATAAGCACACCCAGAGGGGCAGACACACAGACCCTACAGATGCATCTGTGTATCTGTGTACAAAGCACACAAAGATGAATACACACATGGATTCCTAGACAGTACATTTGCCCAGAGATAGGTGGGTGCAAACACTCTTACGAATCACATGCTTCTGACATAAGATCATATAGCCGAACATAGCATCTCTCCCACTCCTCTCGCCCCCACCCCCCAAGTTACAGGGCACATGACAGGGTCCTCCCAGAGGCACACACGTGTGTCGCCCGACACACACACATAGCAAATAATAATGTTGCTGTTTCCATCAAATCAAATCTGCAAAGAAAAATGGGAATCCAGGGGCGAGAGAACCAAAGGCAGGGGTGGGAAAAGGACCAACATATACTGCACACTCCCTGGTAGGGTTCTCATCATGGCCAGGGGTTCCTTCCACGTTCTCCAGAGCCTCCACCCTCTAGGGCTCGGGGGCTCAGGATGTGTAATGTCCAGACCCTCAAGCTGGAGGAAGATCCCAAAGCCAAGGCACACAGATGCTACCCCCAGCCCCACTGCCTCCAGGCCCTTCCCCTGGAGGGGCGAGGGCTGGCTCCCTCAACAATGTCCAGGCAACCCCCAGTGTGGGAAGGCAAGTGGGGAAATCACAGAATGGGGGGGGCAGTCGATCCCAGTGCAGTGGCAGGCTGTCCCGCAGCAACCCCCCCAAACCAACCCAGCATTCCTGCAGGGCTGTCTCCTCCTCTGTAGCAGTAACAGCTCCCTCTTTAGCCCCCTCCAACCTCTCCCCCTCCCCTATCCCCTTAGAGGCATTGAAATTGTGATTCCATACAGGGAACCTTTGACCCAGGCTCCCCTGACTGCATTTACCCAGATGTGCAGGGACCTTCAGTCCTGCAGGGTGTATCTCCAGCTGTCCAGCTGTCCAGCTGTCCCTGCCCCCTCACTCCAACCTTGACCTCAACCAGAGGGGAGCTCCCAGCCGGGCCCTGACATGACTGACTACGGTGTCTCAGGCAGACAACTTTGGGGGACCAACAATAGCAGGGAAAGGATAGGGCTGAGGAGGGTGGGGGAAGCCCGGGCCTGAAGCTTCTAATCCCTGTCCCCGCTCCCCAGGTCAGCCATCCTCAGCACTCACCCAAGAGCATTCTCAGCCTTTGGAGGCACGGCAGCTGAGCGCCTAGCAGGAGCAAATGAAACCCAGCCAGAGTGACAGAGGGAAGGGGGATGTGAGGGACAGAAGGGGAGGGCGCGAGGGAGGGACTCCTGGTCCTGGCTGGAAAGCTGCATCATTACTGGGCCCTGGCCCCCCTTGCCAGGAAGGAGCTGCCCATTCCTTGGTTGCCCCCATCCCAACTGCAGGTGGCGTGAGCAGGGTGCGTCCTTCCCCAAGGGTGGAAGTGTGGGGCAGGTGTGGAACTCAGGTACAGGTACTGGGGTGTCTGCTCACCATCCCCCTCTCCTGCTCCCAGAGGGACCCTGCCTAGTGCCTCTTCCACTGAAGTGAAGGGTTGACCTTGTCCTCAGAGACCTCAGGGACAAAGGTGCTGAGGCCACTTTGCCTGCTGGAAGGTTCTATCCCTGCTGCCTCAGGGCTTTCTGTTGTAGGAGCCCCCACGCTCTGCCCAGCTTTATTCATTCCCTTCTGGCCATTTGTCTGCTTCTGCTGAAGAGGAAACTGAGGCTTAGTGGAGGGTTACCCCTTGGTCACGGAGCATTGACCATGGGGTCGGGGGACAAGTGGAGCCCTTTGGATGTACTACTTGGACCGTGCCTGGAAGGGAGGTCGTTCACCTGATCAACCAGAACTTGTGACACCCCTCCCTGGCGCACACACCCCTCCCTAGTTTCGTCTCTCCTTTTGCTCCTTCCTCCCCCTCCTCTTGCTGAAAGGTGGCTCTCGACTCACCTGAGCACCTGATGGCAGGCAGGGGGGCGGAGGGGGAAGAGGAGGCAGCCAACCCACAGCTGGATCCAGTCTCGCATTCCAAACCCAGTCTGCGCTAGCCCCCACCCCCTCTGCATCCTGTCTCCACCAGACAATAACCTGTAATCTTGGGAGCAGCCAATACCCAGACCACAAAGCAGGTCTGGGGAGGGGCTGGCAGCAGCAGCTCCAGAAAACAGGTTCGTTTGGAAGGGGCTCTGGGGGGAAGGAGTTGTTTATGTGGGGAGAGGAAAGAAACTCAAGCCCGGAGCTAATTAACCCACCCAGAGATACAGATGGAATCTTTGTCTTCTTTGAGGGCAGGGATCTAAGCTAAGCCCCCTAATTCTCTACCCAGACAGCCTTGCCTTTCCTGGTGGTCTGGGGGAGGGTGCTGATGGTCAGGGTCATACCTGGGGGAGGGGATGTGATGGATGTCCAGGAGTCCAGGGAGAGCCTAGGGCACCTGTCACCTGCCACCAAAGAAGGATGCCAGGAGGCAGTGATCAGACTGCAAGAACTTCTCAGTGGCCCCCTGGGGGGAGCACAGTTTCTTTAAAGGACGCACCCAAGGGGCTTCAGGATGGGGGAGGAGTCACTGAGGGGGAACCAGCAACCCAGGGAGATGCCAAAGGATGGGGGCAGGCTAGAGGGCTTCCGGGGCCTCCTGATGGGACTGAAATTAACCCATCTGTGGGGAGCAGCGGGGTGAGGAGCTCATCAAGCCAGTGACTCAGGCGTGACCCGAGTTTGCAGTCTTTGATCTCCAGGGCCCAGAGTGAAGCCAACTTCTGTGGTCAAAGCTTGGCAAGGAGATGGAGGGACTGATTTGAACAAGAGCTAGGGGACCTGTAGGGTGCAGGGTGGGAGGGATGGGGCTCCACATGCCACCGACTGCCTGCCACTTTTCTCTTCTTGTCCCTGCATCCCAAGTGTCTACCGTGCACCCTCCACCCAAGGTTCCGCTGGTCACTTCAGTAAGCCAGAGCTTGTCATTTCTGAAACCCCCTCCTCGCCCATCCTCTCCCTCCAGTGTTATGTTGCAATGGCTGACGGGGGAGTGGGGAGTGGGGGGCGGGAGGAGGGGAGACAGAGGGTGGGCCCACTCTGAATTGGATGGCTCAGTGAGTCCTGTCAAGAGTGGAGAGGGTGGGAACTGGTTGGCTTTAGGAAACTCCCCTTCCCCTCCCTAGCCAGCCTAGAGGGGGCACAGGACAAAGGAGTGGCCATGGCCCTGAGCACTTAAGGAATAATTTTGCCGGGCACCAGCCTGCTGGGGCAGGTGGGCATTCCTCCTCCCCACTCCCAGGCATTGCAGCCCAATCTCTCCTGATATACATGCAGCTCTCCTCAGTGGGGCTGGGGGGCAGGTAGGGTGGGGTGGAGTGAGACAGGATTTATAGTCAGACACCTAGGATGCCAAACCAGCTGTGTGGCCTTGGGTATGTTAGTTTACCTCTCTGAGTCCCAATATTCCAATTCGTAGAGTGAGGACTGAATGTCATCATCTGTCCTAGGATATCCTGGTGGGGAGGAATGTCCTGCTGCATGTGGAAGTATTTTGTGACCAGTTCCCTCTGAGTAGGGAGGTCACCTCTCCTTGCCCCAGTGTCCCTTATGCATGGTGCTGGCCTAACATCTGTACTGGGGGTTAGAGCCAGGAGGCTTAAACCAGCACACTTTTTTTCTCTTTGCAGATGTTGAAAAAACACTTAAAGTTGTTTGCGGGATTGGTAGGGATTGTGTCAACGTCAGGAGGGTCATTAGGGTCATCCTTAGTCCCAGGTGTGTTTCTGATGTCCATACCTGTTGGGGGTGGGGGAGATGAAAGATGGCCTCAAACACTTTCCTGAAGAATGAAAGGGCCTCCTGTGGGGGGCAGGTGGGTGGGGTGGGCAGGGGAAGTTGGGAAGTGCCTGGAGGAGGGAGGTGGGGGAAGCATGGGGTACCTGCTGTTTCCCCATCCTGCACCCCCTCCAGAGGATCCCAGGCTCACTCAGGGCTGGGAGTGAGGATTCTAGGAGTTGGGTGTGTAAGGTCTCTGACCGAGGCACTGGCAAGAGGCTCAGAGAGGGGAGAGCCACCCCCGCCTTCCTATCTCCCTCCCTCAGATGGCCTCAGGGACATGAGCAGGAGAGGAAAGGGTCCCCACCTCATTGCCTGTGACTCCACATGTCACTGTGGAAGCCTCTAGCATCACAGGCCCCTAATCAAAGTGACAGCTCCAGGGAACAAGCGCCCCTCCTGCCTTCCACAGGTCTGAGACCTCAGGTCCAGGTATGGCACAGGGTCTCAGATAGCCCAGTGGCCAGGAATGAGGCAGCGTGTCGAGGACTCCCCTCACTTAACCTTAGCCTTCCTGATATAGGTGTGGGGCTCTCCATTTTCCCTAGGGAGCTCCAGCTGGACTCACCCTAAGAGCTCGTTGCTGAGAGGGGCACACTGATCCAGTCCCCATCATGGACCACGCCAGAACTGGTGTTCAGGAGGCTGCACACCCCACCCCACCCCACCCCAGGGGTAGTTGCTGGCATCTTCTTGCTGATTTATAGTCAGACACCTGAGATCCTCTGCCTCTGCCAGCCCAGCTCGCGGACAGCCTAGGAGACAGGCGAGAGCCTGTGGAAGATGTGAATGTTGGGGGGCCAGGGTCCAGTGTAGGTTCAGAGCTAATCAGGCCAATGGAGAAAGCAGGTTATCCTGCTGGAGCCCCAGAATTCCAGGGTTCTCAGAATCTGAGGCCCCTTTTCCTTGGCCCCAGGCATAACCCTGACTCCCCCATGCTCCCATGATGCTGGTCATTCCTCTCAGCAGGAGAGGTAGAAAGGTCTGGTTCCATGTCTGTCCATCCCCAGACTATAAGTGCCCAGAGGCAGACTCCCAGCACTCCTGCGGCAGGCATCCTGGCATCCCGCACAGGGCCAGGCCAGGGCTAGAGGAGAGGTGAGGGGTGGGCAGATGCCCAGATGAATAATGACATGCCAGGCCCAATTCAACAGTCTGCACTGGAGTTTCAGGTATCATGTCTCCTGGTGACCCCTCAAACCAGTCTGATCCAACTCTGGTCCTCTGGTCCTGCTCCCCTCTCAGCACCCCCTTTCTGATAACTGAGCTGCCCCCTGGAGCATTGCTGTAACTAAAATCATCCATGACGCCTCCCTCTGTCTTGACCCCACATCCCATAGGTCACCAAGTCTGGAGACCTATGTCTGTCCTGCTACACTAAAATCTCCAGAGCTGGGTGCGGTGGCACACACCTGTAATCCCAGCGACTCAAGAGGCTGAGGCAGGAGGATGGCAAGTTCGAGGCCAGCCTCAGCAATTTAGCAAGGCCCTAAGCAACTTAGTGAGACCTCTATCTCAAAATAAAAACTAAAAAGGGCTGGGGATGTAGATAAGTGGTACCAAAAAGGAAAACAATTGGGAGGCTGAGGCAGGAGGATCGCGAGTTCAAAGCCAGCCTCAGCAATGGCGAGGCACTTAGCAACTCAGTGAGACCCTGTCTCTAAATAAAATACAAAAAAGGACTGGGGATGTGACCCAGTGGACGAGTGCTGCTGAGTTCAATCCCCGGTACCACAAAAAAAAAAAAAAAAAAAAAAAAAGGAAAACAATAACAACAACAACAACAAAACTCCAGAAAGTGTTTCTAGATGCTACTCCCTTTTTTCTCATGTACACCTAAATTTTACTCTTCTCCCTTGCCAGGGACATGTAAAAGCATTAAGTTCTGCTCCAAATGCCCATCACCTTTGGAACAAAGGCTAAAGGCCCACCTAATGAGAAGGCCTCCACAGGGGGACACTGGCTCACCCCATGCCCTCTGCCCGGTGCTTGCTGTCCTGTGAAGCAACAGCTATTCACCCTCCTGTAGTGCTCTAGCTGTGGTCCTGCCTGGGATCTTTCCCTCTCCAGTAATCCAACATTAGTCACATCTCCAAAGCTTTCCTTGATTTCTCACATCAGTATGTCTCTCCCTCCTCTGACTTCTTGAAGTACCCTATACCCACCTCCATGAAGTCTGTTATTACCTGCCAGTGCAGTTATTTATACAGCTCTTTCCTGACAGGCACATATGATACCTTTAAAAACATGACTCCCCCAGGCTGGGCACGGTGGCACACACCTGTAATCCCAGCATCTTGGGAGGCTGAGGCAGGAAGATTGCTAGTTCAAAGCCAGCCTCAGCAACGGCAAGGTGCTAAGCAACTCAGTGAGATCCTGTCTCTAAATAAAATACAAAATAGGGCTGGGGATGTGGCTCAGTGGTTGAGTGTCCCTGAGTTCACTCCCCAGTACCGCCCTCCCCCCAAAAAAATGACTCCCCCAAACAGCAGCTTGCATCTTGTAAACTGTCAGTAAACATTTGATGAATGAATGAGTGATTTTGAATACATACCCCACACATGCACACACTCCAGAAACATCCATCTGTCAGACACACTCTTTCTCAGTGGCACCCTTCGTGTCCTGCCCTAAATGCTTGGATGGAGGACCTGGTCCCTGCCACCAGAATATCCCTGGCCTTTGCTTACACAGTAACCTCTGCCTGGAGTCCCCCCGGAATGTCCCCTAACCCATGTTCCCAGGCTCAGCACCCCCTTCCTTCCAGAGGCCTTTCCTGGTGCTCCCAAGAAGAACCTCCCTTGCACATCTGGCTCAACCCCAGTCTTGGGGTGAAGTGGTAGACGGGAGACACTAGGTCTTATGGGTCTCCAGCCCAGGATACTGTCTGTGTGGAAGGGGGACATCGTGTCACTTAAACAACAGGCAGCTCTCAAGGTGTCTGAGACCAGTGTAGCCTCTGGCAAAGCTACCAAGCTGGGCTGCAAGGTGGGTTTCCCCAGCCGCCCCAGAACCAGGGCTAAGGATGTCTCCCACCTCTGCCACTGGGCCTGCTTGTGAATCTGTTTCCCCTGCCGGTCAGCAGCCCACGTTCTTACTGTCCTCCTGGCCCATGTGCCTGTCAGCCAGCATCACCCTCATGGATGCACTCACCCATTTCCCCCAGAAAGCTGCCTTGAGCCAGCTGCCCCTCCAGTGCAGGCAGCCAAACCTCTGCAGAGTCACCCCAGCCAGGGAGAGGCAGAAATCCCGGCCAGGAGTCCAGCAGCCAAGGGAAGAGGGGCCTCCCCGTCCCTCAATTGGAGTGCTGTGCACATTGCTGCCCCTGATCTTCAGAGACCAGAACAGGAGCCTGGGACACCCGGGAGGCTCCAGACTGGAGAAATGCTACTTAGAGATTCAGACCCCACAGGGAGAGTCCCTGGGACCAAAAAGACTTCAAGAGGAGGCCTAAAGACCCTCACATACTGAGAGATCCTGTAGAAGGGTTGTCTAGATCAGAACAGAACTCAATGACATCGGGGGGAGCCTTAGACCTTAAGACCCCCAGAGGGAGACCACAGACCCGGAGCCTCTCAGCAGGATCCAGACAGATCCTTCCCTGGAGGACCCAGAGCAAGTTTGTGGGAGCAGTGCCCCTTGACACTGACCTGTCCCGGAGGGGGTCTTCCCCAAGCTGAGCTGCCGCAGCCGCCTCTGGTGGGCCCGCCCCCCGCAGTGCACCTGGGCCTGGGCTGCAGAGTTCAGCTGGATGTTGCAGACATCACAGAGCGTGTAGGACGGCCGTTTTCTCTCCCGCTTGGGCTTCGGTGGTTCTGGGGGCCGAGGGGGGCACTCAGTAGATCCAGATGTTGGGGGGTCCTTCTCACCCAGGGGAGATGGGCTCAAAGGCCGCTTCATACCTGAGCACAGAGAGAAGGGATGAATCAAAGAAGACTGAGTGTTTGTGAACGTGGAGAGGGAACACAGCCTCAACCTGGGGATGCCCGAGTGGGGTGTCCCAGGTGAACCCCCAGTTTTCAGAGACCCCCACCAACCCATGGATGGCAAAAGCCAACTTAATGAGGTCTATTTCGAGCAGAGAAGCTTAGAACACAGGAATTCGGGGAAGGGGGGCTGAGACGTGCCTGCACACAGGGAGCCTGAGACCCCCCCCCAACGACGCAAGGCCACAGAGCAAATCTCAGAGAGGGAGACTCGGGCCTTGGAGACAAAGGTGGGCACTGGGGACACAGCAGCAAGTCCAGTGGAGTCATATTTTGGGAAGCTAGAGTCCTGTTCTCAGCCCTGCGGCAGGCACTGACAATCCTGTGACATGTGGCGCTTACTGGAGACACAGAAGCCTCTGGCCAGAAACCCAACCTTCCTGTGCCCTGCGCCCAGCAGGGTGACATTCACGAATGGTGACAGAGTGTGAAGCTATCCCAACCCCTGCCCCACATGGGTCCAGATGTCCCCTGCTGTCCTGGCCACCCAGGCTGAGGCAACAGCTGGTATTCTGGGTAAAGACCTGGGCCCAGCTGACTGGGTCTGCTGAACACAGCATACACGCGGCCAACCTGGACCCTCAGGCCACCCCTCCAGGTCCCATCTTCCAGCCAGTCTCTTCTTTCCAACTCAATTCTCAGTGACTTGTCTGCCTCTAACCATTTCTATTCAGGGGCTGCCCAACTCCCGTTCTCAGACTGAAACATGGTAATCTTTCACTTCCTGAATCTGTGCTTATACTTCCTGCCTCTGCTTCAGAGAAGGGCCTTCCTGAGGGCAGGTCCCGTGTGTGTGTGTGTGTGTGTGTGTGTGTGTGTGTGTGTGTGTGTGTGTCTCCCTCAGACTGGGGCAACCCCGAGGCTCAGGCATGAAGCATGATGAGCCCTTCTGTTATGGGTTAAATTGTGTCACCTCCCACAAAAAAGTATTCCTATCTTGAAGCACTAACCCCCAGTACCTCAGAATGTGACTGAATCTGGAGAGAGGGTCTTGTGTGTGTGTGTGGGGGGGGGGGGGGTGGTACTGGGGATTGAATTCAGTGAGCTACATCTTCAGCCCTTTTAATTTTTTATTCTGAGGTAGGGTCTCATTAAGTTGCAATGCTCCTGCCTCAGCCTCCCAAATTGCTAGGTTACAGGCATATGTCACCACATCCAGCTAAGATGAAGTCTTTTTTTATTTTTTATTCTTTTGGTACCAGGGATTGAAACTCAGGGGCAGTCAGCCACTGAGCCACATCCCCAGATCTATTTTGTATTTTATTTAGAGACAAGGTCTCACTGAGTTGCTTAGCACCTCACTTTTGCTGAGGCTGGCTTTGAACTTGCCATCCGCCAGCCTGAGCCTGCCGAGCCGCTGGGATTACAGGCGTGGGCCACAGTGCCTGGCTAAGATGGAGTCTTTAAAGAGGAAATTAAGTTAAAATTATGGTATATAACCCAATGTGACTGGTGTTTTTATAAGAGGAAATTTGGATACAGTTACAGAGTGAATCTACTGTGAAGGGAGAAGGAGGCCATCTGCAAGCCAAGGAGAGGCCTTTGAAAAAAATCCATCCCAAGGACACCTTGATCTCAGACCTTGAGCTTCCAGAACTGTGGGAAAATAAATTTCTGTTGTGTGAGCCACGGAGTCTGTGGTACTTTGCCATGGCAGCCAGAGCAAATTAATGCTTCTCCCTAATGGCATTTCCTGTGTCCTCAGGCCCATGCTCACCCTGCACAGCAGACCATAATGCTCTTGTGAGACCACACATCCAGTGGTGGAGCCCACATCTGAACGAGGACAATTATTTCCCAAGACCACGGCCAAAAACCCACCAGCAGTCCCTGGATGCCCCCGTCCCCAGGTCTCAGTAAACCACTTAGAGTTTTTGTGGGCAGTGGCCCATGTAACATGTGTTTGGGGACTGCACGTGGATGGAGCAGAGGGGCGCAGGGGTAGAGTCAGAGCTCTATGCTGATGCACATATGGGTTTGAATCTCAGCTGAGGCACTTACTGGCTCATTTCTCAGGCAAACTGAGCTCATTTCTTCTATCTGCACATCTGGAAAATGGGGTGATAAGTAACAGTCTGTAAGTCATACATACATCGTGGGGATTAGATGAGTTGATCAATGTAAAATGCTTCTCAGCATCCTGCAAAAGTCAGCTACTAAGCTGGGCACGGTGGACCACACGGGTAATTCCAGCTGCTCAGAGGCTGAGACAGGAGGACTGCAAGTTCAAGGCCAGCCTCAGCAACTTAATGAGGTCCTAAGCAATTTAATGAGATCCTGTCTCTAAACAAAATATAAAAAGGGATGGGGGTGTGGCTCAGTGGTTAAGTGCCCCTAAGTTCAATTCCTGGTACAAAAAAAAAAAAAAAATCAGCTATTAACAATCCACAGACTATCTATATCTTGTAGCCTGTGAATGGGGTGTGTCTGTCATGATTGCACTTGAGTTACTGTAAATATCTCTGTTCCCCAGAGTTTGTTAAAAATGAATCTGTATGACTCACTCTGTGTACATGTTACAGTGTAGCTTTGTCACAATGTGGGTGTCATTGTGTCCATACTATGGTTTAAGACTGTCACTGAATGTCTGAGACTCATGTGTGATCTAGGTTGAATTGTGTCCCCACCCCTGATTCAATATGTTGCAATCCTCACCCCCAGAACTACAGAACGTGGCCATTTGGACATAGGCCATCGCAGATGCCATTAGTTAAGATGCAATTGTCTTGATATAGGGTGAGCCCCAAATCCAGTATATGTGAGTGGTGTCATATATACATGAAAGCAGGGAGGTGGGAAGATGAAGGCAGAGACCCAGTGATGCATCTACAAGCCAAAGACACCAAAGATTGCCAGTCACCCCGCAGAAGCTAGGGGAGAGGTATGGAACAGATTCTTCTTCACAATCCTTAGAAGGAACCAACCTTGCTGGGCGTGGTGGCGCACGCCTGTAATCCCAGCACTTTGGGAGGCTGAGGCAGGAGGATCGCGAGTTCAAAGCCAGCCTCAGCAATGGCGAGGCACTTAGCAACTCAGTGAGACCCTGTCTCTAAATAAAATACAAAAAAGGTCTGGGGATGTGACCCAGTGAGTGTCCCTGAGTTCAATCCCTGGTACCACAAAAAAAAAAAAAAAAAAAAAAGAAGGAACCAACCTTGAAAGGCATGGTGGTTCACGTTTATAATCCCAGTGGCTCAGGAGACTGAGGCAGGAGGATTGTGAGTTCAAGGTCATCCTCAGCAACTTAGAGAGGCCCTAAGCAACTCAGCAAGACCCTGACTCTAAATAAAAAATATATAAACAGGGGCTGGGGATGTGGCTCAGTGGCTAAGCGCCCCTGGGTTCAATTAAAAAAAAAAAAAAAAAAAAAAAAGGGGCTGGGATTGTGGCTCAGCGGTAGCGCGCTCGCCTGGCACGTGCGCGGCCGGGTTCGATCCTCAGCACCACGTACAAATAAACCCATTGTGTACAGCTAAAGCAAATAAATAAATAAATATTTAAAAAAAAAAAAAAAGGAGGAACCAACCTTGCCCACACACCTTGATCTTGGACTTCTGGCATCCAGAATTGTGAACAAACTTCTGCTGAGTACTCCCCAATTTGTTGTATTTTGTTATGGCAGCTCTAGCAAACTAATACACCCTGCAAGTCTGTGTGGTCATAGGCGCCCATGATTTCAAGGTCCCTTCCCACCTGCAGGGCAGTGTGGTTGGGCTGCAGTACCAGGAATAGCTTCCAGGTGGCGCAGAGAGCATCTAGAGGGAAGGTGAGAGGTGGAGACCTAGTGGCCCCTGTCCAAGGCCACCCCCTTTCCCCACACTCAAGGGGCAACGAGGCTTCCCCCCATAGCCACACCAGGGGTCCGGGTCACACAGGTCTTTCCACGGAAGAGGCAGGTTGGAGGTCATGCCCCTCCCTGTGTGCAAAGGTCCCCACCACGTTGGCATCCTTTCACCTCTAGATGGCAGTCCTCACAACTATTCTCCAGCCTCCTCCAGGAGTCTTCCAGTAGCACCCTCTCAGCAGGAAGAAGAGGCAGGAAGGAGGGCCCAGGTGCTAATGTTAGGGATTGGGGGGGGAGTGGCCCAGGTGTCAGGGGACAGGAGGCCCAGAGAAATGAGGCTTTGGTGGAGGTGCCAAGGAGAGCTGCTGGCCCGCCAGCAAGGGGAGAGGGAGATTTTTGAAATCTCAGTGCGATTTATGACAGGCAGGCTGGGGACATGGCCCAAGAGGGCAGACAAATATCTGCCACGCTGCTGATTAAACCTCCATGATATACAGCCTCTGGGCGCTCAGGGTGGCCTGGATTCCAGGCTACTTGTGTCCCCCCAGCCAGGCTGCCGGGCCTGCTGTGGCCTGTCCTATGTGACCTAGCCTTCCCAGCTGTCCCCTCAGGAGCTACCCTGCTCCTGGGGTCCAGGGCTCCCACTCAGAAAACATGAACAGTGGGCAATTCTTAGGGCACCTCGGGCCGGTGGAATGGCTGCCATGAACATGGGTAAGTCAGCACCCCTCCCAGGCCCTACTCAGCACCAGCATGACTCACCCTAACGTGATCTCCACTTGGACAGGAAGGGCCTAGTCCACACTCCTTTTAACAGATGAGTAAATCAAGTCCCAGAACAGGGCATGGAGTAACTTCAAGGGGAAATCGAAAGATAGTGCAAGAGCTGATTCTAGAAGCTTCCTTGCCTCTCCACCTCTCAGCTGCCTAGGCTACCTTTTCTTTGTAATGACAACTACACTTACTGAGGGTTTTCTGAATGCCAGCTGCCTCACACATAGAACCTCTTTGATTTCAATTAGTTAATTAATTAATATGTTGTGGTACTGGGGATTGAACCCAGGGCCTTGCACATGCCGGGCAAGCACTCTGCCACTGAGTACACCCCCAGCCCCTACACAGGGGCTCACGACCCCGCAAAATGGGCACCATTATCAACCTGTCACTCCATTTCGCAGATCAGAGCGCAGGCTGGGACGTCTTGGGCTGGACCTTGACCTTGACCTACACTTGTCTGACTCAGAGGCCTTAACCACTGCACTACCCCACCACTCCCTAGAGCCCACCAAGCCCTGATTGGAACTATTGCTGGGTCAGTGGTGGGAGGGGGTTTTCAGAGTGAGCAAGGATCCTAGGAGGGTCAGGGCTGCGCAGCTCCCGTGTGGCTCTGGTGCCAGGCAGGAAGGTGCCATAACCTGGGAGAAAAAAGGTAGGGCCAGAGCTAAAGAGGAAGGAAGGAAGGACAAAGTGAGAGCAGAGCCAAAGAGCATGCGTGGACCCGTCTGCCTCTGGTCTGGGATTTACACAGGAAGGGGGATAAATCTGTTTGCCACCTTCTCTGAGAGATAGGCTGAGGCTGTGCAGGGAGCCACCCACTGGAAGACTGGCTCACCCAAGACGGGGACAGCCTCTGTCTGCCTGTGACCCCTGTGTAGAACTGGGGGCAGCTGGTAGAGGGAGCACTCGGGCCCCGGGGCCCATCTCCACCCCTTCTGGCTGGGTGACTAAGGCACTTCAGTCCTCAGTTACTGCCTGTCCATCCAAAGAGGGGTGGGATGGGGAGGGACTTTGGAGGCCTTAAAGCATGGAGCATAGGTTTGTCCCCACAGCAGCCTGGGGAGGGGATCCTCAGGAAAAGACTGTTTCTCCTAAAGGAGTCACCGGAGAGGAAGGTTCCAGGCCTGTCCCCAGACTTTGGCAGGGCATGAAGGGCTCCCTCAGCAAACCTTTAATGAGCCCAATTACACTCTGGCATTCCCCCCCCTCTGCCAGTAGCCACCCTCCGCCTGCCCAGTCAGGTTCCAGGCCCTGCCTCTGAGAAGGGAGCCTGGCTGGCTGGCCAACCTTGGGCCAGTCCCTGCCCATCTGGGCTTTGGTTTCCCCGTCTTAAAAGAGAGAGGGTTGGACTGGGCTAATCTCCTGGGTCCTTTGCCGGCAGAGTTGTGGTGGCAACACAGCAGCTGCCTCTCAGGTGGAAGGGCTGGAGGCCAAGCCTCAGGAGCCTCCCTGAGCCACAGGAAGGCCCCGGCTGGGGAAAGCTCTGCTGGGCAGCGAGTGCCCAGCGCCCTTCAGGGCACTGTAGAAACACCATCTCCGTTCATGCTCAGAGCAGCCCACGAGGCCTTCCAAATGAGGCAGCTGAGGCTTGGCGTGGAGGACAGAGGCAAGCGAACAGGGTCAGGTCTTCCTGTTCTGATGCAGGAACAGAGTAAGGACCCTGGCAGTCCCATCCAAGTCACTCACGTGGTCACAGGCAGGAGTATGGGGACCCACCTCCTCCCCACCGACCCAGCTACAGAGAGACGCTTTGGAAGATGAGAAGCTTCGCTTTTTTCCTATTCCCAGCAGAGAGTGAATCCTCCTGGGCCTGGATGCCCCCTCAGTGCCCCAGAGGAGCCACCATTGAGCTTCTGGCCTCTCTACCCTCCACCTCTCCCTGCTGCCTTCTCCCAGGGCTGACACCTTCCCAGGAAAAAGAAAGGAAAACAACTTTTTTGGTACATAACACTAAATGACAGTCACACTGACCATCCTGGGCCCAGGAAACTGGAGTCACCCACAGTCACATCATGAGACCCCCAGAGGAGTCATGGATTCCCACCTAGAGGAGTGGGATGGCCTGTATAGAGACAGCCTTGCTGGCGCCCAGCCCACACAGTCCTGCTTTGCCACACAGGAGGACTGGGAGGGGACACTAGCTGACTAGGCATCAAGGACTAGGTGCATGGGCTGGGGACATAGCTCAGTTGGTAGAGTGCCTGCCTTGCATGCACAAAGCCCTGGGTTTGATCCCCAGCACCACACACACACATATAAAGGACCAGGTGCAGGGCTCCATGGGACAAAATCAAGGCAACCATGTCTGTCTTCCTATCTGGAGTAGTAACAGAGGAAACCTGTCACCTCCCTTGGGATTTCTGGGTGCAGAGGATTTGGGAGTGAGCTGGCTAAGAGGCACTGAAAGTCCATGTGCCAGCTCCCAGGAAGGGAGAGAGAGGGCCTAGGAGGAGAGGGAGCACGAGGAAGTCACTGTCCTCCACCACCTCCCCTCTCTGCCCTGCCGTCCTCACACCCTGTTGTTTGGGTGCTCTAGAGGGCCTCATTTCCTCCTGACACCCCCAAAGATAGGGCTGCCTCTCCTGGCCAGTGAGACTCCCCCAACCACCCCCCCTCGGGAAGTCCTTCTTGCTATCTAACCTGTGTCTCTCCTTCCAGGGCCCTCAGTGGCAAACTAGAGCATCTGCCCCTAAGGTGGTGTGGGGGGAGGGGGAGGAGGATTAGCCTCAATATCCCCTTTTCTTCCCCCTGCTGCCGGCCGAAGCCTAGGAAACCCAGCTTGTTGCCCTGCTAACTCTCAGCACGCAGGAACCCCAGGCCCTCTCCTGGGCACACCAGGGGCCAGGATCCTGGCACAGCCCTGCCTCACACACTGCCTGCTCTTCCAGACCACCTCCCTCTAGGACCAAGGAGAAGAGCATCCCCAAACCCATTCCCTGCCCCAAATTACCCCACCAGCCAGGGAGTCCTTTTGGCATGGGCGGAGGGTTGGGCGGTCCTAGGACTGTTTGGGAGCTGTGGTGTTGGCAGAGCCGTCACAGGAGTGACCCCTCTGCCCCTTGGATGAAGATGAGGTATTCAGCTCAGGGGTGCCTGAGACTGAGCAGGTGGAGGGGAGGGGCAGGTGTGGTCCTCGCCCTGAGTCAACAGCTCTCCCTCCCCGGCCCTTCCATTCGATTCCACCCCAGGGGCTCATCGGAGTGGACTGACTTTTGAATTCTCAAAACTCCTTAGGAAAACAAAGGGGATCATCCAGGGAAGGGTCCTGGAGGGGGAGGAGGCTGGGGACCACCGGCAGGCCATCCAGCAGTCATCACCCCTTGGGGTCCTCTTCCGGACCTTAGTTTTGGTTAAGTTGCTGTTTTGTCCCCCCCGCCGTCCCCCCCCACACACACACACGCAAAGCGGGCTAGGAGCCCCTCCGCTGTCCCCAAACCTACCTAACCATCTACAAGCTGACCACGCGGCCGTCCCCTCCCGCCGGCTCAGCCCCGGCAGCGCGTCGGGCGGGGATGCAGAGCCCGGAGCGCAGTTCCAAGTCCGGCCCGCGGCCACCCGGGACACGCGGAGGTGCGCGGCTGGCCAGTCCCCGGCCCGCTCTTCCCGGGGCAGCCGCCTGTCTTCCGAGCCCGCCCCCGGGCGGCCCGGCGCGGAGCAGGTGCCAGCAGCCGCGCCGCCCCAGCCCGGGCCAGGAGAGCAGCCGGGGGAAGAGGGGCTCCCGGTGGCGCTCAGCAGGTGAGAGGAGCCCCATTGGTGAGTGTCCTCCCTCCCTCTGGCTCCCCAGGACCTGATCCTTCTTTTTCTTTTGGGGGGGGGGGGGGGAGGGAGACTTGGGGAGGAAAAGGAGGAAGGTGACATTCACGGAGCACCTAAAAGGTGACAGGAGACATCCACTCAGTCCTCATAACCATTCTACCCAAATGGTTTGCATTTCACGGACCAAGAAAGGAAAACAGGAGGACTTTAAGTAGCTGGCCCGAAGTCACAAGGTAAGTGAGCACCAAATGGGGGTCTCCAGTCTGCTCCTAGGAACAGGCCCTGGAGGTCAGGGGACGGCAGGAAAGCCTGCGGGGAGATTTCAGTATGGGTGGCTGAGGGTCATTTCTGATTGCCCTCCAGAATCAGTGCCCAGGGTCCCACTTGCATATAGGGGCATGAAGCCAACCAGGGAGGGCAGGAGGCAGGGCTGGTGGCATGACCTAAGAGTCCTGCCACCTTTCTGTATTAGGGAAATGATAAATAAGAGAGGAAAAGGCAGAGAAAGGAGCCTGGAATCCAGAGACAGGCAAGTGCTGCCCAGCCATCCTTGTTCTTAGGGCAGGCCTGGGGTGGACAGGTGACCAGAGAGGAAGGCCCAGGTGGAAGCCTCCTCTGGGCCACTGGGGCAGGGCGTTGAGCTGCCACCCACTCCTAGCACTTCTTCCTGGTACACTACACACTGACTCAACCTGCCTCAGGGCCTTTGCTCTGGCTGTCCCCTCAGCCTGGAACATACCCTTGACCTTCACAGAGCTGCCCCCTGGAAGCTCAGGCCTCAGCTCAGGTGTTTCCTCCCCAGGTCCCTTTCCCTGTTCCACTGTGCTTCATCTCAGCACCCTACATATTTCCCTCTGAGTCCAGCTCCCAGGTTGCATTTCTCTCATTTGGACACTTACCTGTCTCCCCCGTGAGGGCGGGGCCTTTATTTTCCAGGTATCTGGAACACCAGCGCAAAGCTTAATGTACACCTAGCAGATGCTCAATAAACAGCTATGGGATTTCCACTTTAAAGACTGAACACTGGGGCTGGGATTGTGGCTCAGCGGTAGAGCGCTCGCCTAGCACATGGGTGACCCGGGTTCGATCCTCAGCACCATGTACAAATAAAATGCATTGAATAAAACGCATTGTGTACGACTAAAGCAAAAAAAAAAAAGACTGAACACTTGAGCCAGGCGCGGTGGCACACACCTGTAATCCCAGCACTTGGGAGGCTGAGGCAGGAGAATCGTAAGTTCAAAGCCAGCCTCAGCAATGGCAAGGCACTTAGCAACTCAGTGAGACCCTGTCTCTAATAAAATACAAAAAAGGGCTGGGGATGTGGCCCAGTGGTTGAGTGCCTCTGAGTTCAACCCCCGTACCAAAAAAAAAAAAAAAAAAAAAAAAAGACCGAACACTTTACATGAGAAATTGTATGGTACGTGAACTATATATCTCAATAAAGCAGTTGCCAGAATTTTTTTTTTTTTTCCAAAAAAAAGTAAATCCAGGTCAGTCACGACAACCTCAGTCTATACCCTGTGTACCAGCCACCCCACGGCTCCCTCATCCTGGAACTTGATTCACACTGCTTTCGGCCACTGTCCACACCCTGTGTCTGTCAATGGAGAATTGCAGTTGCTCGGACTTGGAAGAGATCTTAGAGGTCACCCTGTCCCTTTATTATCATTTTTTACACAATAATTCCTTATCCATTCAAATAACTCCTAATATCACCTATATTTCTACTTTTTAAATAAAGTAGCAGCCCTGAGTCTCCTGGTCTCTGCTTGTACGTGCCCATGACAAAGAACTCCCTATCTCACCAGAGAGGGCTCATTGTACTGTTAGCTAGTTTTTTCATGGAGCAGGGTGGAATCTGTCTTCCCGTAATGCCCACCAACAGATCTTAGATCTGCTCCCTGGTAACGGGAAAGGTGCGCTCCACCTTCACAGTCAGCCCCTCATGGCTGCCAGCTTCTTCCAGAGAGTTCTTCTCTCCCAACTAAAGAGACCCATCTCTCTCAGCAGTGTAACCAGCCTCCTCCTCCAGGAAGCCTTGAAAGATTGTGGCTACCAGTATTCTCCCAGGGCATCCCGAATGGGCTAGTTTATTTATTTATCTAAAAATATTTTTTAGTTATGGACATTCATTTTTATTTATTTATATGTGGTGCTGAGAATCGAACCCAGTGCCTCACCCATGCTAGGCAAGTGCTCTACCACTGAGCCAGCCCTGCAGGGTGGAATCTGTCTTCCCGTAATGCCCACCAACAGATCTTAGATCTGCTCCCTGGTAACGGGAAAGGTGCGCTCCACCTTCACAGTCAGCCCCTCATGGCTGCCAGCTTCTTCCAGAGAGTTCTTCTCTCCCAACTAAAGAGACCCATCTCTCTCAGCAGTGTAACACAGCCTCCTCCTCCAGGAAGCCTTGAAAGATTGTGGCTACCAGTATTCTCCCAGGGCATCCCGAATGGGCTAGGAACCATTTATTTATTTATCTAAAAATATTTTTTAGTTGTTGATGGACATTCATTTTATTTATTTATATGTGGTTGCTGAGAATCGAACCCAGTGCCTCACCCATGCTAGGCAAGTGCTCTACCACTGAGCCACAACCCCAGCCGGACCATTTATTTACCTGTCTCCCCCAAACCCTGCACCAGCTGCCCCACTACACTGAGCCCCCCCCCCCCCCCAGCCAGGGTCATTCTGGTCATTCCTCTCTGTGCAGTACCTGACCCCAGCTACACAACCTAATACAACTTTGTGGAGTGGACAGTTTCCAGGTGCTTCATTACCCTAGCTGCTCCCCTCTGAACTGATTCAGGCCTTCCCTGCCCTCCTGAAAACAGACCAGCGCCACCTCCTGCCTCCGCCAGTACTCTATTAATGCTGCCACCCCTTAATTTTTTCTTTTTTTTGTGTACCGGGGATTGAACTCAGGGGCACTCGACCATCCCAGCCCTTTTTTGTATTTTATTTAGAGACAGGGTCTCACTGAGTTGCTAAGTGCCTCGCCATTGCTAAGGCTGGCTTTGAACTTACGATCCTCCTGCCTCAGCCTCCCAAGTGCTGGGATTACAGGCGTGCGCCACCGGGCCTGGCAATGTTTTCTACAGACTTGAATCAGCTCTAAGCTGAGCTGAGGGTCCATGAAACTTCAGGCCTATTTTTAGGTGATTGCCTAAATTCAACCTCAGGTAATCCAGTCCCCCAGGGCTTTTTGGTTTGTTTTTGTTTTGGTACTGGGATGGAACCTAGGGGTGCTTAACCACTGAGCCTCGTCCCCAACTCTTTTTATTTTGAGACAGGTTCTCCCTAAATTGCTTAGGGCCTCACTAAATTGCTGAGGCTGGCCTTGAACTTTCGATCCTCCTGCCTAAGCCTCCCAAATCAGAGTCACTGGGATTATAGGTGTGCCACCATGCCCTGCTCCCTCAGTGTTTTTTTTTTTTTTCTTTCTTTCTTTCTTTCTTCCTCCGTCTTATTCTCTCCCCTTCTTTCTTTTTTATTTATTTATTTATCTTTTTGTTCAGTGCTGGGGATGGAACCCAGGGCCTCCCACATGCTAGGCAACTACACAGGAGAGGGAGCCCCCTCCTAGAAGGCTTCCTGAAGGAGGGGGCTCCGTCAGAGAAAGAATCCTGAGCTACATCCCCAGCCCGGAGTGATTTCTCAATCGGTAAACACCAGAACTTATGGGTATGCAGCTGGCTCTCTGTTCTGCTCAGCCTGTTGAAATCACTCTGCATGACCACAGGTGCCAACTTAGGGCCACCCACAAAGACGTGGCTTCACCTAGATACCTAGGATAACACAGCCCTAAACACCAACCCCGCACACACACAAAACAGTGCTGTTTGTGTTCCAGACCTTTCCCACAACGTTATCAACTCGTTTTATCCTCCTGTAACCACTGAAAGGTCACCAGGACTCGACACTTTTTGCAGATGCAGACCGAGAAGCTCTGAGAGGTTCACAGCTAGGGGGAGGCGGAGCTGGGATTTGAACCTCGTCTGATTGGGGTCAAAGTCTGGGCTCTTTCCTCTCTGCCACGGTGCCTCCTAAGCCCGCATCACAATATGCCTAGGGACTTTTTTTTCCCATAAAGGTGGAGCGAGGAAGAAGAAAAACCTCTACTTAGTAATGGTGCCGGGTGGTGCTGGCCCCTCTTGTCCACCTCCCCCTGGCTCAATGAAAGATTCAGCACCCCCCCAACCCCTTTCCAGTTACTGCCCTCCTCTGGTCAGAGAATGACCCAGAGTCTAAATAAAACCCCTGAGTCTCCAGTTTGGCTAGTCCAGTTTTCATCAATGCCCAGTCTCATCCCCTTATCTCCTCTTCCTCTCTTCTGTCTACACATGAATCCCCAGCCCTAGGTCAGTGCCCAGCACCCAGAGGGAAACCTATCCACTCGGCTGGATTTGAGGAACAAAGTGGCTCAATTACAGGTGTGACGGTAAATGGATCAGGCAACTTGCTCCGGCTGTGTGACTTTGGGCAGGTTACATTCCCCTCTCTGGACTTCAGTTTCCTTATCTGTAAAACATTTAATACATTGTAAAGGGTGATGTGAGATCATCCCTGTGGAATGCCCAACATCATAGGTGACCAGATAACATGGGTGTCATTAATTAGGTATTTCTGGTCCCCGCTTTGGACGCAGGGACATAAAGGCTCAAAGAGATGGATAGGGGGCTGGGATGTGGCTCAGCGGTAGGGCGCTCGCCTAGCACGTGTGTGACCGGGGTTCGATCCTCAGCACCATGTAAAAATACATGCATTGTGTACAACTAAAAGCAAATAAATAAATATTAAAAAAAAAAAAAAAAAAAGAGGTGGATAGACTTATGTAACCAACATTAGCCAGACTTGGAAGGGGCCCATGCAGAACGGGAGCTGGAGCTCCTGGCTTGAAAGCCTTTTCCCTGCTCCAGGGGCTTCCCCTGAGGGCTCAACAAATAGAAATTATACTGCAAAGATATGAGATGGTTCCAATGACTGTTCATAATAATCACACCAAGGCCCGGCTGAAGCAAAGCCCGAGGTGATGGGGGTTCAGGTGAGGAGGTCTCCTGCCCCGCCAGCCGTTCCTCCAATCTGCTGATAGCCTAGACTGGGGTCAGGATATGCAGAGTTAATTCTGGGTTCCCAGAGGGTGGGAGAAGCCCCAGCCTTGCGCCAGCCTGCCCCACCCCATGCATCCTGGGTCCCTTCTGCTCCCACTGAAAGGGCAGAGAGTCAATCGTGGCTTGAACAAGTCCACCCCTCCCCTCCCCCATCTTTTGCCTCCTAAAATAGCCCAGAGCCACCATGTGGCCAGGGCGGCTCCCCACTGGTTGCAAATCCCCCTGAAATCAAATCCCCACCCTGCCCCAAGCAAGCCGGCACCACCTCCTGCCATCACTGGCCAGGCTCCCCCCAATGGAAACCCGGACACTCGTCCTTCAGGGTGACCGGGACATAAATCCCCAAATAACGAGACAGGCGCTGGGAACACAGAATCAGACACGGTGCTAATTGGTTTGCTTCTAGGCAGAGATGATGGAGCGACTGCAGCGACCCGCCTTGGTCTGCCGGCCACAAATTGGGGTGGGACGACGCGATGGCCTCCGGGGTCCCTGCCGGGCTGAGTCTCTCCGCTGTCCCGCCAGCCTCCCAACCAGACTCATCAGAAGCACCTTTTTAGAATATTAAGTGTCCCCATGTGAAAGGGAAGGGTTGGGACCTCCTGGTCCAGGTCCCGAAGGAGGGAGGCGCGCCGGATCCCCGCGACCATCTAGGAAACGAGGGCCTTCCCAGCGCGGGAGGGGCGGGAGGGCGGGGCGGAGGTCGCCGGCCCCGCCCCTCTCCCCGCGCCTCCTCCCGCGGGGTGTGATGGAGTCCTGGACGCGCGGCGGGCCCCAGTTTGCAGTAACCAGGAGAGATTAGCACATTAAACTTTCAAAGGCTTTGCTCAAAAAAGAGGCCCAGCAGCTGACACCCTCACTCCCCGACTTCCCCACCGCCCCCTCCTGGCCACAGCCAGAGGGGTTACAGATCCAGGCCCCAGGGGGCTCCACGGGGCCCAGCGAGAGGCAGGGGGATGGACCGGATGACCTCTCCGGGTCCCAGCAGCTTCTGATTTGGGGTGAGATGGAAGGGGAGGCAGCAGCGGAGAGGGGCAAGTGTGTCTGCGGGTACACTTTGGAGGACCAGGCATAATCTGGAATCAGGCAGCCTCTGCCACTCTGGCTGGGAACGTGTCCCCTCTCTCCAACTCTCCGAGCCTCGTTATTTTTTCTTCTTTTTTTTTTTTCCAACCTGTAAAGTGGGATAATGATAACAACGAGACCTAATAATAACTTCCCTGATCCAAGGCTGACATCTGAGAAGATTAAGTAAGATAACATGTAGAACATATCCCACAAACTTCAAAATACCCATTGCTACGTGAGGGATGAAATCATTAATTACAGCAGGAGGGACAGGGATTAGACTGCAGAAAGAACTTCCTCACAGCTGCGCGTTGGGAACCAATGGGGGAGAAAAAGGTAAAGGAAGACAAACTGATCTGGGTCAATGTCAAAAACTTCATCGAGATCCCCTCCCCCAACCTCAGGTGCCCCTTATTACACCCAGGCCCCTCCCCTCTTGCCCTTCATCTGCCTCCCAAAGCTGCCAGGTTAGCCCCACTCCTCCCTAGTCCAAAGCTGTACCTGATTTTATGTTTGTTGCCAACGCAGTGGAAATTATTTCAACCTTACCCAGCTTGGCAGAGCTGCCTCCTGGGGATAGGAGAAGCCAGACCTGGAAGAAACGAAGCTGGGAATTGGGGTGTCTAACAGCAGAGGCAGCCTCTTCCTTAGAATATTAGTTGCAACAGCAGCAGTCTAGGACGTGGTCAGCTTACTGGGAGGACTTCCTCATATTGCCCCCTGGAAGGCAAGGTGGAGGCCAAGGGTCCTGAGTCCTCCCTGGGACCTTGGCTACCTCCCCTCTTACTTAAAGAGCTGCATTCAGAAGATGCCTGTAGAGGCCCTGACAACCTGCCAGGATCAACCCTGCAGAAATTAAGACCTCCCTGACCCACCCTTCATTTCCTGAAGCTTTTATTTAATTAGTTTGTCCAGCAGAACCCTTCCCCACCCCACCCCACTGGGCCTTGGGGTCCTTTTCCCTTCCTCAGGATGAAAAACCACCTAACCCACTAAGGAGGGAGGCGGGGGAGGCTGAGTATGGCCCTGAGAATCGGGGCCCCCTGGGGCAGGAAGGAGGGGAGAGCCTCCACGCCCATCGCCCATCGGCAGGGGGATGGTGGGGCGGCTGTGGCCCACCGTGTTGGCCAGGGAGCAGCTCTGACCACTTCAAGGCGCCTCCTTTCAAATCAGTGCGAGGGCCTGAGCGCACAGCCGCTGCGACCAGGATGAAGGGGCCTTTCAAACCCGCGGAGGGGTTCCAAGAGGAAGGGCTGTGTCAACACATCCTGTGCCCCAGGCCCTCCATCCAGTCCCCAGGGGCTCCCCAGCAGAGCTACTCCAAGCCTTGGCAGAAGGCAAAACCTGGGCTCTAGAGCTGTCGGGCCTGGAGCAAGTCACTTGCAGTCTGTGCCTCAGAGGCAGTTGGGACAACTGAGAGGTACTAGAGGGATAGCATCTCCCTCGGTGCGTGGCACAGAGCAGGGGCTCAATAAACATCTGGTGAACAGAACACCTACTGTGTTCCATCCCTCTCGAAGCTTGAAATCTGAGGGTTTCAATAAGTAGATAAGCACAGGAGGCTGGGGAGGATGGGCTTGAAGAAGACAGGGGGGCTGGGGCTCAGTGGGAGAGTGCTTGTCTCACACGTGTGAGGCCCGGGTTCCATCCTCAACACCACATAAATAAAATAAAGGTATCGTGTCCAGAGCCAGGCGCGGGTGGCGCACGCCCGCAATCCCAGCACTTGGGAGGCTGAGGCAGGAGGATCTCGAGAGTTCAAAGCCAGCCTCAGCAATGGCGAGGCACTTAGCAACTCAGTGAGACCCTGTCTCTAATAAAATACAAAAAAGGGCTGGGGATATGGCCCAGTGGTCGAGTGCCCCTGAGTTCAATCTCCAGTACCAAAAAAGAAAAAAAATAAGGCATTGTTGTGTCCACCTACAACTAATATTAAAAAAAGAAGAAGGGGCTGGGGTTGTGGCTCAGCGGCAGAGCGCTCGCCTCGCACATGCGCGGCCTGGGTTCGATCCTCAGCACCACGTAAACATAAATGCATTGCATTGTGTACAACTAAAGTAAATAAATAAATATTAAAAAAAAAAAAAAAAGAAGAAGAAGAAGAAGAAGACAGGTGGTCAGGCAGGGCCTCTCTGTGGAGGGGACGGTTCAGCCCAGACCTGGCTGATAGAGGGACAGGCCTACCTGAGGGTCCCTGCTGTGGTCACTCACTGAATCCCCTGGCCAACTTAGGCAACTTCTGAGCCCTGAGCCCCTCCCAAAGGCTCTGATGGGCTTGGGTTGGGTGCGTCCCGAGTGTCAGGCCATTTAAATTGTGCTCAGGTGGTTCTGATGTGAGGCTAAGGGTGAGACCCTCATGCCTGGCAGGCTTCCAAGTACGTACTGGGCCACTGGGGAACTTGTGGCTTGCTCTGCCTGGTCCCAGGGCCTCTAGCTTAGGGGCCTGGGGTGAGGCCCAGTGTCTGCCTTTTCAGCAAGCACCCAGATGATTCTGAAGGGCAGACAGATGTAGAGATGCGTTTTAAGAGAGCATATCTGGTCTCTGAGCTTGGCCCTCAGACTCCTCTATGTACTGGTCCCAGCCACAGTTCAGGGACCACCTGCTGCATCCCCAAACTGCCCCACTGCCAGCCCTCAGCCCGGGAAGCCCCCTCCTTTCTCCATTAGGACCTGCTCACGCTCCCAGGCTTCCACGGACCCCAGCCCCTTGGCATATGCGGTGTCTGGCTGGACCCTGGGTGCCAGCGGGCAGGGCTGGTTTGTCCATAGCACAGGGCACCCAGCCTGGTGCCCCACAGATTACGAAACATCCTTGTTAAAGGAGTACCAAGAGCCGGGCGTGGAGGTGCACGCCTGCAATCCCAGCACTCGGAGAGGCTAAGGCAGGAGGATCACGAGTTCAAGGCCAGCCTCAGCAATGGCGAGGCACTTAGCAACTCAGTGAGACCCTGTCTCTAAATAAAATACAACAAAGGGCTGGGGATGTGACCCAGTGGTCGAGTGCCCCTGAGTTCAATCCCCAGTACCAAAAAAAAAAAAAAAAAAAAAAAAAAAAAAGAATACCAAGTCTACCCCAGCCTCCACTGGGGACAGTGGCTTCCACAACAGGACCAAGAGTGGCCACTTCTGATCCCAGCTCCACACCTGCCTTGGGTGTCTGGTCCTGGGATTCCTCCTGGAGAGTCTGACCTTCTTCCTCCTGCTGCCCTCTTGACTCTGCCCTAAGGGTCAAACTCAGGCGCAGGAGACAATGTACAGTTACGTTTCCGATGGCACAGGTGACCCCAGAAATGCCCCTCCATTGCCGCTTAAGATCGAGGACCCCTCTATACATCTCAGGTGCCTGACTGAAGAGATACCCATCTCGTCCTGGAAGCAGGGGTGTGTGGCCATACCCCTCGGCTCCAATCCTACCTCTGCTACTTCCTAGCTGCATGCCTTTGACCACCCCTGTGCCTCAGTTTCCCCACCTGTAAAATAAGGATAAATAGTATCTCACTTAGTGGGTCATTATTTGGCTTAAATGAGTCAATATTTGTAAAGCTTTTAGCAAACAGGCACATAATCATCACTATGTGTGTTTGTTAAATAACGCTTCACGTCCAGCCGGCAGAGGGTCCTGACCACGTGGGATTCAGATACTTATTTTACAGGTGAGGAAGGTGAGGATCAAGAAGCAACTTGCGGGCTGGGGTTGTGGCTCAGCGGCAGAGCGCTTGCCTCGCACATGCGCGGCCCGGGTTCAATCCTCAGCACCACGTAAAACATAAAATGCATTGCATTGTGTATAACTAAAGTAAATAAATAAATATTAAAAAAAAAAAAAAAAAAAAAAAAGAAGCAACTTGCTCCAGAAGACACTCCAAACCTCAGGGCTGGGTCCCTTCAAGCCTTCTTCCTTCCAGCACCCCAGGCCATCCCCCTCCCTCCTCAGGCGCCTAGCCTGGCCCAGGTGGGCGCAGTGCCCCACAGCAACAGAGGCCCCTTTGTACTCCTGCCCTGGGTCACACCCCGAGCTCGGAGCCACAGTGGGACAAGCACCCTGTGTCTGGGTCTGTTTCTCCGCCAGGTCTGTGGCTGCCCGGCAGCTCCAGCCACGGGACTCTGGGTGGGTGGGTTGGAGGGCCAATCCCAGCCCATCCCCAGCCCTTCCTGTCCCCCACCACAACCTCAGCAGGGCTTCCCAGACCCTCCCGCAGCAGCCACAGCCAGTCTGGGGGCGGCCGGGGAGGGAGACCCAAGGAGGGCGCCTCAGCTCTTGACGTCTGCTCCGCTCAAACTGTGGGGGCCAGACTCCGGGGCGTCGGAGGCCTGGAGCTGCCTCTCTACTAAGGGGAAAAGGAATGTGGGGAAGACACAGGGTCTCTCTGGATCTGTGGGGAGGGCTGTATGGGGACTCTGGGGAAGGGGTCAGGGACTACATTGTCCTTCCTTTTCTCCTCTTCTTTCCTCAATTCTTTCACTTGTCTTTACCACCTGAATGAGGGGTGGGGAGTAGCCTCTTCAGCTGGTCTCCCTGCCTCCACCTCTCCACCTCTTCCCCCTTCCAGTGTTCTTCACTCAGCCTGAAGGGATTTTTTTGGGGGGGTGGGTGGATACCAGGGATTGAACCCAGGAGCACTTAACCACTGAGCCACATCCCCAGCACCCCCCCTTTAATTCTTTTTTTTTTTTTTTTTTCTTTTGGTACCAGGGATTGAACTTGGGGGCACTCAACCACTGGGCCACATCCCCAGGCCTTTTTTGAATTTTATTAGAGACAGGGTCTCATTGAGTTGCTAAGTGCCTCGCCATTGCTGAGGCTGGCTTTTTTTTTTTTTTTTTTAGTATTTATTTATTTGCTTTAGTTGTACACAATTCGTTTATTTGTACATGGTGCTGAGGATAGAACCCGGGGCACCCACGTGCTAGGCGAGCACTCTACCGCTGAGCCACCACCCCAAGCCACCACCCCAGCCCTGAGGCTAGCTTTGAACTCATGATCCTCCTGCCTTAGCCTCCCAAGTGCTGGGATTACAGGCGTGCGCCACCACGCCCGGCTCCTTTAATTCTTTATTTTGAGACAGGATCTCACTAAATTGCTTAGGGCTGAGGCTGGCTTTGAACTCATGATCCTCCTGCCTCAGCCTCCTGATCTGCTGGGATTACAGGCATGCGCCACTGCACCTAGCTGAAGGAGGCTTTTTTTTTTTTTTTTTTTTTAATTCTTTTAGTTGTTGACGGACCTTTATTTAATAAATTTATTTATATGTGGGACTGAGAATCGAACTCAGTGCCTCACACATGCAGGGCAAGCGCTCTACCACTGAGCTACAAGCCAGCCCTGAAGGAGGCTTTTAAAAAGCAAATCTAGGCTGGGGATATAGCTCAGTGGTAAAGCACCTGCGTAGCCTGAGACCCCAGGTTCATCCCCAGCACAGCAAGGAAAAAAAAAATTTGAAAAAAAAAATCTGATCCTGTCATTCATCTGCCTAAATGCTCCAACAGTTTCTCCTCCTCCACCTTGGGAACACCCTTTCCCTAGCCTGGAAGATCTAGCTTCACCCGCCTCCCTCAAACCCGTCTCTCCCAGCTGCCCTTCCAATGGGTTCCTCCCACAGATTAACTGGGATATAAATACTACTTGCCACTAAATATATTACTGGTAGAAGTAACACTGACAACCACTAGAACTTTCTTGCATACAAGAAAACTCATTATTGACTAAAACGGACAAAAGCATCAAATCTTGACCACAAATATATCTATTTTTTTAATTTAAATCTTCCAAAAGTGGAGGGGGTTGCCCATTCAATCACACAATGGCACAGCCTCATGTCAAGAGTCTGCAACTCCCAAATTGATGGATGAATCAAATTCCGGCAGCAAAATATATAAGGAATTGATGCTGATAAAAAAAATAGTTTTGGTCAAATTAAAATGGAATGAAAAACATGGAAATTTGTTTAACTGTATCATAAGGGGAAAATGGAAAAATCTGATCAAGGAATGAAGTTGGATGAATAGAGTTCAAAGTGGAAAACACCTCCCCCCCACCCAACGTCTTTAGTGTTAGCATGTTTTGGTTTTAAAATATTTGCATTCAAAACATTCTTGGGGTCAAAATGTCCAGGTTAAAATATTCTGTGCTTCTCCAATCTATTTTCATATGACTCCCCACCTTGCTGAGGATACCCTGGCCACACTGGGCTCTTTCTGTCCCTAGAGCCAGCAAGCTCTCAAAAGCCAGTTCTTTCTGCCTTGAAGGCCTTTTTCCTAGTAGGTTCTTTCTCCTGCTTCTCTTGGCTGAAGCTGAAATATTCTCTCAATGAGAGGCCTTCCTTCAGTGCTAAAGTAGATTTTCCTCTGCGCTTTCTCTCTCTCTCTCTCTTTTTTTTTTTTTTTGGGGGGGGGGGTACCAGGGATTGAACTCAGGGGCACTCGGCCATTGAGCCACATCCCCAGCCCTATTTTGTATTTTATTTAGAGACAGGGTCTCACTGAGTTGCTTAGCACCTCGCTTTTGCTGAGGTTGGCTTTGAATGTGATCCTCCTGCCTCAACCTCCCAAGCTGCTGGGATCACAGGCGTACGCCATTGCGCCCAGCTTCTTCTTTTCTCTTATTGACCCTGTCTTATTCCTCATCCAATTCCCAGGGCAGGAGTTCGCAAGTGATACCTAGTAGGTGCTCAGTAAACATTTGTTGAATGAATGAATAGTCAATGTCCCTGGGATGAGGAACAAGAGAGTGGGTTGGTGTTTCTAGGACTCTGGGAGAGAAGAAAAACAGGGTGGAGACACATGGCCTTAGTTGTGACACCAAGTTCTAGGGACACCCATTTTATCCGGAGAGGAATAAAAGGAGACAAAACAGTGCTGCTTCATGTGAGTCCTGTGCCCAACTTCCCAAGGGCCAGGTTCATGTGCCAACTGGCCATCTACCCCCCAGCTGGGCCACTCCCCCTGGGGCCTGGCTCCCACATTTGGCTGCTGGCCAGGCTATTTGGGGAAACTTCCTGATCCCCCCTCTGGCCTCTCTACCCCCACACCTCATCTTGCAGACCCGGAATAGCTGTCCCTAGCCTCAACCTAGGGACGGTCACATTCCATATTAGCACCCAGATGGTTAAAGTCATTTCTATAAGCTTCTCTCCCCTCAGGAAGCTGGTAACTAGGACAGCAAGTTGCAGAATGAGGTCACAGGAATGCTACCTGCCTCTGCACTCCCTTCCCAGCCCAGACACAGGGACCAGGAGACCCAGGCAGGTGTGTGAGGAGGGAGGTGGGGTGGGTGAGGGTGAGGTTCAGGAGAGCCGCAGGTGGCTGCAGCCTGTGGTTCTTCTGTTCCCCTGGGGCAGTTCGAGCCCTTGCTGGGGAGGAGCTGTGGCTTTGGGAAGTCTGGAGTTGTGGGTTCAAGGCCAGGTTCTGATGGATGATCGACTCTAGGCACACTGCTTCGTCCTCGGAGCTTTGGTTGTCATCTGCAAACAGGACTGTCACCTTTGTAGGTGCCCCTAGGATGGGACGAGGCAGTTCCATAGGAGACCAAGTGATGGGGAGAGCCTGGGGTTCCAGGGAGATGGCTCAGGACATGGGTCCCGGGAGGTCCAAGCCCACTGGGGAGATCTCCCTCACCTCTTCTCCAGCTCGGCCAATGAGGGAGCGGGGGCAGGTGGGCAGCCTTCTCTCACATTCTGAAGTCCACACCCCACACGTCCCTCTCTGGGAACCCCTAGAACACCCAAGGGTTCCGGTTCCAACAGTTCCAACACCTTCTCCTGGTATTTCCTGTCCCCTCCCAGGGGACCGCTGGGACCCCCCCTTTGAGGCGAAGCTTTCAGCTGGGGGCAGGGGAGGGAGTGGGCTGGCATCTGATGCAGGGATGGGCAGGCTGATATCAGGGTGCAGGAAATGTACTGCGGGTGCGAGGGAGGCATGGACTGTGGAGACAGGCCGCAGCTGGGCCTGGCCTCTTGCCTGGGCATCTGGAGCAGGGAGAAGGGTCTGTGGAGTCGGGCCTCGCCCCACCCAAGGAAACGTTAGTCAAATAAACAAACAGCCAACACAGCAGGTCCTGTGCGAGAAGCCACGCAGCGACACCGAGGAGGCCAGCAGAGGAAGGGAGGCTGGGAGAGGGCAGGAGGCTGTTTAAACAGGCCCCCCGGCCCAGGGCAGTTGGCGGAAATGTTGGAACAGGGTGGGAGCGCACTGGTGGTTTGCAGCAGGAAGCTGGGGCCTGGGGTGGGTGGGTTGAGTTTGGCTGTTTCGAGGAAAAAGAAAAGAGTGTCGATCCAGCCCCACTTTGGTCAACGCCTCTTCTGAGGGAGACTCCAAGTCCCAACACCCTTCCATCGGCACAAGATCAATCAGGTCAACTAGACAGACGAGGAACTCTCTGCTGGTCACTCTGAACCCCCAGCTCTGCTCCCAGGCCTCTGACCATGGGCCTTGTCACTGATGAACATTTCATTGTCTGAAGCCAGAGTCCCCAAGTTCTCCGCAGAGGAGCCAACATCTGCCCCTGCAGGGCCTGACACTCCCCTCCTGCCTGTTGCCAGGAGGCGGAAGGGCCAGGAAGTGACAGCAGCCCCCGGGATTCTTTGCCACCTTCTTCTACAACCCAGAGACGCTTGGCTGTCGGGTTCCCCCGGGACTCCTCATGCCAGCCACACACTACACAAATTGCACATGCAGGCTCTCGAGGCCGAGATAGAGGAATTAAAGATAGAAAGAACCAGAGACTGAATGTGAGAAAGTGTGTGAGAGAGACTGACAGACAGACAGGCAGAGACAGAAAGATGGAAAACGTGAGAAAGAGAAAAAGCAATAGGAAGAGAGAATAAGGAAGACACCCAGGGGCTGGGGTTGTGGCTCAGTGGCAGAGCACTTGCCTCGCACATGCGCAGCCCGGGTTCGATCCTCAGCACCACGTAAACATAAATGCATTGCATTGTGTACAACTAAAGTAAATAAATATATATTAAAAAAAAAAAGAAAAGAAAGAAAGACACACAGAAAAAGACAGGGCTAGGAAAGAGGAGACAGGTAGAGGAGCAAGGACAGAAGGACGGACAAGGGGCAGGGACAGGCACACAGACTGAGGCAGGAAGAGGCTCACAAGAACAGCCAGACCGAGAGCTTCGGGACCTGCAGGTGCTCCTGGGAGATTGGGGGAGCTCAAGTGCTGACCGGCAGGCCTCCTGGGACTTGGGGGGAGTCCCAAGAGGGCGGTGCCACTGCCTCCTGTTCCCAGCTGAATCACTGCAGGCGTCTGGCCCCCAGCCACCCTCAAGTAAGCCAACCCTTAGCCACTGGAGCTAACGGGTCACCCAAGGTGAATGAAAAGTCACAGATAAGGGAGAGTCAGACTGTGGGGAGGGCCTGGGGGTCCGCACGCTGTGTGTGACAGGGAGGGTCTGAGATGGCACTTGAAGTGGTGTTGGGAGCAGGTGACTGTGAGTTCATGTGGGTGGGCACGTGTGCCGAGGCGAGTGCATGCGTGTCTAGTTCCATTGAGCATCTCATAGAGCTAATGAGGCCAAGGTGGCAGATTGGTCCCCAAACAGCCCGATCAGAATCAAGGAGTGAGCAGAGACGGCCACAAAAGAGGCAGCATGACTCTTCTGAACAGACGGCATGTCCAGGTGCCACAGGGCACTCAACTCCAGTTGGGATCAACGTGCCATTCGTTCCCGCCAGGGATGGCCCCGCTGCCCGGCCAGCTGGCCCCCATGCTCGTCTCTGTCCAAAGCCCGAGATCCGGACTCTCGGGAACCCACATTAAAGACACACGGCCCTCCTCTCCCCTCTGGCTGTGGGTGCAGCTCCCCTGGGAAGGGCAGCAGGGATGGCAGTGTCCAGCCTGATGTCCCCGCCCCCCGTCTAGTGTCCACCCCTCCTACTGCTGCAGCCCTACTCAGCTCTCTCCTCACTTTTTGGGGCCAGAGAGGGCTGCACCCTCGCCATCCTCCCGAGACAAGATGCTGCTCCTCCCTGTCCTTTCCCACCCTAGCATTACGGGACATTTTTAAAAATTGTCCCAATTTTGGGGTAGAGAATCGAGGTCAGGAGGCCCAAGGGGGAACTGCTTGTTGGTGACAACTGACAATCTTCATTTCACCTTCAAACTCCTTCCTGGTCTAGGTGAGTGTGTCCCAAACCCAGTTTTACAGGGGCACTACTATACTGGGGGACAGGGAGAACAGGGAGGGAATTAACTGAATGGCACTTGTGGTCACAGACCCAGTCATGCCACCTACAACATTTGCAGGGTCTGGGGCAAGAGAACCAGTGTACCTTCCTAACAGCCTGGAAGACCAAGTTCAAATTCAGATTTCTCTGCCACCTAGGAGTTACGCTCCAGAATGACACTGTGGTGTAAAGAGGGACAGTTCCTCTCTCCCCCTAACCCCAGCCACTCCCTGCCCCCTGCCTTCCCTCTGCCAGGTCCTTTCTGTGCAGCCAGGGACTCCCATGCATGTACCAGACACCCAGCCTCATGTCCTAGTGCCATTCACACCTGCACTCAGCCACCCTTTCATCTGTCCCTCAGGTTTAGAGGTGCCCTCGCTAGGGGCACGACCCGCCCTCAGAACGGATTCAGAGAAGAGTGGCTTAAACTGGGAGCCAGCATCCTGGCTCTCCCAAGCCGCAGGTCTGGGGAGCGTGGTCCTGACGCACACTCACCTCTTGGGCCCTGCAGCCTCCTTACTGGGGTGGAGCCCCTGAAAGCATCCAGCCTAGGGCAGGGCACCTCCTCCTCACTCACGTTTAAGGGTGCTACTGGACCCGGCCTCCTCTGGGTTCTGGCCAGGGACTGAAGCTGTCTTTCCATTGGAGGGCAGCTTGGACAATCCCCAGGCAGGACTTTCAGTCACTCGTATTATTTATCTTCCTGGAAAAATTTAGTGCGGCTTGATCCCAACTTGCGGATTTCTGGAGGCAGGGAGGGTAGGGAGGGCGGGGAGGTGGTACCAACAGGGCATTTTTTTTCAAGCTGGGTCTCCAAGCCAGAGCTTGTTCCACTGAGGCGCAGCCCCAAGTGGGCTCCTGCTGCACTGGCAGGGGCCCTCTCTCCACCCTGGAGACGACACAAACAGAGTGACTAAGCAAGGAGGTGAGGGGCCCTGGGCAGCCCAGACATGTCCAGAGATCCAGAGACCAGCAGGGGGCAGGGGCTCATGGGGGTGATGATGACGGGCATCATTCTCCTCTGGCCAAACTTAAAAAAAAACTTCCACCCACCCCACCCCTGCAGATGGGCTTTGCTGTCCTACACATGAGGGGACGCTTACACTTGCTGAGCCCTCACTGGGCGCCAGGCACCGTGCTAAGCGTTTTACTTGCGTATTCTCCTTTAATCCCTGCAGCCACCCTATGAGGTAGGTTCTATTATTATCCCCATTTTACAGGTGAGGAAGCAAACTTAAAGGTTAAGTAACTTGCCCAAGGTCACAGTAGGTAAAGGCAACAGGACTCAACTTTAATGAACCCTCCAAACCCTACTTTTTCCACTATAGCACACTACCTCCTAGAAGCAAGGGGTTGACACCAAAACAGAAGGGATGAAGGTCAGATATGAGGAAGAACTTCCCGACAATGATGGTTTGTGTGGGAGGAGACAACGAATTGGGGAATCTAGACAGACATGGAAGCCCCTTTCTCCCAATTGTGACCTGTGTCTGTCCAAAGGCTGTGATGTTTTCTGGAGGGTCCCTGGGCCCCCATTTGGAACCAGATAGTAGCACTGACTCTGCTCTGTTCTGCAATCCAAGACTCTCTGCTTTACCCCAAGCCTTCACCAAGACCCGGAATCTGCCTCTCCTTTGCAGCTCAGAGCTCTAAGTATCACATCCCACAGCCTGGGATCTCCTCTTCCAGGAAGTTTTCTTTGAGGTCCTGGGAGGCAGGATCCCTTTCCAAAAGCCCAAATCCCAATAGTGAGGTACAGATGCACCCCCTGTCTACAATAAGACCCACATCTGTGATCATGTCCACTGCCTGGCTCTGGAAGATGGCCACTTAATCCTATCCCAGGCCAGGCTCTCTGGGTTCCCCTGGCTCACCTCTCTCTCTCTCTCCTCTCTCTCTCTCTCTCTCTCTCTCTCTCTCTCTCTCACACACACACACACACACACACACACACACACATCTGTACGCAGATGTAAATAAATGATGCAGGTGTCCTGGGGCTCACTAGAAAACCGAGGCCCCAGCTCAGCTGTGCAGCCTACCTCACCCACAGAATAGACCCTGCCTGGGTCACTCCATCACTCCCCACCGCAGGGCAAGAGGCTGAGCTTGAGTGAGGCACCGGGCACTCTGGGTCAACAAGGTTGCTCCCCTCCGGAGCTGCCCAGTCACCGCCGTCCCCATAACCTGCCCTCTTCCAGAAAACTGCGGTGCCCAGTGCCGAACTCAGTCCTTTCTCAATCTCTGGAGCCCCCCGCAGCAACAGGAGCACTAGCCAGGACCCTCAAACTTGCTCAGAGTTGACCAGCACCCAGTAGATGCTCAGCGTCCCTGCACTGAGTCCAGACAGGGATGTCCTCACTTGTCCCTTAGGGTCCCCTAGGTTCGAGACGAGAGCACGGGACAGGTGGAAGGAGCTGCCTTTTCCTCCCGCGCTGCCCTCGAGGTCCTCGGCGTGGACCAGCCCGCGTCGCGGTCTTACCTGAGGGGCAGAGACGCAGCCCGCCGCGGCCACCTGCTCTCGCCTAGCTCCGCGCCGCGGCTTCGGCTGGCGGGGAGGGGCGTGGCCAGGTTGGGGGCGGGGCGAGGAGGGGTCGGCCCAGCCCCACCCCAGCCTCTGCAGGGTGGGGTGGGCCGGCACTTTCAGGTTGGGAGGAAGGGGAGAGCATCCGGGCCACCCGGGAAGGGCTGGAGCTCTGGTTCTTCTGAGGACCGAGGAGTTGGGTCACACGGGTCCTGAGGACCCCTTGAAATCCCTGCTTCAGGCCGCGCCTTCCCGGTGCCCGGAGCCCCAGCGACGCCACGTGAAGACCCCTCCCATGGTGAAGCAAGACCAGACACCTCTGCTTGCCCGAGTCTGTCCCATCGGAACTCTAGGAAGTTTCCCAGCAGGGTGGGTGGGAGATGGGACACCTCTAAAGGTAGGCTCCCCATCCAGGGGTCAGCTGTTTGGGGACTTAGGCCACTGACAGGGCAATTAGGTGCCCAGATCATCTTTAGCCTCACGCATCTCTGCCTCTGCCACACAGCACCCCCCCCCCCCCCCAACACCAGCGCAGGTCCCTCAGCTGTCACTGTTTAGCCCTGGAATGACAGGCGTCCGGACTTCGTGAGTCCAGCCACATTCAAGGCCATTGAGCTTAGCACCCCGCTGCCCCTGCCCCCCTCCCTCTGCCCCCAGTCGCTAATTTTATTGACCTGTAAAAGGCACGTTGCTGGCAGGGGATAATAACTCAAGGCACAGTGGAGAGCGGATGGGCAGAAGGGACCCAGGAGGCAGAGTTGGGACAGACGGGAGGAAAAGGGGGACTCCTGGAGAGGAAGAGGGACCATGGGAGAGAGAGGTACACTCTCTAGAGTGGATGGAGGACCCAAAGACTGGAACTGGAATTTCACTCCTCCATCAGAAAAAGAAAAAAAGAAAATGTTAGGAGAGGAAGAGTGCATTATTTTCCATCTATGCTGAGGCAAGACCAAAGAAAAAGCAGGAGGGAAGCAGGTTAGATGGCAGGAAGGACTGTCATCCTGCAGTCACATCTCTGCCAGAGTCTCCTCCCTTCCTCTGAAGGTGACTCCTGCCTGCTGGGCCTCTTACTACAGAAATAGCCCTCTCCCTGAAGAATCAACCTAGATCTTGCCTTTTTTCTTATTAAAATGAGAACAAAAAAAATTTAGGTCTTTGTAATTGTCCCCACCCCCATGATTACCTGAGCCCACCTCCTAAATCCTGGATCTCTCTACCTTTCCCTGGGGCACGGGGAGTGGGGGGGATGACCAGAAGGTTAAGGGAGGAGAGGGGGGCATTAGGGTTGAGTCTGTTATGGGGTTAGAGGAGGAAGAGGGCTTCACATACTTGATAGGCCTTAACCTAACCCAGGGATGCTTTATCACTGACAGGCCTTTAGACTGTTTTATGTCTCCTCTTTACCCCAAAAGCTGGAGATCAAACCCAGGGCCTTGCCATGCTAAGCAAGTGCTCTACCATTGAGCCACACCCCCAGGCCCCCAAATTTAGACAATTGATGCACTTTTTTTGTTGTTGTTAAATATTTATTTGCTTTAGTTGTACACAATGCATTTGTTTACGTGGTGCTGAGGATCGAACCCGGGCCGCGCACGTGCGAGGTGAGCGCTCTGCCGCTGAGCCACAACCCCAGCCCCTTGATGCACTTTCTGAATGAAGCTATATGATACCCTTTAAAGAGGACTTTTAAAAATTTTTATAATTTTGGTACCAAGGATTGAACTCAGGGGCACTCGACCACTGGGCCACATCCCCAGCCCTTTTTTGTATTTTATTAGAGACAGAGTCTCACTGAGTTGCTAAGTGCCTTGCCATTGCTGAGGCTGGCTTTGAACTTGCGATCCTCCTGCCTCAGCCTCCCAAGTGCTGGGATTACAGGCATGCGCCACCGCGGCCGGCTTAAAGAGGACTTTTTGACATTAAAAATTACCAAAAAGCAGGGGCTGGGACGTGTGCAGCCCGGATTCGATCCTCAGCACCACGTAAAAAACAAAGGCATCGTGTACAACCAAAGCAAATAAATATTTTAGAAAAAAAAAATTTACCAACAAGCAGATCAGTGTATGGGGAGGGGTAGGAGGAAGCATTATAATGGGGGAATGAGGGTGATAGCTATGTTCAGTTTTTTTGGTACTGAGATCTAACCCGGGGATGCTTTATTACTGAGCAACATCCCAAGTCCTTTTAATTTTGAGACAGGTTCTCACTCAGTTGCTGAGGCTGGCCTCCAGCTTGTGATTCTCCTGCTCAGCCTCCCAAGTCACTGGGATTACATTCAAGCACCACCGTGCCCAGCTATGTTCGTATCTTGATTGCAGAGGGACATACATGTTAAATCAGAAAATTACACATTCTAAATACATGCAGTTTATTTTCTATCGATTATACCTCAACCAAGTTAATTTTAAAATACCACACATGGATGGCTGGGCGCGGTGGTGCCCACCTGTAATCCTAGCAGCTTGGGATGCTGAGGCAGGAGGATCGCAAGTTCAAAGGCAGCCTCAGCAACTTAGCTGAGCCCCCAAGCAACTTATCGAGACCCTGTCTCTAAATAAAATATAAAAGAGGGCTGGGGATGTGGCTTAGTGGTAAAGCACCCCTGGATTCAATCCACGGTACCAAAACAAATAAAATACCACACATTTCTACCCATTTTTCCATTTTATTTTTAACTTATGAGGAGCCCAAAGAAAACAAATGGCTTTGGCAGGGAAGAAACGTCATTCCTAGTACAGTATGACAATTCTCCTGCCTGCATTTCCCCCAACTCCATCCAGTGCAAATGTGTGTGTGGGGGGGGTGGGGGTGAGGGGAGGGGCAGAGACAAACACAGCGTGAGCATATGTGGGGCCTAGGGATGAGCTGTGGCTTTCCAGTTGCTTCCTCATTGTGGGATCTGAAGCCAACCTGGGTGCCCAAGGGTTCTGTAGCTGGTCAGCACAGTGCCCAAGGCTGGTGACTCAGGAAGGAGGGAGGGGCTGGGACCCAGGCTTTTCCCAGAGAAAATGATGGCTGCTGTGGACTCTACTGCCCCCTGCAGTCTGAGTCACATGTTGCAGGGATGAGGTAGTTATTGCTGGGAAAGGTCAGACAGGCCCTGGGCACAGTCTTGCAGGATATCGAAGTCAGCCACGGGGAAGGGCACTCGGGACCATTTTTTGGCCTGGATCCGCCCTCGAGGGTCTCCAGCAGCATGCTGCGGATTCTGAGCACCGGCAGGTTCACTGACTTGTAGATTATCTGCAGACCCCAAACCTGGGGGTGGGACAGAGGGTGCAGGGTCTGGTCTCTGCTTCAGGCTGGGCTCCTCTCCCCAAGGTGGAATTCTGTGTTAGTCCTGCCTCCCACCTGAGATTGGGAGTTAGCACCCCCATCAAAATGTGGGCTCCCTTAGACAGGGGCTAGACCATCCTCTTCAGACTGAGAGCTTCTGGGGCAGGGCTGGCTCCTTCTTCCTAGTGAGGGTTCCCTGGGGGCAGAGGCTAGGCCTTCTCCCACAGGAGGGTTTTGGCAAAAGAGCTAAGAGCTCTGGGGTCTGGGACCTGGCCCAGGCACTTACCTCCCCACAGTTCCTGCAGCTAATGGTACCCCCTGGTCTCCAGTCCTTGAAGACTCTGTCGATGACCACGGGCTCCCGGGAGACAGTATAGTAGATCCTGGAGGGGGATGGGAGTGGCCACAGCCTTACGGACCCACTCTGCCCCAGACCTCCTGCCCTCCAGTTGGCCAAGCTTCTGCCTGGGTCTGGGACCTTCCTGCCTATCAAGAGGCACAGACTTCCCAGGGCCAGGAAATCCAATCTTCAATAAGCTCTGCCTGTGTGGCCTCTGTGCCACCATTCCCCTCTGCCCAAGTTCAGCCCTCAGCGTCCCCTACACCCAGATGATTTCAAAGTCCAACAGATCTCTGGCTTCCATCCTTATTCTCGACCCCACCAACTGCAAAGAAATGTCCTCCCTGATGTTCCTTTGTCAGAATCCATGCAAGGCCCCTCACTGCTTCCGGGATAAAGCCTGGCCTTTCAAGCCCCACCTTCAACATCCACCACGGGCTGGTCCGTCTGCTTTGTGAACCTCATCCCTCCTGCTCCCATCCACTCAGGTCAACTGGAATTATTCCGACCCTGTGTTCCATCAGCCCTGTCTCTTGGTCTTGCCACATTCAAACCCAACCCATTTGAAAGGCTACCTCCTCAAACGAGGGAACCTGTGTGAAGATCCTTGGCACAGTGTCCTGGCATACAGCAAGCACCTAATGAATACTTAATGAATGGGTGGAGGCTGGGGCAAGGTTACCCACTAGGAGGCAAAGGATGTGGGATGACTCAGGGTGATGGCTCTGGGAAAATGGAGCCTCTCCTTCCTTTTTTCTTTTGAGCTTGGGTCTATGTTGCCCAGGCTGGCCTTGAACTCTTGGGCTTAATTAAGTGTTCCTCCTGCCTTAGCCTCCAGAGCAGTTGGGACTACAGGTGCACACCACCGTGCCGGGGCAGCCAGCCTCTCTTGATGTCCTCAGAGTAGGTAGGACCAGGGGTCCAGTTTGTGGCCAGTAAACACGTGGCATGCATCCCAAACTCCAGTTCTTGATCACAGTGGCCATGGAAGTTGGGCAAGTAGTTTAGCCTCTCTAGGTCTCAATTTTCTCACTTGTAAAATAGGGTGAGGATAAACCTGTCTAACCAGACTGCTGTGAAAATGCCAAAACTAGGCAGGCCACAGTGGAGCACGCCTGTAATCCCAGCTATAAGGGAGGCTGAGGCAGGAGGATCACGTGTTTGAGGCCAGCCTGGCCCACTTAACAAGATATTGTCTCAAAATTTTACAAAAATAAAAAGGACTGGGGATGCAGCTCAGGTGGGTAAAGCACCCCTGGATTTAATCCCCAGCAACACACACACACACACACACACACAAAAAAAAAAAAAAAAAAAAAAAAAGGAAAGAAAATGCAAAAATTAAAAATAATTAAAATGTTCTTTAACTCCTCAAGGCACTGTCTGGATAGAAGAGATGGGCAGTCCCCCATCCCACACCCCCTTCCTTCCCATCCCCTTCCACAGGTCTCACGAGAAGTTGGGGTTCACGTTGACATGGTGGGTGCCTTCCACTTTCCGCAGGTCACTCCCGTGGCCCACTGCCACCATACAGTTGATGCAGAGTAGTTGCACCTGCTCCGCTGAAAACTGCTGCTTCTGACTCTCCTGCTGGGCTGCCCGGGCTGCCCGCTTGACCAGGGCTGCCCGCTGCAGATCCTGGATCTGGGAAGGGGACACCAGGGCATGGTGGGGGCCCAAGAGACCTGACTCCAGGAATGCTCCCCGGGGCCAAAGGACTCTTCAGATCACTTATACCCAGAAGGAACTTTCTTTAACCTTCCCCGGAGGTTTTGAAACCCTCTGAGAAAAAAATTTAGGGGGATGGGGAAGGGGCGGGGCACAAGGCTCCACACTGCATCTCTGTCCCCTTTTTCTAGGTTCATTCAAAGCTGTTGTTTTTGCTTTTTGTTATTATTTTGGGGTACCGGGGATTGAACTCAGGGGCACTCGACCACTGAGCCACATCCCCAGCCCTATTTTGTATTTTATTTAGAGACGGGGTCTGAGTTCTTGGCGCATCGCTAACTTGCTGAGGCTGGCTTTGAACTCGCGATCCTCCTACCTCAACCTCCTGAGCAGCTGGGATTACAGGGGGTGTGCCACTGCACCCGGCCAAAGCTGCTTCTTGAAATCTGTCATGGGGCATCGTTAATAATTATGCTGGGAGCAAAGAGGACCACCCTGAACAAGGCTGGATGAGGGTGATCTTGCCTCTGGGGAGCTGACACCAGTCTTGATTCTGGGCTTGTCTTGTGCATGTGCCTTTGCTCCCCCTACCCCGCCTGGTTCCAGAAGGACCCTCACAGATATGCAGAGTGTCCAGTGATAAGGATAAATGAAAAGCCTCGGACACGGCCCATTCTGGAGGCCACCTGGAGATAGCCCCTGCCTTCCCAAGCATCCCTGCCCCTGGCCTCTGTCCTTTTCTCAATGATCCAAACCTCCCCTGGTGAGCAAGGCGGGCTGCGAGAGGAAGGGAACAGCGGGGGAGCGTGTGTGGGTACAGAGACCTGCCAGGTGGACTCCCACAGCCTGTCCTTCCCCAGACAGCCCACAGACCTTGGCCTGGTACTCAGCCTGGTCCATCCTCTGCACAGCTGCCACTGCCTGCTCCATCAGAGCCTCCAGCGCCTCATTGGTCAGCTCCCTCCGCAGCTCATGACTGCCCTCTGTTGCCACAAATGAGTACAAGCTCTGACCAGCCCGGGCACGGCCCCTCGCCTGGGGAGGAAGATGAATGGGAGGAGGGTGAGTGGGAGGGGGCCTGAGTGAGCTGGGTCACAGGGGATCCTGCCAGGGCTGTTGAGGGGGAGGGGTTCAAGCACCTGGACCATGGAGATTTCATTGGTGAGGAGCCCATAGCGCACAACCACATTGCACCGGGCTATGTCCAGCCCCTCCTCTGCCACACTTGTGGCCACCAGAAGGTTCAGAGTGCCAAGTCGGAACTTCCGGATCACTTCTTGCTGGTCCCTCTGTTGGAGGGTGTCAGGAGGACAAAGACTAGTGGGTTTAAGCCCTGCTACCTGCCACAGCAGCCTCTCCTGGTACAGCCCTTTTACTGTCTTGGTCTATGTCCCTAGGAATCTAGAGACCCACCTCTATCCCAAATGCCCCAGGATCCTGCTCATCTTTCCAGGTGACTAGCCAATCTCTATCTCCCCTGAGAACCCCTAAAGGTCCCTGTCTTTCTGCCCTAGGAAGTCCCAGGCACTGTTTTCCTACAAGAGACCCCCAGATCCCTCTTCTTCTGCCCTAAGGAACTATCACCCACCTCTTTCCCCATATGCCCCCAAACCCCTGTCCCTGCCCCAGGGACTCCCACATCAGGGGTACCTTCAGCACCAGGAGTCTAGTGTTGGCCGTGGCGCTCTGCCTGGAGATATTCAAGCTCCCTCTCCCCTAACAGTCACCCTGCCCACGCTGTTCTGTGCTGAAGACCTTCCCCACTTCTCCCCCAGGGACCTCCTGCAGCCCCACCATCACTCTCCACAGCCCCCACCTGGGTCATGTGGGTGGCCTGGCTGCTGTTCCCAGCTCCAATCAGCAGCTGAGCCCTGATGTCCACCGTCTGCAGGCCCGGCTGTTGCTGTAGCCAGAGCAGGAGGGAGTGAGCGCTCTGTCGGGTTCGGGTAAAGATGATGCCCCGTTTGTCAGGGCTCCCGAACTGCTTCAGCAGAATCTGTTCGAGCATCTCCAGTTTGGGGTTCTCGGGGCCTTGAGTTGCCAAGCGGGTCAGCATATCCTTGTGACCTGCAGAGAACCCCAAAACAGAGGCACAGGGCTCAAGTCTGGGAGGAGGAAGGGAACTGGGGAAGGGGGTGCCCACAGGGATAGGACTGTAGAGCACAGGGTGGGCTACAGGGAAGGACACCTGCTCCTGCTCATTCCCCGAGGGGAATGTGTCCCCAAAGCATACTTAAAGACGTCTCTGCCAGGCCCTCTCAAGACCAGCCCTGTGCAGGGCCATTAAGTCCATAATCCTTTGCTCACAGACCTCTGGCCAGCACCCCTCCTTAACTCAGCTACCAGACCACCATGGAGGATTTCACGATAACCTCTGCTACCCAGATTAACTTGACCTTGGTTTTCTTGACTCCAGACTGTGCTGAGGCTTCCAACCTTAAATTTCACTCTGACGTTCAGGTTTGCTTTCTCAGCCTAAAGGAAACACACGCCCCCAGATTTTCGGGGTCCATCCCCAACTAAATGGTTTTTAACATGTCTTTGTCAAAATATGATTTAAAAAAAAAACTACGCAAACCTTCACAAATGAGGAAATAAACCTGTCAGACCCATGGGCCTTGGATTTTGGTTAGACCAACACCTTTCCAGCCCGCCTTGGCGCCTGTGCCCTGGCTGGTCTCTGACCCCTGGTCCAGTTCTGAATCTCTGTGCCTCACCATGGAACAGCGCCAACAGCAAGCGCTCAGCGCGCAGGATCTGGGTTTTAGTGGCACATTCCCTGTGGTAGAAATCCTGCAGAGAGGTCAGGGCGTCCATTGCGCGGACAGTGTCATGGATGAGCAGTGCGTCGTTGTAACGCCGCAGGTGGAGGGCATACACTCGTCGCTGCTGGAGCCCCGCCTCCGCAGCTGGGGATAAGGGGCACAGGGTCAGAGTTGCCCCTAGGCTCCGCCCTGCAGGTCCCCTCCCACCTAGACCCTGCCCCCCGGCGGCTAAGCTCCGCCCCTAAAGGGTCCTCCAGGCAAGCCCCACCCCCGGCCAATCCAGCAACCTTGCCCTCCTCGGCTCAAGGGCGGTCTTACCAGACTTGCTCAGCTCCACCACCTGCTGCTCGTACTTCTGCGTTCCAAAGTCCCGGCTCAACTCTGGCATCTCCAGGTAGTCGTGGATTTCATCCATGAGTTTCTTTAGTAAATCCCCAAATGGGTCCTGGGCAAGAGGAGCGAGTATATGAGGGGACTCCCTTACGCACTGGATGGGCACCCAGTAGGGGATCCCACCCTGGTTTTTATCCTAGAGGTGAGCGCTCCAGCGTGGGGGGCGGGGGTGGGGGTGGCTAGAGTGGGGAGCCCTGGCTCGAGGCAGGGACCAGGTTTCTGGACCCAGCTCCTGCTCTCACCTACTATGTACCATTGTCCTCTGGTCTGGGCACAGTGATGCCTAGTCCTTGTCCAGCCCTATCATAGCAGACCCAGACAGTATCCACTAGTGAAAGAAAGAACTTGATACAACCTCAGCACAAAGTGGCCCAGCTTCACAGTTTGCAGAGCAACCCACAGCATGCCTAGGGCTTTGATGCTGGCCTCAGTGCCATCTGAGTCCATCCAAACAGCAGGCTGCTTGTACATCTGTGGGCATGGGCTGTATCTGCCCCATTGCACAGAAAGGCTAAGTGGAGGCTCAAAGACATAAGAGACCTGAAGTCACAAAGCTCGTGAGGGTGGAGTCAATGCTGAAGCGTAGGTCCCCTAACTTTACATCAGACCCTATGCCCACTCTGCGCCTCTCCCCCCATGTACCTGGCAGCGCATGTGGCACAGGTCGTACTGCTTGCATGTCTTTGGACTCTGCTCGAGCAGCTCGGAGCGGTATTTCTCAGGTGACATGATGCGCCACGTATCCAAGTTAGCACAGAGCTGGGGGCAACAGAAAAGGCTTCACTGGACAAGGGAGGATTCTATGGGGACAATGAGCAGAACTTTTGAGGCAGGATGGGTCCCAGCTGGAGTCAGGAGAGCCTGAAGCAGGGTCACAGGGAGTTTCATTCTTCAACATGTGATTCACTGGGGACGGAGAGGAACTTAGGCTGGGATGGGGGAGATGGTTAATAAACCGTGAGAGTATGATGGTATTAATGAGCGCTGGAGAGACGAAACCTGGATGATATAATAAAGAGCATGGGGAGGGCCAGGGAAGGCTATGAAGAATGACATTAAAGCTGTTCGAGCCGGGCGCGGTGGCGCACGCCTGTAATCCCAGCACTTTGGGAGGCTGAGGCAGGAGGATCGCGAGTTCAAAGCCAGCCTCAGCAATAGCGAGGCACTTAGCAACTCAGTGAGACCCTGTCTCTAATAAAATACAAAAAAAGGGCTGGGGATGTGGCCCAGTGGTCGAGTGCCCCTGAGTTCAATCCCCGGTACCAAAAAAAAAAAAAAAAAGCTGTTCGGTGGCCAGGCGTGGTGGCACACACCTGTAATCTTAGCTACCTGGGAAGCTGAGGCAGAAGAGTTACAAGTTTGAGGCCAGCCTCAACAATTTAGCAAGACCCTGTCTCAAAGTAAAAAGAAAATAAAAAAAATAAAAAGGGGGCTGGGGGCTGTGGCTTAGCGGTAGAGTGCTCGTCTCGCATGTGTGAGGCCCTAGGTTCAATCCTCAGCACCACATAAAAATAAATAAAGGTATTGTGTCCAGCTACAACTAAAAATAATATTTTTTAAAAAGCTTAAGCCGGGCGCGGTGGCCCACACCTATAATCCCAGCACTTGGGAGGCTGAGGCAGGAGGATCGCGAGTTCAAAGCCAGCCTCAGCAATGGTGAGGCACTTAGCAACTCAGTGAGACCCTGTCTCTAATAAAATACAAAAAAAGGGCTGGGGATGTGGCCCAGTGGTTGAGTGCCCCAGAGTTCAATCCCCGGTACAAAAAAAATTAATAATAATGATAATAATAATAATAATAATGATAATAAAGTTTAAAAAACAGGGGAAGAGGGCTGGGGATAAGGCTCAGTTGATAGAGTGCTTGCCTCACATGCACAAGGCCCTGGGTTCAATCCCCAGAGCCACAAAACCAAAACAAAAAATAAATACATAAAAAATAAAAAGGGGGCCTGGGGTTGTGGCTCAGCGGTGGGGCACTTGCCTAGCATGTGCCAGGGTTCGATCCTCAGCACTACATAAAAATAAAGGCATTGTGTACAACAACTAAAACAAATAAATATTAAAATAAAATAAATAAAAAGGGCTGTAGTTTAGTGGCAGAGTGCCCCAGAGGTCAATTCCCAGGACAGGGTGGGGGTGGTGTGAGGGGAAGTTGCTGGGTGAATCAGAAGAAATCAGATGGAGTCAGATCAAGAAGGCCATTCCTGGCAAAAAGGATGGTAAGTGCGAAGTCTGGAGATGAGACCGAACCCAACATGTTCATGACACAGAAAAAAGGCCAGTGTAGCTGTAGTGTCTGAGTGCAGGGGACAGCATGGGAAGTGAGGTTGGAGAGGCAGGCAGGGGCTAGATCTGCACAGGGACTTTCTAAACTACACAAGTGAGCTTATTCTAAGTGTCATGAGAAGTCATTGGAGGCTGGACCTTGGGTGAGGAAGTTGGCCTGGACCCCACCACGGAGAGCCTAGGAGGGCTGCTGGGCATGGGGGAAAGGCAGGCAGGAGGCCCCTGGTGGGTGTGGTGGTGGGAGGGTCGCGGGGGCCAAGCTGACCTGGAGGATGTGGTCAATGGCCCTGTTGAGCGTGGAGGCCCCACCAGTGCCGGGGGAGGCTGTGAGACCCAGCACCTGGGGGAGGGGCTGTGCGCTCTGCAGCTTGTGCTGTAGGTAGCGGCTCAGGATGACGTTGTAGATGGTGTCCTTGTGCGTGTGGTGACACTCATCCACCACAATCAAGGAGAAGGCTGGGGGCACATGAGAGAAAGCTGTGACTTAGGTTTACACGATCTTTCCTACAATAAACTTTAACAAAGTTCCCCCACCCATGGGAGAACGCCTTCCCTTCACAACGGGCAGCCAATTTACCTCCCAATTTACAGATCAGTAAACCGAGGCTCAGCTGGGGAAAGGAACGTGCCCAAGACCCTGCACCGCAGCCAGGTCTGTTTCCACTGGTGTAGGTGGGGTTTGGTCATGGGAAACACTTACACCCCCCACACCCAAAACTCCCAGTACCCGGCTCAAGAGCAGCTCAGGTGTACGCCCTTTCCCACGCCCACAGCCTCACCTGTGAGCTCCACGTGCTCCTCCTCCTCAGGGCTGGTCAGTGCTATCTGCAGCAGCTCAGCTGTACAGATGATCAGGTCGTGGCATCGGGCCATGTGGCCGAAGCCAGCCCGTGGCCCCATGTCCCCACTCAGGGTTGTCATGGTCCAGCGTCCATTCAGCATGCGACTGAACTCCTCCCCATGCTGGGTTACCAGATGCACCTGGGTGGGGGGAGAAAAATGGAGTGAAAGGTGCATCCGCAGCAGCCTGGGGAGTGGGTAAGAGGAAAGGTGACCCACACGACATGGCTGGGGTCTGGACTAGGGTGAAAACACAGGCGAGCTTAGCGGCCACAGCAGCTCTGGAGTTCTGGAGGGGACCAAGAAGTACCTGAGGAGCTGAGACCCCGCTGCAGGGACGGTGGACCACTTACCCTGTTGACTAGTACCACAACCTTGGCTCCTTCCACAGTCTCTAGATGCTTCTTGGCCACATAAGCAGCCGCCCGGGTCTTCCCGGCGCCCGTGGGCAGCCATATGATGATGTTCTTGCCCTTCAGGGCAGGCATGATCACCTCCCACTGGTAGGGTCGCAGCGCCATTCCGGAACGGCAAGGTGCTCGGATTCCCTGGCTCCCAATCTCGCAGGACTGTATTCCACTCGTGGAAGGTGGAGCCAGGTACCCTCAGGACCCACCTGCAAGCTGCTCTGGCCAAGAGGGGAGGCCAGAGTAACAGAGCCTACCCCAGACGCTAGCCCAGCCTGGTTTCCCGGGAAACACTGGAAAACCCCTTTGTGAAGTCAGAGAAATAGAAACTGAAACTGGGGGGAGGAGCCAGACCTTGTGAAGCCCAGCCCAATCCCTGCCACGGGGAAAAGAATTCTGTGCACCTGGGGGCAGAGATAGAAATGTTACTGACAGCTGAGCCCCGGGGCCCATGCCTATAACCCCAGCAACTCTGGAGGCTAAGGCAGGAGTTCAAAGCCAGCCTCAGCAATTTAGCCAGGTCTTGAGCAATTTAGTGAGACTCTTGTTTCAAAATAAAAAAATAAAAAGGGCTGGGGGTGCTGGGGTTGTGGCTCAGTCAGTGGTAGAGCACTTGCCTGGCATGTGTGAGGCACTAGGATTGATCCTCAGCACCACACAAAAATAAACAAGATAAATGTGTCCACCTACAACTAAAAAAAATTAAAATAATAATTTTAAAAAAGGGCTGGGAATGTGGCTTAGTGATATGTGCCTTTATGTTCAATCCCTGATACCAAAAAATTTTTAAAAAGTTACTGACAGGAAGGTGTTTTCATTGTTCCTGTGACATTTACCCTCTGCCTTGCCCCTTCTGTTTTGGTACTGGGGATTTAACCCAGGAGTACTTTACCAGAGTCACATCCCCAGTTCTTTTTATTAAGACAGGGTGTCTCTCTCTCTCTCTCTCTTTTTTTTTTTTTTTTTTTTTTTTTGGAGGCAGGATCTCACTAAGTTGCTGAGGTTGGCCTCAAACTTGTTGTGATCCTCCTGCCTCAGCCTCCCGAGGTGCTGGGACTACAGGTGTGTGCCAGCCCTCTGCCATTTTGCAGCCAGCAGTATCATGTGTTCTGAACTCTGCTGCCCCTGGTATCTGGACCAGGAACAGTCTGGAGTGGGGAAAAGAGGGGCTGCAGCCAGGCAGGTCCCCTCACCACAGGAGCACAGGACTAGACTGGAGGACTTGCTGGGGATGAGAGGTTACAGTTTGCAAGAGGATACTGGAGGAGCAAAGGTCAACATGCTAAGTTTGGAACTACACCAAAGAAGCAATCACACAAATAGAGGAAGAAAAAAGGTGTTTTTTGTTTGTTTGTTTGTTTTTTTAAAAAGCTTTATTGTTCCCACCAAGGAATTAATGCCAGGGAATGAATGGTCCCCATGCCCCCCACTCCAGGGGACAGACTGACAGAACAATGCAGGGTGAGCCACGGCCCCTCCAGACCGGGCTGAACTTGCAACCCCTGAAGCCCACTCCGAAGCTACAGTTAGCAGTCCTGGTCCTTGAGGAAACAGCCAGTTGGGCCAGGCCCGGGCCTCCATGCCTCCACAGCTCTGTGGGGACCAGGTCTGGGGGCCATTAGCTGGGCAGAGTTCATCTTCTGGCCACCAGCCCCTCTCTAGGGTGGGGCCCCAGACCTAGGAGCCATCTCCCAAAGTCAGACACAATCAAGGCTGGGACAGAGCTGCAGGCTCGGGGTGGTGCCCGAGGGTCAGAAAGGCCTGCAGTATCAGGCCCTGGAGGGCCCCTGTCTGGAGTGTCCTCAGCTGAGTTAGGGAGCTGGGCCAGGGCAGCCAAGGGATCAGACGAGAATCCGAGATGGAGACAGCGCAGGCCACAGCTGCGGTCCAAACTTAGGGCCTACTTATCGATGAGTCCTCCTTCCTTAAGCTTGAAGTAGAAGAACTTCTCTAGTGCGCTGGCACAGCGGCAGTACTCGCTGTCTGGGGGGTTGTACTCGCGGCAGTTGGCGATCACCCGCTGCAGGTCAGCCACAAAGAGCTTTCGGGTCACATAGTAGCGGCTGCGCAGCCGCTCTGTCATGGTTTTCAGGTCTGGGTGGCAGGAGAGAGGGCACACCTTTAAAAGGCTGAGTACAGCGGCTGGGGCTGTTCCCCAGGGCTCAGTGAAGGAAGGAGCAGATTTGGGGGCAGCAGAAGGGAAGAAATGGAAGGTCCTCACCAATGGGGAAGCGAATGACCTCGTAGTAGTCAGGGGCCTCTGACTTCTTCACAGGCTCCATGAAGGGCCAGGCACTGGGGTGTGACTAGAGAGAAGAGGTGAGCTAGGGACAGGCCCTCTTTTACTTGCCCAACCTGTGACTGCCACCCATTACAGACTAGATCATGAAGTTACAGCCACTGGTGCAGGCACCCCCAGAAGGGAACCTGGTCTTCCTACCTTGATTTGGGCCAGCAGGTTTTTGAGGGTTGTGTACAGCTGGTCGGGGTCCTTCAGTTCCTTGCTGGGATGAGAGATGCCAAGTCTGAGGCTCTGGGTCCCTCTGCGCACCCTCCAATACCCACACCCTCCACAAAAGACTCACCCCTTCTCCTTCCCCAATGGCTTCCAGCCTGTCTCTCCTGCAAAGTAGGGAGCGAGAGAACCTCCCTAAGAATGCCTGTCCCACACCCCAAGCCACACACCCTCCCACCCCGAGTCAGGACCCTGCTCACGAATGCCAGGGACGCTCTCCACGGGGATCTGCCTCACACCCTCCTTAAAGCAGCTGAGCCCAGGGTAGACCTTGCGGATCTGGGCCTGTTTGCGCTCGATCAACTTCTTGATGATCTGAGGGGGGAAAAGAGTCTGAGGGGCCAACTCCAGCCGTGGACACAAACCATCATCCCCATGGCTGTGGTCAGAGCCCCCGATACGAAAAGCCAGGCTGTACTGCCCCTGAATCCAGTACCTCCCAACTCCCCCTGAGAGGCAGGACAAGAACCGAGACCTGGCCTGTCCCCGTCTCACACACCTCTACACGTGGTACAGGTACACGTGTGCCTACCCCACCCCATGCGTGCCCAGGAAAAGCCCCACGGATGTGCATGCACACAACCTCTTTCTGCTTCTTGATGATATGGGACAGCTCCGTGTAGGGGATCCGGGGGTTCAGCTCACACTCCATCAGTGTCGCTCCCTCGTAGTCCTTGATGTAGCCCAGGTAGCGGCTCTTGGGCACCTTGATGTCCTTGGAGAAGCCCTGGAGGGTGGATAGGTGAGACCCAGTCTATCAGCAAGTACTCCCCAACTTACACTGCCTCCCCCAAGAGCACCTGAGGGACAGTGTGTGCCCGGTCTCCTCTCCCGTTCCTGAACCTCCCAGAGGCACCGTGAGCATTCAATTTGGCTCCAGAAAGGTTCCAGGTTGGCTGCCCCTTCCCGACTCACCCCCAAGAGCCTCCTAATTCTGGCATGCCCCACTGGCCCCTGTTCCTCCCTGGGGCAGCAGCAGGAGGAAGGAAGACAGGTAGGAAGGACTTCCTCCAGGGGCCAGGTAGAACAGGGACACAAAGGGACTTGGCTTCCTCCACAGCAAGGGGCTGGATAGAGTAACCTACAGCCCCAGCCACTGTGGGTAGATGTGGGGAAGGCCTCACCTGCTTTTTGAAGTAGCCAATGGCGTACTCGTCCGCATAGGTGAGGAAGTAGAGGATGCTGTGCTTGATGTGGTACTCCTTCAGGTGGTTCATCAGGTGAGTGCCATAACCCTGAGGGGAGGGTGGGGAGGGCCCAGTGCTGAAGACGTCTCCCGAGGGTTTAGCAAGTGGTGGAGGTGAGGGGCATCTTGGGAAGGAGGTGGGGACAGCCAGGGATCCAAGGCAGGAAGGAGGAAAGGTGGATGGCAGGGGATGGGGCATTTATGGGGAGATAAGAAAGTTGCTGGATTTCCAGGTACAGTGCTAACTTCACAGATCAACTCTCCAGTTAGCCTTGAGACAGGTATTATCATCTCCATTTTATAAAAGACAAAACCAAAACTCAGCTATATAAGGAAATGCATTTGAGGTCAATTAGCCAGACACAGAAGGACCAGGATCCAAACCCCACACAACCTATCTTCAGTCTCTGGGCCTTAGAATGGTAGGGAAGAAGGGAAGTCACAGGGTCCTGTTCGTCAAAGCATTTGAACCTTGAGGAGACATTGTCTCCCACACATCAGGACCATGCATGTCTAGGTTACATGAAACACAAGAATGAGGGACCTGGGCTGGGGTTGTGGCTCAGTGGTAGAGCACTTGCCCAGCATGTGTGAGGCACTGGGTTCGAGTCTCAGCACCACATATAAATAAAGATCCATCAACAATGAAAGAATGAGGGACCCTACAAGTGGGTCTATTGTGATAATTAAAAGATAGAAACTGGGCTGGGATTGTGGCTCAGCGGTAGAGCGCTTGCCTAGCACGTGCGCGGCCCGGGTTCGATCCTCAGCACCACGTACAAATAAACACATTGTGTACAACTAGAGCAAATAAATAAATATTAAAAAAAAAAAAAAGATAGAAACCAAGGCTATCTGTGGAGCTACTGTAAATTATTAATTCCCCATGGTAAGTAAATGTTCTTGTGATGAAGAAAACAGGTTCACTTAAAAAGCACTGATGGTAGCTGGGTGCGGTGGCACACGCCGTAATCTCAGCACTTGGGAGGCTGAGGCAGAAGGATCGCGAGTTCAAAGCCAGCCTCAGCAATGGTGAGGCACTTAGCAACTCAGTGAGACCCTGTCTCTAATAAAATACAAAAAAGGGCTGGGGATGTGGCCCAGTGAATCAAGTGCCCCTGAGTTCAATCCCCAGAACAACAACAAATAAAAGCACTGATGGTGGGCTTGGGTTGTGGCTCAGCGGTAAAGCGCTCGTCCAGCACGTGCGAGGCCCTGGGTTTGATCCTCAGCACCACATAAAAATAAATAAAATAAAGGCATTGTGTCCAACTAAAAAATAAATAAATAAATGAAAGCACTGCAGGCTAGGAATGTAGCTTAGAGGTAGAGCGTTTGGCTAGCATGCATGGGGCCCTGGGTTTCACCTTCAGCGTTAAAAAAAAAAAAAAAAAAGTGTTGCTGATTCCTGGGCTCCATTTGTCAACAGGTGTGGCCTTACAATGTACAATTATCAAGGTACCGCTGCCACCTTGTGGGTATGTGAAGAACTGTTGGGCCACTAAAAGGGCTGAGGCTGCTGCAGCACACATCCTGACCTCTGACCATAAGCAGGCAGTGGGTTGAGGCTGGGGTCAGGGGCACAGTCCTCACCTTGACCTGTTCATTTGAGGTGACAGCACAGAAGACAATCTCTGTGAAGCCCTGGGTGGGAAACATGCGGAAGCAGATTCCACCGATGACCCGTCCATCTTTGATCAAGGCCAGAGTCTTGTGCTTCCTAAGAAGAGAGGGAGCATGTCACAGCCCCTACCTGTCCCCTAGTGCTCCTTAGGTCCCCACAGCCCTGGAGGACTGAACTGTGGTCATGGATGGGAACTTGGGAGCAACAATTTTCAAAGGCTAGGCCTCAGAATTGGGAAGAAGGTGTCCCCCCCATTTTGAGAAGTGGGGAAACCAAGGAGCAGAGGTTCTGGTGTGTGGTGCCCTGGGGTAGGGGACCCCTGGGGACGCACGGGTCAAAGACGAGGCGGGCGATATACTCCTTGGGCATGCGTGGCAGCTGGTGGGAGAAGACATTCTGCAGCCCCACAAGCCAAAGCAACACCCGCCGATTGGCCTTTGGTGTCAGCGAGTTGCCGATGACGTGGAACTCGATGATGCCACGGCGCTCCTCCAGGCGTGCTGTCTCGTCCCGGGCTGCGTTGGCCGACAGCAGGCTTGTCTACACAAAGAGCAGGGGAGGTGAGCAAGGGCCTCCAGTGGGTGAGGGCTCCCTTCTCCCACTGGACAATAGGCTAGGCAGCCCACCTCAGGCCCCAGCATGGCGGCAGGGTCAGTGATGGTCAGCATGACCTCATTGACCAGCTCCATGGGGATATCGCCCATCACACGGAGTCGCTTGGCATCCTCAAGTGTCAGGTTCTCTGGAAGCTTCCTCTTCTCGCCTGCTGAGGAGGTTAGCAAGGTCACCCAGAGACAGAAAGGCTGAAGGAAAGGTGAGAAGGAGTCAGAGGCCAGGGGTCAAGTACGCACCTGGCATGGGCTCGGCCCCTGCGGAATCCAGACTCAGGGAGCTGTTGCTGCCCCCACCCATGGTGGGGCTGAAGATGGGGGTGCTGGGAACAACTGCTGCACTGACCGTAGCTGAGGGAGAGAAAATATCAGGGACAGGAGGTAGGTGTTGGCAGTTCCCTCAAAGAATCCAGGCCCTCCCGGCCCAGCCGAGCCTGCCCATGTTTTCCCACTGCTACCATTCCCAGTTCTTTTACCCCACAGGGGGAGGGGAGCTTCCTTCAGCCAGAAAGGCCAACCAGAGACCCTGCAGAGCCTACTGTGCCACATACCCGGCCGGGGAACCAACTGTGTTCCTTCTGAAGGTGGCATGGTGAAGCCTGACTCCCAGATAGGAGAGTTTGCCCCGTAGATCTCCTCCTCGAGCATGGACAGGAATCTGTGCAGAGGGTACAGACTGTCCCACAACTCTGTCCTCCAGCTCTGGTGCAGCCTGGGTCAGGCTCCAGAGGGACTGGAGGCCAGCCAGACAAAACCTGCTCTCAGGGGGCTGGGAGCCTGAGAGAGAAGACAGCCTCTGCCCTCTGGGAAGCCCCAGCTGGAAGGGGGAGACACAGCCCCCTGTTTCCTCTAACTGAAGGTAAGAGGACAGGACACACCCAGGGCTGGGATCAGAGATCCAGTTTTGCCATGATGGGCAGGACAGGGAGACAGGGTCTGAGCTGATGCCATCCGTGCTGTGTGGTCAGGCAGGGCACAAGTCACATGAGTCCCCTCACTCCCCTTAATATCAAAATGAGCTGAGAATCCAGCCTATCTTGACACCTCCTGTTCCCACCTGGTGGCAGGAGGGACACTAGAGGGCCAGGATTAGTCAGCACAGGCTTTTTGAACAGAAGAGCTACAAGCCAGGTTAAAAGGGAGGAAGGTGTGGCAGAACCCAGGCAAGTTTACAGAAATGACTAGAACAGAGGTGGGAACTGGTTTCACCTCAAGCATAAACTCTGGTTACTTGCAATGCTGTGGTGGGAAGGATTCTGAGGCTGTGTCCAGGCTCCCATGGGAAACAATTAGTAACATCTACAAGGGGTGTGGGAGGGGGTAGCGTTAGCTCGGGCCATGTACCTGCCATCCCCAGACTAGTACGTGCAAAGGCAAATACTAGCAAGTTGCTTCTGGGCCATGGGCAAGTCTGCCAGGTAGACACCCAGATCCCAGAAGGCCCATGGAGGGAGAGGAGGGAGCAATCCAGGAAGCCTTCCTGGAAAAAAGGGGACAACAGCGAGGATGTGAACTTGGGGCAAAACCCCAACAGGCCAGACTGAGCCTTACTTGGGAAAATGAGTGAGGATGAGGGTCCTCTTCTCAGGCACCAGCTTGTCCTTTTCCACTCGGAACTTTTCCAGCAGCTGCCGGCGCGTAACAGTGAAAATGGACCGTAGAAGGCTTCGCCCAAAGACATGGGTGGTCTCGTAGCGGGGGAGGCTATCGCAGCTCTGGGGAACGTGGCAGTAACAGAGCCATCTGGAGGGAGGGGGTTGGTGAGTGAGGGTGGAAACCACTGAACCCGGTTCACAAGCCTCCCCTGTGAGTGTCTGGCTGGACCTACCTGGTGTAATTGACCTTGTAGGTGGCCACATCCTCTGACTGGGACCTCTGCCGAAACTGGGCAGGTGTCTCAAGCTTCCAGTAGTTAAGGCAGAGCAGGAACATCTTCGAGAGCTCGAACATTGTCTGCCGCTCTCGGGGAGCCAGGTGACTAAACTTGTACTGCACAAAGTTCAGCACACCCTGAGAAGGGGGGTAGGGGGATGAAACCGGAAGGAGGCGTGATCAGCCAGCAAAGGCTTCTCACCCAAATAAAGATGCTCCAGGAGGGTAGGGACAAGGCTCCTCTCACTCTGGGACTCTCTGTGAAGAGACACTATGCCCCTTCCTATCCCCATGCCCATGCTGAGGTTAAGCATAGGACATACACCTCTATGAACCTCTCCCCTGTTCTTGGCTTGAGGAAGACAGAGGGCATCAGAGGTTCCCCACTCCTCCAAGCTGCCCCCAATTCTCTTACCACCTTCCCTGTCCCACCTGCTCAATGTTAGGCTTCTCAAATGGAGGGCTGCCCAAGGACCCCTCCACCACAGGCCGGGTCATCTGTAGGATGCATTTCCGCAGGAGCTGGAGGGAAGAGAAAAAGGGGAGTAGAGGGCAGCAGAGCTCAGGGCTGGGGACCTTCCCACACACAAATGTGTGACCTCCTTCACTCACACCTTCATTCCCTGAAAGCTCACCTTGAAGAGGTAGAAATAGACTTGCTTGGTATCTGTGTCTTCCTCCTTGTGAACAGACATGAACAGATTCTCCACATCCACCACCATCCCCAGCAGTCGATTAATCTCATCCTCTGACACATTCTCCAGGTGGGACACATGATCAGCTTCAAAATGGACAGGTGATGGAGTTGGGGAAAATGTACAGAAATTAACAAGGTTTCCTGCACTTTTTCCCAACCAGCCATGATACACCCTATTCCCTCCACCCAGTGTGACCAACACTGAGACCGAATGCCCTTATATTAGTCTTTGGATGGTTTCTGCCTCTTCTTGTCTGGTAGCTTTCTTTTCTCCCATCTTGGAGCATACACGCCACAAACCTAATCTCTCTTGAGGTGCGATCTCTGGTTTTTCTAAGAGGCCTTGTAGCTTTTAAGTCACCTGTCCAAACAGGACCCAGCACCTGCCCTCCACCCCAGCTCCAAGGGCGCTGCCTGCCTTACCCAAGGGTGCTCACAGCTGCGGCACAGCTCACTCAGGTTGGCAGCTGGCTGCTGCAGGTCCATGCGGGGTGCGGTGGGGGGCTTGGGGTTTTTCCAGCCATTACACTTACAGGTTTCATTGGCCTGGAGGCAAAAGGTTCAGGTAATGACGTTATACCCGTGGAGCTGGGGCCGCTCGGCATCCAGAGCTTTGCCCCCATTTCCACCAGAGCCCTGGGATGCCCCAAGCCCCGCCCCTTCGCAGTAGGCCCCGCCCCCACCTTGCAAGCCGAGAAGACCCCTAGCTTCTCAAGCTTCTTGGCACGCGGCAGACCCCGGACTTGAGCCTTCCTCTGGCTGGCGCGCTGCTGCTGGCTCAAGCCAGGTCGAGCCGGATCCCCCCCGCTCCCAGTTCCTCCACTTCCCACCCCGGGCCCCCCAGTCCCTGTGCTCCCAGCTGGGGCTGCAGCTGGAACTGGGGCTGGTGCCGGAGTGGGAGCCGGAGTCGGGACTGAAGCCGGGCTGGGCGCAGGAGTCGGAGTTGGGGCAGGGGCTGGGGAATGAAGGGGCCGGGGCTGCGCGGCCGTGGCCGGGGTCGGGGCCTGGGAAGGTTCCGCCATGGCCTCCCCAGCAGCGGAGCGGCGCCGCGCTCCCAGCCCTAGGGCCGCATGGGCAACCGGCACGCAGTGCGCAGGCGTCGCTGCGCCGGCGCACGATGGGAGTTGTAGTCTTGCTTGGCCGCTTCCCACGGCCTCTGCTTTCCAGACTTTTCTGTCTTGTCTTTTGGTCCAGGACAGCCATGTGAGGCCCCAGCGAGGACCCCAGATTGGCCGCTCCTCACTTGTAACTTTTCTTGAAGCTATATGGGCAGTCACAGTTGCTATCTTCTTGGGGACAAGGAGCATTCCAGAACACAGGCACCTGTTTGGGTGATTTGTGGCTTCTGCCCCTCCCAAGCCCCTGGGCACAGGCTTGGGCCAGGTAGGTCCCACCCCCACCCCCACCCCACCCCCAGCTTCCGTCAAAGACCTGCTCCACCTAGTTCCAGACACAGAATTGCAACTCCGAGGAGATTAAATGTAACAACAGTTCAACATCTCCTGCTGTGGGGTGGTGATACGGGTGTTAGCTTTGTGACAGTTGAACCCTTTTGTACACTTTTTTGTTACACTTTAACAAAGAATTTATTATCAAAACACTTGAGCATTAGAGGCATAGCAGTGGCCACGATAGTCATGAAGAAGGCTACTAGGTGGAGGATGAGGCTGAGGACTGAGGGCCCAAGAAAGCTGACGCCTCCCCAGGAGGGAGTCTTCGTCTTTATGGTCCCAGAGCCAGAGAGGTGTCCACACCCCTCTCCATGTGTCAGCGACGGATTGTGCATAGTCAGAGAAAAAAGGGAAGAGCAGAAAGTCCCCCTCTGCTGACTCTGCTCAGGGAACAATCCTCCTTGCCCTAGGCCTGGTTTTTAGAAGACAGAATAGCCCTTTTCTAGCCCTGAGACGCAATCTGATCTGTGTAGTTCATTCCAAAGATCCAATTCAGTCAGAGCCTCAGCCCTCTCAGGCAGATGGGGGGGGGGGGGGGGCGTAGGGAGGGACAGGGTTTGAGGTAGCAGCCTCAGTTGACATGCTGACCCTTGGAGGTAGAACGGACATGGTAGACCCCAAACTAAAAACTTTGACAGCTGCGAAGAGAAACCGAGTTTGGTCATGCAGAACTCAACGGGTCCGATGGAGGTGGGGCCTCGTGATGCAACTCCTCTTGCGCGCCTGCGCACCTCCCCAAGCGCTGAGCTTTGCACCGGGCGCCTCGCGCCCTTGAACAGCAGTTGCTCACTCGGATGCAGCAGGTCGGTAACAGTTTCTCCAGCCAGAGCCGGGTGGCCTCCCAGTGCCCCAGCGTGGCCCTCGCTGAACGTAATCAAGTGGCCACGCTGCCGGTGAGGCTGCTTAGGGATGATCAGGTAGCTGTGCAGGGCAGTGACCATGCTAAAAGTTTCCAAATGAAGATGGATGCTCACGGCTTCACCCCTGAGGAGCTGGTGGTGCAGGTGGACGGCCGAAGCCTGATGGTGACTGGCCAGCGGCAGATTGAGAGTACTGACCCGGTTAGGGGCGGTTACCGCATGGAACAGAAGGTGCACCGGCAAATGCAACTACCTCCGGGCCTAGATCCCACCGCCATGACCTGCTGCTTGACCCCTTCTGGCCAACTGTGGGTCCACGGCCAAACCTGGGCGCGACATCCTCCTGAAGCCCAAACAGCATCATCAAGTTTCAGAAGCCGTGGCTCTAAGAAGGGTTCCCACCTAGCCTGACCTAGTAAACAACAACCGTGGTGTGCAGCAAACATAAGCGCCTGATGTCTTTTTGGGGGATGAGGTCAGAGGTAGGGGTTGGAGCTGTACATAGAGGGATGTAGGAAAGGCACCTCCAGGTCCACCGAGAATCAGACCTCTGGCCCTGGGAGAAGTAGGAGGGGGCAGTGTGGCCTTAGCTGCCAAATGGCAGTTAAAGCGGGGAGCAGTTAAAGCGGGGAGCAGCAGAGGGCTGGCAGGGCTCAAATGTGACCTGACTTCAGAACTAGTGGAAAGCCCTGAGATCAGGATTGGACTTGATGTAGGTAGGGGTTGCAGTGGAGGACAAAAGTGGTAAAGAAAGCAAGGGGCTGCTGACTTGGCCTCCTGTCTAGTCCAACATCCCAAAGGTCATCAGTGTTCCTCCCATTTCAGCAAAGACAGTGAAAGGATCCATCCCTCACAGGCTTGGTACAGGCCAACAGGAACAACAAAAAACTAGAGGTTGTTTCTGGTGTTTCAGAGTCCAAAGGTTTTTTTTTTTAAAACCCAAGCTACATATCCCCCAATATAAGCTGGTGGGGGATGGGCCAGGGGATGGTTTAGAGGCAAATGCAGGATCCTTAACTTCAAACATGGTCAGCCCCAAGCCAGTCCTATCCCACCCCCAACCCATCAGGAGCTAACAGCAAGAAACTCTTCCTCTTGGTTACCATGACCACCAGCATCCCCTCACATTAGGGGGGAAGCTTTTGTTTAGCAAGATCCAGTGGTTCATTTTAAATTAAATCTAGTGAACTAGAAAGGACATGGTTTGATAAACTCTGCCAGAGAAAGAAGAGGAAGACAAGTGTGAGGTCGATCGATCGGCTGACTATATTGACAAGATACTGATTGGTTACATGTTGAAGAAAACATACAATACAAAATACAGAAAAAGTTGGTTCCATCCCCTCCCACTCCCCCCCTTACCCACCCACCCCCAAATACTCATCATCGTGATTTGGTCAGAACAGGGCTCAGAGCCAGAGGTCAGGTGACCAAGGGTGGAGGGGTCATGGGCAATGGATGCGTGGCTGTCACAACGATGCTGCGGTAATGCTGCGGTTTCTCTCCCAGCTGGGAGTTGGGTGGGAAGGGGACTGCAGCCTGATGACAGCCAGCTGAGGGAAGAGCTGCCTGTCCCCTTCCCAGCCCAGGGCCTGCCCACCACCCCAGACTAAGACCACTCCCAACAAGGTAAGGCTGCTCTTCAGCAAGAGGGAAGGGAAGGGTAACTGTTCCGAGCCCCGACCCCACAGATAAGGGGAGGGGGCAGGAGCATGTGGCTACTACCAGCCAAGGACAAATGGGAGAGTATAGTAGAAAGGGGGGAAGTGGGAAGAGCAGAAGATCATATATATTAAAAAAGTGACTTAAGACTTAAAATTGAATTAGTATTTGTACAGAAAGGTGCAGGTGGAATAACTCCCTCCGGCCTAGGATCAAAGTTATATGGAGAAATCATGGTGGACCCCTCCCCTGCCCCCGGTAGTGGCCCGAGTCGTTAAGTGCGATTGGTTAGAGTGGATTCCAGTCGGGTCATTCAGGCGGAGGTGGTGAGGGCAGTGGCAGGCAAGGGGGGCTCAGTTGCTGCAGCACTGGCTCCGGCTGGCTGGGTTGTTCTCCTGGAGGTCCACCCCTCGGTTTCGGCCTGGAGCACCAGCTGCATTCTGAGGCTCGTTCTTGGGAAGCTTCTTAGCTGTTTGAGAGAGAGAGAATATGCAGCAGTAGGGCCACCCCAATACTCTCTCCCATGCATTGGAGCAGTCTGGTCCTTACCCACTAATCAATGCTGACAAGGGAGGGCTGCTGTGCACCAAGTGCCATTTTGAGTGTTTCAGGAAACACGCATAAGTTAAACACCAACACCACAGAGCTCATTAGTGGTAGAGCCAGGATCGAACTCAGGCAGGATAACTCCTGAGTCAAGTGAGCTAAAAAAAATTTTAAGGGGCAAAGGACAGCAATGGCAGGCTCTGAAATGGGTGGCAAGCTAAGAGGAAGTAAAATGTTCAGACTTTGCCTTGGGCTTTAGATAGTTCTTGGGTGGTCAGTTCTCCTACATGTGAGAGTCAGATGAAAAAGATAATGAATTTATCTGAATGTTAAAAAAAGTGCAAGTTCTGTTGAAGGGACCCCATAGACCCACGCCTTTGATAGTGGTAGGAAAGGGACAAGAGGCAACTTACCTATTGCCATGAAAATTTCATTCACGTTCATTGCAGTCTTTGCTGATGTCTCCATGAACAGCAAACTGTTGTCATCTGCATAGGCCTGTGCTTCCTGATTTGGACAGAGGCCAGAAGGAGGATGGAAAGGAAATGTTGGCAGGGGCCAGGGCTCAGGATAAAATCTTCACTGTTCACAGTCTTTATGTACAATAGAGACTGACTGGACAAATGCAGGGTTTTTAGGACTAAGTTCTTCTGCTCTAGGTTCGCCCTGAGGTATCTGCTCCACACTCCCAAGCCCTCTATCACACACAACATCGTAGCTCACCAATATCAGCAAATGCCTTACTCTAGCTTCCCTAGGTCCACTATGCCTTTTTGCCCTTCAAAATCACCAGGCTTGGAAATACTTCTAGGAAGTTATCTTATAAATACACTTGCACATTTTTGCAAAAGTACAAAAGTATGAGGATGCTACTTGTCATTACAAACTACCAGGAGTTATTACAAACTACCTAGAAGCCCATCAGTTAGGACCTGGCCCAAAGAGAAATTAGGAAACACAGTATGTATAGCACACTCCCATCTATGTAAAGAAAGAGATTCACAAACACATGGACATTTCTGGAAAGAAAAACTGGGGAGCTTCAGGGAAGAAAGGCTGAGTTTCTAAGGATAAAAGAGTGAATTTTCACTCTCAATACTTCTTGTATTATATAAAATTTACTGTGTGCACATATTACATGAAAAGAGTACTTCTTTATCAGCAAATTCAGTTCATAAGATGAAATAAGCAGAAGCTTCACTCATCCACAAACATACCCATCACCAAAGAAAAAGAACAAGGGAGAGGCAGGTGGCAGTTAGATCCTCCAAGACCCATGGTTGAGCCATGGAGGACAAGAGATGAAAGCTGCATGCTGGTCCTTGAGTGGCCCTGTATATAGCCCCCGAGTAACCCAGGGAGGCCTGGTGGAGCTGGCTCACTCCTCCCCAAGTCCTGTCATTTCCCCACCTGGAACTCCACGGCTCTCTTGCTGGCCAGGTCTGCCTTGTTACCCGCAAGTGCAATGACGATGTTGGGGCTGGCCTGCCTCTGTAGCTCCTTCACCCAGTTCTTGGCCCGTGCAAATGTATCCTGAGGAGACAGGGTCAAAATGTCAAAGAGACAGAGGAGGCATTCTGCCCAGTGTCACTCATGAGTGAAGCTCAAGCTGGCAGAGCCAAGTTATCTAAGATGCCACCCCTACAGATTCTGGTGAGATGTCTCCAATCAACAGAGGAAATCTGTCCATATCCCACCCAGGAACAGAGGGCCGAAAGGCCTGAAATGGGGGCTTTTATAGCCAATTCCTGGGGTTTCAAGAAAATGAGGGCAGGACTGGGGTTGTGGCTCAGTGGTAGAGCACTTGCCTAGCATGTGTGAGGCACTGGGTTTGATTTTCAACACTACATATAAATGAATAAATAAAAGTCCAACAACAACTTAAAATACTAAAAAAAAAAAAAAAATTAAAATACTAAAAAAAAAAAAAAAAAAAAAAAAAAAGATGAAGGCATGGAGAAAAGGAAGAGAAAATCTTTACTGTGTTGGTGATGTCATAGACCACGATGGCAGCCTGGGCCCCCCGGTAGTACATGGGGGCCAGGCTGTGATACCGCTCCTGTCCAGCTGTGTCCCAGATCTCAAACTTGACTGTTGTGTCGTCCAAGCAGACAGTCTGTGTAAGGAAGGCCGCTGTAAGAGAGAAGGCGGTGTCACTAGGCAAGGATGGATTAGAAGCTACTCCTACATACTTTCCACTGCTGCTTCTAGGCTTTGGTACTGAGAAGCCAACTGCTGGGATGGGCACTTCCAGATACTCCAGATAGCCACTGCCCTCAGCTTGGACACATAGCCATTCCTGTATGGCTATCCTGTGGCTTGACGTTCAAGGAACACAGGGACCCCACCAGGGGAACATGAAGCACTTATGTGTATGCTTCAGAGGAGGAGACTCAGTGCTGGAATAGACAGCTGGGAGTCCCCTTTGGCCTGGACACAGCACAGGATCCTAGACATTTCTATGTAGAGAGTTGTTTTCAACGTCTGCCCTCCCCCACCTACTGAGGGGCCTTGGGCACCGCCCCACTTCCCCCTTTTGAGCTCTGGACCGAGTGCTGAAGAGGCAGCAGGAAGACTGCTGACATGGCTCATTTTGTTTCCAGCTGCCTGGAAATCTCCTACCACCCAAGAGAGTAGAGAAAGGATGACTCAAGTCCAAGGCTGATCCTGGCTTCGAGTTTACACTGAGAGGTTGAGACCAGACCCTAACTCACAACCTAGATGCTGACCAATGGGGAATTGACAATATGCTCTGAGCTCCACATAGGGTAAACGTCAACTTCAGAAATGCCAACCTATTGCCAGCTATGACTAACCAGGCCATTCCCATTCTGGAAAGCATGAGGGGCCAGGGCACATACATTGCCCCTTTTAGTAAGAAGGACCCTCATAGATCCAGAGATAGCCTCTCCCTCTCTGAATCCAGGTCAGTGGAAAAGGCTCAGCCAAGGCCACACAATTAAAAAAAAAAAAAAAAAAAGCTGAACCCAGACAGAAAGCCAGTTTTCAATTCCCAGGTAAACTCCTAGCCACGCTTGCTGGGGCTCTGTCATGCAGTCCAGCTACTGGATTCAATTCTAGGGGCTAATAAGGAAGAGGTGCTGCCATCTCAGACATAGTTAGTCTCTGTGTGAAGTCAGCTTCCCCTATCAAGGCCAAGGCATTTCTTTGGTTTCCCAGAGGCATCCCATCTCCCTGTGCCCACTCACCTCCAATTGTGCTCTCCTGGTACTCATGGAATTGTCCCTTGACAAAGCGGAGGACGAGACTGGATTTGCCCACTGCAGACTCCCCTAGCAGAACCAGCTTAAACTGACAGATCTTGTTCCCAGCGGCTGGTCCGTTGGGCCGTGCTGCTCCTCCCCGACCAGCCATGGCCCGTCCTGGCGAAGTGGTACCAGTGAGCGTGGGGGTGGGGGCCGGTGCTATGCAAAGAGGCACTTAGTGGGGAGGGGGCCTCCAACTGCAAGGGAGAGATGAGAGGCATGGGGTTAGTTCTGAGACTTGTCAAACAATGAGCCCTTCCTACATCACAGATCATTCCCCTGCCCTTCCTGATGACTTGGCTAACTGCTTCTCTTCCCCTTAATCCCAGCCCTCCACCCCAGAGTCAGGACAGCACTTCACTAGGCTAGACTACATCTATGCCAGCCAGATGAGGCAAGTCAACAAGCTCTTTGGGCTGGTAATAAGACCACAGCCTGCTCTGTGCAGAGCCAAGTGGATGGTGAGGCAGATGAGGGAGGGTACAAGGAGTCCAGGTAGAAAGTGTGTCACATAAGGTACTCAGCCACCATGGTGGGCACTCAGGGCCCAGGGCCTGGCAGTGCACGTTGTTATCAAAACAGCCAATTATTGGGAGGCTGAGGCAGGAGGATCGCGAGTTCAAAGCCAGCCTCAGCAATGGCGAGGCACTTAGCAACTCAGTGAGACCCTGTCTCTAATAAAATACAAAAAAGGGCTGGGATGTGGCCCAGTGGTCAAGTGCCCCTGAGTTCAATCCCCGATACCAAAAAAAAAAAAAAAAAAAAAAAAGCCAATTAAAAAAATGATAATAATAAAAAAATAAAAAACAGCCAATTTCCAGAAGAACTGAGCCATTCTCTCAGTCTGAGGTGGACTATGAACCTCTGTGCACTGGAATCAAAGCACTGTTTCCTGCTGGAGTTGTGGCTCAGCAGCAGAGTGCTCGCCTCTCACATGCGCAGCCCGGGTTCGATCCTCAGCACCACGTAAACATAAATGCATTGCATTGTGTACAACTAAAGTAAATAAATAAATATTTAAAAAAAAAAATGCACTGTTTCCCCAGCTCATGGAGAGCCTGTTTCCCCAGTCCTCTTGTTCTTGATGGGCCAGGAGTCTCACACACATTAAAAAACAAAACACACACGAAAACACACACACACCAAAGCCAATAATGCTCTGCTGGCAGCTGGAATGGCTGCCAGCTTTCCCTTTTAAATAGAGACCTCAATTTCATTCTCTACTGGCAGAGGCAGGGGGTGACACGGAGAAAGAATAAGGGGGAGGTATGAGGGGTGGAGGCAAACAAGGGACAACAAAACCTGCTCCCACAGGTCAGCAGCTGGTGTTCTAGCCTTGAGTCACACAGTAAGCGATCCACTCTTAAGTGATAGCTTCAGAGGCTCAAACTTATTATAAACTTTGGAACTGCAAGAAAGATGAGAAACCTAACTCCAGAAGTCTCTAGAAGACTTGTACCAAACACACTGAAAATGTTTTATAAATTAGTACTCTGAGTATCTGTTAAGTTCTGTTTAGTGTTTGGACCTGAAGAGGTTTTTATTAGAAGCCCTTTACAAAATGAAGTCCAGAGAGGAGAGAAAGGGTCAGGGAGAGCCCTGACCTGTCCCTGGGAAGGGGAGCATATTCCCTTAGAGTCCAGGGACAGGTGTGGATGAACAGGACATGTCTACGGGAAGCATGTGGTCTACGCCTGTGCAAACAGCTGACAGCAAACGGCTGGCGTTTTTCAGCCTCAAATTGTTTCCACATTGGAGTTCTCCCAGCAACTCTTTTAAAAAGTAAGCTTCAGGAAGAGTGATTCACTAACCAGGAACAAGTTTCCTTTCTGAACAGTACCAAAGGGAAAGAGCTTTGAAATGGGCCCACCTCTTCCCCAAAAGTACAAGGAAGGAAGTATGGTGTGTGTGTGGGGGGGGCCCTCAATTAGTAACCAGAAATGCTATTTAAATATATCACAGATAAGATCCTTTCTCATTCCACCCCAGTCAACAACCAGGCAGGTCTGTGCTTTCTGCTTCCTTGAGAACCTTCTTCATCATGCTTACAGAAGTTCTAGAAACTCAAGGAACACTTACTAAATGAAATCATTTTTTGTAAGTCTCTGTGCGTGTGGTGCTGAGGATTGAACCCTGGGCCTTATGCATGCAAGGCAAGCACTCTACCAACTGAGGATCCCTAGCCCTAAATTAAATATTAAATCTTTTTTTTTTTTTTTTTTTTTTTTTTTTTTTTTTGTGGGTACCGGGTATTGAACTCAGGGGCACTCGACCACTGGGTCACATCCCCAGCCCTTTTTTTGTATTTTATTTAGAGACAGGGTCTCACTGAGTTGCTAAGTGCCTCGCCATTGCTGAGGCTGGCTTTGAACTCGCGATCCTCCTGCCTCAGCCTCCCAAAGTGCTGGGATTACAGGCGTGTGCCACTGCGCCCGGCAATATTAAATCATTTTTAAAGACAGATAACATTGAGCTGGGCGTGGTAGCGCACGCCTGTAATCCCAGCACTTGGGAGGCTGAGGCAGGAGGATTACGAGTTCAAAGCCAGCCTCAGCAATGGTGAGGCACTTAGCAACTCAGTGAGACCCTGTCTCTAATAAAATACAAAAAAAAGGGCTGGGGAGTGGCCCAGTGGTTGAGTGCCCCTGAGTTCAATCCCTGGTACCAAAAAAAAAAAAAAAAAAAAAAAAAGACAGATAACATTTACTGAATTTACTGAATAACTACACAACTATTATCTCCTTTAAGCTTTAAAACAACCTCCTATTTTGAGATAAATAACTTGATACTCAAATACTAAATGCCATGCTCAAGGTCACACAGCATACAAGTGAGAGAGCCTAGATGCAAACTTTGGGTTGCTGCTCATACAAGCTCATTTGTCATCACGCGCCATTCTCCCTGCTGTGGAAGAACAACTTCCACTCTGTTCTGGTTTGGGGTTGCAGGGTGAATGACTCTTTTGGGGACTGTAGCTTTGCTGGCCCAGCCAGGTTTGGCTCTGGTGACAATCATAGTGATTCTGCAGTCCCTGAGTATTCCCAAATATTGGGAGGAGACATCCTGGGCCAGACAGGGCAACAGCAACAGCTGGTTACTACTATGCGTGCACATGACAAATAGTCCTGGCTGGGCAATACAGTGTGGCTGGCTTCTAGACCAAGTATGAAGGGGTGGGGAAAGGGAAACGAGAAATCAAGTCCCTGATTCTAAAAAAACTAAAGCAGCTGGGGAGCAACCGGCACCCGCCAGCTGAGAAAAATAGAGGTAAGCACATTTCCAAACCTGTCCAGATAGAATGTGATTTTTTTTAACAAGGCTGAGGGAGAGAAAACCAACTCTCATGCAGTAGTTCGCAACCTTGTGTATATATCAAAGCTATTTGTACATCTGGTCCCTGGAGAGCTCACAATCTTCAAGTGCCACTGAAGCTCTGCGAGGGTTAGAGCAACTGGCACTAAGCAGTGGATACAGGCTCTAGTTTTGCATACTACAGGGTGTGACTATCTCCTGCCACTTTTAGGCCACCTCGTAGAAGCCATTTGAACTGAGTCTCACTAGTGCTATTAGTGACAAGACATGCACCAGGGATAATGAAAGTGTCTACCCAGAGTCTCGTATATGTATTGTTGAATAATCAGCAGCTAATAACATTGACATGATCATTAACAATACCTTCTCTAAGACTACTGGTTAACAGAGACTGGTCTCCCCAGTGAACCAAGACAGGCTCCACCTGCCCTAAACTAGCTGTTGACATGTTCTGCCTGCTCACACTGATCCTGCCTTCCAGAGACACCTGAGCAGGCACCTTTTTTTTTTTTTTTAGTGGTGGTGGGGAATTGGGGATTGATGGAGATTGAGTCCAGGGGCGCTTTATCACTGAGCTATATCCTCAGTCCTTAATTCTTTTTTATTTTGAGACACTCTTGCTAAGTTGCTGAGGGTCTTGCTAAATTCTTGCCTCAAACTGGTAATTCTCCTGCCTCAGCCTCCCAGGTCCCTGGGATTACAGGCATATGCCACCACACTTGGCATATACAGCATTTTTTCACAGGCTGCTGCCTCGTGGTTTTCCTGGCCCCACTTGGTAATCACATGAGCAGAGGTGTCCAACCTTCTTAGACAATAAAGCACTATGAGAGATAGCTTTGCCAAAGGGTATCTGGAGATATGAGGGTGACTAAGTCAGGTGAAGGTCAGACCCAGGGCCCCCCAGGAAGCCTTAGCCCTTCCTTCCCAAGATTGGGAAACTGAAGGCATTTCTCTGCCAGGTAGCAAAGGTGAAGGAATTCATGTATCACATATTGAGCTGTCTTGCATCCCGAGAATGGAAATCTTTGCTCTTGAACTAGTGGTAAAAAGTTCCTATTGTTACAGCTCAGGTGATGGGACTAACAGTTTTTTAAAATGACATAATAAAAGTAGTCTTGGAGTCAAAAGTCAAATTCTCCTAAAGACCTAAAGGCATAGTCAAAGTTGCCAATAAGGCACAGAAAGGGCCGGGCGTGGTGGCACACATCTGTAATCCCAGCGGCTTGGGAGGCTGAGATAGGAGGATCACGAGTTCAAAGCCAGCCTCAGCAAAAGTGAGGTATTAAGCAACTCAGTGAGACCCTATCTCCAAATAAAATACAAAATAGAGCTGGGGATGTAGCCCAGTGCCCAAGTGCTCATGAGTTCAATCCCTGGTACCAAAAAAAAAAAAAAAAAAAAAAAAAGACACAGAAGGGGCCAAAGATCTCTCCCCTCCCCCAAGTATAATGGCTGCAACTGAGTTTCAGGCCCACAGTAAGACTGTCTTTGTTGTGACCTACTTCCCTACCCTCTAAACAGAACCCTGGTTGGTTAGGCGGCCACTGAGAATGGGCACCAGTCCCAATCTCACATCTTCCACAGGAAAAGGGACAGAGTGCAAGGACTTAGGGGCACCCTATTCAGGGTGTCTTTTCCAATGGTGCATGTGAGAGGGCAGAAGGGATACAAACTTTTAAACACTGGTTCTGTTCACAGGCAGCTCTGGGGATGAGAGTGACTAGAGAAAGAAAAGAAGAAATAGTAGGATATTGCTCTGCCTTGCTCTGGAATTTCCTGTACTTTGGACACCAGAAGCACTTTGATCAGTGCTTTAAACTTTTCTTCAGAATCACCCAGAGTATTCAGAAAAATAACACTGGCCAACTGAATTGTTCACTCTAGAGAAAGAGTCCAGAACCAAATGTTTTCTTTCTTTCATCCATCCATTCCATCCACTCCCCACCCCCACCCCCACCCCCGCCAAGGATTGAACCAGGAGTGTTTAACCACTGAGCCACATACATCCCCAGCCCTTTTGGTGATTTATTTAGATACAGGGTCTCACAGGCTACATCCCCAGCTCTATTTTGTATTTTATTTGGAGATAGGGTCTCACTGAGTTGCTTAATGCCTCACTTTTGCTGAGGCTGGCTTTGAACTCGTGATCCTCCTGTCTCAGCCTCCCAAGCCGCTGGGATTACAGATGTGTGCCACCATGCCCGGCCCTTTCTGTGTCTTATTGGCAACTTTGACTATGCCTTTAGGTCTTTAGGAGAATTTGACTTTTGACTCCAAGACTACTTTTACTATGTCATTTTAAAAAACTGTTAGGGCCTTGCTAAATTGCTAAGGCTGGCTTTGAACTCATGACCCTCCTGCCTCAGCCCCCCAAGTGGCTGGGATTACAGGTGTGCGCCACCACGCCTGGCTCATCCATTCATTCTTGGGGCTTAAACCTAGGGGCACTTTACCACTGAACTACAACCCCAGACCTTTTTATTTTTTGAGATAGCGTCTCCCTAAGTTGCTGAGACTAGTCTCAAATTTGTGATCCTCCTGCCTCAGCCCTCCGAGTTACCAAAATTACAAGTGTGTGCCACATCCCCGGCAAGAACTCAATGTTTTTAAAATAAGTTCCCCAAGTGATCTTAAGTAGCTGATTTAAGTATTGGTAGCTATGGTTGAAAAAATATATATGGAATCCAGGATAGAAAGCACTCAGATCAGTGTCAAGGACAATACATGGCATCAGGTTGGGTTGGGTCTGGATTTCACCCAACAATGAAGTCTTCAAGGCACTAGATACTGCTGGAAAGTCACCTGTCCCCAGTCTCCATTAGAAATAGTCACCTTTTTCCAGTTGCAGTGGCCCATGCCTACAATCCCAGCAGCTTGGGAGGCTGAGGTAGGAGGATCATGAATTCAAAGCCAGCCTCAGAAACTTAGCCAGACCCTGTTTTCTAAACAAATATTAAAAACAGTGGGGCTGGGGTTGTGGCTCAGCGGCAGAGTGCTCGCCTAGCATGTGCGTGGCCCGGGTTTGACCCTCAGCACCACGTAAAAAATAAAAAAAAAAAAAAATCGCATTGTGTACAACTAAAAGCAAATAAATAATATTTAAAAAAACAAAACAAACAAACAAAAAAACAATGGGGGGGCTGGGGTTGTGGCTTAGCGGCAGAGCGCTCGCCTCGCACGTGCGCGGCCCGGGTTCCATCCTCAGCACCACGTAAACATAAATGCATTGCATTGTGTACAACTAAAGTAAATAAATAAATATTAAAAAAAAAAAAAAAAAAAAAAAAAAACAATGGGGCTGAGGATATGGCTCAGTGGTTGAGGGCCCCTGAGTTCAATCCCCAGTACCAAAAAGAAAGAAAGAAATTTTCACCTTTCCATAATCTATGAAGTCACCCACTACATACTTTTTATCCTTCCTGGTAAAAGGGTGAGCAATTCCAGCTGATGGGTGTCTCTTGTGCTTCCTGTTTGCTTTAGAGACTTCCTCTAACTAAGAGTAACAGCAACGCCTGGACAGTGAACTGATTAGGGAAACCAGACTGTTGACCAGAGGGTGGGTGGAGACTCTCTCAAGGTTAGCTGGGGTGGCAGGAGAACCAGTAACCCACCCAGGGCCCCCTGGAGGTCATTCTTGTCAGCAACTTCAGCTATAAAAAACAAAACAAACAAACAAAAAAACAATGGGGGGGCTGGGGTTGTGGCTTAGCGGCAGAGCGCTCGCCTCGCACGTGCGCGGCCCGGGTTCCATCCTCAGCACCACGTAAACATAAATGCATTGCATTGTGTACAACTAAAGTAAATAAATAAATATTAAAAAAAAAAAAAAAAAAAAAAAAACAATGGGGCTGAGGATATGGCTCAGTGGTTGAGGGCCCCTGAGTTCAATCCCCAGTACCAAAAAGAAAGAAAGAAATTTTCACCTTTCCATAATCTATGAAGTCACCCACTACATACTTTTTATCCTTCCTGGTAAAAGGGTGAGCAATTCCAGCTGATGGGTGTCTCTTGTGCTTCCTGTTTGCTTTAGAGACTTCCTCTAACTAAGAGTGCCAGCAACGCCTGGACAGTGAACTGATTAGGGAAACCAGACTGTTGACCAGAGGGTGGGTGGAGACTCTCTCAAGGTTAGCTGGGGTGGCAGGAGAACCAGTAACCCACCCAGGGCCCCCTGGAGGTCATTCTTGTCAGCAACTTCAGCTATACTTTCCTCCAGGAAAAAGCATTCCTGAATATTTAATAGGTAAGATGGAGCTAGAGAAGGGCACAGCAGAAGCAGACTTGTTAGTTTAAAGAGGAAACACAGGACATAGAGGGAGAGGTTCAAAGGCTAAGGTGGACAATATTAAAAGGAAACCAAATGGAGTCAAGGTTCTGCAAATGCTTCAGAGGCTCAGATTAGCTGAAAATCACTGACCCATAGACTCAAGACCACAGCTCTTCTACGCAAAGGAAAACCACCACTGCCAGCACACAGGAACAGAGGAGAGCCTCCCAGCAGAACGTCCCCAGCTAGTCAAAGACCCAAAGGTAAGAAAACTCTGAGGCAACAAAAGCCATATGAGGTACCCACACACCCTAGCAGCAGGATACCAGGGAGGCTGCACCTGGTTTGTTTGAAGTCCTGGCTTCACTCTTGCCCATTAGTGTGACCCTGGCCAAATCACACAAGTGATGGTTATCAGCTTCAGTTTCTTATCTACAAAATGGTATTATTTAATACTAATTGCACTGGGTTGTTGTAAAGGCTAAGTGAAACAATACATAGTGTTCAGCACAGTATTAGGCTGAGGGTAAGGTTCCAACAAGTGGCAAGAGTATTAGACTAGAGGCTAATTAACTAGCTTTGACTCATTGGTTGAAGGAGCTCAAAAGGGTCTTAAAGACCTAATCCTACCCTTGCCAATTACAGAAAAGGAAAGTGAGGCGAGGTGACAAACCCAGGGTCACACAGCCAGTTGGTGGCAAAGCCCAAGCCCAAGATTCGTAACTCAGGCAAGGCTCCCCTATCAGAAATACAGAGAAAACCCCAAGAATATTAACAATGTCTATTGCTACATCTACTAAGAATTAACTCTTAGTAGATGAGAATTTGACTTTCCATGTATACTTTAATAAAATATGGCTCCTAGCAGGGAAACACGGGTTTCTTTTTCTTTCTTTCTTTCTTTTTTTTTTTTAATTTTTAAAATGTTTATTTATTTGCTTCAGATGTACACAATGCAATGCATTTATGTTTACGTGGTGCTGAGGATCGAACCCGGGCCGCGCACGTGCTAGGCAAGCGCTCTACCACTGAGCCACAATCCCAGCCCCTGGAAACATGGGTTTCTATCAAGCTAAAAAACAAAAGAAAACAAAAAAAACAACCATCCTGATGAATGGAAAGATTCTATATCTTGATTTGAGAGGATGCAAACAAATGCAAAAATCCATTAAGCTGTACACTTAAGATCTGTAAATTCTTGGCTAAGCTGTAGTGGTCCACACCTGTAATTTCAGCTACTCCAGAGGCTGAGGCAGGAGGATTGCAAGTTCAAGGCCAGCCTCAGCACTTAGTATCTTAGATGCTGTATCAAATTTAAAAATTAAATAAAAGGGCTGGGGATGCATTTCAGAGGTAGTATGCTCTTGGGTTCAATCCCCAGTACTGGGGAAAAAAGGAAAAGTGAACTTAACTTGTATATGTAAGCTACATGTTAATAAGAGGTTAAGAAAATGCTAATGGTATAGAATTCTGTATATAACAATAAAAATTAAAGCTTAGAATTGACATTAATCTATTTTAGCTTCCCTGTATGTAAAATACTTTCTGCCTCCTCTTTAGTATGAAAAAATATAGAATAATATTAAAGACAATAAAAAAGATAATGCCTAAATTAGATGATCAAAAGAAAACAAAGGTACCCAAATGTTAAAAATAAAGGACAAGCCGGGCACGGTGGCGCACGCCTGTAATCCCAGCATTTGGGAGGCTGAGGCAGGAGGCTCACGAGTTCAAAGCCAGCCTCAGCAATGGTGAGGCACTTAGCAACTCAGTGAGACCCTGTCTCTAATAAAATACAAAATAGGGGTGGGGATGTGGCCCAGTGGTTGAGTGCCCCTGAGTTCAATCCCCGATACAAAAAAAAAAAAAAAAAAAAAAAAGACAAGATAATAGGACTACCATAAAAATATGACTACTGCATATATATTTCTGGACTTAACTTTTAAAATTGTTTCCTGAAAACAAAACAAAAAAGCGCCAATATTTTATTGTCTTTTCAAGGAGGAGACAGAGGTTATAGTGTGATGCTTTCTGCTCCCCCATCAGTCAAGAATATTTGCAAAAGAGAAAAGGGCTTAGGGGTTAAAGGGGTAGAATCAAAGAAAGTGGCACCCTCCTGCATGAGCAGAGCCATGGCCCTGCTACACATAGGACCTACATCTCACCTGGAGAGTGTAGCAGAAGCTTGGTTCTGGAAGCCAGAGGTTTAATAGCCCAGGTTGAGATCCAGGGAAGACTCTTAATGGGAAGCTGGGGCTTCTCATCACACCAGTAAGCAGTAGGCTCAGAGGAGGAGGCAGCAAGAGAGGAAAGAGATGCTGCCTTTACAAAGCCACAGAAAGACTCTTTCTGGGGAAAGGGAAGAAACACTCGAGAAGGGACACTCAAGGTCTTGAGTTGGGTCCCCTACAACTGGGACAGGCTCTTGAACCTGCCCCTAGCCTACTCAACTCCCTTAACTGGGATTAGTTCCAATCCATCCCCCCTATTTATTTTTTAGTTGTAGACGGACGCAACACCTTTATTTATTTATATGTGGCCCTGAGGATCGAACCCAGTGCCTCACATATGCAAGGCAAGCACTCTACCACTCAGCCATAACCCCAGCCCCCAATTCATTCCCCTTTTAATGATAAGACTTCTGAGAGTGTCTAGACTTCCACACTACAGTGAGGCTCCCGGGGGTTCAGGAGAGGCCTAGCCTAGACCCTTAACTCCACCAACACATGAAAAGGGGCCAGTGTGCAGGGGTACCAAGGGGGCGTAACCCCTGGAAAGACATCACCAAATGTCTAGACTGAACCTGGAGCTTTGCCAGGAATTAGCCAGGATGGAGTATAGCCGGCTCCCATGGCCCTTTTCCTAGTGTAAAAGCATGTTGGGTGCCTCCAGACAGATCCTAAGCTGAGTTAGGTAGAAACCACTCCTGAGGGAGCAACCCCTTGCAAGAGCTTCCTGCTCTTTCAAGAACTCCAAGAGGGGCTGGGGCTTTGGCTCAGTGGTAGAGCGCTTGTCTCGCATGTGTGAGGCCCTGGGTTCGATCCTCAGCACCACATAAATAAAATAAAGGTCTAAAAAAAAAAGAACTCCAAGAAATCCTTTCTTGATCTCCAAGCTGCTTTCTCAGCTGTACATAGCAGCTGGGTTCCCCAGAGAGGCCCAGAGAGAGGCAGAGTCAGCGCTAACTTTCAGGCGAGGATGGAAACCTCCAGTGCCTGCTCCCTCTCATACATGTGCTGACGAGGCTTGGTCAGTGTGGTCTGCCCATACTGCCCAGGAAGGGCCCCATGGCTCATGGGCAGCTCCATGATCCTTAGTCACAGGCACTGTAGACCAGCAGAGGATCCAGAGGCTTGGATGGCAGTACAGAAAAGCAGTCTGATAGGCAGGTGACAGATCACAGCTGTACCAGTCAAGGATCATTTGTCCTGCCTGCTGACTCTGAGACATTCCTGAGACAATTCTCCCCAATGAGGTCTCCAACTCTGCACACCTCAGACAGTCTGAGGTAGATTGGTAGGTTCTCCGCCTCAAACACAAGCTCAACTTAAAATGTGGCACTTTTGGGGCTGGGATTGTGGCTCAGCGGTAGAGCGCTCGCCTAGCATGTGGGCGACCCGGGTTCAATCTTCAGCACCACGTACAAATAAAACGCATTGAATAAAACACATTGTGTACAACCAAAAGCAAATAAATAAAAATATTTTTAAAAAATATTTCTAAAAAAATGTGGCACTTTCCACAGCACAATGTCCAGGCACAGGGTGGGGGGAGGGGAGAATGGGACTGCAGCTACATGATAGCTTGTACTCTGTCAGCTAGCTCTTCCCATGCCAGTGTCAGGTGAGATGCTAAGAATACTGGCCAAGGCCAAGGTGCTTCCCAGGCTTCAACACACACTTGCTGTTGTCCCAGGATGGGCAATGCATCATCAAGATGCCCATCAGGATGGACGTGGGATTCCTGCTGATCCACAATTCTCACAATTAACTTGTGTCTGTTTTGCTTGTGTGATCACTATTTGGGACATTCCTAATTGGAATCTCCTCAGTGCAGAGCTTGTCTTCCCCTGTCTTAAGAGGGCCTCTTCAAGGGCCAGGAGTGTCAGCCAGGACAGCTGCCACTTCTGCTGCCACCCCAGGCCCAGCAGGATTCCAAGAACCTTTGCTGAAAGCCAGGGTCACTGGCAGCACCTGTTCCCCCAGCCACTCATACCAACAACTGACACCTCTCACAAACCATTCCTGTCTTTACAAACAACAAACAAGCTTGCTTAAATCACTGCCCTCTTTGTTTCACCCTGAGCTCCTCCACAGAGAGCTGAGGTAGCATTTGAGAGGAAAGCAAGGGGAAAGAATCAGGTATCAGATCCCAGCAAGCCAAATTCCTCTTGCTCAGACACCACACACACTATGGTCAGAGGCTGCCCAGCTAACAAGGTCAAAAAGTTCCGAGATCAGAGGGACAATGGCTGCTCTCAGAAGCCTGGACACCAGAGAACATTATTTCTGACATACTTTTCTTTCTTAATTTTGGCTGAACAAAATGTAGAAATGGTGCCAGGTAAAGAAATCAGGCATTGAATGGGTCTAAACAAGTTTTGATGAATGAATCACACTTCTGCTTCCATGGCCCCAAATTTTCATAAGACTCCTGTAGGTGACCAAAGGTTGGAGAACTTGGGTTGAAAGTGAGAAGGCAAGAGAACCTAAGGGTGCTATTGCTGATGAAAAGGACCCACAATACAAAATCCCCAGAAGCTGGACTGTGGGTTTCTCTTGTTTTAACAGCATATTACATCAAGCCTGACACATTGTGGCTGCTCATAAACACGGTGAAACTGAGCAGGTGATACAGGAGGCCTGGGTAGTAGAGGGGGCAGCTGACGGCTTAAACAAATTTGTCAACTTGGACCCTCCAAAGGAGCCACAGGTCAGCTGAGGAGATGCCTCACTTCTCTTGCACAACTTCTTAGGCCCTGACACACGGGGGTTAAGAGTACAGTGCTGAAGTCAGACAAACTTCACATGAAGTCTGCAGCCACCAGGCTGGTCTTGTCTTGTGTCACTGAAAGCATTTCCTTACTTATAAAATGGACAGACCAGCACCCTGGCCTCCTGGGGCTGCTGGGAAGATGATGCATGAGAGGCTCTCAGTAAAGAGGGCCTCAGCAGCACTCAGTAATGCTCACAGGCCAGGGGCAGCCCTGCCTCCAAAGTCCCCGTGAAGCAAGTGGATCTCTCGATCCTCATGTTCAGACATCCTTTCACATTCCTTTCACCTCCAGTTTCCCTGGACCCCATTCTTCAGTGGCCCTCATTTGAAGAGAATGCTGAATAGGACGTGAATTCACCAGTTTCCTAGAAGATCCAATGTCCTGTCAACAACTCAATCTTGAATTCTCTGGATACACCCCCAAGGACACAAGAACAGAGGAGGGAACCACCACCACTTAATATATCAGCAATGAGTTGAAGCCCCCAACCAGGCAATCATAACCCCCCCTAAAAAAAAAAAAAAAAAAAAAAAAAAAAAAAAGGGCACCACAACACAAAACATCTTGAAGCCCCAATGCCCTTCCTTCCATCTCAAAGCCTCTTTCAGGAAAAGGAAGAAGTAGTTCAGTTGCAGCAGGGGGCGGGGGGGGGGGGGGATAGGGCAGCTGACGAAGAAACCAGAGTTCCTTTTAAAAATCAGGCTGAAAATGCTGGAGGTTTGGAAATTGGCATCATTCATCACCACAGCAGTCTGAGCAGCTCAGAGAGCAATTTGATGACTAGGAGAACAGCCAGGGTGAGGGAGGCCACCCACACCCTCCTCCATGCCTGGGACGCTTCTTCTGACAGAGCCACCTGAAGGGGACACACACAGAGCTATGAATAGAAGGCAAGAGGCTTGTAAACCAACTCCTGTTAAGATCTGGAGTTAGTGTTCCAGCAGGCTCAAATTACACATCTTCAGAGGGTGACAGTACAACAGAAGGATTTAAGCTATTCAATGATTCAGGATCACAGCTCAAAGTGACAGCCTGCCCTGAGCCTGCCCGGAGCCACAACACTGCACAAACCCTCCCAAAGGGGAGGTCTGTGTTTGAATGGCAGCAAAAGGGTCTAGACCACGTGGAATTTCACATGGAATCTCAGACCTAGAGTGCAGGAACATTTGGCTGGAGACTTGGCATTGGAAATAGAGAATGATTATATCCTCACACATCCTCTTCCCAACTGGACAGTAAACTCCAAAGTAAATACCAAATCTGAGCATTTTTGGATCAGATGCAGCATCAGACCGGGGTACAAGGAGAAGGAAATGTGTGAGTAGAGGAGCGACAGCCTGCTAGAGGGACCAACTGCCAGGACTGGAGTTGATTCTCACAGTTTTCCCAAGTACCTTTCTACCTTACCAGACTCTGGAGTCTCCAGTGACTACGACTAACCATCACAAGAAGGAACAACGTGAACCCATTCACATAACTCTGTATCAGCAAACTAGAGAAACTGTTCATTAAAAAGGTAGTGGCTTTGGAAAGTCAGCTGATTCTAGGGCTGGGGCAGGAAATATACAAAGAGAAACTTACAATGCCAAAAAGTAAGGAAGTACTGAAAAAACAAAAACAAAAAAACCTCACAAAGCCAGGTGTGGTGGCGCACGCCTGTAATCCTAGCACTTGGAAGGCTGAGGCAGGAGGATCGGGAGTTCAAAGCCAGCCTCAGCAATGGCGAGGCACTTAGCAACTCAGTGAGACCCTAATACAAAAAAGGGCTGGGGATGTGGCCCAGTGGTCGAGTGCCCCTGAGTTCAATCCCCGGTACCAAAAAAAACAAAAAAAACAAACAAAAAAAAAAAAAAAAACAACAACAAAAAACCTCACAGTGATAGGTTAAGTTAAAGGCAGTGGGCTGGGGCTGTGGCTCAGCCGCAGAGCACTCACCTCGCACGTGCGCTGCCCGGGTTTGATCCTCAGCACCATAAAAACATGAATGCACTGCATTGTGTACAACTAAAGTAAGTAAATGAATATTTTTTTTAAAAAAGTTAAAAGATGGGGCTGGGATTGTGGCTCAGCGGTAGAGCGCTCGCCTGGCACGTGGGCGACCCGGGTTCGATCCTCAGCACCACGTACAAATAAAACGCATTGAACAAAACGCATTGTGTACAACTAAAGCAAATAAATAAAAAATATTTAAAAAAAAAAAAAAAGTTAAAGGCAGCTAAAAGCGCGACCACTGGTCAAAGCTGGAACAATTTGAGCAATAAAAGAAAGCAGGATTGTATTATAAATCAAAGTGTAAAACAAGTATCTGTGAATCAATACTGATATATAAATAATTGAAAAAATAAAAGAGGGAGAATAGACAGTCCTTGTGTACAAGAACTTAATAATTCATGTAGTTACTCCACCCACAAGGAGGAGGGCTTAACTCCCCGCTCCTTAAGTGAGGGCTACACATACTGATGTCCTTCCAAATTATACAGTAGGATGGGACGGGGCTAACTTTACAGTAAACACAGGGAAGAAACCTGACAAACATCACCTTAGCCAAAGTGATCAAGGCTGACCTAGACCATGATAAGTCATATTGACTGTATGTGCTCTTGATGTGATGTGATGAAAAAGGCACTTGAGGTTTAAAGTCTTCTCCCAAACACTCCTAACCACCCCAGTCCAATCATGAGGAAAACATCAGACAAATCCCAATAGTGAGGCATTCTACAAGATACCTGACCAATACTCCTAAACACTGTCAAGGTCATAAAAACAAGGAACGTTTGAGAAACTATCAGCCAGGGGAGCTTAAGGAGATGTAACAACTAAATGCAGTGTGGGCTCCTAGAACAAAAAAAGGACAACAGATAAAAACTAAGAAGATCTGACTGAAGCATGGACTTTAATGAACAGAGCTAATGCAAGATACTAATAGGGGGAAACTGCATGTGGGGTTTGCAAGAAAACTTTACACTCTTTCTAACTTCTAAAACTATTCTGAAAGAAAAGTTTATTTATTTTTTTAAAAGGGTGGATGGTGTACACCTGATTCCAGTCACTAGGGAGCCTGAGGCAGGAGGATCGCAAGTTCCAGGATAGCCTGGGCAACTCTGTGAGACCCTATCTCAAAATATTTTATTTTGGGAGACTTAACTCAGTGGTTGTGTGCCCCTGGGTTCAGTTCCCCCTACTGGGAAAACCAAACCAAACAAAAAAAAGGGCAGTGGCTTATCTTGTGACAAAATGATATCCAAGGACAGCAGTTATCAAAAACACATGTTCCTTAGCAGGGCGCGGTGGCACTGCCTGTAATCCCAGCACTTGGGAGGCTGAGGCAGGAGGATCACGAGTTCAAAGCCAGCCTCAGCAATGGCAAGGCACTGAGCAACTCAGTGAGACCCTGTCTCTAATAAAATACAAAAAAGGGCTGGGGATGTGGCCCAGTGGTAGAGTGTCCCTGAGTTCAATTCCCAGTACTCAAAAACAAAAACAAAATAGGGCTGGGGATGTGGCCCAGTGGTTGAGTGCCCCTGAGTTCAATCCCGGGTACCAAACAAAACAAAACAAAACAAAACAAAACAAAACAAAACAAAAAAAAACACAGGAGAGGGATAAAAGGGTTGTGCAGAAAGGGAGGTTGGTGGGAACCAGATCAAAAGTCTAGAGATGAGAAGAGGATTACACCAAACACCACAGGCTCGGGAGTAGGGAGTTTAAAGGCCACACCTATGGAATACTCAAGGAAAGCTGCTCTCAGCACCTACTGCCACCACCACTCTTTTCTTTTTGCAGTGCTAGGTATGGAATCTAAGGCCTCACACATGCTAGTCAAGCACCCTACCACCAAGCTACACCCCCAGTCCTGCCACCACTTGCTTAAGACCAGCCTCTCGGGCTGGGGTTGTGGCTCAGCGGCAGAGCGCTCGCCTCGCACGTGTGCGGCCCGGGTTCGATCCTCAGCACCACGTAAACATAAATGCATTGCATTGTGTACAACTAAAGTAAATAAATAAATATATTAAAAAAAAAAAAAAAAAAAGACCAGCCTCTCAAGATTAAGCTCTGTGCAGACATGCAGAATAACACCTGTGGACAAGAGTGAAATTCACTAGCACCAAGCTTTGCTAAGTGCTGGCCTGGGTCGGTGCTGCCTCACCACACACAACTGCAGAAGTACAGTATGTTCTATGCTGCTACCAGACCCAAAGCCACACCCACCCTCTCCAATTTAAATCCTACACCGGAAATGGAAATTTGGAGAGCTCTACCCTCTGGAAATTTGGTTTGTGATATGCAAAACCCCCATCATCTGTCCTGTGATAATCATTTTATTTACCTGTTTACTCTCTGAACATCTGTGAGCAACTTTCTGGAGGATGGACTAAAGACAGAGCTCAAGCTGAGAATCAGATGAAAGTAAATCTGGATCCCAGGTTCACCACATCCAAGCTAAGCGAGATCATGAAGGGTGAGATCATGAAGGGTGTGACGAAGGGAGAGGGCAGGCATGTGCCTCAAGGGCAAGTTTGGATGTCTGCCTTTCCTTTTAACGACTCCATAGGGGGTCTACTATGCAGTGTACCATGCTGGAAAAAGATAAAGTAGAAGGAGATCTGTGCCCTTAAAGGGTTCATACACCAGAAAAGGAGGTAAAAAGAAGCAGGACACAGCAGTAAAAAGAAAGTCCACGGAGGAGTAAAGCCCTTACCTCCTTGGGGCTTGGAAGAACTTTACAGAGGAAGTGATAGCAAGCTGGGCTTTGAGAGTAAAGTCAAGAGAAGCAGTTTCCAAGCAGATGAGGTGGACAAGAGCTTTCCAGCCAAAGAAAACAGTATACATTCAGCCCAGAAATCCAGCAAGGAGAGGCTGTGTCACATAGTGGTATGAGTATACACTCAATTCTTTTTTTTTTTTTTAATGTTTATTTATTTGCTTTAGTTGTACACAATGCAATGCATTTATGTTTACGTGGTGCTGAGGATCGAACCCGGGCCGCGCACGTGAGAGGCGAGCGCTCTGCCGCTGAGCCACAATCCCAGCCCCAAGTATACACTCAATTCTAATCCTACCTCTGCTACTTACTGAGTAGTTCTCCACTGTAAGGTGGGGATGAAAAACAGATCCTACTTCCTGGGGTTGTTATGAGGATGAAAGGTGTATGCTTAGGACTCAGAAGAGTGACTGACACACAGTAGCAAAGCTCAGTTTAGCTTTAATTTGTATTATTGTCTCTGCATACAGTAGACGGGACTGTTTACTCTGAAAACAAATCTCTTATACTGCCAGGCTATAAATGTAGAGGACTCTTTCAAAAAAAATTCCAATTCTCTCTGCCAAAGTTCTTGGAAGCATTATCACTTGAATTTGGGGACATCCTACTTCAAGCACGGCTTCTCAAGCAGCTCCAACAGAAGTGCCCTGACTCAAGCCAGGGGAGAGGAAATACAAACCCCAGGAATTTAAGAATCAAACCCAAGCAACATGCTACTTCCAAAATATTGTCTTCAAGTTTCCAGTTTTAGCTTAAATTTATGCAAACTTTGCATTCCAATCTAGAAAAGATCCAAGACTGCTTTAATATGAAAATGCTTATAACTAAGACTGACATATCTAAAAGACGTAAAACCTTATCTAGTCAGTGCCTCTGAGCGTTCACAGCAGGTGACCTCAGGAGGTCTGAGAATCCCAGTGAGGGAAGTGCAATGATTGTCTCAGCATTCTCTTCTGTAAAATGGGAACACAGCCACATCAGTTCTGTTCAATATCTACAAAAGGAGTCAATATGTGAAACCATCAAGGAAAGTACTAACCATCACAGCAGACATTTGGTACTAGTAATGAATCAGAATTCTAGGGATGAGTTACTACGTACCTTCAAAATCCCAGCTACTTGCCAGAGGCAACTGCTATTTTGGGAGCATCTGTTCCATACCTAGCACTGGACTAGCTCATTTACCCCTTGTTTCTAATTCTGCAAGATATGTAGTATTCCCATCTTACTGGAAGAAACAGGCTCAACGAGGTTAAGAAACAAGCCTAAGGTCACACAACTGGTAAGCAGGGGAGTCAGGATGAGAATTCAGGTCAGGCCAACTCCTAAGCTCTAGCACCTTTCATACCACCATACCACCTCTGTTGACTAGGAAAAAGTTACAGGAAGAAAGTTTTAAGAAGTATTTGCTTGGTGGGGATGAATTTAAATTTGTGACCTTACTCTATTTCCATGTAAATTCTAGTGAGAGGAGCAAGAAGTAGGCAGCACCAAAGGGAAATCAGAGGACCAATCTCAGGCCAGCTCTGCTAGTTCCCTAGTCCTCAGCCTTGCCCAGTGGGACCCTTGAGTCCATTCGCTTTTACTTTCATTTTCTAGCCATCATGACTTTCATGTTCCCAGGAAATTAATGGCATGCAGACATCAGGAAACTCTTGGGCCCTGAAGGGTATTGGCTTGGGACTCCTAACAGTCATGGCCTCTAGAGGCAGAGCAGAAGAGGTTCAAGAAAGAGGATAGGAGTAAAGGTAGGGGAGGAAAACAGAAGCAAATAAGGAATGCCAGTGATGAGGAGTAGGAACTTGTGCCCCTGCTTGCTCACCCTGCATGTTCATTCATTTAACAAGCAGACCAGATGGGAAGAGGGCCTGCTATTAGGAAAGATGGAGTCAGATATGATCCCAAGCCCTGGCCCAACCACTTCTAACTATGTGGTCGTAGGCAAACTTGCTTAAGTTCCTGAGCATCATCTCTAAGGTGAGGTCGCACATCCCACTATCTCCAGGTCACTCAGGAGCAATGTATGTGAAAAGAACTCTGTAATTTCACAATGATTTATAAACATTCGTTGTTACAGTCCTCCTATAAGCAAGCACAAAGGCAGAAAAAGGCCAGCTAGTTGTGAGAGGCAAGAGGAGAGGAGCAGCATCAAAAAGGAGGGGCTTCTAACTCACCAGAACCTGCCTCGGCCTGCACAACAGTGTCGGACCACTGTCCTCTGGGATTCTACAAGTTCTGAATGCCAGAGGCAGCTGCATAACCACCCAGAGCTCTAGTCTCTCTCAAAGGGAGGGCTTCTCCTTCTAAAACCTGTTTCAGAGTCTGAGGACTCTTGAAGAGCTCCATTCCTGATGAGGTAAGTTTAGCAGAGTCTCTCTGACCCTGCCCCTCAGAGACACATGCAGACTAGATCAGAGAAACTAGGCTGATCAAGGGAGTCTCTGGTGAGCCCACAGATATAGAGGTTGTAATACAACTGTTGACCCTAATAAGAAATGGTTTGTTGTTGTCTGTAAAAAAGAAAAATAAGTGCATCACGGGTCTAGCTCCAAATATTATAAGAAACAGACATTTGCAACTGGCCAGAAATAGTCAAAAAGATCAAGGAAAAAACTTTAGCTTTTTAAGTAGCATCCAAAGATGGTTAAGGCAGCTACTGACAAGCTATGGTAAATCCCAAGGATTGCCTGGCTTTCCTTTCCTTCCTCCACTGTAGAAAGCAAGGGTCAGGCATGGCTTCAGAGTAAGGCTACCCCTCATTAAAGCACTTTGGTCTGTATTTTGGTCATATAAGAAACTTCCAGCTTGGTTTGAGGCAGCAGTCATTTCACACACCTGGTCCCAAGCAACACACAAGGATCATATATCAATATGATAAATAGTTTGGGGAAACAGCAGTTTCTACCACACATGGGAAGTCCTTTGGCTACAAAAATTGGCGCATTAAGAGTCTAGAGCTGCCACTGGCATCTCAACTTACTCCTCTGTAATAAGTCCAAGCCCAGAAGGGATTAGAGAGAGAACTTGGTGTGGCAGACCTGTTGCTCTGGGTAGTGTATGTGTGTTGGGATGAGGTGAGAATGGGAAAGAAATGGACCCTCAATTCCAGATTCCTCGTGTTTAGTCTTATTCTCTTGCCTATAAATCAGCAGACAGCAGTCCCAGGAGGAGCAGTCACTCACATGCTCTGGGAGGACAGGGCTGAGCCTGGAGCGAGAAGGTAGGAGGAAGGGAGAGAGAAGATAATGAATGGGCAGATCCACCCTGATCTGTGATCTGTACTAGGATTGAGCAAAGCTCAGCTAAATTCTTCAGAGGCAGGAAAAGAGAGAGATACCCAGAAAACAACATAACTAGAGGACAGGGCTGGGGGCACAGCGAGCAAAATCAGAAGACATTCATTCCTAATTAGTGACCCAGAATTCAAACTCTGCTGAGGTCCTGGTTGGCTCTCTCTGGCTTGAGGAAGGAGAGGAAGGAAGGAGCAGTGGGAGCGCAAACATACTTCTGTGCGTGTGGACCGGTCTCACTCAGACCACCCCCACCCACCCCACCCACCCCGCTGCCGCCTAAAGGAAATCAAGATAAAATTCTTCCAGGGCTGAGACAACTGTTTTGGGGGGGACGCGGGGAAAGAAAACGGCGACAGACAGCTCTCTCTGCTGCCTCTAAAAGAGAAGGGAGACAGGTTCCTTCACATCTGGCAAGGACCCTCCAGTTTTCGGAGCAGGGGGAGCGGAACTTAAGATCCCTCTCTCCCACAACTGGACTGGACAGGCCAGAGGAGAACCGCAAAGATTTCCCTAATGCTCACGCGAAGGGCAGGTAAGCTAAGTAAAGAAGGGCTCCCCTTTTGGCCCGACGCCTGGAGAGCCCCTTAAGAGGGGGCTACGGGTCGGGGGAGGGGTCAGTATCCCCTTAAGCTGGGGTTGGGCGGGAGGAAGCGGTGCCCGGGAGAGGCTTCAACGCAGGTGAGACAATAGTCCTGGGACAGGCACACTCACCGCGGCTCCGGGGCGGCGGCGTTACTTGGGGCCGGGGCTCGGACAGACTCCGCTCCTCTCCCCCCCGGCGGTGTCCCAGGCTCCGGCCTCCACTTCCGCCTTTCAGCCGCTCCGGATCCGGATCTCCACCTCCGCCCCGCCCCTCCATGCTCTCAAGTGACTGACAGGGCGGCGAGACCAATGGGAGGCACTCATAGCCGACCCACACGCGACGCGGATGGTGGCCGCGGGAGAGGAGGGAGGGCGAGCGCAAGGGGTGGCGGGACTTGTAGTTCACGGCACTGGGAGAAGCCTGTGGCTGCCTGGGACCTAGGCTTAGGGTGGAGCCCGCTGCCGGCGGGGCGGAGTCCAGCCAGGCCTGTTAACAGCGTCACCCCCGGTTCCAGACACCCAGAGGGAAGGCGGGTGGTGGAGCATTGGAAGAGGGCAGAAGGAAAGGGGAAGCATGCTATGAATGAAAATGTACACGAGGCCTCGTGTACCAGCCCTATGCACTCACTAACCGGGAGAAACCCCTGTTCGTACTTTGCAGCCAAGTCAGCTCTAGGAGCCCGATTGTTGGGATGTTCAGTGACAAGAATGGCGATGGAAGCCTTGTAGGAAAAGTTTTCTGGAGGATACTAGGTGAGATCAAAGAGAGAGCTTCTGCCACCTCGCAGCCATAAAACCTCCTACTTTGGCCCGGCTTAGCTTCCGATCACATTAGGACTCCTGCCTCTCCCCAAGTCCAATCAGAACAAGTTCTTCTCTCTGATGCCAAATACAAAGAAACAGACAACCTTTGCCCCGGCACTCACTATTCATTAATATGGACTAGAATCATTTCCCCTATCCCATATGGATCAGGACTATTTCTGCTTCTTCTGCTCCCTTCAATACAGATTAGGACCATTTTGGCTTCTGTTTACTCCCTCCCTCCCAACACAGGCCAGTGCCTCCTCTGCTTCTACACTGTGGCCATTGTGCCTATGACCCTGGCTAAAACAATCATACTCTGGAGCCACCCCCCACAAGTTTGTGCCCACACTTGTTCCATCTGGTCACCAGAGTGTCTTTTTTTTTTTTTTTTCCCCCGTGTGTGTGTGTGTGTGTGTGTGTGTGTGTGTGTGTATTTGGTACCAGGGATTGAACTCAGGGGCAGTCGACCACTGGGCCACATCCCCAGTCCTTTTTTTTGTATTTTTATTAGAGACAGGGTCTCACTGAGTTGCCTCGCCATTGCTCAGGGTGGCTTTGAGCTCGTGATCCTCCTGCCTCAGCCTCCCAAGTGCTGGGATTACAGGCATGCCCCACCACGCCCGGCTTGTGTTTTTTCTTTCTTTTTTTAATTATTATTATTTTTTTACACAAATGGAGCACAACTTTTCATTTCTCCTGTTGTACATGATGTAGTCACACCATTCGTTCAATCATACCCGTATATAGGATAAGAATGTCCGTCTTATTCCACCACCTCCCCCCATCTTGTTTTTTATAACATCCCTAACCTGCCCTCCCCCACCCCAACAGTGATCATCAGAGAAGTGAAAGCTGAGAGAAAAAAGAGGGCTTAGGAGGGCGGAGGGGATGAGGCTGAGTAGATTCCTAGCAGGTTGTGGCTCTTCCCCTGCCCTGCAACAGTTCCTTATACAGGAGAGGTAGGGAGTCCCCTGAGCCTACTTTTCCAAGGCTGGAGATGGGCCTGACCCACAACTGTCCCTCCCATATACTGTTTATTTGTGACTGTGATTGGGTGGTGGGAAGGAGGGTGTATAGCAGGCCCTTAGGGACTCATTAAGGTTTCTCCCTCATCCCTGGGGGTCCCTGGTGGCGTGAATGTGGTGCCAAGTGGATTGGCTGGCGCCTTTGCCTTTCCTAGAGACAGCAACAGGACCCTGGGGTATGGTGAGGAGTGACTGCTGGATTGGCTCCTCCAAAGCCCTGGGGCTCTCAGACCAACCCCCATAAACAGGCAGAACCAACAACTACAAAAATAAAAGAGTTTATTTCTTATCCAAAAGTGAGCTCAGGGTGCTGGGTGGGAAAGGAAAGCTGGAGACTAGGGCAGGTTTTTGAAAAGTCCAGGTCCTGAATGAGACCATGTAGATATGGGGAAGAACAGGCTTGGCTGGAGTCTGGGGTTGGGGGCAGGATAGGGAATGATGCTGGGAATGTTTTGAGTTGCTGGCAGCAGAAGAGACCACCTTGAGTGACAGCCTGTAGAGAGACAGAAACAAGTGTTGACAGACCCAATCCCAGGGGTAGAAACAGACATTATGGGCCCCCAAACACCCAAAGGGCACAGGGACTTGGAAACCCACTCTAAGGTAGGGATTGCAAACTCAAACACACACAGAGACCAGACAACAAATCCAAACAAGAGAAGCTAACTGGGTGTTAGGAGATGATCAAGAAATGTGGGAACTGCTATAATCCTAGCTACTCAGGAGGCTGAGGCAAGAGGATTGCAAGTTTGAGGATAGCCTCAGTAACTTAGCCAGACCCTGTCTCAAAATAAAATAGAAAGGGGTGGGGATATAGTTTATGGTAGTGCACCCCTGCATTTAATCCTCAGTACAGGGGGAAAAAAAAAAGAAAGAAAGAAAAAGAAATGCGGGGCCACAAAGAAATGGGGACTTTAGATCCCATCTAGAGAGAACAGCAGCTACCAAACACCAGGTAGCTGATTATTGCTAGATGGATGTTGGCAAAATGTGGCCAGATGTCCCACATTTTTTAGAGAAGCTGGAGTACTAGATTTTCATGTGATTGGTCTTGATTTTTAACATTGGCAGCTAATTTGTATTTTTGGAAAGAAAAAAAAAAAACACTGTGAGAGCCAAAGAATACATATCTGGATCTATCAGTTGGTTTCCTGTGTGTGCTGTGGGGTAAGGTGAGCCCCTCCAGTCTAGGCTGACAGGGGGAGGTCTAAGGTGTCCTGGGTTGCTTAAATACCAACCAGAATCTCAAACCTAACCCTCTCAAAGTGACACTTCTCTCAGGGTCTCCAGCAGAGGGCCCAGGAACTGGGACAGAGACCTCATAATGTCACTGAGCTTTGTCGTGAATGGAGTTCTACAATCTGTCCCTCTTGCTGAGTCCTGGACTTGCCTCACCCTTCATTTCCCAGGTTGGATCTGGGGCCCCTGGCCATGCCCACTGCTCCCCAATCTCTACCTGCCTCCAAGTCCTGGAGAGAAAGTAGGACATCTCATCTGCCCAGCCCAAAGGCACCACAGTCCATCTCATGCCTGCTGGATTCCACGGCCTCAGGTGGCTCCCCTCACAGAGGAAGACGAGGGAAGATTTGGAAAAGGGAACAGGGTCAAGGTGACCACGCTTTGTTAAAAAGTCCAGAGAATCCAGAGCCAACCAGACCAGCTGGTGGCTGCTGACCCCGAGGCAGGAGGCCAAGGGGCCCAGCTCCTCCCTGGATAGCAGGCAGCAATGCCCACCCCAGACAGGCCTGGGCCTGGGGCCAGGGTCAGTGGAATGTGTCTGACCTAGACTGGTAGCTTTGCCTCATAAGGCTTGGGGTAGGGGGTGAAGCTTCTGGCACTGGGGAGGGTCCCAGAGAGTCAGGCTCTGAAGCACAGGGGGCCAACATGGAAGGTCTCAGGTCCACAGGGGCAGCCCCCATCTCCTCTGTCCCCGCACTGGCTGGGCAGTGGACCTCAGCAAGCGTAGTATCCTGGAGGTTGGGTGGTGGTCCAGACACATGAGGAGAGATATGTGGTGGCCTCTGCTGGGGATAAGGAGGGTACAGGGGCCACGCTGAGACTGGTGGGTGGCCTGGGGGACCCAGCCTGGCCTGCAGCAGGCCCATCACGTGCCGCAGCTCCTGGCTCAGCTGAGACACTTCCTGGTTGAGGCGGGAGATCTGTTGAAAACACAGCAAGTTGTTTCACAGGTGCTACAACAATAATCAGACACACCTCCCCTCCCCCTACAGTGTGCAAAGCTCTTCAATCACAGATCAGGCCACCCTGGGAAGAAAGCAGGTAAGGGGTAATTTTGGACTTAAGGTAAATAACCCAGGCTCTTTCCAAAAAGGATTTGGGGCAGCAGACATTGAGGTATTATCCCCTCTCCCTTGCTTTTACAAGATGTAGAAAAATGTGCTCAAAGAGACCATGTAGCTGTGAAGCAAAAGACACAGCAAGTGAGCCCATCTTACAAGCTCAAGTGTTTACATTGATGCTTTTCAAAGTAATGAGTGCAGAATCAATTGAGAAACCTGTCAAAATGCAGATTTCTAGGCCGGGCGCCGTGGCGCACGCCTGTGATCCCAGCACTTGGGAGGCTGAGGCAGGGGGAATCTCAAGTTCAAATCCAGCCTCAGCAATGGCAAGGCACTTAGCAACTCAGTGAGACCCTGTCTCTAATAAAAATATTTAAAAAAAGGGCTGGGGAGCCGGGCGCGGTGGCGCACGCCTGTAATCCCAGCACTTTGGGAGGCTGAGGCAGGAGGATCGCAAGTTCAAAGCCACCCTCAGCAATGGGGAGGCACTTAGCAACTCGGTGAGACCCTGTCTCTAAATAAAATACAAAAAAAAAAAAAAGGTCTGGGGATGTGACCCAGTGATTGAGTGCCCCTGAGTTCAATCCCCGGTACCACAAAAAAAAAAAAAAAAAAAAAAAAAGGGCTGGGGTTGTGGCTCAGCGGCAGAGCACTCGCTCACACGTGTGCGGCCCAGGTCGATCCTCAGCACCACGTAAACATAAATGCATTGCATTGTGTACAACTAAAGTAAATAAATAAATATTTTTTAAAAATACAAAAAAAAAAGGGGGGGGGGGGGATGTGGCCCAGTGGTGGAGTGCCCCTGAGTTCAATCCCCAGTACCAAAAAAAAGAAAAAAAAGAAAGAAAGAAAGAAAAAATGCAGATTTTTGGGCCTTACCCTAGACATCCCAAATTCGATATGGCCCAGGAATCTCCATTTAAACAGGTGGTTCTGATAGACACTCAGGTTTGGGAACCACCTGCCTAGAACTGAGGCAGTGGTCAGAAAGGGAACATGCTCTTAACCTTACAAAACAGGGGCTGGCCTCACCCAGGGACCAGGACCTGCCCCAGCCCGGGCTCCACCCTCTGGGGTGCCAGCTGCTTGTCAGAGCCCAGGGAAAACGACTCCCAAGGGCTGGGTGTGTGTTCACTCTGTCGTGACAGCACTGAAATCTCTTGGGGGAGGGGATAGAGGTAACACCTTGACATATAGGATCTGGGCTCTTCCCCGTCAGGACTCAGTCATCTGGGCCTGGGTCCTCAGGCCTGAAGACCTCTCAACCTCCCTGTCCTCTGGCCCCAACACACACAGCTGCTAGGCCGTCATTTCCCAGAGTTGGGTAAAGGAAAAGGACTTGAGTATCAGATTTAATGGGATGGCCCCGGGCAGGAGAGAATCCCATGGGGGCCAGGGAGGTTGGAGAAGAGATCCTCTTTCTTTGTAGGCTGGAAACCCTGAGCTGGTTGGAGGGGGCACCAACTGTTACTGAATATCTGTGATGTGCCAGGAACTATACCAGGCACATATACACTCTCATCTCATCCATCCTCACAACTCTGAGAAAAAAATGTTATTATTTTTCCCATTTTTTAGGTGAGGAAAACGAAGTTCAGAGTGGTTATGTGACTTGCCCAAGGTCATCCAGCTCATGTGACTTTTATTAATGTTTCAGAATTTTATTTGTTTATTCTTATGTGGTGCTAAGGATTGAACCCAGTGCCTCACACTTGCTAGGCAAGTGCTCTGCCACTGAGCTAAAGCCTCAGCCCCAGCTAATGTGACTTTTTGAACTCCAGAGCCAGACTTGCTTTTGTATTGGGCAGTTTTCCAATTCAGGGTTGGAGGGGAGAAGCCAGCGCCAACCCACCTCCTGGTTCAGCCTGCAGACCTTTTCCTTCACCTCCTCGGCCTCGGTGGCCAGTTCCCGGCTGGGTCTGGTACCTGTAGGCAGAATGGGGTGAGGGAATGAAGGCAAGTTCATGAAGCATGGATATCTGAACGTACAGCTTGGGCTGGACCCCTCTGTCACCAGGCAGGCAGGGAGCAAGGAAGAGAAAGTTCTGGGGTCAGGGAGCTGAGAAACCTAAATTCCTTGGGCTGGTTTTAAGGCCCTGTAATTTCCCCCACCCTCACCCATTCTTCGGTGCCTGATCCCACCCCCATGGAGCTTCTGTTATCTGAATATCCCTCCAGTCTGCCTGCCTTTAGGTCTTCTAACAGTTACGCTGCTCCACCAAAGTCCTACCCACCCTTTAAGAAGCAACTCAAGTGTCCCCCTCCGTTCCTATCATATAGTCCTGTTCTTGTCTCAGTCATGGAATTTAGCACCCAGGTCTAGAATCGTTCTTCTGTGTACACTGGTAGAAAGGGAGCTTCACAAGAGCAGGGGCCAGCTCTGGTTTGTATGTGCATTCCCAGCATGGCGCCTGACACAAGGCCCGCCCCTAGTGCATGTGGAATGGATGGAGGGATGAAAGGATAAATGGATGGGTGAATGTGAGTTGAAGTCACTGCTGTCCCTTACCTGTAGAGGGGGCCTGCAAGCGGGGCCTTGGGGGCTCAGCCCTCCTGCTGAACCGGAACGTGGGGGCCTCAGCTGTGCTGCCAGAGTCCTCAATGCCATCCACTATCCTGGGGATGGGGCAGTACTCATCAGCCCCAAGGGGAGGGCACAAGGGCCGAAACAAAGCAGGCGGAGAGAGAACAGGGGCGGCAGAGCCAGGGAACCGGGAAGAGCAGTGGTCAAAGCAGGATGGGGTTGTAAGCTGTGGTTGAAAGGGGAGGGTGGGCCAATGGGGCAGAGATAGGAAGGAACACTAGTTGGAATGTTAGAGATGGAGGCCAAAGAAAGTTCTGGAAGCCAGCAGGGATATGGGAAAGGCAGGGAAGGCTGGCATCTCACCGGGGACTGAGGTCCGGAGGTCCAACGGTTCCCAGTGGGGGAATGAGAAGCTGGGGAGGCTTCCAGGCAGTAGTGCACCTGGTGGGGGCATGAGGGGAGGGGCTCTGGCCCCGGCCAGCCGGGGCAGGGGACGTTGATGGGGACAGGGAAGGAGATGAGACAAGGGCTGAGAATGGGGGCAGCTCTTCACCCAAAAGGCTGACCAGAGAGCCCCGGGGCCGTGCTGGGCTGAGATTGGGCAGCAGGAGGGGCCGGCGGGGTCTGGGGCCACCCCCAGGCTCCGTGCCACCCTCAGCCTCTGTGATGGATGGTAGAGTCTTGTCTGAGGAGGAGCCAAGGCTGTCCGAACGAGGCTATGGGCAGAGGGTGCAACCAACGTCAGAAGAAGGTGAACGATGGACCCTTGACTAGGTGGTCACAGCCTTCACTACCGCATGCTGCCCCCCCCCCCATTCGCTTTCCCTTCTCCCTGCATCAGAGAAGCCAAGGAAAGGAAAGGAGGCCCCACTCCCCACCTCTCCCCATAGCAACCTCACCCCCCACCCAAGAAGGAAGGTGTTACCTGCGAGAGGCGAGGGGATCGGGAAAAACGGCTAAGACCCTGTGGGGACATGGGGGGTGGTTCAAGTCACTTCCCACTTCTCCACTTCCCTAGTGCAGCCCTTCCTAGTCCCACCCAACAGTGTTAAGGGGTTGAGAACATGGGGCCTTTCTGTGGAATCGAGTCCGACACCACAAACTCTGACTTGGAGGAATCCTAAGTGGCAAAGGGAGACTGAGAAGTAGCAGAGGACAAAAACCTAGGGTAGGGGCTGGGGACACAGCTCAGTTGGTAGAGCACTTGCCTCGCATGCACAAGGCGCTGGGTTCAATCCCCCCCGCCCCGCCCGCAAAATAAATAAATAAATAAATAAAGCCTAGGGTTTAAAATCCAGGCCAACCCAGACTGAAACAAAGTGGTCTCAGGAGTCATTGGGTCAACAGTGGAGAAGAGGCCTCAGGGTGATGCCAGTGCAGGGAGGGATATGAAGGAGGGGCACTGTGGAGGACTGTTCCCAAGGAGAGTGTCCTCTGAAGTAGTGTGGGGTGAGGCCAAGGAGTGCTCAACAGGACATGGGCAGCAGAGATGGTCCAGGGGCTGGGTGATGGCCAGTGGAGCAGTGGGGTTGGAAGATATTAAGATATTAATGTCAGTGCCTGAGGTTGAGAAATGGTATTTTCAGGGTAGAGGGAGATGCCTGAGGCTCTCTGAGGCTGGGGGAGGTCTCCTTTGAAGGAAGGGACCTTGGAGTGAGCAGAGGCCATAAGAGGTCTACATACATTGGTGTCAGAACCCTGGCGCAGGTTGAAGGTAAGGTCCCGGGGCAGGCCAGCCCGGAAGGCAGCCCCATACTCAGGATACAGCCGCAGGACCTCAGCCAGCCCTCGGCTGCTCAGCTGTTGCAGGCCACAGTAGGTCAGAGCTTTCACGTCAGCGCTGGTCTTCAGCACACAGCTTGGGCCTGCTCCCGACCCAGGCTCCTGCCCAGGCTCAGGGATATCTGCCCCAATCAGGTCCCCCTTTCCTGTGGGTAAGGGATGGAGACAGTCAGCTGGGGCAAAGGAACTAATAGGATACCAGTGGGAGGTAGTCAGTGGGTTTGAAGGATGGTTAAAGGTGGGCCAATCAAGAGGACTGGTGGAGATAATCACTGGAACTGAGAAAAGGTCAGTGGAGGATGACTGGTGAGGTTGGGAGAAAAATCTATGGGGATGTGAATAGAGCTGGAGGAATGATCAATGGAATTCGGTGATCAATGAAGAATGGCCAGAGAGGTCAGTTGAAAGGAAAGGTCAGGGACTGTGGCTGTGGCTGTGGCGCAGCGGTAGAGTGCTTGTCTCGCATGTGTGAGGCCCTGGGTTTGATTCTCAGTACCACATAAATAAAATAAAGGTGTTGTGTCTACCTACAACTAAAAAATTATTTTTAAAAAATTTTAAAAATAAAAGGAAAGGTCAATGGAGTTTTAGGCCAACAGAGAAGGGGCAATGGAATTGGGAGATGGTACAAAGGGAAAGGATTGACCGACTTGAGGGACAGTTATTGGAGAAAGATGGATAGGTTGAGAGATGGCCAAAGGGATTAGGAGAGAGTGGGAGGGGAATAGTCAAAAGGGATGCTAATAAGGCTCCTCAACTGCATTCCAGGTATCTATTAGAAGCATCCCATTCCCTAGACTCCTGGCCATCCCCAAACCCTGTGGAAAGTTTCATGGTAGGTGGTGGGTGATGGTGGGGTCCTCACCCAGAATGGCCAGCACCATGTTGTCTCGGAGCACCTCAAGTGAACCGGAGCAGACGTAATAGTGTGCCTGCAGGGCATCCCCACATCGCAACAGGTACTCGCCCGGAGCACAAAACGAGGTCTTGATGTGCAGGGAGAGGGCCCGCAGGCAGCCCCTGCTTGCTGCTCCAAAGAGCGGTAGCTGCAGGATCTCCCGATTCAGGTGCATAGCAATGTCAGCTCTCAGCTCGTCTGGGAAGTCACGCAGTAACTGCATAAGGGGCATAGGTCATTTTGGCCATCCCCATGCAACTACTACTTGAGTCTACAAATGTGCTGCGCTGTCTCCAAGGCAAGGGTGCCAACTTTCCCTGTGCTTTGAAGTCACTCATTTCAGATCTTCAGGAGATTTTTATGTGTCTAACCTCAAACGGTGCTTGCTGACAACCTTCCAACCTCACTTCTGGGGCAGAAACCAGGTCTTATCCCTTTTGTCCATTGCACATGGTTACCTATACACATTGGTCACTCATGTGTCTTGCTTACTGAACCCCACAGAGTCAAGAGCCATCCCTGGTAGGTCAGGCTTCAACTGGAATCAGAAGACTGAGTCAACTTTGCTCTTAAATCTCTGAGGACTTTGGGCAATCTATTTCCTTTCTCTAGGCCTCAGTATCCCCATCTGTAAAAGGATTATGCTAGATCTTGAACATTACCAATGATCTCCCAGGGCCGAACTTAATGTCCATATTTCTCTCCTCATATTATTGCCCCTTGGCTACTCTGGTTTGTTGACCTCTCCCTCTTATCCCCTCTGCATCCTTGAGAGACTCCCTTCCATTTCTCTTTCCACCTCTCTGGCTTCCCCTTCCTTGTTTCTTCCCAGGCTCCTTGCTTGGCCCATCCCTCAGCTTGCTTCTCACTTGCCAAGATCTCCCTGCATCATGGCAACCAGCTCCTGACTTCCCCTCTACCTGTGAGCCCTGAGCCCCAACATAGGGTCCAGACCTATATTTCCAACTACTGCTGGGCAACCTCCACCTGGATCTCCCACAGGCATCACACCCTCTTCATGGTCTAAGGCTGGACTCTCACCCTCACACCTAAGCTCAGTCTTCCTCCTGTAAAGCCTCCATCTCACCCTTCTGTCCAAGCCAGACAACTAGGAGTCACTGTGAGCTCCTCTTCTGCAACCATCTGGAAACCACCCAGTCCTAGGGATCCTTCCCTCAGAAGTACCTCACCAAGTAATTCCCTTCTTAGTCCCCACGCCATGTCCAGCCTAAAGATTTAGCAGGATAAAATTTAAATTCAAGGCCATCCATGTGCTGGGGCTACAGCCTCCCCAGCCCCAGCTGACACCCTGTCACCCCCACAGCATTCGCACACTCCTGAAGCCTCTCTCAGCTACTTGAAGTTCCCTGAAGGAACGAACTCTGCTCTTTCACCAACGCTTCCTGCTCTGTGTTCCTATTTTCTTTTCTTTTTCTTTTTTGCCTGGAATGGCCTTCCTGTTAGCAGGCTGATTTCTTTCTCATTATTTAAGATGTCCCCTCTTCTCAGCCACCTTCCTTACTCTGTGCCCAGACCCAGTGAGGGCCTTAAAGCACCAACATCCCTCCTGCATAATACTAGCCACAGCCTGGTTTTCTGTTTACCCATCTCCCTCTGCTACCATTTTGGGGTCTCCCTGAGGACAGGGGTTGGGGGTAATCATCTCTAACCTCCCTACTCCCTGCACTGAGGCCCCAGAGCAGGTCCTCAGGAAACGTGCACTGAATGGAGAATGGCATTAGTGCAGGCCAGAGCTCCCATATTCAAGCGCAAAGGAAAAGGGACTTGGACTTAGGTGGGTGCAGTGCCCTTGTGAAGAGCACCTCCCCTCCCTGGGCCTTAATTGCCTCCATTCCAAACCTGGAGAGGCAGTGGCCCTGTTCCCACTGCACTGCCACATGTAGGACCTGGGGCACTACCTCTCGTTGGCATCGATGCCACTGTTGACAGCCCACGTGGTCTGGAAGTATTCAAGCATGCGCTGCTTGAGGGGGCGCGGCAGGCGGTGCACACGGATGAAGTCCTTGAGGTCCTTCATACGACTATGGTAGAGGGAGCGGCGCGAGTACATGCGCTGGATGATGGCCGTCACATTCCCGAACACCACGGCATGCATCAGCGCTGCAGCAGTGACAGACAGTGTGTCAGGGGCCGCCACCCCTGAGGTCGCCTCCCCATGCTCTCACACCCATCCTGCCATGGATAGGTCTGGGGGTCCAGGAGAGCAGCAGGCTCCCTCGTGTCCAGCTGGCGTTGGAGGGAGGGAATATGGGGTGGGCCACAGAGGCCTCAGACTCGAGGCTCCTCCATGATCTGCACCGCCCCTCCCCCCCCCATTTGATCATGAACTTGGGTTTCCCACTGGTTCAAAAGAGGCCACGGCAGTTTGTGGACACAGTCGTGGGCACTGAGGAAACGTCAGTGAAATGAATACACCACGGTCAGGACTCCGGTGGACAGTTTGCTGTCCCTGGGCCTCAGTTTCCCCATGGGCACATAGGGCTTCTGTCCTCACCACCAATGAGCATGGTGCAGATAGAGAAGATCTTCTCGGCGTCGGTGTTGGCGCACACGTTACCGAAGCCCACGCTGGTGAGGCTGCTGAGCGTGAAGTAGAGCGCCGCGATGTAGGCGCTGCGCCGCGATGGGCCGCCCGCCGAGCCGTTCACATAGGGCACCTCCAGCCGCTTGCCCAGCTCATGCAACCAGCCTGGGGGTGGAGGGAAGGAGGGAGGCCGGGTTGCGTGAGCGACAGAGAACTGAGTCTCCCTGGGCGGCCTGTGCTCGACCTTGGGCAAGTGTTTACAGAGGCAAAGGAAAGGGGAGTCGTTTGCAAGGGTTGCCACAGAAAATATACAGAGCAGCCGGTGCCTGGGCATTGCCAGGGTGAACTGGCTACAATCGCAGTCCAAGGCTACCACTCCCTACACTTCTGACTGTTCAGGTACCCCTTCAACTCTTGTATGTGACTGTGTGCCTCTCTGCCATGGTACAGTCTAGAGGGGAAAGAGAATTAAATAAATTGTCACAGGTTTGAGGAGAGTTACTGAAGTATAGGCTGTGTTAAGAATCATAACAGGAGCTGGGATTGTGGCTCAGTGGTAGAGCGCTCGCCTAGCACGTGCACGGCCCGGGTTCGATCCTCAGCACCACGTACAAATAAACGCATTGTGTACAACTAAAGCAAATAAATAAATATTAAAAAAAAAAAAAAAAGAATCATAACAGATGAGGGAGAGTTGTGGGTGGGGATTCCTGGGGGTTACTTTAGGACAGGGCATTTTTCTTGAGACTGCAAGGAACAGAAAAGTCACCTAGGTGGAGAAGAGATGAGAGAGGAGAGGGCAGATCCCAGGGAAGAAAGCATGTTCAAGGCCCAGAGAGAAAAGCAGTAAGTCCTAGGTCCAGGAAGAAGGCCAGAGTGGCCGCAGCCCAGAGAACATGGGAGAAAGCAAGGGCATGGGGATAAGGGGTGCGGGGCTTTCCAGGGAGTGCACAGGACATGGACTTCATTTAAGGGCAGTGGGAGCCACTGGAAGAGTCCAAGCCAAGGGTGTGGCAGGTCAGCAGTGATTCTTGGGGGACCAATTTGGCTTAGTGAGGAAGGTAATTGAGAAGGGATAAGATGTGGGCAGGGAGATCAGTAGGAGGCCATTGTAGAAGGCCAGGTAAGAGAAGGGGTGAGGGTGGACTGGGAAGGGGCAAAAAAAGACAGAGAAAAGAGGCTAGATCCAAGGAATACTGAGAGGTAGGATCTGACATGGTGGGTCAGGTGTGGGGTCAAGGACAGGGGGTGTCAAGGACAATTCCCCAGGATCTGACCTGCCTTCCAGGGGGACACTGAGGGCTAGCTCCTGGTCAGTGGCCATTAAGGCTAGATAAGGAGGAAGTGATGGGGACAGGCCAAGCTAGTTGCATGTGCTAGTTCCTTTGACCAAAATACAATCCCCCACCATCATAGTGTTTCCCATACTGTGTTTTGGTCACCTATCACTGACCTTGCTTCCCTGCTATGCTGAGGTTCCCCCAAAGGCAGAGCCCTTGACTTTAAACATTCCCATGCCTGATCCAGAAGGAACTCAGGGCGTGTATGTTGGATGCATGGGGGATCGTGAGTTTGGGGGTGGTGAGTCCTGGTGGAGGTATCAGTTTGGGGATCAGGCGGGACAGGTGAGAAGTCTGGGGTTGGTGGCTCACCAATGTCCCAGAGCAGCGGGTCATTGGCCTCCATCTCCCGGCGCCCGATGACATACCAAACGCAGGCCATCCAGTGGGCAAGGAGTGCAAAGACGGACATGAGCAGCGTGAGCACCACAGCGCTGCACTGTGAGTACCGCTCCAGCTTCTGCAGCAGGCGCAGCAGGCGCAGCAGCCGCACTGTCTTCAGCAGGTGCACCAGCGAGGTCTGCAGGGGTGAGGGCGGTGCCCCGGGGAGGTTGTCAGCAGGCACGCCTCCTCAGAGCCCTCACATAGCCCTGGGTCCCCTCCCAGGCCCTTCCCACCAGACTCCCTGGAGCCAGGCGAGGCTGCAAAAAGAAAAATATCCCTGGTGTCCCCAGAAAATAGCCAGGAAATGTGGTGGGGAAAGAATAATACTATTCATAGTTAGCCACTAGGTAAGGACTTCCTGTATACGCCAGGCACCGTGCTAAGCATTTGTAGTTCTCATTAAAAAAAAAAAAAAAAAAAAAAAAAAAAAAAGTGTGCTTTTGATTCGATTATCATTGTTCCCAATTTGCTGATGAATAAACTAAGGCCCAGAGAGGCTAATGATTTGTTCAATGTCACAGACTGAGGAAAAAGGAGCTGGACTCAGATATGGGCTGACGGAAAGCAAAGTGGCATGGTTCAGAAGTCAGTCTGAATGATCTCTTCAAGAACCCTGCTCAGGGGCTGGGGTTGTGGCTCAGCGGTAGAGCGCTCGCCTAGCACATGCGCGGCCCGGGTTCGATCCTCAGCACCATGTAAAAACAAAGGCATTGTGTACAACTAAAACAAATAAATAAATATTAAAAAAAAAAAAAAAAAACCCTGCTCAAAGTTCCAGTGTCCTAGGCACCATCAACTGTGGGCAAGAGCTGGCTGTCACTGGTGGGTAATTGACACAGAGAAACATGGTGGGTAGGGAACAGGCAAGAAGTTTCAGGACTAGAAAAAGTTAGGGACCCTTCCCTCTGTGGATTAGCTGCAGATGACAAGGAGAGTGGGGACTGAGGGCGCCTGGACTCAACTAGAAGTGGATGTAGCCAGTGGCTCTTAGTAAGGGTCCTGTGAGCATTCACTAATACTACCCCAAGTGATATTATTATTATTATTATTTTAATATTTATTTATTTGCTTTAGTTGTACACAATGCATTTATTTTTATGTGGTGCTGAGGATCGAACCCGGGCCGCACACGTGCTAGGCGAGTGCTCTACCGCTGAGCCATATCCCAGCCCCATTATTATTTTTTTTAGCAGTATTGATGCTTGAACCCAGGGCCTTGCTGCGCTAGGTGAGTTCTCTACCACTGAACACCCAGACTCCTATTTTCATTATAATATTTAATACTTCAATCAGCTCTTCCAAATCTGGAGACGAGAAACAGGTGGGGGGCTCATTTTGTGGGTGAGTGCAGCTTGGCAGCTAGAGCTGGAGGCTCTGGGGATGTGATGTGAAGACCCTTACTGCCCCAGCAGGGGCCTCCAGGGGCATTCCCTAGAATCCTGGCCCTACACTGCTCCTGAACCACCTCCTGCCATTTTCTATAATTTTAGATGAAGGAATTGGAAAGGAGTTGGCCTTGGTTCCCTCATGTGAACCATGTGTTCTCCCCAGCCCCAAAGTTCCTGGCTCCAAATTTGAGTCCTTCAAGGGTACTCCCAGTCACCTGCCCCAATTCCTCATACCCTTAAGAGTCCTCCTCTCAATCTCCTCAAACTGGAATGTCCCTGGTCTAACTCTAAGTCTCTGGTTCTGTTGGTAACAACACCTCCTCTATTTCTACTTTCTCTCTCTCTCTCTCTCTCTCTCTCTCTCTCTCTCTCTCTCTCTCTCTCTCGTCCCTCAGCATTGATTCTCATCTCCCCTAAGCCACTCACTCAGGTACCCAGGTTACCTGGGAGGTGGGTATACCGGACTACTAGACTTGGAGTCTGAAGACCTGGTTCTAATCTCCTGCTTGCCACTGCTAACTGTGTGACCTCCAGCAAATCGCTTAACCTCTCTAAGTCTCTTTGTCAACACCTGGAGAAGACAGATAAGAGAACCTTTCCTGAAGAGTTACAGTGAGGCTCTCATTTGATGATGTGAGTCAAAGTAGCGAGCTATAAAGTGTTCCCGAAGGTACCTGAGAAAGGAGGACTGCGTGAGAGAAGGGCAGGGGCTCCTGCAGCTCTGGCTCTCCCCTAAGGACAGCCATCTGCCAGGCTGACACTGCCTGGTGGGCACAGAGGGGTGGGTGCATGCCTGGGGATGGGTAGGGAAGCCCTGTTCAGAATGGCCGGAGCCTTCGGGAGACTTACACACACACACACACACACACACACACACACACACACACACACACACGTGTGTAGGAGCATGCACACACACATGTGCACCACCAGGAGAAGAGGCCCACAGCCCGTTGGCGGCTAGTTAAATCCGGCTGCGTGTAGGTGGTTTCCTGCTATAGCTGAGTGCAGCAGGGAGAGCACACAGGGAAGCTGCTCCCCACCTCCCCTCGCAACAGCCAAGGGGGGCCTGGGGACACAGGGTGGGACTGCCTCACCTGGATCTGAGGAGACCTACTATCGGCCAACTGGGTGTATGCCAACCGCTTAGGGCATCTCCAGGCAGTCTCAGGTGAGGACCCAGGTCCTGGAATGCTGTGTCTCCAAAGCTACCCCATAGCCTCTACCTCCTGGGCTTGACTTACTGCACTCCCCCAACTGCTCTCTCTCTCCTCATCTCCTGCCAGCCAAATCCTACTCACCATTTAAGGCCTAGCTCTGCCCCCACCTCCCTCAGGAAATGTGCCTTCCCAGATCACCCCAGCCTCTGCCCAGTGGGTGCTCCTGCCTCCTGGGCTCTGGCCGGCTTTCAGATCATGTTTGCACAGGCAGGCGCATGTTCCATCCTGGATCTCCAAGGTCAGCCCAGCTCCCATGCAGCAATCCCTGGCCCCCATCTTCTACTCCCATTCACCTCTTCTGTCCCTGATGTACCCCTCACCCACACAGAGACTTGGAGGCTAAATCCTTGTCCCTTTTCCCCACAGTGACCATGCCCCACATAGTGCTTTGCAGACAGCTAAATGCTCATCATTTGTTTGTTAAATAAAAAATGTGAAAAGTACCACTCATCTGGCATCAGACCAATGCCGCCTTGGTAGCCATAGTTAGCTTTTCATTTGTCTCAGCTTCCCTCAAAGATTGTGAGCTGAGCTCTCCAAAAGCACAGACCCTCTCAGATCCTTTCCAGTACCCAGCCCAGTACCTATAGCAGGTGGCCAATGAACGTTTGCAGATGGGTTGATGGGCTTTGTGGTTGATGCTCTAATGGGAGATGCTATGCAGAAGTTCAGAGTCTAGGGCACATTGTGGGATGGGGGTCACTCACCACGGTGATATTGAAGACATAAAGCAGGTCAAAGGGCAGAGCGGCGATAAGATCCACAAAGAACCAGGTGGCTAGGTAGTGGAGGCCAATGGAACGAGGAGCAGAGATCACCTGGCCAGATTGGGACACATAGGTGGTACGGAAGTTCAGGATGATATCTGAGGGTGCAAGAGGTTGTTACAAAGCAGCCTTGCCCTGAAAAATCAGGCCAAAGGATCAAGGATCTGGGGAAGCTGGGCATGAGCCTTGGAGAACCCAGTATGGAGGAGGAAGCAGGAATGGAGAAAGATTGGGCTTTGGCTGGGCCTTAGGGAGGCTAGGTCACAAGGCTAAAGGCTAACAGGGGCAGGGCACATAAGCCAATGAAAGACTCAGAAAGGGATAGGTCTGGGTCCTGCAGGCCCATGATGGAGGGAGGCTTGGCTGAATGGGTCCCCACAGCCCACCCTCCAGAACAGAAGGGCAGGGGGCTGACCCAGGATGAAGAGCATCTCCACAGCAATGTCACTGACAAGGGTGTGTCGTGAAGTGATGGGAGTATCGTCATCGCCCGAGAAGCAGACATTGTAGGGGACAGTGACCGCAACGTAGAAGGTGGCAAGGAGGATGAGACCATCCCAGACAGCCTTGGGGACGCTGTAGTGGAGGAGGAGGCAGCGGGAGCCCCCCACGGAGGCCACCTTGTACTCAGGCACTGATGGCTTTGGCTCAAACACGTTCTAAAGGGAGAGAGGTGGCAGTTAGGGACTCTTGGGGGGAAAAAAGAGCCAAGGCTGGGGGAAGGGCGGGGATGGGGATGGGGTAAGGGCAATGGTGGGTAATGCAAGGGCAACCGTGAGAGTCTGAGATACAATGTGTTGGAGAGGGGTTCTGAGGCTAGCACCTGACATTTCCTTCTCTCCGCTAAGCTACTGCCCAGACCCCCTTTTTAACCAGTCATATTTATGGGGAGTATCTATAAGGATTGACCCTCACCCCACTTGAGAAGGAGGTTATGACAAATCAGACATGAGCCCTAGCTTGAGGGGTCATTAATTCTCCTTTACATTCCTCCTGGGTTCTGGGGTCCTGGTGAGTGATGGGCATGTCCTGGGGGAGGGGAGGCTAGCACCACCCACCACACTCCCTGGAGCCCTAACAGACTACAGAGAGGAGATTCCATCCCCTAGCTTTATCAGGATCTTTGGAGGTATGGCAAGATGCCATACCCACAATAATGGGGGCTTTCTCCCTAGGACCACAGCAGCTTGTGATCTTAACCATCTCCCCACCACCCAGCCCAGTGATATAACCTCATTGTTCAGGGTTAGATAATGTAATGAATGCTAGAGCCTCATCCCTGTCACATTACCCAAGCAATGTCAGTCACCTAAGGAAGTTAGGAGGTGTGGGGGACTATGGGATGGAGCAGAGGGTAGTACAAGGGAAGTGGGTGGACAGAGGAATGAGCCAATGGAGGGAGACTGCAGGCAGAGAAATGGGGAGACAGTAGCAAGGAATCAAGGCTGGATGACTTGGGAAATGTTGGATGGGGATGGGACTCACATTATTGGCCTTCATGCTTCCCTGGCCCCGGCGACCAAGGTGACCAGTCAGTCGGTGTAGGACAGTTCGGTTCTGCCTCCTGGTGGACCGAAGTTTTGAGCTGGCTCCCCTCCTACCAAGGGAGTTTTCTGTCGGGAAGAAGGGCATGGAGTTAGGTTGGGACACATCTCAGGATGCTGTGTGGGAGAGGTCTTGTGTGACCTTAGGCAAGGACTTCATGCCTCCTGCCCAGGCTTGTAGTTACCATGATTACTGTCCCCATGGGCTCCTGGAGGGCCAAGTCCTGGGCCTCCACTTTGAGTGATGTCCTTGAAAGAAAAGAGGAACAGCACAACTTCCCCCATCTCATTCTTGATGGGCATCATGTCCAGGAGACACCAAAAGGCTGAGCCTGTGGGCATGGAGAGAGGGAGGGAGGAGTGAGTAGCCTCATACCACATCTTTCTCTCTGGTCCCCTTTATTTGCTGGACATAGTCAAAGGCCTTAGCAAAGGTAAACCTTTAGAGGTTTACCTTCCTTTTGGAAGCTGGAAGGGACCCCAGAGATTTTTTTTTTTAATCCCAGAGATTTTGTTAGCTAATTTTTTCATATTCCAGATGGGGAAACAAGGCCCAGAGAGTGTAAGGAATGCACTCAGTCCCATAGTCAGCTTGTGACAGTATGAGGAGAGCACCTAGGTGTCTACTGTGCCCAGTGCACTCTGGATGAGGTCTGAGCAGGGCTGCAGGGCTGGTTGGGCCTCTCACCATCCTTTCTGTAGAAGCAGATTTCAGCTCGGTGCTCCTGGTGGCCCTCCAGGGCTTTGTGCAACCGCTGCAGGGCTGGCTCACTGGTCTCCGGGCCATAGAGGAACCGGCAGCTGCAGGTTTTCTGCATGACCTCAGTACGGGCGTAGCCTGTGAGTTCACAGAAGCCGTCGGAGCAGTAGACGATGGGAAAGCCTCGTGGACCCTGTGCGTTAGCCAGGAGGAAGTTGCTGTCTGTGGAAGGTAAAGGTCAAGGTAAGTCTGGGCCAGGAGAAGAGCTAACTTCCGATGGGCAGCAGTTCCCCCAAGTTGTGGCCAGGGGTCACTGAGCCAGCTTCCTGGGCTTCCATGTGGTTCCTGATCTCCCTTTGGGATATTCTGAAATAAGGACAAGAGATAGATCGAAGAGATTAAAAACTCAAGCCTTAGCCAGGCGCGGTGGCGCACGCCTGTGATCCCAGCACTTTGGGAGGCTGAGGCAGGAGGATTGTGAGTTCAAAGCCAGCCTCAGCAATGGCGAGGCACTTAGCAACTCAGTGAGACCCTGTCTCTAAATAAAATACAAAAAAGGGCTGGGGATGTGGCCCAGTGGTTGAGTGCCCCTGAGTTCAATCCCTGATACCACAAAAAAAAAAAAAAAAAAAAAAAAACTCAAGCCTAGAAATGAGGCAGGGATACTGGAAGGTTGGAGAAGAAATCCCAAGAGGCCATGTGGTCCATGCCCCCTGCCTTCAAGCTGGTGAGCTGCAACTGTAGAAGGCAGCTTAGCATGGTGCGTAAGAGTGTGGACTACCTTCCCTGCCACTTACTGACTGTGACCTAGGTTACATTTCCTGTGCCTCAGTTTTCTTATATGCAAAGTGGGGCACAATGTACCTTCCCTACATGGTTGTTGTGAGTTATATCAATTAACTTGGGGAGGACATGCCTTGGCATTTAGTAAATGCTACTGTGAGAAGGTAAAATGATTCCCCCACATTCGCTCAGCTTTGGAAGGACATCCATAGCCACCATCCTGTTATTCTATTATAGGGATCAGGGCAAAGATTCTGACGACATCACACCCTTTTATTGTTAGGAACCCAAAAGGCAGAAAATTTCCAAACTCATAAATTTCTTTAGTGTGGGGGTAAGACAGTGATGAGAAGTGTCCTCATTCCTGTCTTCCAGGAAAGGCCCACTTTTAAGCATTCCTTTAGCTATTTTCAGGGAATCTGCCCCCACTGCTCAAAGTCAGACTGGAGAGGGCATTGAGAGTGGCATTCCAGCAACCCCCAGTAGCAGAACCTGAGCTGGCCCCCTCCTGCTCCAATGGGTGGGAGGTTGTGGGTCATCCAGGGACACATTCATTTGAGGGATGGGGCCTAAGACACAGCTAGTTCTGGGGCCTTAGGAAAGGTGACTTTCAGGGGGTGGGATGGCTGACGGGGACACTGAGGGTGCCTGGGAGGCACTGGGCCCTGGGCGCAGCCTCCTTCTTCCATCCCAGGGCCTGTTGCCTCGGTGATGGGCGCTATGGAAACAAGGAAGGTGTGAGTGGGGGGAGGCGGGTAGGGCACTGGCGGCTCGATTTCCGCCCTCGGGTACCGTTCCGCCACCTTCCTGATCCAGGCCAGGGTTCCTGAGGTGGGCAGGGGGAGATTTCTGGGCTTCATCAGAGTAAGGAGAAGGAATGGTGGGAGAAGAGGCCTGGAAGTAGTTGTGTGGCTGTCCAAGGTGCTGAACCTGGGACCCGAGCTTGGGTGGGCGAGCTGGGAGTTCCCTCCGTCGCAAGGACCGCCCCCTCCTGCCTCACCCACCTCAAACACAAACGCCCCACGATTTGGAGGCGTGTGACCTTAATCCATGCTAGGTCCTGCCGAAGTCTGATCTTTTTTTCCTTTTTTTTCTGGGGTAAAAAGGAGCTGGAATCGTCTAGGAGTCGCCTGGCCACTTCATCTCACCTCCAGGTCTCAGATACCCCCTATACACGCCCCCAAGCACAGCTCTGCCCGGAAGTAGATGATTCTCAAATCCCCTCTCAGTTTTGCCGCACGTAGAGCCTCTGGTGTCTCCAGTCACACCCCCTAACCTTGACCCTCCCATCTTCCCTGAGCTCTTGGCCGTTTCCCCTCCTCCCCTCGAAGGGCGCTCCGCGCCCTGTTTCTTTACCACGGCTTCGGTAGTCCCTCGACCCTTAACTCCATTCTCTCTCCTCGATTTCACCACATCCAGGAGACCTGACCTGGCCCTAAGGATACTTGGCCCCCAGCTTGAACCTCCAGCCGCAACCTCCGCCCCACTCACGCGTGCCGTCAAAGCGGGTGGCGATGGTGTCCAGGAAGGTATTTTGCGGGGCCAGCAACCCCTTCATGACCGGCATGGCCTCGGGGCGAGGGTTCGAGGCGCTGCGCCGGAGAGCGATCAGCGCGGCCGGGCCGGAGGGGGCGCGCTGCCGGCGGGACCTGGGCACCCCATGCGCCCGCCTGCCTCCTTCCCTCCCTCTCGGCGCCGCTGCCGCAGCAGCCGCCTCTCTGCTCAGAACCCAGTAGCTCTGAGCTTCGCTCGGCGCCGCCTCGGTGCCCCCCCCCCACCTCCCTGCGGGTCAGGTTCTTTCCCCTGGGCTCGGCCCGCTCCCGCCACGTGCCCCACACGGGGAGGGGCCGCCAGCGATACCAGCACCCCTCCTCCCAGAGGGGAGCGGCCCACGCGTGTCTCTCGGGGGAAAGAATTGGAGACACGCCCACCGGGAGGGGAGGCCAGAAGTGGTGGGGCAGGGCTTGGTTGGCAGATACGCCCTCCTGCCATGGTGGCCACGCCCCCACGCGTGGTTCCCTGGCTGTTCCTGTGGCTCCACCCCATGGGTTTCCCCCGCGTGCTGCCCACGCTGGAACTGGTATCTGATACACAGTGCCGCCTGCCGGAGTTGGGATATTTCACAGCATTCCCCATGCGCTCCAGTGTCGGATACCAAGAGTTAAGCGGCTAGTTTTGTGGATGGGAATACACAGGGGATGATTGGGAACCACTCCTAGAAAGCGCAGGTAGCTCTTGCCTCCTGCCTCATTTTGCGTAGAGGACCCTGTCAAACTCTATTTCTGAGCACAGCGGGCTGTAATGAAAAGAGTTTTGGAGTCTACCACATAGAATCCTAGCTCTGGACACTAATTGTGTGATAGCCTTTCAGAGACTCGCTTTCCTCATCCGTAAAATAGCACTCATGGGGCTGGCGATATAGCTACAGTTTGTAGAGTGCCTGTCTCACATGCACAAGGCCCAGGGTTCAATCCCCAGCACCACACACACACAAAAATGGAGCTCATAATTCTTACCTTTTGCAGTTATTGTGAGCATTTTATAGCTTAATGCCTATCATTGGCACAAAATAAGTGTCTTGAAGGGGGACTGCCTCTTGTTCTCCCTCGTCTTATGGTCCTAATTCAACCCACTTTCCTGTGCTGCCTTTCAGGTGGAAGAGAGTCTGGGAGGCAAGTTAGGGACAGCCAAAGGTAGTTTTGAAGTGTAGAACAGTCATGGTTTGCAAATCTTTTTTTCACAGGTGAAAAAAACAAACAAACAAACAAACCTTTTTTTCTTTCTTTAGTGCTAGGGCCTATGCACATTCTAGGCAAGCACTCTACCATTGAACTACATCTCCAGCGCATGAATTAGAGTCTCTAATCTTTTCCAAGAGGACTCAGTATAGCCACAAGAGAAAACTAGAAGAAACAGACACAAAACTTTCTCATTACCTAAGCAGAAAATTATTGGAGCAGCAGAGTTCTATGGCTGAGTGTGGTTGCTTCCTGGGACAAAACAGCTTAAGTAAGAATGGGAACCTTGATGGGCAATTGGGCAGGTTAAATGCCTCCCTCTAGTCCTCTTGGAGGATTTAAGTTGGGCATTATCTGGGATGTTAGATTGTTAAAAAGTATCACATGTTAGCCGGGCGCGGTGGCGCACGCCTGTAATCCCAGCACTTTGGGTGCCTGAGGCAGGAGGATCGCGAGTTCAAAGCCAGCCTCAGCAATGGCGAGGCACTTAGCAACTCAGTGAGACCCTGTCTCTAAATAAAATACAAAAAAGGGCTGGGGATGTGGCCCAGTGGTCAAGTGCCCCTGAGTTCAATCCCCGGTACCACAAAAAAAAAAAAAAAAAAAAAAAAAATCACATCTTTTTGTCTCTGCTTTTGAATGTCATAATAGTTTCCTGGCTGCCATAACAAGTTACTACAAAGCAGGTGGTTTAAACAACAGAAATCTATTGCCTCACAGTTCTGGAGGCTAGATGTAGAACCAAGATCAAGGTGAAGATGGGGTTGATTTTCTCCAAAGGCTGTAAGGACGAATCTGTTGCATGCCTCTCCCCTAGCTACTGGCAATCTTTGGTGTTACATAGCTTGTAGATGCATCCCCCCAATCTCTACTTTCATGTTAACCTGGGTGCTCTCTGTGTGCATTTCTGTGTCCAAATTTCCCCTTTTATAGGAACACCACTTATAGTGAATTGGAGGTTCATCCGATTCTCATATGACCTCATCTTAACTGATTACATCTGCAAGGAACCCTGATTCCAAATAATGTCACATTCTGAATGCTAGGGGTTAGGACTTAAACATGTTAATTTTGGGGAAATGGGAATCTTTGGCTAGAGTTGCAGGAAAACCTTGCCCCACCTCTGTTTCAAAACTTTTTATGACTTCCATTACTGCAGAATAAAGCTCAAAGCCTGATGATTTGTGAGAGCCTTCACAATCCAGGCTGCATGAACTTATCCACCTCCCTTCTGATCTGTCACTGCTTTTCACACTCTATCCCGTGCAGCCTCTATGGAAGATTCAATGTTGAAGCTCATATGCCTTCCCTTTGGGGCAGACTCTAGTCCCACCGGTACCATCTGGATTCCGTTCTCCTGTGCAGCCTTCTTTGCTTTCCCACTCCTCCTGGGTGTCTCTCCTAGGAGCTGCCTTGTCTTTTTCTTTCTTTTCTTTTCTTTTTTTTTTTTTTTCTGTTTAGTTGTAGATGGACACAATACCTTTATTTTACTTATTTATTTTTATGTGGTGCTGAGGATCGAACCCAGTGCCTCATACGTGCAAGGCAAGCGCTCTGCCACTGAGCCACGATCCCAGCTCCTTCCTCCTCTCGCCCCCCTCCTCCGCCCCGCCCTTGTCTTTACAATACACAAGATACTCTCCCGCCCCCTGGAGGGCTGGACGTGACACAGGAACAGAGACCAGTCACTTGAACGGACTCATCTTTATTGCCGTTTTTTCTAGAGGCTGACACTGGAGAACAGAGGGGAAAGAATGGGACCAGGACAGGGACCCAAAAAGGGCTCAGACTCCAGACGGTCCCCTGGGAGCAGCGGCTGCGGCGACTGAGGTAGGACAGCGGCGCTCGGGACAGGGACGCAGCGATGGCTCTGAGCCTGCGCGGCGGCCCATGGTCAAGATGCCCGCTGCGTGGTTGCCGCTGGCCTGCAGGAGGCGCTGCAGCCGGCCCTGGAGGCCCGGGGCCCCTGGCCGTCGCTTGCCCAGCGTGAGGATGCCAGCCGCGTGATTGCCAGCGCCGTGCAGCAGCTCGTAGAGACGGCAGGAGCAAGTCTTCTGGCGACAGCAGTCGGGCAGCGGCTGCGCGACCGCCCCAGGCGACAGCAGCGCGGGTGGCAGCAGCAGCAGTAGCACTAGAGACACGGCGGCCCAAGAGACCTGGGGAGATGGAGACAGCGTGCTGAGGGTCTTCCCTCCAGGTCCACAATCACCCCTCACACCCAGGCCCTTCCCAGCTTGATTTGGGTCTGCTCCTGGCCTGTCCTGGTTCCTCGCTGTCCCTTAGTTTTCCTGTCAGTGTGCCCTGGCTGTCTAAACTGGCTCCTTTGCCAGCTCATCCTGCGAAAACCAGGATGATGAGCATTTCCTCTGGAGCTGGCCTGGTGAGAATGAATCTCCAAAGTTTACCACCTGAAGACACACATTTCTATCTGCACAAGAAGTTGTATACTTGGAGAAAACAGAGGCCCTATTTAGTGTCACTCCCCTCCCCCAACGCACACATTTTGCCCCAAGGTAAACATGTGGAAACTGGGGACTGGCAGGACTCTAAGCTGTTGTGTCCTCCATGGGCTCCCTTGCAGGAGAAATTGACCACCATGGCATTGGACTAGCTTCCCACCCTCTTCCGACAAGGCTTCCTCACTTGTAAACTGGATAGTAGATAATTCCTATTATGCAGGGCTGGGGGGTATGACAAGATGACAGGTGCAAACCCAGCACCTGACACATAGTAGGTGGTCAATAAACATGAGCTCTTAGGACACAGGAAATGACCCAGTGACAACTCAGGCAGATTTACTTCTAAGAATCTCCTGCCTCAGAGCCCCCATAGACAAGATCAAGAGTGAAGACACCTTTGGTCTTTCCTACAGCCCTTTGAGTAAGCACTTTCCTTGCCTCCCTGGTACAGTGAGTCACCCCTCTTCCCTAGGTCTTTACCTTTGTGGAGGGAAGATTCATGGTGTCTGGAGCTCTACGTGGGGGTCGTCTGGAAAGGAGGTGTCTGTAGTGCCGTGGTCCAAGTAGCCAGGAATCTTGAGGCTGTCAACTGAGACCTGCTACCAGGGGCATGGGGTTTATAGTGCTCTGAGGTGGCAGGCAAGGGATCAGCACTTGCGTCCACTCTGGGGCTAGACAAAGGCGAATCTAAGATTAGCATCGGGCAGGGGGGCCGTCTCCAGGCTGGGCCCAAGGAATGGCCGCTGAGGCGTGCATTCAGAGGCCAGAGCTGGATCACTGTGCCACTGGTCTCCCCTTGCCTGTCTGCCTGCTCCCTGGTGATGGGGTGGTCTCCGGGCACTAATTAGGCCACCTTGCACCCAGGAATCTGAGTGCACAAAAGAGGCCTTGGCTGGGGTGCTGGCCTGGGACAATGGGGGAGGGGACAGCTGCTAATTAAGAGGCAGTGGTGAGACCCACTATCCACCATGTGTTGGGGAGGGCAGTCACAGCAGGCTTCTCCCCACATTACTTCGTGTCACTGGGATCTGTCAGGCTCCAGGGCCTTCTTCCTCCATGGAAACGGTTCCTGAGCTGTCCCTTCCCACCCCCCCAGCTCTCCTTCCCTTCTGCCCCTTCCACCAGCCTCCGCAATGGAAAACCTTGGAGACTTATGGTGGGCAGTAGGAGGAAAGGAAGCCAAGTCTAGTTTCTGCCAGAAGCTGGTAGAAAGCTTCTTCCTCCCTTGCTGTCTTCTGGGCCAGGTAGCCCGGAGGGAAGGGATGTTGTCCCTCCATCTCGAGGGAGTGAGCCCGCATGGGCTGAAGGATGTGACCACCTCCAGGCAGAAGCTTCTGTCATTCAGGGCATTGTTATTGAGCTTCTGCTCTGGGTTGGGCCCTGTGTGGACACAGAAGCAACTGTGCGCCTAGGACATGGCCCTGTTTTTAAGGAGTGTATAAGTCCAGGTGGGGTAGCAGTCTGAGTATGAGGATGATTCCGTAGGAGGAAGGACCACCGCAGCTGTCAGTAAAGTTGGGCCAATCCCTTCCACCTGGGTGGCGTAGGGGTCCTTGAAGGCCTTGAATGAAAAACAGACTCCCATCAGGTAGGTGGGGGAGAAGGGACGATGTGAGCAAGCACCTGGAGGTGACAGTGCTTCCCCCAGTCCAGGCTTTCTCTTGAGCAAGGGGAGAGAGGCAGCTGGACAAGTAAGAGCCTGGGTCAAGGGTCTTAGAGACAAGCTGATTGGTATTCCGTCTGTGGGTGATGGGGATCCACCAAGGAAGAATTTATCAGGAGTAATAATGTGGGGGCTGGTTGGGTAGGAGGAGGGCCTGCCTCTAGGAGCATGGGATTTAGAAGCAATTCAGAGGCAGAATTAGAAACTGGGTGGCTGATCCACAGCAGTGGTGCTCTTCCTGAGGAGGAGCTGCAGGGCCTAGGGCAAGTCTCCCAGCCTCAGGAGGCTGCTTCCCTGTTGCTGTGGACACTAAACCCAGATGACTCTGGGGTTGCCCCCCTACCATGAGACTTTGTGATTTGAATTATAGCTCCCCCTTGCCCACCATGGAAGTGATTTGTGGGTGCTGGACCAGGAAAGGGACCGGTGATAAGGCATGGTAGGGGAAGTTGGGAACAGCTCCTCCACCTTTAGATTGGGGCAGTGGCAGAGGGCAGGGCAAGAGAGGGCTCTGTCTGCTAGGTTGTCCTAGGCTGTGGTGGGAGTCCCTGAAGGCTCCTGTGTCACACTCTTGGCGCCTAATCCAGCTTGGAGCAAAGAGTAGGGGGAAAGCCTGGAGCTCAGAGCAGAAAGGGGACTAGCTGCAGAGCAGCTGGTAGGCTGTTGTAGGAGCAGCGTGAAGGGACCCCTATACAGTTTCCCCAAAGCAGACCAGAGTCAAGAATCTGGGTGTGAAAGGTTTATTTGGGAGAAAATCCAGCCTGCAAAATGAGGGAGTAGGGAAGAAGAAGAACTGAGAGCCAACATCAGGGAATTGGTTATTGCTGTGAATGACAGGGGCACCACCTGGAAGGTGAACCCCAAGAGAGCAAAATTGTCCCACTTAGGGACAATGGTGCTGAGGTCTTAATTCATCAATCCCTGTTACTCCTGGGGCCATGACCCCACCCCCCATACCTTCAGTCCACCCAGTGCACTAGTCAGGCCCAGGTCTGTAGCCAGAGAGCACTGTCAGGCTGAGACTCAGAAAGCACTGATGAGTATGGGAACTCTCCAGAAGTGTCCTCCAGGGTGGGCCCAGAGGGCTATGGGCAGGGGTCTCTGCTATACCCCTCAAACCTGTACTTCAGAGCTGGTCAACTAGGCCAAGGTCTTTCTAAGGCCCAGCAGCTCTGATGAGCCAATGGCAGGTGAAGGTCTCTGACCAAGGAGACCCCAGAGGAAAGAGCAAGGCAACCTCCGAGGGGAGCCAGGCAGTATAGGTGAGCCTTGGCTAGGACACCACCCTCCTCTGTAGGAACTGGGCCAGGTGCCTGTGCCTAAGGACCCGGGGCATCTCAGGAGGAAAGGAGGATGAGGGACAGGCAGCAAGTGTTGTCCGGAGTGCTCTGAAGGCCCCCTGTCCCACCAGGTGGACTCTGGCAGGGCCCACACTGCCCCGGAACCGCAGGGACTTGTAGTGAGGGGAGGCTTCCTGAAGACAGTGGTCAAGCTGGGGGCAGAATGGCCTGAGTGAGGCTGGTGTGTGGCCGCAAGGGTGTGTATGGATGTGCATGACTGCACCTGTGTGTGTGTGTGTGTGTGTGTGTGTGTGTGTGTGTGTGTGTTTTGAGTTTAGCGTGTGCCAAGTGTGTTGTGGGACCCATCCCTCCCCCCCCAGAGCTCCAGAAGGAGCTTCTCCTCCCCTGCCGCCCTCTCCCCACCATCCCCTGTCTCCATGGCACCCTGGGGCCGGCAGTCAGACCCCACCCCTGTCTCTTTTACCTTGTCTCGATTCTCCTCCGACAGGTTCCTCAGCCCCCTCAGCTCCACAAACACCTCATAGTGCGGAGCAGAGCCCTCAGAGGAATCTGTGGACAAACCCCACATGCACACACGCTGCCTGAGAATAGGGCGCTTCCAAAGCCAACGCCCTCTGCTCCATCTGTTCTTTCACATTCTGAGGTTCATGGGGGAAAGAAGAGTTTCTTGGGTAGGGAATGGGGTCAATGGAGGGAAACCTAGAGCCTAACTGTAAATAGAAGACAGACCAGGAAAGAAAATGGGTGGAACCTACAGCAGGAAGGAGGGGAGTTAGATATGGAGAGGGACTTTTGTCAGGCATGGCAGAGGAGGCTGAGTCTTATCTCCTTCTTAGAGGTCTCCTGGCAGGGTAGGTGTGGGTTGCGGGGACAGTCAACTCAAGAATGGGAAGCAGTAGCTGATGGAGACGCTTACCCAGAATGCTGCTCTCCACACAGATATGGTCCAACAGCTTGGCCCCTGGCCACTGGCCCACTGCCTGGCCCAGGGCCTCAGAGAACACATTCTCTCCAGTAACTTCTCCTCGAACACTCAGGGCCTGGCCCAGCCTGGGGAGGAGGAAGGCAGAGGCAGTGGAGCCCAGGTCACAAGGACAACCCCTCAACTCTCCTGGGGTCACCTACCTGTAGATGAACCTGACGATCGGACACTGATTATAGGCACCAACCACTTGTACCACATCACCCACGCGGCACCTGATGGGGTGGGATTGGGAGGGAGGGTGAGCTCATGGCCCTGTCCCCAGCAGAGTGTTAATGAAGGCATCAGAGAGCCTGAGGCAGCAGCAGCTGGGTGGTCACCTGGCAAGCCTGACGTGGTCAGTCAGCACCAGCTCATACTCCTTGTCCCTTTGGGCGTCAGCCAGAAGGAGAGTGGAGGGGGCCTCCTCTTGGGCTCCTTCCTCAACTGGAAGCAGCTCAATAAAAGGGAGTCCAGGGGGAAGCAGGTAGAGCCCCCGGGGCTGCTCTGGCCATAGATTTAGGCCCACCACCGCTGTGGGGAGCGAAAGCAGCTTCCTTGTCGTCTGGTGGTGCCTTACCCTGGGACCCAGGCCCTAATCCTCTGAGCTGCTAACCTTTCACCCATCATTCCTGTCCCCCACCCCCACCCCGGGCTCAGGCTGCTGCCTGTTAGGCCCTAACTAGACGAGGCAGAGTGTGCAGTAGCTCTGCAGGCAGCTGAGCTGGAGGACACACGGGTGCGTGGTCAGTAAGGGCAAGACTCCCGCCTCGGGGAGCCTTAGTGTTTCCATCAGTAAGGTGGAGCTGCTGATCCCCTCTGCACAGGGTGTTGGGGAGGATTAAAGGGATGAGCACGTGGGCCTCATACATGGCAGCTAGCTGCCTGGCCTCTGCCCCTGCCCCCACCTCACTGCCCTTGCATCCAGCTGACCTCCAGAAGCAGCGTAAGCAGGAGAGAAGAAGGCTAGCCCTTGGCACCACAAGGCCCCAAGGGCAGCCACAGCCTCAGCCTGGCCTCCTGCGTCCAGAGTTACCACCACCTGCAGCTTTGGCCAGAGCCGAAGGGCCAGTCCTCGGGGTCCCTGCTCTAGAGCCTCCTGTAGCTCAGCTGCCCGACTGGGGAGAGGCACTCCTGAGGTCCCAGTAGCTATCGCCTCAGCCAGCTCTTCACCACCAGCTTCCAGGGCCAGGAAGACATCCAGGAGCTCAGCTGCTGTTCCGGCCTCCAGTGCCTTCAGCCCTGGGGACCTCAATGCTTCCAGCAGCAGGGCCCCAGGGTCCTTGGTTCTGGCGGGGCTCACCTGGTCCAGGATATGCCCAGGCCAGGGGAGGGGACTGGGCCATGGGGACGTAGGGGTTACACGGGCAGTGCCTCCTGGAGCCAGCACTTCTGGGTAGGCCTTGTTTAGGGCTACCAGACCCAGCAAAGTGGCCTGGAGGGAGAGAAAAGAGGCTGTCAGCTCGGCCACAGAGCCAGACCCTGAGCCACAGTTTGGGCATTCTTTGCCTAAAATGATGGGAGGGTTTGGCTGAAAGTAGGGGTTTCTGTGGGGTGGGCTCTGGCCATCCCAGTTTACCTGCAGAGAGGCCTCCCCGTGGTACTGGTTTGAGGTAGGGGGCAGGAGCTGCCCGCCATTTTCTTCCTCCTGAGCCTGGCTGACCTTGGTCAGAGGGAGATGATTCCGGAAGATGCTCATATCTGTACCTCCAAAGACATCAGAAACTCCTCAGGAAGCTACAGTTTCCCAGGAGTTTCAAGAAAGATTGTTGAGGGGCTGGGGTTGTGGCTCAGCGGTAGAGTGCTCGCCTAGCACGTGCACGGCTCGGGTTCGACTCTCAGCACCACGTAAGAATAAAGGCATTGTGTACAACTAAAGCAAATAAATAAATATTAAAGAAAGAAAGAAAGATTGTTGAGACCCAGGAATAGGTCTGGGGAGAGGACCAACATATAAGGCCCAGGATGGGAAAACCCATCCTGAACTAGAAAGCCAATCCTAGGGCCTGGTCAGGTCTCCAGGCCGAGCTACACATGGGCAGTGTGTTGGGGACAGGAGAGGGGGCTTCAGGTTCTGGAATATGACCATCCTGTGGGGTTTCTTTCTATTTGGGTCACCTCCCAAGACCCTGTGAAACACACCTGTGCACCCCTTGGGGGGACAGAGGGGACCCTGGGCTCTCTGCAGACACCACATCAGGGCCTGCTGCTGGCTCTGGCCCATGTGCAGTGTGTTACGTTCCAGCCTCTGCTGCTGCCAGGTGGCTGCCCAGCACAGGACCCTCCATGCTACACAGTGCTGGAGGCTGGCAAGCCAGGTCAGGCTAGCATCCTGGGACCTCTGTCCCCGCATAGCCAATGGGGGCAGCAGCAGCAGCAGGAACAGTGGGAGGAGCAGGAACAGCAGCGGCAGCAGCAGCAGCCACAGCAGCATCTCCAAGCAGCTCCTGGGAGGAGAAAGGTACTCAAGTATGGGGGCATAAGGAGAGAGCCATTCTTTCCCCACACGCTACTGCACACAGGAAAACCCAGGGAAAAGGAAGTTTGGAAAAGGAAGTTTGGAAAGAAGCCAGGACCAGGTCCAGCAGGTGATGCAAAGAAGAGACCACCAAAGCTTTGGAGTTTCACTGACCTGAGTTCAGATCCTGCCTCTGCCGCTTGCTAGCTGTGTGGCCCCGGGTAATCCAGCTAGCTGCTCTGAGCTCACTTCCTTATCTGTATGGGGGGAAAAATAATATCTCCCTCAGAAGGGACAGAGAGGGCTGGGCCCAGGGCCTGGCACATAATGGCTGCTTAGAGTGGCTTTGCTTTCTCTCAGGATCCTCCCTGTCCAGCTCCACGTCCCTCTTGAGCCCTCGATTGTGGGTCCACACCCAGGTGTACCTGTCACCACTCACTTCTGCCCACTCCCAGCACCCCAGGCCCCTCAGTGTCTCTTGCTAGACAGACTTCCGTACATCCAGCTAGAAAGATGGAGCTATGGCTTTAAAGGGCTGGGCCCTGATGGCGAAATCCGCTCAGGGCAGGGAGGAGTAGGGGGGTGCTCTTAAAGGGACAGGTCACCTAAGAGACGGTTGGGTGCTGGCTCAGGCTGGCAGACCAGGGAGTTAAGGCCAGAGTAGCATGATCCTCAAATTTGTGGGGGTGAAGGAAAAGAAAGCTGAGTGTGGAAAAGCGCACCATTAAACAGCTTGAGCTGTGAGTGAGGCACGCTCCCTCCGGGAGCAGGTTCAAACTTGGGAACTGTTAAAAACCCAAATCTTCTCCCCCTGCAGAAATCCTCTCCAAAAAATTAGTCAAGACAGAAAACACTTTTATTATTGAATAAGCATTAAGCCAGAATGTGATGTGTGTCATAGGCAATCTGTTAAGAAATTGCAAAGATGGAAGGAATTCTCCTTTTCTATTGACAAGTGAATAACAACTAGTCCTTAAGTAAGACAACTTGACAGCACTATTGGTTACATATAGTTCATCCAGAGTTTACCTGGTAATTGGGGTTGTGTTAGCTTATTGGCTTTATCTCAAAGATAAACATACTTCCTTTATGATAGGATGTAACTTTTCAACGTGGAGCAAGGCCATTCTCAAAAGTGGACCTCCTACTCTCCTGTGTTCAAGTTGGAGAAGCCAAATTTCCTTTGGTCCATGTTAAACCCTCCCTCCACTTGTACTATTGACTTAGACCCCCAAAATACCCTGCTTCCAACCCTTCACCTCCAGGTTGCTGAGAATCCCGCTTTTCTTCCCTGCTGAGTCTCTTTATTTTTTAGTTTTTGGTACCAGGGATTGAATCTAGGGGTGCTTAACCACTGAGCCACATCCCCATCACTTTTTAATTTTTTTAAAAATTTTGAGACAGAGTCTCGCTAAGTTGCTTAGAGCTTCTTTAAGTTGCTGAGGCTGGATTTGAACTTGTGATCCTCCTGCCTCAGGATCTGGAGTTCCTAGGATTGCAGGCATGTGCCTCCACCCAGCTGACTGAGTCTCTTTTTTTTGTGTGTGTGGTACTGGGGATTGAACTCAGGGGCACTCGACCACTGGGCCACATCCCCAACCCTTTTTTTTTTTTTGTATTTTATTTAGAGACAGGGTCTCACTGAGTTGCTAAGTGCCTCACCATTGCTGAGGCTGGCTTTGAACTCTCGATCTTCCTGCCTCAGCCTCCCAAAGTGCTGGGATTACAGGCGTGCGCCACGGCACCCAGCTATGACTGAGTCTCTTTAAACAGATCTGCTCTCACCCTCTGGAAGCCCCACCTCACTTTTTTTTTTTTTCTTGCTGAGATCTTTTTTTTTTTTTTTTTTTTTTTTTTTTAAATATTTATTTATTTTCTTTAGTTGTACACAATGCAATGCATTTATGTTTACGTGGTGCTGAGGATTGAACCCGGCCGCACACGTGCTAGGTGAATGATCTACCGCTGAGCCACATCCCCAGCCCCCATCTTGCTGAGCTCTTGCTTTTGCTTTCGTTGTTTTTAGACAGCAGCTTTGTTAGATATAATCTATAGACCATATGAATCACCCATTTAGTGTACAATTCAACATATTCCAGTATATCCACAGATATGTGCAGCTATCACAACTTTTTTTGGGTGTGTGTTACTGGGGATTGAACCCAGAGACCATCTACCAGTGAGCCACACTCCCAGCCCTTTTTAAAACAGGGTCTTGCTAAGTTTTCCAGGCTTGTGATCCTCTTGTCTCAGCACCTTAAATCGCTGGGATTATGAGCATATGCCACCATGCTGGGCCTGTCAATTTTATAATATTTTCATCACCTCAAAAGCAAATCCTTGGGGCTGGGGTTGTGGCTCAGTGGTAGAGCACTGGCCTAATATGTGAGCGGCCTGGGTTCGATCCTCAGCACCCACGTAAAAATAAACACATCGTGTACAACTAAAGCAAATGAATAAATGTTTAAACAAACAAAAAAAATCCTTGGGGCTGGGGTTGTGGCTTAGTGGTAGAGCACTTGCCTAGCACGTGTGAGGCACTGGGTTTGATTCTCAGCAACTCATACAAATAAACGAATAAAATAAAGGTCCATCAACATCTAAAAAAAATTTTTTTTAAACGCTTTATCTTTTTTTTTTTTTTTTTTGGGGGGGGGGGGTATTGAACTTGAAGCCAGAATTAGATAGGCAGATAGGCAAGGGGCAGATCCAGGGATTGGAGGAATTGAAATGTTAATTCCTTCAGAGCCCTTCCTCCACCCTTATCAAGATAACCTGCCCCTGCTCCAACCTGTTGCTAAGGTAACCTGTTTCAGGAATTGTCCACCTCCTTACAGGGAGTGGTTAATTACTCCCCCTTCCCGCTCCCTCGCTCCCTTCCTGCCCTCCTCCTGGGGGGGGGCTCCAGCCCACCAGTTTCCCACCTTTTGGCCATCCCACTGAGCATCTCCTGGGCCTAGTCACATATGCAGGAAGGAGAGAGAGAAGGGGGAAGACAGCAGGAGAACAGAGGAAGCCTAGGACATATAAAAACACAGAACACCTTCACTTCTTGGGATACCGGAATACCAGCTTTGGCCCCCTTCTCCCTCCCAGGAGAAGTCTGTTACCCCCTTTTAAATAAACCCTGCTTTATATGCTTGCCTCGGTGTGCTTCTCTAATATTATACTTCAACATGTGAGGAAGCAGAACTCATCACTGATAACAGGTGGTATCAAACTCAGGGACACTCAACCACTGAGCCACAACCCCAGCCATATTTTCTATGTTATTTAGAGACAGGGTCTCACTGAGTTGCTTAGCACCTTGCTGTTTCTGAGGCTGGCTTTGAATTTACAATCCTCCTTTCTCAACCTCTTGAGCCACTGGGATTACAGGTCTGTGCCACTGCACCCAGCAAACCCCTGTATCTTTTAACTATCACTTCTCCCGAGCCCTTCCTATCCTCCCACCAACCAAAAATCTTTTTGCCTCCATGTATTTGTCAATTCTGGGCATTTCATATAAATAGAATCATAATCCTATGTGATCTTATGCATCTGACTTCTTTCACTTAACAGGATGTTTCCAAGGTTCTTCTGGGTAGTACTGTGTAGCAGTACTTCATTCCCTTTCTTTGCTGACTAATATTCCAGTTATGGATATGCACTTTGTTTATCCATTCATCAGTGGATGGACATTTGGGTTGTTTCCATTCTTTGGCTGTTATATATAATGCTGTTATGCATGTTTGTGGACAAGTTTTTCTGTGGATTTAATGTTTTTGTTTTTCTTCTGTAGATACCTATGAGTAGAATGGCTGGGTCATGTAGTAACTCTGTTTAACTGTTTAAGTATCCGCCAAACTGGCTTCCAAAGAGATTGTACCATTTTACATCCCTGCCAGCAGTATATGAGGGTTCTGACTTCTCTACATTCTTGCCAACACTTATTATTATCTAATTTTTGGATTATAGCCATTCTAATGGGTGTGAACTGGTGTCTCTGCAGTTTTTTTTTTAAAATATTTATTTATTTGCTTTAGTTGTACACAATGCAATGCATTTATGTTTACATGGTGCTGAGGATCGAACCCCAGGCCATGCACGTGCTAGGCAAGCGCTCCACGCTCCACCCACTGAGCCACAACCCCAGCCCTCTGCAGTTTTTATTTGCATTTTACTGATACTGATGTTGCTTATCTTTTCATGTGTTTATAGCCATTTGCATATCTTTTTTTTTGTACTGGGGAGTGAACTCAGGGGCACTCGACCACTGAGCCAGCCACATTCCCAGCCCTATTTTGTATTTTATTTAGAGACAGGGTCTCACTGAGTTGCCAAGTGCCTCGCCATTGCTGAGGCTAGCTTTGAACTCATGATCCTCCTGCCTCAGCCTCCCAAGTGCTGGGATTACAGGCATGTGCCACCGCGCCCAGCATTTGTACATCTCTAGAGAAATGCTTGTTCATATAATTTACTTTTTTTTTTTTTTTTTTTTTCGGTACCAGGGATTGAACTCAGCGGCACTAGACCACTGGGCCACATCCCCAGCCCTTTTTTGTATTTTATTAGAGACAGGGTCTCACTGAGCTGCTAAGTGCCTCGCCATTGCTGAGGCTGGCTTTGAACTCGCGATCCTCCTGCCTCAGCCTCCCAAAGTGCTGGGATTACAGGCGTGCGCCACCGTGCCTGGCTTAATTTACTTACTTTTTAATTGGGCTATTTAGGGAGCAGGGAGTGAGAAGGTGGCAAGACAGGTTATAGTAAGGAGGGTGGGTGTAATGAAAGCACGATATATGCATGAATGGAAAAGTCATAGTGAAACCTATTAATTTGATAATTTGATTAATGAGTTCATGTTTATGATAAAAATAAATTGGGTTGTCTTATTATGAAGTTGTAAGACTTTTTGCATATTTACATACAAATGTTCTATACATATACGATTTGCAGATATTGGCTCCCTTTCTATGAGTTCTTTTTCATTTTCTTGCTAGTGTCATTTGAAGCACAAACATTTTTAAAAAAATATTTATTTGTTTTACACAATGCCTTTATTTTTACGTGGTGCTGAGGATCAAACCCGAGCCGTGCACGTGCTAGGTGAGCGCTCAACCGCTGAGCCACAATCTCAGCCCAACACAAACATTTTAAATTTTGATGAAGTTGATTCTTTTCCCCTAGATCAGGAAAATCACTCTTACTGCTTGTGTTCTTGTTCCTTGTCTCATTCCTGATCCTAGGAGAAAGCATCCAGTTTTTCATCATTATGATGTTACGCCAGGTGTGGTGGTGCACACCTGTAATCCCACCCTGTGGCTTGGGAGGCTGAGGCAGGAGGATCACAAGTTCAATGCCAGACTCAACAACGTAATGAGGCTCTAAGCAACTTAGTGAGACCCTGTCTCTAAATATAAAAAAGTGTTGGGAATGAGGATCAGTGGTTATGGTTTAGATGTGGTGTCTCCCAGAACTCACATGTGAGACAATGCAAGTTTTGGAGGAGAATGATTGGGTTATATCCTTAACCCAATCAGTCGATTAATCCACTGATAGGGATTGACTGAGTCGTAACTGAAGTAGTAGGTGTGCTGGAGGAGGTGGGCATTGGGGTTGTGGCTCTGGGGTTTATATTTGTATCTGGCAAGTGGAAACCTCTCTCTGCTTCCTGATCACCAGGTGAGCTGCTTCCCTCTGCCACACTTTTCCACCATGATGTTCTGTTTCATCTTGAGCCCCGAGGAATGGAGCTGGCTGTCCATGGATGGAGACCTCTGAAACTGTGAGCCCCCAAATAAACATTTTCCTTCTCTGCAGTTGTTCTGGTTGGGTCTTCAAGTCACAGCAGTGAAAAAGCTGACTGAAACAGTGGTTAAGTGCCCCTGGTACCAAAAAGAAAAAAAAAAAAAAAAAAGTATGATGGTACCCATGGGATTTTTGCATCTATTGAAATGATCATGTATTTTGTTGTTGTTGTTGTTTTTGGTATTGGGGATTGAACCCACCGACATCCCCCAGCCTTTTTTTTTTTTTTTGGTACTGGAGATTGAACTCAGGGGCACTCCACCACTGGGCCACATCCCCAGCCCTTTTTTTTTTTTTTTGTATTTTATTAGAGACAGGGTCTCACTGTGTTGCCAAGTGCCTCGCCATTGCTGAGGCTGGCTTTGAACTCTCGATCCGCCTACCTCAGCCTCCCAAGTGCTGGGATTACAGGCATGCACCACCGTGCCTGGCCCCAGCCTTTTTTGAGATAGGGTCTGGCTAAATTGCTGAGGCTGACCTCAAACTTGATCCTCCTGCCTTAGCCTCCCAAGCCTCTGGGATTACTGGTGTGTAACTGGTGTGTACCACCACACCTGGATTAAAAAAACAAAAAATTAAAGATTCCTTGGACTAGATGATCCATAGAATGTTAACATGCTGTGGTCCATGGTTCATTTGAAACCACACTTGCGCTACCATGCCTGGATGGTTTTTGTTTTTTTTAACGTTTTGTTTTTTTTTCCAGGTGAAGTTTAAACTCAGCCTGGCACACGAGGCCCCTGTGGCCTCTTCCCTGCCTGCCTCCCAGCCTCCCTGCCATACTTCCCAAAGTGTGCTCTCTGGACCAGCACCCCCTGGCAACTTGTTAGACATATAAACTCTGGGGCTCTACACCAGACCTGCTGACAACAAACTCGATGGGTGTGGGCCAGCAACCTGCACTTTAAAGCCACAGGAGATTCTGACATGCACTGAAGTTTCAGAACTTCACACTGAATACCCTTTACTACAGCCAGATCATGCTTCCCTCCGCCTCTTTACTTGTACTAGTTCCTCTGGCTGAATGCCTTCGCCTTCATTAACTCCTACTTGTCCTTTCAGAGTCAGCTTAGGCTATTCAGGGCCTTCTTTATGTTCTTTTGTATTTGATGATGACCTTGGGATACCTTTGGCAAGAACCAACATCCTATCATAACAGATTCCCCCAGTGCAAGCCTCTTCAGGCAAGAACTCTCCTTCCTCACACACAGGGGAGGCCTCTAAATGTGCTGAATTTGAAGGATGGGTTTCCTAACAGGAAGTGTGCAGAGACTAAGAGGTGATGGCTATGGTTCTAATTTTCCGAACAACACATGAACAGGAAGGTAAGAGACACCCCCATCTGCCAGGTCTGGTGAAGCACACCTGTAATCCCAGCAACTTGGGAAGTTGAGGCAGGAGGATCACAAGTTCCAGCCTTAGCAATTTAGTGAGACCCTGTCTCAAAAATAAAAAGAGCTGGGTGCTCAAGTAAAGTGCCTCTGAGTTTGGTACCCAGCACCAAAAACAGAGGGCGGGGGTGGGGGGTGGGGGTGGGGACGGGACGAGAATTCCCCTATCTGCCACCAAAGCTGAGACACCCTCCAAGACTGACTCCCAATTAGTTCCCTTTTCCAGTCATGCTGATGACTTTGAACTTTTTCCTATTAAAGTCACCCTCCCTTGCCACATGAAGGAAAGCAATAAAAACAGGTCTCAATATTGTCCTTTGAGAGGAAGCCTTTATTGTGACATAAAATACACAATACTTTTGGTGGCTATATACTAATCTGCCTTGACACTAAAATATGTATCTGAAATAATTTCACAAAGTTTTAAAAAGAAAAATTATAAAAAGTATACTTTCATTTTAAGTGATATCCGCTTTGAGTCTCCCTCCACCCCCTACAAAACCCTGCACGTGCGCTGAGATGTCTGAGGGCTGGGTGGGGGGTGTTGGGAGTGAGAGAGAGGTGGGGGTCAAGACTTGCCATCGCCTCTTGTGGCTGCAGGAACAGGGCAAAGAGAGAAAACAGAATGCAGATAGTGAGCACACCTCTCAGGGAAGAGCCTCTCCCACCTCTAGGCACAGCCTCAGCAGAATTGAGGACACCTCGGCAACTGTGTGGAAGCCCCCCTTCAGCGCCCTTCCTCCCAACCCCAAAGCCAACTACAGAGTGAATTCGGAGCTGCCTGTGACTGCCAGGCTGCTCCTCCCTCCGTGGGTCATGGGGCTGCGTCCACCACCAATCTGAAGGTGTGTCAAGCCCCATGTCCCTGTCCCTGTCCCTGCCCAGGTTGCTGGGACAGAGACTGCCACTCAGAGGCAGGTGCTGGGAAGCATCTGAGTGACAGCAGGGAAGGGCTCTTTGAGCCTGGGCCCTGGAGCCCTCAGGCTTTGGTTTTCACCCTTGCCCAACATGCCCACTGTGACTTGAATCCAGTCTTGAGGGGAGGGAGGGCTTCAGGACTCCTCCATCAGCCAGTATTGAGTATCCACGGAGGGTCAGCCTGCTCCGGAGGCAAAGTCTACTGCCTGGCATAGAAAAATAAATCAGTGTATGAAACCAAGCCAAGGCAAACAGCAGCTTTTAAAAAGTCATCTTCCAATAAATAATTTACTACAGAGGAGTATTTTCCTTTAACAGCAAAACACTGATAAATTCAGAAGTTATTTTTGTAAAAAAAATATGTTTATTTACTCACATGTATAAAAATAAGGTTTTAGGGCCATCCTCTCCTGGGTGTGGTCCTGCCCTTCTTTTGGAGAGGGGGCCAAGGGGGCCTTGAAGGCCTTACCCGTAAGCTCTACCCTCTTCCCACCTGCCTGCCGCAGCCCCTCCTTTCTGGTATAGCTACAGAGGAAACTGGAATAAAATCGTGCTGAGGCTTTTGTTTTGTTTTCTTTCTACAGTTTGCCAAACTTCCCAGCAAACCTGCTGATTGCATCTCCCCAATTACCAACTTCTGACACCAGCACCCTGCAGCCAGTGGCTACCTGCTGCACAAGCTGGCCCCAGGCTCAGGCCACACTCCTGCCACCTCCTCCTCAAGACATGGTGTGTGACAGTGAAGGGAAGAGGTGACCTGGGTATGAGTGGCCCAGTACCTGATGCAGGAAAAAAGAATTTTGCTGTCAAATTAGGGTGGGAAGGGGAAAACAAAAAAGACCCAATCCAGAAACAAAAACACCATTAGACATTTGCAAAAAGTCATCATCAAAACCAAGCCTTTAGAAAGCCTGGGATGGGGCCTCCACTCGTGCAGAGGAAGGACAGGCAGCACAGAGAGTAACAGCTGCCCTGGTAACAAGGCAACACTCTGGGCGCCGGGGCTGGGCATGCCATGTCACTCTGGCCAGAACACAAAGGACATCGCCCTGTAAGCTCTCAGTTATGCGACCTTCTTTCCTTTCCTCTGTTTTGCCAAACGTGTCTGCGTGTGTACGCACATAAGAACTGAGTGGCAATTCCAGACAAAGACAGAGACAGAGAGACAAAGAAAGGGGAGGAAGGGAGGAGGGAAGAGAAGGACAAAGAGATTGTTAAGATGGGTTAAGTGCTGTGTAAAAAGCCACTACCCATCAGAAAACCTGTGACTTCCCTTGCCCCATCTTGTGTGCTACCCCTTTTCCCATCCCTACCTGTGAACACAGAGGTGGGAGAGGGGAGGAGGGAGGACTGGCTTTCTTGGTCAAAAGGCAGTTCTCTACATTTTAAAAGACAAGCAGAGATGGTGATGGTATCAATTGCCTGGCAGGATGACAAAGGCTCCCTAGAGAGGAGGTACCTTTTCCTCCCTTTGTCCTTCTCTTACTTGAACCTCAACATGTCAAAGTTCAGCCACCCTTAAAATACACGGCCAAGCTCCAGGGTTCACAGAACTAACTGCCTTTTTGCACAAGGTAAAAACAAGCACAGCCTCATTGTGGCCTCAATGCTGCAGCTAGACTCTGGACAGCAAGGGACAGAAACACCACAACGTGCAAACACACACACATACACACACGCACACGCACACGCACACTCACTCCCTTCACTGGTGCCACCATGCACAGAAACACTAAAGTCACGACTAGTATTAACACTTCACATTATGAGTATTGTATCCAAGGAGAAGCGGTTCATGGAATTAAAACATCCACAAGAGTAAATCCCCGGGCGAGGATGAAGAAGCTGAAGTTGGCGAGGTCGGGTCACGACTGTGCGTGAGGGATCCACTGACTGTCCATGGGCCGGCCTAGGAGTTCTTCCACACGCCGTGCCACGTCCATTGTGTCTTCCAGGTCAAAGTCCCCATCTGTGTCAAGGACTGCGTCAGGACTTGGGAGGGGAAGACAAGAGAGGAAGGGGAAAGTTCAGAGGCCACCTTGAGCCCCAGAGCCTACCAGGCAAGTGGCCTAAGATGGCCTGTCCCCTCAAGCCTAGGCCTCACAGGAAAAGAACTACTGATCTGAACGCTGGCGAGGACCAGCCTTTGTTGGCAGACAGACACCAACCCCAATACCCACCCCAGCAACCCCTGCACTGGCTGCCTACACCCAACAAAAGCTCACCCAGTTCTTATATACAGCAAAAAAATTCTCCATTTTTAGAAAGGGGAGCAGATGCCATTTGCCCCACTTCACTCTAAAGAACCAATATTTTCTGGTGGAATCTCTCCTTCCTACAGGCCAGAGCCCAGGCCTAGGCTGGTGGTCTCAGACCTAGAGGAGCTTCAGGTTCCTTTGTCCCAGTGGCCCTCTAGGGCTCCAGCCGGAGGCCAGGGCCCAGTTCCTCCCCATAGACCCCAGAAGAACACAACCTACTTCTGTGGGTACATATTGTAGTGAGCCTGGGGGCACACAGATGGGGAGGGGGCCTGGTCCATGTACGTGGTGCTGGCCCCAGCGTCCGCAGATGCGTTCACAAACCTGCAGAGGGAAGCAGAGCACAGCCTCAGCTGCCAGGGGGCCGGGTGGCAGCTGACCTGGGGAGGGGCTCTGGGGGCACCTTTACATCTTTTTTGGGGTATAGAAGGACAAAGTGTCCCACTGGCCCTAGGTCCCCAGCTGTGGATGTGTGTTTCTGGGTGCTGGCCATAGCATGACTAAGCCCAATTTCCTCCCAAGACCTGAGCCAGGTTTCCCAGGGGATAGAGACGCTGGCCCAGGGTTAGGGGTAGCAGTGTCAGGAGTGGGGCAGGGGTAGGGGGTTGGGAGAAGGGAGAAGTAGCAGGGAGCCCGAGGCTGGGCCCTGGACACTTACTCAGGGACGACTTGCTTGATCTGTGGCTTCACGTATCCATCGACTGCTTTAGCTGCCAAGGGGGAGGAGCAGTGGTGAAAAGCAAAGTTCCCAAATGAAATAAAAATGCAATCCTCCTTAAGAGTCACATCTTTTCTTAGGACAAGACATAGCCACCTAATTTTATCTTAGGACACGACACAAACATTTCACATTTCCATCTGTTGGGAGATCTGGTGGAGGAGAAGCTCAGCACCAAAACTGAAAAGCCAGGTTGGCTGAGATGTTTTAAAATATCTTTCAACCCAGAAACTATACACTTGTAGAAATCTAAGTCAATTATTAATTGGGTAAATTACTGGTTAATTATTTGAAAGTTTTAAGTTAAAGATGTAGCAGGGACAGGATTTATTCTACATATCTGGGGGCGGGCAGCATTAGGACCAGCAGTGGAGGCCATAAGAGGATAAGTTTCCAGCCGTATAAGGAAGAATATGACCATAAGTAGAACCGTCTCTCCCTGCAACAGACTCTCTTGGGAAGAACTGCTGTCCATGTCACTGGAGATCTTGAAGCACAAGGTGTCTAAGTCCTTCCTAGGGATCACACAGGAAAGCTCAAGCACCAGAGAGCCATGGATCTGACCTGCCGATCCCCACGGTCTATCTCTGAGTAGCTACTCTCTCAGGAAAGGGAATGCCATCCCTTCCAGCACTGGCAGGCTTGTTCATTCTGTGGTTTCCGCATCTGGGGGGCAACTTGATGACCACTCATCCTGGTGAGAGCTGTCAGTGCCAAGGCTGGCTGAAAAGCATGCTGATGTGTGTCCCTCACTCTCTGCAGAATCCCCCTGGGGACATGATGGGCTAGGGGCAAACCTGAATGTGGCCTGGCAGTAGTTATCTTTTAAAGAGGTTGATTATGGAAATTCTGTTAAGTGGGTGAAAAGAATGTGATGATCTGATGCAGGTGAATAAAGTCCTGTTTCCCAGGCATGTGAGTGGGGAAATAGTACAACCTGAACTCTGTTAGTCAAGAGAGCTATTCTGATCAACAGAACCAAGGGCTTGTCAGCTAAGTAGCCCAAGAGAGGGAAATGCTACATGGTTCACAAACCACTTCTTATCCTAACCTGCTGCATCTTGGGCTTAAAATGTCAGGTGCTACCTTTTCATAACATCTGATGCATTTGTGTTTTACAGTCTATAGAAAATTTTATAGATTGGCAGAAAAGATAAAACCAAAGGAAGACCGGGTGTGGTGGTACACGCCTGTTAATCCCAGTGATTGGGGAGGCCAAGGTAGGAGGATCTCAACTTTGAGGCCAGCCTTAGCAATTTAGCAATTTAGTAAGGTCTTATTTGAAATAAAAGGGGTAGGAGTGGCTGGGGATGCAGCTCAGTGGTAGAGTGCGCCTGGGTCCAATCCCCAGTACTGCAAAAACAAAACAAAAAATAAATAAACAAAACAAAGAAAGGTTATAAGAAACAGGATTTTAAAGTCTAGATTAGCTGTGCTAACAAAAAGGAATGATATAGATAATCCAAAACACCTCATAAATCTAAATATAGAACTATAACCATCATCTTTGCCTTTGAGAAGGCAAAATACAAAAGAATCTAGGCTGGGGATATAGCTCAGTGGTAGAGCACATTCTGAGAATGAGAGGCCCTGGGTTCAATCCCCAACATTGAAAAAAAAAATTCTATAAAGGAAAAAGGTTTGTAGATTGGGCTTCTACAGAAAAAAATGAGCCTGCATTTCAGCAAAACAAAACTTGTATGTTGTTAAAAGCATAATAAAGGGCTGTGGCTGTGGCTCAGCAGTAGCACATTTGCCTGGCATGTGTGAGGCACTGGGTTCGATTCTCAGCACCACATATAAATAAATAAATAAATAAATAAATAAATAAAACTAAAAAAGATCCATTTACAACTAAAAAAATTTAAAAAAGCATAATAAAACATGGAGAAGACATTTGTTAAATATAATAAGGAATTAATATATTTCCCATATAAAAAAAAGTAACTTTAAAAGAAAAATGAGCTGGGCACAGTGGTGCAAACCTATAATCCCAGCAGCTCAGGAAGCTGAGGCAGGAGAATCGCAAGTTCAAAGCCAGTCTCAGCAACTTAGCAAGGCCCTGTCTCAAAATAAAAAGTAAAATGGGCTTGAGATGGAGCTCAATGGTAAAGCACTTGCCTAGCTCGAGTAAGGCACTGGCTTCAACCCTCAGTACTGCATAAAAATAAATAAATAAAATAAAAGGTATTGTGTCCACCTACAACTAAAAAAATTTAAAAGGGGGGGGGGCTAGGGATGGAGTTCAGTGGTTAAACGCCACAGAGTTCAATCCCTGGTACCAAAAATAAATAAATAATAATAAAATAAAATAAATAAAGAAAAATGAGTAAGAAACACAAACATGCACTTCACACTTCACAGAAAAATACAAATGGCCAATGATATAGTGGTTAAAAAATACAGGCTCTTGAGTTGGACTGAGTTCAAATCAAGGCTTGGCCAACTTCCTAGCCATGTGATCTTTGGCAAGTGATTTTACTTCTTTGTGCCACAGTTTCCTTATCTGTAAAATGGGGCTATACCAGTCCTTACTTCTCAAGTAGATCTGAGGATTTAAATGAAATAGTATGTGAAAAGTACTCAGAAACATTCCTAGTACATAGTAAACATTAAATAAATGTTGGCTGTTATTTTATTATTCTATTTATTATTATTATAATCATATGAAAAGATTTTTGAAGTTACCTAGAGTCAAGAAAATTAAGACCAATAAGATACTGTTTTTCTTTTTTTGGTGGTAGTGGGAATTGAACCCAGGGTCACTTTACAACTGAGCTACATCCCCAGTCCTTTTTTTATTCTTTTTTTTTTTTTTTTTTTTTTTTTGATACCAGGGATTGAACTCAGGGGCACTCGTCCACTGGGTCACATCCCCAGCCCTTTTTTGTATTTTATTTAGAGACAGGGTCTCACTGAGTTGCTAAGTGCCTCACCACTGCTGAGGCTGGCTTTAAATTCATGATCCTCCTGCCTCAGCCTCCCAAAGTGCTGGGATTACAGGCGTGAGCCACCGCGCCTGGCTTTTATTCTTTATTTTGAGACAGGGTCTCTTACTGAGGATCTCACTAAATTGCTGAGACTGGCCTTGAACTTGTGATCTTCCTGCCTCAGCCTTCCAAGTTGCTGGGATTACAGGTGTGCGCCACTGTACCTGGCTCAGATGTCATTTTTATGCCAATCAGACACGTAGACCTGAAATGGATGGCTGGAGGAAGCTGGCAGGAGGAAGAAGCAAATGTCCAACATACATGCATGGGAGTGAAAATTAATTTTGCTTTCTGAAGGGCAATAATGAAATATGTGTCCAAAATCTTAAAAAGTATATGCTCTTTGACACCAGTTCTGCTTTAGGAATTTATCTCAAGGAAAGAGTTGAACAAGATACATGTACCAGGTTATTTCAACATCATTCATAACCAAAAATGCAAATAAATAATAAAATAAATATGGTAACTAACCGACATGGACTACCACATGGAATCATTAGATAATGGAATTCTCTACAATCATTAAGATGAGGGCGGGATGAGCATGGTGCATGCCTGCAATCCCAGCAATCCCAGCGGCTTGGGAGGCTGGGGCAGGAGGATCGCAAATTCAAAGTCAGCCTCAGCAAAAGCGAGATGCTTAGCAACTCAGTGAGACCCTGTCTCTAAATAAAATACAAAATAGGGCTGGGGATGTGACTCAGTGGCCAAGTGCCCCTGAGTTTAATCTCCGGTTACTAGCACCCCACCCCACCCCCAAAAAAAGAAAAAGAAAAAAATGAGGGTGGAGATATTGGATATATTTGTTAAGGGTGTGTGAGTGTGTGTGTAATCAGGGCACAAAAAGATTATGTATGGTCCTGACCCAAACCTAAACCTTTCACCCTGGACTCTATGTCAGAGAAGCCCTGACCTCTGCTCCCACTGCCTTTTCTCTGTTCTGCAGGCTATAGTCTCCTGCCCTCACAAAGCTTTTCAGATGTACCAAGCTCACTCCTACTTCTGGATATGCACTTGGCCTCACTTTCTTAGCTACGATGTTTTCCCCCCTGGATCTTTGTATGGTCAGCTTCCTCACTTTGTTCTGTCCATTCAAATATTGCTTCCTCAGAAACCTCCCCTGACTGCCCTGGTGAAATGAGTGTCACTTTCCTATCCCTATACCTTGCTAGTTTTCTTCAGAGCATCCGTTGCTAAATAAATATATTTATTTATTTCCTTGCTTATTGTCTTCTTTCTCTAATTAGATTGTAGCTTCCTTCACACAAAAAGTACACAATAAGCATCTGGAGACAAGGAAGGAAGGAGAGTATGAAGCTGAAGAGGGTGGAGGAAGAGTCACTAGAGGCTCTTCTCGAGATGAGAGATGTTTGTTGGCTTGCTTTCTTATGCTTTTATGTCTGCTGAAAATTCTACAATAAATATGGAACAATTTATAAGCTCAGAAAACAAAAAAACCACCCTTTTTGAAAAACAAAATTTTACCTAATTTTATTTGATCTAAACTTTATTCAAAGCAATTTGTTCCCTCTGATTTGGTATTTGGGACCAATGGCAGTTGTACTGTTGTGTGATTAACAAATACAGCAAGGGGCTCATGTCTGTCCTGGATAATGCTCAAACAGCAGTGACTGAATGCTAATTGTGTGAATTTCATGCAAGAGAGATGTGCACACATGGGCGCGTACACACACTAAACCAAACCAAACAAAACCAAAGTCACAACAAAATCAAATCAGAATGCGAACATTGTTACCAGTGGCAGGCTCGCATGGAACTGGTGTGTAATATTTGGAGTATACTTCATCTTTTGGCCGATCAGGAAACACGTATATAAGGTAATTCAAGTCCCCTAGACGGTCGGCCAGAGACCGGATGGAGAAGTCTCTGGTGGTAAAAGGCATCAGATTCCAAAACATTCTTTCCTCTAGATCAATAAACAGAACAATCACATTCTATCCATGACTTCTGAACACAGAATCTTAAAACCCAAATATACCACAAATTCAAGCTCTCCATTAAAATTTATCTAATAGAAATCTCCATTTAAAAATAACCACAGGTTGTGGGTAGTTTTTAAAAGCATGGACAGATAAGCAGCAGGTAATGCATGCATCACTTCCCTAGAGACTGAATGACCTCAGGTTAGTTCAAGTTCAAGCAGCATTCCATCTCTCTCTAGAAGGAACAGCTTTTATCAGCCCTAACCCCTGATTCTCTGTATGATGGTATATAAGAGAGCTAGGAAGCATGCCCATAGGCAGAGAAAACATAAGAGCTATTAAAATCATTAAAAGTCACAAAAAAACAAACCAGCAAGATACTTTTATCTTATTGTAAGGATGGAAATGGTCAGTGGCAATACCCTCATGTTAATTTGGAAAAGGGAATGATTGAAATAGCACATTATTATTACTTTGAGGACTCCAAATCATCAAAGTAATTCTTCATTGGAATAAGTTCCAGGCTGAGAAATAATAGGGTAAATATTTCAAAAGGGAAGCAGCTGAGATTTTACAGACTGCTGTATTGCATGGTTATACTTTTGTGTTTCGCAAAATTAGTAATTATATTTCCCATAATAAGATTTTTCACAGGCTGCCGTATTATGAGCAGCTGTGTCATGGTTATATGACTGTTTCCTGTAATTAGCACTGGCCCCAACAAATAATAAGTACTCAATAAACTGTTAAAGTAATTTTGCAACAAAAGCAGCTGACTTCAGGCAAAAAGCCAAGATGTGTCTTAAAAAAGGGTGGAGCACTCACGAGAATCAAACTTCCAAGCAATGGTGATGCCGCCAATTTCTGAGTCGCTGAATCTCAGTAGGAAGGTTCCATCCGGCTTGTTAATGAGTAGGTCATGGGCCTGTTGCTTGTTCACAAAACCCAAAATGGCCCTGGATCACAAAGGTCAAAGGAACAGAAGCAGAGGGTGATGTGTTAATGCCAGGAGGAAAACTTTCATACTCTACTGATGACTTAAAAAATAACGATTCTAGCCAGGTGTGGTGGTGTGTGCGTGTACAAGCCCAGCTACTCAGGTCGTGGAAGCAGGAGCATCACTTGAGCTTATGAGTTTAAGACCAGCGTGGGCAACCTAGTGAAATCCCATCTCAGAAAAAAGGAGAACTGATGATTCTTACCCATCATTCCAATGAGGCTTGAGATGTTTTTTTAACACTTCCATCACGCCGTCAAACCATTGCCAAAAAGTATAATTCCGTCCTGGCAAATTCTCCTGGTTGGAGATATAACAATGAACACACACACACACACACAAAGAGGAAGAATTGGAATATTATCTGCATGTACTTTAACTGGAAAACAAACACCTGCACTGCCAGAAGCATGCAAATATCCCTGCCTACCTCAGTTTTACTAAATGGTCCTCAACCAAAAAGACAGAATGCAGAAGAAAAGACAAGTAAGGGGAAAGGCCAATGTGCTAACACCAATACCCAGGGGACCTTGATGCTTCCACCTGGATCTGTGTTGACTATTTTTGCTATGTGGCCAGTGACTAGCAGCATCAACATCGCCCAAGAGCTTCTGAGAAATGCATGTTTTCAGGACCCATCTCAGACCTACTGAATCACAGCTGTGTTTTAACAAGATGCCCTATTGTTTCATAAATTTGATCTGGATTAGATCACAATCATAAGGCCACAGAGATGGTCATATCATACAGATATTTCCAAAGGTCATCAGCCAAATGTAGTTACCTGATTCTATTAGGAGGCAGGGGCTTTACTGTAATGGAAAAGATAGCCCATTGGGACCTCCTGCTTCCCCTATCAAATCTCTTCTGACTACCAGCAAGCCTAGTGGCCAACTTGTCAATACAAAACTACCTAGAAGACTCAGACCAACAGCTCTCTGAATGAAAGGCATTTAAAACACTGGGGGTAGAAGCATAGAAAAGAAACTTAAGTTTAATTGAAAATCAATTAAAGATATGACATCTGAGTACCAGATGCTAGAAACCAGAAAATGTTTCTTTCATCAGCATTCTGTTCTGTGGGCTGAGGGTCCCATGGGAGCCTGGACTGGCATCACACATCATGGAACATCAGAGAACGAGTGAATGGGATGGAGCCATGGATTTATCATCTAAAAACTTTCTTTCCCATGAGTTATGTTTATGTTTGCTTTGATTTATTTCCTTCGTATAGGAAGAAAATGCATTAACTGGACACAAAGCCCAACTTACTTAAAATACGAAAAGATGATTTTCTACATGAGACCTGGATAACTCTCAAGGTGTCCATCTATTCAGAAGCTTCTATTACTTTTGATACAGTTTATTATAAATATGAAGAACAGGGGCCCAGGGCAGGGAGTCTTCTGAAGACATCTGGTTTGGAGGGATTGACCCAGTATCAACTGGAGGCCTGGATTCCTCACCCTGTTGAACTGGGACCAGGACACGGACATGCTGTTGTAGTCCTCGAGGTGGGCATTGCTGCTGTTGAACAGCTTCTGTGCCAGGAACACGAGGTTCTCCTTGGTCAGGCCGCGGTTGCTCTGCACTTCGGCCTTGAATTTCATGTTGAGCGCTTCACACAGCTGTGGCCACAGCACTTTGTCAGGCACGGCAAATGGCACCCTGCCCTGAAAGGGAGAGAAGCCAGAGTTTTTATGAAGGAAAAAAAAAAAAAAAAAAAAAACAGTTGCATGATTGATTTCCTCTGGCCACAAGAGAAAAACAACAATGGCTGGAAGTAGTTATAAGCACTGGTCTTGCCAAGGACATTCATGCTTCCTTGGGGTATATGGTTCTGTGAGATGTAGAAGGTTCCATTTTACCTTCTTCATGCACAACTAGAAGGTAATCTTATGCTATGTATGCTGTGCATAATGAGCTGCTGCTGATCCTGTGGTTCAACCTGAGGTTCTAACTCCATGAAAACAAAATAAAATCAATGTCTAGCTCTTATGTTAGTAACTCATTGGGAATTTAGAAACTGAAAAGACTGGTTCTCTAGGTAGAGAGATTGAATGTGCACATACATGTACACACATGCACACATACACACATATGTGCATACTTGCCCTTGACATCTGCCAAGAACTCTAGCACAATGTGAAACAACTTGGCATGGTAGAGTGGAAATTTCAGGTTGGCAACTTAATTGAGAATAGGACAGAATATGAACTTTTAATAAATTGCTTTTCATTCTATTCAACCATAGTACTTAAAGTGCTATAAATTTTTTTTTTCAAACGGACAATTCCTTCACATGACAAAAATTCAAAAAACACAGAAATAAATACAGTAAAGCTGCTTTCCTATCTCCATCTTCCAGTAAGCCGGCATCCCCAAAGGCATCTAGTTTCTTGTATATATTGCCAAAGATATTGCATGTCAGCAATTATTCTTTTTTTCTTTAAACATAAATGGTAGCATAAAATCCACATATTCTGTATTTCCTCTTTTTCCCACTTAATACTATATCTGGGAAGTCTCATATCAGCACATAAAGAAATTCCTCATTTCTTTATGAGAAGAATGAGAAGAGAGGGGAAGGGGGAGAGATTGGTCAAATGTTCCTCAAGCCACTCCAGTGGCATTCAGACAGCATTCAGGTGCACAAGCCCACAAAATTATATCTGCTCTTTCAGACAAAACATCTCATTCTCTCTGAGAGATCTGGAGTGAATCAGAGAATCTGGAACCAGGAAAGGACACTTGAGTGTCATCCTCATTTCCTGGGAAAATGATGATATGAGGCAATGTATCTGCTAAAGTAACTTCAAGAAGGAGACTGGGAGTCCCCTACCCCATTTAGGGTATCCCCAAGAACTCAAAATATTTACTGACTATAGGTGATGTGACAGTGTTTCTCTGTTACCCAATGTAAGCATCCCAATAGCGCCATGGACATCATTATGCCTCTGTTGCAGGCACTGACTGGAAACTCAAGCTCAGAGAGGCAAAGGAAACATCCCTAGGTCATAGTCATGATCACAGTGAGGAGGGGGCGGAGCCTACCCTTGGCCTGACATTAAGCCATGCTCTTTCCACATCTTCTATTCAACCTTCAACTAAGGAGAACAGCACTTACTCTAAGCTTATTATTATTTTTTGTGTGTGTGGTACCAGGGATTGAACTCAGGGGCACTTGACCACTGGGCCACATCCCCAGCCCTTTTTTTGTATTTTATTAGAGACAGGGTCTCACTGAGTTGCTAAAGTGCCTCGACATTGCTGAGGCTGGCTTTGAACTCACGATCCTCCTGCCTCAGCCTCCCAAGTGCCGGGATTACAGGCGTGCGCCACCGAGTCCAACTTATTTATTTATTTATTTATTTTTGGTACTGGGGATTGAACTCAGGGGCACTCGACCACTGGGTCACATCCCCAGCCCTTTTTTTGTATTTTATTTAGAGACAGGGTCTCACTGAGTTACTAAGTGCCTTGCCATTGCTGAGGCTGGCTTTGAACTCGCGATCCTCCTGCCTCAGCCTCCCAAAGTGCTGGGATTACAGGCGTGCGCCACCGCGCCCGGCCTTATTTTTTTTTTTAAATGTTTATTTACTTGCTTTAGTTGTACACAATGCATTTATTTTTACATGGTGCTGAGGATTGAACCCAGGCTGCGCATGTGCGAGGTGAGCGCTCTACCGCTGAGCCACAACCTTAGCCCCTCTAAACTTATTTTTATAAAAAAAAAAATTTTGTAGTTGTTGATGAACAGCATGCCTTTATTGTATTTGTTTGTTTATTTAATTTATTCATTTTTGTTGTGCTAGGGATGGAACCCAGGGCCTTATGCATTTGAGGCAAGCACTCTACCAACTGAGCTATATCCCCAGGCCTTCTATGCTCTTGGAGGGGTTACTACTTGGAAAAAACTCATGACACCAGCGTTGTGATCGCAAGACCCACAGGCCCAAGGGATCCACTCACAGGCTCTGCAAAAGCATTGTCCCAGAGGACAGTAGCTGTCGCGTTGTTGTCCTGGCTGCCGTGCACAATCACCACCACCGGGAGTGACAGGGTCTAAAAGACACAGGAGAAGGGCTGAGCACTCACAGCCTCAAGTTCTTCCCCTTCCTTCTTTTCTCCTTGTCTTTACAACACTGACATTCAAGTGTCAGTAAGTGATGCCTAAAATGCAGAATGGGAATGGCTCCAGGAGTAAGGTGACTTTTCACCAGTCTGGCACAACTTTAGAAATTTCAGATATTTTAAAGGCAAATAATTGCTTAGATGTTTCTGAAGGATGGAGTAAGTTTCTCGAAGTTATAAGGAGCACGAGAAAAAGAAAAAGTATAATGAGACATTTCTAGAAAAAGAAATCACAAGAAATGTTTAAAACGTACTATACATTCCTCACGCTAAGTAATGTTTCTTTTTTTTTGGTACTGGGGATTGAACTCAGGGGTACTCGACCACTGGGCCACATCCCCAGCCTTTTTAAAATTTTTTTAGAGACAGGGTCTCACTGAGTTGCTAAGTGCCTCACCATTGCTGAGGCTGGCTTTAAACTCGTGATCCTCCTGCCTCAGCCTCCCAAGTGCTGGGATTACAAGTATGCACCATGGCGCCTGGCTCTAAGTAACATTTCTTATCATTCATTTTTTAAATTTATTCCTCCAGCCACCTCAATTCATTACTGTTTATTCATGACTTAATAGAATCTAAGAGAGAACACCTGTAAGGATGAGGTCTCTCCATTTTCTGTTTATCAGTGGTCAAAAAGAAGATACAATTTCATCACCATTCTTCTTTTTTTTTTTCCTTTTTTTAGTTGTATATGGACGTTGTACCTTTATTTTTTTATTTATTTAATATGGTGCTGAGGATCAAACCCAGTGTTTCACATGTGCTGGGCAGGTGCTCTACCACTGAGCCACAACCCCAGCTCATGATCACCATCCTTCTGTGATAGAAAATGCACAGCACATGCGTGCACACCTACCCACATATACAAGCATACTGGGCTGTGGAGGGGGCTTTACCTTAACTTGAAAAACCAGCTCATTTCCACCAACACTGAACTGTGATTCAAACAGGATTGTGAATTTTTCTTCTGTCACGGACTCTGCTCCACGGCGATCAGACCTCTTAATTCGTTTTAGGGACTGCAAATGAAGAACATGAGATGACGAAGCCCTCAAACACAGAGGGAAAACACATCTTTCCTCTTCTGCCCTCCTTACCATGTTTCTGAAGTGGGCGCTGAGGGTGCCCGTGGCCTGGTGATACTCCATGACACAGCAGTTGTTCAAGATCTCGCCACTGTAATCGCTGCGAATCAGAGAGACCAGCTCCAGTTCTATATGGGTCTCAGTACACATGGGGTAGAGAACATGTTCGGGGTAGGAGGAAATATGGAAGGCTGCTAAAAGCATACATCATTTAGAGGAAATGTTAGCTATGTGAATAAAACACATAAGTAATTTTCATTTCCCTACTAAATGAAAATATACTATCTTCAAAAAAAGAACCCCCTTGTATTCATTCTCTGATCCTCAGAAGAGGCCAGAAGGGTGAGCAGGGATCTGCAGAGGTGGCAGAATTACTATCTTCCCATTACAGGGACCAGAAGAAAGGGCCAGGGAGCTAGAAACTGAGGCGCACTCACTTGCGGGTGTTCTCGTTCTTGAGCAGGGACTTGGCCTGCTGCTCGCTGATGATGGTCGCCTTCACCTGGGGGGGGTTCATGTGCACATTCAGCTTCCCGCCCACCAGCAGGCGCACGGTGGCCGCAAACTTGGTCTGGGTCTTCAGGACCTGAGGGGGCTGCTTCTCAATGATGAATGTGCTGCAGGGGACACGAGTGACCAGACACACGATGATGCAGGCGTGGGGGTGGGGAAGGGTCCCCTGTGAGGAAAGGGACCTCCCACAGGTTCAGCAGGTGAAGGAAAACACATGGCCTCTGTTCCCAGCAAGAAGGGGAGGCCAAGCAGAGGCACCTCCCACAGTGTCCACACCAGAAACTGGGCCAGGCCACCCCAAGCAGCCAGAGCAACTGGAGATGTGGCAGGAGGGGGTGCGAGGCAGAGCCCCTGGTCTGGATGGCACCTGCGGCTTCCCACATGCCAACCCCGAGGGCGCTGCCCTGCCCCGGGCACGGTTAGAGGCAGCAGTCACCTGGTGACCAGGGCGGAGATGATGTCTGTGATGGTGGCATTGACTTCGGCCAGCATCTCCTCCACTGGGCCAGGGATGGGCAGCTGCTGACAGAGGTGCTCGGCTCTGCGGATCTGCTGCCGGTTCTGCCAGATGACCTCGGCCAACTTCTCACACCTGCGAGGAGACCAGGCCCACGTGGGAATGATGGCTTCTTCCCCACCCCAGGACAGAGCCTGGGGGCTCCCCGTCTAGGGAGACCCCGGCAACACAGCTGCATCTGCGCAGCAAGGGCCCACCCAGGACGGCACATGCTTTCCCCACCCCATGACCCACTGGACAGAGGACACGCCGGCCTTCCAGAAGTGGAGGATGCACAGGAGGCCACCCTGACCTGGGTCCAACCAGCCCCAGAGTCATTGCACACCAAAGCCCTGCCCCTTCCCCAACATGTGACCCACTGCACCCCTGGGGAGAGTAGCCTGGAACAGGGGACCAACATCCATATCAAAGCCAGGACACTGGTGAAACGAGAGCTGTCACAAGACAGAAGGAGCCTGCTGCTCAGGCCAAGGCAGAGGCAGCAGCTGGCAGCATACCCTGGAGCCCTGCCACCCTGCCGCCTCCCACAGCCCTCACCAGGACTGCAGCACGTCCAGGCTGCCCTCGGGGGGCCCTCCGTTCCCGGCCAGCTGCTGCCGCCGCTTCCACTGGATCAGCTCATCGTCCAGGATGATGGTCTGTTGCTTCCGCAGCAGCTGCAGGGTCTTCTGGTGCTTCTCGGCCAGCTCCTGTGGGAAGGGGGACAGCAGCCCTCTGGGCTCCCAGAGAACAGCCTGCAGGGCCTCCCCTACAATCCCGGGGAGCCAGGCAGGCCCGGCAGGCCCTTCCCTCTCTGACCCTCTGCCCCACAGGACCCCAGGGAAGAGGGTCTGGCCTCCTGCTCTCCTGGCCTCTGTCCCTCCATCCAGTCCCCAGAGACACAGGGTCCACTCACCACGCGGTACTGCTGCAGCGTCTGGGCCTCCCGCTGCAGCCAGGCCTCCAGGGACACCTGCTTCTGCTGGAGGGCTGTCTCCCGGCTCAGGCGCTCCTGGGGGTTCAGCTGGGCCAGCTGGGCAAACTGAGCTGGAGGAGGGGACACCACACCCACCACCATCACTCCTGGCACCCGGCAGGAAGCCCAGAGCATTCCCACTCACCTGTGCTGGAGCAACACCTCCAGGCTCAGACACCCCACCCACGGCAAGTCGGGCTTCCTACCTACAGTCGTGGGTGCCCAAAGATGAAGGCGCTCCCTCAGAAGGCAGCCTCTGGGCTCTGGTCACTGGCCTCCTGACCCAGCCTCCCCTCTGGGCAGTGGGTGCTCACCAGGGAGGTGGAACAGGACCCTGCTTGCCCCAACTCCTGCTGGGTGAGCTCTGCAAATCACTTTCTTGCTTGTGTCTCAGCTCCCCACATGTAAAATGGGAGAATCCTGGCACCTGCTAAGCGCCTTGCCGTGGACAGTAAAGGAATGATGATGCAGAAAATGCTCCAGGAACAGCCAGGCAGGCCTGAGTTCTATGGAGATTTGTCCTTATTGGTGACTGGGGGATAGGACGAGAATGAAAGAGTGACAGAGGCAAGCAGCTGCTCTGCCTCACCCCTCGCGTGCACAGGACCTCATCTGGGAGGCTCTGCTCTCTTATTCTGTCTCACCCCTGAACTTGGCTGTCCCTCCCCAGGAGTGGTGAGTCTCGCTAGGGGTTGCAGAGCATCTGACATGTCTGTCTAGGGTAGGTCAATGAGAAGGGATGGGGACAGGGGGGTGAGTGGAGAGAGGAAACCAACAGAAGATGGGGAGAATGTCCAGGGCCTCCTGAGACACAATGCAGCAAGATTCCCTTAGGAAATGGAGGGTTAGAGGCGGGCATGGTGGCGCACGCCTGTAATCCCAGCACTTTGGGAGGCTGAGGCAGGAGGATCGCGAGTTCAAAGCCAGCCTCAGCAATGGCGAGGCACTTAGCAACTCAGTGAGACCCTGTCTCTAATAAAATACAAAAAAGGGCCGGGGATGTGGCCCAGTGATTGAGTGCCCCTGAGTTCAATCCCCGTTACAAAAAAAAAAAAAGGAAATGGAGGGTGGAGGGAGGCATCACCAGCTGCTGGGAATCCCACTGATGGAAGGAATAGGGAGGGAATGAGGCCTTCCTACCTTTTTCAAAATATCTATGAACAAATCCTTAAGACACAAGGAGGTAGAAAAAGTAAAGAAATACCTGAGGATTGATAACTCCAAAACATGCCCACAGTTAAACATGCCCACCTCTCTGGCTTGCAAACCCCTTTCCCTCCCCAACAAAACAGTATCCCCAATGCTTGGATTATTACTCCCTTCCAATAGCTCTTTTTGTTGAACAGCCCAGCATCCTTCCTTACTCAGCCTGAATCAAGAAGATGTGTAAGTTGGTATGTTTTTGTCAACTTCCTGGCTAGCTTTAAAGGACATGTCATACCGACCCAGTCCCTGCCCCAGGAAACACACAAGCTAGGATAGATAAAAACAATGCTGGGGCTGGGATTGTGGCTCAGCGGTAGAGCGCTCGCCTAGCACGTGCGCGGCCCGGGTTCGATCCTCAGTACCACATACAAATAAACGCATTGTGTACAACTAAAGCAAATAAATAAATATTAAAAAAATTTTTAAAGAAAACAAAAAACAAAAAACAATGCTGGACAGCCAGGGAAAGCCCAGAACTAGAAGTTGGAAAGATGGTTCCAATCTCACTGGAGCTTACTGAGTGGGAAGAGTAGCACCCAGGCTTGGAACATAGCAGAGGCCCGACGGCTCCCTCGGGATCCTGCTGGCCCACAGGGCAGGGAAGTGGTGATCTCAACACCTGTACTCAGTCTCCCCATGCAAATATCCCACTTAGGTCTCTCCTAGTCATTTGCAGTTATTTCTGGGAAGGAGGCCAGGTAGATTTGAGGCAATGGCTATGTTTCTCAGGAGTTGGGCCTTCGCTTGAAGAAACAGATCAATAGTCTGTGGTTTTAGCCAGGCATGGTATCCAAGCAGCTTGGAAGCTGAATCAGGAGGATCCCAAGTTCAAGGCCAGCAGAAACTCAGTAACTCAGAAACTCAATAAGGTGAGACCCCCATCTCAAAATAAAAATTGAAAAGGGTTTGAGGCCATAATTCAGTGGTTAAGGGCCCCTGGATTCAATTCCCAGTACTAAAAATAAATAAAAATAAAAGTCTCTGTTTGTTTTGCTGTGTGTGTTTGTGTGTACATGTGTGGTGCTTGGGATTGAACCCAGGGCTTTGTGCATGCTAGGCAAGTGCTCTCCCACTGAGCAATACCCCAGCCCTAATCTGTGATTGTAATGGTGAGGCAGACAAATGAGACAGCAGTGACACCGGGTAATAGCTGTAAACCCATCCAGAATCCAAACCTAAACCCATTCACAGGCAACTGAAATATCCAGGACCATAAATGCTGTTGACAATGGACTTGGGTAGAAACCATAGCCTAAATCTCCTGGGCTATTCCTTTTCTTTGGGGTGAATTCAGTTGGAGGAAGACATGTTAGAATCATCCTGCCAACACTGACATTTTAGTCATTGTGCTGTGTCAGGGTACAGAGATAAAAGACACAATTCCCCCGCAGGGATTTATAGTCTGGGAAAACAGAGTCAAAAAATAATGTCAATAAAGTTCTGAGATGGAGCCTGCCACACACACTCTTACAGGAGCGCACACTGTGTGTGTGGGAGGGGGTGGGGGTGTGTGTATTTGTGTGTGTTGGGACTGGCTCTGAGCCATCGCTCCTCTGAGATTCTGAGCACAGTGTGCAAGCAGGGAAACTGTTAAAGCTCAAACTGCCAACTTCCTACAAGGTCAAGAGGGGGCGCTGGTGGGGCTCCACAGCCTCAAGACTGACAATGAAGTTTCTGGATGCCTCAAGCAGCAAGCAGTTTACCATGCTAGGGAGATCTGTCCACAATGGTACACTAAGACACAGAGTGTATGCAGTCACAGGAAGCCCTCTCCAAATAATTACACAGAATATTGAACACTGGTTACCAGAAACACAGTCCCTTGGCCCTTACACCATCCTTGCTTAGAAATGTTTTTGTTTGTTTTTATATAGGTGATTTTTTTTTTTTTTTTTTTGGTGAAGCTGGGGATTGAATCCAGGGCCTTGCACATGCTAGGCAAGTGCTCTCCACTGTGCTACACCTCCAGCCCATAAACATGTGGTTTTACATTTTCTATTTACTACTTCAATAAAGCTGCATTTATAAAATGATTATTATATATAAAATACTATGCCTGCTGCTGTTTACTTATGACTATGAGCTCCTTCCCAAAAAGGAAATGTCGGGGCTGGGATTGTGGCTCAGCGGTAGAGCGCTCACCTAGCACGTGCGCGGCCCAGGTTGGATCCTCAGCACTACGTAAACATAAAAAAAACACATTGTGAGCCGGGCACGGTGGCGCACGCCTGTAATCCCAGCACTTTGGGAGGCTGAGGCAGGAGGATCGCGAGTTCAAAGCCAGCCTCAGCAATGGCGAGGCACTTAGCAACTCAGTGAGACCCTGTCTCTAAATAAAATACAAAAAAGGGCTGGGGATGTGACCCAGTGGTCGAGTGCCCCTGAGTTCAATCCCCGGTACCACAAAAAAAAAAAAAAAAAAAAAAAAAAAAAAAAACACATTGTGTACAACTAAAGCAAATTAAAAAAAAAAAAAAAAAAAAGGAAATGTCTTCCCCAGCTACCCTGGCACTCTCCAGGGTGCCAGAAGCCTGAGTAAGACCCCACACTCTCTAAGGGCAGGTGACATGTCTTCTCCCCTTCCTAAGCCTCATCCTTCTAGTGCTGACTTCAATGAGAACTATCCCCTACCAGCCTAGGGGAGGTAGATGCTCAGAATGAAAAATGGGTTCTAGCTGGGCGTGGTGGCGCACGCCTGTAATCCCAGCTCTTGGGAGGCTGAGGCAGGAGGATCGCGAGTTCAAAGCCAGCCTCAGCAATGGCGAGGCACTTAGCAACTCAGTGAGACCCTGTCTCTAAATAAAATACAAAAAAGGGCTGGGGATGTAGCCCAGTGGTTGAGTGCCCCTGAGTTCAATCCCCGGTACCAAAAAAAAAAAAAAAAAAAGAAAAAGAAAAATGGGTTTTCTTACAACCCAGCTTGAGCAGCCTTCTAGTCCTCATTCCCACCTCCAGGACACAAACAGCTTCCTTGGCTCCCAGCCTCACCCTGGAGCCTCAGGCTCTCCTGGTACTGGATGATGAAGTACTCCTGGGTCTGCTGCAGCTTCTTCAGCTCATTCTCTGTGTCCTGTGTGACCAGTCGCAGCTCCTCAAAGGTCTGGTTGATCTGAAGGTGCTTCTGGGACATGGCGTCAGCAAGACTTCCAGCTGGAGAGCTGCCCTGAGGAGAGATCAGAGAGACAGTGCAGGGCAGTGGGGTGGGAGGAAACCTTCGGGCTTAATTCCTAGGAAAAGCCAACCAATGCTAGATCCTACTTTGGGCTAAAACCCCCAAAAGCCAAATTTTGGATCAGAAGGAATCACAAACATCATCTGGGAGAACTGGGGTAGAATGGGAAAAATGGAGAAACAAGTGACCTGACAGAATATGGCACTACCATAGTGAAAACTAGAACTTCAGATCTGGCTTCCACCAGAGTACCAAAACAGGGCCCACCAAATTCCTTTGGAGAGACTAGAACTCAACATGTTCTAAGTATCACCTGGGTTTTCCTTTTAACGATGATGACCCTCATTTTCACATTTACTCACTGACTTAATGCCATGGACTGTGCTACTGTTAGTTAGGCACGCAGTGGGGAGCGTGGCTTTGTGAATGTACATTGTCTGTGTGCTCACTTAAGACTTTCTTGTGACGGAATAATTTGCTTCCATCATGGAAGAAGCTGAACCTCTTACAGGCATCCTGAAGACCACCACATGAAGATATGGGGGAGGCATAAACAAGGCCTCTGTGGATCCAGCTATTTAAGTGACCTGGTTTGACTCATTCCTTCAACACCTGGCTTGGAAGGGATTGAGACGCTTCTCCTAGGTAATCCCACCTGAATACGAGTGTATCTTTGCTCAAAAATGATTCAACTGCAGTTATATTATTTTGTACTTGTTCCCGTTGCTTTGTGGTTGCAACCTCATAAAGGTTAAAAATCTATTAAGATCGAATCACTAAAGGGGCTCCAACAGGTGCACACTGAATGACCCTGACAAAACTAGGTCCAGAGAGAGGTAAGTAGGAAAGGAATCCCCACTCCTCTCTTCACACCCACAGGACACTCACATTGTTGGCTTCTCGGACCAGCCTCTGTTCGTTGTACAGAATGTGCCGGATGCAGCGGACCAGCTCCATGGGGCAGCGGTCATATGTGTTCTGAAAGAATGCAACAGCAGATGTGACTTTGTTCCGTTCCATGCTCTGGGGCCTAACCCTGCCTCAGGACAGGGAGCTCTCACAATGGAGGAGACTCCTGGAGATGTGATAGCCCAATCATGGGTAATGCTGCTCTCCCAATGCCAATGGGAATAAGGAAGTACTTTGCAAAAAGCCCAATTATAGTAAAAAGGTAAGGTTATTTTATTTCTTGAATTTTAGTGTATCTAAAGTACTACAGGGCTGGGGTTGTGGCTCAAGTGGAAAAGCGCTCACCTAGCACGTGTGAGGCACTGGGTTTGATCCTCAGCACCACATAAAAATAAAGATATTGTGTCTACCTGAAAAACTAAAAATAAATATTAAAATAAATAAATAAAGTACTACAGCAACATTTTTAAAAAATATTTATTTATTTGCTTTAGTCGTACACAACGCAATGCATTTATGTTTACGTGGTGCTGAGGATCGAACCCGGGCCGCGCACGTGCTAGGTGAGTGCTCTACCGCTGAGCCACTACCCCAGCCCCCTACAGCAACATTTTGAAACCCAGATAGTACATTTTTAAAAGTCCACGCCAGAAGAGAAATAGGATACTAAAAGGTTTTTTTTTTAAAAAAAATATTTATTTATTTGTTTTAGTTGTACACAATGCCTTCATTTTTATGTGGTGCTGAGGATCGAACCCAGGCTGTGCACATGCTAGGCGAGCGCTCTACCACTGAGCAACCCCAGCCCAGGATACTAAAAGTTTTTGACTGTGAAATCAAAATTATTATCACTAGTAAGGGGAAGATGGACATCATATGTCTCTGGATGTGAGGCCCTGACCATACCACTCATTTAGAATTCTGACCAGGAATGTGCAATGTGAATCTAATCATGAGGTACCATCAGACAAACCCCGAAATGAGGAACATTTTGTTTTTAAAAAGTAAGGGGTAGGGCTGGGGTGGTGGCTCAGTGGCAGAGCGCTTGCCTAGCATATGTGAGGCACTGGGTTCAATTCTCAGCACTCCATATAAATAAATAAAGGTCCATCGACTACTAAAACAAAAACAAACAAACAAACAAAAAAAAAAAAAGTAAGGGGTAGGTCAGGCATGGAGATATGTGCCTGTAATTGGGAGGCTGTGGCCAGAGGATTCCTGGAGCCCAGAAGTTCCAAGACAACATAGTGAGACCTTATCTCAAAACAACAACAACAAAAGTAAGGGGTAGGTAAATTATTTTAAAATGTCAATGTCAAAGACAAAGCAAGGTTGCAAAATGGGTCTAGATTAAAGGAGATTAAAGAGATACAACCACTAGATATGACATGTGATCTTGGACTGGATCCTGAACTGGAGAGGGGAAAATGCCCTAAAGGACACTTTTGAGTCAGTTGACAAAATGGACACATAGACAGAAGATTAACTAAAAGTAATGTATCAATGTTAAATTTACTAAGGTTGATAAGTGTATTATAACCATGTAAAAGGAGGTTCATAATCTTAGAAAATGCACATTGAAGTACTTAGGGGTAAAGGGACATGATGTATGCAATTTACTCTCAATGACTAAATAATGTGTGTATAGAGGTCAAAGGGAGGAGGAGGGAAAGGAGAGTATGATGAGGCAGATTAACAGGTGAATCTGGGTGTAATGTAGGACTTCTATCATTCTTGCAAATTTCTGTAAGTTTAAAATTATTTTCAAATAAAAAGTTCTTAAAAAAAAAAGCCACAACCACAAAGTCAAATGATCAGAATCTTAAGCATGGAACACATGACTCAACAATGCTGATTGACAAAGAGAATGAGACTATCAGAAGTACTACACGAAGGAAGAAGCCATCCCAGGGACAAGAATTAAGTTGACCCAACATTCACACCCACCTGGAGCTGCGTGGCATAGTGCCCCAGCTTGATCTTCAGCAAAAAACCATCTTCCCCCACCTGGTGCTCCGCCTTCTTCTGCAGCTCTTGCACCAGGCCCTCCAGGAGCTGGGTGGCCTTAATGTTCTCCTGTGGATTATCAAGATCTATTGAGTCCCTAGGGGAAAAAAATTACATAATATGTATACATACATGCACAAGAGCCTGTATAAATGCAGCCTCTACCCATCACAGTCTTTCTTTGACTAAAGTGATTTCTTTCCTTTATTTGCTGGGCATGGAACCAGGGTCTCACACATGCTAGGCAAGTGCTCTATCACTGAGCCACTCAGCCCTAAAGTGATTTATTCTTAACACTTGTGGCAAATGTTAAGAAACAGCCCAACACAAATTGACTAAATGCCTACATTACTCTACTCACAATCTTCTAATTGCCCTAATTGCCCTAATTGGACTGTACAGTATTTTCATTTCTTCTTCTCTCTCTCTTTTTTTTTAACTATGTACTGCCCCACACCCTCCTTTTTGCTACTGACTGGCTCTGGTGCTAATGCTATCTACTCCTAGAAACAAAAGAAAAAGGAACGTGCTTCGCATTCTCTAAAGGAAATAAGGGCTCTGATAATTTCCTATTTATAGTCTTCTCAAGGGTGTGAAGGGGCACAGGGTCAAGACTGTCCTACATGTCCTTCCCAGCCTCAACCAGTTCCATGACTGTGTTGCTGTTGCAAATTCCACAGCGAGCATTTCTTAGAGACAGGTGAAGCAATAATACTGCTCTTTCTAAGGAGTCCTGGAAATGAGGCAGAAGATGCCTAGCAGTATTTACACAGGCGAGACATTTGCATCACTAGTTGCAGATCTGGGACTTCAGGCAATGCTAACTTTTCTGATGAACAAGAGAAACCAGTTTACAGACTTTATATTAATTCAGAGCCATTTAACTGGCCACAGGTGTTGGATGGTCTCTCACCCTCTCTTCTTTCTTTCCTTTTTCCTTTATTTCTAAAACTTAAGCAACAATTGATACGGGGTAGTACCAAATTACTTAGCCCGCTGAAGAAACCGAACAGCTGTCAGACTGAAATAACATCCAATTACTGCTGACCAGGTCTGGAGCCAAACAAGAGATCTAGTGGTAGCTAATAGCCTCTGTCATCTCCTCATCTCTGAAGTTACAACTAATTTCAAACATAGGCACAAATATGTGCATTGAAACACTGAGACTATCTCATTAAAGAGCATAGCCAAATCTGTACTGGAGAAGGCAGTAAAGAAAGCCAAATTTTAAATATATATGCTCAGTGTATTAAATAAAATATATATTAAATAAAAAACTGCAAGGATTGAGGCAATGATGCTTCCTTCTCCTTGTTTGGAAACCCATGCTTGAGTGGATCCAATCTCTGAGCAAAACTCACAGAATTCTGGCATTGATTCTTAATGTCCCTGCTAATAAAGAGACTTTCATGGACAGCTTCAACATGAAGAATTAAAGATTTTTCATTAAATCTTTATCATCATCATCTTCTTCTTTTTTTTTTTTTTTGTATCAGGGATTGAACCCAGCAGCACTTAAGCACTGAGCCACATCCCCAATCCTCTTTAATATTTTATTGAGGCAGGGCCTCACTAAGATGTTAAGGCTGGCTTTGAACTCTCAATCTTCCTGCCTCAATCTCCCAAGCTGCTGGGATTATAGGCATGTACCATGGCACGCAGCAAAATCTCTATCTTCTTTTTTTTTTTTTTTTTTTTTTTTTTTTTTTTTTTTTTTTTTTTTGGTACCCGGGGATTGAACTCAGGGGCACTCGACCACTGGGCCACATCCCCGGCCCTTTTTGTATTTTTTTATTAGAGACAGGGTCTCACTGAGTTGCTAAGTGCCTCGCCATTGCTGAGGCTAGCTTTGAACTCGCGATCCTCCTGCCTCAGCCTCCCAAAGTGCTGGGATTACAGGCGTGCGCCACCGCGCCCGGCCTCTATCTTCTAAGAAAACCAAACTACATATAATACAGGTATTCCTTAATCAACACTAATCTTTTAGAACTTATCAGTAAGAAGACTACATGAGAAATCTACTAAATGAAAGCTTATTTGCTTTTTGTCTTTGAGACAAGGTCTCACTAATGTTGCCCAGGCTGGTCTTGAACTCCTGTGCTCAAGTGATCCTCTTGCCTCAGTCTCTGGAGTAGCTAGGACCATAGGCCTGTATCACTGAGCCAGGATAAATGAAATGGGTTTGTTTGTTTGTTAATAGGGCCAGGAGTTGTACCCAGGGCCTTGCACATGATAGGCAAGTGCTCTACCACTAAGCTACATCCCCTAAATGAAATTTTAAATCAGCAGAAACTTCCTACTAATGTTTTTTAAAACCCTTCAAATCATTAAAACAGAAAAGAAAATGAAAAGGGAATGGAAAAGCACTAAACAAGGTGCACCTGACATTCTCATATTTAGAGGGTTTTTTCCTCACTTAATTACATGAAGCTGAGATTTTTTTTTTTTTAATTGCCTAGAAAATTGCCTGCCTTTGGTGCTCTCTGGCTTCTGAACAGAAATCTGCTACTAACAGGCAATTGCAAATTATTCCATGGCAATAGTACTGATGGAAATACAGCTATCTTCCAACAGTAGCCGCAAGGCTGATTTCTACTGAAGTCTGTCAAAGAGGACCCCTGGCCACAATGCAGAGAACTGAAGTATTTAAAGAGTATGTCAGATCCACTGACAGACTGTAAGCAACCAACAAGCCCCCAGCTTCCCAGCAGAGCAGAGCTCAACCTGCTGCCAGTGTGTAATAACACTGTCACTTAAAAAAACTACAGAGTGGTGGTGCACTTGCTGAGCATGCAGGAGGTCCTGGGTTGGCCCCAGCATTACAGAAGACAAACAAAAAGATACATTGTCAGTCAACTATACTGCATCAATTCTAAAGGAATTTTACAACGATGCAACCCAAGCCCAAGTATACAACCAATAATCTGGAAAATAAAGATAAAAATGCTTGTTAAATCCACTGAAATGTAATTTCTGTTAATATTTTTGGCATATTTCCTTTTCGTTTTTATGTATGTATATGTAAAATACATATAAATTAAAAACACCAATGTATTTACTGTTAAATTACTAATCTGCCCCATCAAACACTAAATTCTGTGGGGGCAAGGACTTTCATTTCTTCAAACAAATGCTGCTACCTATGACAAGGCTGGCACCCTACAGGCACTCAAAACATATTAGTTGATTGCTATTTATTAGCAGCAATATGCTAATGCTTTTAGTAGTACTACAATTAAAGGGAACAATAAATCCTGTTTTTAAATCCCAAGAGTTATTCCATCTCCCTAAATCTAATATGGGACTAAATACCTTTTCGTGGATCAAATAAAAATTTTTTTAAACACATAACTTTTAAAGTCTCCACCATGAGATCCTTCTAATCAAACTTGTTTCCTTTTTTTTTTTTTGGTGGTGTTGGAGATTGAACCCAGGTTCTTGCATAAGCATTCCTCCACTGAGCTACACCCTCAGCCCAAACTCCAATATTCTTGTGCTTCACAAAATATGATGTAAAAAGCTTTGTTCACCTACCAGGCTTGGCTTTCAATCCACTGGGACAAATAATGGCGCACCTCAATGGGGAAATGCTGGCCATACAAGGCTTGCATCTGATGAAGGGCGTCTCCTTGGAGCTGCTGAGCTTGTATCCACACAGCCATGGTTCACGATCTGCTAAACAAACAATCTGTGATTTGGATGATTTTTTTAAAATTCCCCTTTTAAATTCACCAGAGTAAATATTCATATAGTTAAAATGCTTACATGTTATTAGCCCTTTAGGTAGATTAAAGTTTGTTTTTTTAAATTTTGCTTTCTGGGGATTGAACCCAGGGACACTCAATCACTGAGCTAGTTCCCAGCCTTTTTTTTTTTTTTTTTAATATTTATTTGCTTTCAGTTGTACACAATGCGTTTATTTTTACGTGGTGCTGAGGATCAAACCCGGGCCGCACACGTGCTAGGTGAGTGCTCTACCGCTGAGCCACAACCCCAGCCCATTCCCAGCCTTTTTATTTTGAGACAGGTCTCACTAAGTTGCTCATGCTGGTCTCACACTGGGGATCCTCCTGTCTCAGCCTCCCCAGAAGCTGGCATTACAGGCATGTGCCACTGAGCCTGGTTTTAAAAATCAGTATTCTTGAAGTGAATTTTAGCTTTAAAATGTTTTCAAAATGTAGACATTCAGTGTGGTCTTGGGAAGGTACCCAATCAGATCTGTGAATTTCTGCCTATAGATACACTGAGGTCCTATAAGTAAAATCACAAAGCAGCATTAGGGAAAGAACTGTCTATAACTTTGATATCCTAGACATATTCTTTACTTTTGTTCAAAATTGTCAGCAATGGTTAGCAGCATTTCAACAGTCATAATAAACAATGAGCAGAAAGACTTTTAAAAAACCATTTTAGATTTGGTACTTTGGCTTTAAGAACTGTAGTAAACATGAAGCCACGTTGGAAGAGCCCAGTAAAAGAAAAGTGAGCAGGGCACAGTGTCGCATGCCCATGATCCCAGCAACTCAGGAGGCTGAGGCAGGAGGATCTCAAGTTTGAGACCAGCCTCAGCAACATAGTGAGACCCTAAGCAACTTAGCAACACCTTGTCTCAAAAACAAAAACAAAAACAAAAACAAAACAAAACAAAAAAGGCTGGTGATGTGGCTCAGTGGTTAAGCAGCCCTGGGTTCCATTCTTAGTACTAAAAAAAAAAAAGTGTTCTCTGCTTCCTGGTGCCACGTCCTGAGCTGCTTACTTCTGCCATGATGTTCTGCCTCACTTTGAGCCCCAAGGAATAGAGATGGCCATCTATGGACTGAGACCTTGGAAACCACTGCAGCTCCTTAAAGACAGAGGTTCCAATGTCATCTCATCCCCTTCTCCACTGAATAGCCTCCACCCCTACAATGTCTCAAAAATACTTACATTCTGACCTTAATATGGTCTTATAATAAGAAATTTTTAGCCCAGTTTTAAATAAGTACTGATACAAATGGTGTCACTGCACTGTTTATTCAACAAACTTGAATAAAGTTACATTACTGTGCACTAAGGGAAAAAAAGTGAAAATATCTAAAGCACAGACAGAATCCTATGTATTATCACTAGTCACCTGCACAGCAACACAAAGACAAAGGCTTATTTGGTAAAATACCCCAAGGTTCACCTTCTGAGTTATTCCTACAGAACTTATGAAGCAATATTCTGTTAAATTACAGCTGGTAAAAATCTTTTAGGGGTTGGGGTTGTGGCTCAGTGGTAGAGCACTTGCCTAGCACGTGCGCAGGTTTGATCCTCAGCACCACATAAAAATAAACGCATTGTGTACAACTAAAGCAAATAAATAAATATTAAAAAAATCTTTTAGCCACAAAAAAGAATACATTTCAACTAAGAGAAGCAAGACTGAACCATTTTATTCTAAACATGTTCATGTGTGTGTGTGTGTATGTGTGTGTACACATATATACTCACTGCAGCATTCTTTTTTTAAAAAAATTGTTGTTGTTGGACCTTTATTTTATTTATTTATATGAGGTGCTGAGAATTGAACCAGTGCCTCACACATGCTAGGTAAGTGCTCTACCACTGAGCCACAACACAACCCCAGCCCCTTAACATGCTCTTGATTTCAGAAAATAAATTGTTTTCTAAATTTACCAGGATGCCTCCTCAGACTCACCAGATATATATTTTTTTAATTTTAATTTTTTCTGGCACTGGGAGATTGAACCCAGAGGCGCTTAACCACTGAACCACATCCCTGGCCCTTTTTATATTTTAAGACAGGATCCTGCTAAGTTGCTTAGGGCCTTGCTTAATTGCTGAGGCTGGCTTTGAACTTGTGATCCTCCTGCCTCAACCTCCTGAGTGACTGGGATTATAGGCAGGCACCACTATGCCCGGTTCTCACCTGAGAATTTTCTGTTCATTCAGCAGAGACTCTCTGGGATTAATCATATTGGAGCAGCAATGTTACTTTATATAACGAAGGCCACTAAAACTGAACCTTGCTCTAACACTATTTTCCATAATGTGGAATCTGGGATAAGTCAGGGCTATCCTGAACCCCATCCAAGTGACCTGGCTACTGATTTGCACATTCTCCTGAGAAACTTGTTAAAGTTACGGTACAGTGAATTGGACCTGGATTTTGTTGACTCCCAGAAACAGCACATGTATGTCAGGAAACAAAAAACCCTCCTGTTAGTTGTAGCCGTCTGATCACATAACACTGAGCTATTTATGGGACGAGTCAGTTAGCCAACAATGAGGTGTGGGGTGGGAGCCAGTTACCTATTTTAGACTTGTGCAATGCTATAGAACACTTGAACGGTGTACAATTTTGTTTAAAGATTTAAGGCTGGGATCACTGTAACATCACCCAAAACATCAGAGTTCCACGGTTGTGAGTTCACCAGAAGAAAGACCAGGATAAAAGTGCTCTCTCCAAAAGTAATTCCACTTTATAATCAAACATCTGGAAGGCACTTAATTATATAATATACTTTTTAATCAAATGAATCATAGCCCAAGGATTTGAAGAATCAGATAACAAATCACGATTTTTGGAGGAAGGACAAAGCATGGAGGGATGAGAGTGCTTTCAAAAGTGGGATAAAGGAGTGAAGAGCAGAGTTCAGGCATCAATCTTTCTTAGTGGTGGAGAATAAAGCAAGCAGCAGGACCTCGCCCTAGCTCCCTTCATGAACACCAGAATGACACCCACACAAAAATTTCCTGCACCTGCATTCATTAGCCAAACTGACCCAGAGGCAAAAGAAGGAAAATGGTAAAAAAAACCGTGATCTCCTCATAGACCCCTTTCCAGTCCACCCAAATAAAACAGTACCATGGTCACCTTCTATGTTCTTACTCTGTTTTTCTTGTCATTTCCTCACGTCTTGACACATATCATACAGTTGCTCATTGACTCTCCCAAGGATGAAATCACCATGAACACACTGACTCTGTTTAGTTCACTGCTCTTTCTCTGGGGCCTAGAACAGCGCCTGACATATAAGCATCAACTTTTTGTCACTGTTGTTGCACAAATAAATGTATGCATGCAATTGAGATAACCCTATCAATTTTTTCAAGTTATTATGGAACATGATTCAGTATGAAATACCAATGCATGGAAATGAGACAGATTTCAATTTAACTGATCAATTATAATTTTATAATCTGAATGAGTCTCTGTTGACGATGGTCTACTTGTTCCTTACTAACACTGGCCATCATTTGTAATTTTCCCTTTTTGTTATTTATGTTCTCCCATTGAACTCTAAGAGTAGTAAGTGAAGGGAACCCATCTCATTCAGTGTGGTGTTCCCAGGGCCCAGTGCGATGGCTAGCCAAGGAAAGTGGTCCATAAGTCTTTGCTGTGTGAATAAATGCATGAATAAATATTCATATGTGCTGCTGGCCAAGGATATTGCAGAAGCTTATTATTGTATTAAGAAAGAAATACTATGAGCTGGGCGTGGTGGCGCACGCCTGTAATCCTAGCACTTGGGAGGCTGAGGCACGAGGATCGTGAGTTCAAAGCCAGCCTCAGCAATGGCGAGGCACTTAGCAACTCAGTGAGACCCTGTCTCTAATAAAATACAAAAAAGGGCTGGGGATGTGGCCCAGTGGTCGAATGCCCCTAAGTTCAATCCCTGGTACCAGAAAGAAAAAAAAAAAAGAAATACTATATGGGGCTGGGGATATAGCTCAGTTGATAGAGTGCCTGCCTCACATGCACAAGGGCCTGGGTTCAATCCCCAGCACCAAAAAAAGAAAAAAAAAAAAAAGAAAAGAAAGAAAGAAAGAAAGAAAAAAAATAAGAAAAGAAAAAGAAACACTATGGTGATATGCCACACATGTACAGGTACTAATGTAAACACAACACTTTAATAAAGTTTTACATTAGCTCTTAGTATTGATCAAAGTGTAGACTGCTGAGCTCTTATAATGTCAGAATATTTTTTATAATTCTAATTATGAACATGTCACAATAGTTATTTTCTAAAGTAGTATGACATTTGAAGGGTAAGAACTGGTAAATGTAAGGCAGCAGTTGCCTTATTTTGATAAATACAATATAGTTTCACTACATAAAAGTGCTTTGTTAGAGCTGGAAAGTATATTCTGCTTATTATTAGTCAAAGTGTAAAATAAATAGCTAGCAGAGAGGGTTGGTTTTCAATGTCCCAGCACAAAGAAGTGATCACAAAGAAGTGATGTGTTTGAGGTGATATACCAATTACGCTAATCTGATCATTAGTTTGTATGAATGTATTGAAATAGCACACGGTACCCCATATGTATGTACAATTTTGTGTCAATTAAAAAATTTAAACATTATAATGTAAAATAAAAGCATATTAAATAGTACAGAATCATATGTGTTTTACTTTTAAACTAAGATTTATACACACATGGAATATTAGATGACTATCATATAACCACTTTGAATATTCAGTTTAGACAAAAGGACTCCCCCAATTTATATGAATAAAACCTACAATCTAAGCAATGTTTTTCTTCATACATGTCAGGACAATCCCCTGCCCCCTTTGTTGGGCTACTTCCATTCACCCTAAGCTGATTCCCTGTCCCTCTCTCTGTTATCTATCCAGCCATCAAATGCTACTGTACCTACAGAGTGACTGCACCTCTATCCCCAGTACACCCCCTCTTTTGATTATTTACAGGCAGCTCCATCTTTAATGTGTGATGTTCTCACAAGGGAAGTGGTTTGTATCTTTGGTAAGTCATCACAGGGCTTCTCTAAAGGCTGGGAAATGGATTCACTGTCATATTTTTAGGCCAAAGATGAAAACTAATTGAGGTCTGCGTAGTTGTACTTTCAGTGTTCACAAGCATTCCAAAGCTATCTCAAACAGCCTTGGGTGCAGAGTATTGCACTTTCTGAAGCACAATTCATCTACATCAACCTCATAAATCTTTTTTTTTTGTGTGTGTGTGTGTGGTACCGGATATTGAACTCAGGGGCACTTGACCACTGGGCCACATCCCCAGCCCCTTTTTTGTATTTTATTAGAGACCGGGTCTCACTGAGTTGCTAAGTGCCTCGCCATTGCTGAGGCTGGCTTTGAACTCTCGATCCTCCCGCTTCAGCCTCCCAAGTTCTGGGATTACAGGCGTGCGCACTTTGGGAGGCTGAGGCGGGAGGACCACGAGTTCAAAGCCAGCCTCAGCAATGGCGAGGCACTAGGCAACTCAGTGAGACCCTGTCTCTAATAAAATACAAAAAAGGGCTGGGGATGTGGCCCAGTGGTCAAGTGCCCCTGAGTTTGATCCCCGGTACAAAACAATCTTAATATATCCAAGGGCAAGGATTGCCAAATACAGTGGGCCCTGAGGCACTTGCTAATACAAGTGTCTCTCCCAGTCTAAAAGCTTACAATGGGGGCTGGGGTTGTGGCTCAGCGGTAGAGTGCTCACCTAGCACGTGCGCGGCCCGGGTTCAAACCTCAGCACCACGTAAAAACGCATTGTGTACAACTAAAAGCAAATAAATAAATATTAAAAGAAGAAAAAAAAAAAGCTTACAATGGTACAGGCTTACTGAAAATCATGCAAATAAATGTCTACTACATCAATTAGTGATATAAGTGTGTGTAATTTAGTGATAACTTTATCTCAATAATAAGTACCTTTTTATCAGAAGCTTTCTCCCTTAAGAAATATAAAATGTTGCAAAGAGAAATATCACCCGTTCTGAAGAATTCCAGAACACTGGAGCCCAAGTCTTGCTGTAACTCAAGTGTGGGGTAGAGAAGTACACAGCATCTGACCCTAGAAGGCTCACAACGCACATTTGCCAACGGAGTGAATGAATTCTAGCTTAGGGTGAGAGCAGGGGCTTAAAATGTATGTAAAGGGATTTAGTTTCTGGATTCATGTGGATATTTAGAGCATTTTATAATTTCTGTTCTTCATCCCACATCACCACCACCCATCTCACCCCATCCCATTCCAGGGCCAAAGTGTCTAAAAAGGGGTTAAAGTTCTGGAGATAATGCTGAACACTCCTAAATACAGCTCTGTAAAAGATTTGAAATCTTTTACCTCTCTGTGCCTCAGTTTTCTTACTTACTAAATAGGAATAAGAATACTTAGATCCCTTGGGAGGTTGTGGCAGGAATGAATTACTATGTGTAAATGTTTATTCCAGTAGTGACTAGAGTGCCAGGGACCCGTGTCTTTCCCTACTCCTTCCAAGACATATTTTAATAATACAAAAGACGACTAATGAAATTTGCAGCATTCATTTATTATACTGCTTTATAAATTATTACCAATATTCTGATATACCTCATAAATAAAAGGTTGAGGAATGAATTAAAATAGCTTTTATTAGTGTGGTTATTGTTGTCTACCAACCAGATTTAAGAGCTAACATTGACACAGCACTTATATTATGCTTTTATGAATCTACTCATTTAATCCTCACAAAAACCCTATGAGGTAGGCATTGTTATTATCCCCACTTTATGGATGAGGAAAGAGGTTCAGTAAGATTTAAATATAATTGTAGATGGTGTAGCAACTTTAGAAAACCATATGGCAAATCACTAAAGGTTGAGCGTAGAGTTACTATACCATCCAGTAGTTCTACTCCCAGGGATATGTCTAAGAGAACTGAGATGTGTCCACACAAAAACCTGTACACAAATGTTCACAGCAGCAGTATTCATGACAGCCCCAAAGTGCAAACAACCCAAATGTCCATTGATGAATGAAGAGCTGGGTGTGGTGGCACACAACGGTAATTTCAGCTACTCAGGAAACTGAGGCAGGAGGATTGCAAGTTCAAAGCCATCCTGAGAAACTTAATGAGACCCTGTCTTAAAATAAAAAGGCCTGGGGGGGGGTGTAGCTCAGTGGTAGAGCACTTGCCTAGCATGTGCCAGGCCTTGGGTTCCATTCCCATGTTCCACAAACAAAATCAATAACAAAAATGCAAAGGGGGGCTGGGGTTTTGGCTCAGTGGTAGAGCGCTTGCCTCGCATGTGTGAGGCCCTGGGTTCGATTCTCAGCACCACATAAAAATGAATAAATAAAGATATTGTGTCCATCTACAATTAAAAAAAAAACTCAAAGGAACGAAGTCTTGATGCATGCTACAATATGGATGAACCTTGAAAACATGCAAAGGGAAAGACAGACACAAAAGGTGACATTGTGATTCCATTTCATGGCATGGTCAAAACAGGTAAATGCACAGAGAGGGAAGATGGTGAAAGTGTTTTGAGTTAGAAAGTGGTGACAGTGTTATAACTCTGAGGCTATCCTAAGAACCACTGAATTGTATACACTTTTCTAAAAGGGTGAATTTTATGATGTGTAATTCTAGCTTGATAAAATATTATTTAAAAAGGCAGAAGAGGTGAAATAGCTGTCCCTGGTCCCACAGTACTAAGGAGTTCTCCAGAGCTGGATCCACCCCCAGAGCCCGTATTCCCACAGCTGTGCCACACCGAGTCCTAAGGACCTGTACTGGGTTGCCATGTTATTCACTGTACTTTTCCATGTGTGTGTGTTACATTTTGTAATTTACAGAGAAAAACAACAAGAAATGAGAATAATATTAAGAGTCTCTGATTTTGGCAAAGAGTAAGGCTAGCTGGCAGATGAAGCAGAAGACATAAATATTGCTTCTGAGCTGAAAAGTACAAGGCAAGGAGCCAACATTCAAAACTGTTGAACACGTCAGTACCTATTAATGACTAAAGGGCTTTGGACAGAATATAAAGGGCCATTTCCCTGGTTATGTTTACTGCTCAATACCAACATTATTAACAGGTGGTACTTACCTAGTAGGAGGGACTCTGAGGGACAGAAAAATATTAATAGCAGTAAGAAAGGATTAAGATTTTGCTCATATTAAAATTGGCTTGACATCAAGTAAGAAGGTTATAGTAAAATTACTACACCTAGAGATAGGTCAATAGCTGGACCTGGTGGTGTACGCCTATAATCCCAGCAACTTGGGAGGTTGAGACAGGAGGATTGCAAATTTGAGGTCAGCCTCAGCAACTTAATGAGACCCTGCCTCAAAATAAAAAGGGCAGGGGATGTAGTTCAGTGGTTAAGCGCCCCTGGGTTCAATCCTTGGTGGTATCCTACTCAAAAGACTAGGCCAACACCAGAGCCATCTGCTTAAAAAAAAAAAAAAAAAAAGAAAAGAAAAAAAAGTGAACATTATAAGCAATTGGGAAGACAGTTCTTTTTTGAAAAAATAATTATATTATTAAGCAGGTAGGAAAGGAACAGAGCTGGGTGTGGTGATACATACCTGTAATCCCAGCAGCTCAAGAGGTTGAGGCAGGAGGCTCTCAAGTTCAAAGTCAGCCTCATCAATTTAGTGAGGCCCTAAGCAACTAGGCAAGACCTGTCTCTAAATACAAAAAAAAAAAAAAAAAAAAAAAAAAAAAAACAGAAAGAATAAAAGCAAAAAGCAAAGTGTGTTTGGCCCAAAAAAGAAACAAACAAGGAAAAAATTGCTTGGGCAACACAGAGATGATAACATTCTGGGAAGATAGTCAGTCATAAATCTTTACGTCACAGCCAAAACATTACATATCACTTTGGGAAGAGAGAAAGAAGAGGGAAAAGGGCAGTGCAAAAAGGAAGGAGAGGGGCAGGGGCTGTGGCTCAGTGGCAGAGTGCTTGCCTCACACACACGTATGGGGCACTGGGTTCCATGCTTAGCACCACATAAAAATAAAAACAAATAAAATAAAGGCATTCTGTCCATCTACAACTACAAAACAAAAAATAAAAAATGAAACAAGAAGGAAGGAGAGGGCAAGGAAGGGAGCCACTTGCTAAATACAAAAATCAAACCTCATCAGTGGGTTAACATGTATTTTCAACTCTCAAATACCTCACAGATTACTTATTATTCATAAAGGTACATTCCATTGTATATATTTGGTGGACAAGATCTTTTTGTATATGTATGGTATTGGGGATTGAACCCAGGGCCTTGTGCATGCAAGGCAAGCACTCTACCAACTAAGCTATATCCCTAGCCCAGCAGACAATATCTTAACCAAGGGATCAAACATCCCCAACCATGAGACAAACTGAAATTACAGGTGTCCAGACATGATGTGCTGAAAAGAATACAAAAAACTAACTTATAAAGAAACATGCAGAAACAATCTACAATCAGGTAAATAAAAAAATCCAAGTTATGAATACAAAAAACTAACTTATAAAGAAACATGCAGAAACAATCTACAATCAGGTAAATAAAAAAATCCAAGTTATGGGACTCTCATGAACAACAACAACAAAAAGCAGAACTCCTCTAGATTAAAGGAGGCAAAAAGAGACATGATAATTATCAAAAACATAATTAAAGACAAAAACACAAATCTAAAGAGCATCACTGGGATAATTAAGAAAATTTAAATATGGTCTATACATTCAATGTTCTTGTGTCAATGTTAGATTTCTTGAGAGTGATAATGGCATTGGGGTATATAGGAATGTCCTTGATCTAGCAGCACATACTCAAGTATTTAAGGGTGACCAGTCCCGCTGTCTGCAACCTACTTTCAAAGGAGGGAAGAGTGGCAGTGGGGAGAGTGATAAAGCAAATATAACAGCTGCTCATAATTAGTCCATCTAAGTGAAGTCTGCGTAAGTGTTCATTGCTCTATTCTTTCAACTTTTCAGTAAAGTAATTGATCTTTTTTTTCAAAATCAAATTTAAGGGCATAAATTCAATAAATAAAAAGGAAACCAAAGCAATGAGAGTGAGATTTAATTCTCTTTTTTTTTTGGGGGGGGGTGGGTGGATACTGGGGATTGAACCCAGGGGCACTAGACCACTGAGCCACATCCCCAGCACTATTTTGTATTTTATTTAGAGACAGGGTCTCACTGAGTTGCTTAGCGCCTCGCAGTTGCTGAGGCTGGCTTTGAACTTGCTATCCTCCTGCCTAAGCCTCTGAAGCAGCTGGAATTACAAGCATGCGCCACCACACTGGGCTTAATTCTCATCTTGACACTGTCCCTAGTAATAGATAAAGATCTGGGCTTCTCAACTTCCTTGCTGCTGGTAGGATGTCAGTGTCCCTGTGTGTGCATTATTATCTCTGTGTCCAGATCCAATAAGCCACTTGAACAATCCGTTAAGGAAGAAGTTACATCAATACCATTTTCCAGATGACTGAAAACATTTGCTGTAGCCCATAATAATGACCGTCTGCGTTATGGAAAAATAACAAACATGTTCCCAATATTTTCCTCATTAAAGCCCACAGCTTCCCCCTTACCATTGAGGATTACAATATTAAGTTTCCTCTTAGCAAAATTTGCTTTGAAGAGTGCCTTGCACTAGGTTAACTCCCAGGGACAACCACTAGTTAAGTAGCATGATACACAATTAGAAGAAATTGGAAATAACCTAAATGTCCAAAATAAAGGAATGGTTAGACAATAACACATTAATCTGACAGAACAGTGTGCTGTCATTTAAAAAAATATTTTATTTTTTAGTTGTAGTTGGACACAATACCTCTATTTTATTTATTTACTTTAACGTGGTGCTTAGGATTGAACCTAGGGCTGCGCATGTGCTAGGCGAGTGCTCTACCGCTGAGCCACAACCCCAGCCCCCAGTGTGCTGTCATTTAAATTACATTTAAAGGCTATGTTGAAACATAAATACCATGTAGACACATCCTCTTGAAGTATTAATAATGTTAGGTCCATGTACAATATGTATGCTAAATGACAACTATCAGAGAAAAGTCAAAGAAAGGTGTAAATGCCTGTTACATCTAGGTGAAGGAGTTTTGGTACTTTTTAAAAAAAGTTCTTTGATTTATTAAATTTTGTTTAAAATGTAAAACTTGAGGGCTGGGAATATAGCTCAGTGGTAGAATGTGTGCCTAGCATGTGCAAAGCCCTGGGTTCAGTCTCCAGCACCACACCAATGATGAACAAACAAACAAACAAATAAAGTGTAAAACCTGAAATATAGAATTGATACTCGTGGGCTATTGGTATTCCTGACTATCCTACACCAAGTTTAAGGGGAAACACAAATGCATGGGAAGAAATTTCTCAACATGACAGTATTCTAGTTATGGAACTGTAATACAAACCAAGTAGACTTGATTTAAACAGGACATGAAACAGTAAAAATTCAGAAACATGAAATTTTTTTTTCATTTACTTTAGTTGTACACAATGCAATGCATTTATGTTTACGTGGTGCTGAGGATCGAACCCGGGCCGCACACGTGCAAGGCGAGCACTCTGCTGCTGAGCCACAACCCCAGCCCCTGAAATATTTTTTTAAGAAATGCAATTCTATCACTTTCAAATACACAGTGACTTAATGTGTTTTCAAGTAGTGTGTCAAGACCAAGGCTAAAATTAATTTGTTATTTTCACACACACACACACAAATAATCTGGCTCTTTTTTCATCTTTGATATGACTAAGCAAACTTGTACCATCCATAAATAGAATGAAATACACAGAAAACCACTCACAACAATACAAGAATTCCTTTAAAGAAATACTCTTCCCATAGGCCGAATCATACACCTGGACACAACTGGCCTATCTGCAGGCCCCTAAGAGTTCAGGAGTAACAATTCGAGGTCTCTAGAGAGCTCTAGGTACAAGAGATCACAGAAAACCTCAGCTGTTGGGTCCTAACTTAGCTCCTACCCAAAAGGCCAGAAGAACTGGGGAGAGATTTTCCCATTTGACATCAACTCATTTTGTGCCAAGAACAGATACCTAAGACTAAAGCAGGGTTGGACTCCTCCTGGATTCTTCCCTAACTCAGGGAGGTTGAAAAGATATGACCAGCTTCCATGAACACTGAAGGGTGATCTTGCTAAGGAAGCCCTGGGGTGATCCTCCCTATATTATTCTCTAACATTTTTTATGCACCTCAGCACTAATCATAACCCAACAATATGTGCCATAGACACTAAATCTAGAAAAGAGACCAGTACTACATTGGAAAATCATACCTATCCACTGAGCCCAAGATATACTCAGAAGAATGTGGCATTTGCCACTTTTATCAGGTAGCTGTAGTCTCGCATTTACTATGAATTATCATGGACCTCATTTTTGCTTACAGTCAATATATAAGTAATATGTTAGTCCTTTCAAATAACAAAATAAAAAAAGCTAATATGTTTTGGTTAAAATACTAGACAGAAGACTAAAATCTCCTCTTTTAAAAGAGAAATGCCACATCAGCTGGTTTCTTTGTTTACCTCCAGAGTGATACTCCATTTGCAAAACCTGACTACAGCTTTCTGAAGATCGTGTCAATGTGTGTGGCATAATACCTCCTATATGTAAGTAAAACAAATCCTGCAAAAATGGTGGCTCCAACAATGACTGCAAATGGGTTAAGAAGCTAATTCTAATTCTGAGAAGAAATGACACTTGAGGAGCCGGGTGCGGTGGCGCACGCCTGTAATCCCAGCACTTTGGGAGGCTGAGGCAGGAGGATCATGAGTTCAAAGCCAGCCTCAGCAATTGCGAGGCACTTAGCAACTCAGTGAGACCCTGTCTCTAAATAAAATACAAAAAGGGCCAGGGATGTGGCCCAGTGGTCGAGTGCCCCTGAGTTCAATCCCTGGTACCACAAAAAAAAAAAAAAAAAAAAAAAAAAAAAAAAAGAAATGACACTTGAATAAGAGCTCATGCCTTAGAAAACCAAAAGGTCTGTCCTGTCAGGAAAAAGATTTTCCAGGCATGAGAAGTAATGCTGTTATGAGGACATAAAATGTTAGGATGAATTAAAAATTGTACACAAAGTAATTACCCACATTTACTACAGCATTAACACTGGACTTTACAATAAAATACTTTTGCTAAAACAAACCACTTTTCCTGGAAACAGCTTTTCTCTTGCTATACCTACACACACACCTTGGCACTGTGAACCTGAGTGCATGTTTCTATAGCACAACAATGTATGTGCCACAAGGCTCCCGCCTCTTAACTAGCAGCGTTATGTTGGGATAATGGCAGAACACTTGTGTGTGTGTGTGTGTGTGTGTGTGTGTGTGTGTGTGTGTGTGTTCTTTCACAGGCTGCACTGTTACAGGAAGAAGCAAAGAGCAGCTATTTCCTTCCAAAAGGTCAGCTGCCTCAGACAGACCAAACAGAAAGCACTAAATTCTTGCCAACTTCCCCTCCTGCTTCTGCAGCTAGTACGCAACAGCATTTGGTTTCCAGTAAAGCTCCAAAGAAAAACAAAGCAAACGTGAGACCCAAAATCTATGCAATCTAAGTGTCTCACTTGCCTCAATTTAAAAGGCCGTAAGATCACAATGAGCAACGCTTTTCAGACAGAGGTGGAACTGTGAACTGGTAAGAACTGTCAGGTTTAAGGTGAGATTAAACATGAGGAAAAGAACAGGATAGGAACCATCCTAGATTTTATATTAATGGCCCAGAAGTCTCCATCTAAAAATAAGATGGCATCTTGGCAATAATAAATGCAACAGGGCTGGGATTGTGGTCTAGTGGTAGCGCACTTGCCTTGCATGTGTGAGGCACTGGGTTCAATTTTCAGCACCACCTATGAATAAATGAATAAAATAAAGGTCCATCAACAATTCAAAGAAATATTTAAAAAAAATAATAGGTGCATCAGCATGTAAGGTCTCTAATTGACTGAACATAAAAATAAATTTTTAGCTTTTCTCTTCTCAAACTAAAGTCAAAATAGTAGTCCAATATGCTAGGACATTGGCAGGGTTCAATGCTAACAACCACAATTGGCAGGGTTCAATGCAAACAACCACAGAAACACATATACAATGAATATATAGTTTCTTAGCTTAGACGTTGTTGAGAAAAGACTATAAAACTAATAATCAAAAGGGGAATGGGAGCCAGGCATGGTGGCGGCACACTGTAATCCCAGCACTTGGGAGGCTGATCACAAGTTCAAAGCCAGCCTCATCAATGGCGCCCGAGGCACTTAGCAACTCAGTGACACCCTGTCTCTAACTAAAATACAAAAAAGGGCTGGGGACATGGCCCAGTGGTCAAATGCCCCTGAGTTCAATCCCCAGTGCCACCAAAAAAAAAAAAAAAAAAAAGTGTGGGGGGATGGGCTGGGGTTGTAGCTTAGTGGTAGAGCGTTTGCCTAGCACATGTGAAGCCCTGGGTTCAATCCTCAGCACCACATAAAAATAAATATATAAGCCGGGCGCGGTGGCGCACGCCTGTAATCCCAGCACTTTGGGAGGCTGAGGCAGGAGGATCGCGAGTTCAAAGCCAGCCTCAGCAATGGCGAGGCACTTAGCAACTCAGTGAGACCCTGTCTCTAATAAAATCCAAAAAAAAAAGGGGGCTGGGGATGTGGCCCAGTGGTCGAGTGCCTCTGAGTTCAATCCCTGGTACAAAAAAAAAAAAAATATATATATATATATATATAAAAATAAATAAAATAAAGGCATTGTGTCCGACTACAATGAAAAAAAAATTAAAAGGGGGGGCATGGTAGTGCCTCAAAATTAAAATAAATAAGCGTTGGGAGTGTACCTAAGAGGCATGGTGTCCCTGGCTTTAGTCCCCTGTGCCATAAAAAAGAGTGGGGAGGGGCTGAGGTTGGTGCTTAGTGGTGGAGCGCTTATCTCCCATGTGTGAGGCCCTGGGTTTGATCCTCAGCACCACATAAATAAAATAAAGGTATTGTGTCCACCTACAACTAAAATAATATTTAAAAAAAAAGAGTGGGGAGACAGAAAATGGGATTTTAAATCTTCTTTAGATAGTAACCCCTAGTATTTATAGATAATACTGAAAACTTCATCCCAACCCCCAAAGAAACAACACTGTGTATGTATAAATATATATATATATATATATATATATATATATATATATATATATACATTTATTTATTTATTTTTTGGTACTGGGGATTGAACTCAGGGGCACTCAACCACTGGGCCACATCCCCAGCCTTTTTGTTGTATTTTATTAATTAGAGACAAGGTCTCACTGAGTTGCTAAGTGCCTCACCATTGCTGAGGCTAGCTTTGAACTTGTCATCCTCCTGCCTCAGCCTCCCAAGAGCTGGGATTACAGGCGTGCACCACCACGTCCAGCTAACATTGTATTCTTAAATAAACTTATTTAAGAGACCATTAAGGGCTGGGGTTGTGGCTCAGTGGTAGAGTGCTTGCCTAGCATATGTGAGGCATTGGGTTCAATTCTCAGGACCGCATATAAAAAAAATAAAATAAATGGTCCATTAACAACTAAAAAAAAATTTTTTTTTAAGTTAAAAAAAAAAGAAGAGCATCAAACTACAGGAAAGACTATGCATTGAGTCTTTCTAGAGGGAGCAAAACTAGATTCTTTTGAGTACGAAAGTGAAAGAGAAGGGGAAAAAATGTTTTTAAAAGTTTTCTCAACTAGATGGGTTCCTACCTCAACCATCTACATGCAGCTTGCAAGAAAATGTGATGGGTCCCTCCAACTGCTCCCACAGCATGCCATAGGACTCTGTGTGGTTTCTAACTCATCACTTTCAGGTTGTGGTGGCAACAGACACACCAGGCTTTTTGTAAGATGAGCTCCTGTTCTGAAGAGTCTGGGCTTTGATGATGGAGAATATTGAACCCAGTTTGAAATGAAGACAGTTCAGGGTTCAAGGAAAAACTCCTGGGTTTGTGATTAGGCTAAATTACAATACACACTGTTTCATGTTGTACACAAATTAAACTACTTAATTTCCAAGGCCTTCCTGTGCTTAACTGCCAGACCTTAAACAGCAGCAAAGGAATTAGCATGGGAAAGGAGAAGCAAGCACTGGCAGTAGTAGCAACAGTAGTGATATAAACATTCAAGGAGCTCTTGCCACATGCACTGTTGTGGGCACTTCACATGCGTTCTCATCCAAGCCTCACAAGGAACCTACAATACAGTTCTAATATTTTCCTTAGGCTATAGGTGAGGAGACAGGCTTAAGAGTTAAGAAATCTCTCCAAATTCCCATAGCAAAGAAGCGAAGGAGCTGGGATTCACATCAGGAAGGTTCACCTCTAAAGCTCCTACACTCAGCCATGCAGCTTTATTTATTAAAATACAATACAATGATACCTGTGGCTGAAGACTACTCTATGATAAAAGCTACAATGTGAATTATTACAAAGTGCAACTCTCAGACAGATACAAAAACCTTATTTGACAATCCTCAAAAAAGCTTTAAATGAGACTCTCTTCCCTAAGAGTCTGAGAGTACCAAGATGAAAGCCCTTCAAACACAACCAAAGGAAGCCATAGTAGGGTTTGGTGGTTCACCTTCATTCTTCTAACTCAATCAGAAATTAGCTAAAAGCTTTAGATTGTAAAAGGGAGTGGGAGGAGAATAACGAGAACTGTCCTGGAGGTGGGTAACTTTCCCATAAATCCAAAACCTAGATCCTGACCACTTGTGGTCAGAATGAGCAATGTGACATTTCCCATAAGAGGCACAGATGTTACATATGTCCCCAAATTCCTTATTGGGTTCTCATTAGTTACATTATAATCCATCACCAATATTTGTCATGGATCATCCTAATTATATCTCATTGATACAAATGAGAAAACATTTGTGAACTATTCAGTAGGTAAGGTGATAGTAAAGGATACTTGTTGCCGCCTAAGCGATGGCCGCTTGGAGCAACAAAGCCGCGGGAAGAAGTTCAGAGGTGAACTGGAAACAAACAGCTTTTTATTCTGATAACTTTTCTCTCTGGCTCTAACAACGACTAACACGCACCACACACACCACCAAAAAATGGCGCAGACCCGATCAGCAACCTTGGCTCAAGTCACTCGAGATCCCGGGCCAAGTCCCGTGAGACTACGGAAGGCAGCAGTGCCCAAATCTCCATGGCCCATAGTCAACCGCAATTTAAGCCATCTCCCCAAACAGGGCTCCTGCAGCTACTAAAGTCAGTTGTCATCTGAATACCTATTCATATTATGTTAAAAATTCAATATCAACTTACCTAATACTGAGGTATGTATGAAGTTACAGACAAGTTATAAAGTCCTGTGAGAATAAATGCTAATATGAAAAGTGCAGAAATTACTGTTACTATGCTCAGTGTACATTCAATGCTAATTGAGTGCTAGGAGATCCCTGGGTTCACCAAGCCCTGCTACAAAGAAGTAGATACTCTGATATGGAAGACAACTTCTGACTTTAACAGTGTATATGACATGTCAAGGGGAAATTTGGGTCAAGGATATCTGATAATTCCACATTCCTAAGAAAAGTGCCTTGTACAATCTTTAACTCCTTTAGGTAGACATAAAATAAATGCAACACTTGTATCCAATGCCTTTTATCATTTTGATCATCCTATTTTTAAAAGATGGAATGCTTTGCTTCTCTAGAATTAGAATGTACCTCAAACTCCGGCCTTGAGAACCACAGAAATTTTGAGTTATCTGTTGCCCAACTGCTAGACTGCAAGCTATCTCAGGGTGAGAACCATGTCTCATTAATTCTGATTTCCTTAACCCAGTATTTAGTACATAGTAGGTATTCAGTAATTGTGTTGTACAATCTTGGTAGACCTCCATGTTTAAACAACAACAACACTAAATTGGGGGGAATGAATGGTAGCTCAGTTATTTCCTTCAATGTGTTATTTTTAACATTGGAAATCATTAAGTTGAATCCTTATTACAGGAATAATGGGAGTGAATCACACTTTATAGAAATTGTGACGGAGGTTTTGACTCACCATTGGTGCTAATCAAGGTAAATATAATCGCAAGCTGTACCATCCACAAACATCATGACAAATTTGTAAAAGAGAGCTAACACCTCATTGCAGCAATTTCAAACAGAAGAATTACATGAAATATGATGAGTCTAATACGAGCTCAAATTCCAAAGATAGCTCCTTCTCCATGCAAACTAAACTGTTTCTTTTAATTATGTCTCAAGAAAGAAGTTGAGTATAAATGGAAAGCACAACATTTATCAACAATTCACTCCTTCAGTTACCATATATGTGGCTAAATACCATCAAGAAAGATTTATTATTGTGCCCAAACAAAATGATGAGATTCCACATCCAAAATGTAGATTAATGTTAGAAGGATGACTCAGGACTAATGGTATCCAGTACAACACTAAACCTATTTTATCATTATTTTTATCTCCCAAGAGTTCTTCAACTATAGGACAGAGTGCCAACTCAAGATGATATTTCAAAAAGTACAGCCACCTATGACTACAGACTATTTTTTATTCAAGTTGTATTTCCATGTAGCAAAGTAAATTTAGCAAATGAAAATACAGTCTTGACTTGCTATGGATGTCCCTTATCCCTGCCAAAAATGACAAGCTGCTTGCTCAAAAGCTGTCACTAATTAGCAGCTGCTGCTGTAAAGAAAACCAAAGTAAGTGCCAATAAAAGCATATTGAGCTGAAAGAGGGCCCTATGACAAGGAATAGGAAATGCAGGAATCTATTTGGGACTAGTAAACTTTATAAATATGGACAATCTAAATTTGGGGAAAGTGGGGGTAGGGCAATAATGGCAATATACATCTATTCCTATTTAAACAGGAAGGACTGGAAGATTCTAACATTCGGAAAGTTATAGAAAAAATACCAAGATACTGATATTACTGAATTCCATCAATACCATTTCTACCTTCCCATCAGGAGCAATCTTTGGTTTTGAATAATTTTTCATTATCAAGACTTCTGTCCCTGGCATATTTACACCTGCATTTGGAGAGATCATCAACACATTTTAAAAATACTTTTCATATTCTAATGGCTTCTGCCCAAATGCTGATGGTTCTGAATCTAACTGTTGACCTTTTGTTTTACAGGTTGAAAAAATGGAGTCAAAGAAAACAGAAATGATCTGCCCTGATGTAAATGAGGGGACACAATGGTGGAAAGTCACTTCACTAGCTCTATGTTCAATGTTCTGAGAGTTCACAGCCCAAGATCCTCTTTGAAAGCAGAGTTTTATAGATTACTTTTCAAATTTCCCTCTCCCTATTTCTACCAATCAGACCAGTACACTTATCTTAAAAAAAAAAAAAATTTGTTTTAGTTGCACACAATGCCTTTATTTTTACATGGTGCTGAAGATGGAACCCTGGCCGCGCGCGTGCTAGGCGAGTGCTCTACCACTGAGCCACAACCCCAGCCCTACACTTATCTTTTAACAAGCTAGTTTTTTTCGTTTTGTTTTTGTTTTTGGTACTAGGGACTGAACCCAGCGGTGTTCTACCACTGAGCTACATCCACAAAAGTTTTCATTTTTTTATTTGGAGACAAGGTCTCACTAAGTTGCTGAGGCTGGCCTTGAACTATGATCCTCCTGTGTCAGCCTCTTGAGTTGCTGGGATTACAGATGTACATCATCATGCCAGGCACAGTTTCTATCCTTTTAAAAAAATAACTATGTATACATCTGCCTTAGTTTTAGTTCTTTTTCTCTCCTTCAAGGTGGACTGCTAGAGAGCTGACTATGTTATTTATATTTGATTACACAGGGTGAGGTTTTGACTGTACCAGCTACTTAGAAAAATGAGAATGAAAAAGAGAAGGTAGGAAAGAAGGAAATGGATGGGAAGGGAAACAGGGAGGGAGGAAGAAGTGATGAGATTTGGAAAAAAAAAAAGAGAGAGAGAAAAGAAGCCGTGCGCAGTGGCACATGCCTGTAATCCCAGCACTTGGGAGGCTGAGGCAGGAGGATCGCGAGTTCAAAGCCAGCCTCAGCAATGGCAAGGCACTTAGCAACTCAGTGAGACCCTGTCTCTAATAAAATACAAAAAAGGACTGGGGATGTGGCCCAGTGGTCGAGTGCCCCTGAGTTCAATCCCCAAAACAAAAAAAAAAAAGAGAGAGAGAGAAAAGAAAAAAACTATATGCATATATTCTTTTTATTTTTTTTTTGGTACTGATTGAATTCAAGGGTGCTTTACCACTGAGTTATATACCAAGTCCTTTTTAATTTTTTATTTTGAAACAAGGTCTCACTAAATTGCAGAGGCTGGCCTCAAACTTGTGATTCTCCTGCAAAAACCTCTCAAAACACTGGGATTACAGGGGTGCACCACCACATCGGGCTGCATATAATTTCTTAATGGAGCAGCAATTAAAGCCTCTCCTGTAGCTGAGGTCCCTTATGTAGAATGTCTAAATAGCTGTATAAGCAATTACAACAATGTACTAGTAATTTTCCAGTTCATAATCAAGTTATAAGAAGGAGAACAATTTGTTTTATGAAACATGGAGAAAGACTAATCTCTGATATTACTGTCAGTGCAGGCTTATCAGCAAGACTTGGAGAGATAACCATACAGACATACAGATTAGGAATCACATTTTCAAAGGTTTAATAACCCCCTAGTGGTATGCAATGAACTGTTGGATGAACTTGTCTTTGAACACTTATTGTGTATGCATCACTGGCTTTGTCTAGGTACAAAGCAAAAACTAAATAATCAGGGGAAAGAAAAACCGTCAGGTCTCCATGAAAAAGGTCACGTTAAAAAAAAAAAAAAAAGAATAAGCCAAACACAAAGGGGCAACTGCTATGATTCCACTTACATGAGGTACACAACGTAGTCAAACTCATGGAAACAGAAAGCAGAATGGTGGTTGCTAGGGGAAGGAGGAGGGGTAAACAGAGAATTACTGTTTAATGAATACAGAGTTTTAGTTTTGGATGATGAGAAAGTTCTAGTGATAGACGATACTGATGGTTATACAACAACATGCATGCTAAGTGCCACTGAACCTTACACTTAAAAAAAAATGGTTTAAAATGGGGTTGGGATGTAGCTCAGGGTAGAGTGATTGACAGGCATGCACAAGGCCTGGGGTTGAATACCTAACACAGAAAAAAGAAAAAAAAAAGTTAAAATGATACATTCTGTTATACGTATCTCCACAATTTTAAGAATGAAGGAGTGTTTCTTTTTTTTGTGTGTGTGGTACCAGGGATTGAACTCAGGTGCACTCGACCACTGGGTCACATCCCCAGCCCTTTTTGGTATTTTATTTGGAGACAGGGTCTCACTGAGTTGCTAAGTGCCTCACCATTGCTGAGGCTGGCTTTGAACTCGCGATCCTCCTGCCTCAGCCTCCCAAAGTGCTGGGATTTACAGGCGTGCGCCACCACGCCCGGCTTGGAGGAGTGTTTCTATCTAACAAATTCACATTACTTCCATCTTTAACTTTGAAATCCAAAAGAAACAAAGACCTATAGGCTTTCCGTTCTCTTTCTTGCACAGTAAAGGGTATATGTTCAGTCCTTTGAAGAATCAAAGCTCTCTGGAATATACACTATACTGAGATTAAAGAGGAATAAATGGAATCAAGGTATCTTCACATCAACCAATGCTTGTTATCAGAGATGAGTATCTGCCTGCCATAAACAATGGTAATTGTATAAACCATCTGATAGAAACGCGTTTATGTAACAAATACTCACTGAGCACCTACTACATGTGTAACAAATACTCACTGAGCACCTACTACATGTGTAACAAATACTCACTGAGCACCTACTACATGCCAGGCTCTGTTCTAGGTACTGAGGATACAGCAGTGAACAAAGCAGACATACCCTTATGAAACTTTGATTTTAATACCTAATATTAAATACCCTAAATTTTAAATAAATAATAATACATCCTTGTTTTTTAAATTTTCCTCCCTTTCTTTTAGAGGAAAAAGGATACCACTGACTAAAATCTTACACATAAGCAACAAAGTCTGCATGCAAACCAATATCTGAAAAGAAATTTAAAAGTATCTCAACAACATCAGTATTATAGGGAGATTACTGGCTTTTGTGAAGCCCTGGTGATATGAAAGCAATTCCTGATAAAATCAGGACATCTGTTCGTCCCTGGTGAAAGCTGATCATCCTTAAGGAGCTATATACTGTGCAGAACAAATCAGGTCCAATCAAAGATGCCACAGAGTGGAATTACTCCAGCTTTTTTCCAGGACAGTTTTATTTACAGGATAAGTTTCATGCTTGTTACAATGAAATCAAATCCTTTATCTTTCAAAGATGATCTGCAGATTCAATCTCCACAAGTCACATTTTAGTTACAATTTAGATTTATAGAGCATGGAGGTATTGAAATTCCTACCCACAAACAGCAGCACAAAGCGGTGGGCAGCTAGCGAAGGTTAGTTTCTTCTTTTTCCCCACAGAATAAAATAATAGGTCAAATTCTACCCACAAAAACAAATACCATCATAGTGAAAATTTAGGTATAACAAAAATATTTTGAAATACTTGAAAATGGCCATCCATTTCTCAACTTAAAACAATATACATTTGTGGAATCAATATAATAAAAATCTAAAGGAAAAGCATCAGGTGCTTTGGAGGATACCAACTTTTATATGTATTCTTAAATGTTTTAGTGCTGGGGAAGTGTCTTGCCTCACATGCATAAGGCCCTGGGTTTAAACCCCAGAACAGACAAAAAAAAAAAAAGAAAGAAAAATGTTTTAAATATTCTAAAATAGGCTGTTATATTTGAAATAATGGGATTTCTTTTTCCCTTTACTGAAATTATCTCTCAATTTTATGGAGGGATAATTTGTAATAACCTACAATTTTTTTTTTTTTTTTTTTTTTTTGTACCAGGGATTGAACTCAGGGGCACTCAGACCACTGGGCCACATCCCCAGCCCTTTTTTGTGTTTTATTTAGAGACAGGGTCTCACTGAGTTGCTAAGTGTCTCACCATTGCTGAGGTGGCTTTGAACTCGTGATCCTCTTGCCTCAGCCTCCCAAGTGCTGGGATTACAGGCGTGCGCCACCACGCCCGGCTCCTACAATACAATATTTTAAACGTTACAATGAATCTACTTTTGGCACCATACTAAAATAAAGGGGTCCCTAAAACTTACCTAGTAAAATCTACCATGTATTTTATTTAATATTTTAAAAGCCAACTGATTTGGTTTAGGTGTGAGGCAATATTCAAAGCAACACAGAAGCTCTGTCCATTTCCTCAAAAGTTCTTTCAGAGGTACCTAAAAAGACCATAAGATAAACTAAGTAGGAAGTAGGCCTGAAGAATGGAGGGGAATAGGGCTTGGGTGTTACCCAGATTCCAAAATCTCTCTACAGGTGGGCCTGCCTGAGCTCTGTTCTGTTTAACCTTTCCTTGGAGTTGGCAGCCATCTTGCAGTCTGGCAGTTTAGGGAGACGACCAACTATCACTCCATCTACAGAGAACTAAAAATTACTCCCCGCCCTTAAGTGTCTCCTAAGATTAAAGCAACATGGTGGGGGAGTGTCTTTGTTCCTTTCTTACTTTTTTTTTTTTTTGGTGGAAGTGGGAATTGAACCTGGGAGGTTTCTACCACTGAATTACATTACTAGCCCTTTTTATTATTATTTTTTGTTTTGAGATAGGGTCTCACTAAATTGCCCAGGCTGTCCTCAAACCTGCCATCCTCTTGCCTTAACCACCTGAGTAGCTTGGATTACAGGTGTGCACCAGCACACCTGGCTGAGGGGAAATCTCTTTCAAAAGAAAGCTACCTCTGTAACTAGATCTCAAATTTCAAGCAACAACTTTAGGTATCCCATAAAGACAAAGAGTAGCTAAGACCAAAAGGTAAATATGATTCTTTTCTAGGCAAACTCAGTTTAAAAAACAAAGTAAAACAACACATACATACACATCCTGAAACAAAACAAAAAACAACAAACACTGTCAACACTCAATGTGAGCTGGGTGTGGTAGTGCGCGCCTGTAATCCTAGCCATTTGGGGAGGCTGAGGCAGGACTGCAAGTTTGAGGCCAGCCCAGGCAGCTTAGTGAGACCCTGACTTAAATTAAAAGTAAAAAGGGTTGGGGATATAGCTCAGTGGTAGAATACCCCTGGGTCAAATTCCAGTACCAAAAAAAAAAAAAAAAAAAAAAAAAAAGTGATTTGATAGTTGAGGTATACCTAAAACAAGTTGGGTTATTTCTTTCTTTTTTTTTTTTTTTTTTTGTACCAGGGATTGAACTCAGGGGCACTCGACCACTGGGCCACATCCCCAGCCCTTTTTTTGTATTTTATTTAGAGAACAGGGTCTCACTGAGTTGCTAAGTGTCCTCGCCATTGCTGAGGTTGGCTTTGAACTCGTGATCCTCTTGCCTCAGCCTCCCAAGTGCTGGGATTACAGGCGTGCGCCACCACGCCCGGCTCCTACAATACAATATTTTAAACGTTACAATGAATCTACTTTTGGCACCATACTAAAATAAAGGGGTCCCTAAAACTTACCTAGTAAAATCTACCATGTATTTTATTTAATATTTTAAAAGCCAACTGATTTGGTTTAGGTGTGAGGCAATATTCAAAGCAACACAGAAGCTCTGTCCATTTCCTCAAAAGTTCTTTCAGAGGTACCTAAAAAGACCATAAGATAAACTAAGTAGGAAGTAGGCCTGAAGAATGGAGGGGAATAGGGCTTGGGTGTTACCCAGATTCCAAAATCTCTCTACAGGTGGGCCTGCCTGAGCTCTGTTTCTGTTTAACCTTTCCTTGGAGTTGGCAGCCATCTTGCAGTCTGGCAGTTTAGGGAGACGACCAACTATCACTCCATCTACAGAGAACTAAAAATTACTCCCCGCCCTTAAGTGTCTCCTAAGATTAAAGCAACATGGTGGGGAGTGTCTTTGTTCCTTTCTTACTTTTTTTTTTTTTTGGTGGAAGTGGGAATTGAACCTGGGAGGTTTCTACCACTGAATTACATTACTAGCCCTTTTTATTATTATTTTTTGTTTTGAGATAGGGTCTCACTAAATTGCCCAGGCTGTCCTCAAACCTGCCATCCTCTTGCCTTAACCACCTGAGTAGCTTGGATTACAGGTGTGCACCAGCACACCTGGCTGAGGGAAAATCTCTTTCAAAAGAAAGCTACCTCTGTAACTAGATCTCAAATTTCAAGCAACAACTTTAGGTATCCCATAAAGACAAAGAGTAGCTAAGACCAAAAGGTAAATATGATTCTTTTCTAGGCAAACTCAGTTTAAAAAACAAAGTAAAACAACACATACATACACATCCTGAAACAAAACAAAAAACAACAAACACTGTCAACACTCAATGTGAGCTGGGTGTGGTAGTGCGCGCCTGTAATCCTAGCCATTTGGGGAGGCTGAGGCAGGACTGCAAGTTTGAGGCCAGCCCAGGCAGCTTAGTGAGACCCTGACTTAAATTAAAAGTAAAAAGGGTTGGGGATATAGCTCAGTGGTAGAATACCCCTGGGTCAAATTCCAGTACCAAAAAAAAAAAAAAAAAAAAGTGATTTGATAGTTGAGGTATACCTAAAACAAGTTGGGTTATTTCTTTCTTTCTTTTTTTTTTTTGGTACCGGGGATTGAACTCAGGGACACTCGACCACTGGGCCACATCCCCAGCCCTTTTTTTGTATTTTCTTAGAAACAGGGTCTCACTGAGTTGCTAAGTGCCTCGCCATTGCTGAGGCTGGCTTTGAACTCACGATCCTCCTGCCTCAGCCTCCCAAGTGCTGGGATTACAGACTGTGCGCCACCACGCCCGGCCCAAGTTGGGTTATTTCAGTCCCAGAGTACAAGCAAGGCCGTGTCTGCAACAAAAGACAATTAAGTTGATGCATTGGGTTCAATACTCAAGCCCTTGTACCTTTTAGTCATAAAAAATTCAGGTGACCATCAGCCTCTTCTTTTGCCTTACAAATGGAACCATATTCCAAAACTCATTTGCACATGTTGTTCAGAACACAGAACATTTTCCTATAGAAATAATATCATAGTTACGTGTGGTGGTATACACCTATAATCCCAGGGACTCAAGAGACAGAAGCAGGAGGATCACAAGTTCAAGATCAACCTCAACAACTTAGAAAGACTCTGTCTCAAAATGAAAAAAGACTAGAGATGTAGCTCAGTTGTAAAGAGCCCCTGGGTTCAATCCCAAGTACCAAAAATGAAAAAGAAAAAATATAATAAAGATGTGAAAAATTCCTAGAGGGCCCTAGGTGAATTTTGGTTGAGTTAAAATCCTGAAAAACCTAATTACCCTTTATAGTTTTGTTTCTGAAGAAAAAGTACTAGAATTTCTAGGCAGGGAAACCAGATAAAACAGAAGAATACTTCTAACCATCCTTTCCTCACTTTTCTACCACCTCTGCAGAGCAAGGCCCCTGATAGCAGGAGTTGGGAGGATTTTCCACATAATGCTTCAACCTTGTAATGGGACAGCAGTTTCCAAACAAAAAAGTGTGGATGTTTGTGTGTGTTAGGGGTGAAGGTCAGGTGGGAGGCTTTAAGGGTATGGCCTTTTTCAGGTAAGAATAGCTTTTGCTTTCTTAGTGGCTGTAGTCACAGTTCCAATAGGGCAAGAGACCCTATCTATATTTGCTGTTTGTAAACTAGATGTTATAAGCAGGGGATGGTGGTGCACATTTATTTTCTTTCATAGTAGCACTGGATATTTTGAAGGGATACATTGCAAGACCCCTGGTGGATGCCTGAAGCCTCAGTGCTGAACCCTATAATATATATATGCTATGTTTTTTTCCTTTCCTAATTTATAAATTTGGTGCAGTAAGGGATTGCCAATAATAGTAAAGTAGAATAATTATAATAATACACAGCTATTGAAGTTATATGAATGTAATCTGTCTCTCAAAATAGCTTATTGTACTATAATCACCCTTCTTGTGATGAAGTGAGATGATACAATACCTACAGGAAGAGAGGAAATGAGGTGAATGACATGCGCATTATGACATTGTGTTAGGCTATCATGTAAGGGTAGCTTAAACAAAAGCACTACAATACTGTAACAGTTGATCTGATAACTAAGATGCCTACTAAGTGACTACAGGCATATACAGCATGGATATGCTGGCTGAAGGGATGATTCATAAACTAGGTGGGACACACCAGAATGGCATGAGATTTCATCAGGATCCTCAGAGTAGTGCATAATTTAAAACATAAATTATTTTTTTTCTGGAATTTTCATTGATTATTATTGAATCACAGATGACTATAAGTAAAACCTCAGAAAGCAAAACCTCAGATAAAGTAAGATTACTGTATTTTTTTTAAAGGCTACAAATGCACTATTTGCTGGGGTAGTAGCTAATGCAATTGAGTAACTGAATATTAAATTTTATTTTAGTTAACAAATATAGACTTATATGCTCTGGACTAGGGATGTAGCTCAGTGGTAGAGCACTTGCCTAGCATGCATGAATCTCCAGGCCCAATCCCTTAGTACTCCAGTACTCCACATAAAAACAAAATGAACAAAAAAACTCATGTCCAGTCTAGTACAGTCTAGTTATGGGAAAACCTTTAAGTATATTGGGAACAAACTGGACATATAAATCTACTTGATCAACTAAAAGTTTTATGAAATCTTAACACAATTCATGCATTTCTGGTGAAAATTTTGCAACTAAATTGAAATATTTTTAAGTGCAAAATATATATATCTCAAAACTTGGTACAAAAAAGAATAATTTTCATATTGATAATGTGTTGAAATGATAATATTTTTACATTTTGGGTTACACAGAATATATTATTAAAATTGATTTTACCTGATTCTTTTTGCTTTTTTAAAAGATGACTACTAGAAAATTACATTTTTTAAAAAATATTTATTTATTTACTTTAGTTGTACACAATGCAATTCATTTATGTTTACATGGTGCTGAGGATCGAACCCGGGCCGTGCACGTGCAAGGCGAGCACTCTGCTGCTGAGCCACAATCCCAGCCCCTAGAAAATTACATTTGAAACTCACATTATATATTTATTGGACAGTGCTGGACTATAACATAAATAATTTACATATTCCTACCCAACTCCTGCTTACAGTTTTCCAGTTCATATACATCTTAGCAGTAACATTTAACTTTCCTTCTCTGTTTTGCTTATGAGAAAGCAATTCTATGCAGTTCTTACTATAGTTACTGAAATGTCAGAATGAAATTATATTATTTGAGTTGAAAGTGTACAGAGTACTATTTTTAAAAATTACTACTGTCACATAATCTCTATGAAAAGATTTTTAAGAAGACTAAATCTAGTGATTCTTTAATGGAACAACTGGTAAGTATCTGCCATCTGTTCAATGAATGTGATATTCATCTTGAATCTCTAAAAATCTACACTAGGGGCCAGACATGGTGGTGCATGCCCATAATCCCAGTGGCTCAGGAGGCTAAGCAGGAGGATCTTGAGTTCAAAGCCAGCCTCAGCAAGAGTGAGGAGCTAACTGTTGAGCTAACTCAGTGAGACCCTGTCTCTAAGTAAAATACAAAACAGGGCTGGGGATGTGGTTCAGTGGTTGAGTGCCCCTGAGTTCGATCCCCAATACCCATAAAAAAAAAGAAAAATCTGGGCTGGGGTTGTGGCTCAGTGGTGGAGCGCTCGCCTAGCACGTGCGCGGGCCCGGGTTCAAACCTTAGCACCACGTAAAAATATAAGGCATTGTGTACAACTAAAACCAAATAAATAAATATTAAAAAAAAAAAAGAAAAATCTATACTAGGGCATATTTCATGGAAAACTCTCGTAACACTCTCATCTTTGACTTACTGTCTGAAAAAAAATCATTGATTCAAACAAAATGTCTAGTTAGGATAATACAGTATAGTCAGAGACACACTGATCTATGGACAAGAAGCAGATCTGAACATAAAAGAACTTGGTATCTGATAAAATGGATTTTCATATCAGTGGGGAAAGGAAGGAGATTGTGGTAAATGGTACATTGGGAGTATAATTGGCAAGCCATTTGGAATTGAGTTAGGTCAAAATTGTTAATATATGAAACATTTAGCTCATCACTTGGTACACAGTGTCAATAAATATTAATTACTGTTACCATTAGAAAAAAATTACACTAAATTCCTACCTCACTTCTTATACAGAAGTAGAAAAACAGAACCACAAAAATATTCTAAAAGAAAATACAAAAAAGGGCTGGGGATGTGGCTCAGTGGTTGAGTACCCCTGAGTTCAATCCCCAGTACAAAAAAAAAAAGAAAATACAAATGGCCCAGCATGATGGCACATGCCTATAATCCCAAAGGCTCCTGAGGCTGAGGCAGGAGGATCGAGAGCTCAAAGCCAGCCTCAGCAAAAGCAGGCGCTAAGCAACTTAGTGAGACCCTGTCTCTAAATAATAAAATACAAAATAGGGCTGGGGATGTGGCTCAGTGGTCGAGTGCCCCTGAGTTCAATTCCCAGTACCAAAAAAGAAAAAGAAAATATAAATGAAAATTTCATATTCTTTAGCTAGGGATGGTTTTTCCAAGCATGCCAGCAAAGACTATTTAACTAGACTACATAAAAATTTAACATTTTTGTACAGGGAAAAAAATTACCCAAAGTTAAAAACAAAAATAGGAAAATTACTTGCAAAGTAATATGAGACTAAAAGAGCTTTGGGAAAACTTGAATATCTATAACAGAAAAACAGGTTAATGATGTAAAAAACAGCAAATCACAAAGAAGAAACAAAATGGCCAATACACATATGAAAGCATATGAATGTCCAACCCTGCTAGAAATCAAAGAAATAGAAATAAGAGAGACTGGCAAAGATTAAAAGGTTATTAATACTTAAGAAAAAAAAGTTTATCATATTCAGTCATGGAAATGGCCATTACATTCTTCATGCATCATTTGTAGCTGTGCAGGTAGACTGGGATAGCTTTTTTGGAGAAAGTTTAGCATTATTAATGCAAATGACTCAGCAGTTCCACTTCTAAAACTTCCAGTAAGGAGATGGTTTAGTAAAGGTGAAAAAGATCTATTTGGCCTAAGAGTTTCTACCAGTGTTATTTATAAAAGTGAAAAACTGGAAATAACCTAAATATCTATTAGTTATTATATTAGTAATATGTTAATTATTAATGAATTAACTATAAGTATGGCAGAGTATACAGTGGACTACAGACCTTTAAAATGTTGAAGGACATTGATATTCATTAATTTTCCAGGGAAATAAATCCCTACTGAGCCCTCAAATAACAAGATCAGATTAGAGGTTTGTTTTAACCATAAATTTGGATTTTTTTATTATCTCTTCTCCATATTCTCTACCTTATCACCTTTGTTAACGGACAGCTAGTTGTTTATGTTAGGCATCTTAACCCTTAGAGTGTATGCAAATATTTTTGTCTACGTATGTTTTACTGGGAAGACAGTCACTAGTTTCATTAGAATATTGAAAAACCCCCTAATCCCCAATGGTAAGAACCACTGGAATATATAGTTTAATGGGTCAAGTTGTTGGTTAAATTGGCCTTAAAACACATATGACTGTTCAGCTCAATCACTCACTAGTCAACAAACAGTACTAAGACTTACTTAGTTAATTATGATACCATAATTGGTACCATAATTAACCAAAGTTTTGGGATAAATTTCTTCACTGTGTATTTGCAAACACACACATATATATTATATATAGAACCCACAAAAGACCTTATAGCAGCTAAGGGATAAAAAAAGCAAACTAGAGAGTTTCAAAAAACATTATATCATTAACTTATGAAATACATCTTTAAAATATTTATTTATTTATTTGTTTTAGTTGTACACAATGCCTTTATTTTTATGTGATGCTGAGGATCGAGCCCAGGCCGTGCACGTGCTAGGCAAGCGCTCTACCACTGAGCCACAACCCCAGCCCCTGAAATACATTTTTTAAGTCTTTTGAATCTTACATACATTTGAGCTTTTTTATTAGAGATAACCTTAAGATTTACAGACTTAGAAAAAGACTCACCTTTGTGGTAATGATGATGATATCCAGCTTCTCAAAATCAGATAAAGACTAGAACACCATTGGGAGTATAGCTCAGTGATAGAGCACTTGCCTAGCATGCTAAAGTTCCTGGGTTCAATCCCCAGTATTGCAACAACAACAACAAAAAAGACTAAAACACAGTCAAGTAACTATCTTAATGAATAAATCAATAGATCATTTTATATATTAACATTTAAAATATGTCCTATAATTTACTGATGCCATATTATAAAATATATGATACCAAGTTTAAGGCCCCAAATTCACATGATTTTTAAATTATCTCATTGTTTGATGAAAATTTTCAGACACCTAAGAAAGTAAATTTTAACTGGCCACAATAGTATCCTATCAATAAATCAGATTACAGAGAAAAATAAATAATTGCAAACTAAAACCAGAGGAAAATATAATTTTGATTTAAATGAGGTTATCACATTTTCAGGCGGCAGAAGAGATACATGATGAAAAACAAAAAAGGATTAAAATCAACAGAAGAATGTATTCATGTAGGCATACAGAGCAATACATACATATATACACATAAATTTATATTTATCTAATATAAATAAATATTTATTAGTCTTCATGCATTTTAATTAACTACTTATGGATTTAGGTTTAAAAAGCATGAAAGATAATAATGATTTTTTTTTTAAGTTTTAGTGTTCCTCAAATTGGCTTAAAAAATTCTATTATAGTAAATTCATTACAATAAATTACAAGGTACAACACAAGTTAAAGCAGACTTTTAAAAAATTTGTTTAAGCCGGGCGCGGTGGCGCACGCCTGTAATCCCAGCACTTTGGGAGGCTGAGGCTGGAGGATCGCGAGTTCAAAGCCAGCCTCAGCAATGGCGAGGCACTTAGCAACTCAGTGAGACCCTGTCTCTAATAAAATACAAAAAAGGGCTGGGGATGTGGCCCAGTGGTCAAGTGCCCCTGAGTTCAATCCCCGGTACCCACAAAAAAAAAAATTTGTTTATACATGATAAAGCAGACTTTTAATTAATTAAATTTTACAAACTTGTTGTTGTTGTTTAGTACTGGGGATTAACCCAGGGGTGCTTAAGCACTGAACTATAACCTTAGCCGTTTTAATTTTTTTATTTTGAGACAGGGTCTCACTAAATTACTGAAGCTGGCTTTCAACTTGTGATCCTCCTGCCTCAGCCTCCCAGGTTGCTAGGATTACAGGCAAGCACCATCTTGCCTGCCTAAAAAATATTTTTAAGGGACTGGGGTTGTGGCTCAGCGGTAGAGCACTTGCCTAGCACATTCGAGGCCCTGGGTTTAATCCTCAGCATCACATAAAAATAAATAAAATAAAGATATTTTAAAATATATATATATATATATTTTTAAGGCTGTAATTTTACTTACTCTACAAATAAAATTATAGCTCTGCTCCCAAAATTATCCTAAAATATCAACTTGTAATTTATTTTTCTTTCTCTTCTTTCAACTCCTTAAAAATGTTAAAATACTTTTAAACACTAACTGTAGTTACAAAGAAACTATCTGATGTGAATTTAATTAAGGAAAGCCACAAGTGTCTGGAATTAACAATGACATATACCCAAGAGAAAGTATCTTTCACTAGAGGTTTCCTTTACCAGATATTCCCAAGTGAATATCATAATAAACATTTAGAGAAGTCATTAGGTATGACTAATGAGACTACAAGAAAAAGAAATCCATAAGTTTAGCAGCTTTCATATGTGTCATCATGAAGGAGAAGGCAGCATACGAGCAAATGCAAGAAATACAGTGAAATAATACAATGTCAGTTTTATAAGAAACTAAAATAAACTAGACCACTTTTTTTCAAAAGTTGAAAAAACACAAACACATCTTCAATATGAAAAAATGGTAATTTAGCAGAGCACATACACAGATAAAACAATATAATTTCTTTATTATCTTTATAAGCAGTACAATCCTCCACTGGCTTCTAAATAAAAATAAAGAGCCTTCCACCAAGTGGAGGCAATAACTCAGTCCTCAAGTTCAAGTTCTTTTAACTTTTAAAACGTTAAATACAATCAAGATGATTTTTTCCAAATATTTTTAGTTGTAGGTGGACACAATACCTTTATTTGTTTGTTTATGATTTATTTATTTGGTGTTAAAGATGGAACCCAATGCTTCACATGTGCTATGCAAGCGCTCTACCCACTGAGCTACAACCTCAGCCCCAACTAAGGTGATAAGATGATTTTAATTTAGTTCTTTAACTATATCAAAAGATGTCACAGAACAGCACACAGTAATAAATATTTAACACAAAGATCACAAACTACTCATTTTCCTGCTCCCTAAAAAAGAAACACTAACTGAAAACAAAAAAGCAGGCTTTATATTCTAAATTCAATGAATACATAAGTTGTTTGGAAACATTTTTTCCCTGATTACAAAAGTATTTCCTGATCATTATCTGTACAGAAAAATAGGAAGATACTAGAAAACATGCATACACACCACTAGAATCCCACAACCTAGAATTTTTTCAATGCCTATTCTTTTTTCCAAGCAAAATTGTGATTGTTTTGTAATTTATTTTTTCATTTAGCAATATAGTGTGAACTTTACATGGATCATTAAATATTGTTTTATAACATGATTTGAAATAGCTGAGTAATATTCCACTGCACAAATACACATAGATGTAATGAACAGTTTTGTTCATTAATCCAAAAATGCAGAACATTAATGTTATTTCCAATTTATTGTTATTTTAAATAACACTGTGAGGAACATCCTTTTATACAAATCTCTAAACATATTTCAGATTATTTCCTAGGATGAAATTCATCTAAATGGAATTGCTAGATCAAAGTCTATGCACATTTTTAAGGCAATCAATACATGTATCAAACTGCCCTCCAAGAAAAAGCACCAATTTACATTCTGACCAATTAGTATGAAGGTGCCAGTTTCCCCACATTCCCAAATATCACTCTTTTTATATTTTGTCCTTATAAGTATGTATACTGAAAAAAAGCTAATGGCACTGTTCTTATTTGCATTTATTGAATTCTAGTGCAGTTGAACTTCATTTTACAGAATTATTGGCCATTTGTTTTTTTTTCTTTTTGTTTATTTTCCTACTGTGGGAACCCTCTTTTTCTTACTATTTATATAAATTATGTTTTATATAAATTATGTATATATTGAGATTATTAGCTCACATCCCTTTATCAAATATGATGAAAATAGTTTTCTTATTTTGTTATTTTGGCATCAAGTTTTTAATATTTATGTATTTATATATCAACATTTTCTTCTATGAGTTATTTCAGTAGCTCACTGACAGAGCTGTAGCTCAGTGATAGAGCACTTGCCTAGCATACTAGAGGCCCTGAGTTCAATCCCCAGTATCAAAAAGCAAACAAACAAACAAAAACCTTTTGTCCTATTCAAATTTACCAACATAAATGGAACATAATGTTAAGTTCAGTTCAAACCAGACCTCTTCATATTTGGATAAATTCAAAGCCATAAATTTTGAGGATGCCACATCTTAGGACAAAATTTAAAATGCATGCTTACGGTAGTAGGTTATCTTACTTAGGCACCCATTCCTTTAAAATTATGTGTTTTGCTCTGGTATTGCAAAATCAAGGGATCATGCTTCATCACCAACTCAGCATGTGAATTGTAGCCATGTCATTCAGGAAGCCAAATGTTTTCTATTTTGTTTTGATACCTTCAACAGTTAAGGAAGAAAGCCAGTCTCTCTCTATATATTACAATAAAGTTAGTATTTTTACTTGATATTTAAACAGTGCAAGATAAACTCATCTTTAAAATATAACTACATTTGAGTTTCCAAATAAAGTGACATACTGAAACAATAACCAAGAAAGTTTTAAAAAGAGGGGCTATTTGCATTATATTCCTATGTGAAGCTTTCTACACTTGGGGGATGAGGCTCCACAATGTCCAATTCTTCCTATACTTCTCCCTCACTTTCTATCAGAAACCAAATCCTAAAACATTAATTTTGTAAAGAACCGTATGTTTCTGTAGATTTCTAGTCTGCTACTTTTCCCAAGCCTAAAAAATGAATGAAAGATTTTTAGATACATTTAACAAAAAGGAAATCAACATTATTTCTGGGGGAACATTCTGCCTATTTAAAACTATAAATATCTTACTTGCTTTATTATTAGGCTGATAAATTCCAACATTTAGAACTTAAAAAGTTAATTGCTCAACAGTTTCTTGTTCTACATAATACAAATGACATTTGTGAATGTAGCTTATTTTAAATATTTGGCTCAGGTTGGCTTTTAAAAAGTCTACTCTTCCAAAAAAACGGTCTTAACACCAGCTATAGGCTTTGTGTTTTAGACAACACAAATGTTTTTCACAATCTTTCTAGTTTTCCCTGACCTAAAAGGCTGGAAAACCCCCCACTGAAGCTTTGAAAACTCATCAGACAGAAGGAAAAAAAGAAAGAAAACTCATCAGCCTCAGAAGAAAAGAAAGAAAGAAAGAAGAAAAAAACAGCTTTAGCTGTAGGATCTCACTGACATAAACATAAGGAAATTCTGAGTTATAGATACCTCACATTAAAAGTTTTCCACTGACATTGTAACTTCTGTCAACAAAGAAAATTCAACCCTGGTCAAAGGTGACAGTTTGACAATCCTGGAAGCTAACATCCTCTGTTTGTTTGAACAAGTTTATGCTCTCTGCACAGGGAATTAAAGTTTTTCTTGTCCATGACTTGATCTCCCAAACTGAAATCACTACACATTAGGGTTGTGAATTCTGTTTCCAAGATTTAACTTTACAATCCATTCGCAAGGACAGTGGTGCTGAGAGAAAATAATCATCATACATGAAAAGAGATAAGTTTCTAAGACTACTTTCTAATAGCCTTTGTGTAGCTCTAAACATACAATAATCTGTTCAGCTGCCTTAAAAAATAAGCCCAGCTAAGTAAAATTCCTAAATCTCTGTATATTAGAAATCATAATTAATAGCTCTAAAAGAACTTCAATAAAACAAGAAAAGGATGATATATATCCATCCCTTCAAAATGAAGTTGTAAACAAAATGTGTTGGATACTTGAGTTCCCGGTATAGATGCATGTGTCACACGAACTGAATTCACCACAGTGGTGCAAATGATCTTTTTTTTTTTTTTTTTTTTTTTTTGTAAACAGAAGAGACAGCTTATAGCTCTTCTCTATGGACTACAAATAAAGAAATGTAAGCCTTAAGAAAACCAAATTACTGAGATGGAATTGTCCACTGGCTTTTGCAGCACAGTGGTTAAAGATGCAGCCTTTATAATCAGCTCTGTCTGGGTTTGGATCCAGCCCTGTCATGACCCAGCAATGTGACCTTGGACAAGTTACTTAATTTCTCTGTGGTCATTTCTTCATTTTCATCTGGGGATAATACCCACTCCTCCGAGGACCATAAAACATGGCAAAAGCTGAAAACAGTGTCTGCTTGGCACACACAGTGAATAGTATTAGGTATGATTTTTATTATCTTTATGCTTTAAGGCACTAGAACATTTTCTTGAACTCTGGGTTTGGGCACAATTTGGAGTATATTTTTATTAATTTTATGTTCACTTCTTGAAAGAAGGCATAATAATTATTCTACAGATAATTGGTATATCTACCCAGATGAGCCCATGGTAAGTAGTGCTGTAGCCGAGAGTGTGTTATTTTTTTAATACAAATCATGGATGTGGCTGTTACTGGTAACTTTGGCTTGATTTCCCATATGCAAAGAAATCCCCTACAAGGGGAAAACAAGCAGTATTAGAAAACACTTGGGTTTGTCCTGTTATCATTGCAGGGTAAAGCCAAATTCACATTTACTATGGGCACTGAAAATATTAGTCACCAAATTAATCCCAACAAATAACAATAATTGATTGGCTCACTGATGTATTTCCCCTTGTCTTCCCCAACCTTTCTCTAACTAGTCAGAAAGGAAAGTTTTCATATTTTCTGAGAATCTCATTACTTGCTCTCAAAACCATGCTCTCTATCTTAGTATAATTTTAAAAATGAGTCAGTATAAGCACCTCAAAAAACTAGCAGTGCATAAAATATGGAGCTATTTCACTTCATAATAAAAATGTGCAAAAAATTTTAAAAGGGTTATTCAGAGTGCCAAAGGTAATGGAAGAATAAATGGAGAGTGTTGTAGTAGATTTTGCAAGCTAGCTTCCAAAAGCAGGTAGAAAAAGATAAGTGTTCTGTATCAATCAATACATTTGTTTTTCATCTTAATGGTATGATATATGGGGAAATGGTATAATTAGCATGAATAAACTCAAAGGAGATAATATCCTGTAAAAGATCAATTGTAACTTCCTCTTTCTTGACTATAGGGGTGGAGGGAATGAGAGGCCAAGGTAGTCCCAGTATTAACTTCACTTGCAAACTACTTATGCACAACTGTGCCCCATCCTAATGCAGGATTGCTTTTAGGACTGATTCAGAAGAAAATGCAGAAGAGGTAAATGCCCCCAAACTGCAAAAAGATCTGAATGCCAATTCAATTAGGAGTCTATTTAGTTATTATGCTTCTTAGAATAAAATATGACTAGGAAAGATGACTGGCTTTAATCAATGAAGCAATACTACAAGGCTCCACATAACTCATTCTCTAACATTTACATTAAAAATGACCCTGCAAACCAGGAACAGTGGCGCACACCTGTAATCCCAGCACTTGGGAGGCTGAGGCAGGAGGATCTCGAGTTCAAAGCCAGCCTCAGCAATGGCGAGGCACTTAGCAACTCAGTGAGACCCTGTATCTAATAAAATACCAAAAAAAAAAAAAAAAAAAAAAGGGGGGGTGGTAGCTGGGGATCTGGCCCAGTGGTCGAGTGCCCCTGAGTTCAATCCACGGTACCAAAAAAAAGAATTTGCCTAGTATACTTAGAGCCTTGGGTTCAATCCCCAGCAACACCCCACCACCACACACATACAGACAGACACACAGACACACACAGAGTCCACTTAAAAATTATTCCAGAAGGTCAAAGGGTTTAAGACTGAGGGTGATTCCTCCAGAGCTCCACTACCATAGCCTAAAATTCTCCTTGTTCTTATTAACTCTTCCTAACACTGTATATGGCTTTCAGGTAAGGTCAGAAAACCCGCTAGAGCTACTGCTTTATATATGAGCTTCTATATCATACAAACTTATGGCAGCTCTTCTAGAGTGCTGACAGATAAGCATATAACATGTGTCTTCTCTATCTTAGTGCTATACAATTTTTTGGTACCTGGAATCAGAGCATGAGTTTTGTTTTTCTGTTAATGTTTTAAGGTTCCCTTCCAAGGCTACTAAACCTTGAAGAGAGTTGGGAAAAGATTCAAGTTCTTGCCTTCCCAATTGGATATTCATGCTTAGCCCAGTGACACTGTCCTGTAAGCAGAACAATGGGTCAAAGACAAACCAGCCTTATCTGATGTCTTTGTACGTAGAAAATAAAAATGTGACACTACAAGAAGGTTGACACGTGGACCTAATTTTGAAAATATAAACAGGAAGCACCCCCACCCCAATATTACCATTTTAAAAAAAAGGAAACCAAACCTCAAAGATACCTTCCAAGGAAGTCATGGGTGTGACCAAAACTAACAAAAGTAATAAAACGTCATCTAAAACTCTGAAACCACCAAAAGTGAGGGTCTCATTCAATCAACTAAAAAGCTAACATCTGTAAATTACTCCCCTCTTTTGATTGGTATAAATAGTGTAGATTTAGATATGTAAAATCTTCTCTAAAGTGGCTTAGGTTTTTAAGTAATAAAGGATCATCCTTAATAAAACAGCCAATGTCAATATTTTCCTTCAAATAAGGTCACTATAATTAAGAGTGAACACAATTAAAAAACTCTTATCACTGTGATGCTTAAAAATTTAAATGTGCAAAAACTGTCTGATTGCTGTGTGTTGTTGTGCTGGCCTGTAATCCCAGCTATTCAAGAGGCAGAGGTATGAGGATGGCAAGTTCAAGGAAGTCCAAACCAGGCAACTCAGTGCAACTGTCTCAAAGTAAAATAAAAAGGGCTGAGAATGCAGCTCAGTGCTCCCTCACATGTGCGAAATCCTAGGTTCACACCACACACAAAAAAAAGAACAACAACAAAAAACCCTGTCTGATCAATGGAAACTAGATTCTTAAATTTGACTTTCTTATTCCCAGAAATAAGCATAAAACAGTTGTGTTTACAACACTGTAGGGAAAAAATATTTCAGCTCTATTCAGAGCTTAGATTAAAAAAAAAAATTTTTTTTTTTTTTTAAATACCATGCATATTTGGGGACAGTGATACCTTAGGGCTAATTTTTTTTTTTTTTTTTTTTTTTTTTTTTTTGGTACCCGGGATTGAACTCAGGGGCACCACTGGGCCACATCCCCAGCCCTTTTGATTTGTATTTTATTAGAGACAGGGTCTCACTGAGTTGCTAAGTGCTTTGACATTACTGAGGCTGGCTTTGAACTCATCATCTTTCTGTCTGAGCCTCCCGGCTTAGGGCTTAGGGCTAATTTTTAAACACCATTTTCATTAAGAAGTTTCAAAGTCAATGTATTTTCATACTTTATTATATAGAATAAGGATAATCTTCTGAGCTCAGTAACCTGGAATGTCCAGACAACTTTTTAAAACAATGCTTCAAATGCTTAAAAAAATAACACACAAGTACGGCAAACGGCTTTTTAAGGGTTTTATGCTTTCTTTTATAGGAATAATGTGGTAATCTATATTGTAATAGAAGGGGGGAAATGCATCATTGATAGAATGCCCACAGATCTATAAATAACTTAATGATATACATACATGCCTTGTAAGACACTAGAATAATTAGGCTTCCTTTGGTTCCACCTTAAATTTGCCTTTAATCTTGAGCAAGTTATTTACCTCTATAACCCCTTCCTTTTACAAGAGGACCACCTGTCTCACCTATCTCCATAACAATAATCCAAAGGAACACGAACCATATTCATAAATATAAGCCTAACACAAATCACAAATAATCTGAATACTAACAATGATATGAAAAAATTCAAATAAGTACCCAAAAAAGCAACAAATGACACCTTTAGTCTTGATATGGTTTTTGCATATGTAAATAAAATACAAACAAAATCACTTGAGAGGAAGAAAATGGAGGTGAAATGAGAAGTCAACATCATGATAGGAAGTGTTGGCCAAAATATTTATGTTGTAACACTCCAAACAATGATAGCACTTTTTCACCTACTATCATACGTATTATGAAGCACACGTTTAAGAAGCATATCTACCTTACACTTAACATAATCCATATTAATATCTTGTTAGCAAAAATATGAAAACTGAAAAAGTGAGAACAAGTGAGAAGGTGGGATAATTTATTCAGTTGGGTATACACTGAAGATTTTGTGTAGAGTTTAGTTCTAAGTTATGCAATAACCAAACTGCTGGTGATAGATAAACTTTTTTTTTCCCCCTGATGGTAGCTTAAAAAAAAAAAAAAAAAATCTCTCCATTCCTTCCCTGTATCTCAACCTGGTGCTTGAAATTTTTATCTTTCCGAGCAAATCATCTTACCAGATGACAACTCACCAAAGGTTGTGTTTAAAATTATTGTTGCTGCATAGTAAATTTTTCTTAAAATCAGCAGCCCCTTTTCCTACTTAACACCATTAATTCTAACAACTGTGATCTTCCATGAGATGGAAATTGGTATCAAAACAAAAAAATCCAAAGCCTTAAGACAAAGTTGATCAATAGGATTCCCCTCATTTGTAATTAGAACCAATCTAATGTTCAGTGTTACAAAATGAAATTAAAGAAACATGAAAGGCATACTAAATCAAATACATCTTCTTCTAGGAACTGTAGATAATAAATATAAAACAATAGAACATAAACATGAATAGTAGGATGTTTAGAAAAGATGCAAAATTCTATTATCTTAATTGAATGATATCAAAATTATTTGATAATGTAGACTCAACAGCTGAAAGCTTATTATGGCCCAGGTGGCAATCCAACGGCTTTAGAAACCTAAGATACAAGATGATAAACACCTGAAGACTGAAAACATGACATAGGCTCAGTATATTATTTGGTGACACACCATTCCTTTAAAGGGGCACTCCCCAAGAACATTCCAGAGACAATGTATGGAACTGTACTTAGGCAATGATCTATAAACTTCTCTATGCTTTGAGAAGAGAACAGATGTGAGAGTACTCAGACCCAAGTTTCAGTCCCTGAACTACTAAACAAACAGCCTTGTAAATGGAGTAGGTCACCTACTCCACCTATCTGGGCCTTAGTTTCCCGGTTTGTACAATAAAATTATGTAGCATAATGGGGGGGGTCTCTTTAGCTCTAAGATTCTATGACCCACTTCTGCCACTATTTACTTGATACAGTTATGGTGGGTTAAGAACAAGAACTAGGCATGACTCTTGGGGAAAGAAAATCGGTATCTCTTTTTGCCTTTAAGATTCCCATCTTCCTAAAAGCTGGCGCTTGTTTTTCTTCCGTGCCTTTTCCATCACTGCGGGCTACAAGTGTTTGCAAACGCCTTTTGCTCCATACAAGTTCTTTCCTCTTTGATCACCCTGACCATCTTGCCAGATTCCTTTAGCCTCAGACCAGCTTTAGTGATAAGACGTCTCCCCTTCCGACTCTCCATATCTACCCCGGACACCAGGAGCACTTTGCTCTTTATCCCTGGTTAGTAAAAAAACAACACCCCGCATCCCACCGCCACACGTACTGCCCAGGCCTGGCGGGTCCTGATGTGGGATCCCGCAGCCCAGAGCTTTATCATAATGTTCGTATTTGTTGTTGACACCTTATAAGGCGCTGTTTCTTGAAGCTTTGCTAATATCCCCCACCCCACCCGACACCCCCCAGGCTCATCTCATCCCCGGAATCGAAGGCACCTCTTTTGAAGGCGGGGAAGAAAAGAAGAAAGCAAGCAAGGACCGCGCAGGGACTCTTCGGAATTGCAACAGGAAGGTGCGAGGTGGCGGACAGCAGCCCCCGTTGCTGCTGGGGGTCCGGCGGGGGTCCCTCACACACCCCACTCGAACCCGCGCGCACGCAGCCTTCGCTCTGCACACCCTCCGCTCCGCGGCAGGCTCCGCACGAGCCCCCTCGCGCGCCCCACCCCGGCCCCGGCCCCCTCGGCAGCCCGCCGCGGCCGCCTCTCCCCCAGGGCTCCCCTCACCCAGCGCGCGGCCACGGCGGCCGCCTCACGGCCGGGGAGCGATGGCGGCGGAGCGGCCCTGCGGGGCGTTTTGGCGGCCGGAGCGGGGGCCCCGCCCGGCCCTGCTCCCCGGCCCCGCTCCCCCGGCCCCGGGCTTGCCCCGCAGCGCTTACCTCGCTCGGCCCCTCGGGCGCCAGCGGCTACTACGGCCCCACGCTCTCGCTCGCCTGCCCGCTCGCTCCCTCCCTCGGCCGGGCCGCCGCGCGTCGTCGCCTGCGCTCGGTCCCCGCCCGGGGTGACGGCTCCGGCAGCCGACTCTCCTCCCGCCGGGGCCCACGGGGGCGCGCGCGCCTCTCTCGCGCGGAGGCCCGGGGACGCGCGCCGCCCGCAGCCCTGAGCGCGCCCGGCTTCCTGGTTCCGCCTGGTGCGCGCTCGTGAGCCCCGTGGTCTCTCGCGCCCCCTCCGCGGCCGCCCTACCGGGACCCAGAACCCCCTCGCGCACCCGGGGTGGCGGCGCGCTCGACCCGGCCTGCGCCACGCGCACCAGCTTCTTGCCCAGCTGAGTGTCTGCTGCCACCGCTCCCCAGCCGGAGCGGCAAGCACATGCTGCTTTGTTTGGGTAGGGTCGACCACCACTCGCAGGGCTCCTGCCGGCGCTTGTGGTCGTGGCAATCCCCCCCCCCACACCAACTCCGTGTCCCGCCCACCTCCCTCCCTCCCGGCCAGGGCCTGCATTCTGGGTCCTCTCCCTTCACAGGCCGAGGTCAAAAGTCCACAGCAGCCCTGATCAATAATTATCCCGGGCTTGCTCCCGTGAGAGGGGCTCTGCCAGGGCTCCACGGGCGAGAAGCCTGGATGGAAACAGTAGGAGCTTACACTTGGCCCAGACTGACTGGATTCGTGCACTGTCCCAGGGTGAATCTATGGGGATCGAGGGAGACAGTGGCCTCCCCAGGGAGATCTTGCTAGCTCCCACCAGTCAGGGCTGCGGAAGCGACTGCTTTATCCAGCGGGAAAAGAATAAGCAGGATCGTCTCTGTAGAATCCAGGGGCAGGGGGTCTTCGAGATCCTTTCCCCAGTGGTGAGGAGGGGTTGCCGTGTGTGAGAAGGCAGCCTGAGTCACCCACTCTCCTCCCCTGCGCTCCATCTCCGAAGCTGGCCACTGGTTTCCCTGGCAACCCTCCAAGGGCCAGCTTTGAAACAAGGCATATCAGAGCCCCAGAAACCCAGCTGCAGGAGCAAAAGAGGAAAGACCCCCTTCTCAGCCCCACACAGACGCACAGAGCGCTCCCTTCCCTACGGTTTCCTACAGGTTGTCCCGCTAAAATTTTTCATGGCCAGAGATGACCAAGAGCTGCAAGCTCTCCCATAATCCTCTTTTGTCAGCCCTTCCCAGCAGCCTTCCCTTCACCTCCAGAATAACACCAGTCACAAAAGTCTTTGGGTCCGTAGCTGATCACAAAGCACTTCTCCCCTAACCAGACTACTGCTCCTGTCACACAGTCTGGGCCAACACCTGGCACAGTGCTCTGCACAGAATAGATGCAGGCAGCTTGGAGGCTGGAACAGGAAGCAGGAACGGAAGCAGCAACCTGAGCTCTCTGGCAATTCCTCTGACAATCACTGCCCATGATGTTTTGACAGTAGGGCACACATTTCTCCTTGCAAGCCTTCATACCTGTGTACATGCTGTTGCCTCTGCCTGAATACCTCCTGTCTTCTCACTGCCTACTCTTTTGTGACCTTTGCTCTGAGAAGCATGAACCTCACCCTCCCTGGTTCCTGCCTTGCAGTTGCTGACGCTTTGGGTTCAGCACATCTCAGTGTTTGAAGGATAATTTTTTAACATGTGTCTCTGCCCCCAAAAGCAGACACGATATCTGGTTCCCCATTAAGTCCCCCCACTCACACCCAGGCCTGAGTAGACACCTAATTGATATGCTATGCTCTAGGAATGGAATGAAAACTATAAGGACTAAGCCGGGCGCGGTGGCGCACGCCTGTAATCCCAGCACTTTGGGAGGCTGAGGCTGGAGGATCGCGAGTTCAAAGCCAGCCTCAGCAATGGCGAGGCACTTAGTAACTCAGTGAGACCCTGTCTCTAATAAAATACAAAAAAGGGCTGGGGATGTGGCCCAGTGGTCGAGTGCCCCTGAGTTCAATCCCCGGTACCAAAAAAAAAAAAAAAAAAAAAAAAAAAAAAAGAAAACTATAAGGACTACATAGGCATTAAGGGTCTAAAACCAGGCTCTGTCAATTCCTTGAGCCATGTGACTCTGAGCAATTTCTGCCTCCATCTTCTCATTCATAATATGGTAACAGTAACAGTATCTACCTCACAAATGTCAGGAGCATTAAGTTAATATGTGTGAAGTGCTTCAAACACTGTAAAGCACTATAATGCTGTTAACTATCATTGTTGTTGATTTTAGTAAAGCTAAGATTATATCACGCTTCTTAAAACTGACCAAGGTCCAGGACTCAATGTAGATACCATGGTTGCTGATGAGTGGCATCTGTAAGGCTGCCAGTTTAAATGTCCCTAAGGGTGGGGCAGGTTGCTGCTTTATTTTTGCAAATCATGGCATACCTCTGAATACTAGACATTTAGCTAGACTGCAGCCTCCTTCTCTCCCTTTCATAGTTGACTATGTGGCTACCACCACTAATAGCTCCTCCATTTCCATCTTCCCTCAATCCTGCCTAGCCACAGGGAAATCATGAGGCCATTTTCTGTAAACATAATTGAAACCACAACCACATCCCCCTCTAGCTAGAACCCCATGTTCATGTGGCCTCCCTTTCCAGACCCTGGATCCCAGGAATTGGGCTGGCCCCAGGGGGACCACCTGCTACACATTAGCCAAGGAAGGGCACTTGCAACAACTTCCCCTTTTCCATATGTGATAAACCAGTTCAGGCCCCTTGAGCCACGGGATATTCAACAGACAGTACACCAGAGACCCCAGACCTCTAGGGCCTCTAGAACAGAGGGTTGTCATAGATAGCTGTCTAGGAAGGGTGTTGCCAATGGCGCCTAGGCTTACCTCTGCCAAAGTGCAAGTGATGAAGAGTTAGATCTTGTTCCAAAGCTTGGCTCTGCAAACTCAACAGCTGTGTGGCCTTGGTGAAACCACTTAACATCTCTGTTCCCTTCGTGTGTAAGTCAGTTGAGAGGTAAAGTATATGTTTATAAGTGCACAGAATCTTTCTGGGGCATACACAAGTGTGGGTATCCTTCCAGAAGGGACATGGGGGACAGAAAAAGGGAGAGACTAACTTTTCACCATTTGTCCTTTTGAATCTTTTGTATTTTGTACCATATGCATGTCCCACCTATTAAAACATTAGTAAAATGGACATTGTTTAGCCGGGCATGGTGGCACACGCCTGTAATCCCAGCACTTGGGAGGCTGAGGCAGGAGGATCATGAGTTCAAAGCCAGACTCAGCAATGGTGAGGCACTTAGCAACTCAGTGAGACCCTGTCTCTAATAAAATACAAAAAGGGCTGGGAATGTGGCCCAGTGGTCAAGTGCCTCTGAGTTCAATCCCTGGTACCAAAAAAAAAAAAAAAAAAAAAAAAAAGACATTGTTTAAAGGAAAAAGCAGAGAGAGTGCTTTTGAAACCAACTAAGCACTGTGCCTGGCTTAAAGAAGATGCTCATTTTGCCTCTTTCTCTCAGCCCAATTCCAGTAAGCTTACTGGGCCAGGAGGCAGCTGGTGTCACATTGAGTGGAGGGGAGGTGAGGGGGTATGAGTGATGGGTGTGCAGGTCTTTGCAGGACTCATCGCCTACAGAGTCTCACATTCTCTCCATCTGGCTCCTGTGTGTGCCTCACCTGTCTGGGCTCCCTTCCAGCCAAAGTTAAAGGGGTGGCTCTCTGGAAAGCACAAGGGCTCCCCTTGCCTCCTAGGACAGGGTCATCATGTCCTTTCCACCCAGAGTCCTGAGGCAATGCTGCTTTATTCAAGGTGGGTGGGGCTGATGCAGGAGAGAGAGCAGAGTGCCACCTCGGCCAGTATCTTTCTAGCTTACTGGGCAGGTTAAGAACTCAAAAGTCAGCCTGGCACCCAGCAAAAATGAGGCTGCTGCTATTACTGCCCTGGACAGAAGCAGGTCAGTGGGACTAGAGCAGGCAGAGGCCAGGGCGGCAGAGGGGAGCACCACTGGGTACTGTGGGTTGGGGTGAGAGAAAGGAGGTCTGCTCTGAACTGTTGGAGTTCTGGAAAGCCCTGGGTTGTTTTAGGAATTTCTTACTCCAATAAACATTTATGAGCCGGGCGTGGTGGCGCACGCCTGTAATCCCAGCACTTTGGGAGGCTGAGGCAGGAGGATCGCAAGTTCAAAGCCAGCCTCAGCAATGGTGAGGCACTTAGCAACTCAGTGAGACCCTGTCTCTAAATAAAAATACAAAAAAGGTCTGGGGATGTGACCCAGTGGTCGAGTGCCCCTGAGTTCAATCCCCAGTACCACACACACACACACACACAAATTTATGAAGCCTCTGTTATGAATAAGTAGTGGGACAGAAACCTTTAGGCAACTAGTTTGAACCATTAAGAAGGGACCCACAAGCCAGGCGCAGTGGCACACGCCTGTAATCCCAGCACTTGGGAGGCTGAGGTGGGAGGATCATGAGTTCAAAGCCAGCCTCAGCAATGGTGAGGCACTTAGCAACTCAGTGAGACCCTGTCTCTAATAAAATACAAAAAAGGACTGGGAATGTGACCTAGTGGTTGAGTGCCCCTGAGTTCAAGCCCGGTACAAAAAAAAAAAAAAAGAGAAGAGACCCACAAAGCAGATGGGATGGAGGGACAGAGGAGAAAATGCCTAGATTAACTGGGTCCTATTATGTGCCAGGCACTGTGACTGAGTCTTGTCTTTTTTGTTTTGTTTTGTTTTGTTTTGTTTGGTACCGGGGATTGAACTCAGGGGCACTCGACCACTGGACCACATCCACAGCCCTTTTTTGTATTTTATTAGAGACAGGGTCTCACTGAGTTGCTAAGTGCCTTGCCATTGCCGAGGCTGGCTTTGAACTCGCGATCCTCCTGCCTCAGCCTCCCAAAGTGCTGGGATTACAGGCGTGCGCCACCGCGCCCGGCTTGTCTTTTTTTTAACTATCTTTAGTTGTAGATGGACACAATACTTTTATTATTAATAAAATAAATGGGGATCAAACTCAGTGCCTCATACATGTAAGGCAAGCACTCTACCACTAAGCCACAACCCCAGCCACTGTGTCTGAGTCTTTTTCTTTTCTTTTCTTTTCTTTTTTTTTGGTACCGGGGATTGCTGAGGCTGGCTTTGAACTCGCGATCCTCCTGCCTCAGCCTCCCAAGTACTGGGATTATAGGCGTGCGCCACGGCGCCCGGCTTTTCTTTTTTCTTTTTTTTTAAATTAATTTATTTGCTTTAGTTGTACACGATGCATTTATTTGTATGTGGTGCTGAGGATTGAACCCAGGCCGTGCACATGCTAGGCGAGCGCTCTACCCCCTGAGCCACAACCCCAGCCCCTGTGACTGAGTCTTAACAGCAATCCTGGAAGGTGAGTCTTGCTGTTTTTCTTTTGCACATGAGGGCCTTCAGCTCAGAGAGGCAGACTCAGTACCCAAGGTCACACAGCAGAGCCAGGGTTTGTACCAGGTCCTTATGATTGCAAAACCTTTGTGTTTTCCTTCTAGGCTACATGGACCCTGTGAAAGATGAGGAGGATTTCACCAGGTGACCAAGGGAAGAATGATATTCCAGGTAGGCTGAATTGAGTGGGTAAAGGCTTAGCGTTGAGAGGCTGGTATAAGGGGGGATTGGATGGATAGAACCTAGGGTGAAGGGAAGCCCCTTGGTTAGGGCTGATCTCAGCAGCAAATGAAGACCAGGCCAGTAGTAAGAGAAAGAAAGGAGCTGGGGTTGTGGCTCAGCAGTACAGCACTTGCCCAGCACATGTGAGGCCCTGGGTTTGATCCTCAGCACCACATAAACATAGATAAAATAAAGGTATTGTATCCAACTATAACTGAAAAATAAATATTTTAAAAAAGAGAAAGAAAGGGCTGGGTCATTGGCTCAATATTCATTTTGACTTTATGTTCCCCATTTGCTCCTGGGAGTAGTGAGTCCTACTTTGAGGCTTTGAGCAGGGGGATGATCAGGGAAAATATAAGTGGGTCTGAGACTTAAGAAATCAAGGAATGAGGGCTGGGATTGTGGCTCAGTGGCAGAGAGCTTGCCTTGCACGTGCGCGGCCCGGGTTCGATCCTCAGCACCACGTAAACATAAATGGATTGCATTGTGTACAACTAAAGTAAATAAATAAATATTAAAAAAAAAAAGAAATCAAGGAATGAGGTGTATAATCCCAGCTATTCAGGAGTCTGAGGCAGGAGGATGGCAGTTTCAAACCAGCCTGGGCAACTTCATGGGGCTCTGTCTCAAAATTTTAAAAATAAATAAAATTAAAAGGGCCAGGCATGGTGGGGCATGCCTGTAATTCCAGCAACTTTGGAGGCTGTGGCAGGAGGATTGCAAGTTTGAGGCCAGCCTGAGCAACTTAGCAAAACCCTGTCTCAAAATAAACACAAAAGGGCTGGGGATATAGCTTAATGGTTCAATCTCTAATACCAAAAACTAAAATAAATTAAAAGGGCTGGGAACGCAGCTCAGTGGTAGAGTACTTCTTGGTTCAGTCCCCAGCATGAAAAAAAAAAAAAAAAAAAAAAGGAAAGAAAGAAAGAAAACAGAGAACAAAGGAAAACAGAGATGACAAGAAAGAAACCCCCTCCAGTCATGACAAAGGAAAGTGGCAGAGCTTGGTGCATGGCAGGGAAGGAGGTGTGCAGCCCTCTCCCGCAGAACCCCCAGAGGGCTTGAGGTCAGGTACTGTGCTGGCCAAGGCACAAAAGAGTTCTTGTTGGGCTAGAAGGAGGAGAAACTAGCTCAGCGGGAAGAGGGGCCTGATAGCCATCGTGGATGAGGATAAGAAGCCAAGTCTGACTGGGTCTGCTCAGGACAGCTGCCAAGCCCTCCCAGCTGCCCATCCAGTCCCTCCACCAGGCTCTGCAATAAGGAGGACATGCGAACGGTGGGCTCCTCCCTGTCCACCTGATGGGGTAGAAATGGGCTCCCAGAATGGCCTTCACTCCTCCTTTCTGTGTCCAGAGAAAAGCCACCTGCCAGCCTCTCCCCCAGGGCAGGTGGACATGGCAGTGGGTAAAGGAGGCAGGATTCCCCCTCCCCCTGTCCAGTTCCACATGCTTCCCTCCCCTCATTCTGTTCCCAGAAACAGAGGACAGTCACCATGCCTCAGGCAGGGTAGCCTTGTGTTCTGTTAGTAACTTCACAGTAAACTGACTTCTCTGAAGAAGGTGGAGGAGAGGGGACAGAGGTAGGAATGGGCTTCACCCCATCCCACAGCTCCTTGCTATCCACCACATTCACACAGAATTCCTTACCTCACCCCCCCAAGTCTCCTCTGTCTTCATGGACAAGAACAGGGCAGCATTTACAGGGAGATACTCGGGTGAGGAGACTGGCCTCAGAGGTGGGGTGGACTCTGAGCATGGCCTGTGGCTCTACTTTAGGATCCTTGGGGTAGACAGTCCAAACAGAAGCAAGGTGGGGGCGATGCAGGATATTAAAAATCCCATGGTGTCAGCTCTCTCCTGTCTGCCACAGGGCACAGAGATACTTCCTGGGACACCTCCAGCATTCTTGGGAAGCCCTCTCCCCATTCTGGTTCCCAGGCAACAGAAACTCTCCTTGAAGAAGGGATTTGGAGCAGAAGAAACAAAGGGATCTCTGTACCACTTCTTCCACCCCCAGAGACAGTCAGGTTAAGGTGACCTCCATCTGGTCTCCCTAGGATAGGGGCTTCACCCACTAACCTGGTCTCCAAGGACAGGGCAGAAAAGAGATTTAGAATTATCCTTCCCTTCCACCATGAATTTGACCCATCTTTATATAACACAGGTCACTCTGAATCATTTAACAAAGCAGGGCATGGGCAGCATGGAAGTGGAGGTGCTATGCTCTATGCCCCAGAACAGTCGTGATCTAGCCCAACCTATGGAGACCTCTTCGATCTGGAGGTGTGCTGGGGTTGGGAGAGTTCTAGGAGAGTCATACTGAGTCCCTGCCCCAGGACTGCGCAACTGGGATTGTGGTTTCAGCTGGCCACTCCTGGGCCAGACAGCTTCAGACAGATCTCCTTCATGAATTAATCAAAGGGGATGATTCTGGCCTTGCCTTCCAGGTTGAATTGAAGAGTTCTACCATGTTGTACACACATATGCCACGATTCAGTTCAGGATGTATGTATAGTACATTAAATACAAAGTAGGCTACAGATCATTATTATTCCTAGTAAAATATGGCCCATTTCTTTTGGGATCCGTATTCCTCTAAGATTTTTTTTTAAATCTTTTCTCACTCCTCATCTCATGCTACAACCTGGAATTGGGGGTGAAGGGCAGTTGGGGACAATAAGACCAGTCTCTAACCCTGGTTCAATCCAGATAAGGCAGTTTTTAATCTTCCTGAACCCCACCCCTGAAGCCTCAGTTTTCTCCCCCATAGCCTGGTCCCCTAAAACCACCAGGGTGCTTTGTGGTGGGAAATAGCAGAGACCAAACCAAGGGACTGAAAACAAAAAGAAACCCCAAATTTGACATTTACGAGTAGTTGTGTTATCCGGAGCCACGACCACGGTCACCTCTGCCCCCAACCCAACTCTCTGACACTCTGCCCTCCTCTACTCTCTCAGGTGGCCTTTGCCCATCCTGAGAGAGCGCCAAAGTCCCTCCTCCTCCACACTGCATCTCGGAGGAGAACAGGGGCCCAGAGAAAGGGAGACAAAACCCAGGCAGAAACAGAGAGCCAGGGAGAGAGAGGGCGGGGATGGTGGGGGAGAGAATATCAAAGCAAGAGGAGGAAAGAAACAGCAAGAGACACAAGGTGTAGAGCCTCACAGACAAAGACCCAGCGGGAGAGAGGGAGAGAGTAGAGACTGTATAGCAGGCGAAACACCTGCTGGACAGAGGTGTGGTATGGGAGCACCTGAGGGCTCTGAAGACTCTGCCACTCCCTTTTAGGTTAGCTTTTCCAGTTCTGTTCACTGACACCTCAATAATAGCTCTTGAGGACCCAGGCCTACCCACACCCTAGCTAAGCCAAACCCAGCTCAGCCAGATGTTTGGTGGGTGGGGCTGCCAGCAGGAGCATCAGGCCCCTGCAGGCCCTGGGGGAGAAGTATGGAGAGGCAGCTGCCTGTAGTGGGCAGGCAAAGTACCTTCTCTTAAGCAGCTCCCTCATATCACCTTCTTCTAGGTGCCCTGAAGCGAGTCCATAGCCAAGGTGGTCCTCTGCTTCCAGCCCTTGCTCAGAGGACTTGGAAACTCAAGGAATCTGCTCCCAGCCATTGACTTTCACATTTTGCCTGTAGCAAAAGGCTGGTGGGTAGTCAGGCATGGTGGTGCAAGCCTGTAATCCCAGCAACTCAAGAGGTTGAGATAGGAGGACAGCAAGTTGGAGGCCAGCCTCAGACACTTAGTGAGGCCCTAAGAAACTTAGTGAGACCCTGTCTCAAAATAAATAAAAAATTTAAAAAAGGGACTGGGGATGTGACTCAGGGATAAAACACCGCTGGGTTCAATCCTAAACAAAAAAGTCTGGTGGGCACCCTTGGCAATTGAGGCCTGCCTGCCTCTTGGTGAAGGATTGAGATCTGCCACTGGCCAGGTTACTTCCCCTCTCCAGCTTTTGTTTTCCCATTTGTAAAACTGTCATGGTCACTTTCAGCTCCAATATTTGATTCTCATTCCAGGTCATCCCTAGCTGTATGTGGGTTTGATCCTCCTCCACCCAAACTATTGCACAGGGTGGGGGAAGAAGGGAGAGAAAGGGCTCGAGCTTCCTCCTACCTAGGCACGCCCCCAGGAACATCTGAAAAGCAAGGTTTCCTCAAATCCTCCATGCACCCCCTTTCAGTTTTCAATTCCTTTCCTCGTGATCCTGCCAACTAAGTCACTGTGGCCACACATGGAAGGCGGGGAGAACCCAGACATTTCAACTTCTGCAGAAAAACTTGTTTTTTTCTCTGAAGTTAAAAAAAAAAAAAATGAAACTGAGGGAGGTAGTGAGGGACGAGAAGGGAGGAGTAGGAGTGAGGAATGGAGAGAAAAGGGCAGATCCAAGAAGGAATTAGGGAGGGAGGAGGCAAATGAGAATTGTTCCCCCAGGACACTGGGCCATGGCTCAGTTGGGCCAGGAGTGGGCAGCCAGGCTGGCCCCTCCTTTGGTACTGCCAAAACCAGATGCCAGGCAGAGAGGAGGCCCAGAGGAGAGGAAAGCTGGGCAAAGGGGATGGAAAGCTTTCAGGATGGCCTTACCCAACTCCTCAGGCCTTGTGTGGGGGGGTACTCTTGTGGAAGGGGACTGTGACCCAGGCAAGGGTCTAGGGAAGAGATTCATTGCTGTGGCAAGGCATATTGGTAGAAGTGAAGTTGTTAGGATTCAAGACCACCTCCTTGGACCCTTCCAAAGGTAGGGCCAGCCTCAGATGTGACTGGGCTGGGGAGAATGGAGGGGCAGATTCAGTTATGTCAGCTGATTAGGCCATGTACGCACTGTGTGTTCCTGGGCAACCCCCTTCTCCTCCCTGGACTTAAATTTCTTACCTACAAAGTTCAGGAGGTGGGGGGCGGGCAGAGGATTGAATCATATGATTGCCAAGATTCTTGTCTGATGCTACTGCACCAGAGAGTTCAGAGGGTGGGAGTAATGGAAGGAGGAAGGAGAGGAGGCGGCGGTGGTGGTGAGGTTGGTTTCTCTGGAATCCCCAGTCCTTTCCCTCTCTAAAGTTTTACCTCTGAGGTCACAAAAGCTGTGGCCCCCAGCCTACATGAAAACACACATACACACACTTTTCAATCTAGAAACTCAGGTCCACCCTTCCCTCCACCCCTTCTGTAGATGAGGAAACTGAAGCTCTGGTTTGGGATTTTCAGAGCCTGGGATTTCCCTCCCAAGCTCTCCAGCGCTTCTTGCCCACCATTCCCGGGACGCTCCCGTCAAGCCGCAGGCGAGGGCTGGCTGGGATTCCCGGGGGACCCGGCCGTCGGGGCAGCCCCCTCGCGCGGCGCCGCCCTGCCTCTCGGCCCGCTGAGCCCGGCCGCCGCCGCTGCGCACTCGCCGGGAGCCAGCGACCGAGGGCGGAGGCAGGGAGGGAGCGACAGGGGCTGGGAGGGGTGCTGGCGAGAGCTCGCGCGCTGTGTATGGTCTATCAGAGGCAGCTGACCTTTGAGGAGGAAATCGCTGCTCTCTGCTCCTTCCTGTAGTAACAACCGCCGCCGCCGCCGCCGCCGGGAGCCCGGACCCGGAGCAAGAGCCGCGGGCGCAGAGCCGGCCCCGCCGCCGGAGGGCTCGGCCCCACCAGGTGGGTGGCCCTCGGCGCGTCCCGGGCAGCGTGCTGGGAGGGCCACGCGCTCTTGGCCCGGCCGGCGCCGGGGCACCCGCCACCCTGGAGCCCGACGGCTGGGCGCCAAGCAGGGATCGCTCCGGCTTGGAGAGGGAGTTTCGTGCAGAGCATAGAGTGGAAGAGGGACCAGGGACCAGTCTCCAAGATAAAGAGAAGTGGCCCCGGGTGGGCACCGTCCTGGCACGCAGTGGAGGAGGGCGCTGTCGGGCCGGACCCGGAGCGAGGGAGTCACTGGAGCACAGCGGAGGGGCACGCCAGAGACCAGTGTCCATCTCCCCAACACGTTCTCTTTGACAGCCTCAGCCACGTGCCTGAGGGGACCGGGCTGTTGCGTGGCTATTGCTGCGTTGCCCTAATTTTGAATTGGAACATCTCTCCTTCCCGGAAATTAAGAGTCGGGGTCCAAGGCAGGGAGGGGGATTTTTGCAGCCCTCTCCTAAGGGCCTGCGGGCCTCCGCTGTCAAGTTTCTCTTTCAGTTTCTAAGCTGTCTCCCCCCCCTCTGGGGAAGCCCCAGTAGGGTGAGGGGAGAGGAAGAGAAGGAGGGCACCTGCCTCTCAATACCCCACCCCAAACCTCAGCGGGTTCCTTGTTGGAGGGGAAGGGCGGTCTTCCCCTCCTTACTGTCTTTCTTCCCTCACAGGAAAGCGTGTCTGGGGGACAGGGGAGCCTGCCCTGACTGCAGTTCTCTGGTGGGCATGAGAGGGCTGGTCCGGTCCCTGCTGTAGGAGGCGCCTCTTAAGCCCTCTGTTTGCCCTAGGTGAAGGACCATGGCCGGCTGGATTCAGGCCCAGCAGCTGCAGGGAGATGCACTGCGCCAGATGCAGGTGCTGTATGGACAGCACTTCCCCATCGAGGTCCGGCACTACTTGGCACAGTGGATTGAAAGCCAGCCCTGGTAGGACCCATACCATCCAGATCTCTTGGTCTCTAGATCTCCTCTTTGTAGTTTTTTGTGACTCTGCTGGTCCTGTCCTCTGCGGAAGGGGTGGTGTCCCTGGGAAAGGGGAACAGGGAAATTGGAGCCTCGGAGGGGACAGAGAAAGTTTCTAAATTCTAAGCTGCCAGGAACAAGTCCTGTGGGCCCTGGAGCACCCTTAGTCAGGAGCCTGGAATTTTCATGTCACCCTTTTAGTACCTGACCTCCTTGCCCAAGGAGGTGCCACAGTAAGGGTCCCCCCTCTGCTCTGTCCTCAGGGATGCCATTGACCTGGACAATCCCCAGGACCGAGCCCAAGCCACCCAGCTCCTGGAGGGCCTGGTGCAAGAGCTGCAGAAGAAGGCGGAGCACCAGGTGGGGGAAGATGGTTTTTTGCTGAAGATCAAGCTGGGGCACTATGCCACGCAGCTCCAGGTGGGTGTGAACACCAGGCTATGGGCAGGGAGGCCACTCTGTCTTCTCATTTTAGCATCAGAACCCCCGGGTTTTTTGCTGGCCTGGCCACTGACTCACCATGTGACCAGGAGCTTAGTGGCAACTTTTCTTCAATTTCCCCCACCCCCTCTTTCTAAGTCAGACCTATTGGATTCCTTTAACTTATTACAAAGCAAGAGGTGGGAGTGTGGGCGGTGAGTGAATCTGCATTGTGGACAGATCAAACAGAAGGGATGGAGAGAGACCGAGTCAGGATACCTTTGCTAGAGAAAGGAAGACTGGCAGATTCTAGAGATAGGGAAGGAGGCATCCCTCTTGGGGCTCTTTTTATTATAGGCGGGACAGTTGCTGAAGAACAGAGTCGCCTGGGAGGCAAGAACTGGATAAAAGGGCTTTGAATTAAGGGTTGGAAGGAAGATGTAGCCTCTGGGGGGAGTATGGAGGAAGAGAGGGACCGTTTTCTGAAAGCAGGAAAGGGGTGTGGGTGGTAATCATGGTCAAGCATTTATTGGAACTCCCTTGTTTTTCTTAGAGAACCCCTCTTAAATCTAGAGTGCCAGGGAAATGAAGGTCCATCCCAGAAGAGGAAGGAAACAGGAGAAACCTGATGGGAAACAAAATAGGAACCCAGGGGTGGGAGTATGGTGGAAAGTACCTTGACGTTGGCATCAGATGCTCTGGGCCTTGAATCATCTACTCTCTCATTTATTTGACTCTGGACAAGTACTTAGCCTCTCTGAACATCAGTTTTCTTGTTCACAAAAGGGGATAATAATTTCTTTATGTCACAGAGTTTCCATGCTGTGAAAGTCAAAAGAAATGTTAGATTGGAAGTGCTTCATAAACTGGGTATTCTGTCACTGCAAACCAAATAAAAAAAATCTGTGAGGGATAAAAGAGAGCTAGAGGTATCTAATGATGGCTCCTGAGGCTTCCTGGGAAAAGCTGAGGCAGGGGCTGAAGGAGAAGAAGGGCAGAGATGGGGGGGGGATCTGCATAGCTGGAGTAGAGGGTGACCACTGGTGGCTGCCGTTGCATTCTTTCAGAACACGTATGACCGTTGCCCCATGGAGCTGGTCCGCTGCATCCGGCACATTCTGTACAATGAACAGAGGCTGGTCCGAGAAGCCAATAATGTGAGTGTCCTGTGGGTGAGGGAAGAGGAACTGGGGAGTCCTGCTGCCACATGCCTTCCTTCCCTGGCACAACTGTGTTTTTGCAAAACACCAGCATGTGGAGAACACCAAAGAAATAGGAGACTTGGGCAAATATGAGAGGCAGTGCTGCATGTGGTGTGGAGTGACCCTGGGTTCAGTCCCTGGCTCAACCATTTACCAATCCTGTGACTTGAGCAAGTTGCTTAAAATCTCTGAGCCTCTTTTTCTTCTTTTTTCTCTCTTTTTTGCTAGTGAGTGAACCCAGGCCCTCATATATGCTGGGCAAGCACTCTACCACTGAGTCACATCCCCAGATCCCTTCTATTGTAAAATAGGTATGCCTACCTTATAGGTTCATTTATTTATTTATTTATTTTACTTTTTTTTAGTTGTAGATGGACACAATATTTTATTTATTTATTTTTTTTATGTTGTGCTGAGAATCAATCCCAGTGCCTCATGCATGTGAGGCAAGTGTTCTACCACTGAACCACAACCCCAGCCCCTACCTTATATGTTTATTATGACAACTAAATGAAACACCATGTGTGCCAAGGTTGGACAAACAGACCAATGGAACAAAAGAAGAAACCTTAAACCACACACACACACACACACACACACACACACATACACACACCTGCAAACTCCATCTTTTTCAGAGATGGCATTATAAATCACCAGGGGAAAGATCTGATATTCAAAAAATAGGGCTGGGACCAAAAGAAGAAATGGTATCTTCCTGGTGTCTGTGAGGAACACTGAAGGCAAGGTCTGTGTTAGAAAAAGGAAGACAGGCAGGCTTAGAAAAATGAGACCCAGGAAGCAGGAGGGGACCTGTCTCCCACCTTCTGAAACCTAATGGCATTGAACATCTTCGTGGACAATGGCAAATACTGTGTCATCTGCCGTAAAGCAAAATTAATTTTGTAAAGTGACATAATGAAAGACCTTAGAGCAGCGCAGGAATCACAGGTGATGTTATTTATTTATTTATGTTATGGACACCTATTGCAGGAATTTTACAGTTCACTCACTAGATGTTTATTGAGGTCCTACTATGTGTCTGATGCTGGACTAGGACGGGAGAAATAGAAAAAGGCTTTGTCCCTGCCTATAAGGAGTCCCAGCAAAGATAGATTCTCCAGAGGTGAGCCAAGTGCTAAGGGGACATATATGGGAAAAGTGTCATTTCACATTGAGGCAGCTGGCAAGGGAGTGTCTTAGGAAGGGGTGGGGCAAGAGGGAGGAAGGGAGGAAGGATGAGTTTTATGGCCCGGAGTAAAAGCAGCATTTGAGGGAAGGAAGGCTTCAGCCATGAAATCACACTTGAAGTCTTGTGAGTAGCCAGTGTAGCTGAGGAGAAGGGAGCCAGCTGGGGAGTAAATGGGTTAAGTTGGAGAAGGAGCAGAGGCCAGGTTCCAGAGAGTCTTCTAATACAACCCCTGTGTCCTGAACCTGTAATCACAGAGCTACCTGTAGACATGGAAAGAATGCAGCCCTGATAGAGAAACATGTGTCTGAAGTACTGGTGTGGTCACATCAGGGGCATAGTCCTTCTCCCCTCCATCAAACTGTTCTTGAACATCCCTGGTATTCAAAGTCTCAGGGACAGAGAGATCATAGCACTTGGGGACCTCACATCTTTCTTTTTTTTTAATATTTTGTTTTAGTTGGACATAATGCCTTTATTTTATTTTTATGTGGTGCTGAGGATCAAACCCAGCACCCTGCACCTACCAGGCAAGCGCTCTACTGCTGAGCCACAACCCCAGCCCCAAGGAACCTCACATCTTTATGCAAGAAAATAGACTAGCAACAAGCAAAAAGTACAAGAAAAAAGCACTTTCAGATAAGAACTCTGCTGCTACCAGGCACAGTAGTGCATGCCTATAATCCCAGTGGCACAGGAGGCTAAAACAGGAGTATCTTGAGTTCAAAACCAGCTTTGTCAGCTTAGATAGAGAGGCACTAAGCAACTCAGTGAGACCCTGTCTCTAAATAAAATACAAAAAAGGGCTGAGATGTGGCTAAGTGGTTAAATGCCCCTGAGTTCAATCCCCGGAACCAAAAAAAAAAAAATAGTATTGCTGTAAATTGGCCCCTCAGGGAGGGCCCCTCTGAAAAGGAATGAGTTAAAGGACTTGCCTCACAAGTATTTGGTGTCAGAATGTTCTAGACTGATGGAACAGAAAATGCAAAGGCCCTGAGGCAGGTACATGCTTGTGTATTCAAGGAACAGAGATTGAAAGTCCAGGTTGCTGGTGTGGTCAGGCAGCAGGAGATCTGGGTGGAGGCAGGTAAAGGCTATCCTTTAGGTTGGCTGAAGCTATACAAAGGAGTTTGGATTTTATTCTGAGAAGAGTTCATTGGAAAGTCAGTCAGTGAATGCTTGGTCCCCTTTTAGCCAGGTGTTGAAGGAACACTGAGGTCCAAGGAGGCCTTCTTGGTGCATCTTTGGTAACTTCATTTTGGCGTCCCCAGAATACCACCTGTGTGAAGTTTGGTCTCCCCCTTTTCCTTCAGTCCTGAGTGGTGGCGTGGATGGTGTGTGTTTCACAAGCCATGCCCTGCCTTGCATCTTCAGCACTCCAGCTTTAGCTCAGTGAATAAACCTGGAATGCGGGGTCATCCTCATCAGTAGAAGACCCAGGTGACACCTTGCCTGCTGAGTTGACATTTCTCCAAAGGAAATTCAGTGAACCCTCTTTGGAATACTCTGGTGGAGGCTTGTTATGAAATAGAAATTTCTGCTAAGAAGATGCCATTATTGGGCTGGGGTTGTGGCTCAGTGGTAGAGCACCCGCCTAGCATATGTGAGGCACTGGGTTAGATCCTCAGCACCACATATAAATAAATAAAGTAAAGGTATTGTGTCCACCAACAACTAAAAAAATAAAAATTAAAACAAAAAAGATGCCATTATCTGCCAGGTCACCTGTTTCTCTTCTTTCTTTCCCCTTTCTACCTCAATTCTGGCAAATGACTGTCCTGACTCAGGTGACCCTTCTTACCCCAAATTTGGAGTTTGGGGTCATAGCATTAGCATTCCCCAAGGCTGGAGGTTCTCTCCCCTCTTCTCTGCCCAGCACTCTATTCTTTGTCACTTGTGACTTCCACTAAATCTCTCTCTAGTGCAGCTCTCCTGCCGGTATCCTGGTTGACGCCATGTCCCAGAAGCACCTTCAGATCAACCAGACCTTTGAGGAGCTGCGACTGGTCACACAGGACACAGAGAATGAGCTGAAGAAGCTGCAGCAGACCCAGGAGTACTTCATCATCCAGTACCAGGAGAGCCTGAGGCTCCAAGGTGAGGAAGAGAGTGTGGGGCCAAGGGAACCATGTGTGTCCTTAGGGTGGGAGTGAGGAACATTCTGTGAGCTCCTGCAGGGTAGGGGCTGGGTCAGTGGCCATCTCTCCAGGACCTCACCCAAAGCCTGGAGTCATGGCTCCCTGCCATGAACTAGATTCTAGGCCTTTTGCATGTGTGATTCAATTCAACCCTTACGACAAGCTTGTATAGTAGATAGCGGTGTTGTTCAGAGAGTTTCAAAGAGAACAAATGGCTTAGCCTATAATTTGCAGAACTGGGTCTCAAAAAGAGCTATGTTATAGAATCCCTATGTTTTACTAACCTGATTGTAGTGACTATCTAAACAGATGAAGAGATATGGGTAAAGTGTTCCCTAACCAGAGAGAGGACATGAGAGGGTAGTTTCTTTGTTGAGGCAGGCTAGGGAGAGGTACTTAGGAGTGCCTCAGAGGTTGTGGGCCTGGGGTGGGGGACAGTAAAAATTCTTCTGTCTCCTAGGGCTATAGTTTGCCAGTGGCTGCCATGATAGGAGTGCAGGGAAAGAAAAAATGGACTTAGAAGGATTAACCTCAGGTACAATTTTAGGCATTTCAAGACATGGCCCATTTTCCACTCACTCCAGACTGACCCCAGAGATGTCCTACTCCGTCCTAGAGAGAACAGGAAGGGTTGTACTAACTTTCCCTTTGTCTTTCTCCTTCTCACTTTTGAGGTAGAAACTTAGGTCATTGATTTTAAATCTTTCTTACACACACACACTTATATACACACACACATATACACATATACATACACAAACATGCATATATGTATATATATATATATTTTAATGTATACAGATTATGTATACATATGTCACACATATATAGAGAGAATTAAAGACATGATTTTTCCTCTAAGCACTGCTTTAGCTGTACCTCATAATTTTAGATATACTGTGTACTGCTGTCATTCACTTTGAAACTTTTCTCATTTCTCTTGTGATTAATTCTTTACCTTGTGTGTTATTCAGAAGTATGTTGTTTAATTTCCAACTATTTCAGGTGTCGTATTGTTACTGATTTCCATATTGTCTTGTTATTGATTCTACTGTGATCAGAGAACATGCTCTCTATGGTCTCAGTTCTTATAAATTTATTGAGACTTTATTATGGCCCATCATATACTTGATCTTGATGAATACATCCTGTATACGTGAAGAGAATGTATATTCTATGGTTGATGCCTTTAAAAATGGAAACAATATGCATGGTGCAGTGGTACATTGCCTGTAATCCAGGATACTCTAGACACTGAGGCAGATTGCAAGTTTGAGGCCAACCTGGGCAATTTAGTGAGACCCTATCTCAAAATAAAGTTTTTAAAAGCCGGGCATGGTGGCGCACGCCTGTAATCCCAGCACTTTGGGAGGCTGAGACAGGAGGATCGCAAGTTCAAAGCCAGCCTCAGCAATGGCGAGGCACTTAGCAACTCAGTGAGACCCTGTCTCTAAATAAAATACAAAAAAGGGCTGGGGATGTGGCCCAGTGATTAAGTGCCCCTGAGTTCAATCCCCGGTACAAAAAAAATAAATAAATAAAGTTTTTAAGAAAGGGCTAGAATGTAGCTCAGTGGCACACTGCTTGCCTAGCAAATGTTAGGCCCAGGGTTTAAACCCTAGTACCACACACACACACAAAAGAAATTTAATAACGTTAGTGTAAAGGTAAAATTTTACAAAAACAGACTACCAAATATGTACAGCATCTATGTTTTCTGAAACAAAATTTAGTGAGAAGAGTGGAATTGGTTTGGAATTGCTTTGCATATAGTCATGTGCTGTCTAATGACATTTCCATCAGCAATGGACCACACGTATGCTGTTATCTACCTCATAGCCTACATACGTGGTAGGCTATACCATCTAGGTTTATGTAAGTACACTTTAACAATGAAAAAATGATACATCTTGATATTCTTAGAATGAAAATATTGTCTAATGACACATTTCTCAGAATGTGTCCTCATTCTTAAATGATGGATAACTGTGTTTGCATATCTCTTCAATGTTAGGTTGAATAAAAGATAGGGTCTTGCTTTCAATTTGTTGTAGTATCTTGTAACCTCGGGAAAGTTTGACAGTATACTTGTAAAAATATTTAGGGTGAAAAAGGAAAATAAGGTCTTATGAACTTATGAAAAAAATTTTGATTTTGTGGACATCCTATAAGGGTCTCAGGAACCATCAGGGGTTCTCTTGATCACACTTTGAGAATCACTGATCGTGGTCTTTGTTGTTTTGGGGTTTTGCCTAATTGTTTTATCGGTTGCTAAAAGAGCGAGCAATCAAATTTCCTCTTGCAACTGTGGAATTGTCTACTTTTCAATTCATTTTGTAGGTTTATGTATTTTGAATCGCTTATTATATATAGACACATTTATAATTATGATTTTCTGGGCAATTGACATAATCATTATAAAATATCTCTCTGATTCTCTTCTGATAGTCTTTGTTTTGAAGTCCACTTCTTTTGATACTAATATAACTATTTCAGCCTTCTTTTTTTTATATTTCCATTAGCATATCTTTATCCAGGCTTTTTAAAGATTTTTGTAATAGAAAGGGCATTTTGTTGACAATCTCTGCTTTTAATTAAGATGTTTTGTCCATTAACATTTAATGTAATAATTAGTGTATTTTTATGAAAGGCTGACATCTTATTTTTACTTTTTTTTTTTTTTGTGGTACCGGGGATTGAACTCAGGGGCACTCGACCACTGGGTCACAGCCCCAGCCCTTTTTTGTATTTTATTTAGAGACAGGGTCTCACTGAGTTGCTAAGTGCCTCACCATTGCTGAGGCTGGCTTTGAACTCGTGATCCTCCTGCCTCAGCCTCCCAAAGTGCTGGGATTACAGGCGTGCGCCACCGTACTCGGCTTTATTTTTACTTTTTTCCCTATTTTTTATTGGTGCATATAGTTGTACGTCATGGTGGGATTTGTTGTTACGTATTTGAATAGGCACACAGCATAACAATGTAATTTGGCCGATCTCATTTCCCAGTATTTTCCCTTTCCCTTTCTGCTTCCCTCCCCTCGTCCCTTTCCTTTACCTTACTGATCTCCCTTCAATAAGGGCTGACATTTTAATATTTGTTTTCTGTTATGTCCTGTTAAGTATTTGTTCCTCTGTTCCTCCTTTTGGCCTTTTTTATTACTTAAAGTTTTTCTAGAATTCAATTTTAATTGAATTGTTTAAGACCTCTTCCTAACCCTGCCCTATCAGTGCTTTCTGTACCCTGACCCAGCACAGTGACTGACACATCATAGACGTTGAGTGAAGTTGGCAGGATGCTTCTAGCACATCTTCCTCCATCTGAATCCACCCCAGACTGACCCAGAAAAAAAAGAAAAAAAAAAAAAACACCAGCTCTTTCGTGAAGTGGAAACAGGAGATTTCAGGCTATGATTTCTACCTAAGTTCTTTGATGACAAGATTTCTGAACCTGGATGTGGGTTTCAGTTGCCCATGTGTAGGTTTAGGTTTGGATTCTGGTTTAGGTTTGCACCCACATTGTATATGGTGTCAGTTCTGTCTGTTTTATCTGCCTTACCATTGCAAACACAGACTATTGATCTGTTTGTGCAAGTGAAGGCCCAAGTCCCCAGGAGAGAGCAGTTGCTTCAGATCCATTTGGCCTTCTTCCCAGAAACACCTGCAGAGGGCCAGGAGAGACCTAAATGGGTCACTTGCATGGGGAGGCTGGATACAGGTGTTGGGATCACCACCACCCCTCCCCTCCTATGGGCCAGCAGGATCCCGAGGGAGCTGTTGGGCCCCTCTGCTATGTTCCAAGCCTGGGTAATTCTCTTCCCACTCAATACCCTTCAATGAGATTGGAACCATATTTCCAAGTTCTAGTTCTGCGTTTTTCCTGGCTGTCCAGCATGCTATTGTAATGATCCAGCTCTGGGGCAGGGACTAGGTCACTGTGATGTGGCCCTCAAGCCAGCCAGGAACTTGACTAAGACATGTCAGCACACACACATCTTCTTGATTCAGCCTGAGTGAGGATGCTGGGATGTTCATAAGGGTGTTTGGGGCTGCACGTAGTATGGCACACCTGTAATCCCAGTGGCTCTGGAGGTTGAGGCAGGATTGCAAGTTTAAAGCCAGTCTCAACAATTTAGCAAGATATCAGCAATCTGGTGAGACTCTGTCTCAAAAAAAAAAAAAAAATGAAAAAGGACTGGGAATGAGACTGGTTAGGCAACCCTGGGTTCAATCCCCAGCACCTAAATAAATAAATAAATAAATAAATAGGGTTATAGAAAGGGAGTAATAATCTCAGCATTCAGGAGACTGTTATGTTTGGGAGAGGGATGGATTGCAAGCCAGAGAGGTGGATAGGTGACTTTTTTTTTTTGGTACCAGGGATTGAACTCAGGGGCACTCGACCACTGGGCCACATCCCCAGCCCTTTTTTGTATTTTATTTAGAGACAGGGTCTCACTGAGTTGCTAAGTGCCTCGCCATTGCTGAGGCTGGCTTTGAACTCGCGATCCTCCTGCCTCAGCCTCCCAAAGTGCTGGGATTACAGGCGTGCGCCACCGCTGACCCAGCACAGTGACTGACACATCATAGACGTTGAGTGAAGTTGGCAGGATGCTTCTAGCACATCTTCCTCCATCTGAATCCACCCCAGACTGACCCAGAAAAAAAAGAAAAAAAAAAAAAAACACCAGCTCTTTCGTGAAGTGGAAACAGGAGATTTCAGGCTATGATTTCTACCTAAGTTCTTTGATGACAAGATTTCTGAACCTGGATGTGGGTTTCAGTTGCCCATGTGTAGGTTTAGGTTTGGATTCTGGTTTAGGTTTGCACCCACATTGTATATGGTGTCAGTTCTGTCTGTTTTATCTGCCTTACCATTGCAAAACACAGACTATTGATCTGTTTGTGCAAGTGAAGGCCCAAGTCCCCAGGAGAGAGCAGTTGCTTCAGATCCATTTGGCCTTCTTCCCAGAAACACCTGCAGAGGGCCAGGAGAGACCTAAATGGGTCACTTGCATGGGGAGGCTGGATACAGGTGTTGGGATCACCACCACCCCTCCCCTCCTATGGGCCAGCAGGATCCCGAGGGAGCTGTTGGGCCCCTCTGCTATGTTCCAAGCCTGGGTAATTCTCTTCCCACTCAATACCCTTCAATGAGATTGGAACCATATTTCCAAGTTCTAGTTCTGCGTTTTTCCTGGCTGTCCAGCATGCTATTGTAATGATCCAGCTCTGGGGCAGGGACTAGGTCACTGTGATGTGGCCCTCAAGCCAGCCAGGAACTTGACTAAGACATGTCAGCACACACACATCTTCTTGATTCAGCCTGAGTGAGGATGCTGGGATGTTCATAAGGGTGTTTGGGGCTGCACGTAGTATGGCACACCTGTAATCCCAGTGGCTCTGGAGGTTGAGGCAGGATTGCAAGTTTAAAGCCAGTCTCAACAATTTAGCAAGATATCAGCAATCTGGTGAGACTCTGTCTCAAAAAAAAAAAAAAAAAATGAAAAAGGACTGGGAATGAGACTGGTTAGGCAACCCTGGGTTCAATCCCCAGCACCTAAATAAATAAATAAATAAATAAATAGGGTTATAGAAAGGGAGTAATAATCTCAGCATTCAGGAGACTGTTATGTTTGGGAGAGGGATGGATTGCAAGCCAGAGAGGTGGATAGGTGACTTTTTTTTTTTTGGTACCAGGGATTGAACTCAGGGGCACTCGACCACTGGGCCACATCCCCAGCCCTTTTTTGTATTTTATTTAGAGACAGGGTCTCACTGAGTTGCTAAGTGCCTCGCCATTGCTGAGGCTGGCTTTGAACTCGCGATCCTCCTGCCTCAGCCTCCCAAAGTGCTGGGATTACAGGCGTGCGCCACCGCGCCCGGCTGGACAGGTGACTTTAACTGTGGGGATGTTTTGGGGTTATCAACCCTCAGGCATTTCTTGCTTTACTCTTTCTACCTCAGCCAAGACTTAAGGATTTATTCATAGATATTTTGAGAAATGTGGGGAGGCCTCCCTCCCTCCCTATTCCTGCCGTCAGTGGGATTCCCAGCAGCTGGTGATGCCTCCCTCCACCCTCCATTTCCTAAGGGAATCTTGCTGCACTGTGTCTCAGGAGGCCCTGGACATTCTCCCCATCTTCTGTTGGTTTCCTCCCTCCACTCACCCCCCTGTCCCCATCCCTTCTCATTGACCTACCCTAGACAGACATGTCAGATGCTCTGCAACCCCTAGCGAGACTCACCACTCCTGGGGAGGGACGGCCAAGTTCAGGGGTGAGACAGAATAAGAGAGCAGAGCCTCCCAGATGAGGTCCTGTGCACGTGAGGGGTGAGGCAGAGCAGCTGCTTGCCTCTGTCACTCTTTCATTCTCGTCCTATCCCCAGTCACCAATAAGGACAAATCTCCATAGAACTCAGGCCTGCCTGGCTGTTCCTGGAGCATTTTCTGCATCATCATTCCTTTACTGTCCATGGCAAGGCGCTTAGCAGGTGCCAGGATTCTCCCATTTTACATGTGGGGAGCTGAGACACAGCAAGAAAGTGATTTGCAGAGCTCACCCAGCAGGAGTTGGGGCAAGCAGGGTCCTGTTCCACCTCCCTGGTGAGCACCCACTGCCCAGAGGGGAGGGGCTGGGTCAGGAGGCCAGTGACCAGAGCCCAGAGGCTGCCTTCTCAGGGAGCGCCTTCATCTTTGGGCACCCACGACTGTAGGTAGGAAGCCCGACTTGCCGTGGGTGGGGGTGTCTGAGCCTGGAGGTGTTGCTCCAGCACAGGTGAGTGGGAATGCTCTGGGCTTCCTGCCGGGTGCCAGGAGTGATGGTGGTGGGTGTGGTGTCCCCTCCTCCAGCTCAGTTTGCCCAGCTGGCCCAGCTGAACCCCCAGGAGCGCCTGAGCCGGGAGACAGCCCTCCAGCAGAAGCAGGTGTCCCTGGAGGCCTGGCTGCAGCGGGGAGGCCCAGACGCTGCAGCAGTACCGCGTGGTGAGTGGACCCTGTGTCTCTGGGGACTGGATGGAGGGACAGAGGCCAGGAGAGCAGGAGGCCAGACCCTCTTCCCTGGGGTCCTGTGGGGCAGAGGGTCAGAGAGGGAAGGGCCTGCCGGGCCTGCCTGGCTCCCCGGGATTGTAGGGGAGGCCCTGCAGGCTGTTCTCTGGGAGCCCAGAGGGCTGCTGTCCCCCTTCCCACAGGAGCTGGCCGAGAAGCACCAGAAGACCCTGCAGCTGCTGCGGAAGCAACAGACCATCATCCTGGACGATGAGCTGATCCAGTGGAAGCGGCGGCAGCAGCTGGCCGGGAACGGAGGGCCCCCCGAGGGCAGCCTGGACGTGCTGCAGTCCTGGTGAGGGCTGTGGGAGGCGGCAGGGTGGCAGGGCTCCAGGGTATGCTGCCAGCTGCCTCTTCTGCCTCTGCCTTGGCCTGAGCAGCAGGCTCCTTCTGTCTTGTGACAGCTCTCGTTTCACCAGTGTCCTGGCTTTGATATGGATGTTGGTCCCCTGTTCCAGGCTACTCTCCCCAGGGGTGCAGTGGGTCACATGTTGGGGAAGGGGCAGGGCTTTGGTGTGCAATGACTCTGGGGCTGGTTGGACCCAGGTCAGGGTGGCCTCCTGTGCATCCTCCACTTCTGGAAGGCCGGCGTGTCCTCTGTCCAGTGGGTCATGGGGTGGGGAAAGCATGTGCCGTCCTGGGTGGGCCCTTGCTGCGCAGATGCAGCTGTGTTGCCGGGGTCTCCCTAGACGGGAGCCCCCAGGCTCTGTCCTGGGTGGGGAAGAAGCCATCATTCCCACGTGGGCCTGGTCTCCTCGCAGGTGTGAGAAGTTGGCCGAGGTCATCTGGCAGAACCGGCAGCAGATCCGCAGAGCCGAGCACCTCTGTCAGCAGCTGCCCATTCCTGGCCCAGTGGAGGAGATGCTGGCCGAAGTCAATGCCACCATCACAGACATCATCTCCGCCCTGGTCACCAGGTGACTGCTGCCTCTAACCGTGCCCGGGGCAGGGCAGCGCCCTCGGGGTTGGCATGTGGGAAGCCGCAGGTGCCATCCAGACCAGGGGCTCTGCCTCGCACCCCCTCCTGCCACATCTCCAGTTGCTCTGGCTGCTTGGGGTGGCCTGGCCCAGTTTCTGGTGTGGACACTGTGGGAGGTGCCTCTGCTTGGCCTCCCCTTCTTGCTGGGAACAGAGGCCATGTGTTTTCCTTCACCTGCTGAACCTGTGGGAGGTCCCTTTCCTCACAGGGGACCCTTCCCCACCCCCACGCCTGCATCATCGTGTGTCTGGTCACTCGTGTCCCCTGCAGCACATTCATCATTGAGAAGCAGCCCCCTCAGGTCCTGAAGACCCAGACCAAGTTTGCGGCCACCGTGCGCCTGCTGGTGGGCGGGAAGCTGAATGTGCACATGAACCCCCCCCAGGTGAAGGCGACCATCATCAGCGAGCAGCAGGCCAAGTCCCTGCTCAAGAACGAGAACACCCGCAAGTGAGTGCGCCTCTCCCTCCCACCTGCTTTCCCCGTGCTGGGGTTTGGGCCCCGATTACTGGGCGGCACAGCCTTACTTCCTCAGTGCCCGCGCGCCCACCGGTCCTGTCTCCCTGGTTCACTGTGCTCCCATGAACAGTAGACTCCTCCCACTATGAGGCCTTTCCCAGCCTTGCTGGTCGCTGGTACTTAGTAGGTCAGCAAATACTGGCTGTCACATGACCCATTCACTGTTCAAAGCAGTGGGGACACAGCTGTTTCTAGACAGATCTTACGTCTCTCCTCCCCCAGCCATTGACTAACAGAGCAAGCTGTTGACACAGAGAAGTGATTACTGGTGTATGTGACCAGGGACACATACAGGGCATCCCGGAAGGGGGTCATGTTGCAGGTGGTGGTCTCAGATTAGCAGTGGGACAGGAGGTAGCTAGTGCCTGAGGCTGGAGAGGGAAGACTTTTTCAGACACAGAACTTGTCCTATGTCCCAAAAGAAAAGTACAAAGAAGATACAAGATACAAGGGCCCAGGGGGCAGGGAAGGCCACCCACAATGTATGTGGTGAATGAAAGGATGAGTTACATGGGAGACCTGGTCCCATCCTGCATCACCCAGTTCAACTGCTTCCTGAATGCCCACTCTGCGATCTAGGGAAAGTGTGGTAAAGGAGCTCTCAGGTTAGCGTGGGAATCAGAACAGCACATTAAAAAAAAATAATAATAATAAGGTATTACCAAAAAGTGTGAGACAAAATTAAAATTTTTTTTTTTTTTTTTTTTGTGGTACCGGGGATTGAACTCAGGGGCACTCGACCTCTGGGCCACATCCCCAGCCCTTTTTTGTATTTTATTTAGAGACAGGGTCTCACTGAGTTGCTAAGTGCCTCGCCATTGCTGAGGCTGGCTTTGAACTCGCGATCCTCCTGCCTCAGCCTCCCAAAGTGCTGGGATTACAGGCATGTGCCACCACGCCCGCTCAAAAATTAAAATATTGATATCACAGCTTTTGGATGTGGGAGCAGGGCAGGGGAGCAGTACTAGACAAGTCGAGGAAGGTCTTCTGTGGAGACAGTTGAGCTCAGACCTGAATGAGCAGACAGTCAAGAATGCTTGGGGTGGTGGGATGAGCAAGTGCAAAGGTCCTGAGGTAGGCACTGAGCCTGGCTTGTTCAAGGCCAGCGTGATTTGCATGTCCTGAGTGAAGGGAGGGGAACTCAGACTAGGGAACAGGGCAGGGCTTGATCATGGGGATCCTTGTAGGCCATGGTCAGGGTTTTCATTTTAAGTGCACTAGAAGCTGCCAGAGGTCCTGAAAGTCCCACCTCAATCTCAATACTCGAGAAGCTTTTTTTTTTTTTTTTTTTTTTTTTTTTTCTAATTTGGTACTAGGGATTGAACCCAGGGGTGCTTAAGCACAGCCACATCCCCAACCCTTTTTGGTTTTTTATTTTAAGACAGGGTCTTGCTGAGCTGCTTAGGGCCTTGCTAAGTTGCTGAGGCTGGCTTTGAACTTGTGATCCTCCTGCCTCAGCCTCCTGAGCTGCTGGGATTACAGGATGCACATCTGACCCAAGAAACTTCTAACCTGTTGCTAGAGACCTAGACCTCACCCTTAGAGACCTTGCCTTGGGTACTGGCAGACTGATGGAGAAGACAATATCCCAGAGTGACACCAAGGAATATCTTAGGGGGTGGGGACAGGGGCTCCTGGATAGGGCCAAACACCGTCAAAAATGCCAGTCCAAGCTGTGGATAGGATGTTGTTCCTCGCTGGGCCCTGTGTGGAGCTGGGGTTCCTGTCTCCTTCGTAGCGAGTGCAGTGGCGAGATCTTGAACAACTGCTGTGTCATGGAGTACCACCAAGCCACGGGCACCCTCAGCGCCCACTTCAGAAACATGGTGAGCACAGGGCCTGGCCTCAGAGGGAAGGTCTGCCCAAGGCCGAATCCTTGTAACCAGCCAAAGTCTCCCCGTCCTCCTGCCCTTTAGTCTCTGAAGAGGATCAAGCGCGCTGACCGAAGGGGTGCGGAGTCCGTGACAGAGGAGAAGTTCACGGTCCTGTTTGAGTCTCAGTTCAGTGTTGGCAGCAATGAGCTTGTGTTCCAGGTGAAGGTGAGGCCCCACTGCCCCGTCCCCGCAGGTCACCCAGAGAGCCCAGGGATCTGTCTGAAGCTACCTCGTTGGTTTGGGAAAACCAGAAATCTCTGACTCCTCTCAGTCACAACCCAGTTATCCCACCGTATGGCCAGAAATCCCACACCAGGGCTCGCCTAGCACCTGCGCAGCCCAGGTTCGATCCTCAGCACCACATAAAAATAAATGCACTGTGTACGACTAAAGCAAATAAATAAATATTAAAAACAAAACAAAAAAAGAAATCCCACTCCAGAGGCACGTGTTTGCTGCCTTATCACCTGGCGCTGGCCCGGGCAACTCAGTCAAGGAGCTGAGAAGAAATGTTGTTTTGGGGTTTGCTTGTGCTTAGCATTTGTTGGGAAGGGCCTGTGTTTGGAATTGTGGGTAAGGAATGAGGGCTGGAATCTGGTCTAGGCAGAGAGCAAAATGGTGCTCAGACCCTTTCACCTCTCATTTCTTTCGCTTCCACAGACCCTGTCCCTCCCTGTGGTTGTCATTGTTCATGGCAGCCAGGACCATAATGCCACCGCCACTGTGCTGTGGGACAATGCCTTTGCTGAGCCGGTGAGTCCCTACAGGATTTCCACCTTGGCCCCCTGGGCCTTAGAGCTCTCCATAGGGTCAGCCTTGACTCCATGGGCCCCTGCTAAAGGGGGTCCTGACCCCAGAACCAGAGTGAAGCTGGGGTGAACACAGTGAGTGCCCTGTTCTCAGGCTTCTCCTGGGGCTGTCAAAGTTCCAGGTTTCTGGACTGGGCTCTCTGAAGTCCGTGAGCCTGCTCTTTGGTCCCTGGTCTCTGAACTTTGATTGCCTTATGGCTGGGATCCCTGATCTCTGTTCTCAGTCCCCGGGTCTGCGTCTCCAACCCTGAAAGCCCCCTCTCCCTGTTCCCGTCCTTTCTTTCTTTTTCTTTTCTTTCTTTTTTTCTTTTTTTGGCAGGGGGTAACCAGGGGCACTCGACCACTGAACCACATCCCCAGCCCTATTTTGTACTTTATTTAGAGACGGGGTCTCACTGAGTTGCTTAGTGCCTTGCAGTTGCTGAGGCTGGCTTTGAACTTGTGTCTCCATCTCCCTCTCAGGGCAGGGTGCCATTTGCCGTGCCTGACAAAGTGCTGTGGCCACAGCTGTGTGAAGCGCTCAACATGAAATTCAAGGCCGAAGTGCAGAGCAACCGCGGCCTGACCAAGGAGAACCTCGTGTTCCTGGCACAGAAGCTGTTCAACAGCAGCAATGCCCACCTCGAGGACTACAACAGCATGTCCGTGTCCTGGTCCCAGTTCAACAGAGTGAGGAACCTGGGCTTTCAGCTCCCTCCCTGGGACTACCGGGGTTCTGTCTCTCCTCCCCCACATCAGGGACAGGCTACTGCCTGGGGCTAGGGTCCCACCCTCCACCCCCAAGTACTCCTTCTGCAATCAGGAGATGGGAGCTTGGACGCCAGGAAATGCAGACAGGGGCCACAAGGAATTGCACTCAGCTGTACGAGCCAGAGCAGGATGGTGGAAGGAACCTGGGGCTGGGGTTCAAGTCCTAGATCTGTTAACTCATTTGAGGCCTCTTTGGCTTCCTGTGCTTCAGTTTCCTCATCTGTCACATCAGAGGGTGAAGCAGAAATGATCTTGGAAGGCCTTCCAGCCTGGACAGTGCGTTACAGCTCCCACCCCCAAGCCAGGCACAATGGCATGTGCCTGCAATCCCAACAACTGGGGGGGCTGAGGCAGGAGGATCACAGGTTCGAGGCCGACCTCAGTAAATTAAGCAAGACCCTGCACCAGGGGGTCCTGTGGGACTCTTGTGTCTAGAAGCATGGGGCAAGTTCACTCTGGGTGACTTGGACCCCAGCCCTGACTCTGGGTTTCCTGGGCTCTCAGGAGAACTTGCCAGGCTGGAACTACACCTTCTGGCAGTGGTTTGACGGGGTGATGGAAGTGCTGAAGAAGCACCACAAGCCCCACTGGAACGATGGGTGAGGAAAAGGATGACAGAGCTGGGGGCGGGGGCGGCCTGGGCACACCAGCTGTCGGCCCAGCAGTAACATCAAATGCTCCGTGCACCCAGGGCCATCCTAGGTTTCGTGAATAAGCAACAGGCCCATGACCTGCTCATCAACAAGCCCGACGGGACCTTCTTATTGCGCTTCAGCGACTCGGAAATTGGGGGCATCACCATTGCCTGGAAGTTTGACTCTCGTGAGTGCCCACATCGCCCTCCCTTCTGCCCAGGGCCCCTGTCTCCCCTTTCCTTGCTCCCCACCCTCCTTCAGGCCTGTGTACTCAGAAGGCACTTCATTGGGAAAAGCAGGAACTGAGCTCCGTGTGGGAGGGAGCGTTCCTTGGAAATGTAACCACTTCCTATCATTTTGCATCTTGGAGAACCTAAAATCGCTGGCCCCACAGACTCCAGAACTGCTGAGTGAGTCCCCAGCTGTTTCATGCTGTCCCCACTCTGCCACGGCTAGCCTTGCTGGTGTCTACTCTTCCAGTTTGCTAAGTAGAACGTTCCAGTGTCCACTTTCCCATGCAAAAGGGCATGCAGGCTGGGGTTGTAGTGTGAGCTAGGAAAAACCCAGATTTCTCTGTGAGCCCTCCTTAAAACCCCATAAGCCAGACGCTGTGGTCCATATCTGTAATCCCAGTGACTTGGGAGGCTGAGGCAGGAGGATCTTGAGTTTCGAGGCCAGCCTCAGCAACTTTTGCAAGGCCCTCGGCAATTTAGTGAGACCCGTCTCAAAATTTAAAAATCCCCCCCACCAAAAAAAAAAAAAAAGTCTCACAACCATGACCTTCTCCTGTGGGAGTAGCTTGTGGGAATGAGGTTGTCGTTGTCTCTTTCACAGCTGACCGCAACCTGTGGAACCTGAAGCCGTTCACCACACGGGATTTCTCTATCCGGTCCCTGGCTGACCGACTGGGGGACCTGAGCTATCTCATCTACGTGTTCCCCGACCGCCCCAAGGCTGAGGTCTTCTCCAAGTACTACACTCCCGTTGTCGGTGGGTCCTGCCGCCTGACCCCCTGGGCCTTTCCCAAGTCCCTGACCAGAGTTGTAGGGCTGGGAAGTGAGGGTTCCCCAAGACAGACCCGATGCCATTTCCCCTGCAGATTTTGGTCCACGGGACAGTGAAGGGGACAGTGCAGAGGACCTCGGGGCTCACAACTGTGGGGAGGGGAAGTGAAACCTGTCCTAGCTTTTTTCTCTGGCAAGCTAAGAAAGCTGAATTCTCACTTTGCCGAGTTGGGGGAGAAAGTGGGGTGATTCCCACCCTCACAGCCCTCTGCCCTTCTCACCACGTCCCACCCCGCAACCTGCCCCCAAGTGGAGGGCAGGAAGCAAAATGGACAGGTTTCTCCTCTTCAGCCTGCCCCAGGTGGCTGCTGCTGGTTTCTGTCTCTTGTCAGGGGTGGGAGCAGGAGGGGGGAGAGTAAAGCCAGAAAAGGAACCAGGGGAGGGGTCTTGGTGACCCTCGGCAAGGGTTTTTTGGGAGTCCTTGGTAAATCTCACCCTGAGAAGGTGTGGGCAGGAGGTGTGGGCAGGAGGCAGAGGGCATGGGTCGGCTTCTACTCATGTGCACCTCTCGGAGACCTGGCTTCTCTTTCCCTGTCAAGGGGGCAAGGCAGTGGACGGGTACGTGAAGCCACAGATCAAGCAAGTGGTCCCAGAGTAAGTGTCCAGGGCCCAGCTGCAGGCCTTCTGCTGCCTCTCCCTTCCCCAACCCTGACATGGCCACCCCTAACCCTGGGCCAACATCCCTGATCCCCTGGGAAACCTGGCTCAGCCCTGGGGTGGGGAGGGACTGGGCCTGATCGTGCTGTGGCTGGCATCCATTCCCATAGCTCGGGACCTAGGCCCCGGTGGGGCATTTTGTCCTTCTACACCTCAGAAAGGACCTAAAGAGGGCTGGGGTTGTGGCTCAGCAGTAGAGCGCTCGCCTAGCACGTGCGTGGCCCGGGTTCCATCCTCAGCACCACGTAAAAATAAACACATTGTGTACAACTAAAGCAAATAAATAAATTTAAAAAAAAGAAAAAGAAAGGACCTAAAGATTTCCCCAGAGCCCCTCCCCAGGTCAGCTGCCACCCGGCCCCCTGGCAGCTGAGGCTGTGCTCTGCTTCCCTCTGCAGATTTGTGAACGCATCTGCAGATGCTGGGAACAGCGCCACGTACATGGACCAGGCCCCCTCCCCATCTGTGTGCCCCAGGCTCACTACAACATGTACCCACAGAAGTAAGTTGTGTTCTTCTGAGGTCTATGGGGAGGAACTGGGCCCTGGCCTCAGGCTGGAGCCCTGGAGAGCTGGTGAGACAAAGGAACCCGACGCTCCTCTAGGTCTGAGACCACCAGCCTAGGCCTGGGTGGGTAGAGGTTTTTTTTTTACACAGGTGAGGCTGTTGGAAGGGCTTGATTCAGGGTAGCTCCTTACGGGGTAGCTATGCATCAGGGGGGAGCAGGGTACAGAATCGATTCCTTTCTGCACTGTGGTGGCCTGGGAGGAACAAGCGGCAGCAGGACCACCACAGGCATGGCAGTCAAGTTGCTTACACCGTAAATGGAGTGAACACCTGCCTTAAGATGCTGTGAGGACTGGAATAAAGTGGTTAAAAGCTAGTTGTGGGTTCTCAGTGAAAGATGTGTAGTTCAGGCATTGCAGGTAGGTGCAGTTCATCAACCCAACCACCCCATTTACAGATGAGCACAAGGAGAGGGAAACAACTCTCTAGATGGTGCTACGCGGTAGCAAGAGATGCTAGTGAGCCGGGCGTGGTGGCACATGCCTGTATTCCCAGCGGCTCGGGAGGCTGAGGCAGAAGGATTTTGAGTTCAAAGCCAGCCTCAGCAACTTAGCAAGGCCCTAAGCAACTCAGTGAGACCCCGTCTCTAAATAAAATATAAAAAAGGGCTGGGGATGTGGCTCAGTGGTCAAGCACCCTTGGGTTCACTCTCTGGTACCAAAAAAAAAAAAAAAGCAAGTGGAAGTGGGATGTGTCCCAAAGAGCCAGTGAGTGACTGCTCTCCAGCCTGGAGGAACGGGTCCCTCCAGAACTGTTTCTGTCCTCATGAGACTCTGGGATGCATGGGAAGCAGGCTGGGGACTGTCCTGGAGGACTTGGGGCTGTGAGACACGCCAGTTCCCCTGACATCCTTCTGTTCACCAGCACGGACCCCATCCTCGATCAGGATGGGGAATTTGACTTGGATGAGACCATGGATGTCGCCCAGCACATGGAAGAACTCTTACGCAGGCCCATGGACAGTATGGACCCCCGTCTCTCCCCACCTGCTGGTCTCTTCACCTCGGCCAGAAGCTCCCTGTCCTGAATATTTGAATTCCACGCTTCTCTTTGGAAACAGTATTCAATGTGGAGAGTCCATACCCGTTGTGATTGTAAGCCCTGCTGTGCATAGTGACGCCTTTTGTGTGCGTGTGTTTGGGTACGAGGTGTGTCCGCCTCGCCCCTGAGTGGCTGAAGCTGTGGTGGTTCAAATCAAAACCTCCAGGAGCCCACTGGGTCTGTCTGTCTCGTGCAAGAGATGGAGCTTCTGTCATTGTTGGTGCTCGTTGCAGGCAAACCTCTTCCTCCCCCTTTATCTGCTAGCGGCTATTTAAATGAAATTATTCCAGAAAGGGAAAGGAGACAGGTAAAGGTTCTAAGCTGAAGTTTTGCTCCTGAGCTGGAAGCTTCGCCCTCTTGATGCCTGTGCACATATATGTACACAGGCGTGCATCTGTTCCCATGCACATATGGTGGTCTACCTGATGCTTTCCCTCCAGAGGGAGGTGAGCCCTCTGAGAGCATGTCTAGGCTGTGGCTATTTCCTAACATAGAGGAATGGGTTCATTTGAACCAGGGCTATTGGAGCTGCTCTGAGCATGTCGTGTCTTGGCCTCTTGTACTTGACCCCAGGGCGTGGGGTTTGAGTTTCTGGTACCCTTGCCCCTGTTCCTTGCAATATCCCCTTTTCCATCCTGCCCTGGGCTTCTTTCCTTGCCTCTATTTGTAATCCTGCTGATGAGAAAAGAGGAAAAATTGTTTCAGGACACGGTGGGTGAAGAGAGGGCCTGAGACTTGCAAGGCTGATGCCGTCCCTCCTTGGGGAGAGGGGAACTGCAGCAAGCCACAAGCTGCAACCCCCCCAGTTGCTGCAGGCCCATGGAGTCTGGAGTGAGAGGGGTTAGAGCCCCTCCACTCTGCTGGGAGGTGGAACCTGGAACAGGCCTCGTGCCCAGAGAAGGCCTCACTCCAGCCTCTCGCATTCCTCTGAGGCTACATGACATGCAGCCAGGGCAGTTGACAGCAAAAGATTGGGAGTCCCAGGTTTCAAACCTCTCTGAAGGGAGGTGGGGACGAGAAGAGGGATTCTTTTGTACTTTGTACATAGACCACACATTTGTGTAAACAGTGTTTTGGAATAAAATATTTTCATAAATTTTCTGGTCTTCCTCCTGGTTTGGGGGGCTGGTGGTGGTCTCCCTGGGTGAAGGTGACCACCAGAGCTGGAGTTGTTTTGTTCCTGTGTGGCCTATGCTGTAAGTTTTAGCCTAGACCACAACTCTGTTCCCTTCTCTGTCTACTCTAGGGGTCTGACCACCCCTAGAATACTGTCAATGCGTCTCAGGGGGCTAAAGCACTGGGTAAGGGGGCACACATGCTCAAGAATGCAGGGGCTTGAGGTCTTGAGAAAAGAAGGGGCAGGTCTCACTGGGGGAGGGGGTCCATACGATGGGCAGAGCTGAGCTCTAGGCCTCTCTTTTATCCGCTGCTGCTAAGAGCAATCTTGAAGCTGGTATCTGAGGGCCAGTGCCAAGGTGATTGTCAAGCCTCCTGGGGCCAAGGCAGCTGAGAGCCAGTAGGAAAGTCCATTCTCCCCCGGCCTCTTCCCAGAGACCAGCAGGTGGCACCATCCAACTGCCACTATGGCCTGAGTGTGAGGAAGGCTGGCCAGGGAGGAGAGAGGACCAGCTTCTGTCCTGTAGACTTCCTAGTCCCCAGCTGTGGTTAGTCCAGGAGGTGAGGCTGGGCCTTGGACTCAGGAACATGCTGCTTCCTTGGGTGTGGGGTTGGGGAGTTAGGAACTGTGGGCGGGTTTATTCAGAACTCAAAGCGGGGTTGGGGGCAGGGGCTTACAGCCTGCCCCAGGGAGGTGCCGGGGCCCAGAGCAGGCTGGCAGGCTGGGTAGGGGGTGGGGTGGGAGGGAAGGCGGGGCGCCACTACCCGCCCCAGCCACACTATCTCTGGTTGCATCTCTGCAGGGGAAGCGCAGTATCTCACACTGGCTCTGTCTTCATGGCACTGGGGCCATGAGTGGGGGCAGGGGGGATGCTGATGCAGAGCCAGCACTGGTGTTGGTGGCCTTTCCCTGAATTATCACCACTGACCGCCCAGGGGCCCCACAGCAACCAGTCAGTGAGATGTCTGTGTGTTGTTCCCACTGAGTGAACTGAAGAGAAGGCGATAATGGGCAACTGTAGCCAAAGGCCTTGGGAGGGGATCTACACCCCCAGCCCCCCTTTAGGTAGCTTATCGGGTCCCAGACAGGACACAGCAGCTTTAGGAGGGAGGAGAGAGGAGAGGAGGGAAAGGGCTGCTCTGACACCTTTGTGTCACTGGACTATGACCCTTTGCTCCTGGGTTACCCCTCACCTAGAAGCTGGTGGCTAACATAAGATGGGGGGCCATCCATCGCCTCAGGAATGAGAGGTAAAGGGAATCTCAGTCCTGGGGCTGGGGCCTCTGCCTCCCAAGGCCCTCTTGCTCCTAGTCCAGCTGGGCCTCTGTGGAAGACCCCCTCCAGACAGAAGCAGGGCAAAGGGAGCCTCCGCCAGCCGCAAATGGAGCTGCCACGCTATCAGACGGTTCCTATATAATTTTTATTTCTGGAAGTTAAAGTAGATACAGCAATATACAAAAAAAAAAAAAAAAAAAAAAAAAAAAACCACAATAATATAAATTTTTACACTAGGAAGTATACATTGGAATTTGAATGCAGTGGCTAGGACAGCAGCTTACAAACCACGGGAATCCCTTGGCTTGGCTGGGAGATGAGCCGGGGACAATAGACAAAAAGTGGGCAGGTCCTCTGGACTCTGTTCTTTGAAGGGGGGGCCAGAACAAGTCTCAGATCCTATCAGAACTTTTGCTATATATAATCAGTTAAAACCAGACACGCATGCTACTGAAAGCCATGAACTTTATAATACTTGTTCCAGAGAAGCCCAGGCCCTTGCCCTAGGGATTAAACCCAATGGTAAGCCCCAGCCTCACCTTTCTACGTATTTTCTCAGTTTACGAGTTCAGCTTATTGTGTACTAAAGAGTGTTACTGGAGATGGGAAACTCCCTACACACATAACCATCTTGAACCAGAGGCCACGGGTGGCCAAGGCAAGCCCTGTTCATCCCACCCTCTTAATTCAGGCTGTAGTTAATCTGGGTCTCACAAACAGAATTCTAGATACTCTGATCAACTGAGGCAAGGTGGTTTTGAGTCACCAAATCCAGCCATGCCTCTTGGTCAGAGAAGGCCCATATTGCCCACTGCTAAGTGTTCCAAAATGCACAGTGGAGGAGTGCCGACAGGCTGAGGCAGGCAGGTTGACAGGAAGGCCATAGCAGGCGCAGGCACTCTCATTGTTCTGCCTTGCCTGGGACCCCAAAGGGAGCAGTCATCAGCCTTGGGGGAGGCCAGGTGTGTACCCCCCACAGGAGGGGCAGACCTTGACTTTTTCAGTCAGCCTTTGCCCTATGTTAACAAGTGAAGAAGGACTGCAGGTGCCTTCGGATATCACCAAGAAACTGGGGTAAGAACCATATTCCCTGAGCTCAACTAGACACTTTGTTGGGGACCTGGAGTCTGAGTCATGTTCAACCTGTAACTCTCTCTCTTATCTCCTGAGGTCCCAAGACCAGGATTCCTAAAACAAATGGGACAGAGGACCTTTAGACAAGGAAAGGAGCTGTGCCACTAGCAGGGTTCTGTGGGAGAGGAAGCCAGACGGATCCTAGGCCTGATAAGGAACACGCAGGGACAAGCTGGCTCTGAAACAGGGGCCAAAGTCCAAAGAGAAAGAGAGTGAGGGTTTTCAGGCCCTCTCCCAGCCTTACCCTTTTGGAGGCCAACACACTCCAAGGAAAATAAAACTGTTTAGAAAAGGAGTCTGGGATGTTTAGTTCTTCTCAACCCTCCCAGTTTACAACCAAAGGCCACGCCATAGCTTCAGATGTCTTTTAAGGGTTTGATCTGATACCCATTTCAGGGTTTATATAAATTATCAGCCTGAAGATGGCTGAATGCTTAAAGCACCAAGGAGGCCATTAACTGAGTCTTCTTAAATGCAGAAAGGCTATGCTGCTACAGTGTGTTTTGCCCTTTAATTATTATTATTATTTTAATTAAAAAAAAAAAAAAAAACCCCTAGGGGCTTAGATAGTCCTATCTTCTATTTGGACATTAGCAAGGTTAAAAGTGCAATGCCAGGAGTACGCAGCTACAGGCAGCCTGTGGCATTAGCTCACAGAAAGGGGCAGAATGATGCCGCTGGCACCAGGAGGCACTTGTCTAACAACAAATGACAATAAGCTGCTGAGAAAGAGGGCAGGGGAACAAAAGAATACAAGACATTTCCGTTTTTCTCCCGCTGGCCACCCCCTACCATGCCCCCCACCATGGTCTCGGAGAACGTTCTTCTTTGCATTTAGATAAAAGCATATCACCCACACTCACTCGTTTCTCTATTTTAAAAAGTGCCCAGATTGCTCAAAGATAGCAGAAGTAGGAGATTAAAAAAAAAAAAAATCTGGAACCACAAAGAGGAGTTTCAGATGCTCTGGGGTTTGGCTGCTTAAGGGGCGGTGGAACGCGGGGAGGTGCCTCAGTCACATCTCTGCAGCTTCCGTTCTCGCTCCTCACATGGGGGAGGTAGCGCACTCCGAGGTCAACTCCATGTCAAATGTGAGGGACTCTGAAGAGATAGAAAATGCTGGTTCAGCCACCTGACCCTGCTGCAGGCAGGGCACATCCCCCCAGCCCTTGAGGGGACAGGGCTCAGGTCACCATGCTAACCAGTCTTCTGCCCCGTCAGGCCAAGACAGGGTCAGAAAAGCCAGATCTCCTCCCTTACCTACAGGGCCCTGCCCTCTGGAAGAGCTCAGTTTCTTTCCTACCTGACTCATTCCCAGCTCTCCAAGTTTCAAGAAGATCTAAACATGGCAGCCGTAGGCTACCAAGTGTCTAAAATGTGATTAGTCCAAATCAAGGTGTGCTGTAGTTGTCAAAAGCCTACATTTCGAAGACTCGGAATGAAAAAAAATGCAAAAATACTATTTTTTTCTTACATGTTGAAATGATAGTACATCAGATTTACTGGGTTAAATAAAATATATTGTAAAAATTAACTTCATCTGTTTCTTTGCACTGTCTTTAATGGGGCTACTAGAAAATTTACATTTATATTCATGGTGTACATTCTGTTTTTACTGGAGAGCTCTAGAACCTCCTCCTACCAATGTGGCGAGAGGCTCTGTACACATGAACATCACAGAAAGTGGGCCAATATGCCTCACAGGGACAAAGTCTGAGCACCAAATACTCACCAAACTGCCCTCCTGCTGAGGGCTCAGCACCTTCACCATTATTTCCAAACTGCATCAATGAATCTAAAGTGCGGGGGGACATCGGCAGGTCAATGGTATTGCTGCAGGTCGTTCTGTAGGAAATGGGGAGTGGCAGGAGGGGAGAGGGCCGGGTTGACAAGACACAATGGAGGAAAAAAAAAAAAGAACAAAACACACACACACAGCCATCAAACTCTGGTCTCCAACAGAAAAATAAAAGCTCAAGCTTTTTAAACACACAAGGTCACTCTGAGTACTAAACACAGCCCAGGAGCTTCCAACCCTTCACGGGATAACTCTCACCCAGTGTCCTCCCTATTCCTGAGGGGATAACTGAGGACATCAGAAATGAATGCAACATTTGGGAAAGGAAGCCACTTACGGTGTCACACAGATAAACTTGGTCTTCAAGTATGGGGCAGCACCTGAGAAAAAGAAAACTGGGCTTACTGATGGTGACCTATGTGTACAGGACAGAAGGAAGCTGTCAGCCTCACGGTGGCAGACGTGAAACTCCATCCTTACACAAAGATTGTCTGGAAACCTTCATCTGACCCCGGGGGTTGCCCTTCCTCACCATGTACTATTCGATGTCCCAGGCACTTGCAGTCTGAAGTTCAAATTCTTTTCTATTTTATTTTTTTGGCACCAGGGATTGAACTCAAGGGCACTCGACCACTGGGCCACATCCCCAGCCCTTTTTTGTATTTTATTAGAGACTGGGTCTCACTGAGTTGCTAAGTGCCTCGCCATTGCTGAGGCTGGCTTTGAACTCTCGATCCTCCTGCCTCAGCCTCCCAAGTGCTGGGATTACAGGCGTGCGCTACCGCGCCAGGCTCTGAAGTTCGATTCTTTACACAGGGTTTTTCTGAGCTGCAGAGACTGTGGTGTACCCTGTCTCACCTGAGCCTAGACTAATGTCAACCTTGTGTTCAGTCTTTCCCTAGATTATATATAAACATTCAACTATCTCCATGTGGTCTGACGACTCCCTTCTGGCCTGGTAATATCTCTTAGATAATTTCTCTGACTGCAGGCACTAACTCTATGTCGACTGGGCATAGTGTTCCACCCAGATACCAACATGACCCAGTCTTTAAGAGAACATGAAGGCAGTGGCTTCCCAAGCTGAGGGTTTTATTTCTATTCCTACAAGCACTATAATCTGCTTCTGTCAGTCCTTCCTTCCTTCCTCCCTCCCTCCCTCCCTCCCTCCTTTCTTTCCTTCCTTCCTTTCTTTCTTTCCTGGGCATTGAACCCAGGGTGCTCTACCACTGAGCTACATCCCCAGCTCTTTTTTTTTGAGACAAGTTCTTTTTTTTTTAATATTTTTTATTTACTTAGTTGTACACAATGCCTTTATTTATTTTTACATGGTGCTGAGGATCGAACCCGGGCTGCGCACGTGCCAGGCAAGCGCTCCACCGCTGAGCCACAACCCCAGCCCAAGAGACAAGTTCTTGATAAATTATTGAGGGCCTTGTTAAATTGTTGAGTCTGGCCTTGAACTTGACATCCTCCTGCCTCAGTACCCCTGAGTTGTTGGGATTATAGGCGTGTGCTACAACACATGGCTTCTAGCACATTTTTCTAGGAGGACATTGGTAATCTCCCAGTTGGATAAATACATCAAACAAAAAGCAGCCTGTATATACAGGGGAAATGTCATTGTGGCACAGTACAACTGATCAACTCAAAGTCAGGAGTCCAGAGAGCCCAGGTACATCTTCAATAGCTAAGAGTCCTGGGGCAAGGCACTTTCTCAAATAGAGGAGGAAGGACGTTCTGATCGTCTATAATCCCAGTCATTTGTAATTCTTATTCTAATGTTAGAAATGTGACAATTAGAATCAATGAATTTTGGATAGTGAATGTTTGCACTGAGAAGTCAAGGAGACTTGAGGACCCTGGCATGAAACCTTGAGGATCCAGGTGAACAAACTACATAGGAAGCAAGGGGCAGGATGTTTGGGCCAACAAAAGCACAGACACAACAGGTGGAATAAATAAAGAAACTGAGGGATCAGAATGCATGATGACAGTCTGAGAAAAAGCACTGAGGGGTGGCCTGTAGATGGCCACCCAAGTTTATTTTTTGACCAAAAAACAGATTAATTCAGTACAGAATCCAAAGAAACTATGGAGGCAGGGTTCTGGTGTCTTATAAATTCAACTCTTTTGGTCCAGACCTGAGAGGAGCTGACACCCTAGACAGTAAAGGATTTCATTCTCCAGTGATCAAAGAAGCTGAGAAAAGTAGCTTCACCCTGAGAGGGAACTGTGGAAATCAAGAACTAATGCCCAATGAAGAAGAAAAAGCTGATTTATGTGTGGCACCACACAAGGCTGTGAATGTACTTTATCGAATTTACAAGTGGCTCAGAATCCTTCCTTCAGGCCAAAAGAAGATCTGTGTGGGATTCTGGTGGAGAGTAAGGAGGAGGGAAGAGTCCTGGAAAGAGGATCCATCTCTGAGAGACTTTCATACCACAATGCTCTCAAGATGGAAAAAGAAAAGAAATGGGGGGCTGGGGCTGTGGCTCAGCGGTAGAGCGCTCGCCTAGCACGTGCGCGGCCCGGGTTCGAGCCTCAGCACCACGTAAAAATAAACGCATTGTGTACAACTAAAGCAAATAAATAAATATTAAAAAAAGAAAAAAAAAAAAGAAATGGTCGCAGGTTCACTGCCCCGAGAGCCCCATTTGAACGTTCATATCCCCTCGCCATGCTCACACCAAGCTCTCAGTTCAAGCTCCTATGCTCACTCAAGAGGCAGGCAAATCTTAAGTTAGTTTCTTTATTATGATCAATGCCTTGCCCCCAAGGAATGTCTCTGGCAGGAAAGGATGAACCTCCCAGCCCACAGGATGGATGGAGATGGAAGATGCAGCCTCAGACTGGGAGCTGGGATCTTGAAAGCAAAATTAGCCCAAAGGGCCAGCACTTAGACCTCTATGTCCTGTGCAGAAAGAACAAAGAGTAGTGTGAGACAGGCTGATAAACAGATCCCCTAACTGAAGCACAAGGTGGAAAGAGAGATAAGGGGCAGACAGGAAGTGAAAGCTAAACTCTTCCACAGTAAGAACTGAACTCAATACCAGAACAAAGGGAAAAGGAAAGTCAACTGTCAACGAGCTCAAATTCCCTCTTCCAAGTATTATTTCGACCAACCCCGAAAAATCCTTGGAGGGAATTCCTATAAAAGGGTGGGAGGGCAACCAGTGGGGTTGTGCGTGTGTGCTATGTGGACAAGAACAGTTTTTTTGAAAAGCAACTGGGGCAAGGAAGTCAAACCCACAAAGGATTACTTTAAAAAGCCCACCGTTGATTCTACAATTACAAAACATTAAATAAAGAGCTGGGGGTGTAGCTCAGTGGTGGAACACTTGCTTAGCAAGTGTGAGGCCCTGGGTTAAATTCCCAGCACCAAATAAATAAATAAATGCAAAGATTTGGCAAATAGAGACTCCTCATCAGGATGTGGACAGAGACTAGAGAGTCAAAGCAGCAGGCACTAGGGAACAGACCAGAGGACTCTACCTCCTCTATGCTCAGGATAGCCCCAGAGATTACAGGCTAATGTAAACTAATTTATATTAAACTTTTACAATACATATGCTCTTGCACATTAAAAATTTTCTCATTTTTAATAGCTGTACATTCTAAATACCAATTTCATGCCCTTCTCACCAGTTTTTATCCTCCCCTACAAACTCGACACTCCCCACTCTGCTGCAAACCAGGCTGCGATGCCTAATGACCAGCTCCTCCAGCAAGCCCTCCTTCAGCTCACCTGACAGTAGCCATGCATTTAGTGATGATAAAAGAAAGCACACCAGACCCAAGGCTGGGTGTCAAATCTTCAGATATCTACTAGATAAGAAGGACCAGAGAACTGCTCTCACTTTCTCTTTTCTATGTTCTAGACGTGTGTGTGTGTCTCCCCTGTGAAACGGAGACTGGTGATTCTGATCCCACCCTCCTCTTGAATCCCATTAGTCACCCCAAAAAGTATCCATTGCAAAATTATTTCCTGTAAAGAGGAATAAAGATTCCCCAAAGTTATTTGGACATTTGCCTGTCTATCCTCTCAGAATCTTGTAGTTTCCAACTTTTCCCAAGAAGTAAATGCCATAAATGTGGAAAATCAACAACTACCTGGGTCAGCTTCAGGATGCTCCTGGCTTTCTGGCCGACAATACTTTCCAAATGCCTCCTCCTTAGGAATGTCGGGGTAGAGATAGACCAGTGGAGACACCAGGATATTAGTAGCATCCATGATTTTATAGCCCATGATGATTTCAGCAAATGACATGTTGTTCAGTTGCTGTTTGGTGTATGGTTCCACCGACTGGATCTGGGTCTTTCCTAATGGGAGTTGGGAAGGAAAAATAGTGAAACCTATAGCCACTAATCTCAGAGAAAATGGCTTGATTTATCTTTTCTCAATGTGGAAAGAGTATGCCAGCCCAGAGTTTGATACTCTGAATATCCATCCAGTTGCCTGGCTCTGTGGAAATGTTGAGATTGACTCCCCACCCGCGCTGCCCACCCCCACCTCCTTTTTTCTTTTGTGGCACTGGGGAGTAAATCCAGGGGTGCTTTACCATTGTGCTACATTCCCAGCCCTTTTTCAAAAAATACAGTTTTTTATTTTTAGACAGGGTCTCACTAAGATGCTAAGGAGGCTGACATCAAATTGTTTTTTTAATTTTTTAGTTGTAGTCGGACACAATACCTTTATTTTATTGTTTTTATGTGGTGCTGAGGATTGAACCCAGCGCCTTGCACGTGCTAGGCAACCGCTCTACCGCTGAGCCACAACCCCATCCCCCTGACATCAAATTTTTGATCCTCCCATCTCAGCCTCCTGAGTAGCTCAGGTCACAGGCATGTACCACCATGCTTGGCTTAGGCTGACTTTGAGAGAGGCTATCTAGTTGGTTCCCAGGCAATGAGCTAGCATAAGATATATCCATAGAGTAGGTAAGAAAGGAGATGGGATAAAGAATAAAATTTAAATCTCAAATTTCTAGACAAATATCAGCCACGGGAGCATGCAAACTGACAAAGCAATTCTTCAGCTGGGAGAATTTAGAGAGAAGTTAATTGTATACAAGCCTAAGCAGCCGAGGCAGGTTTGAGGCCATTTATGACCTCTAGGGGGCAGTAGGTGCTTGGAACTAGTAGCAGCCAAGAGGTGACAGCAGCAAGAGCCAGGGGTGGGGTAAGCAGAGCCAAGCTTACCACTGATGTCCTTTTCCACCCAAGTGAAGGTGACTCCTCCTTCTTTGCTGCTTTCACTGAATCTCAGCAGGAAGGTGCCTGGGGGCTTGGTGCTCAGGATGGCCCGCTCCCGCTCCTTACTGATGAAGCCCATTATGTACCTGGAGCCAAAGAGGGGCAACCACATTGCTACAGGGCATCCCCAGCCACTGGCTTGCTGATAAAGCGTGTGACTTGTTCACACTGTGCCCTCCGCCAGACAGGAGTTTCATCCTACCCTTCATTCCAAAGGGCCAAGATGTACTTCTTCACAAGGTCAATGATATTGTCTAGCCAGACCCAGAAGGAGAAACCCTTGCCAGCCATGTTTTCCTAGGAAAAAGAATAACAGGAAAGCCAAGTCCACCACCATCCAGCCTTTTCCTTCCTGGGGCACAGTACACCTCCAAAGCCCTCCCAGCCCATTTCCCTTCCAGCAGGTCCCACGGCTGCTGGAGTAAGAGTTCGGATCTCTAGGCTCTGAGTCCTCTACAACCACCCCTTCCCCCCCATGAGCACTCCACTCCCAAGAGGCGACCACAAGAATTTAACAAGGTCACTTACTTTGCAAAATTTAGCCCATGTGATCTGACACCCTGAATAGTTCACACCAGGTCCTAAAGAAAAGAAAAAAGAAAAAAAAAGTAGGAAAGTTTCAGCTTTGTTCAAGATCTTATTTCTTAAAACAGAAAGTACATATATTTGTCCCACAATGGGCCAAGGACCACTGGCTTTCACATATGTGAAGTAGCCATTGTGTGAGCATGCCTCGGTACATGTATGCACAAACACATACGCAAACCTGTCACTTGATCCCCACACCCGAGTTGCCATTTAGCCCAGCAGAGGGTGGGTGAGTATCAAGCCCCCCTGCTCTTCCTAGCCTGCGAGGTGATCTGGGGGATGAGGCACACACTAACAAGCTGACAGCTAGGGTTAGAAGGTTACATTTTGTGGCCGGGCGCGGTGGCGCACGCCTGTAATCCCAGCACTTTGGGAGGCTGAGGCAGGAGGATCTTGAGTTCAAAGCCAGCCTCAGCAATGGCGAGGCACTTAGCAACTTAGTGAGACCCTGTCTCTAAATAAAATACAAAAAAGGGATGGGGATGTGGCCCAGTGGTCAAGTGCCCCTGAGTTCAATCCCTGGTACCAAAAAAAAAAAAAAAAGAAGGTTACATTTTGTGGTAGCACAGGACAAAGCTACTTTTAACTTTGTGTCTCGAAAACACAAAAAGTATTCTACTTAAGTTTTTTTGAGGAGAGAAAACTTAAAACCTAGCCTGTAGTTTATTGAAGAAACAGATGGGGAATGTCAAGCCTTTAGTTCCATCTTCAACACACACTTAAAATATCTTCTAAGGTTAGACAGAGTGCTGCCCTGGAAGGGCGAAGGAGACAGCAACTAAGAGAAAACAAATCTTCCTCCCACCTCATAAAAAACCATCACCAGGATGCAAGCTTCCCCAGTGCCCTGACTTCCCAACCTGGCACCAGCAGGGTGCCTCGCTCAAGGCAGATGCTCAGGAGACTGCCTGAATGATCAGTCCCAGGCCAGACTCCTTGTCTGAGGAGGGCAGCGGGGAGAAGAGGTATGGACCTAAGAGTTTCTCTGCCAGCGTCGTCAGCTGCTCGATGCTCAGGCCTCGCTTGGTGGTGGAGGAGAACTGCCAGCTCAGCACTTCAGCCACTTGATCCCAGGTTCCAATTGGGGGCTTGGTGAAAAAGTTCACGTTCTATTGAAAATAACACATTTGCTCATTTACATGAGAGGGTAGGGCTAATGACCTGCCTCAGGTACCAAGAAGTCGCGAGAGAACGTGGTTTCTGAAAGGATGGGGCACTAACCTTCGGGTTGTTGGTCAGCATATTATACCACAGGATTGATGCCCAGGCATTTGGCATCTGACAGATGTTGGAGATCACCACAACTGGCAAGGAGTGGGTCTGTGAAGTGTGGGGAGGATAAGTTAGGGAGGCAGAGGAGTTTTCACAGCTTCCAAAATCTCTTCACCCATATTTCGCAGGTTTGGAGTAAAACTACATCCCAGAAACCACACCTGCTGATGATTCCGGGGAGGAGCAAGACTATGACTGAGTCAGCTCAACCCCCAGAGGGAACACATGCTGAACACAGGCCGTAGGACCTGGCTGCTATCTGTACCAATGGCTTACACAATCTGACCGGCTCAAAGCCTGACTCAAGCCCCCAGATTCCACCCCCACAACACCTATTTTTTTTTTCTTAAGGAGGAAAGATGCATTTTGGCTCATGATTTCATTTTTTAAATTTATTTTTCTGTGGTGCTGAGGATCAAACCCAGTGCTAGGTGAGCACTCCACCAATGAGTTACAACCCCATCTCCAGATTCCCCATTTCTAAGACCTGGAAAAGACATTCTCCAAAATCCCAAGAATCTGCGTTTTCCCATGAAACACAGAAGACTCAGAAATCAAAGCCTACGAGTCCTGCTTTTCCTAGTCTAATTCAATTTAAAGACCAAGAAGGCCTGCAAAAGAATGTAAATGCCATGATTTTCTGCATACTTAAAACAGTGGCTGCTTAGGATTTTGCCCAAACTTTAAAAGTTGACCCTAATCATTTTCTAAATACAGATTCTCATATCAAGTCTGCCAAAAGTCAAGTGTTCACATATTTTCTAAGCATTAGAGCAAAATTTTATTCTTGGATGGGATATCAAGAATCTTTTTTTTTTTTAAATATTTATTTATTTACTTTAGTTGTACACAATGCAATGCATTTATGTGGTGCTGAGGATCGAACCCGGGCCGTACACGTGCAAGGCGAGTGCTCTGCCGCTGAGCCACAACCCCAGCCCATCAAGAATCTTTTGGAGAAAAATAACTAACAAATAAACATAGTATATAGCAAACAGTAACCATTCCACCTTCTCTAGTAATAAAATCTCACTAGATGTTCTTGTCCTTGAGTCACCCCTGTATGTAGGGCCACCCTGATTCTGCTGAACTTACCTCTAGGTCGATCTTGAGGCCTTGGTGATACACCTCAGTCTCAAAGGTGATCAGGTGCAGTTCCTCGGTCACAATCAGGGAGGCCTACAACAAGAAAGACACTCCTTTTCAGAGAGAAGGGAACTTGGTACCGACAGCCACAGTCTTAGAAAGTGACACGCCACAGTCTTACTATGCTAAGAAGGGTGAGCCATAGGATGGTCACAGACAAATTGACAGGGACACTCACTTAGCATGAGCTCTTTTCAATATGTAGACCCTCTGCTGCTGACCTTCAACCTGATCTTTTACTTGTTTTTATTATAATATTACACAGATCCTACAGGTTACTTATAAAAGGTGTAAGGCACAAAACAACAACAACAACAACAAAACAATGAACACTCATGCCAGGAGTGGTGGCACATGCCTGTAATCCCAGTGACTCTGGGAGGCTGAGACAGAAGGATTAGTCACTAGTTCAAGGCCAGGCTAGTGCAACTTAGGAAGACTCAATATAAAAATTAAAAAGGGAGCCAGGCGCAGTGGCACATGCCTGTAATCCCAGCACTTTGGGAGGCTGAGGCAGGAGGATTGTGAGTTCAAAGCCAGCCTCAGCAATGGCAAGGCACTTAGCAACTCAGTGAGACCCTGTCTCTAAATAAAATACAAAAAAGGGCTGAGGATGTGGCCCAGTGGTCGAGTGCCCCCGAGTTCAATCCCTGGTACCACAAAAAAAAAAAAAAAAAAAAAAAAAAATTAAAAAGGGATGGAGATGTAGCTCAGTGGTAGAGTGCTGTTAATCCCTAGCTTAAAAAAAGAACATCTGTGAATCTGCCACCTAGTTTGTTATTGGATTTTCTTTCTTCTCTTCTTCTCCTCCTCCCTCTTCCTCTTCTTCTTCTTCTGTTGTTATGCTGGAGATCAAACCTAGGGCCTCAAGAATCCTCTACCACTAAACTACATGAACTACACCCAAGTCCTACCACCCAGGTTAAAAGACCATTACCACTGAAATTCTGCAGATGTCTTTCCTCAACTCCATTTCTTTCCCTCTTCCTGTAAAAGTAACTGCCATTTTATTTTTGGATTTATCATTTCCTAGCTTTTCTTTGCAGCTTATTTATTTCTCTAAATAATCCATTATCGTTTAATTTGAGATATTTGTGCACTTCAGATGGAATCCTACTCTGTATTCTTTTGTGGCTCACTTTTCACTCAATGTGAAAAAATTGTGTAGACACCTGTAATTTATTCCTTTTCACAGCTCTATAGTGTTCCCTTATGTGACTATACCACAGATCAGTTCTCCATTATAGGGTTAATGAGTACTTCTTTTGGTGCATTTAGAACTTTAAATGTCTCCTGCTACTCTAATGCAAAGATTTCTCTATTGTTGAACCCAAGGAATACCTCTGCTGGCTTATTGGGTATAGTTTTTTTGTTTTGTTTTGTAAGAGTCAGAGTCTATGTTACCTGGGTGGACCTCATACTCCAGGGCTCAAGTGATCTTCCTGTCCCAGGCTTCTGAAGAGCTGAAACTTTAGGTATACATGCCCAGCTATGTTCCTTTATTATAACAGCAAAATGTTTTCAAAAGTGACTAACAATATTTACTCCCACCAGCAGAATAGCAACCTTATTTTTTGTTTGTTTGTTTTTTGTCTTTGGTACTGGGGATTGAACCCAGGGGCACTCTGCCACTGAGCTATACCCCCAGTCTTTTTTATCTTTCACTTTTAGACAGGCTATCACTAAGTTGCTGAGGCTGACCTCAAACTTATGATCCTCTTGCCTCAGCCTCCCAAATTGCTGGGACTACAGGCATGTGCCACAACACCCAGCAGCAACCTTATTTTGAACAAGAGTTACCAATGAATTCTCAGAAATGGAATTACAATTCTTTTTTTTTTCTTCTTTTTGGTGCTAGGTCCTCAAGTTTGCTTTATCACTGAGCAACATCCCCAGTACTTTGAATTTATTTTAAAAATACTCCTTTTCTGATTATGAAGGTAGTACATTCAGTTTAATATGCAAATATTACAGATAATATAAAATAGTCTTGTCTATTAACATCATCACTAATATATAAGCTCTGTGAGTATATATTTCTCCAGAGGTTTTATTTTTTTTCTTTTTGGTACCGGGGATTAAACTAAGGGGCACTCAACCACTGGGCCACATCCCCCAGAACTTTTTTGTATTTTATTAGAGACAGGGTCTCACTGAGTTGCTAAAGTGCCTCACCATTGCTGAGGCTGGCTTTGAACTCGTGATCCTCCTGCCTCAGCCTCCCAAGTGCTGAGATTACAGGCATGTGCCACCGTGCCTGGCTTTACTTTTGTTTTTTTTTTGAGACAGGTACTCCCTAAGATGCCCAGAGTTGTCTATTCTCCTGGACTCCCGCAATCAGTCCTCCTGCTTTGGCCTCCTAAGTAGCTGGAGCTATATACATGAGCAACCACACCTGGCTTCAGACGTTTTAAACATATATGAATACACATGAAACAGTATAGTGTATTTTTTTTGGTACCAGGGATTGAACTCAGGGGCACTCGACCACTGAACCACATCCCCAGCCCTATTTTGTATTTTATTTAGAGACAGGGTCTCACTGAGTTGCTTAGCACCTTGCTTTTTATGAGGCTGGTTTTGAACTCGCAATCCTCCTGCCTCAGCCTCCCAAGCCGCTGGGATTCAAGGTGTGTGCCACTGCACCCAGCCAGTGTAATGTATTTTTAAAAAAATGCATTACTCAAATTATTTTACATCTTGCTTTTTTCTTCTTCTTTCTTTCTTTCTCCCCCTCCCCCCCCAACTACTAGAGATCAAATCTGGGGCTTCATGCATGCCAGGCAAACACTCTACCCTGAGCTACATCTCCAGCCCTGGGTGTCATGATTTTTAAAAATTAAAAACTAGCTTTTGGTCATATGTACTTTATTTTTTTTTTCCTTTTGACTTTTTTATTACTCAAATAAGCTTCGTTTTTTTTATTTAGCTTTCTGACTCTGTGCTTGTGCCTTCAACACTTTCACAATGATTTTTTGTTCCTCAATAAGGAAAGCACACTTGATCCTGTCACGAACACATTTAGCACACATAAAACCACCATAGGCGGGCTGGGATTGTGGCTCAAGTGGTAGAGCGTTCGCCTAGCACGTGCGCAGCCCGGGTTCGATCCTCAGCACCACGTACAAATAAACACATTGTGTACAACTAAAGCAAATAAATAAAATATTAAAAAAAAAAACCACCATAGGCCCTGCTGACATGTTTTTTTGTTTTAGACAATCTCATAAGGACTTTAGGTCTCACAGCACGAACCCCTCAAAGTCTGCCTGGGCAGACACCACATGCAGATTTTGGTGCTTTCCCAACCTTCTTTGTATAAAGGTAAACAATTCTATTACCAGGGGTTCGAGACAGTCTGGTTTTGTTAGAGGCTGTGTTGTAGGAAAGCCTACGATGGTATGTCAAACGCTGAACCATCCTGAGTGCCTCTAAGCACTGTTCCCGGAAGAGCCTTATTATTATTATTTTTTTAATGTTTATTCTTGATGCTAAGAATCCAATAATCTGAATCAATGGCGGGGGAAAAAAAGTAAATAAGGAAGATAAGACGAGTTTTGGTCTTTTATTTTTTTTAAATATTTTTTTGTATGGGGCTGGGATTGTGGCTCAGTGGTAGAGCGCTTGCCTTAAATATGTGAGGCACTGGGTTTGATTCTCAGCACCACTTATAAATAAATGAATAAAATAAAGGTCCATTAACAAAGATGTGTGTGTGTGTGTGTGTGTGTGTGTGTGTGTGTGTGTGTGGTACTAGGGACTGAACTCAAGGGCACTCGACCACTGGGCCACATCCCCAGCCCTTTTTTGTATTTTATTAGAGACAGGGTCTAACTGTTGCTAAGTACCTCGCCATTGCTGAGGCTGGCTTTAAACTCGCGATCCTCCTGCCTCAGCCTCCCAAAGTGCTGGGATTACAGGCGTGTGCCACCGTGCCCGGCAAAGATATTTTTTTTAAAATGTTTTTGTAGGTATTATTTTATTTATTTATCTTTATGTGGTGCTGAGGATCAAACTCAGGGCCTCACACATGCTAGGCAAGCACTCTACCACTGAGCTACAACCCCAGTCCAAGATTTGTTCTTTTTTAAAAAGTTAAACTCAGATTTGTTACATTTACACCCTCTACTCCATCTCATTCAGAAAAACAGGTCAGTAAAAATGGAGCCAGCTGGCAAAAGTTGGAAGGGAAAGCCCCAAGCAAGGTGGAAAGCTTCCCTCCTACCAAATGGGTGTGGATAACAACTCAGCGGGGGACTTTCCACTTCCAAATGAGGAGCTAACTCCCCAGACACGTGGAGAAATGCTCCGGACCAGAGAACTCCATGGCATATGGGCCTTCTGAACACCTCAGGTTGGCCCACAGAGACTCTTCTGAAATAACAGGCTAAAGCCTCTAATTCTGGGCAATAAGAGAAAGACTCTTTGTCTTTCTCTCATTCAATAAACCCCTCCTGGTTGGCTTTAATACCCAACAAAACTTACATCACAATTGGCGCGGCCCCCATTCCCACATCTTTGCTCCCTGAGGGTCTGTAAAAAAAGAAAAAGTCACATGAGGCTGTCCCAGACCTTCACTTGGCCAGAGGCCCTATGTGAAGAGGGGTTCAGGCTCCTCCCACGTACCAAGTGCTTGAATTCTGCAGAGAGGCTGCCATTGTTGGACTCTTCCATGTTCATCACTTTTGTGTTTGTGCCCAAAATGTTAAATTTCCGGGATCTGAATCACAGGAGAAAAACCAACCACATGGGTGACTGAGTGGCCAGAGGATAATGTTAGATTAAACAAAACAAAAGGAAGCTTCTAGGCTTAACTTACCCTCTGAGAGCTGCAACGTCCCCGGAGTCTCTGTCAAGAACACAGACTGAGATTAGTGAGAGGACCAGTATTTCTTCAAAGAGCCTAATCTGACCATGTTATTTACATGGATGGAAAACTCCAGTGCTCCTGGGAAATTCTTCAAATTATTTAGTTACATTTTAGATGTGAAACATAAAACCCTGTACATACTTAAGTAATAGACACTCCAGAGGAATCCTGGTCTTTATATTCATCAGAACATAGCATGCCCACAAACCAAGGGTCTACGGGTGAGGACATGATCTACTTATAATTCTATCCTAGGCTGGACTTATATTATTGTATAAGATTCAGCTGAACATGAGCAAGAAAGCATGTGACCTTAATTGCTACAAGCAACCATGTAGCAACCCAGAAGGGAAACTTGGTGGGCAGGAGATGCTTAATGATCGCAGAGAAGAGAGACAGAAGATCTTGGATCCTTGAGGACTTCTATGAGTCACTGATCTCACCATCATTGGGAACTTGCCCAAACTCTGCATTTCCAGTTATACTGGGTTGCCAATTTCCTGATTTAAGCCACACTGGATTTTTCTGTAAAGGTCTGCTGTAACCTGCAACTCAGAGCAAGCACCTTCTTTGAGATAGCTTGAAATATTCTTCCAGTGTGATCACTATATTGTTGAATATATTATTTTTTATATAGTCACATTTCTTAGTCTTTCTCTCTCTTTTTTTTTAATTTGGGTACCATTTTAAAAGTTCTTCTCCATTGTTATATATTTATCTATAAATATAAATTAATAATAGGTACTGTTTGTTAAATAGTACCTTTTATGTGTTTATAGGAGAAAACTAATTAATTTTAAACCATTCATAAGACTTCTTTCCATATATCACATCTTATTTATTTATTGTAGTCCTAACAATTAAACCCAGGGCCTCAGGCACGCTAAATCAGTGTTCTATCACTGAGCTACATTCCCAGCCACCATACCTCACATTTTAGAACACAATAGTTCTCATGATCAGAAAGTTCCCCCTCATGCCGAACTTATGCATATGTATTTATTCATTTATTTTTTATTTGCAGTACTGGGGATTGAATTTAGGGGCACTCTACCAATGAGCTACATCCCTAGCCCTTTTCTTATTTTTTATTTATTTATTTTTTTTTTTGGTAGTACCGGGGATTGAAGTCAGGGGCACTCAACCACTGGGTCACATCCCCAGCCCATTTTTTTGTATTTTTTATTTAGAGACAGGGTCTCACTAAGTTGCTAAGTGCCTCACCATTGCTGAGGCTGGCTTTGAACTCATGATCCTCCTCCCTCAGCCTCCCAAGTGCTGGTATTACAGGCGTGCGCCACCGCGCCCGGCTCTTATTTTTTATTTTGAGACAAGGTCTTGCTAAGTTGCCTATGCTGGTCTCACACTTGCAATCCTCCTGAGTTGTGGGAATTATAGGTGTGCACCTGTATATATATATGTGTGTATATATATACTGCACCATATATATGTATATATATGTATATACATGTATAGATATGTACATATATTCCTTTTTTGTATTACTATTTTGTTGTACAATTGACAACCAATAAACTGTGCTATTTAAAATGTGCAATTTGACAAGGCATAGTGGTGCACGCCTGTAATCCCAGCACTTGGGAGGCTGAGGCAGGAGGATCGCGAGTTCAAAGCCAGCCTCAGCAATGGCGAGGCACTTAGCAACTCAGTGAGACCCAGTCTCTAATAAAATACAAAATAGGGCTGGGGATGTGGCCCAGTGGTCGAGTGCCACTGAGTTCAATCCCCGGTACAAAAAAAAAATGTGCAATTTGATGAGGCTAATTTATGGATATATACTATGCACATCTGTAAAACCATCAGCACAATCAAGGAATGTATCAATCCCCCCAAAGTTTCCCAATGCCCATTTGTAATCCATTTCCCAGGCCCACACTCTACTCCACCCTTGGTCAACCATTGCTTTACAATTTATAAAGGGGCTGGGGCTGGGGCTCAGAGATAGAGCACTTGCATGTGTGAGGCCCTGGATTTGATCCTCAGCACCACATAAATAAAATAAAGGTATTATGTCCACCTACAACTAAAAAATTATTTTAAAAAAATAAAAAGGGCTTTTTTTTTTTTTTTTTTTTTTTTTTTTAAGTAGAGTAGTGGTTGCCAGAAACTAAAGGGAAGGGGAAATAAAGGGTAGTTGTTCAATTGGTATGGAGTTTCAGTTTTGCAAGATGAATAAGTTCTAAAGACCTGTTGCACAACCATGTGAATATACTTAACACAACTGAACTGTTTACTTAGACATGATTATTATGATAAATTTTACAATAAGTGGCATATTTAATACTAATTACAAATCTTTTTATTTAAAAAATAAATTGCTATATTTTTCATGAGTAAATTTGTTTACTTTTTCAGCTATAGCGAGAAGATAAAGACATTTTTTTCAGCTAAGATATAGAAATGCACATTATGGATTTTCAAGAATCCTACTCATATTTTGGTTGTTCCTATATTAACTAGGAAGAATCAACATCTATATAACTCAGAGTGCCTCTGAGTTCAATTTCCAGTACCCAAATAAATAAATAAATAAACAACAAAAAAACAAATAAATAAAATAAAGGAATGTTGTCCATCTACAACTAAAAACATTTTTTTCTTCTAAAAAAGAATTATGTTTAGGAATACTTACTTGTCAATGCATACTTTAATCTTAAGCTGATAATTCAATTCAGGGAATTTGACCAGCAACCTATTAAAAAAAATCCAGATTAAGAAAAAGACAGTATTGCTCCCGTATCCCAAACCTCAAGTTTAGAAAATGTAAAGTTCATAATTCCTCATTTCTAAGAGGTAGAGAAGTCACAGTCCCAAATTCATGCTCCAGCCAAGGCCATCTTTGATCTTAAGCTGAATATTACCCACTTTGTCCAAAAGGTATGGATAAAATGCCTAAGAACTAAGGACTTGGTCAAAGTTGTAGAAGATTCACAAAAGGACAATAAAAACCATTTAATGATAATATCACAGAAACATGCTCTGTAACTGGTATTATTTCTATTAAACTTATAACTCAACACCAAGTTGGTCAAGGTGATTCATGCCTGTGATCCCAGTGACTTAGGAGGATGAAGCAAGAGGATCACAAATTCAAGGCCAGCCTAAGCAACTTAGAGAGACCCTTTCTTAAAATAAAAAATATAAAAGGGCTGAGGATGTTAACTTACTGGTAGAGTGCCCCTGGGTTCAATCCCAAGTAACACACACACACACACACACACACACACACACACACACACACGGCACACGTGTGCGCGCACAAAGAGATACCATGCTGGCAAATTTCATACCCATAATAGCACTGCCTGCGAGGCCCGAAAAAAACAAATCTGAAAGTAGGTCCAGTGCTGGTGCCTATAGTTCCAGCTACCCAGGCCAAGGTGGGAGAATCACTTGAGTCCAGGAGGTAGAGACCAACCTGAGCAATAGTGGGAGACCCCATCTCAAAACAAAACAGAACACCAATTCTGACCCTAAAGGTGTACCTCAACAAAATTTCCACCCAAGCAGAAGTGCCATGGCCTACCTGACTTTAGTGGTAAACTGGACACCAGTCTTGATGACTAACGGCCGGTCAGGATGCATGGGCATGCAAGGCTGCCGCTCAACCACAAAGGCACTGAAAGGGAAAAGGTCAGCTTGTCACATGCTACTGTGGTGACAAAGTCTTTGTTCTGTTCCTCTGAAGTCAGTTAATCTCTCACCTCAGGACATTTTTGGGGGTGAGGGAATGAGGGAAGGTGACAAAAGATCTTAAGATACCTTTTCATTAAGTTTCTGAACAACTCCACAATTCTCTCCTCCAGCATTGGCCGGTGCTGTACAATGGGGTCCCCTTTGTAGGAAACTTTTTGCTGCAACTCCTCCAGTTTCTTGATTTGCTGGCGGGTCTGAAGTTGGGATTCTGCTAATGAGGTTATCCTGCCAGTAAAATAGGAAAGTTCCCAGTTACCTGAGTAAATAGAAACAAGTGGGAGTAGGAAAGGGAAAAGGAGGGGCATACCATAGGTACAAATACCACTAAGAAAGCCCTCAAATAACAAAGGGGAATTTTCTTCTATTGTGGTAAAACCTACATGGCATAAAATAGACCATTTTTAACCATTTTAAGAATATAGTTCAGTGGCATTAAGAAAAAAGGAATTTAGCCGGGCACGGTGGCGCACGCCTGTAATCCCAGCACTTTGGGAGGCTGAGGCAGGAGGATCGTGAGTTCAAAGCCAGCCTCAGCAATGGCGAGGCACTTAGCAGCTCAGTGAGACCCTGTCTCTAAATAAAATACACAAAAGGTCTGGGGATGTGATCCAGTGGTTGAGTACCCCTGAGTTCAATCCCCGGTACCACAAAAAAAAAAAAAAAAAAAAAAAAAAAGGAATTTATTTTGCCTTTTTTTTTTTTTTTTTTTTTTTTTGTAATAGTCACTTCCTAAAATTTTGAATTTCAAAGACAGGGTTGGACATAAAGGAAGAAATGTTAAAACTTGCAGTTTTATTAGGAGACATTGGTGGAGTCATCACTGGAACATGAACACATTAGAGGTCAGATGTTTGGCACTCACTTTAATCATCTAACTTGTCCACATCTCAAAATGTGAAACTGGGAACTAAAGGAGAATGAACACTACCTGTGCAGGTTTGGCCAAGCCTCTTCACCAGGGTGGTTCTGGTGCATGAGAAAGGGGTCGATGTGCATGATTCCCACAAGCCCTTTCAATGTCAACTCTCAACATACGTTGTGCTTCAAAACATTAATAACATGCATATAGAAAAAATGAGCTGAGAGCCCAGTGTAGTGGTGCACACCTGTAATATGCACAACTCAGGAGGCTGAGGCAGGTGGATCACAACTTTGAGGTCAGCCTCAGCAACTTAGTGAGACCCTAAGCAACACAGAGAAACCCTGACTCAAAATTTTAAAATTAAGGGGTAGGGGTTTTGGCTCAGTGGTAGAGCGCTTGCCTAGCATACGTGAAGCACTGGGTTTGATCCCCAGCACCACATAAAAATAGCAACAAATAAAAAAATAAAGTTAAAAAAAATTTAAAATAAAAAGAACTGGGGAAGTAGCTCAGTGGTAAAGTACTGCTGGGTTCAATCTCTAGTACAAAAAAAAAAAAAAAAAAAAAAAGGTAGTACTAACTTTGTGGGCCTACGGTTGACCATAATTCAATTCAGCTTTTTAAAAGGAAAAGAAAAGTTTCTCTTCAACTGTTACCAGTTTTCCAGACGATCCAGGCAGATGTTAGGAGGGCCACCAATGCACGCGATCTGTTGCCGCCTCTTCCAGTCAGCCAGCTCTTCGTCAGTGAGCGTTTTCTGCACATACTCCATTGCTGACAAAAGCCCCGCCAGCTCGCTCACGATGCTCTGGTTGGAAACCAAAACAAATTTAGAAAACATCTCCCCACACTGTCTCTAACCACATTCTTTAGTCAGTTCCAGAGAAGGAACTTATTAGAAACCAGTTCTGCCACAAGACATGCAAGGCACCAGGGAAGCTGTCCAAGGCGCTTACTCTCCGCATCTGGTCCAGCGCTGTGAGCATCTGCTCCAACTGCTGCATCTTCTGCCTGGTCACAGACTGGTTGTTTCCATTCAGGTCCTGCATGTCTGTAGGGAAAGGAAAGACCCCTTGACCAGACGGAATACTCTCAGCCTTCAAAACAAGGCTCCAGAGCCAGGTGCAGTGGTGCACGCCTACAGTCCCAGCTATTCAGGAGACTCAAGGCAGGAGGATTGCAAGTTCAAGGTCAGACTCAGCAACTTAGCAAGGTCCCATCTCAAAACACAGACAAAAAAAAAAAAGGTGCCATTAGCCAGCAGGAGTCCCTTACCCCCCACCATAAAGTCTAACAGAGTTAAGACAAACAAGTCCTTAAACTCAATAACAGACTCACTTTCTATGGGAGATTTTAATGTCTCTAATATTCACTTGCCTCCTTGACTCTTGAGGGTTTTATAATTGAAATCAAAGTCATCCTGGAGATTCTCTACCACTTTCATTTTCTGTTCTAGATCCTGTTTAAAACAAACAGACAAAAACCAGAAGTAAAATTAAAAAAAAAAAAAAAAAAAGTTTCCTTGGGGAGAGGAGAAAAGAATTTCTGAGAAGAATTAAAAGGTACACGCAGGACCCACTCTCAACACCCCCAATCCAAGCCTCCCGGCCAGGACCTACTTTACCTGTACCCGCTTCCGAACATCCTGAAGGTGCTGCTCCAGCATTTGCTGCTTTTCCGTCACCACAGCAGCCGTGGGGTGATTGGCCTGGCCCCCTTGCTGCCAAATAGGGGATGAGCAAACACGTGAACACACAGAACATGGGGGAAGGAACACCCCCACCTGGCCTCCATCCCACCCTACCTACCCTCCTGCTTGGCTTTGGGTCCCCTGCCACTGGGAGAGGAAAGGAAACAGAGGCAGTGGAGCTGTGGGCAGGGTGCCAAGGTGTGTCACTGGCTTTTTATCAACAGATCATACCATAAAGCCACTCTGGATTGAACTAGGAGTCCACATGTTGAACTAAGGCATGGTCCCTGTCCTCAAACAGTTCTTGGGTAAAGATGTAAAGAAATTTCAGAATAGGCTGGGGTGTAGCTCAGTGGTAGATTATATGCCTGGCACACTGGGTTCAATTTCCAGCACTACAAAAATAAATAAATTCAGAATAACTGATGATAGCAGATGTCAATCTATTGAAAAATAGTGTGCAAAACATTTCTGTGGAATAAAAACACCATCCTGCCCCAAGGATGAAATTCCATATCAACAGATGTGCTCTCAGGGGAGAAGGAGAGACTAGTACCTTGAAAAGGTCAATTAGCCAATAAAACTTTTTAGAAAGATAGGTTTTGTGAAAGAACAGTAATAAAAGATCTTGGACAGAAAAGACCATGTAAAAGCAAGAGATCAAGATAGTGTGGCAGTGGCTCAAGGACAGAGATGGCAATGAATGGAGCCGGAATCAAGAGTCCAGGAAAGATCTTATCTACCCAGTTGTTCAAGCTAGAAATCATCAGGCATCTGATTTCTCCCTTGATTTCACACTGACTCACCAAACCTCCTGGTCCATTCCCTGCAATCTCTCAAAACAACCTTGAGTGTCAAGGGCTCAATTCAGGCCCCAACTGCTGTTCTTTTTGCTTCTAATCTCTCTTACTTCTAATCTTCTATCTTGCTACCAGAAGTCTCCAAAATAGGTCTGAACATGCCAGTTTAAACCATCCCTCCCCTTCCCATGCCTAGCCAAGCAAAGAGAATACAAACTTCTTAAAAATCTTGGGAGGGCAACCCCTGCCTCTAGTTACTCTCCCAGTGGTGGAATGACTCATTTGATTGGTAAGATTGAAAGACTCTGCCCAGAGATATTGTCAAAGAGCCCAGCCCTGGAGCTTCTGCCTCCCTCTCTCACTGTTGCCTGCCTGAGCTTGCTTGGGGCAGGAGCAGGGCCTGGTTTCTAGAGAGGTCTGTCTCCCTCTTTGTGTTCAGCATATATCAGCCCACGGTCTCTTAAGCTTTATAAACCCCATCTCTCCACCCAAGTTCTAATTCAGGAGGCAGGTGTTAGAAATCCCCTGTGGTTACCAGCTTAAGCCACGCTTTCCAGTCTAGTTCTACCAGAAATACAGCTATTTTCATTTGCATTTGGCTCCCGTGTCTAGTTCTCAATTGGTACTGCTCTTAAAGGGAGCAGAACCCAGAACACAAAGATATTTCAAACAATCTGATAACAATTTAACTTACCCCCTCCATGTCTCAGTGACCCTAACCACCCATTCTTCTCTGTATACAGTATGCTTTCACGCTTCACCTCCCTGCACACTGTCCACTCACCCTGGTATGCACCTCTGCCCAAGCACCCCGTGAACTTGTTCACCTTCACTTTCACTTCAAAGTTTACTCTCCTGTGAAATCCTCTACAACTTCCTTGGACAAAATGACTCACATCCTACTCTGTGTTTTTCTCACCTTGAGTATTTGTGCACTTATAATCTCAACTAACTTCAGAGCCCCTAAGTAGCAGGGATTACTTTTTTTTTTTTTTTTTTTTTTTTTTTTGTACCAGGGATTGAACCCAGGGACATTTAACCACTGAGCCACATCCCCAGCCCTTTTTTAAAATTTTGAGATAAGGGTATCACTAAGCGGCTTAGGGCCTTGCTAAATGGCTAAGGTTGGTTTTGAGCTTACAATCCTGCCTCAGCCTCTGGAGTTGCTGGTATTAAAGGCATGCACCACTGCACCCAGCAGATCATATCTTTTCTTCTATTTCTTTATGCTTTTACCTATGCTGGGCATTTAAGAATGTGCCAGGTGATAAAAATGGAGAAAAAAAGAGTGAAGCCTGGACTGAGGCTGCAAATATCCAACTTATAGCTCTCTATCAGAGACTGGAAATGTTTTCTCTTGGGGCCAATGGTGAATGCTTTTTGCCTTCTGGGTCATATAGTCTCTGCTTCAAATACTCAGTTGTGCTACTGTGGCATGAAAGCAGCCACAAATAATTCATAAATGAATGAATGTGGCTGGGTTCCAAAAAACCTCATTTGTAAAAATAAGCCACGTGCAGTGGCACGTGCTTACAATCACAGCCACTGGGGAGGCTGAGGTAGGAAGACTACTTGAATCTAGGAGTTGGCGCCAACCTGAGCAACCTGGCAAGACCTTGTGTCTTGGGGGAGTGGGGGAAGAGGCTGGATTTGAGCCATAAACAGTTTTAAGACCCCAAGTCCTATAGGACTAAGAACATCCTTTTGCTTTCCTACCTCCCATGGTAAAGTTAGAGCTTCTACTCAAATTGACTTAAACCAAAATATTTTTTTATCTTGGGGAACAGGATGAAGACATGAAGGTTCTCACAACACAAAACCCCAGTGACACACAGGCAAGTGCCTCTTAGTCAGCCTCACAGGTTGCAGGGTATGGAACAGTGAGTGTTATCAGTGTTAGCTTCTCTCACCCACATCTGAGTGTATCAGTTTTCTGTGAAAGTTCTTCAGTAGGTTCCCATTTCTCAAAGCAGTGATGATGTTGGGGATGGTGATGAATAGCAGCAGCAGAAAGCAGTTAACACTTATTTCACACTTCTGTGCCAGATGCTATTCCAAGCATTGTACATGTATGAAATAATTTAATTCTATGATGTAGGCACATTGTCATTCTCTTTAGAGGAAGAGAGTAAGTAGTTTTCTTAAGATTGCATGGTAAATGGTAAAGCAGTGGGATTCAAACTCAGGGAGTTTGGCCCTTGTGAGGAACCGCTCTTCCAAAGCCCAGTTACTAGGTGTGACTAATTAAAAACACTTCCATGTGGTCCCTGACTCACTTGTGTCCCCTCACCCAGCCAGATACTGAACTTGCTACCCTGCTCCCAAAAACATGTGTGTATATTTCCATCTTTGAACATGATCCTCTTTCAGCCCAGCCAGCGCTCTCTCTTCATCTGCCTGAGTTAGTTTTGAGGCTCAGCTCAAACACAGCCTCCTCTCTCTGTGATGCTTTCCCCATGGTCTAGGTTGACTTAGATGTTCTTTCTTCTATCCCCTTAATAAATCGTTCTATTTGAAACAAAACCAAAAAAATGCCTGGCATGGTGGCCCAGCCACTCAAGAGGCTGAGGCAGGAGGATCATGAGTTTGAGGCTAGCCTCAGCAACTTTGCAAGGCCCTAAGCACCTTAGTGAGACCCTGTTTCAAATATATTATACAAAAAAGGCTGTGGATGTGACTCAGTGGTTAAGCACTCCTGGGTTCAATCCCCAGTTAAAAACAAAAACAAACAAACAAAAAAAACACACCTCATCATGGTGTTGGCTTTTTTTGGCAGTATGGGTGGTATAATGTTTTTAATGTATTTTTCAGTGTATTTTTAAGACTACTGACCTATTTTTAAGTGTTTTTCCTTCTTTCCTAGTATAGTTAATATTTTATGTTTTATTGCTTGTGCAGTTGTTTGATTTTCTGTTTCTCCCATTCTGATGCTGTTTCTTCCTGGGTCTCACCTGGGCTGCAGTGGCTGCAGTCTGGAGGAGGCGGGACTCTTCCCACAGGCACCTGGCCACTATTCGGGCAATCTCCATTGGCTTCTCAAGATACCTGCTCTGTATGTAGGAGAGAAAAGACAATGAAAAGCTGCGGCAGACTTTGGGGATGTGGACTGAACTTTATTAACTTACAACTAATTTCTCTATAAACTGAGGAAAGCCTTATATGTACTATATGAACAATAGACTCAAGGCCTCAAGGCCTGGCAGAAATCAGTGGGGAGACAGGAAAAGAGAAGAAAAAAGATAGTTACAATGATAACAGACAGCATAGAAGCCTGGGTCTTTGAAGAGTATATTACCCTGGTCTTACAGGGAGATACGAGATTTTTTCCAGAAGTATTCAATTTCCAGTCAAACATTTTTTTTTTTTTTTTGTACTAGGGACTGAACCCAGAGGCACTTTACCACTGAGCCACATCCCCAGCCCTTATTTTTTTTTATTTTGAGACAGGGTGTTGCTAAATTGCTTAAGGCTGGCCTCAAACTTGCAATCCTTTACCTCCAGAGCTGCTGGGATTATAGGCATGTGGCATCATGCCTAGTCAATTTCTGGTCAAACATTTTTTTTTGGGGGGGGTACTGTGAATTGAACTCAGGGGCACTCAACCACTGAGCCACATCCCCAGCCCTATTTTGTATTTTATTTAGAGACAGGGTCTCACTGAGTTGCTTAGCACCTTACTATTGCCAAGGCTGGCTTTGAACTTGAGATCCTCCCGCCACAGCCTCCCCAGCCACCGGGATTACAAGTGTGCACCACCATGCCGACTCTGGTCAAACTTTTAACAATTAAAATAGGAATTGCCAAGCATAGTGGCACATACCTGTAATCCCAGCTGCTGGGGAGACTGATACAGGAGGATCACGAGCTCAAAGCTAGCCTCAGCAACTGCGAGGCACTAATAAGCAACTCAGTGAGACCGTACTTCTAAATAAAATACAAAATAGGGCTGGGAATGTGGCTCAGTGGCTGAGTGCCCCTGAATTCAATCCTGGTATCCAAAATAAATAAATAAAAGTAAGAGTTGCCCAGTGGGGGCTGGAGTATGGCTCAGTGGTAGAGCGCTTGCCTAGATGTGTGAGGCACTGGGTTTGATTCTCAGCACCACATATAAACAAATAAAATAAAGTTCCATTGACAACTTGGAAAAAAATAGTTGCCTGGTGCAGTGGCATATAACTGTAATTTCAACGACTCAGGCAGCTGAGATAGGACACCAAGTTAGAGGCCAGTTTGGGCCATCTAGTGAGACCCTCAGCAACTTTACTAGACCCTATCTCAAATCTTTTGTGAGGGATAGGTGTTACTAGCCTGCTAACATAATTAACATTACAACAATCACTTTATTACTTCAACTGTGACATGAGAAGTCAATTTTTCTTTTTCTTTTTTTCTTTTTTTGGTATCAGGGATTGAACTCAGGGGCACTTGACCACTGGGCCACATCCCCAGCCCTTTTTTGTATTTTATTAGAGACAGGGTCTCACTGAGTTGCTAAGTGCCTTGCCATTGCTGAGGCTGGCTTTGAAATCATGATCCTCGATTACAGGCGTGTGCCACCGCGCCCGGCAAGAAGTCAATTTCTGGTAATGATGCTCAAGGGTGAGTATACAGAAAATTGAGAAAGGGCTAATTACATCTCCTTTGCTAGGTTTTCATTATTTAACCAAATGAGGAAAGAAGTTCTTCCAGGAAAGAAACTAACACCCTACTCTGCAGATTCACTGTCTCTTATACATTTTCTCATCATACCTGAAGGAACTGCTTGATTCTTCGTAGATTGTGTTGATAGAGAACATTGGACTCTTGTAGGAAGCGGCTGTATTGCTGGTCAATCTCACCCAAGAGATTATGAAACACCAATGTGGCATGAGATTCTTTGCTGGCCGCATATGCCCTAGGAAAAGGAAACACAATAAGAATGATTCTGAAACCTACACATGCACGCACATACACACACGTGCGCGCGCGCACACGGACAGAAATCACCATGAAGACAGATTTAAAAAGGCAAACTTGGGGCTGGGATTGTGGCTCAGCGGTACAGCGCTCGCCTCGCACGTGTGCGGCCCGGGTTCGATCCTCAGCACCACGTAAACATACAATGGATTGCATTGTGTACAACTAAAGCAAATAAATAAATATTAAAAAAAAAAAGGCAAACTTGATGCTATAACCCAGTCATCATTTTCCAATTTTCTTCCTCAACAACAACAAATGTCATCACCTTAATAATTATTAACAATTATTCCACATGTTATTAGCCACTCTCATAGTCTGTAATGTATATAATATTTGAGCAAAGTAGACAGATATGTCGTTTTGCTTTAAATTCTCATCAACTTTGTGGTCAGATGATTAGTACATAACAAGCACTTATTAATATAATAAGCAATGGCCTATCTCCAGCATCTCTGAATCACATCTTGGCCCCTCACCAAATCAGGGTATGTATTCTGAAAAAATTAGGTTATATTAATAGAGGCCTGAATTAAACCAAAATTAATAGATGGACCTAAACATGTTAAAGAAAATAGTTATTATTATCTCCTATATGAATGGAATCTATTTCTCTTACCCAGTGTCTGACTCAAATTTCTATCTGTGATGGAATTCTCAGATTAAAATATTTCTACTACATTTGGATCTCAAGTAAATAAGATCCAAATGAAACTTCAACACATCTACCACCAAGCAGTCTGGTTTTGTTTTGTTAAAAATTTATTTTTTAGTTTTAGGTGGACACAATATCTTTATTTTATTTTTATGTGGTGCTGAGGATTGAACCCAGTGCCTCATGCATGCTAAGCAAGTGCTCTACCACTTGAGCTACAACCCCAGCGCAAGCAGTCTGTTTTAATGTGCCAAGACAGCTGCCCTTATGCCCTTCTAATACAGAAAATGCTTTACAAAGCTAAAGTTACCTCTTATTTTCTGATCTATTTTTTTCCCCCATCAATTATACTTACAAGCTTTTTGATGAAATGGCTAACAAAGTATGGAGGCAAAACAGATTGTCTCTCTCAACTCAAACTAAAACTTAACAATTTGGGGAGTTGCCCAGGAAGGACTTACCAGTTTGGGTTTTTTTTTTTTTTTTTTTTTTTTTTTTTTTAACTGGGGATTGAACCCAGGATGCTCCACCACTGAGCCACATCCCCTGCCCTCTTTTGTATTTTATTTAGAGATAGGGTCTCACTGAGTTGCTTAGCACCTTGCTAAATTGATGAGTCTGGTTTTGAACTTGTGATCCTCCTGCCTCAGCCTCCAGAGCTGCTGGGATTATAGGTGTGCACCACCACACCCAGCAGGACTTACCAGTCTTGACTCTCAATCCAAGGTGCAAGAAACTGCCGAAGCTCCATCGGGAAGCTGTCGCTGTACAGCTGATGAAGTTGCTCCAGGTACCGTGTGTCTAGCTGCTGCAGCTGATTCCACTGGGCCATCCTGCTGAAATCAGGGGGGTCCCAACTGTAAACCAAAGTAAGTGTTCATATGGTCACCACAATCCCCAGTGGGGTAAATAATCTGAAAATACCTCGTCTACCCAACACAGATATCAGGTCTATGACTGGGGACAAAAGACACATTGGGAAGGATCCTGCACGTTTTTCCCGGTCTATAACATTAGAACAATATATAAACATTCACAATCTTTGTCTCTGGAACATCATATCTTTGTGTGTGTGTGTGTGTTACTTACCTAGGGATTTAACCCAGGGGTGCTCTACCTCTGAGCTACATCCCCAGTCCTGTTTTTTTATTTTATTTTGAGACAAGTTCTCACCAAGTTGCTGAGGCTGGCCTCGAACTTGTGATTCTCCTGCCTCAGCCTCCTGAGTAGCTGGGATTACAGGTATGCACCACCAACACAGCTTCTTTTTCAAAAGAATGACAAGTAGTCATGATGCCAAGTTTTAGAATCCATTGTCTATTAGAAGTATGTGTAGTTGAAAAATCACTTAAGTACAAGATTTCTGTTTCCTCATCTATAATATGGAGATCATATTTCTTACCCCTGATGGCCACTGAGATAATATTTCTAAAGTTCCCAACTCCACACACAGCACACAACAGATATTCAGCAAATGTCAGTTTCTTTATTTCCCCGTAACACTCCTTTTAGGTGAAGCGTGAAATATACCCAGTATACCAAAATACAGGATTGTGGATGTTCAACAAAGACCAAGAAAGGCTGGGGCTGGGGCTCAGTAGTAGAGCGCTTGCCTGGCATGTGTGAGGCACTGAGTTCAATCCTTAGCACCACATAAAAAATAAATGGGGCCGGGTGTGGTGGCGCACGCCTGTAATCCCAGCACTTTGGGAGGCTGAGGCAGGAGGATCACGAGTTCAAAGCCAGCCTCAGCAATGGTGAGGCACTTAGCAACTCAGTGAGACCCTGTCTCCAAATAAAATACAAAAAAGGGCTGGGGATATGGCCCAGTGGGTGAGTGCCCCTGAGTTCAATCCTTGGTACCACAAAAAAAAAAAAAAAAAAAAAAAAAAAGGGTAAAATAAAGGCATACTGTCCAACTACAATTACAAAAAAAGAAGAAGAAGAAGAAGAAGGAGGAGGAGGAGGAGGAGGAGGAGGAGGAGGAGGAGGAGGAGGATGACGACGACTAAGAGCTAATTCCAAGTCAACAGGTTCAAGAGGATAAATGGGCAAGTGCACTGGGATTCTTCCACTCAATAAAAAGTAATTTATTTATTTACATTATTTGTACACAATGCAATGCATTTTATGTTTACATGGTGCTGAGGATCGAACCTGGGCCGTGTACGTGCGAGGCAAGCACTCTGCCGCTGAACCACAACCTCCGCCCTCAAAATTACTTTTTATTGGGGCTGGGGTTGTGGCTCAGCGGCAGAGCGCTCGTCTCGCACGTGTGCGGCCCGGGTTCAATCCTCAGCACCATGTAAACATAAATGCATTGCATTGTGTACAACTAAAGTAAATAAATAAATATTTTTTTAAAAAAGTAATTTTGATTTTGTTAGTTTCTAAGTCTGGGATGAGAAAGAAGGAAAGCTAAATACCAAGGTATACAAGTTGTCCCCAGCTTCATCAATATCCCAGTGAAATGCTCAGGTATTAGAAACCAATCCAGCTAATCAGTTTTAGTCCTCTCTGAATAGTCTGAGTCACGGAAATGTCAATACAGAACAAGTAGTTTTAAGAAGATCTAAAAATAGCTACAAGTAGTAGCCAAAGACTAAGAAGTGGGACGTGCACACCAAACACTAGCTGGAACAAAAGCCTAGTCAAAGCTCGGGCTCCATACACAAGCCCTGTAACCATGGCTGTAGTAACATCAGTAAGAAACAAAAGGTTTAGATCTCTCTTAAAGTTCTCACATGAGGGCCAAATTAAAATCTGCCTAGTAGTGGCCGGGGATGTAGCTCATTTGGTAGAATGCTTGCCTAGCATGCCCAAGGCCCTGGGTTCAATCCCCAGCACCAAAAAAAAAAAAAAAAAAAAAAATCTGCCTAGTAGACCAAAAGCACCAAGATCTATAGTATGCTTCTCAGGACCTTATTTACATAAAAATCTGTATGTGGAATTTATGTAGATTCCACTGCATGTCAATGTATGAAACTCAAGACTCCATAGAACAAGCAGTATGGTACACACCAGCAACACTGTGTCCACTGAACACTCAAAGTGTAGTTACTTCAAATTGAGATAAGCTGTTAAGGGTAAAAAAAATATGCTGAATTTGTAGACTTATTCAAAAAGAAGAAAAAGAACATAAATTATCTTTTTTAAAAAAAAAATTTATTTATTTGCTTTAATTGTACACAATTCGTTTATTTGTACGTGGTGCTGAGGATCGAACCCCGGCCGCGCACATTTTAGGTGAGCGCTCTACCACTGAGCCACAACCCTAGCCCCAATAAATTATCTTATTAATGTTAAAATGATGATGTTTGGATATGTTAGGCTAAATAAATTATATTTTAAAAATATTTTGCTCATTTCTTTTTCTTTTTCTTTCTGGCAGTGCTAAGGATTGAACCAGGGTCTTGCACTTACTAGACAAGTGATCTGTCACTAAGCTGCATGCATCCCCTAGCCCTTTTAATTTTCAATTTTTTTCACCCCTTCTTTTAAAAAAAAAATTATTTATTTATATGGTGCTAAGGATTGAATCCAGTGCCTCACACATGCTAGGCGAGCGCTCTACCACTGAGCCATAACCCCAGCCCCTATGTTCTTTTTTTTTTTTTTTATTTTTTGGTACCAGGGATTGAACTCAGGGGCACTTGACCACTGGGCCACATCCCCAGCCCTATTTTGTATTTTTATTTAGAGACAGGGTCCCACTGAGTTGCTAAGTGCCTCACCAATGCTGAGGCTGGCTTTGAACTTGCAATCCTCCTGCCTCAGCCTCCCAAGTGCTGGGATTAGAGGCGTGCGCCACCAAGCCCGGCCTCATTGTTTTTAAACTTAAATTTTTGTTAATTTATTTGTTACTGGGGATTAAACCCCAGGGCACTTTACCACTGAGTTATGTCCTCAGCCCTCTTTATTTGGGGGCAAGGTCTCACTAAGTTACCCAGGCTGGCCTTGAACTAGGGATCCTCCTGCCTCAGCCTCCTGAGTAGCTGGCCTTTACAGGCATGGACCACCACATTGGGTTGCCCATTTCTTTTTTTTACTTCTCTTAATATGACTACTAGAAAATTTAACTTCATATATGTGACTTATATTCCATTTTTATAGGACACTGCTGCTCTAGACCATAACCAAGAAATAGTGGTTCTCCTAATTGAGGGCCAAAAGAAACAGTTACCGGTTTATTCCAGAATTATAAATCCATAAAAAATAGAATATTTAATTGTGTATCTTGGATAGAAATGCAGAGCTATTACAGACTACTTATTGAAGTTCCAAGTTAAAACCATAAAACTCCATCCTAATACACCTGCTCAAATATAGAATGTTGAAGTCGTATATGCACATTTGCATTTTCAAATAACATACCTTAAAAAATGATAAGTTGTTGAAAACTGTCTGATTAACTTTTAGTCCACACCCCGGAGGCTTTTTGTGATTGTTGCTGCTGCTGTTTGGATGTTTTAGTTGGGGACAAAGGAGGTCCAGTGAGTAGAATAATAATAATGATATTTCTTAAACTAGAGACCACCGTAAGTTTTTTTCCCATACAAATCAGAGCACCAAGAATAATCTATTTTATGTATTACTTTCCAAGGAAAGCATTGGCAAACATTCAAATAGTTATCTCCTTATAGGCTGCTAAGCTACAAACTATATTTAATTAACAGCAGCCTCGGGGCAATTAGACCCAACTTTCTTTCTTTTTTTTTTTTTTTTTTTGTTTTGTTTTGGTTTGGTTTGGTTTTTTGGTGCGCCACTGCACCCAGCTGAAGAGAAAAGAAAAAGAAAAATGAAACAGCAAGTCACCAAAAGACTTTCTGGACTTTTTGAAACAGGAATTTCTCAGCCTCTTGGGGATAACCAATCAACAATAAGGCAAACAATTATTGCCTCACAGGGAACTTATTCCTGTAATAAAGACTACTAAAAATGTTTGTTCCAGGTCACAGCTCTCATTTATATACTTAAAAAAAAAAAAAAAAAAAAAAAAAAAAAAAAAACGGGATATGTTGAAAAACACAGGACCATTTACAAAGGGGATTCATTATATCACTCATGACACTTCTTTCTAAACTGAGACTTGTACTTCACCTCCATGCGCCAGTGCGTTTACACTAGGGGTAAGGGAACATGAAGAGGGGGTGGAAGTCAAGTGCATACGATAGTCTAGAACAGAAAGTGAAGTGGTCTAAAGATCATTTCTGTTCCGCGAGATTCTTCTTTTAAGTGTTACCCACACATTATAGAAATATTTTAAATAGAGCTTATCCATATTCTACTTGATTCTTACACTAAGCTCCTCTTTGCCATCAGGAAAAGCCTAGTAGTAACTAAAGTATAAACTAACAAAGAAAAATACTTGCACTAATTTCCACAGAAACCAGTCTTTTTAAAAAGGTACTTTAGGGCTGGGGTTATAGTTCAGTGTTAGAGCACTTGCCTAGCATGCGTGAGGTGCTGGGTTCATATCCCAGCACCCGTATAAATAAATAAATTTAAAAAGGTCCATTGACAACTAAAAAAAAATATTTTTTTAACAAAAGGTCCTTTAAAAATAGGGGCTGGAGTTGTGGCTCAGCAGCAGAGCGCTCGCCTAGCACGTGCGTGGCCTGGGTTCGATCCTCAGCACCATGTAAAGATGGAGGCATTGTGTATAACTAAAGTAAATAAATAAATATTTTTTAAAAATAATAATAATAAAAGTAAGACTGTTCACTGTGGAAAATTTAGAAAAATACAAAAAAGAAAACAAAAGATAAAATCACCCACATTGCACTGTCCTACTGTCCAGAACTACAATTGATATGTTGATGCAATTTCTTTCAAATTATCTCAAAGTGTGTGTGTGTGTGTGTGTGTGTGTGTGCGCGTGTATCTTAAATTGGGATCATGGTATTAATTATAGCTTCATATTCTTTTTTTTTTTAAGTTGTAGCTGGACACAATACCTTTATTTTATTTAAGTTGTAGTTGGACACAATACCTTTATTTTATTTATTTATTTATTTGTATGTGGTGCTGAGGATCGAACCCAGGACCTTGCACGTGCTAGATGAGTGCTCTACCGCTGAGCCACAACCCCAGACCCTAGCTTCATATTCTTTTAAAGCTATCTGTAGTAAATATTTTTCTGTGAAGAGATTTTTGTTTAAAGCCCACACAAAATAGCTATCTGGTTCTACTACTGTTTTCAATAAATCCTGCAAATCCAATTGAGAAACCACAGAATTTATTTAATTTGCAAACTCTTATTTATTTATTCTTGTTATACCATATTCCAAAGAGGATCTGAGGTGGCTGCAAACTCCTTAAAGTAGATTAGGAAGGGGGAAATGAGGAAAAAGAAAACACAATTAAGGCTGGTGAAAAATAGTCACCTTCATAAATTCACTGTAGGATAAACAGTGTCATGGATGGCAGGGAGTCCACATTTAAAGCTTTATCTATTTAGCCATTCATTATTTAACCACTCATAATTACCCTAGACATAAAGACTTGGGAATGTTAAATGAAAGTTAACTCAAAATAAGTACATTTATAAAGTAAATATATAATCTTATTTCTTGCAAGTCCAAAAAGTACCTTTGTAAGGTTTAAAACTGCCTTTTTAGATTTAATCTGCCTTTATAGTATGAAATGCATATTATAAATCTAGTTTTGATTTCCTAAAAAGATAAAACATTAACACTTGAATGCCCAATCTAAAACAAATTATAAATATTGTAATGTTCAAATATGTTCAATTACAAATAATAAGATTTGTTTTAAAGTTAGAAACTAACTCTTCCCAGTAAAAATGAATATCAGGATATAGAAGAACTTGTTCCTACTCATATGACAAAGTGTAAATATGTAAAAGAAGTACTAAATCACTGGAGAGTAGAGCTCAAAGAAGTAAAGGAAATAACTTTCTCTGGTTTTCTTTTTTTTTTTTTTTTTTCAGTGCTGGGGTTGAACATAGGGCCTCCCTCATGCTAGGCTGCCACTCTATCCTGGATCCAGAAGCTTTTTATTGACATTCTGGAGAACTCCTAACTCAAAAAAGCTGACTATTTCACTTTCTCCCTGTGAAAGTTCAAGAATCTCAGGCCCGGCACATTATTTTTTCCATTTCAACTCCTAACATGCTTGTAAGTCTTATCACCATCACTACCATTTATATAGTTATCTAGTTCATATCCAGCAATATGAAGAATGAAATGTATCAGGTTTATTGAACTTTAAGAGGCAGCATCCACCAAGAATGCAAACAGAAAAAAGGAAAGAAAATCTAGTGCTCTGATTCATGAAGAACAAGCAGGATTTAAAAGACAAAACCAGAATCCAGGTGGGGTGGTGCACTCCTGTAATCCCAGCTACCTGGGAGGCTGAGGCAAGAGGATTGCAAGTTCAAGGTCAGCCTGGACAATTTAGGAAGATTCTGTCTCAAAAAAATAAAAAAATTTAAAAAAGCTAGTGGTAAGGCTCAGTGGTAGAGGATCCCTAAGTTCAATACCCAGTACTGTAAAAACTAAATAAATAAATAATTTACATAGTACTTCTTACCACATGACAGACACCATTAGCATTTGACATACATTTATTGACACCTTTCATCCTTATAATATATATGAAATAGATACTACTTATATCTTCATTTTACAGAGGAGAAAATGAGGGACAGAATTTTAAGTGATTTACCCAAGATCATACAGGGAGGAAAGCCTTGGGGCTAGAATCCTAAACCAAATAGTCCTTTTTTTTTTTTTTTGTCTTTTTTTCAGAATTCTTGCTATTAACCACTATGAGAATTTTAGGGCTGGGTGCGGTAGTGCACACATAAAAAGTGACTTGGAGGGGCTGGGGTTGTGGCTCAGTGGTAGAGCGCTCGCCTAGCACGTGCGCAGCCCGGGTTCGATCCTCAGCACCCCGTAAAAATAAAGGCTTTGTGTACAACTAAAGCAAATAAATAAATTATTAAAAAAAAAAAAAAAGTGACTTGGAGAGCTGGGGTTGGGGCTCAGAGGTAGAGAACTTGGCCTAGCATGCAGGAGGCACTGGGTCCAATCCCCAGTACCACATAAAAAATAAGCTGGGCGGGGTGGTGCACGCCTGTAATCCCAGCACCTGGGGGCTGAGGCAGGAGGATCACTGGTTCAAAGCCAACCTCAGCAATGGTGAGGCACTTAGCAACTCAGTGAGACCCTGTCTCTAATAAAATACAAAAAAGGGCTGGGGATGTGGCCCGGTGGTCGAGTGTCTCTGAGTTCAATATCCAGTACCCAATAAATAAATAAATAAACAAACAAAATAAATAAACAAAATTATTGTGTCCATCTACAACTAAAAATATAATTTTTTTTTTTTAAAAAGTGACTAGGAGGATGAGGCAGGAGGATTACAAGTTCAAGGTCAGTCTGGGTAATTTAGCAAGACCCTGTTTCAAAATAAATTTAAAAAAAAAAAAGCTGGGGATGCAACTCAGGGATAGAGGAGTTTTAGTTGATTTTTAAGTAATCCATGAGTCAACCATGATATCAATCCAAAGTGATCTTATGGTATTTTGATAGACATAACAGTGCTTAGATTAAAGGATCTATTAGTCTCCCTATAACTGGCCCACATCTGGGATGCTATTCCTTTTGTGTATATCACAATTTAAATGGAACTCTAAAAAATAACCAAACACATTCAGGGATGTCACAAATCAGTGAGTAAGGAATCCAAGACCTTGAACAAATTTGCCAATAAGGAGAAGAGGACAGCAGGAAGCAACGTTAGGGGAGAAAAAGATAAACTACAGAAGACTGGCTCTTCAAATACTTGGACATCTGTATATGAAAAGGTCAATCACTCCAAAACCAGAATCTGTCTCCCCATAACATCCACTTCTCAATTCTGCCCCTTGGAGTGATTCCTTCTGTATACAGAGGTTCCATCCTAGAATTATAGGGGTCAATATCAACAAATGAGAGAGAGAGAGAAAGAGAGAGAGAGGATTGAGATTGAAAGTCTGGGAGGGCAGGGGTTGTGGCTCAGCGGTAGGGTGCTCGACTAGCAAAGATATTAAGGTTGCTGCAACCAAAAATAAATGCTGTGGTAAAAGAAAGTTGACATTTAACCGAAAAGAGCCAAACATCCAGGGTTTGTATTCCAGTTGACTAATGAACCCTGCCTTTCCCCTCAGGAAAGGAGTCCAGTTGAAAGAAAATCAACCAGAAACTTAGGAGCCAAAATACACCTGGGCCAGCACAAGAGGTTTTTTTTTTTTAAATATAATATTTATTTACTTTAGTTGTACACAATGCATTTATTTTTACATGGTGCTGAGGATCGAACCTGGGCCGAGCACGCTCCAGGCGAGCGCTCCACCGCTGAGCCACAACCCCAGCCCAGCACAAGAGCTTTTAATGGTCTGGCACATCTGCCTGCTTCCCTCCAGGCCTTTTTCCACAGTGTGGGTGGAGAGACCTTTACAGGGAATAAACATGATTTTGCCACTCCCCTCCTTAAAACCATACCAATGATTTTTGCATTGTTCTTTGGCTGAAAAAAAAATGTGTATATATAGCCGGGGCGGTGGCGCACGCCTGTAATCCTAGCACTTTGGGAGGCTGAGGCAGGAGGATCACGAGTTCAAAGCCAGCCTCAGCAATGGCGAGGCACTTAGCAACTCTGTGAGACCCTGTCTCTAAATAAAATACAAAAAAGGGCTGGGGATGTGGCCCAGTGGTCGAGTGCCCCTGAGTTCAATCCCTGGTACAAAAAAAAAAAAAAAAAAAAAAAAAAAGTGTATATGTGTGTATGTATACACACATATACATATATACATATATACACACACACACACACACATACACACATATACATACATACACACACACACACATATATATCCTATCAAGGAAGGATAGTATGGATAATGGAGCCATATTGCCTGAATTTGAATCCTGAGTTCACCACTAGTATGCAAGCTACTGCCAGTTATTTATGCTCTTTGTGCTTCAGTTTTCTCATCTGGAAATCACACATTCACAGGCAGAATACTGTAGTAATTAACTGAGTTAATGCAAAGTTCTTAGGACATGACTGGCACTCGATATGCCTATAAGCATTTTTTAAAATATTTTTATTTATTTGCTTTAGTTGTACACAATGTGTTTTATTCAATGCATTTTATTTGTATGTGGTGCTGAGGATCGAACCCGGGTCGCCCACGCGCTAGGCGAGCGCTCCACCGCTGAGCCACAATCCCAGCCCCCCTATAAGCATTATTAAAATGACCAATGGCCTGGCTGGCCTTGCCCCTCTCTCAGCTGCCACTGCTTGCTGGCTGTTCCTGGCACTCATTACACACTTATTTCAGCTCCTTAGAGACACCAAGCTCCTTCCTGCCACAGGCCTTCACACATGCCTTCCTTCTAATACCATCACTTGGACCCAAACACTGGGCCTCTGTCACTGGAATGGCAAACACCCTGCAGTACTCCAAGGTCCATGAAGACTGGAAAAGTCTCAGCTTTTGCCTGCTTGTATGTCTTGCCACCTTCCCAGCATCCAGCATAGTCTCTGGCTCATATAGATGCTAAAAAAATATGTACTGAATTAATTAACCACTGGAGTGAATTACTACTACATGTACAACTATTACATTCAAGGGCAGCCTCAAATTTAGCGAGACCCTAAGCAACTTAGTGAGACTCTGTCTCAAAATAATAAATAAAAAGGGCTGGGTGGCGTATGCCTGTAATCCCAGCACTTGGGAGGCTGAAGCAGGAGGATCGCGAGTTCAAAGCCAGCCTCAGCAATGGCAAGGCACTTAGCAACTCAGTGAGACCCTGTCTCTAATAAAATACAAAAAAGGGCTAGGGATGCGGCCCAGTGATCGAGTGCCCCTGAGTTCAATCCCCAGTACTCAAAAACAAAAAACAAAAGAAGAAGAAGAAGAAGAAGAAGAAGAAGAAGAAGAATTTTAAAAAGGACTGGGGCTGGGCGTTGTGGCGTACTCCTGTAATCCCAGCACTTGGGAGGCTGAGGCAGGGGGGTCACGAGTTCAAAGCCAGCCTCAGCAATGGCGAGGTACTTTGCAACTCAGTGAGACCCTGTATCTAAATAAAATACAAAATAGGGCTGGGGATGTGGCCCAGTGGTCAAGTGCCCCAGAGTTCAATCCCTGGTACCAAAAAAAAAAAAAAAAAAAAAAAAAAAAAAAGGACTGGGGATGTAGTTCAGTGGTAAAGCACCCCTGGGTTCATTCCCCAGTACTTTAAAAAAACACACTGCCATTTATACACTGATAGTTCCCAAATTTACAGCCCATCCTCCCTAATGGACATGATTCCTATATCCAGCGGCCTCCTCAATATCTTCGCTTGGATATCAAAAAAGCATCTCAAACCCTTTGTTAAAAACCTCTCCTGGCCTGCTTCCCCTCTATTCTTTCCATTTTAGCAAGTGACAGCTCCATCCTTGCACATGCTCAGGCTAAAGGTATTGAGATAAGCCTTGACTCCAGCCTCTCCTACCTCTCTTTGCTCCCTCCCTTCACATCCAGTCCATGAATAAATCCTGTTGACTCTACCTTCTAAGTATTCCTAGAATGGGAGCACTTACCACCACTACAACCTTAGTCTGAGCTACCAGCATCTCTTCCCTGGAAGGCTGGACCAAACTTCTGATGGTCTATATGCTTTTACCCTCACCTCTCTAGCTCTTTCCCTGCAGTACAGGTCCTCAATGTAAATCAGATCATCTCATTCCTCTGCTCAAAATCCTTTCAGTAAAGAATCCAGCCCCCGGAATAATCCATTCTGCTCTGGGATGCCTAGACCTCCTCCCCTGCAGTTCTCACTTTGCTTACACCTGTTTTCTTCCAGCTCCTGAACACACATGCCCATTTCTGCCCCAAGCCTTTTATACTTAGTCTTCTTTCAACCTAGAAAGTTTTTCCCTGGAAAGCTAAATGGCCACACCCTCACTTCATTAGAGTCTCCGTACCACTGTCCATAGACAGTCCTCTATTTACTCCAGCACATCTCCCCTGCTGAATTTGTCTTCACAGTATTCATCCTCCTTCAATATGCAACATAGCTGTCTTCCAGTATCTGCCAGAGGTTGGTTCTAAGACCAGACCCCCATGGGATACTAAAATCCATGGATGTTCAAGTCCCTTAGATAAAATGCCATAATATTTACATATTACCTATGCACATCTTCCCAAACACATTAAGTTACCTCTATGTGACTTAAAATACCTAATAAAATGTAACTATTATGTAAACAGTTGTTATGCTGTATTGTTTAGGTAATGATGACAAGGAAAAGAACCGGTACATGCTCAGTGCAGACACAATCCCAGGCCTAACCACATGGTACCTGAACAGGACTCAAGGCAAGTAAGGCTCAAACAGTGAGGCCCGCGGAGACACTGAGGGTCTGTAATCTGGTGGGAGGCTTCAGCAGCTGCCCACCATCTCTCTGCTCACAAGCATTCAGCAGAGTGTTAGGACCAACTGTGTATTTCTTTTTAGCTTGTCTCTTTCTATCATCACCAGCTGGAAACCCATGGTTCATGAGAACAAAGACTTTTCTTCGGTTCACGGCCACTTGCCCAGCACATTGGTATGCTCAAATATTTGTTGAATAAATTAATGAAAGTTAAATATGTTTTTAATGTGTTTATTTGTATGTGGTGCTGAGGATCGAACTGGGCCACGCACATGCTAGGCGAGCGTGCTACCACTGAGCCACAACCCCAGCCCCTGTAATGTTAAATTTCTTAGAGTTGTTTCTCTTTAAGCTGAAGTGATGAGACTTGAGCACCCCTCCTCCACAAAAGGTTACTTTGTGGCATGTGTCTATTGGTAGTACTTGAGAATCTTAAAAAATAAGACCATAACTAAATATTGTTACTGACCTGAGAGAGCTCATAAAATAAAACCACTGGGATAAGTAAAATTAGAGATCATCCCAAAGCGATAGGTCTAAGATTCAACCTACAGTCTGTAGTAAATCTCTCTCTACTATCTGCTTCCAAATGCTTTATCCTCAAGAAATATGAGCTCCAGCTCAATTTAAAAAAAAAAAAAAAAAAAGCATTTTTGTTATTGTTGCGTTGGTACCAGGGATTGAACTCAGGGCACTTAACCAATGAGTCACATCCCCAGTCCTTTTTATTTTTTGAGACAGGATCTCATGAAGTTGCTTGGGCCCTTGCTAAGTTGCTGAGGCTGGCTTTGAACCTGTGATCCTTCTGCCTCAGCCTCCTGAGCCACTGGAATTATAGGCATGCACCACCAGGCCCAGATTTTTTATTGTTTTTATAAGCTCTTAAAATACAGAAAATCCATGGGGTTGGGGTTGTGGCTCAGTGGTAGAGCACTTGCCTAGCATGTTTAAGGCACTGGGTTCAATTCTAAGCACCGCATATAAATCAATGAATAAAATAAAGTTCCATCAACATTTAAAAAATACAGAAAATCCAACCTCCTCATTTTATAGACTTGGATATAGACTAGAGATGTGAACACAGGCATATCCAACAGCCAACCTCTCAGCTTTCAGTCTAGGCTGCTTCCTCAACACTATAACTTAAGAGGCAAGAAGTGGATCAAGCCTTTAACTCCACAACTGGAAAAGTGTGACTAGAGAAGGAAAAATATAAAAGGTCTGATTACAGAGAAAATCATTGGGGCTGGGGTTGTGGCTCAGCGGTAGAGCGCTCGCCTAACACGTGCGCGGCCCGGGTTCGATCCTCAGCACCACATAAACATAAATGCATTATTGCATTGTGTACAACTAAAGCAAATAAATAAATATTAAAAAAAAAAGAAAAGAAAATCATTTATACATTCATGAAAATGGCATCACCATTGTTATTCTCTTGAAATGTTTTGTTGCTGGCATTAAGAAAGAAAAAAAAATTGTAAGCCGGGCGCGGTGGTGCACACCTGTAATCCCAGCACTTGGGAGGCTGAGGCAGGAGGATCGCGAGTTCAAAGCCAGCCTCAGCAATGGCGAGGCACTTAGCAACTCAATGAGACCCTGTCTCTAAATAAAATACAAAAAAGGGCTGGGGACGTGGCCCAGTGGTTGAGTGCCCCTGAGTTCAATCCCTGGTACAAAAAAAAAAAAAAAAAAATTGTGACCTCAGCAGATAAAAATGCAAAGAACCAAATACATAATTTCTCAGAGGTTTTCTTGACAACCTATGATATTTAGGCCATCCACAGAGGGTCACTGGTTCACTGAATATTTGAGTGCCTCTTTACCAAGTTCTTTGCTAAACTGAGGAACACAGAAGTAGACATTTCAGGACACCTACCACGGTGCCCACCAGGTCAACAATGCACACTCTGGGAGGCACTCCTGGAACGTAACTCCAAAATAATAAGGTAAATGGTACTCCTACAGGTCATGCAATCCAATCCCCATTGTCAAAGAAGATATTGGATACTGTTTTAAAAGAAAGGCATACATATAACAAGATAATTCCATGAAAATGAGCTAGGTGCTATAACAGAAGGCATATATTTTATGAAGCATTGTGATTCTACAGAGAGGTCATTCTGGAGAGGAAGTGGTGGCCAGTCTAAGTAGAGGGAACAACAGGTGCAAACAAGGACTACCCAAGAGAACAGGACATACATCTCCTGGTTAAGCATAACCCAAAACTCTACTAAAGTGACAGAAAAGCAGAGGCAATGAGTATAAATTCACAAGGACAAAGTAAATGAAATAAGATGTCAGTGGACAAAAGATGTCAATAAAATTCTAGAATCCAGAAAGTGTAGGGATGGCAACTGACCTAGCACAGCTGAGAAAACCGTTAAGTGCCTGCAGAAAAGAGCTCTCATGAGCAAATACACTGTGTAAACCCCCAAAGCTTCAAGTTGGAGGTGGTAGATATGGTTGAAGGCTAGGACAAATGTATCAGCTGAAAACAGGAAGATGGGTGGGAAAATCTATGTAAAGAACGTTTCAAGGGCTGGGATTGTGGCTCAGCGGTAGAGCGCTCGCCTAGCACGTGCGCGGCCCGGGTTCGATCCTCAAGCACCATGTACAAATAAACGCATTGTGTACAACTAAAGCAAATAAATAAATATTAAAAAAAAAAAAGGGCTGGGGTTGTGGCTCAGCGGCAGAGCGCTCGCCTCGCACGTGCGCGGCCCGGGTTCGAAACTCAGCACCACATAAACATAAATGCATTGCATTGTGTACAACTAAAGTAAATAAATAAATATTTTAAAAAAAAGTTTCAATTCCCCAGATAACTACCTCTCTCCAAACTCAGCAGGAGACAATATGTTTATTGTCTGAAGAAAGCCAAGTAACTTGGGGACACCATGCACAGATGAGGGCAAGACAGTCACAAAATTAAAACACAGAGATTAGGTGAGAGTCTACATAAATCAACTCCTAGAAGCTGGCAGCTGGGGGCTGGGATTGTGGCTCAGCGGTAGAGCGCTCGCCTAGCATGTGCGCGGCCCGGGGTTCGATCCTCAGCACCACATACAAATAAATGCATTGTGTACAACTAAAGCAAATAAATAAATATTAAAAAAAAAAAAGAGAGAGAGAAACTGGCAGCTGGGGCCCCTCACCTCCACAGTAAAACTCTGCATACAACAAACCCAACAAGCACATAAACTGTTCAACATTTTCGTGAACAAAACCAAGAACTACTGAACTTTTTTTTTTAATATTTATTTATTTGCTTTAGTTGTACACAATGCATTTATTTTTACATGGTGCTGAGGATTGAACCCAGGACACGCACGTGCTAGGCGAGCGCTCTACCGCTGAGCCACAACCCCAGCCCCCTACTGAACTTTTCTTTTTTTTTTTTAATATTTATTTATTTGCTTTCATTGTACACAATCTGTTTTTATGTGGTGCTGAGGATTAAACCCGGACCACACACGTGCTAGGCGAGCGCTCTACCGCTGAGGCACAACCCCAGCCCTGAACTTTTTTTTTTTTTAATATTTATTTTTTAGTTTTAGGTGGATGCAATATCTTTATTTTACATTTATGTGGTGCTGAGGATCAAACCCAGTGCCTCATGCATGCTAGGCGAGCATTCTACCACTGAGCCACAACCCCAGCCCTCCCACCACTGAACTTTTGAAGAAAACCTCCAACATGAAAGATAGAGATGAAGCTGGGCGCGGTGGCACACGCCTGTAATCCCAGCACTTGGGAGGCTGAGGCAGAAGGATCACGAGTTCATAGCCAGCCTCAGCAATGGCGAGGCACTTAGCAACGCAGTGAGACCCTGTCTCTAATAAAATATAAAAAACGGCTGGGGATGTGGCCCAGTGGTTGAGTGCCCCTGAGTTCAATCCCTGGTACCAAGAAAAAAAAAAAGAGAGATGAACCCAAGCAAAGAGGTGGGGCTCGGTGGTAGAACACTTGCCTAGAATGCATGAGGCCCTGGGTTCCATTCTCAGCTCTGAAAAAAGAAAAGAAAGGAAAAGAAAAGAAGAATAGAGGAACTCAGTAATCAGAGAATGTAAATAATAGATAAAAACTTCATAAAACTATAAATAATATCCTCAGAGAGGTAAATTATACCCATTAAACAAAAATAGGATAAAGATGAAAATTAAAATGGCAACTGGGGAAAAGAACTCCTTAAAGTGGAAATGCCTACCAGAATTAAAAATTGAATAGGCCAGGCAGAGTGACACACACCTATAATCCCAATTACTCAAGAGGTTAAAACAGGAGGATTGCAAGTTGGCCAACCTGCCAACTTAGTAAGACTCTATGTCAGAATAAAATTTAAAAGGGGATGGTGAGGTGTAGCTCAGTGCTAGAGTGTCCCTGAACTCAACTCTAGTACCACCCCCCCAAAACAATTAAATAGGTGGTTTGAAAGACTGAGCCAAGGAAGCAAACAAAAAGATGAATGGGAAAAGAGAAGGTAGGGTAGTGGGGAGAGAAGGGCACAAACCAACCACCCTGAGAAGAACCATTATCTGACCAAGAGGATTCTCAGAACAAAGAGAGAACAATGGCAAGAAGGCATTCTCAAAGAAATAAGAATTTCCCTTTCCGACTGAAAGGCAGTCATCTCATATACTCAGCCCAATGAATGAAAACAGATCCACACTAAGGCCCATCCTGAGACATTTCAGAACAGTGGGAATAAAGAAGTTGGACAGGCTTCCAGAGAAAAGAAACAGGATCAGAAATCAGAACAGCACAAGACTTTCAACACAAATACTGAAGGATTTAAAGCCAACCTAATACCAAAAGCTCAGTACTTGTCCCCAATATCAATCCAATAACAAGGACAAGGCTTTGAGAAAAAGCAAAAAGTTTTATTGTTTTGCTAGCAAAAGAGAATACACATTGGACTCCCAGAGGTTATGATTCTAAATGCCAGGGGGAACAGTAGGCTTTTAAAGAGGGGATACAAACGCTACACTCTAACTGTGCCCTGTCAGGTGTCAATTCATTTGTAGCCTTGAGAGATGGCCAGTCCTTAGATCCCCAGGTCCAGCCAAGAAGTCTGGATTCCTTTACTTGTGAGATCCATGAGCCAAAGGACAGATAACAGCCTAGGATGCTTCCCCCATGTTTAGGGAGGGAGAGAGAGAGAAGAGGAAAGAAGAAAACATGTCAGTTACAAAATAAACCACACGGGGCTGGGGATATAGTTCAGTCAATAGAGTGCCTCTCATGCACAAAGCCCTGAGTTCAATCCCCAGCACCATCAAACAAAACAAAACACAGTGACACAGCAAGTATTGTATTCAAAGCATGAAGTGGACCCCTACTGCAAACTGAGTGAATAATTCCTTCCAAAATATGAGCACCCACCCAAATGATCATTCAGGTGTAAAGAGTATTTCAGATACCAACAACTCCAAAACTTTTCTTTCCACCCACCTGTCCTCACTAGTGTGTTAGTAGACTGTGTGCCTCACCACACAGGCACCGAAGCCAGAAAGAGGAAAAAGGGCTCTGAGATGATGAAAGTCAAGCACAGGAGAGTGGTAAAGGGTGACCCAGATCTTGGTAGGACTTAGGGGCAGGGAGAATGAGAGGTCTTCAAGAAAATCATGAATGATGTATTATCAATGTGTTTCAGTATTTAAAGTCAAATGCTATGCCCTTGAGAGACCTGCTGGAACATATGGGGAAAGTTAGCTATAAGCATAAGAAAACTAAACCAATTAAAAAAAAAAAAAGAATATACTAACTCCAGGTAAACTAAATATATATGTGTGAAAAGGAACATAATCATGATATAATGCTTGGCTTATATTAGAACAGTACTTTTTTTTTATTTGCTTTACTTGTACACAATGTGTTTTATTCAATTTTGTACGTGGTGCTGAGGATCGAACCCAGGTCGCCCACATGCTAGGCGAGTGCTCTACCGCTAAGCCACAATCCCAGCCCTAGAATAGTATTTAATCAAAATAAAATGCATGTGGGCTGGGGTTGTGGCTCAGTGGCAGAGCGCTCGCCTTGCACATACGTGGCCCGAGTTCGATCCTCAGCACCACGTAAACATAAATGCATTGCATTGTGTACAACTAAAGTAAATAAATAAATATTTTTTTAAAAAATAAATAATAAATAAATAAATAAATAAATAAAATGCACTGCTCAGTGTTTGTTCGTTTGTTTTGTTTTGTTTTGTTTTGGTACCAGGGATTGAACTCAGGAACACTCAACCTCTGGGCCACATCCCCAGCCCTTTTTTTGTATTTTATTAGAGACAGGGTCTCCCTGAGTTGCTAAGTGCCTCGTCATTGCTGAAGCTGGCTTTGAACTCGTGATCCTCCTGCCTCAGCCTCTCAAGTGCTGGGATTACAGGCATGCACCACCACGCCGGGCTCTGTTCAATGTTTTTATTTTTTTTTTAGTAGTAGATGGACACAGTTTATTTATTTGTTTGTTTGTTTGTTTGTTTATTTTTATGTGGTGCTGAGGATCTAACCCAGTGCCTCACACATGTGAGACTGGCGCTTTACCACTGAGCTACAGCCCCAGCACTGTTCAGTGTTTTAATTAAAAATTATGAGCCAGTACAAAAAAAAAATTATGATGCTTATGTTGTGAGGTAAAGAAATAAAGCTTCAATGATCATAATAGGAAGTTCAAAGGAGTCTAAAGTTTGATATATCAAAAATAGCAGTATAGCCAGGTGTGGTGGCACATGCCTATAATCCCAGCAACTCAGGAGGCCAAGGAAGGAGAATTACAAGTTTGAAGTGAGCTTCAGCAAATTAGAAAGGCCCTAAGCAACTTTGTGAGACCCTGTCTCAAAATAAAAATGGCTGGGGATATAGCAGCTCAGTGGTAAAGTGCCCCTGAATTTAATCCCCAGTACCTACCCGCCCCCCCCTTCCCCCAAGAAAAGCAGTATAAACATCACCTAGAACCAGAAGAAAAAGAAGAAAAATATCAAAAGTTTTTAGGGCTGCCTCTGGGAAGCAAGGGAAGCAATAGTCGAACGTGAGAAGGAATGAGACAAGAGACAGATCTTTTCTTTATTTCTTTCTTTTTTTTTTTTTTTTTTTTTTTGGGTACCGGGGATTGAACTCAGGGGCACTGGACCACTGGGCCACATCCCCAGCCCTTTTTGGTATTTTATTAGAGACAGGGTCTCACTGAGTTGCTAAGTGCCTCGCCATTGCTGAGGCTGGCTTTGAACTCGCGATCCTCCTGCCTCAGCCTCCCAAAGTGCTGGGATTACAGGCGTGCGCCACTGCGCCCGGCTTTTTTCTTTATTTCTATCAGTATTGTTATTATTATTATTGGAGGGGATTGAACCCAGAAACACTCTACCTCTGAGTTACATCCCAAACTCTTTTTATTGTATTTTGAGACAGGGTCTTGCTAAGTTGCTCAGGCTGGCCTTGAACGAGACCCTCCTGCCTCAGCCTCCTAAGCAGCTAGGGTCACAGGCATGTGCCACCATGCCCAGGCTGTGACAACATAAGCATTTCAGCATTCTTTTTAAATATTTATTTATTTGTTTTAGTTGTACACAATGCCTTTATTTTTACGTGGTGCTGAGGATCGAACCCAGGCCGCACACATGCTAGGTGAGCGCTCTACTGCTGAGCCACAACCCCAGCCCCCATTCTTTGGTTTTTAAATTATTTATATGTGCTGCTTTGATAAAAGTTAACATTATTTTCAAGTGAAATGCTTAGTATCAAAATAAAGTTCTAAAAATAGGTAGCACTGGTCATGTGATCCACACCTGACTGGTGATCCCAGTGACTCAGAAGGCTGAGGTAGGAGAATAGCAAATTCAAGGTCAGTTTGGGCAATTTAAGGAGACCTTGTCTCAATAAAAAAGGGCTAGGGATGCAACTCAGCTGTTGAGTGCCCATGGGTTCGATCTCCCCTCCAAAAAAAGGTATACATCTTTTTATTCTCCCTCAGAAGGAACCTCCTTTATCAACTCATTCACCCATTTATTTATTCACCCTAAAAAGAAAACTACTCTGTACTCATGGGCAGGGCAGAGATGTTGAACAGGACAGACAGGTCTCTGTCCTCACAGAGATACAGAAGATAAAGTAATGACCATCTGTGATAAGAGCAGTAAAGATGACAGGATAGTGACTGGGGTCAAGATGACATACTTGAGATAGGGAAGGCTTCTTCCAGGAAATAAATGCTTGTTCTTGATCCTACAGGAAAACTCTCATGTAGGGGGCATTAGGGATTGAACCCAGGGGCATTCTACCACAGAGCTATACCCCTGGCCATTTTTATTCCTTATTTTGAGACAAGGTTTCACTAAATTGCCCAGATTGGCCTCAAACTGTGATCCCCCTGCCTCATCCTGCCAAGTTTCTGGGATTACAGGCCTGTGTCACCAAATCTAGAGAAAGCACACATATTTCTGTTAAATATCAGCTTGGAATTTACAAGGCCAAAACAATAGAGTAAATTCAAACCTTGAAATGAGAGACCTCTAATCTTAGCCTTCCCCCACCCCACCCCCATACTGAGGATCAAACCCAAGGGCACTCTGCCACTGAGCTACATCCCCAGCCCTTTTTACTTTTTTTTTTTTTTGTGTGTGTGTGGTACCGGGGATTGAACTCAGGGGCACTCGACCACTGGGTCACATCCCCAGCCCGTTTTTGTATTTTATTTTTAGAGACAGGGTCTCACTGAGTTGCTAAGTGCCTCGCCATTGCTGAGGCTGGCTTTGAACTCGCAATCCTCCTGCCTCAGCCTCCCAAAGTGCTGGGATTACAGGCGTGCGCCACCGCGCCCGGCTCCCTTTTTACTTTTTATTTTGAGATAAGTTCTGCCTAAATTTCTGAGGCTAGCTTTAAATTTGCAATCCTCCTGCCTCAGCTTCCCCATCTGGGATTCCAGGCATGTACCAACATGTCCAGCTTTTTTTTTTTTTTTTTTTTTTTTTTGGTACCGGGGATTGAACTCAGGGGCACTCGACCACTGGGCCATATCCCCAGCCCTTTTTTGTATTTTTTATTAGAGACAGGGTCTCACTGAGTTGCTAAGTGCCTCGTCACGGCTGAGGCTGGCTTTGAACTCGCAATCCTCCTGCCTCAGCCTCCCAAGTGCTGGGATTACAGGCTTGCGCCACTGCGCCCGGCCCAACTTTTTTTAGTACTAGCATTTCCAACTCCTCACCAAGACTAAGGCCTTATCTCCTGCCTAGAGTGGCTGCTTGCTTTCTTGTTTTCTTCCTTCCTTCCTTTTTCCCCTCCCTTCTTTCTTTCTTTCTACTGTGGATTAAACCCAGGGTCTCTTGCATGCTAGACAAGCACTGAGCTATAACCCCAGCCCCTAGAGTAACTATTAAACCAAAAATCCTTGGTGATAGACACAGATAAGTGCCACACAGGCACCCTGACCCCTACCATTATAGGTGGCTTCTACTCCTGTTTTTGGTGAGATCATGTTTTTGTTCTGTTTTGTTTTGTGGGTACCAGGAATTGAACCCTGGGACACTTAACCACTGAGCCACATCTCCAGCCCTTTTTTTTCCCCCCTGAGACAGTATTTCACTAAATTGTTTAGGGCCTCACTAAATTGCTGAGGCTAGTAGCTTTGAACTTGTGATCCTCCTGCCTCAGACTCCAAAGCTGCTTACAGGTGTGAGCCTCCGCGCCCGACTCATGTTTGTTTTTGATTGTGAAGATTTCACTTTTTCCAGCATTTCTAGATGTTTTGTATCAGAGAGTTTTCAGGGTATCTACCTAGTCTACATAGAGGGGAAATAGAAGTCAAGATAGGAAAAGTAATGGGATTTGAGAAAAAATGTTTTAGAGGTAGAACCAACAGGACTTGTTGAAGATTTGAATGGAAGCAGAAGTTATGAGAGAACAAAAGGAATTAAGGATGACCCCTAGATTTTAGGTTTGTACAATGGCGTAGACAGTGATCTACCCTTTACTTAGATGGGGAAATTAAGAACAAGCTGTGGATAGAAAGCTAAAGAGTTATATTTTGGACAAGATAAATAGAAGGCAACTAACTACAAGGTATCCAAGGGGAAATGTCCAGTAAGCAGTAGGATGCAGGAGCTGGAAGCCCAGAGATGCCCAGGCATCTGGTAGTCATCAGGGTAGTTAAAGCTTCATCAGAGTAAAGTCCAAAGTCATGGATGAGATCGCCTAGAGAGAGAATATGGGAAAACAGAAGGAAAACAAGACCCAGAGAGAGAAAGAGGCCTGAGGCACTTCGATATTTGAGATCAGGGGGAAGGATGACCAGGAAAGGAAACTGGAAAGGAAAAACCCGGGGAATGGGTTGTCACAGAAACAAAGAGAAGACTGCTTTGATGCAGGAGCCCTGTTTGGGGAGATAGCTAAGATTGCGGTTGACTATGGGCCATAGACATTTTTGGGCATTGTCGCCTTCCGTAGTCTCACGGGACTTGGCCCAGGATCTCGAGAGATTTGAGCAATGACTCAGCAGATTGACATTTTTGGGCATTGTCGCCTTCCGTAGTCTCACGGGACTTGGCCCAAGATCTCGAGAGATTTGAGGAGTGACTCGGCAGATCGAGCAAGCACCATTCCTGCTCGGGCGCATGGGATGAGACCAGAGAGAGAAAGGGCCAAGTCCCGTGAGACTACGGAAGGCGACAATGCCCAAAAATGTCAATCTGCTGAGTCATTGCTCAAATCTCTCGAGATCCTGGGCCAAGTCCCGTGAGACTACGGAAGGCGACAATGCCCAAAAATGTCTATGGCCCATAGTCAACCGCAATCTTAGCTATCTCCCCAAACAGGGCTCCTGCACTTTGAGAAAAAAGAAGCATTTGACTATGTCTATTACCATTGGAAAGATGAGCAAAATGGCAACAGAGTAGTGTCTGTTCACTTTGGTAAAGCAGCGATCACAGGGGACACTCCAGGCCACCAGCCCACCCCTTCTTTCAACTAGGCTTATGTTTCTGAACTCCAAGACAAATCCATCAGGAAGCACCTCATGCCACTTTCATGACTGTTCTTCCTAGCACTGACTGCCTTAAAGGCTTCCAGGTCTCCTTGGAAGATCATCTTCTCACTTCTGTTCTTTAATCTGATCCCTCAAAAAAACAGTGACTAACAACAACTGAGCCACATCCCCAGCCCTTTTTATTTTTTTTAATATATTTATTTTTTAGTTGTAGTTGGACACAATACCTTTATCTTATTTATTTATTTTTATGTGGTGCTGAGGATCAAACCCAGGGCCTGGCACGTGCTAGGCAAGCACTCTATGGCTGAGCCACATCCCCAGCAGCTCCGGAGGCTGAGGCAGGAGGATTGAGAGTTCAAAAAACAAGGCACTAGCCGGGCGCGGGTGGCGCACGCCTGTAATCCCAGCACTTTGGGAGGCTGAGGCAGGAGGATCGCGAGTTCAAAGCCAGCCTCAGCAATGGCGAGGCACTTAGCAACTCAGTGAGACCCTGTCTCTAAATAAAATACAAAAAAAAAAAAAAAAGGGCTGGGGATGTGGCCCAGAGGTCGAGTGCCCCTGAGTTCAATCCCCGGTACCACAAAAAAAAAAAAAAAAAAAAAAAAAAAAAAAAACAACAAGGCACTAAGCAACTCAGTGAGACCCTGGCTCCAAACAAAATACAAAATAGGGCTGGGAATGTGGCTCAGTGGTTGAGTACCCCTGGGTTCAATCCCTGGTACCAAAAAAAAAGAAAATCTGAACAGATACTTCACCAATGAGAATATACAGGGGCCAGGGTTGTAGCTTAGTTATAGAACACTTGCCTAGCAGGGGTGAGGCCCCAAGTTCAATCCTCAGCACCACATAAAAATAAATAAATAAAATAAAGGTTAAAGAGAGAGAGAGAGAGAGAGAGAGAGAGAGAGAGAGAGAGAATACATAGATGACCCAAAATGAAAAGATGCTCAACATCAAATGCCATTGGGAAATTGTATATTAAAACAATAAGGAAGCCGGGCGCGGTGGCGCACGCCTGTAATCCCAGCACTTTGGGAGGCTGAGGCAGGAGGATCGTGAGTTCAAAGCCAGCCTCAGCAATGGCGAGGCACTTAGCAACTCAGTGAGACCCTGTCTCTAATAAAATACAAAAAAAGGGCTGGGGATGTGGCCCAGTGGTCGAGTGCCGCTGAGTTCAATTCCCAGTACCAAAAAAAAAAAAAAAAAAAAACAATAAGGAGAAGCTACCATACATCTATTAAAATGGCTAAAATCCAACACATTAATAACATTAAATGCTGGTGAGGATGTGGAACAACAGGAATTCTAATTCACTATAATTTGGAATACAAAATGGTATAATCACTTTGGAGCATGGGTTGACAATTTCTTATAAAACCAAACATACCTTTACCATATGCTCCAGCAATTGTGATCCTTGGTATTTACACAGAGGAGTTGAAAACATATGCATACATATTGTGCATGAATGTTTACAGCAATGAAAAGAAATGAGCTGAGCCACAAAAAGACATGGAGCACATGTGTGAGACTCTGAACTCAATCCCCAGTACTAAGAATTTTTTTAAAAAATGAAATTAAACAACGTTAAGTTAGGATTGGTCATGACTTGGAAAAAGAATGCACACTTTGGGCTGGGGTTGTGGCTCAGCGGCAGAGCGCTCGCCTCACACTTGCACAGCCCGGGTTCAATCCTCAGCACCACGTAAACATAAATGCATTGCATTGTGTACAACTAAAGTAAATAAATAAATATAAAAAAATGCACACTTTGAAAAAAGAATGACTAAATTAAAAAGAAACATTATTCCAGTCTCTGAGATCTAAATTCTAAAAATCACACCGACACAGAACTAAACTGAAGCATCAATTCACATTGGATGGCCAATTACTTAGCCAGAGGGCACCTTGAGGTGACCTAGATAATGCAACAATCCTATCAATAAGTATCATTCCCATTTTACAGATAAGGACAGAAAGGTTAAGTGACTATATACAGATAACAGCAAGCCAGAATAACTTGAGCCTTCAAACTCCAGGGCTAGTCTAATTATCTGTTTTAAAGTCTTATCTCTGCTGTAAGATCTCTGACAAGTAAGTTTCTTTATTTGTTACACAATTATAAGAAGAAAATAAGAACTTTACTCATGTTACATGTAACAAATTAAAGTTAACTTTATTAAGACATGTCTGAAATAATTCAACAATTCTTATAAAATTTAAAGACAATGCCCAGCTCCCTGGGGTACTTGAGATTGAACCCAGGGACACTCTCCCACTAAACTACATCCCCAGTCCCTTTCTATTTTTTTTTTTTTTTTAAGACATGGTTTTACTAAGTTGCCCAGGCTGGCCTAGAACTTGTAATCTTCCTGCCTCAACCTCCCCAGTTGCTAAGATTCTAGGTGTGCACCAGGAAGAGGGAGACTGAGGCAGGAGGATGAGGCAGGCTGAGGCAAATTTGAGGGCAACCTCACCAACTCAGCAAGACCCTGAGCCACTTAGCGAGACCCTGTCTCAAAATTTAAAAATTAGCCAGGCTTGGTGGCACACACCTGTAATACCAGCAGCTCTGGAGGCTGAGGCAGGAATTCAAAGCTAGCCTCAGCAAAAAGCAACTAAGTGAGACCCTGTCTCTAAATAAAATACAAAATAGGGCTGGGAATGTGGTTCAGTGGTTGAGTGCCCCTGAGTTCAATCCCCGGTACCCCCACCAAAAAAATTTTTTTTAATTTAAAGAGAGGGCTGGGGATATAGCTCAGTGGTAAAACACTCGTTCAATCCCTACTACCAGAAAAAAAAAGAAATAAAGAAGAAAGTAAATTAACCCAAGCAGTCAGAAACTGCCTTAAAATGTTCATGGATATTCAACCAAAATCAGACTAAACATTAATCTGGTAAAGTTATGATTCTTTATTTAATCATAATCTATCAGATTAATATTCAGATATATAAATATCAAGAAGAATAAAAGCTAAACTGTAGAACTAACTTAGAAACCCTTCAACAGATGAATGGATAAAGAAACTGTGGTATATCTACCCAGTGGAATATTACTCAGCTTTAAGAGAATAAAATTATGGCATTTGTAGGTAAATGGATGGAGTTGGAGAGTATAGTGCTAAGGGAAGTAAGCCAATCCTAGAAAACCAAAGGTCAAAGGTCAAATGTTCTCTCTGATAAGTGGATGCTGATCCATAATGGAGAGGTGGGGAATGAAGGAACTTTGAACAAAGGGGAGGGAGGGATGGGGAAATGGGGATAGGAAAGCCGGTGGAATGAGATGGATGTCATTACCTTAGGTACATGTATGACTGCATATATGGTACAACTCTCCATCATATACTACCAGAGAAATAAAAAGCTGTGCTCCATTTGTGTACAGTGAACTGAAATGCATTCTGCTGCTGTCATGTATATATATAAATATATACATATATATAATCCCCCCCAAAAGAGCAAACAAAATAAAAAGAAATCTTTTTTTTTTTTTTTTTTTTTTTTTTTTTTTTTGGTACTGGGGATTGAACTCAGCGGCACTAGACCACTGGGCCACATCCCCAGCCCTTGTTTGTATTTTTTATTAGAGACAGGGTCTCACTGAGTTGCTAAGTGCCTCGCCATTGCTGAGGCTGGCTTTGAACTCACAATCCTCCTGACTCAGCCTCCCAAAGTGCTGGGATTACAGGCGTGCGCCACCGCGCCCGGCAGAAATCTTTTCTTACTACATGTCTATAGGACCATTTATCTTTATCCCCAAAATAAAGATTTTTAAGTCCTATGGATAAGACTTCATGAATTAAATAATTTATACTCTATGGACCTTGAAAGGCAGTACGTCTTTTTTTTTTCATTCTTTTTAATTCTTTTTCTTTTATTCTAAGTTGTTATCTATGATAGCAGAATACATTATAATTCATATTATACATATAGAGCACATTTTACATATCTCTGGTTGTATACAAAGTATATTCACACCATTCGGGTCTTCATACATGCACTTAGGGTAATGATATCCATCTCATTCTACCGTCATTTTTTTTTAACCCTTTTGCCCCCTCCTTGTCTTTTTCTTTTTTAAAATTTGGTACTAGGGGCACTTTACCACTGAGTCACATCCTTAGCCTTTTTTATTTTTTGAGACAGGGACTCACTAAATTGCAAAGGTGGGCCTCAAACTTGTGATCCTCCTACCTCAGCCTCTTGAGTCACTGGGATTATAGTCCTATTCCACCTCACCAGGGCATAAAGCCATATTTCTCAAACTAAGGACCAATCTGCATCAGAATACCTGACATCCCTGTTAAAATGACCCTAGATCAATGAAATCTTACTCTTCAGTGCACATCCATAGAATCTTTCTTCATTTTTTTCTAGCCTCTCGCTCACTCTCTCTCCCCACCCTCCATCTTCCTCTCTTCTTTAAACAAATAATCCAGGGATTCTTGTACTAAAACTTTTAGATAAACAGTCCTCAAAACTTTCTGCTGTCAGGACATCTTTTTATATCCTCAAACGTTGGTGACCCCCCAAGGAGATTTTGTTCACAGAGATTATATCTATTAGAATGGACACCGGGCTGGGGTTGTGGCTCAGCAGTAGAGCGCTCACCTAGCACGTGCGCGGCCTGGGTTCGATCCTCAGCACCACGTACAAATAAATGCATCGTGTAGAACTAAAAGCAAATAAATAAATATTTAAAAAATAAAAATAGCAAACTTAGCTGGGCGCTGTGGCACACGTCTGTAATCCCAGCACTTGGGAAGCTGAGGCAGGAGGATTGCGAGTTCAAAGCCAGCCTCAGCAATGGCAAGGCACTTAGCAACTCAGTGAGACCCTGTCTCTAATAAAATACAAAAAAGGGCTGGGGATGTGGCCAAGTGGTTGAGTGCCCCTGAGTTCTATCCCTGGTACCAAAAAAAAAATAGCAAACTTATTGCATGCTAGTATAAATAACATTTTTATGAAAAATAACTAAATTTTCAAAACCCTAGTAGAAAGAGTGGTATTATTGAAAATTCTGGGTGGCACAAACCTGGAATTCCAGCACTTGGGAGGCTGAGGCAGGAGGATCACGAGTTCAAAGCCAGCCTCAGCAATGGCAAGGCACTAGCAACTCAGTGAGACCCTGTCTCTAAATAAAATACAAAAAAGGGCTGGGGATGTGACCCAGTGGTCAAGTGCCCCTGAGTTCAATCCCCGGTACCACAAAAAAAAAGTCTATAAATAAAATACAAAAAAGGGCTGGGGATGTGGCCCCGTGGTCGAGTGCCTCTGAGTTCAATCCCTGGTACCAAAAAAAAAAAGAAAGAAAGAAAGAAAATTCTGGGTATCTAATGTCTGGCTTAATAGAAAACAGCTGGATTCTCATAACTGCTTTAATTCAGTCTGTGTCAATATGTTGTTTTGGTTGATGTACTTTAGAAAAATTTGATTTCACACAGATATACTATTTGGAACAGGGAGAAATTTCTATCTTTTCAGATCATTCTGGATATTCTTCTTTAATACTACACCAAGAAATGAACGAGTGATAGTTCCTTACAGTCAATTGCAATGTGGATTCTGAGACCATGTCAATGAATTTCTCATTTTCAGTTACATTAAGATCCATTAGTCTATTTTGCATTTTGAATACAAGGTCTGCCATGTATGATTTTGTAATATCATGTAGTAGTCATTTTGAAAACATTTCAGAGATACTCAGGCTTTCAAATGCTGACATTTCCTTATACACCATCCCCCAAATCACTTTTGTTAACACTCAAAAATGACACTCAAACTGGGTGTGGTGGTGCACACCTATAATCCCAAGTAATTACTTAGGATGTTGAGGCAGGTGGATGTTCAAGGCCAGCCTGGGCAACTTAGTGAGGCCCTGTCTCAAAATTAAAAATAAAAAGGATTGGGAAAGTAACAACTCAATGGTAGAATTCTTCCCTCCACACCCCAGGTACCACCAATTTTAAAAAAATTTTTTTAATTAGAAAAAAAATCATTTTCATTAATATTGGGAAGATGTCAAACTCACAGTAGTGAATATAAGTTTTCTCAAATTTTGATTTTTACTCTAAAACCCAAATTTTATCATTGGCAACAGATATTGGCAGTTGTTTTCCTTGAACAGACAGCTTCCCTGCTTTCATTTTTGAGAAAATGTCTGCCAATATCCCAGCTGGCCTCTCAGTCATTCTTTAAGTAAAAATAGTATTTTATGAAAAAAGCAAACTATTGAAATCACAACTCAATTCAGAAGTGCTTTTCCTGGGGCTGGGTTGTTGCTCAGTGGTAGAGCGCTCGCCTAGCATACACACAGCCCTGTTCGATCCTCAGCACCATGTAAAAATAAAGGCATTGTGTACAACTAAAGCAAATAAATAATTTTTTTTAAGTGCTTTTCCTTGCCAGGCGCAGTGGCGCACACCTGTAATCCCAGCAGCTCTGGAGGCTAAGGCAGGAGGATTGCAAATTCAAAACCAGCCTCAGCAAAAAAGCAAGGTGCTAAGTAACTCAGTGAGACCCTGTCTCTAAATACAATACAATATAGTGTTGGGGATGTGGCTCAGTGGTTGAATGCCCTTGAGTTCAATTTCCGGTACCCCTTCCCCCAAAAAGTGCTTTTCCTTGAGACAGCCATCATACTTCAGTATACAGAAGTGTTTTATTTTGTGCCTCCCAGTTTATTACAGAATATCAAAGACATGTCTTCAAGGGTTGGGAGATAATGAAATTAATACTGTTTATTGTTTCATCAGGGATATTCCTAAACAAAACCAGTATTTTTCCTGAGTGAACTGAATATAATGTCTACTGGTATAAGTGTAAATATCAATTAAATTAAAAATACAAATATCTATATTATGAAAATAGTTTCATGTTTGGGTTTTCTTGGGTTTTTTTTTTTTTTTTTTTTTTTTTGCTTTTTTTGTTTGTTTGGTTGCTTGGTTGGTTGGTTTTGATGCTGGGTATGGAATCCAGAGCATTGTGCATGTTAAGCATGTGCTCTATCACTGAGCTATAACTCCAGCTCCATATTGGGTAGTTCTCACCCAGGACATCTCAGCTATTTCTGCAGACACAGAAATATTTCTTTAATGAATAAAATTTAGTTTTTAGAGCACTTTTAGGTTCACTGTAAAACTGAGCATAAAACAAAGAGTTCCTATATAACTTCTGTCCCAATCACACATGTAGCCTACCCCGCTATGGATATTCTGCACCACAATGATACTAGAAACAGGAATCTGAGATGGTTCTAGGAACCTAAGAATCTCCAATTAGGATGTTAAAGCTTCCACAGTCTTCTACTCTCTTAGCTGTACTCCTATACAGAACCTGGCCTGATACATGAATTCACATTGTATATTTCACTCTAATGGAACTAGACAATAACACAAAGAACCAAGAATAGGTATTGATATTGGCTCCAGAACACTTCAGTTATTCCACCTGCCCATATGCATCATAAGAGTTACCATCCTAATTATGTTTTATTTTGATTAATGTTTCAGTAAATTTGCTTTCCCTAAACATATTGATTTAAAAAAAAAAAAAGCCCTCATACAATGCAAAACTGATTTGTCAGGGAAAGTCAGTCTGAAATTAAATATTTATTGTGCCTGAACCACAAATAGAAAAAACTTTCAAAGGCTGACTATTTTAATGCTAACTCAATGCAATATTGCACTCTGGTTTACAGGAGAGGTAATTACACAGCTAGCATAGGGGTTTTGAGGTTTTGAGGATTACATTTGGGGCAGCGGTAGGGGCAGTAATAACGAAGGAAAAGTCTAATGTTTTTAGATTCTGTCAGAAAAACAGTGCTTGTTGAAAAGTAAAACAAAATTAATGGTAGAAAAGATGCGAAAAACAAGCATTTTAGGAAGATTTCACCCAAGCAAGTGTTCAAGTTCAGCCTCAAATTCTCTCATAACAAGAGGTCAGGATACCACAAACTAATGCAATCAATCAACAAAACGGGAAAACAGGTGTTTGACACAGACAGGCAGGGTTTTTCTAAATTAGGCTCACCTTCGCTAATCCAAATCAGTTTTCAGAAATGGCTTCTACAAAAACTACCCAAACATCCCCCTAATAATTTACACTCCTCCTCCACAATAAGGAAGCCATTATTTACCAGAAGTTTTACTTTCTCTTTCAAGCTTTGCTGGCTTCCTCCTGCCCCACATTTGGCCGAGAAACAACTGGGTAGCCTTTTCCTTTCTGTCTTTTCCAATCCAAACTTGGAGAACTGGTGTGAGAAAATCTATTTTATGGAGAAGCCAAGTGGTTATTCTTAACTGCAAGCTTGTTTTGAATACTGACTAGTTTGCAAAGGGAAGTTACAAGGACAGGAAAATAAAGCTCTACACCTCTGATTAACTACAATTACATACATACACACCCTCATACACACTGACTCATGGAACACACATACACACACATATAGATGTGAAGGGACATCTAATTCAGCTGAGTAGTACACAGCAAATCAGCTCCCAGATTCATACAGATCATCCATACCACCTGGGATGCCGCCTTACCCCAAAACTAAATGATATTCCAGCCAGGTGCAGTGGCTCAGGCCTATAGCTCCAGCTACTCAGGGACAGGCAGGAGCATCACTTGAACCCAAGAGTTAGAGGCCAGCCTGGGTAACACAGAGAAGCCCTGCCTCAAAAACAAAAAGTTGGACTGGCTAAGTATATAGCTCAGCTGGTAAAGTGCTTGCCTAGCATGCACTAAGGCCCTGAGTTCAAACCCTCATCACCACCAAAAAAACAAAAGTTGTCCCATTTTCCCAGACTAACCCAAAATAAAGTTCTTCTGATTGACTTCTTTCTGAGAAACACTCTAATCACTCCTCCAACCTCTCAAACCTTCAATATTATCTGTACTTTGTGTGTCATGAAAAACCCCCAGTGATAATCAACTTTTAATGTGTTGAATATTAAATAGGATGTAATCAAAGCTTTTGGAGAATGCAAAGAGACTTACCACAAGGGCCTTTGTGTAAACAGGAATTTACAGTTTGCCATGTCTACACCTTTTACGTGAAGGCCTCGGTCTCCTCTACCACAGTGTAAATCCCCAGTCCCTATTCATTTTGTTTTTTTCCCAGTAGTTTAGAATCTCCCAATTACTCTTTCTTTCCTTTGGGTCATTAATGACTACCATGAATCATAACTTACCCAACTCTGTAGTTAGATACTGCAGTTTTTTTTTTTAATTTTTTTTAATATTTATTTATTTACTTTAGTTATACACAATGCAATGCATTTATGTTTACGTGGTGCTGAGGATCGAACCCGGGCCGTACATGTGCGAGGCGAGCGCTTTGCCGCTGAGCCACAACCCCAGCCCTGCAGTTTTTAATAATAGCAATTATTAGCATTTGAGTGTTAGCTATTTCCCAGACACTATACAAAGTACTTTATGGCATATGAATTATCTTACTTAATCCTCACAACAACTCTATCAGTGGACCTGGTATCCAGTTTGTGGATACAGACACTAACCCAAAGAAGCTGAAGCACCTGGCCCAAGGTCTAAGAGGTGGTTGATCTGGGATTAAAATCCAAGGTCTGGGGCTGGGATTGTGGCTCAGCGATAGAGTGCTCGCCTAGCACATGCGCGGCCCAGGTTCGATCCTCAGCACCACGTAAAAATAAACACATTGTTTACAACTAAAGCAAATAAATAAATTTAAAAAAAAATCCAAGGTCTCACAGTCCACTCTTTTAACTCCTATAGCAACTGTACACCATGAAACCCTCAAACACACTGTCCAAATGTTTCAACACTACAACAATAGTTTTCCTTTTAGGAAAGCTCAAAATATAAGTTCCTCTACTGATGCAATTAAAGGTCAGGTGAATGTTCAGTGATTAGTTATTTATTCCTTTTTTTTGTTTGTTTTGTTTTAATGGTACTGGGAAATGAACCTAGAGGTACACTACCACTGAGCTACAACCCCAGGCCTTTTTCTTTTTTATTTTGAGATAGGGTCTCACCAACTTTCCCAGGCTGTCTCAAACTTGTGATCCTTCTGCCTCAGTCTTCTGGGTTGCTGGATTACAGATATGGACCACTGTACCTGGCAAAAGTCATTTATTCCTACAGATGGGGCTAGCAGAGGGAAAGCCAGATAGTTCAAACATTATTTTCTTTTGGGGGTAGATTTGCCTTCCTTATTATTCTTTTGTTAGCTATTAAAATGAATGTGCAATAGCCAGGCTATTATTAGAGACAGGGTCTCACTGAGTTGCTGAGTGCCTCACCATTGCTGAGGCTGGCTTTGAACTCACGATTCTCCTGCCTCAGCCTCCCAAGAGCTGGAAGAATTCAGACTTACAGAGCTCTTATCATATACTAGCATAGTGCTAAGAATTTTATCTATCTTTTTTTTATTGAATCTTCAACAATACTACAAGAAAGGTACTCTTAGCATCCTCTCCTTTTACAGATAAAAAAAAAAAAGCCTGAGGCTGAGATTCTGATTAGGAAGCAGCAGACCCAAGACCTGATCCCAGATCTATTTAATTCCAGAGCCTGAGTGTTGAACCACTACCCTGGTTTGTTCCTTGCCCTAAACCCACAACTGTCACAGCACATACCTTGGTCTCCACAACATTTCTAGTTCTATGAAAACAAGGATGATTTCTCATTCTCCTTGGATTCTGCCTATCACAATAATTGGCTTTCAGTGTATATGTTTGCTGATCTGAATTGAGAACTGTGATCATCCTAACATGACAAATGAGAACTGACCATAATAGAAATTCATTCTTCCAGATACTATTCATTTTAAGTATTGGAAGCATTTCAAACAATGGACCACCAAATACCATCTGGCCAGCCTGACTAAAGTGTACCAGAGTAAGTAAGCCAAGGTCACCAGCAACAAGTGTGTATGCACCGTATAAATTCCTTTCACCACAGTCAACAAAGTCAGAGACAGCTCAGCAATGTCATCCTGCTGTATCTCACAGAGACTGTTTCAGAACACCAAGAGTTCTTCAGGATTTGGGGATGTCTCTCAAGTACTTTTTTTTTTTTTTTTTTTTTTTTTTTGGTACCGGGGATTGAACTCAGCGGCACTAGACCACTGGGCCACATCCCCAGCCCTTTTTTGTATTTTATTAGAGACAGGGTCTCACTGAGTTGCTAAGTGCCTCGCCACTTCTGAGGCTGGCTTTGAACTCGCAATCCTCCTGACTCAGCCTCCCAAAGTGCTGGGATTACAGGCGTGCGCCACCGCGCCCAGCTCCCTCAAGTACTCTTTAGGTGATTTTTAAAATAAGTTACCCAAAAATTATGGTAAAAAAATTTTTTTAAGTAAAAAAGATATAAAATGTGAGTGGTGGAGCTCGAGGTGTGGCTCAGAGGTAGAGCATTTGTCTAGCATATGTGAGGCCCTGAGTTAGAGCCCTGGGACAGGGAAGGTGTGGGGAATCCTCAAAAACATACTTCTGCACTTAAACACCCTATGCTTTTTTCACCTCTCTTTGCATGCTGGCCCCATTTGTAAGGTCAGACTCAAGTGACAACCACACTAGGGCAGAGGGCATATGCACTGAATTACTTTGTACAAATTAGAGCACCAGGCATGTGCCTGACACAAGGAGGTACTCCATAACTCTAAATTTTGGTCTCAAAATCCTTTAAAACCTTCCCTCCAGAAGGACAGAACTGCAATTCCTTGGTCTTGCACTTACCTTCCTAAATTCCCAGGATTTTGTGTTATATCCCCATACCTTGTCACCCCTTGCTCTTTATACCCATTATTTGGGACCCAGTTCAATCTCTCCTTTGGCAAGAAAGACTACCTAGACAACTCCAAACCTTGTAACCTTTCCTTACTCTTAAGACCTGTAACCTTCTAAGATAAAGGAAATGTTCTAGATCTGCACTATATGTTCTTTTGTATATGAAAGCTACCTGTTGGACAGCACAGGCATTCGCCTCAATACCTCTTTGGTAACACCAACCTGTTGCATTGTATAGTTAAAACATTCACCAAATCACCCCAGTAGACTGAAAATTCTGTACACAAGACACATCTCTTTTTTCATAGCAACTCTCATAAAATTGATGAAAGTAAATATCTGCTGATGTGCCTACCAGTTCTCAGAAAATATCAGCAAAAAGGTACTGGACTCAGGCATCTGCAATGATGTTCACCACCTCTGCCCCATCTGAATGTCATGACACACAGAGACAGGAAGGAAAAAGCAACTTTATGTAGACACAAATGACCACTGATCAAGCCACAAGGTACTCTGGTTTAAATGACATTTAGGTCATAACTTCCCTTTACCTAAAACTTGCCTAAACATCTCCAATAGCAAGTAGCTGATGTTCTGATGCCAAATTATGCTGACAAAAATTTAATCACTTCCCAAGCTAGAAGTAGAAGTTACAGAGTAAAATGACCTAAGCCAGTCCTATTTGTACAACTTTTTTTTTTTTTTTTTTTGCCTGTTTATTGAGCATGTATCTCCCTTGGAGTCCTTCAGCCTACTGGGGGATTTCACTGTTAGACACCTGTTAGAAATTAGAAATTCATTGACACTTTGCCCAGCAGGGCCTATATTGGCTCTAAATTAAGACCCAATACTTAAGTGCCGACAGTCAAAAGAACCCAAGATAGTTACAAGGCACAAGTTTCACCACTATGGTACTGTTACCTTGGGCAAGTGTCTTGTCCCTTTGGCTTCAATTTCCTTATCTTCAAAATGGGGTTAACATTAGGTGAACTACCTACCTCACAAACCCTTTGTGAGTAAGTCATAACCATGCGTTATTTCTAAATGGTTATTCTTCCCAAATTAACTACATATATATGTAGATAAAAGATTCATGAATTTGCTAATGGTTCTTTGTGGATTATATGCTAACAAATGGACTAAGATCAACACTCCAACATTTTTTTCCTCCAGATTTCTCCACCCCATCCCACTGTGCAAATAAATGTCTGAGCAAAAATTCTGCAAATACTTCAGTCTGGCACATGTAATAAGGAAACAAACGTGTTGACTCGGGGAACAGAGACATATTTAATATAAAATATAACAGAAAATTGACTGAATCAAGTCAAACACAGTCTAACTCTGCATGTAAAAATATGAGATTTACTGCTTTGATTTATTCAAACCAATGCTTCATCAGAACAGCCAGCCAAAAATTCACAACCCATACACAGAATAAATAAACCCTTTAGATATAAAAAACAGCAAATACACACTATTTACATGTTTAATAAGAAAAAAAACTGACTGTAATCCCAACTACTTGGGAGGGTGAGGCAGAAAGATCCCAAGTTCAAGGACAGTGTGGGCAATTTAGCAAGACCCTGTCTCCAAATAAAATAAAGGGATGGGGATGTAGTCTAGTGGTAGAGTGCTTGCCTAAAGTGTGAAAGCCAGGGTTCAATCCCAATACCATTAAAAAAAAAAATCTAAAAAAAAAAGACTAACTACTGGTTCATCAACACCACACACTTCATATTACAGAATGATATGTACTAAATCTGAATAAAGCAACTTGGGTGAGAGTTTGAATTTTACTTAAGTGCAGCCACACCCCTCAACAGGTAAAGTTCGCACACGGGACTTGGCCAAGGCCAGCCTGTCTTTGTTTCCCTCTATTCTGCATTTACCCAAGATCTTGGCTCTGAGACAGAAAACTCCCACTCTCGATTGGTTCATTCTGTCCCATGCAATTAAGCAACACCACAATCCAGTAAACGCAATGGCTCAATTATTTATCTTCTAGTCGAGTTTACCAGGTGTTTATAAAAGAATAATGTCAAGGAGGAAAGAGGTTTATTGCTCTCTAGAAAGGGCTTGACCGGGGATTTGTCCGTTTTTATTTTTACAAGGTGGGGATATGCGTGGCTTAATCTAGAAAAAGATGGGGATGGGGAAGAATTTATAAGAGTACAAGTCTTTCAATTTCCCTACAGGAAACTTGATTCTTATGCAATAATCCTACCCACAACTAGCCAGCCCGTGAAGCTATTGGGGTACACCTATTCCCACCTCCAGAGGGGCACAGCTGGCTTCCGAAGGAGCAGGAGCAGGGCAAGGCGGAGGAAGTGGCTGAGCCGGCGAGGCAGGGAAGAGGCTCTTTCCAACACGCGCCCCCACACACACCAGTTATCTCGGCCCGTGTGACAGTCGCTCCCGTGCCCCCGAACGTCCCCAAAGCCTCAGGGAGCAGGAAGTCGGGGGACTGTCGCTCACTCCAGCCACCCCAACACTAGTATGCCCTCGTTCCATGATTCCTCCCCTCGAGCTCATTCCCACTCTTCCTCCGCTTCTTCCCTTTCTCCCAAGACTGAAACTTCCTTCCAGCGCCCCCTTCTCTTCCGAGCCCGCTCCTGTCATCCCAGGGAGTTGTCCCTTCAGGGCGACCCTTCGTGTCTTCTCATATCCCCCCAACTCCACTGAAGTGTTCATTCGCAACTACCCCAAAACACTCAAGAAGGCTCCCAGCCCCTGCGGCGCCCCCCGGGATCCCCAGGCCAGCCGGCCGTCGGGGGACGCGGCCCCACCCTTCGCCCCCTTCACCTGTTTCTCCAGCTGTGAGGCCCAACAGGCCAGGGCTGCGCTTGCGCCGGGTGCGGGTGGCCGGGCTCCCTCGGGTCGCCGGGCCTCTCCCAGGCGACGCAGAGAGGCAAAGCCGAGCTGGGGTGCTCGTCAAGGATCCGGTTGGGGCTTGTTCCCTCCGCTGCGACGTCGGAACCCCAGGCTCCCCCTCCCCGTCTACCGCCGCAGCTCCGGAAACCGCTGAATTACAGACCCTCCAGCCAATCCCCACCCAGCCCCTGCCTAGCCAAGACACGCCTCATGCATAATTCATGAGACGGCCAGCTTGCTTGGCCACCCAGAGGCCCCAGAGCATGGCTGTACATACGAAGCCCCACCCACACACCAATGAAAAGAGCCTCTAAGAGAAAGGGCGGAGTCACAAGAAGACTGGGTACGCCCCTGTGCTGGCTGTTCCAAGGACTTAGAGCTCCTCCCTCCGTAATAACCAGGGAAGAACCCAAGCCTTGGGCACAGAATCACGGGGGGAGGATGGGGAGATGACTGGAATGTCCTGCTGAAAACTCAGCTGAGTTCCTGGCAGTGCGTGACGTCAAGACACTTTAAATGCCCTGATACGGCTCCCTCCTGCCCGCTCTCCCTTTTCCCGGCCCTTGGCACCACGTGGGGAGAGGTTAAGAGCTTCTTACCACGTGGGAATCAGCCAGTTAAGACTCCCAGTTATCACCGGATACTCTGGGGGCCCAACTCCTGAACTGGGTGTCTGAGGACAACAAAAAGAACATGGGCGACTCCTGCTTGCTTTGAACTTTGGTTTCTGCGTGAGTCGGGACACACACACCCGGAAATATGACGTGAAAATAGAGTAATTACTAGATTGCGTGGGGAGAAGATAGTGGATATAACCCCGTCCTCCGTTCCATAGCTTCAAGCATCAAACACCAACAGCTAAGTTATTAGCTGGTACACAGAAATGCAAACAGTATATATATAAAGACTGACATGTATACACAGTATTTGACATATTTAGGCCTCTGAGTTATCTGAAATTCTTTTTCTTTTTTTAATATTTATTTGCTTTTAGTTGTACACAATGCGTTTTTTGTTTTTTTGTTGTTGTTGTTTTTTAATTTTTACGTGAGCTGAGGATCGAACCCAGGCCGCGCACGTGCTAGGCAAGCGCTCTACCGCTGAGCCACATCCCCAGCTCTGAAATTCTTTTTCTTTTCTGCGTCTTTTTGATGTGCAAGTTTTACTGAATTGAAGCCAGTAGCTCATAGGAAATGTAGACATTTTGCCTTACACAATAGAGGATGAACTTTGCATAACGGAGTGATTTTTGTTTGCTGATACTATCATAGTTTTTAAAAACACCAGTTGTTAGCATTTGTGTTTGTTATATTCGTCTAGCACAAAGAGTGATAAAGATAAAAATCTAGCTGGCTGAGATGGTGAATGCCTATAATTCCCCCTGAGCGACTAGGGAGACTGAGGCAGGAAACTCCTAAATTTGAGGCCAGCCTCAGCAACTTAGGGAGGCCCTGTCTCAAAATTGAAAAATGAGGGGATAAGGATATAGCTCAGTTTGTTGAGTGCTTGCCTAGCATGCACAAGGCCCTTGGTTCAATCCATAGCACTACCAAAAAGAGACGGGTAGGATAGGGTGGGATGGGGGTGGGGGGGGGGAGAGCTGGGAGTTGGGGATGCCCCTCGGTGGTAGGACCCCTCTGGGCAGAATCTCCAATACCAAAATAAAATAAAACAAATTAAAAAATAAAATCTAGCCGGGCATGGTGGCTCACGCCTGTAATCCCAGCACTTGGGAGGCTGAGGCAGGAGGATCGGGAGTTTGAAGCCAGCCTCAGCAATGACGAGGCACTTAGCAACTCAGTGAAACCCTGTCTCTAATAAAATACAAAAGAGGGCTGGGGATGTGGCCCAGTGGTTGAGTGCCCCTGAGTTCAATCCCTGGTATCCCCCCCCCCCAAAAAAAAAAATAAAATAAAATCTAAAAAGGGTTCATTATCTTACTATAGCAATTTTTTCATTGAAACTAATACAGGTTCATGGTTTAAAAAAAAAAAAAAACAGTTCAGGGACTGGGGTTGTGGCTCAGTAGTAGAGCGCTCGCCTAGCACATGCGCTGCCCTGGGTTCGATCCTCAGCACAATATAAAAATAAATAAAAGGTATTGTGTACAACTACAACTGAAAAAAGTAAATATTAAAAAAAGTTCAGCCGGGCGCGGTGGTGCACCCCTGTAATCCCAGCACTTTGGGAGGCTGAGGCAGGAGGATCGCGAGTTCAAAGCCAGCCTCAGCAATGGCGAGGCACTGAGCAACTCAGTGAGACCCTGTCTCTAATAAAATCCCCAAAAAGGGCTGGGGATGTGGCCCAGTGGTCGAGTGCCCCTGAGTTCAATCCCTGGTACCAAAAAAAAAAAAAAAGTTCAAATAGATTGAAAATGTTAAATGAAATCTTCCCCTCCTTTCTCCATCAGTCCTTCTCCCTAAAGATAGCTATTCTTATTAATTTCTGGTGAGAAAATCAATGATTCTTAACCTTTGATGGGTCACCAATCCTTCGGAGAATTTGATGGAGACTGTGAATTCTAGCCTCAGAAATGTACAGCACAAGCCGGGCGCGGTGGTGCACGCCTGTAATCCCAGCACTTGGGAGGCTGAGGCAGAGGCAGGAGGATCGCGAGTTCAAAGCCAGCCTCAGCAATGGTGAGGCACTTAGCAACTCAGTGAGACCCTGTCTCTAATAAAATACAAAAAAAGGGCTGGGGATGTGGCCCAGTGGTTGAGTGCCCCTGAGTTCAATCCCCAGTACCAAAAAAAAAAAAAAAAAAAAAAAAAAGAAAAAAAGAAAAAGAAATGTACAGCAGGAACCGATCATGGTGATGCACTCCTGTAATCCCCAGCTACTTGGGAAGAATAGGCAGGAAGAGACAATTTAGAGACCAGCCTGGTCAATTTAGTGAGACCCTGGCTCAAAAATGAGCCCAGAGTGGTGGCACACACCTGTAATCCCAGAGACTCAGAAGGCTGAGGCAGGACAATCACAAGTTTGAGGCCAGCCTCAGCAATTTAATGAAACCCTGTCTTCAAAATTAAAAATATAAAGGGCTGGGGACTTAGCTCAGTGGTAAAGTGCCCCTGGGTTCAATCCCCAGTACCAAAAATAGTAACAATAACAAATAAAATGTGCACGCTTGTAATCCCAGCAGCTTGGGAGGCTGAGACAGGAGGATCACAAGTTCAAAACCAGCTTCAGCAATTTAGCAAGATCCTAAGAAACTTAGCGACACCATCTCAAAATAAAAAATAAAAAGGGCTGGGGATGTGGCTCAGTGGTTGAGCAGCCCTGGGTTCAATCCCTGGTGCCACAAAAAAAAAAAAAAAAAAAAAAAAAAAAAAAAAAAAAAAAAATGAAGAGGACACAGGATGTGGCTCAGTGATTTATCAACATGTGTGAGGGGACCTAGGTTCAATCCCCAGTAGGGTGGAAAGAAAAGAAAGAAATATACAGCAAATCTTTTACTCACATGACTCTCCAGATACCCGAAACCTACCTGAATCTGGAAAATTCCCACTTCTTTGTTTTTGTGCGTGCATGTGTGGCTTGTGAATCAAACCCAGGGCTTCATACATGCTAAGCATGTACTTTGCCACTGAGCTACATCCCCAGCCATCATCTCAGATCCAAGTAAGAGGCGAGGGCCTCTATAGGGCAACTGGTAGGGTCACTGATGATGAGCTTGAGTCTCCCATTGCCTGGTAGACCCTAACCTGTGTGAAAATTGCTGTATTTATTTATAGGGAGTGTTTGTATTGATCACTGCTTATCTTCACTACAGGACAGAGTAAACTCTCTTTTAGCTGTAGTATCCCAGGCAGTTGAGTGCTCCCTGATAACATGGGGTATAGTATTTGCTTAGTGATTTACTGCTGACAAACCACTGACATACTTATTGTCTTTTTTCTTTCTCACAACAATCACATGTAGCAGATAGAGAGGTCTTATTATCCACTGATAGAAAATGAAGGCCAGGGCTAGGGATGTGCTCAGTAGTTAAGGGCCCCTGGTACAAGAAAAAAGAAAGAAAGAGGAAGGCCGGGGAGGAGACAAGGACACCGCGGTGGGAAGCCATGCCTTTCTTTGATGTGCAGAAAAGGCTGGGCATTAACTTAGATCAACACCTAACAATCCAAAGTGCTGAACAGCCCTACAAGATTCCTTCTCGATGCCACACTTTTTTTTTTTTTTTTTTTGGTACCGGATATTGAACTCAGGGGCACTCGACCACTGGGCCACATTCCCCAGCCCCTTTTTTTGTATTTTAGTAGAGACAGGGTCTCACTGAGTTGCTAAGTGCCTCGCCACGGCTGAGGCTGGCTTTGAACTCGCGATCCTCCTGCCTCAGCCTCCCAAGTGCTGGGATTACAGGCGTGCGCCACCGCGCCCGGCTTCGATGCCACGCTTTTGAAAAAGAATGGATAGAGTGTGCACATGAAATTGGTAATATCCGAGCACAGAAAGAATGCAAGATAGAATGTGAAGATTTCATAGAATGTTTGCTTCGGCTGAAAACGATGAAACGTGTGAATACCATCAAGAAACAGCGTGATAAGCTAATAAAGGAGGGGAAATACACCCCTCCACCTCACCACTTGGGCAAGGCGGATCCTAGGCCCTGAGCAGAGCAGCTGCTGATAGCTGGAGGCTGATGTTTCAAGTTCTCTTTTTCATTGAAAGATTGTTTACTGAAAACCTCAAAGTGTATAAAAATAAAGGATTGCTCCATCCTAAAAAAAAAAAAGAAGAAGAAGAAAAGAAAAGAAAGAAAGAAAATGAAGGCCGGGTAATCCCAGTGGACTGTGAGGCTGAGGCAGGATGATGGCAAGTTCAAGGCCAGTCTCAGCAATTTAGCAAGGTCCTAAGCAATTTAGTGAGACCCTGTCTCAAAATAAAGTTTTTAAAAAGGGGTTGGGTTCACCAAAAACAAATAAACAACAACAACAAACAACAAAAATAATATGGCACTCTCAAGACCACAGAGATGTTCAGAGCCAGGATTTTGGATTCCACAGCTTGCAGCTTTGTCCATCCACTCAAATCCTGCCTTTCTCCTCTGACTTCCCAGAAGCTGGCCTTCCTTTGCTTCACAGTCCTTCCCACCATTCACACATAAAATCTACCCCCTGAGACTATCTCTTCAGTTTATGAAAATTTTCTTCATCCCTGCCACTGTCCTTTATTCACGCTTTTTTTTTTTTTTTTTTTTTTTTTTGGCAGGAGGGTGGGTACTGGGGATTTTAACCCAGGGGTACTTTACTACTGAGCTACATCCTCAGCTCTTTTAAGTGTTTGAGACAGGGTCTCCCTAAGAGGCCCTTGCTAAGTTGCTGAGGCTGGCCTCAAACTTGATATCCTTCTGTTTCAGACTCCAGAGTTGCTGGGATTACAGGCACACACCACCACATCCAGCCCTTTTTCCATACGTCTACCCAATCCCCCCTTGGTTAAATGCTGTAGCTTCTCTCACTTGGGCCAGTGCTTTGGCCTCCTGACTATTTTCTCTCTTCATTCCATCACATCCTTCCCCTGGCTGCTGCTGCGGATGTCATCCTAAAAATTAAATAAACAAATGAATATTCAATTATGTTACAGTTTTCTTTCAAAGCTCTACTGTTAAACTGGGCACTGTGGCACACACCTGTCATCCCAGCAACTCCAGAGGCTGAGGCAGGAGGCTTGAACGTTTGAGACCAGCCTGAGCAACTTAGTGAGACCCCATCTCAAAATAAAATTTTAAAAAGGAAAAACTTTAGTGTTCCTCGATATCCACAAATAAAAACTAAGTTAAATTAAAAAAAATACTGCTGGGCTTGGTGGTTCACACCTGTAATCCCAGTGGCTCCAGAGGCTGAGACAGGAGGATCGTGAGTTCAAACCAGCCTCAGCAAAAAGTGAAGAGCTAAACAACTCAGTGAGACCCTATCTCTAAAATAAAATGCAAAAAATAGGGCTGGGGATGTGGCTCAATGGTCAAGTGCCCATGAGTTCAATCCCTAGTACCCCCCCCAAAAAAAATACTGTCCATCCAACACAGTGACAGTCATATAGTAGGAGCTCAAGCGATGTCCTTTCTTTGTCCTCCCCCCCCCCCCACCGCCATGCTAGAAATTGAAATCAAGGCTTTGCACATGCTAGGTGGATGCTCTACCACTAAGTCATATCCCCAGCACTACTACTCTTCTTCTCCTTCCCCTCCTCCTCCTCCTCCTCCTCCTCCCTCCTCCTCCTCCTCCTCCTCCTCCTTCTTCTTCTTCTTCTTCTTCTTCTTCTTTCTTCTTCTTTCTTCTTCTTCTTCTCCTTCTTCTCCTTCTTCTTCTTCTTCTTTTTTTGGTACCAGGGATTAAACTCAGGAGCACTCCACCACTGGGCCATATCCCCAGCCCTTTTTTTTTTTTTTTTTTTGTATCTTATTAGAGACAGGGTCTCACTGAGTTGCTAAGTGCCTCATCATTGCTAAGGATGACTTTGAATTTGTGATCCTCCTGCTTCAGCCTCCCAAGTGCTGGGATTACAGGCATGCACCACCACGCCCGGCTTCCCCCTTCTTAATTTGACACAAAGTCCTGCAAAGTCAGACCTGAGCTCCTCTTACAGCTTCATCCTACACACTCTAACCTCCCACCCTGAATACATCAGCTTCCTCCAAACATGTCAGCACCTTCTGTAACTTTATGCCTTTGCAGGTATTCTTTTCTCCACCTAGAATATCTTCCTTTTTCACATTCCCAACCTGAAAACTCTTACTCATTCTTCAAAGTGTTGTTCCCACATCACCTCTTCTGGACATTTCCTAGATGCTTCCAGGCAAAGTTAATCTCTTCCTCATCTAGAACAGCATTCACCACCTTGAACTGTCATAGGTCTATGTATTAGTCTTTTTCCTAATCAATAAAATTAACTATCAACAATTATTATGTTATTACTATGTTCAAGGAACTATAATAAGCATTTTACATAAATTATCTCAATTGAATCCTCACCAGAAGCCAGTGAGATGGGTATAATGATTTTCATCTTATAACTGAAGAAACTAAGGCTTAGGAAGTGAAAGACTGGTCCAGGATTAGTCCCACAGCTAGGAACTAGGGGAAAATTTAGACGAGGTATGATGGCACACTCCTACAATCCCAGTGATTTAGGAGGCTGAAGTAGGATCACAAGTTCAAAACCAGACAGGGCGCAGTGGCGCATGCCTGTAATCCCAGCACTTGGGAGGCTGAGGCAGGAAGATCACGAGTTCAAAGCCAGCCTCAGCAATGACAAGGCTCTTAGCAACTCAGTGAGACCCTGTCTCTAATAAAATACAAAAAAGGGCTGGGGATGTTGCCCAGTGGTCAAGTATCCCTGAGTTCAATCCCTGGTAGGAAGGAAGGAAGGAAGGAAGGAAGGAAGGAAGGAAAAGGAAGGAAGAAAGAGAGAAAGGAAGAAAGAAAAAGAAAAGAAACAAATTTGGGGCAAACTCAGAATGACAATAAGGTCTGGCTGACTCCAAAGCCTGGACTCTGCTAAGATTCTAGAAAACATCTCCCTCCAAGCTTTAAGTTCCTAGAAGCTCTAACCCCTTCAGGCTCACCTGCATAACTCCCACATCTAGCATTTAGCCCTGAATTCACCTAATGAGGTGTAAATTGTTGGTAGAGCACTTGCCTAGCATGTTCAAGGCCTTGGGTTTCATCCTAGTACCCACACACACACACACACACACAAATAAATAAATAAAATAAAATAATTAAAAAGAAAAATAAAGAAAGAAAAGAAAAAATTCTGAGTTAACTAAATATTAATAAATACATATAGAGCCAGGCGCAGTGGAGCACGCCTGTAATCCCAGCACTTTGGGAGGCTGAGGCAGGAGGATCGTGAGTTCAAAGCCAGCCTCAGCAATGGCGAGGCACTAAGCAACTCAGTGAGACCCTGTCTCTAAATAAAATACAAAAAAGGGCTGGGGATGTGGCCCAGAGTGCCCCTGAGTTCAATCCCCGGTACCACAAAAAATAAATAAATAAATAAATATGGTTGTACTGAATATTCATATATGCTATAGAAAACACTTATGGACTTATGGAGTGCTATTTTTTTTGTTTGTGTGGTGCTGGGATTGAACCCAGGGCCTTGTATATGCCAGGCAAGCACTCTACCAACTGATCTATGTCCCCAGCCCCCTGGAGTGTTAATCAAGTACTAGCCACTGCTGTGAGCCTGTATTAACCCATGTAACACATCTGTGAACTCATTTAACCCTTACAATAAATCCATGAGTAGAATGATGTTATTTTATAAAATGAAGAAAAGGAGACCTATCCAAAGTTAAGTGACTTATCCAGGAATATACAGCTGGTAAATGGCAGAGCCCAGATTCAAATCCAAGTATATCTAATTCAGAGCTTGAGTAGACCTGAGGCTTAAGCTCCCTCTTAGATCCCCAAGGAAGGGTCTAAAGGAGAGAAAAACCCCTGACCTCTACCCATCAAACCAATAAAGAGAGAATGTAGATGCTGTCTATGATGGCTTATAAACATGTCTACAAATTCTTTGACGATTCTCCTACATAAAAGAGGTCTAGCCTGGCATGGTGGCGCACGCCTGTAATCCCAGCACTTGGGAAGCTGAGGCAGGAGGATCATGAGTCCAAAGCCAGCCTCAGCAATGGTGAGGCACTTAGCAACTCAGTGAGACCCTGTCTCTAATAAAATACAAAAAAAAAAAAAAAAAAAAAAAGGCTGGGGATGTGGCCCAGTGGTCGAGTGCCCCTGAGTTCAATCCCTGGTACCCCCCCCCCCCGAAAAAAAAAGTGGTCTATGCATTCTACTGTCATGTATAACTAATTAAAACAAATTTTAAAATTTGAAAAAAAAAGTGGTCTAACAGAGCACTTGCCTAGCATGCACAAGGCCCTGGATTCAATCCCAGCACTGAAAACAAACAAACAAATAAATAAGACTTAATCCACTCTCTGAATGACTCATTTCTAACAAATGGAATGCAGCAAGAGTGAAGTGGCTTGACTTTTGAGGTTATGTTATAAAAGACCATACAGCTTCCACCTGACTCTTGGACATTCACCCTTGGAACCCAGCCTGAGTCCAACTAAGGCCCAGGTGACAGCAAGCATCACCTACAAGTTAGCCAGCCTCCAATGATTCCAACTCCCTGCTTATTTTAGGCCACCATAATGGAAGCCAAGTAGAGCAGAGATGAACCATTTTTGCTGAGCCCTGACCCAATTACAAATTCAAAAGTAAAATAACTGGGGCTGGAGATATAGCTCAGTTGCTAGCGTGCTTGCCTTAAATGCACAAGGCCATGGGTTCAATCCCCAGCACTACAAAAAAAAAAAAAAAAAAAGTAAAGTAACTGCCATTGTTTTGTGCCACTAAGTTTAGTAATGGTTTGCTTGTTTGTTTTTTGCAGTGCTGGTGATTGAAGTAAGGGGCACTCTACACTGAACCGCATACCCAACCCTTTTTATTTTTTATTTTAAGACAGGATCTTGCTAAGTTGCTGAGGCTGGCCTCAAAACTTGTGATTCTCCTGCCTCAACCTCCCATATTACCTCCCAAGTTACTGGGATTACAGGCATGTGCTACCCTCCCCAGCAGTACATCACCAGGACAGTTGTCCATTTATCACCTCAGAGAGACTCGGGAACCCTGGGCTAGATGAGGACCTGAAACTGATGAGACTTTGTCAGGTCGTAGAAACTTTTGTTTACTGCCTCTCCCCTGGAGGAACCCTAAGTCAAAAAGGGACTTATGGCATCCGGGTGTGGGGCACACAATTATAATCCCAACTACTCGGGGTGCAAAAACACTTCTCAAGCATTAAGCAAGCATATCTTTCCCCTCCAGCCTGAAAAATGACCCTCCCCAATCAGAATGTTCAAGCTAAGCTTCTTCCTACACTGCCCTGTCATTCTGTCCCTCTAGCGGCTTCCGTGGCCCTTAGGATAAAGGAGTTCTTCATCTCCTCCCTTCAAGGCCCCGCCCACCACAGACTTCCCTGCTGCCCGCTGAATTCCAGCCAGTCCATTTCCCAGCTCAGGGTCTTTGCATCTGCTGATCCTTCCCTTCCCTGACTTTGGCATAGCGAGTTCTTCTCACCCTTCCTCTTACTCAGAGAGGCTTTGTATAACCACCCACACCAAAAGTTGCTCCCAACCTGTTCATCTCTATCTCTAGATCCTGTTTCCTGTGAACTCTTATCACAATTTTTAGTTTATTTATTTCTTGGCAGACTTCCATATCTGTCTCCTCATCATAGTGTTAGTTCTAGGAAAATGGATCTTGTCTGTTCCGTAGGTACTCTTTTGTCTCCCCAGTACCTGGCACAGTGCAGAGCATACCATATATGCTTAATAAAGAGTGAGTGAGGAAGCCGGGCGTGGTGGTGCATGCCTGTAATCCCAGCACTTGGGAGGCTGAGGCAGGAGGATCGCGAGTTCAAAGCTCAGCCTCAGCAATGGCAAGGCACTTAGCAACTCAGCGAGACCCTGTCTCTAATAAAATACAAAAAAAAGGGCTGGGGATGGGGCCCAGTGGTCGAGTGCCACTGAGTTCAATCCCCAGTACCAAAAAAAAAAAAAAAAAGAGTGAGTGAGGGACTGGGGTTACAGTTCAGTGGTAGAGTGCTTGCCTACCATGTGTGAGGCACTGGGTTCAATCCTCAGCACCACATAAAATTAAATAAAGAAAAGATACTGTGTGCTCATCTACAACTAAAAAAAAATTATTTTTTTAAAGTGAATGAGGGGTTGGGGATTTAGTTCAGTGGCAGAGCGCTTGCAGCTTGCCTAGCATACACAAGGTCCTGAGTTCTGTCCTCAGCCCTAAAAAATAAAGAGTGAATGAATGGCCAGGACTGTTAGTAGATGCCTGTAATCCCAGAGATTCAGGAGCCTGAGGCAGGAGAATCACAAGTTTGAGGCTAGCCTCAGCAACTTAGTGAAACCCTGTCTCAAGATAAATAAAAAGGGCTGGGTGCAGGGGTACACACCTGTAATCCCAGAAGCTAAGGAGGCTGAGGCTGGAGGATAGCAAGTTCAAAGTCAGCTTCTGCAAGGCCCTAAGCAACTCAGTGAGACCCTGTCTCTAAATAAAATACAAAAAAGGGCTGGGGATGTGGTTCAGCGGTTGAGTGCCCCTTGGTTCAGTCCCCAGTACCAAAAACAAAACAAGAGTGAATGAATGAATGAGGTCTTGGTCCTACCCATCCTCTTTTTGAGCGTTATCCCTCCTATCTTTCTCTTGCTCCCTCTTTTCTGTCTCTAAAGATACTTCCTCCTGGGGCTGGGGTTGTGGCTCAGCGGCAGAGTGCTCGCCTCACATGTGTGCGGCCTGGGTTTGATCCTCAGCACCACATAAACATAAATGTATTGCATTGTGTACAACTAAAGTAAATAAATAAATTAAAAAAAAAAAGATACTTCCTCCTTCTTGCCTTAACCTTTATATCTCCTCGAGTTCTCCCTCTTTCCATCATTGCCCCTATGATCTCACCCAACTTGTTCCACCAAGGTGGCTTCTGCCCTCTTCTTTCTAGAGGACAGGGCTCTTGAAGGCCACCAGGAACCTCCTCCTCATCAAAATTCATGCCGCCTTCTCAGTTTATTTAACTTTGTTGTAGAATCTGGAATCTGGTGCTGTTGGTCATTCTTCTTCTTCCCTCTGAGACACTCTTTTTCTTTCTTTTTTTTTTTTTTTTTTTTTTTTTTTTTTTTTGGTACAAGGGATTGAACCCAGGGGTGCTTAACCACTGAGCCACATCACCAGATCCTTTTTATATTTTATTTAGAGACAGGGTCTCACTAAGTTGATTAGGCTGGCTTTGAACCCTTTTTTTAAAATTTATATATCTGTATATTTTGTTCACATTTTTATATATGACAGCAGAATGCATTACAATTCATATTACACATATAGAGCACATTTTTACATATCTCTGGTTGTATACAATGGCTTTGAACTCTTGATCCTCCTGCCTCAGCCTCCTGGGCTGCTGTGATTACAGGCATGCACCACCACAACAGAGCTGAGACACTCTCCAACTTTTGAAAGCTGTTGGTAGATGAAGTAAGACACCCTGTGTTTGAATCCTAACTGACACAGAATGAACTGTGAAAATGTGGTCCAGTTCTTTAACATCTCTGAGCCTCAGCACCTTCATCTGCAAATAAAGAACATAATTCCCACCTTGGTGAGCTTGCATTAAAGTTATCTGGTTGGAAGACACTTTCAAGCTGATGTTGGAGTAGGTGGATATGAGCCAGAACCTGGTGATTCCTACTACTGGTTAGCCAAATCACTTACCCAGGAATGTGAGCCTGGGCCAGTTGCTTAACCTCTCTGAGCCTCAATTTCTTCATCTATGAAATAGGAAATATGAAAGCACCTACCTTATAAGTTGTTGTGAAGATTAAATGAGATAACCTGCATTCAATACAGCATCTGGAACATTGTAACTCCTCAACGTATGCATTTTTTTTTTTTTTAACCCAGGGGGAATTAAACCCAGGGGCACTTAACCACTGAGCCACATTCCCAGTCCTTTTTTGTATTTTATTTAGAGACAGGGTCTCACTGAATTGCTTAGGGCCTCATGAAGTTGCTGAGCCTGGCTTTGAACTCACAATCCACCTGCCTCAGCCTCCTGAGTTGCTGGGATTACAGGTTTGTGCCACTGCACCCGGTTTATATTATGTATCTTTATCTTATGATGAAATAAATGGATGGAGGAGGGACTGTAGAAAGGAACTGAAATTGCTTCCAAATCCAATGAAGAGTTGAATAACCACATCATGAAAACAGCAATTACAGGAATAGGAGTTTGTGTAATATTCCACTAAACCCCTTTGCTCATCTTGACTTGACTTGAAATGTTCAGTTCTGTGTCCAGTCAAAACATAAGTTCTGGGTTCCATCCCCCCAAAAAAAAGAAAAGAAAACCTTCTAAGTTCCTGGCAGCAGAGAGGATTTCATTGGCTCAGACAGGACCAGATATCCATCTTTGACAAAGCAGTTGTTGACAGGGATAGGAGTCCCTGGTCACTCAACAGACAGGAAGCCATGGAGGGTAGGGACTTTTCTGAGCAGGGGACATCCCATCTCATTTGCATCAGAATTACCTGGGTTGTTTATGAAATTGCCCTAGATCAGCAGAATATCCTTTTCCTTTTCCTTTTTTTTTTTTTTTTCTTTTTGAGGTGGTGGGGATGGAACCCAGGATCTAGTCATGCACACTAGGCAAATGCTCTACCACTGAGCTACATTCCCACACTTGTTCTTCTCCTTTCTGGTCATTCTATAGTCTACTGTACCTTACTGGAGGGCACTAATGGAGGGCACTCCTGCCTTTAATTCCCCCCCCCCCCCCAGTGCTGAAGATCGAACCCAGAACCTCATGCATATAAGGTAGCACACAGGCTCTACCACTGAGCTGCCCTCAGCTCTCCAGCCTCCAATTCTAATTCCACCCTCCCCACCCCCAGTCCTTCCCTTGGAAAACTCATTTAATCCTACCATTTCAACAACCACCTTTTTTTCCAATTAACTCTTTTATGCTGTATCTCATTAGGTGCAGATAAATTACTTTCTTTCCTAGGTCTGTAGAGACTTCTGAAAAATGACACCTTCTATTTTCTCATCCATAAAACAAGATCCCTTTTAGTCCTAACATTCCATCATTCTATTCATTGTTCCTCAGCCCTGCCTCCACCTTCCTGCTCCTAGGCCTTTCTGCACACTGTTCCCTGTGCTTGAAGAAACTTCCCTGCCCCATATTATTACCTTTACTTAATTAAAATGCATTGAGGCTGGGTGCGATGGTCCAAGCCTGTAATCCCAGCAGCTTGACAGGAGGATCGCAAGTTCAAAGCCAGCTTCAGCAACTTCATGAGACCCTGTATCTAAAAAAAAAAAATTTAAAGGGCTGGGGATGTGGCTCAGTGATTAAGCACCCCTGGGTTCAATTCCTGGTACTTAAATCAATAAACTCAACTGTATTGAGCACCTGCTTTTCTTTTTTTTTTTTTTTTTTTTTTTTTTTGTACCAGGGATTGAACTCAGGGGCACTTGACCACTGGGCCACATCCCCAGCCCTCTTTTTGTATTTTATTAGAGACAGGGTCTCACTGAGTTGCCAAGTGCCTCACCATTGATGAGGCTGGTTTTGAACTCTTGATCCTCCTGCCTCAGCCTCCCAAGTGCTGGGATTACAGGAGTGTGCCACCGCGCCCGGCTCAAGCACCTGCTATTTTAATAGATAATTTGGTGTTCTGTCTGGCTCACAAGTCCTCCTTTCCTGGGATTTGTTGCTTCCAACCCCCCGATTATACACTAGAATGAATTCCTTCAGTCACATCTATCATATGATCCTGTCTTCCTGGCCTTAGATTATTAAATCCAAGGTGAACACCAGTGTTAACTAGTTTAATCAGATTATTTCTGCCAGGAATCTGGAATTTGAAACTGAAAGGCTCAGAGCCTGGAAGCCCTGAGAGCCTAGTTCCATTAATGTCAGCACTTCTGAGAGGGCAGTCCATCAACTCCCTCCACAAAAGTCCCTGGAGATCCCCTAATTCCTGCTCTTCCTCGCCTGTGCTCAGTGATTCCTTGGAGTCCAAGGGATATCTTGGCAGTCGTTCAACATTAACTTCCTTTTTCCCCTTTAAGCTGCCAATGTCCTTTTCTTTACAAGTCGTGTGTCACATATGACCTTTCCATCAAAGATGGTGTTCATGGAACATCCAAACTGCCTAAGGACTTAAGTCATACATGATTGTACTTTCAACCAAATAACTAATACGATGATATTTGAAATACACTTAGGTTCTGGTGACTTGAAAATCAAGTAAAGTGCTGCTTCTGCTCTCTAGCAACATCTGCTGAAATTTTACCTACATTTAGAACAGCAATTATTTTTTCTTTCTTTATTTATTTTTATGTGGTGCCGAGGATAGAATCCAGTGCCTCACATGTGCAAGGCAAGCGCTCTACCACTGAGCCACAGCCCCAGCCCTAGAATAGCAATTTAAAAGTCACCCTCCTCCTTTAAGTTTTCCCCAAGCAGGATTAATCCCCTTCAGGGCTTTGTCATTGCTCTTTGCTTTATCTCTCTTACAGTCAGCTCTTTGGGCTGTTTTGAACACCTGCCTCTCCAGCTAATTGCAAACCCTTTAAAATCAAGGACTAGATCTTGTCTTTTTCATCTGCCTCCTAGCACAGGATCACAGATCATTTGGAAAGAACATCTATTGTTTCCTCTGCTTCTCTTCCCTTCCCCCCTCTTTTATTTTTTTAAATATTTTTAGTTGTAGATGGACACAATATCTTTATTTATTTATTTTTATGTGGTGCTGAGGATCAAAGCCAGTGCCTCACACATGGTAGGCAAGTGCTCTACCACTGGGGCAAGAGCCACAACCCCAGCTCTTCCTCTCTCCTTTCTATTAATATCAGCAAACCAATTCTTCTCTGATGAATAGTTCTCCTTCACTCTTTCTTCTTCTTCTCCTTCTCCTCCTCCTCCTCCTCCTTCTCCTCCTTCTTCTTCTTTTTAAGAAACAGAATCTATGTTATACAGGCTGGCCTCAAATTCCTGGGGCCAAGCGATCCTCCTACCTCAGCCTCCTGTGTAGCTGGGACTACAAGAATGAACAATCACACATACCCTACTTTTCTTCACTTTTTCTGCAGTAGGGCAGGGAATGCTGGGAACTGAACCCAGGGCTTTGTTCATGCAGAGCAAGTGCTCTACCAACGAGCCACACTCTCAGCATTTTTTGGGGGGTGGGTGGGTGGGTGTGCACTGGGAATTGAACCCAGGGATGCTCAACCATTGAGCCATATCCCCCATCCTTTTTGTTTTGAAACAGGGTCTCCCTAAATCGCTTAGGTCCTCACTAAATTGCTGTGGCTGGCCTTGAACCTGCAATCCTCCTGCCTCAGCCTTCCAAGTCGTTGGGAACCAATTCTTCTCTGATGAATAGTTCTCCTTCACTCTTTCTTCTTCTTCTCCTTCTCCTCCTCCTCCTCCTCCTTCTCCTCCTTCTTCTTCTTCTTTTTAAGAAACAGAATCTATGTTATACAGGCTGGCCTCAAATTCCTGGGGCCAAGCGATCCTCCTACCTCAGCCTCCTGTGTAGCTGGGACTACAAGAATGAACAATCACACATACCCTACTTTTCTTCACTTTTTCTGCAGTAGGGCAGGGAATGCTGGGAACTGAACCCAGGGCTTTGTTCATGCAGAGCAAGTGCTCTACCAACGAGCCACACTCTCAGCATTTTTTGGGGGGTGGGTGGGTGGGTGTGCACTGGGAATTGAACCCAGGGATGCTCAACCATTGAGCCATATCCCCCATCCTTTTTGTTTTGAAACAGGGTCTCCCTAAATCGCTTAGGTCCTCACTAAATTGCTGTGGCTGGCCTTGAACCTGCAATCCTCCTGCCTCAGCCTTCCAAGTCGTTGGGATTATGGATGTGTGCTGCCTTGCCCAGCTTTTTCTTCATTCTTAATTCCATGTTTCAGGTGAGTGCTACAAGTGATCACATGACATTATTTTGTCAGAAGCACAGTGATTTGGATATGTGACCTGCTGGAGTGTCAATGGCCATCATATCTGAGATTCTGACTGGAAGGATTTAGAAAGAATTCCTCTTCACTGAGGTTGCTCAACTGTTAAACCATAAGTCTGTAGCTACTGATGGTCATCTTTGCCACCATGTGGGAAGAATATGATTATTAATATAGATAAGTGTGTTGTAACAAACACAGCGGGGCGTGGTGGCGCACGCCTGTAATCCTAGCCCTTGGGAGGCTGAGGCACGAGGATTGCAAGTTCAAAGCCAGCCTCAGCAATGGCGAGGCACTTAGCAACTCAGTGAGACCCTGTCTCTAATAAAAGACAAAAAAGGGCTGGGGATGTGGCCCAGTGGCCCAGTGGTCGAGTGCCCCTGAGTTCAATCCCCAGTACCGAAAAGAAAGAAAAAAAAAAGAAAAGAAAAAAAAAAAACACAGAAAGAAGGTAGACGAGATGGGTTCCTAGTGATCCTGGAACTTATTTCTGGGGATTTTTTTTTTTTTTTCAAATAAAATTTGCCAATTTTAGTTTATTATTATTATTATTTGTGGTTCTGAGGATCAAACCCAGGGCCTTGCATATGCTATAACTCCTGCCATGGGACTTTTTCAATTATATAAGTTCCCTCTGGGTTTGTTTTCAACTTCGGTGTTTTGTTTTGTTTTTGCTGAAACCAGTTTGAGGTGACTTTATGACACTTGCAAGGGAAAAAAATCCTGTAATTCATGCAATCATTCAACAAGTATTTATTGACGTAAAGTCCTCCTGAGGTCTGAGAAGAGAATGAGTAGCATGACCAGGGTTGGGGCTGGGGAAGAAGTTGGTTCAAGAGGAGAGGTAGAGGGGCCTGGGGGTGGAGCTCAGTGTTAAAACACTTGCCTAGCATGTGTGAGGCCCTGGGCTTGATCCCCAGCATGGCAAAAAAATAAAAAATAAAATAAATTGAGAGGTAGAAATGGGGAGGCCATTCCAGAGAGGGGGAAACAACCTGAGCAAAGGCTTATAGGCCTGTAATCCCAGTGACTCAGGAGGCTGAGGCAGGAAGATTGCAAATTCAATGCCATCTTTAGCAGTTTAGCAAGGCCCTAAGCAACTTAGTGAGACCCTGTCTCAAAATAAGACAAAAAGGGCTGGGGATGTGGCCCAGTGCCCCTCGGTTCAATCCCTGGTACCGAAGAAAAAGGACAAAAACATGTTGAAGAACAGCAAAACCTGGGGTAAAGATCAGATTCTCAGGGGGCCTTGTGAGCCATGTCAGGGAGTTTAATTCTTTGGACAATGGAAGACATTTAAACCACAAATCGTGTTTTCTTTAAAAAAAGAAAATTCAGGGGCTGAGGATACAGCTCAGTTGGTAGAATGCTTGCCTAGCACACAGAAGGCCCTGGGTTCAATCCCCAGCACCACAAAAAAAAAAAAAAAAAAAAAAAAAAAAAAGAAAGAAAATTCAGATGTTTCTTGACTTACAATGGGGTTATATCCATATAAACCCATCATAAATTGAAAATAAGTCAAAAATACATTTCATACACCAGCTCACTAAATATCATAGCTTATATGCCAGCCTGCCTTAAATGTATTTAGAACATCTGCATTAGCCTACAGTGGGATGAAATCATCTACCATGATACAATGTCTGTTTTATAATAATGCTCAAATCTGGAGGCTGGGAATGTGGCTCAGCAGTAGAGCACTTGCCTAGCACGTGTGCGGCCCGGGTTCGATCCTCAGCACCACGTAAAAATAAACGCATTGTGTACAACTAAAGCAAATACATTTAAAAAAATAATAATGCTCAAATCTCATGTAATTTACTGCATATAGTACACTACATAGTTTCAGTATTTTTCCTTTGCTTGAGAGTATTAGATTACCTACAGGTAACCGATGCAAAGATTAAAATTCAAAGTACAGGTTCTACTGAGGGAACATAATTTTACTACCATATATTTGAACAGTTGAAAGCCAAACAACTGTAAGTAGGAGACTGTTGGTGCATATCTCTGGCAGGAGGGTGGGGAATACATTGGAAAGAGAATCTAAAGTCAGTTCAAATGCTTCAGGTGAGAGCAGATGAGAGGCTCAACTAGTCCAAGATGGCTGCTGCTGTCTTTTCCTGTCCCCAAGGAAAGTTACCTCATAAGGACTTAGAAAGACCTGATAGCTTAACTTGAAGCTGTAGAGGAACTTCCATAGGTCCCAGGTATAGAGGGACTTCCATAAGTCCAGGATCATTTGGGAGACAATACCCCTACTTTATTGTCTGATTGTAACCCTTGAAAATAATGCTACTGAGTCGGGTGTGGTGGCGCACGCCTGTAATCCCAGCACTTGGGAGGCTGAGGCAGGAGGATCATGAGTTCAAAGCCAGGCTCAGCAATGGTGAGGCACTTAGCAACTCAGTGAGACCCTGTCTCTAATAAAAGACAAAAAAAAAAGGGGGGCTGGGGATGTGGCCCAGTGGTCGAATGCCCCTGAGTTCAATCCCCGGTGCCAAAAAAAAGAAAAGAAAAGAATGCTACTGAAGGGTGGACAAGTTCATGACTGGTTGTTGGAAGATGCTGTGTGGGTGTGGGCCTTGGAATGCCTATCAACTCCTACTGGCAGCCAGTTGACTATTTCCCCAATGCCTGCCACTAAGATCCCTGCCTCAGACACTAGAATTTCCTCTTAAGAGTTCTGGAGCAGCAGCCAGCACTGAGAAATAAAGAAGGAATGCCACGGGGTGCCAGGGTCCCCTAGCAAAATGGCTGTTCAAAGAATGAGGACCATTCTTTTTTTTTTTTTTTTTTTTTTTGGTACCGGGGATTGAACTCAGGGGCACTCGACCACTGGGCCACATCCCCAGCCCTTTTTTGTATTTTAGTAGAGACAGGGTCTCACTGAATTGCTAAGTGCCTCGCCACGGCTGAGGCTGGCTTTGAACTCGCGACCCTCCTGCCTCAGCCTCCCAAGTGCTGGGATTACAGGTGTGCACCACCGCGCCCAGCTGAGGACCTTTCTTAACAAAGTGGAGGCCATAATAGAACCGGGTGAGAACATCACCAGGCAAAAATACCTTAATCCTGAGAAACAATCCTTTTTGCTAACCCTTTTGTTTTTGTTTTGCTTTGGGTGCTGAGGACTGAACCCAGGCGTGCCTTACAACTAAATTCTCAGTCCTTTCTATTTGGAGACAGGACCTTGCTAAATTGCCCAGACTAGACTTTAACTTGCAGTCTTCTTGCCTCAGCCTTCCAAGTTGCCGGGATTACAGGTGTGCACTACCATGCCTGTCTTGCCCAGACTAGACTTTAACTTGCAGTCTTCTTGCCTCAGCCTTCCAAGTTTGCCGGGATTACAGGTGTGCACTACCATGCCTGTCTCTCCTCTTACTTTTTTTTTTTTTTTTTTTTTTAGTACCAGTGATTGAACTCAGGGGTACTCTACCACTGGGCCACATCCCCAGCCCTTTTCTGTACTTTATTAGAGACAGGGTCTCACTGAGTTGCTAAGTGCCTTGCCATTGCTGAAGCTGGCTTTGAACTCACAATCCTCCTGCCTCAGCCTCCCAAATGCTGGGATTACAGGCATGCGCCACCACGCCCGGCTATATCCTATTACTCTTTTTTTGTGTGTGTGTGGTACTGGGGATTGAACTCAGGGGCACTCGACCACTGGGCCACATCCCTAGCCCTTTTTTGTATTTTATTTAGAGACAGGGTCTCACTGAGTTGCTAAGTGCCTTGCCATTGCTGAGGCTGGCTTTGAACTCGCAATCCTCCTGCCTGGGATTACAGGGATTACAGGCGTGCGCCACTGCGCCCAGCTATATCCTATTACTCTTATGAGGACCCTCATCCTTTGTTCAGGTGGAAGCCAGTCTGAGAGTGATTTCTTTCAGCTTTTTCTTTTCTTTTTTTAATATTTATTTATTTGCTTTAGTTGTACTAAATGCCTTTATTTAAAGGTGGTGCTGAGGATTGAACCCAGGCAGCGCATGTGCTAGGCAAGCGCTCTACCACTGAGCTGCAACCCCAACCCCTCAGCTTTTTCTTATTCTCTGGCCCAAGAATAAATTTTCCTTCACTACGTGATCAGTGCTCAATTTTGTTATTGGTTCCAAGATTCTGGGAGGGAGAAAGCACCCAGTTTGGCTCTGAAATTGGTAACAAGGACAGTAGAGCAAAGTGACTCATTGATATTGAACCAGTGGTGACTAGACTAGGGAGGGGCGTAGCTCATGTAAGAAGGGGGAAGAGCCTGTGGGGAGAATTCAGGTGATGGCTTGGGCCCCAGGAAAGCATTAATCTGCTCTCTGGAGTCCTCCCATCATTCCTTGCTTTTCACAGCTGCTTGTCTAGGTCCCAGAAGAAGGATCCTTGGGGTGTCTCTCTCTGGCGGGAGGGAAGTTTACTGGCTCCCAGGCTCTGAATTTTCAGCATCAGTGTCCATTTCCTTTGGTGAGAAGTCAAAACGCTGTGCTCTCCTGGAGGTATACGGTCTCAAGGAAGATTCGTCCTGTTTGAGGTAGTGGCAGGAGGATGGGGTACAGTCTTAGAGATGACATTATTTTTATTAGGGATGCCCTTCCTCAGGTGGTTCTGATGCACACCCAACCACATGATGATTGGAGTCCATTGTTCTAGGAAATTCATTACCTATAGGCAGGTGGGGGCAACCTGCTCACAGGGAAGAGAGGCTGCCATACAGGAAAAGATGCCCATCCCAGGAGTATGGGGAGAATGAAATATTCCCTGTGGATCCACTGGTGTTCTGTTCTCTGATATCGAGCCCTCTGAGGCAGAGCTTCCAATGTCCCCCAGGCCTGACTCTAGGGCAGTTTTTGTGAGAAGTTCAGACTGGGAAGAGGGGGCATGTCTGAGGATGAACACCCTGATGGCTGGGAATGAATCCAAAAAGTATGGGGTTATAGACTGAAACCCTTAAACAGATTGTGGAGCCAAGCTGCTTGTCTCTGAATCCCAGCTTTGTCACTTACCAGCTGTGTGACCTTAAACAAGTCACTCTTTCCTCTTCTTTCAAATGGGGATAATGACGATAGATTCTACCTCATAGGAGCGTTGTCCGATTAAATAAGCAAGTCCATGCCAAAGTGCTTAGAACCAGTCTTGGCTGAGTCTAAAGGCCCCAAACAGCTGGGTATGGTGGCTCATGCCTATTATCCCAGAGACTTGGGAGGCCAAGGCAAGAGGATTACAAGTTGAGGCCAGCCTCAACTTTGCAAGGCCCTAAGCAACTTAGTGAGACTTTGTCTCAAAAACTAAAAAGGGGGGCTGGGATTGTGGCTCAGCGGTGGAGTGCTCGCCTAGCATGTGGGCGACCCGGGTTCGATCCTCACACCACGTACGAATAAAACGCATTGTGTACAACTAAAAGCAAATAAATAAAAAATATTTAAAAAAAAAAAAAAAAAAAAACTAAAAAGGGAAGCCGGGCATGGTGGCGCACACCTGTAATCCCAGCACTTTGGGAGGCTGAGGAGGAGGATCGCGAGTTCAAAGCTAGCCTCAGCAATGGCGAGGCACTTAGCAACTCAGTGAGACCCTGTCTCTAAAATAAAAATACAAAAAAGGGCTGGGGATGTGGCCCAGTGGTCGAGTGCCCCTGAGTTCAATCCCTGGTACCAAAAAAAAAAAAAAAAAAAAAAAAAAACACACACACACAAAAAAAACTAACTAAAAATAAAGTGCCCCGGGTTCAAACCCCAGTACCAAATAATAATAATAATAATAATGGCTCCATACATTGGCTATTGTTATTCTGTGCCTCCCCCCAATATACTCTAGGCAAGTTTGTATCAACAGTCCTTCCTCTGTTCTCTCTCCAGCCTTCCCTGCCTGGCTCCCTTCTGTTCTCTTTAACTCATCCTAAGCAACTGCCTTGGAGAATACAACCTAGCACAAATCATTTTAGAAAAGCAGGTTTATTGGTCGGGCTGCTCACCAGGACACAGCAACATGAACGGCTCCCCAGAGCCCATGAGAAACTGCATCTGCCCACAACTCAGACCCCTTCAGTTCATCAGCACCAAGGGACCTTGTCCCGCAATCCCCATCCTCCCTCAGCTGATGAGTCTCCAACCATTCAGAGGAGTGAAGGGAACCAAGAAAAGGAAAAGCGGGGGGGGGGGGGGGGGGGGGGGGGGGGGGGGGGGGGGGGGCAAAGCTTTGTATTATATAAAAGGTTTGTGTTCCCAGGCTCCCCACCCCCACCCCCCACCCCTTAAAACAATTAGCTGAAATTCTAAAAAGCAAAGCTGGGAAGATAAGGAGGAGGTGGTGGAGGTTGGGGGAAAAGAAGGGAAGCCTCCAGCCCTTCCTTGGGGCTGCGACTTAAGGGGAGGAGTTGTCCTTGCTTCTGGAAAGGAATAGAACAACTGAAGTTAATGATACCTGGGCGATGCACTACAGAAATCAGGCCTCAGACAGCAAGCAGCACTCCCTTGTCCCCAAGGATTTAGGAAAGGCACCCCCACAGGCAAGGAACCCAGCAAGGTCTGGAAGAGTTCCTCAGCTCTAGGAAAGGGTCTCCTATAGAAGCTTCCAGGAGGGGGCTGGGGCTGGCTGCTCTACACTTTGCTCCCCAGCTTTCACCTCTGGCTCTCTGTTCAAGGCCTGGCCATTAGCACCTGGCTATTTTCAGCCCGACTTCCGCCTAACTCCCAGCTCTCCACAGCCTGCTGCTGCCCCCTTCTGGGACCTGAATTTTCTCTGCTTTGAGAACTAGACTTCCTCTGAGGGTAGCACCCAGACCCTAGTGGAGGGATCAGGCAAAACATACCTCCCTCCTCTTTGGATCATCTCTTTCTCACACTGTCCTCCCTCCAGCTCCTGAAAATAGTCCTGTCATCCTGAAAACCCCAGTAACATGGGATTCATGTCCTGTTTTCTCACCATGCTAATGAGGCCACTTCTCTCTTCACCCATTTCCATCTTCTCCTAGGTTTCCATTCTCCTTCCCAAAGCCATAGCCACGTGCTCCTGTGTGCAGAGGTATAGACTAGTAAGCGTGCCCCTCCCCCTTCCCTAAGAGCTCTCCGTATCTCCACAGCCCTCTTGCCCCAGGTTCTGCTTGCTTCCAGGCTTCCTTGTTGGGGCTCTTGTGGATACAGCCTGTTCTGGACCCTCATCCAAGGTCAAGGCTCACTCTGCCTTTCTTCCTCACTCCTGAGGGTCTTCCCCCAAACACCCTCAGGTCTTCTGGTAGGAGACCTCCCGTGTGGGCAAAGGTCCTCTTTAGGGTTCAAGCTTTCCTCTTGGTAATTGTGGTTTTGGAGCCTCTGGGGTCGAGGATGAGAAGGAAGGGGAAGAGCTTAGTGAGCAGGAATGATGCAGCTGGGTGTGAGGGTGCTGTGCAAAGGCTGAGGGGCAGGCAGCCCCCCCATGGGGGCCCAACCATGGAATTAGCAATTTACTCTCAGGTCCCCTAACTTGGACAAACAGGGCACAGATCACTTTTCTTCCCATTTCCACTCAGACTATGTCCAAATTGGGGGTGTCCATGGTGGGGGCTGCCTCCCCCTGCAGTCTAACAGCTGTGACTTGGAGGGGTGTTCCTCGAGGGGAGGTGTTTTCAACTTAGAAAAATCTCAACCAGGTCAGGGCTGAGAGAGAATGCGAAAGAGAAAGTTTGAAAAGGGAAAGGAGTGGGTGGTGTTGGGGGGTGGGGAGCGGCAGGGCAGGGCGAGGCACCGGTCTTGCGTCCTGCTCAGTCGCTGTCGCTCTTGTCCACCAGCACTGCGTCCGACTCCTCGGTGATCTCCAGCAGCGTGTGCACATCTGGGCTGCTCCCGCGAAGCAGGTCGGTGGCCTCACCTCGCTCAGCGCCAACCTCCTCGTCGTCGGGGCCCACCTCCACCATCTCCGTGGCCTTCAGCACCTCCACCTCGCCCTCTCGGATCTTCTTGACGTGGAAGGTGAAGGGCGGCACCTTGTACACCGCGGTCTTGGAACGCGCGTAAACCACGTGGTCAGGTGTGAAGGACTTGCGCAGCTTGTCGCGAGAGGTCTTGAGCTTCTCCCGTCGCTCGGCTGGGACCAGGCGCGTGCCCAGCTTGTTCATGCGCTTCTCCAGGGTGTGCCGAGTCTTCTCCAGGTTCTCCTTGGTCTTGAGACGGGTCTTCTCCAGGTTCTCACGGGTGCGCACCTTGGTCTTCTCCATCTTTTCCTTGGAGAAGGCCTTCTTGAAGTCGTCCACGCGCCGCAGGCCGCTGCGCTTGATGCGCTCAGCGCGCGACTCTTCAATGACCTCCTCCACCTCCACCGCCTCATCCGAGGACAGCTCCAGGGCTGCCGTGTCCTCCTCGGGCCGCTCTCCTTCTCCCAGCTCATCGCCTTCCTTCTCCGGCAGCGCCTCAGACTCTTTCAGCGACTTGCTGACACTCAGTTTGGCCGGCAGTTTCACTTCATCCTAAGGGAAGAGGAGAGGGGAGGTGAGAGGGAGGCCGAGGGAGAAGGCAAGGTGAGGACTGGGGGAACGCTGGGCTAACTGGAGGTAGGATGGTGGCAATGGAGGAGAGAGACCTATGTCGCAGCCGTGAAATCGGTCTGGTTTACTCACCTTGGTATCCCTAGCACCTGGCGCAGAGCTGGGCACATCGTGGGCACTCCATTCACGTACACTGAATGAACTGTCATTATACAGACCGCACAAGGACGGAACAGAGCTTCTGGTCGGAAATCGCCTTGCGTTACATTGCACTTTAACCGAATATTTCTGCTGCCCCCTCCACCCTGCCCTAGCGCTCTAACTTAAGAAATGACAGAGCGCCCTCTAGTGCTCTAAATCACGCACTGCCCAAATGAAGCCAAAAAGCAAGGGGGCGTTGCCAGTCTCTTTAGGTTGAGCGGAGATGGAAGTTGAGCTCACAGCCAGTCTCACGCGGCCCCCAAGTAGGGTAGCTTGAAGATAAAAGTTAAGGGAGTGAGTTTCCCCGAACTGAACCATTTCAGAACCAGCCTTGGGGAAGGAGAGCTTACCGCCCCATCCCTCTTCCCTTGACCTCCTCATACTGTTGGGTTCCACCAGTGGTCATCATCCGTTCCCCATGTGGAAAGTGATGGAGGAAAGAGGAAGACGCTGGCTGGGAGCCAAGGACATGTTTTTTTCCCTAGCCTGGACATTTCTTCTGGTACTGACTTCCCTGATTTGTCATTGGGGAGGGTTTGCTTTTTTTCTTTTCTTTTGTTTTCTTCAGTGCTGGGATTGAACTCAGGGGTGCTGTACCCCTGAGCTACATCTCCAGCCCTTTGCAATTTTTTTTTTTTTTAATTTTGGCACAAGGTCTCCCTAAGTTGCTCAGGCTGGCCTTGAACTTTCAATCCACCTCAGCTTCCTGAGTAGCTGAGATTGAAGGGTTGCACAATGGTGCCAGGCAAGGGATTGCTTTACTATTCTTGCTTTTTCACCCCAGGTCTGGGCTCAAAAAAACAGGGGTAGGATGGTAGTTCCAGATTGCCCATGATCCTGGGGCTAACCCAGCCCTTTGCTTTTTCCTCTTCCCCTTGGAGTACCTAGCGCTACTCCTATTTTTTTCCATTCTGGGAATATTTTCCAAGATCCTGATTCTGGATCAACACTTCAGTATCACCCCCACGCCCCACCCATACACCCCTACCACTACCACCAAAAAGGAGAGAACACTGAGCACAGAAAGGGAAAGAGGACTGATCCAGAATGTAAACAGGAGCTCTTGTTTAGTGCAGACTCTCCACAAGCACTTCAAACAAAGAAATGAGAGGTGTTGTTTCTCTTTTTAGGTACTGGGGATTGAACTCAGTGGCACTCTACCAGGGAGCTACATCCCCAGCCCTTTATCATTTTGAGACAGTGTTTCCATAAATTGCCCAAGCTGGCTTCAAATTTGCAATCCTTCATTCTCAACCTTCTGAGTAGCTGTGATTACTGGTGTGCACCATGCCACCAAGCCTGGCAAGACAATAGTTTTTCCCTAAGGGTTTTGTGAACATAATTTCCTAGAATTGTAAGAAAATCTCATCTCCTGAAAAAATGAGGTAACATGAACTGACCCCTTTTATAGAGAACACATACACATCTATATGTAGGCTACTTGAAATCTCTGCACCACCTGCTACAGAAATTTGTTTCCCACCCCCAACCTCTTTCCTCTCCCTTCCAATCCAATCCACAATCCCACCCCCACCCCCCAGAGTTTCCTAGTTTATACTGAAACTAGGAACACCTCCTCCCAACTTCCTTCCCTCCCTGTCAATAGCATTAGCAGGGCCAAAGAGGGAATGCTGACTCCACCTCTTCTCCCAACTGGGCACCAGCTCTGCTGGGCACCAAGCCACCTCCAGCTCAGTTATCCTACTACACCTCCCAGCAGGCAAGGTGACCTGGACACAGGGCATGCTGGGACTTGTAGTCTCTACCTGCCATGGGTGGCTTAGTTATGTCCCAGGCATCCTAGGGCATTCTGCCCATCCCTGTGCCTCTAGGGCATTCTGTCCATCACTCTGCCTCTTATTCTCTGAGGCATTGAAGGGGTCCTCTTCTGGTTCTGAGCAGGGAGGTCCCAACCTCTCTCTGCATTCCTTCTGATTCAGTTGTACCCGTTGGGTCTCCTGCAGTCACTCTCTCCCCACCCGCTACTGGAGACTTATGTCAGGATGTACGTCCCTAGGAAGGACTTACACACCATTTTAGGATTCTCTATTTTTTTTGGTACCGGGGATTGAACTCAGGGGCACTCAACACTGGGCCACATCCCCAGCCCTGTTTTGTATTTTATTAGAGAGAGGGTCTCACTGAGTTGCTAAGTGCCTCACCATTGCTGAGGCTGGCTTTGAACTTGGGATCCTTCTGCCTCAGCCTCCCAAGTGCTGGGATTACAGGCGTGAGCCACCGTGCCCAGCTTCCACTCAGAATTTACCTGTAGTCCCAAGATCAAAACATTTTCAGCTCTGATCTCTTCTTCACAATCTCTAGGACTAAAAACCCACCCACATCCCACCAGAGTGGAAGAGAGCTCCTCCCTTCACTAAACTCAAACAATGTGGATGTGCTGGGGAGGGATTAAGGAGGACAGCAGGGAATAGTCAGGAAACAGTCCCAGCGGCTGGAAAACAAATTCATATTGTCTCCTGCCCTCCCCTCAGCCCCCGACTTCTCCCCACTGCTCCACCCTAACCCCGTCCCCTAAAGGCCCTAAGCGGGCTGATTTTCTTGGCCTTTGGCTTTCTAGATAAAGGTCTTTGCCAGCCAGCTGAACTTGAAAACAAGGGCTAAGGAGAGAGCTGTAGGCTTCCCGTAGCCAATCCCATCTTCCCACTGAAGTATTGTTCAGTGACAGACCTCAAACTATAATATCAAGGAGCAATCCTAGTGAAGGGGGATTATTCTTGGATTTGGGGGAAATCTCTCCAGAGGGGAAAAGGTACCTAGAGGATATAACCCCACTCATTGTAGGCTTCCTAAGAGGAGCTGCCTTCTTGGTGGAGGGTCAGGAGATGGGAAGAAACAACTTGACCTGAATGCCTGAACAGTCAGTGTCTAGTAGGCTGGCCCTGGTGAGATTATACTACCACTAACTTTTCCCCTCCATTAATGGGTTTATCTTTTCTCCTTTTTCCAAGTCAGGTTTCCCTGATGACTCACCACCTTGGAGTGCAGTCATGGGCCCACCCAGTTGGTCTGTTGCTACAACGACCATGAACACAATCCAAAAGCACCTCCCCCAAGCCTGGGCACACAGGCCAGGCACCTTTGTCCCACCCCCTACTTCCCTTGGCAGAGATCCTAAGCTAATGGAGGGGCCTCAGGGGTGGCAAGAACAGCCGGCTCTGCTTTTTCTGTTTTCCCATTTTATTAAACAAAACCACCACTCCCAACAGGCTTGGTTTCCAGAGTTACCTTTAATGACCAGGTCGAACAAAAGCATGCACAACTTCCCCTAACCACTGGCAAGCACACACAGCTCAGAAGGCATGAGTCCGTGATGGATATAGAGAAGACCCAAGGAGATTTCCAGCCTTTTCCACCACCACCAAACCCCCCATAGAAATTTACAATCTTATGGCTTAAGAAGATCTTTATAAAATTATAACATAAGTGAGCACCTACTATGTACCTGGGCCTTGGACAGGCAATTTACATTTGTTAGGAAGAAGGGACAAATGCCAAAGGGTAGGAGCCTCCCTACTTAGTGCTAACTAGTTCTGTCCCAGTCATTGCTGGGGAACACACTGGAAAGATCATCCAGAGACCCAGGGTCTGCTTAATGAATATGTTGGGAAGAGAGTGTGAATAATGGAATAATGGAAGAAAAAATGAAGGGGGACTCTTAAAAACCCAGGACCTCCCCTTTAGGTTGCCAAGATAAGGAGATGATAGACATCAAATGCAGGAGGAGCTTTCCTTCTGTTATATAGCCTGCATTCTCAGACAGGGGTGATATTGCCCCTAGGAGGGTGCAAATTGATTCTTGGCAGTAGAGGAGACTTAGAGCACAATTGTTTGTGGTGCTGCAAAGAGCCTGCCATACATAAACAGACATATGGTGTATTCGTTGCATTAAAATTTCACGGAGGATCTGGGCACGGTGGGGTACACCTGTAATTCCAGCAACTCTGGAGACTGAGGCAGAAGGATCTTGAGTTCAAGATGAGACCCTGTCTCAAAATAAAAAAATAAAAAGGGCTGGGGATGTAGCTCAGTGGTAAAGCACCCCTGGGTTTAATCCCTAGTAACAAAATAATAATAATAATAATAATAATAATAATAATAATAAATAAAAATTTAAAAGGGATGATGCTGTAGATCAATGTTAAAGTCCTTGTCTGTCATATGTGAGGCCCTGGGTTTAATCCCCAGTGCCATACATTAAAAACAAAAATTCATGGGGGAGATGGAAATTACTGGTCAGTGCCAGAATGGCCAGGGAAAGTATGTAAAAGGACCTTTTAGGGAGATGATCATGAAAAAAAAAAAAACTTGAGAAACTCTGTGGTATAGGGCAGCAGAGGATCCAAGCCAGAGCCAGCTAGAATGTCCCTCTTCTGCCTCTTCTCCGAGTTGGCAGCCTTTGGGTGCCCCACCCAACACAGGATCTAGCAAACATAGGGATCTCTTTGCAAAACATTAAAAAAAAAAAAATGGAAAAAATAAGTATAAATATTTTCCTCAGCTACAGGGTGGGGGTGGAGAGGGCACAGAACAAACCCCAGGCCTGGGCCTCATGAGGGCCCCCTCTAAAGAAGCTTTGTGCCAAACTGGCCTGTCCCTGAGGAGGTGGTGGCAGGGGGAAGGGGAGAGAGGATCAGAAGGCATGCAGTTTCATGCAGTTTCACGCAAGACAGCCTTTGGGCGCTGCTCCAGCCTGGTGCTGGGAACGTCTGCTGTTAACATAGAAACCCAGGGCTGGGGGGTTGTAGCCCAGTGGTACAATGGTTGTCTAGCAGGCATGAGGCCCTGGGTTTTATCCCTAGCACTGGGAAAAGAAAAAAAAAAAAAAAAAAAAAAAAAACTAACAGAAACTAAGAACAAGGGGAAGCTCCTTCCCTTTGCCTCCCACCCCACCCTGTACACACCACAGTCATCAGAACTCTGCATAACTGGAGAGTGTCTTCCCAGTGCTCATAACCCAGCCACAAAGGGGGCAGTGACTTGGAAGGGCTGGCCATTCTGGCACTGACCACGGCCAGTGAGCTGACAGCCTGGAGTGACAGCCCAGACCACAGGCCCCAGCGGACCAGGAGACCCTAAATACCCCCACCGGCTGTCGGCTCCTCTGGGGTGGGCCAAGGCCCAGGCTCTGGGTAATAAGGCAGCGTCCTAGGTGTCTGCTCAAAGTCTGGGAGCTCAGGTACTGTCTCAGGCTTCAGGTCAAAGGGCTCAGTCTCAGGCAGAAGGTCAAAAGGCACGATCTTGGGTGTGGCCAGGTCAGAGGGTGCAATCGGCTTCTTCTTGGGCTGAGATGAGGAAAAAGGGGTTTAAATGGGACTTGGGGTGGGTACAGAGGCCTCTGTAGCATGCAGAGTTGGGGCTGGAGGAAGCACAAATTATCAGGTGGAAAGAAACCACAATTGAAAAGCTTGATCAAGAGAGCCCTGGGGCAGAAAGGGGTGTGACAAACCCAAGCCCATGAATTAACAAATAGCTTAAACAGAAACTTCTCCCTTCCCTGGGCTCCCAACTTCTCCCTTGAAGGAGCCACAGCTGTGGGATAATCATGGCTACGGGGGGGCCAAAGTGGTAGGGTCAAAGAGGCTACTGGGCATGGAATTTTCTAAGAGGCCAGTTAATAGACTTAATGGGGAGGAGTAAAAGAGAAGCCCCACACTTCTGTGTCCTCAAGGCAGGCGTAACTAATCCAGCTCTTGTTACTCCCAGAGGCAGGGTGGGCACTGGGTGCCACCCCGGAACAAGGATAAGGATGGGCATGGAAGAGGGACATCCTGGCGACTTCCTTTTGGCCACATCCCCACCTCCTGCCTCCCATGCCACCCTCCTCCCTCTACCCAGGGTTTGGAAAATCAGACACCAAAATGCACAAAGAAATCAGGATCTAAAACCAAGCTAGTTTTGTGGCAGGTGGGCCTAGGTCCTGGGACACCCAGCAACAGCTTCCAATTCTCCCTCCTGGAGGTGGAGCTGAACTGCCACTCTTGCTTTGGGCAAGCAGAAGTTAAGAGAGAGGGACAGATGGTGACACTACCAGATCCACACAATAGCAGTGTGCAGTAAGGCCTGTAGTCACAAAACCCAAAGCAGCAGGTCCCAACCTGTCCTGTGGGGTGAAGGGAAGAGGTGGGAGTGGTAGGAAGGCTGAAGAGAGAGGGAGTCAAAATGGCCCTCTCCTAGGCAAATGGGGATACCCATGACTGGCCAGGAGCTCAATCCTTAGACGCTTCACCGCCTCCCTTCCACTGTCACTGAGCCAGGTGACACCTTGCTCCTAATTCAGCACTTACGAAAGCTGAGCAGCTAAGAGCCACCAGTGTTGTAGGCTACCTGGCACTTGCGACCATCCACACATACACACAGCAACCCTGGTGCTGGGACAGCAGGACTCTCACTGTCAGAAAATAAAGAATGCAGAGCCAACCCTAGGCCAGGGCCAGCCTCCATCCCGATTTCTGGTGCAGAGCCCACGAACAGGAGGAGCGGGTGGGAGCAGCGAATGCAGCAGGAGGAGGAATATGCCTGGGTTCTGGCCCCGGGTTTCAACACCCTAATCACTGAAGTGACAATAGGCAAGTGACTTCCCCTTTTTGGGCTCCAGCTTCCCAAGCTACACAATGAAAGAGACAACAAAAGGTCCATAATGACAGCATGATGAAATATTCACAATGGTATGGTTCCAAAAAACAGCACACACCATGGCTCATCTGTCAGGCTGTTGCTTAGTAGTAACATTCCCTCCCCCCACCCCGCTTTTTTTTTTTTTTTTTTTTTTTTTGTGCCGGGGATTGAACTCAGGGGCACTCAACCACTGGGCCACATCCCCAGCTCTTTTTCGTATTTTATTTAGAGACAGGGTCTCCCTAAGTTGCTAAGTGCCTCGCCATTGCTGAGGCTGGCTTTGAACTCGCGATCCTCCTGCCTCAGCCTCCCAAGTGCTGGGATTAGAGGCGTGTGCCACCGCGCCTGTCCGGCTAACATTCCCTCCCCCTCTTGCTATTCGTTGTCCAATTTATGCCACCACCTCACCTTTTTTACTTCAACCTTTATAATAGTCAGATTTTACTTTAATGAAGGGAAGAGCAAGCGATTAAGATTTTTTTCATACCTCCAAAATACCCTTCCTGATTTGGGCTCAGCGACCAAAGCAACAACAACCACCACCCAAAATCAGCTTTTTGGAGGACAGGTGTGGCAGCCATACTCCCCCATGGTTGCTAGGCTTAGGGGGCAAGGGGGACCAGAGCCCTAAGATAGGAGTATTTCTGGACAAAGTTTTGGGGGTTCTTCTGGAGCAAGGTAGCCGTGATTTACCTTGAACCAGAAAGGAAGGGGTTAAAGATCAGGTTAGAATTTGGGGAGCAGAGGCTAGGAAGCCCTCATTCCAGTCTGCTGTCCTCCCCACTTTTCCTTTTTTTTTTTCTTTTAGCGAATGTGTCTTTTTTTTTTTTTTTTTTTTTTTTCGGTACTGGGAATTGAACCCAGGACACTTTACTATTAAGCTACATCCCTAGTCCTTTTTATTTTTTATTTTGAGACAAGGTCTTTCTAAGTTGCTTAGGGACTTCTTAAATTGCTAAGGCTGGCTTTGAGCTGGTGATCCTCCTGTCACAGCCTCCCCAGCTGCTGTGATTACAGGCAAGCACTGCTGGCTTCCCCTTTAGTGCCCACGAGCCAACTAATTCCTTAAATGCTTCCTGGTCCTATCCCAAAGAATTTAGAGCAGGTTTGAAGCCGGGCATGGAAGCGCATCCCTGTAATTCCAGAGGCTTGGAGGCTGAGACGAGAGGATAACAAATTCAAAGCCAGCCTCAGCAATTTAGCAAGGCTATAAGCAACCTAGTGAGACCCTGTCTCTAAAACAAAATTAAGGTTTGGGGCACTCCTAGGTTCAATCCCTGGTACAAAAAAAAAAAAAAAAAAAAAAAAAAAAACTATTTCAGAAAACATTTATTTTCATTCTATCTCCTTTCTGGATTCTAAAGTAACTCTAAAAATTACCCAGCTGGGTTCAGTGGCACAGATTGGTAATCTTTTGTTTTTTGGTTTTTTGTTAGTTGGTTGTTTGTTTTTTTTGTGTTTTTTTTTTGGAGTTTTGTTTTTGTAGTTTTTTTTTTTTGGTTTTTTTGTGTTTTTATATTTTTTTTTTTTTTTTTTTGGTTGGTTGTGTTTTTTTAAGTTTTTATTTGTTTTTTTTTTTTTTTTTTGTTGTGGGTTTGATAAGCAGTGACTAGGAAGGCTGAGCTAAAAGGATCAAAGTTTGATCCTTGTGTAAATGCCAGGGCAATTTAGTGAGAATTTGTCTCAAAATAAAACAAGAGACGGGCGTGGTGGCACACGCCTGTAATCCCAGCACTTTGGGAGGCTGAGGCAGGAGGATCACGAGTTCAAAGCCAGCCTCAGCAATGGTGAGGCACTCAGCAACTCAGTGAGACTGTCTCTAATAAAATACAAAAAAGGGCTGGGGATGTGGCCCAGTGGTCCAGTGCCCCTGAGTTCAATCCCCGGTACCAAAAAAAAAAAAAAAAAAAAAAAAATGATTCTGGGCTGGGGATCTAGCTCATTTGGTAGAATGCCTGCTTTGCATGCCCAATGCCGTAGCTTCAATCCCCCTGCGCCACCATAAAAGAAAAAAAAAAAAACATGATTCTGGGAGCAATGGAACAAACCTGTAATCCCAGAGACATGGGAAGCTGAGGCAGGAGGATTGCAAATTGGAGGCCAGTCTCAGCAATTTAGGGAGAACATATCTCAAAATAAAAGGGGCTGGAGACGGTGATATAGTTTGGTGGTAAGGCACCCTGGATTCAATCCCCAATACTTCAAGGAAAAAAGAAAATCCAAATCATTTCTCTGTAACAATCACAGCTCCACCCAGGCTGCATGGTGTTCTAGAGCAACTGCCTCCATATGCACAATCTGGCCTGATCCTTCCAGCAGCCCTCAGTCCACTAACTTCTGTTACTAGGAGAATTCCTTTCTAGTGAATGAAAACTCACTACCTGTTGCCTAGCTAAATGTCACCAGATAGGATGGGATGCCAAACTGCTCAAGTTTGCTTGTGAATGCACAAGGGATTCCCTCCTTTCCTTGCTGAGAACGGGGTGTGGGTGACCAGATGTCCTGATCTCACAACTGGGCCCTTCCGGTCCTTTGGTGCACTCCTTTGCCCAGCCCCCACTGCCACATCATCATTTCCCACATCTGCTGTGGGAAAGACAGTCTCTCTTCCCTACACCCCTCCAAAAAACCCACACCATCAGGGAAGCCATTTTTCCAAATCTCTCTCTCCTTGCCTGGCCACCCAAGCATCATTCCTCCTGAGCCTGACTTTCCCATAAACACTGCTGCCCCCAGCCTTCCCTATTAGGTCTGCCAAGACACACAACTATTTTTACTACATTCTCTTCTCAGGCCACGGATCTTGCAGACCTAGGAGGAGAGGCCTCTGCTTTCCTCCAGCAGGGGAGGCCCCACCCTTTCACCCCACCTGGGACAGTCCTGCCAAAGCAGAGAAATTTTACATCCTGAGACCCACCCCTCTTCCTGGAATTTTTTCCTTACCTCAGAGCCTCTCCCAGGGTTGGGAACATTTTGTTCTTAGTTACCCATGTGGGTTTGGGACTCAACCTAACCCAACAACCTAAGTTTTGCCTCAACTCTCTTCCTCCCCCTGGTCCTGGCTTAGCAGTTAAAGCCATAATGTGACAGGACACCCCCCCTCACACACACACACACACACACACACACACACACACACATACACACTATCACGGATTCTGCTAAATGCCAGGGAGGGCATTTCAAGGGAGGCCCCTGGCTTCTGTACAGAAGTCTTCCTCCTTCCACACCTCCATACCTGTGTTTTTCTCTCACTCTCCATCTTTAGCATAGAACTTTCCCAGGTTCCACCATCTGGGACATTTGGAGTCAGAAGGTCACCCATCCAAGCTCTTCATGGCAACCCTCTACCATACTAGGCTCTGGACAAAATATAAAGCTAGCTGGGTGTGGTGGCACATGCCTGTAATCCCAGCAACCTAGGAGGCTGAGGCAAGGGGATCACAAATTCAAAGCCAGCCTCAGCAATTTAGCTGGTTTTCTGCCCCAGACCCTTTGTTCCCCTTTCCTATGTGTCACCCAGAGCTAGGCAGGTCTCAAAAAAAACAAAAACAAAAACAAAAAAAAAAACCCTCACAACCCCCTCCTACACCCCGCTGCCTCCAAGCAGTTACATTAAATGGAAACAGCTCTGAGAAAACATTTTTCTACTAGACAATGCTGTAACTGGGGGAGCAACACTTTTCAAAAGCCCAGTGGCGCAGGCCTGTAATCCCAGCGGCTGGAGAGGCTGAGACAGGAGGATGGCAAGTTCAAAGCCAGCCTCAGCAACAGCGAGGCACTTAGCAACTTAGTGAGACCCTGTCTCTAAAACAAAATACAAAATAGGGCTGGGGATGTGGTTCAGTGATGGAGTGCCCCTGAGTTCAATCCCTGGTACAAAAAAAAAAAAAAAAAAAAAAAAAAAAAAAAAGCCAAGAAAATGCTCTTGAGAGAAGAGTGCAGTGGAGGGGGACCAGTGCCATGTTTGCTTTCTGTCCCACCACCACATCCTCAGAGGGATGCTGTCTTAGCACCTCAGTTTCTCTGTTTTCCCCAAACCTTAGTACCAGTTTGCATATCTAATTGTCCCTAGAGAGACAAAGGCAAGGCCTTCACCTCCCCTCTAGCCTTCCTTTTCATTTCTCTTCATCAGGAAGATGGGGAAGAGAGAGCATACTCTAACCCCTACAGCCTCCATGATCCTGACTCCTTGGGGTAGGAGCATCCACCAGGCTGTGGGACTCTGGGCTGGGCACATTCCTGCCAGCCCAAGATCTACAAGTCCTTAGCTCAGACTCACCCCTAGTGGGGTTGGGGAGGGGGCGTGGAGAGGAGCGGCCACACTGAGATTCCCAGTTTTATTTGAGATTATGATGCGAAAAGTACATTTGTATCCAGGAAACAGGAATGGGGAGAAGGGCAAAGGAAGCAACAAGAGGACGCGTCAGCCTCCTCCCTCCCGCTCTTCTGCCGCTCCCATCCGCAGCCCCCACAGGCATGCGGGGTGATTCACCGCGCCCAGACCCGAGGACTGTGCCTGGGCTGTCCACCCACCGCCTCCACCAGCCCCTGTAGCACTCCTAACGCCCACTCCTACCCCGCCCCACCCGTTTTCAGGAGACCAAGGGCGCCCGCACGCCGCGGACTAGGGTGTCCCCAAGGCCCTGAAAGTGTCTGGAGCCAGGGACAGATAGCAGTGAGGGGATCAGGGTGGAGTGGGCAGCCGAAGCTGGTGCGGGGGCGCGGGGAACGGTGAGGGGGCCTGGCGGTTGCATCCCTCGCCTGGCGCAGCCCCTGCCGGTGCGTGCCTGAGGCCTGAATCACCCGCTATATTGGGCCTGCAGCGCCGGAGGCCCCAGACCCGTGCCCCACCACCAGTGTCCACTTACAGGAGGCCCCAACGGCCGCCAGGGACCCCTGACATTCCCCGAAACTTTCCCCAAGTAGGATGACGTTTGACAGAGTCAATTGGGAGCAATCTGCCAGGGACAGCGTTCCGGAGTCCGGCCCTCTAACATTTCCGCTGCAAGTTGGAGCCCAGAGGGAGGGGCCTGGAAGGGAGGCACTGGGTGCAGAGCGCGCCCCTCTGCGCGCCCTAAGAGTTTGCACCCCCCTCCCCCCACCAGCCGGGATCTCCGGAAGAAGGGTGGATCCCCTGAGCTCCCGGGTCAGGCTGGCTGGAGAGCCGCGCCGCGTACAGGTCTCCCCACCCCAAGCCTAGGGACGGGGACAAGGGCTGGGTGGGGAAGTTCTGGGCGCGGTCCGCCTCGCGGGCTCACCTGGTAGATCATGACTTTAAAGTTGCGGCGCCGCAGCAGTTCGGCCTCGTTGACCTCCAGCTTCTTGATCTGGCCGGCCTGGCGCTCCAGGCTGCCGCGCACCGTCTTCACGTTGACGCTGACCTTGCGCACCTTCTCCAGCAACTTGCTCACAGTGTTACTCGTGGTGGCATGTGCCTTACCCAACTTGCTCAGCTCACCCTGGATGCTCTGCACGGCGCCCTCCATCTCCGCCTGCCGCTCCTCCAGCTGGGCTTGGGTCAGCTGGATCTGGTCGACTGCACCGATGATTTTGTCCAGAAGGCTCAGCACCAGCACGCCGTTCACCTGGTCTGACTTGATCAGCTCTTCAGAGCCGGCCCCCGATCGCTCCTCAGTTGCCGGCGCCCCTACGGACGAGGGCTCCGCTGCCTCGGAGGCGTCGGGGAACCCGGAAAAACGGCCGCTCGACGATCTGGAGCGTGATGTCCTCCATGGCTACCCGGAGCCGTGAGGAGCCGGCCGGGTCGAGCTGGAGCGGGAGACCGGGAGCAAAGGAAGAGCCGGAGAGGGGGAAGCGAACGAGAGTGGAGAGCGGGGGAAACTCGAGCCACGTCCGTGCGCACCGGGACCACGGCCAGAACTGTGGGGCGGGGGATCCGCGCACTGCCCGCTTGCAGGCCAAACCCTGGAGTCGCCCATTGGCTGGCCCCACCCCAGAAAGGGAGGGACGGGGCAGAAGGGGAGATCGATGGGGGGGGGGGTGGCGGCGGAGGGGGAACCCAAGAGCCAAGCGCCCCACCCTGCCCAGGATGGTTGGAATAGTTGGAGCGGGAGACTACGGCCCCCGCTGGCAACTAAAGCGGCGGGAGCGGGACTGGGGCGGAGGAATGTGAATGTGAGATGGAGAAAAGAATCAGGTCCTGAGAGTGTGCTCTACTTTTCCTCTGGCTCCCCCACCCCCGCCATCTCAACCGCAAACGTCCACTTCACACTTTTGAGATCTAGAGCTGGACGTCGGGTGGACCCTGAGATCCTGGAATTATGTATAGACAAAGTATTGTCAAAGCATTGTATTTGCCTGTGCCTAGTTTATATATATAGTTGTGGATGCACCTTTATTTTATTTATTTATATGTATGTGGTCCTGAGAATCCAACCCAGTGCCTCACACATGCTAGGTAAGCGCTCTACCACTGGGCTACAACCCCAGCCCTTGTACCTAGTTTTTAAGAGTGAAATGATCCTTGCCCTTTTAAAAAGAAGGAAGAGAGAACTAAAGGTCTCCATAGTGGTGAAGTCCTGCAGAACTCCCCTAGATTCTTAGGATTGCCCTAACAGTGTAGGATTAAGATGGCAATAAAAGACTAGAGGTATAGCTTAGTGATGGAGCACTTGCCTAGCATGTGTAAGGCACTGGGTTTGATTCCCAGGAACACGAACACACACACACACACACACACACACGCAATAAAACAGGAAAGTTTTTTAAAGCCTTTTACCTCTCACCAAAATCACCTTTCCCTACGTCTCTATCTGCCAGAGGTCTAGCTGACACCAACCTCAGAGAGCAAGATCTAGAAGTCTATTGATTTCTCTAGATCCCAGAGACAGGGTAAGTAATTTGAGATGATAATCCAATCCCAATTCCCTCTTGATAGGAGAAGAAGAGCCAAGAGAAGAAAGGTGAGTTAGTACAGGTCTCTGGCAAGTTAGCATTAGCACTTGGTAGAGGTGTTTTGTTGTTGTTTGTTTGGTGTGTGTGAGAGAAAGTGTGTGTGTTTGTGTGGTCTGGAGAAGGGAACAGGGCTTTAAGCATGCTAGGGAAGCAATCTATCACTGAGCCATACCTCCATCCCTGGCATTAGCACTTGAACCCTGGTCTCTAGACTCCTGCTCCCTTCCTCTTTATTTATACCTTGGCACTCTGAATCTTTAATTAGAACAGGGAAATGGGCAACCATGACCACTCCCCTCAACCTGCTGGCCTGAGGATTAACTGAAGCATAGTTTCATCCATGGTGGGAGAAAGAAGCAGGTAGTTCTAAGCAGGCCCAAGAAAGGTCCTTAATAAGGAGGTCCAGATAGAGGCTGCCCTCCTGCTGCTTCCAGCCCTTTAGCACAGCATAGCCACACTGCATCCCTGGAATGGCTTCAGCTCCCTTTTCCACAGAAATGCTGCAAACCTTTTCCCTGCTTAGGAAACCAGGCTTGGGTTTCCCAGCTGGACAGATAATGGACTCAGCAAAAGGTCACTCCTAGCCTGGCATCCGTTATCATTAGGAAGAGTGAAAAACTGCTTCGTGAGGACCCCAGGGGTCACCAATCCAGTCAAAGAACACCCCTATCCCAGAAAGGAGCTCCATGTCTGAGATAGTGCTTAAAAGACTACTGAGTAAAATACTTTCCCAACACTTCAACAATTATTTCCTCAGCAACAAGTGGTTTTCTCATTTGAAGTTCAAGTAGAGTGAGCTGGTATAAAATATCATATATTATATGCCTATATGGCTGCCAGAACTGTCACATTACCCATTTTATTTAAGAATTTAAGAGAAATGGGGCAACCCTCACTTTGGGGGACCCCTCCTCTTTTGGGAGCTCTGCTTTCTATAACTCTAATTAATCTTGTTACTTTGTTCTAGAAGAAGAAGAAGGAGAGGGGGGAAGAGGAGGAGGAGGAGGAGGAGAAGAGGAAGAACATTTTAAGAAAAATGTATTATCACAATTTAAATTCCTTCTATTGTGGCCTGATAAAACATTGAGGAAAGAATGACAGCAGAGGGCTTTATTGAACCTCCCTAATGTTCCTATATTGATAGATTTTTAACAGGTGATTTGCAAGGTACAGATTACCTATAGGACACAAAGAAATATATTGTGAAGTTTTATTTCTACTCCCACTCCAGCAACTAGTTTCTCTCCCTGCTAGGAAACCATTGTTACCATTTTCTTGTGGAATCTTCTACAGAAAATTTCTGCATTTTTTCCAGTTATTCATTTATCTTGGCTATTATTACATACTAGAGATTATTCCATGTAGAATTGCCTTGTTTTCCAATGGATAGATATACTATAGTTATTTAACCAGTTCCCTATAAGTGGACATTTCACAGATTACAAGTTGAACCTCCCTGGACTGGGGGTATCAAAGAGTTTTTTTTTTTGTTGTTTGTTTGTTTTGTTTTTGTTTTTGTACCAGGGATTGAACTCAGGGGCACTCGATCACTGGGCCACATCTCCAGCCCTTTTTTGTATTTTATTAGAGACAGGGTCTCACTGAGTTGCTAAGTGCCTTGCCATTGCTGAGGCTGGCTTTGAACTCGCAACCCTCCTGCCTCAGCCTCCCAAGTGCTGGGATTGCAAGTATGCACCACCACGCCCAGCAAAGAGGTGTTTTTTAAACCTGTATTTTATTTATTTATTTATTTTATTTATTTATTTATTTTTGTTGTGGTACCGGGGATTGAACTCAGGGGCACTCGACCACTGGGCCACATCCCCAGCCCTTTTTTGTATTTTATTTAGAGACAGGGTCTCACTGAGTTGCTAAGTACCTCGCCATTGCTGAGGCTGGCTTTGAACTCGCGATCCTCCTGCCTCAGCCTCCCAAAGTGCTGGGATTACAGGCGTGCGCCACCGCGCCCGGCTATTTTATTTATTTTTATGTGTGATGTTGAGGATAGAACCCAGTACCTCACACATGCTAGGCAAGCTCTCTACCACTGAGCCACAACCCCAGCCCCCAAAGAGGTATTTTAATGGTGGATTTCTGTGTGTTTGTGTGTGTGTGTGTGTGTGTGTGTGTATGTGTGTGTTTACATGCTTGCTAAAAGTTATAAAGTTCACACCATTCTGGCTTTCCCATCAAGAAAGCATTTCTAGGAGCCGGGTATGGTGGCGCACACCTGTAATCCCAGCACTTGGGAGGCTGAGGCAGGAGGATCGCGAGTTCAAAGCCAGCCTCAGCAATGGCGAGGCACTTAGCAACTCAGTGAGACCCTGTCTCTAATAAAATACAAAAAAAGGGGGGGGGGCTGGGGGTGTAGCCCAGTGGTCAAGTGCCCCTGAGTTCAGTCCCTGGTACCAAAAAAAAAAGAAAGCATTTCTATTCCAATTCTTCAAAAGAGAATGTCAGAGCCCGGCGCAGTGGCACATGCCTGTAATCCTAGCACTTGGGAGGCTGAGGCAGGAGGATACCGGGTTCAAAGCCAGCCTCAGCAATGGCCAGGTACTTAGCAACTCAGTGAGACCCTGTCTCTAATAAAAAATACAAGAAGGGCTGGGGATGTGGCCCAGTGGTCCAGTGCCCCTGAATTCAATCCCTGGTACCAAAAAAAAAAAAAAAAAAAAGGAATGTCAGCATTGTGGATGAGTCAAGTTATGTTCCAGGGATAGTCTAATGAATACCTCTCTGACTCATTTAATGCCTCCTTAACAACATTTTTTTTGCGAGAGGGCCCTACCCTTACATAGCTATGTTGGAGAAATGTCTGTATCCCTCTTTCTCTCACTACACCTTTTTTTAACAAATACCAGCTAACTCCAACAGGTGGCATGCTGAGCCTCCAGCACTAGGTTTACCAACGCCATAGACATGGAGCAGAATAATCCTTTCCAGAGCATTTCACGCCATTTCATTGAAAATAAGCAGTTTCTCTTTATTTGTAATTAATTGCAGTTAGCATGCCGTTGCTTGCATTCAGGGTTGATGCCTTGCTCCAATTTTCCATTGCTCACTCTATTTGTGGAGAGGCACACTGTTCCATTGTGTGCTTTCTTTCTTTCTCCCCATCCCCCCCCCCTTTTTTTTTTTTTTTTTGTACCAGAGATTGAACTCAGGGACACTTGACCACTGAGCCACATCCCTAGCCCTATTTTTTGTATTTTACTTAGAGACAGGGTCTCACTGAGTTGTTTAGCACCTCGTTTTTTGCTGAGTCTGGCTTTGAACGCTCATCCTCCTGCCTCAGCCTCCTGAGTTGCTGGGATTACAGGCGTGCACCACCACGCCCGCCCGGATCCTTTAAGTCCTTTCTGCCACTGAGAGAGAGTCCATAAATTATCTAGTAGTGAGGTTAAAGCAGACTCCTTTGGCCCGGGCTGGGGGGTGGGGGTGGGAGACCCACCAGGATGCAACTGCGTCAGCAGCTAGAATCTCACATTGCTCTATCATATTCTTCCATCCAGGCATTTGTTTAATAAAGTGTGATTACTTCGGGCGCGGTGGCGCATGCCTGTAATCCTAGCACTTTGGGAGGCTGAGGCAGGAGGATCGCGAGTTCAAAGCCAGCCTCAGCAATGGCGAAGCACTTAACAACTCAGTGAGACCCTGTCTCTAAATAAAATACAAAAAAGGGCTGGGGATGTGACCCAGTGGTCGAGTGCCGCTGAGTTCAATCCCTGGTACCAAAATGAATAAATAAAGTGCGATTACTTGCCATGAGCCAGCTCCTGGGCTAGGGACTTAATATGGATGAATGAAGTCCAGTCCCTCCTGTTGAAAAGCTCACAGTATAGCAAGGGAGACACAGGTAGTTTCTGATGCAATATGGAATGTTAGGGAAGATGGTCACTGCTCCTAAGGGAGTGGGGAAGGATTCCGGGGGTGGGCAGGGTCTCCAGTAACAACATGGGGTGTGAAAGTGTACAGAGGAATAGCCAGGCTTTTTTCATCTCCTCTTATCTTGTTCTCCCTTTGTATTATCTCAGTCTTATCGGTTTACATTTAGGGGAATCAGTAAAGGGTGTGATATGTTCCAGTTAGTTTTGGATCTGTTCTGGGGGAGCTCCCAGGGAGACAGTGTGTTTTGTTAATAATAAACAGTTGGGATGGATGATGGGTCTTCACATCAGAAAAACCAAGACCAATCCTCAGCAGCTGGCTCCCAGCTGCCATAGACAGCAGTGACATGTTTTTTTTTAATATTTATTTATTTGCTTTTAGTTGTACACAATGCGTTTATTTGTACATGGTGCTAAGGATCGAACCCGGGTTGCGCACGTGCTAGGCGAGCGCTCTACCGCTGAGCCACAATCCCAGCCCCCAGTGACATGTTTTTTGCCAGCTTTATAGGCACTATTCTTGTCTCTTGGCTATATATGAAAGGTGCCTGTATATTTCTCTTTCTCAAAAATTCTTTCACCTTCTTTTTAAGCCTTAATATGTTGGGCAACTTTTCTTTCTTTCTTTTCATTTCTTTTTTCTTTTTTAGTTTTTTAAATCTATTTTTATTTTATCTTTTTTTTTTTTTTTTTTTAATGTGGTGCTGAGGATGGAACCCAGTGCCTCAGGCATGTGAGGTGAGCGCTACCAAGGAGCCACAACCACAGCCCTGTTGGGCAACTTTTCTATGCCAGAAAATGATCAAAATTATTTATTAAGTGCTAATTTAAGCATAATTTGATGTTAGAAACTGGTCAAGGGACTCAACAGTGCATTTGGGTGGGAGTTTAAGTCTCAGGGAAGCAGTAATTCAGGTTAGAGACAGGGTCTCACTGAGTTGCTAAATATCAAGGAAACATGTTAGCAGAAATGACATCAAACCTTTTCTTTTCTTGGGCTGGGAAAGTAGCTCAGTGGTAAAGAGCTTGGCTAGCATGTGCCAAGCCCTGCATTCAATCCCCAGTACTGAAAAAAGAACCAAAAAAAGCTTTCCTCTATATGCACATATTCCTTTTATCCTAAAAACAAAAAATAAGCCAGACACGGTGGCATAGGCCTATAATCTCAGTAACTGAGGAAGCAGGGGGATTGCAAGTTCAAGGCCATCCTCAGCAATTTAGTGAGACCTTGTCTCAAAATAAAAAAGACTGGAAATGTAGCTCAGTGGTAAAGCATTCCGGGATTCAATCCCCAGTACAAAAATAAATAAATAAAGGACTGGGGATAGCAGGGTGTGAAGCACATATTTGTAATCCTAGCAGTTCAGCAGACTGAAGTAAGAGGATGGCAAGTTCAAAGCCAGCCTTAGCAGTTTAGGAAAGCCCTAAGCAACTCAGGGAGACTCTGTCTCTAAATAAAATATTTTAAAAAAAGGGCTGGGGGTGCTGGGGCTGTGGCTCAGCAGTGGAGCGCTCGCCTTGCATGAACGCGGCCCGGGTTCGATCCTCTGCACCACGTAAAAATAAAGGCATTGTGTACAACTAAAATAAATAAAATATTTTATTTTATTTTTTTGTGGTACTGGGGATTGAACTCAGGGGCACTCGACCTCTGGGTCACATCCCCAGACCTTTTTTGTATTTTATTTAGAGACAGGGTCTCACTGAGTTGCTAAGTACCTCGCCATTGCTGAGGATGGCTTTGAACTCGTGATCCTCCTGCCTCAGCCTCCCAAAGTGCTGGGATTATAGGCATGCACCACCATGCCCGGCTAAATAAAATATTAAAAAAAAAATCACACACACAAAAAAAGGGCTGGGGATGTGGCTCAGAGGTTAAGCAGCTTTGGGTTCAATCCCCGGTACCATTAAAAACAAAACAAACAAACAAAGAAACCAAAACAACAACAAAAAACCGGTCTCTGGGCTGGGGTTGTGGCTCAGTGGTAGAGCTCTCACCTAGCACGTGCACGGCCTGGGTTCGATCCTCAGCACCACATAAAAATAATGGCATTGTGTACAACTAAAAAAACAAATAAATAAATATTAAGAAAAAAATGAGCCGGGCACGGTGGCGCACGCCTGTAATCTCAGCACTTTGGGAGGCTGAGGCAGGAGGATCGCGAGTTCAAAGCCAGCCTCTGCAATGGCGAGGCACTTAGCAACTCAGTGAGACCCTGTCTCTAAATAAAATGCAAAAAAAGGGCTGGGGATGCGGCCCAGTGGTCGAGTGCCCCTGAGTTCAATCCCTGGTACCACCAAAAAAAAAAAAAAGAGAAAGAGAGAGAAAAAGAGACGTTCTCACTAAGTTGTTTAGGGTCTCACGAGATAGCTGAGGTTGGCCTAGAATTGGCAATCCTCCTGCCTCAGCCTCTGGAGCCACTGGGATTACAGGCATGCACCACTGCACCCAGCTCTAATTTTATTTGAATATTGCATGATTTGGCACTGCCAATTAATTTGTCCTTTGGAGTCTTCCCTCTTGGTCTTGGGACACTATAGTATTTTATTTTATTTTATTTTATTTTTATTTCTTGTCCCATTTGTTAGCTTATTTTTTCTTCACTTTCTTTCTTAAAACAATAACATCTGTTAAAATTGCTTTTAAACGGGGCTAGGGTTATAGCTCAATGGTACAGCACTTGCCTAGCATGTCTGAGGTACTGAGTTTGATTTTCAGCACTGCATGTAAATAAATTAAATAAAGGTCCATCAACAACTTTTTAAAAAGAGGGGAATAAAAAGCTAAAAAGAAACAAAAAAAAATCCAGGTGCGGTGGCGCATACCTATAATCTCAGCACTTGGGAGGCTGAGGCAGGAGGATTGTGAGTTCAAAGCCAGCCTCAGCAATGACAAGGCTCTTAGCAACTCAGTGAGACCCTGTCTCTAATAAAATACAGAAAAAAGCGCCGGGCGTGGTGGCGCACGCCTGTAATCCCAGCACTTGGGAGGCTGAGGCAGGAGGATCGCGAGTTCAAAGCCAGCCTCAGCAATGGCGAGGCACTTAGCAACTCAGTGAGACCCTGTCTCTAAATAAAATACAAAAAAGGGCTGGGGATGTGACCCAGAGGACGAGTGCCCCTGAGTTCAATCCCTGGTACCACAAAAAAAAAAAAAAAAAAAAAAAAAAAACAGAAAAGGGCTGGGGATGTGGCCCAGTGGTCGAGTGCCCTGAGTTCAATCCCCGGTACCAAAAAAAAAAAAAAAAAAAAAAGAGGGGAGGGAAGCAGCTTTGACATATAATTCACATACCACAATTTACCAAAAGTGTATAACATAATTCACTGGATTTTAGTATATTCAGAGTTGTGCAACCACAATCAACCTTAGGACATTTTCCATCACCCCAAGGAGAAACTCTCATCAAATAAAAAATAAATTCAGACTTAGAAAAGAGAGACTTTATTCAAAAGGCTTTTTTTTTTTTAGGGGAGGACAGGAATGTCACAATAGGGAAGGGAATCTATTAAAAGAGGGAAAAGGCTGTAACTCTAAGGCCTGCTAGCATCTCAAGGGCTAGGCATTTTCTTTTCTTTCTTTCTTTCTTTTTTTTTTTTTTTTTTTCTTTGGTACTGGGGATTGAGCTCAGGGGCACTCGACCACTGGGCCACATCCCCAGCCCTTTTTGTATTTTATTAGAGACAGGGTCTCACTGAGTTGCTTAGTGCCTTGCTATTGTTGAGGCTGGCTTTGAACTCTCGATCCGCCTGCCTCAGCCTCCCAAGTGCTGGGATTACAGGTAAGCGCCACCGTGCCTGGCTAGGCCTTTTCTTTTATAGAGAGAAGTAAACAAAGCCGGAAACAACCAGATGTAGAGAACTGGACAGAAGGTGGCATGATTGCAAAGTGGATCAGAAGAGTCTTTACTCTGAGGCCAGCCCCAGTGAGGGTGGACCAAAGTTCATGGGCCTGAAGGAAGGACAGAAGCCTCAACAAAGTCATTTAACCAGCATTTTGTTCTGAGCAATCAGTGGAAACAAGCTGATCACCTAATCAATGAGGAGAAGAAGAGAAATTTGAAGGGTCTGTGTCTGTCCTTGTCATAGGTAAACCAGGAACACATCTGTGAGTCATGGGAGGAAGAGAGGTTGTTTACAGTAAGCTAGTCCTCAGAATATAAAAATGTGAAGGAAAGCTGGCATGGTGGCACACACCTGTAATCTCAGTACTTGTGAGACTGAGACAGGAGGATCGCAAGTTCAAAGCCAGCCTCAGCAACGGCGAGGCACTTAGCAACTCAGTGAGACCCTGTCTCTAATAAAATACAAAAAAGGGCTGGGAATATGGGCCAGTGGTCAAGTGCCCTAAATTCAATCCCTGGTAACACACACACACACACACACACACACACACACGTGAAGGAATCTCTTCAATCTTCATTGTTTTCCAGGAGTCCAGGACTCAGGTAAGATTCGTCATTGTAGCCGGGCGCGGTGGCGCACGCCTGTAATCCCAGCACTTTGGGAGGCTGAGGCAGGAGGATCGCGAGTTCAAAGCCAGCCTCAGCAATGGCGAGGCACTTAGCAACTCAGTGAGACCCTGTCTCTAAATAAAATACAAAAAAGGGCTGGGGATGTGACCCAGTGGTTGAGTGCCCCTGAGTTCAATCCCCGGTACCACAAAAAAAAAAAAAAAAAAAAAAAGATTCGTCATTGTCACCTATACCCATTAGCTGTCTCTCCCCATCCTCCCTTTCCCTAGCCCCTGGCAGCCATTAATCTACTCTATCTCTACAGACTTTCCTATTCCAAATAATTCATATAAGTAGAATCATAAAATTCATGTAGCCTGTTGTATCTGGTCTCTTTAACTTTGCACAATGTTTTCTTTCTTTCTTTCTTTCTTTTTTGGCAGGGGGTGATGTACTGGGAATTGAACTCAGGGTTACTGAACCACTGAGCCACATCCCCAGCCCTATTTTGTATTTTGTTTAGAGACAGGGTCTCACTGAGTTACTTAGTACTTCACCATTGCTGAGGCTGGCTTTGAACTCTCCATCCTCCTGCCTCAGCTACCCTAGCCACTGGGATTACAGGCATGTGCCACCTTGCCTGGCTAGCACAAATGTTTTCATGCTACAGTTCATAGCAAGTATCAAAACTTCATCCCTCTTTATGACCGAATAGTATTTCATTGTACAATTATGCCATATTGTGTTTATCCATTCATAAATTGGTGGACATTTGAGCCATTTTCATTTTCAGCTATTTAGAATAACTCTAGCTGAGTGTGGTGGTGGTACTTGCCTGTAAGCCCAGCAACTTTTTTTTTTTTTTTTTTTTTGGTACCAGGGATTGAACTCAGGGGCACCCAACCACTGAGCCACATCCCCAGCCCTTTTTTTTTGTTGTTCTTGTTAAAAATACTTATTTATTTGCTTTAGTTGTACACAATACGTTTATTTGTACGTGGTGCTGAGCTAGGCAAGCGCTCTACCGCTGAGCCACAATCCCAGCCCCCCAGCCCTATTTTGTATTTAATTAGAGACAGGGTCTCACTGAGTTGCTTAGTGCCTCACCATTGCTGAGGCTGGCTTTGAATTCTCCATCCTTCTGCCTCAGCCTCTTCAGCTGCTGGGATTACAGGCATGTGACACTACGCCCGGTTCCCAGCAACTTGAGAGGCTAAGACAGGAGGATCACAAGTTCAAGGCTAGAGTAGGCAACTTAGAAAGACACTGTCTCAAAGTTTAAAAAAAATTAAAAAGTGGGCAGTGTGGCACTTGCTTCTTATCCCAGGAGGATTGCAAGTTTATGGACAGCCTCAATAATTTAACAAGGTCTTAACCAACTTAGTGAGACCCTGTCCTTAACTCAGTAGTAAAGCATCTCTGAGTTGAATTCAGTCTCCAGTACTTAAAAAAAATACAATAAATAAAGAATGGATGTCACATGCATGCAATTTTTCTTTTCTTTTTTGTGTGGTACTAGGGATTGAACCCAGGGATACTCTACCACTAAGATAAAGTCTTGGGGCTTGGATTGTGGCTCAGCGGCAGAGCGCTCGCCTCGCACGTGCGCGGCCCGGGTTCGATCCTCAGCACCATGTAAACATAAATGCATTATTGCATTGTGTACAACTAAAGTAAATAAATAAATATTTAAAAAAAAAAAAAAAAAGATAAAGTCTTCAGACCTTTTTTTTTTTTTTTTTTTTTTTTTGTGGTACCGGGGATCAAACTCAGGGGCACTCGACCACTGGGCCACATCTCCAGCCCTTTTTTTGTGTATTTTTATTAGAGACAGGGTCTCACTGAGACTTTGAACTTGTGATCCTCCTGCCTCAGCTTCCAAAGTGCTGGGATTACAGGTGTGTGCCACCACACCCGGCTTCAGACGTTTTTATTTATTATTATTTTTAAAATATTTATTTATTTACTTTAGTTGTACACAATGCAATGCATTTATGTTTGCATGGTGCTGAGGATAGAACCTGGGCTGGGCACGTGTGAGGCGAGCGCTCTGCCGCTGAGCCACAACCCCAGCCCTATTTATTTATTTTTATTTTGAGACAGGGTCTTGCTAAATTGCCCAGGCTGGACTTAAACTTGTGATTCTCTTGCCTCTGCCTCCCAAGTACCTGGGATTAAATAGAAATGACATTGTGCTCTGCTTCATGCAGTTTTCTTAATTTAAGGTAGGTTCTGTCTCCAGCCCCTTGATCTTCTTTCCATCATGGTCTCTCTTTCCTTTTCATCTTCTCTTCTGGCATCCTCTTTACTGTGATGCTAAAATAGATATCTTGATTGGCATGGTGGTGCATGCCTGTAATCCCAGCAGCTCAGGAGGCTGAGGCAGGAGGATTACAAATTCAAAGCCAGCCTCAGCTACTTAGCAAAGCCCTAAGCAATTTAAAGAGACTCTGTCTCAAAAACTAAAAAGGGCTGGGGATGTGATTCAGTGGTTAAACCCCCTGGGTTAAATCCCTGATACCAAAAATTAATAATGAAATAAATAAAATAGGTATCTCTGCTGAGTGTGGTGGTATGCGCTATAATCCCAGTTGAAGGAGGATTGTAATTTTGAAGTCAGTCAAGACAATTTAGTGAGACCCTCTCTCAAAATAAATTTTTTTTTTTTTTTTTTTTTTTTTTTGGTACTGGGGATTGAACTCAGGGGCACTTGACCACTGGGCTACACCCCCGGCCCTTTTTTGTATTTTATTAGAGACAGGGTCTCACTGAGTTGCTAAGTGCCTCGCCATTGCTGAGGCTGGCTTTGAACTCTCGATCCGCCTGCCTCAGCCTCCCAAGTGCTGAGGGATTACAGGCGTGCGCCACCACGCCTGGCTCAAAATAAAATTTTAAAAAGGGCTGGAGATATAGTTCAGTCAGAAAGCACACCTGGGCTCAATCCTCAGTACAACAAAAAAATAAAATAAAATAGCCAGGTGTGAGGCACATGATTTTAATCCCAGTAACTGGAGAGGCTGCGGTAGGGGGGTTTCAAGTTGTAGGCCAGCCTGTGCAATTTATTGAGACCCTTTCTCAAAATATAAAATAAAAAGGTCTTGTTATGGTTTGGATGTGAGGTGTTCCTCCAAAAGCACTTGTTTTAAAGCAGCCGGGTGCGGTGGCGCACGCCTGTAATCCCAGCACTTTGGGAGGCTGAGGCAGGAGGATTGCGAGTTCAAAGCCAGCCTCAGCAGTGGCGAGGGCACTTAGCAACTCAGTGAAACCCTGTCTCTAAATAAAATATAAAAAAGGGCTGGGGATGTGGCCCAGTGGTCGAGTGCCCCTGAGTTCAATCCCTGGTACCAAAAAAAAAAAAAAAAAAAAAAACAAAAGCACTTGTTTTAATGCAGGAATGTTTTGAAGGAAATGATTAGATTATGAGAGCTGTGACCTAATAGGTCCCTTCTAGTTTGAATGGACTAACTGGGTGTAGGCAGGTGTGGCGTGGCTGGAGGTGGGTCACTGGGGTTGTGCCCTGGAAGAATGAATCTTCCCTGTGGCCCATCCCTCTGTTCTCTCTGCATCCTGGCTGCCATGAAGGAAGCAGCCTTCCTCTCTTGGGCCCTTCCAACATGATGTGCTGCCTCACCTTGGGTCCAGAGCTATGGAGTCAGTTGACTGTCTGTGGATGGAGATCTCTGAAACCGTGAGACCCAAATAAACTTTCCCTCCTCTAAGTTGCTCTTTTATGGTATTTTGGTCACACCAACATAAAAGTTGACTAAAATAAGGTTAGAGATGTAGCTTGGTGGTAAAGAGGCCCTGGGTTCAATCCCCAATACTACAAAAATAAATGAATTAAATAGGTATCTCTGGTCCTGGAATAAGGAGATATTAATATTTAAAGCCAAGGGGCTGGGATTGTGGCTCAGCGGTAGAGTGCTTGCCTAGCACGCGCCTGGCCCAGGTTTGATCCTCAGCACCACGTAAAAATAAACATATTGTGTACAACTAAAGCAAATAAATAAATATATAAAAAAAATTTAAAGCCAGGTGGCACAGACACCAGCTCATCAGAATAGATGCTATCGTAAATAGTGTTGAAGCAGGGGGGCTGGGATTATGGCTCAGTGGTAGAGCGCTTGCCTAGCATGGGTGAGGCACTGGGTTTGATTCTCAGCACCACATATAAATAAATAAAAAATAAAGGTCAAAAAAAAAATAGTGCTAAAGCAGAATTTTAGTCTTTTAATAAATACCAAACATTATGATATTTTGGGCAGTCAGCCTTGGGTTCTCCTTTCCCACTCCTTATAGTTCTAGCAGGATATCCCACCATCACCATGACTCAACACAAATAAACTAAATAGCTTTCCTCCAAAACCAGACTCCCTTTCTTATTTCTGTTGATGACATCATCATCCTCTCAAATCACCACAGACTCCAGCTTTGGAGTTATCATTAACTGCTTTCTCTTCCTTACTTCCCAAGGCAAGTTAAATCCCACATCCTGCCTTCCTTCCCACATTATTGTTCTCCAGCCATTCCCATTCCTGTGGCCATCTCTCTGGTCCTATTGTTCCCTGTTAATGCCTGCATTGTTCCTGTACTTTCCTAGTTTCTCTGTGTGTGTGTGTGTCTCTAACCTCTTCCCTCCCATTCATCCTGCATATGCAGCACTGCCACTTAATCTTCTGAAAATGTGACTTGGATCATTGTTTCCTCTCTGTGAAAAATCCTTCTGGGAGCCGGGCACGGTGGCGCATGCCTGTAATCCCAGCACTTGGGAGGCTGAGGCAGAAGGATCACGAGTTCAAAGCCAGCCTCCAGCAATGGCTACTGCTGAGGCACTTAGCAACTCGGTGAGACCCTGTCTCTAAAATACAAAAATGGGCTGGGGATGGGGCCCAGTGGTCAAGTGCCCCTGAGTTCAATCCCTGGTACCAAAAAAAAAAAAAAAAAAAAAAAAAAAAAAAAAAAAAAAAAAAATCCTTCTGGGGCTTAACCTTACTTACTTAACATAGCAGAAATCTATTAGTCGTCGGATGCCAGGTTTTGCCTAACACCTACTTCTTAATACATATTGATTATTATTATTAACGTCTCCTGTTTTTTCACATTAAATTCTTGCTATTGAAGTTTGCCCAAGGGATCCTGTTCTAAAGATTCCATAAGCATCAACCCTCTTGACATTGCCAGCATTTATTACTTCTTTCTGTGTATATGTTTGCTCTTTGAACTAAGCTCTTATAGGACAGGACTTCTTTGCAACCTATCCAGTGCTTAGCACAGTTAGATATATATTTAAAATGCACTCAATTAGAATTATGGCTTGAAATCAATGAATTATAGCATGCTAGAGCAGTAAGGGACTCTACTAGGGTGATGTTCTTACAAGATCATATATCAGCCTTGGGATCATCTAATTAAATGTTTTTCACATAGGAAAAATAAGACCCAAAGAAGTGGAGTAAATAAATGGAAACTTGATTCAATGGCAATCATTTTAGAAAATGAATTAATGAAGTTTAAATTATAAAACAAATAAGTTATTATATTAACTTTTTTTACAGTTTTGGGGATCTAACTCAAGGCCTCATGCATGGTAAACATGTTCTCTATCACTGAGCTACTTCCCTAGCCTTAGTAAACAATTTTTTCCCCCTGTGGTGCTGGGATTAAACCCAGGCCCTCACACATGTTAGGCAAGTGCTCTACCACTGAGTCATATCCCTAGCCCCAATATTTAAAAGAAATTCAATTTTATTATTTCCTTGTTGTATATGGTTACTCTTTTTTGTGTGTGTGTGTGGTACCGGGGATTGAACTCAGGGGTACTCGACCACTGGGCCACATCCCCAGCCCTTTTTTGTATTTTATTAGAGACAGGGTCTCACTGAGTTGCTAAGTGCCTTGCCATTGCTGAGGCTGGCTTTGAACTCGCGATCCTCCTGCCTCAGCCTCCCAAAGTGCTGGGATTACAGGCATGCGCCACCGCGCCCAGCTTATTTATTAATTTTTATGTGGTGCTGAAGATTGAACCCAGTGCCTTATACATGCTAGGCAAGCGCTTAACTACTGAGCTATAACCCTAGCCCTTATCCTTTCGAGTTTAACTAATTGAATTAACACAACTATGAATATTCAGAATATCTCCATAAATCCATGGAAGTGACTTGCTTGAGTTTAATCAGAGATAATAGTAGACTAAAGAAAATAAGGATCCCTGATCAAGATGACAGTAAAACGTTTTCCCAGTTTAAACTGAATTATATTAAATATCCCATTTATCCAAAAATATAGAGGTTATTATAATGTTTGGCTAATTAAATGCATAATCTGATTATAATGAGTATACAGAATCTATCAGAACAAGACAAATCTATTTTACAGTATGTTTGCTGAACAGAATATTCATTTGTGGTTCTGCTACTAAATCAGTGTGTGATTTCAGTAAATTAATTCACCTCTCTTGTAGTCCTTAGTTTCTTCATCTGTAATGAGAAAACAGAAGTAGGTAATTTCTAAGGTTCGTTCCAGTCTGACACTTGTGATTATATGATTATAATCCTTGGCAGTTTGGATGCTGTTTGGGATCTTATAGTATTTCAGAGAAAATTATTTGAACATCATTCAAACAAACCTTTCATAAATGTTTATTGGGTGTCTATGAACTAGCAGATGCTTTGTTAGGAGATAGGGATTGGGAGATGAAAAGGTACGATCTTTGATATAAGGAGTTTATAGTCTAATTCAGAAGTTAGAAGCCGGGCGCAGTGGCGCACACCTGTAATCCCAGCACTTTGGGAGGCTGAGGCAGGAGGATCATGAGTTCAAAGCCAGCCTCAGCAATGGCCAGGCACTTAGCAACTTAGTGAGACCCTTTCTCTAAATAAAAATACAAAAAAGGGGGGCTGGGGTTGTGGCTCAGTGATAAAGCGCTCACCTAGCACATGCGCGACCTGGGTTGGATCCTCAGCACCACGTAAAAATAAAGGCATTCTGTACAACTAAAACAAACAAATAAGTATTTAAAAAAATACAAAAAAGGGCTGGGGATGTGACCCAGTGGTCGAGTGCCCCTGAGTTTAATCCCCGATACCACAAAAAAAAAAAAAAAAAAAAAAAAGTTAGACATGCTCCTCAAAATCCACAATGTAATGAAGAAATTGCCATAAAAAGAAGCATAGACAAGAAGCAATGAGATTATAGGGGAAGGACTGTGTACATTTACCTAAGGGAGGCAGGGGTTGTTAAGAGTTGAACTGGGTCTTAAAGAATGAACAAGCAGGGCTGGGGCTATAGCTCAGTGGCAGAGCTCTTGCTTAGCATGTGTGAGGCACTGGGTTTGATCCGCAGCACCACATGAAAATAAAGACATTCTATCCAACTACAAAAACAATGAACAAGCAAGCTGGGTGTGGTGGTGCATGCCTGCAATCCCAGCAGCTCAGGAGGCTGAGGCAGGAGGATAGCAAATTCAAAGCCAGCCTCAGCAATGGCAATGTGCTAAGTAATTCAGTGAGACCCTACTAATAAGATACAAAATAGGGCACACTGAGTGCTACTCAGTAGGCTAAAGCAGGAGAATTGCTTGAGCCCAGTAGTTCAAGGCAATGTAGTGAGACTGGGTCTCAAAAAATAAGGAAATTTTTAGCCGGGTGCTCTGGTGCATGCTTGTAATCCCAGAAGCTCGGGATGCTGAGGCGGGAGGATCATGAGTTCAAAGCCAGCCTTAGTAATGGTGAGGCCTAAGCAACTCAGTGAGAGCCTTCTTTTTTTTTTTTTTTTTTTTTTTTTTTTTTTTTTTTGTGGTACCGGGGATTGAACTCAGGGGCACTCGACCACTGGGTCACATCCCCAGCCCTTTTTTGTATTTTATTAGAGACAGGGTCTCACTGAGTTGCTAAGTGCCTTGCCATTGCTGAGGCTGGCTTTGAACTCGCGATCCTCCTGCCTCAGCCTCCCAAAGTGCTGGGATTACAGGCGTGCGCCACCGCGCCCGGCTGAGAGCCTGTCTTTAAATAAAATACAAAATATGGCTGGGGATGTGGCTCAGTTGTTGAGTGCCCCCAAGTTCAATCCCTTGTACCTGTCCCCCACCCCCAGAGAAAGTGAAACTTTAAAAATAAGATCATCCTCGGGCTGGGGTTGTGGCTCAGCAGCAGGGCGCTCGCCTCCCACGTGCGCGGCCCGGGTTCAATCCTCAGCACCACGTAAACATAAATGCATTGCATTGTGTACAACTAAAGTAAATAAATAAATATTTTAAAAAAATAAAAATAAAAATAAGATCATCCTTATATTTTAGAAATGTAAACTGAAGTATTTACAGATGATATATTCCATCAACAGTTTGATTCAAAATAGCTCTGGGGGAAAGAAGATGGAATATTAGATAAAACAAATTTGGCCATAAGTTGATCACAGTTGAAGCAAGGTTATACGTACACATTATATTGCTCTCTCTACTTTTGTCTACATTATAAGTTTCCCATAAAAATATACATAGATACATGCACATATTAAGGATGTTCCAAGGATGAAATGTGATCCTATCAGTGAAAGGACATGTCAGAACAGTTGACATTCAATTCTTGGCAAGAAAAGTGCATGACCCTATTCCCTTTCTCTTACTTGAATCAGTCAAGAATTTGTGTTCCAGACTGGGTTTCTTATGCAGTTGCTGTGTGTAGAATCCAGTGCCTTACACAATCTTGCAATCTCTCTGCCACTGACTGATGTCCCCAGCTTCCAAGACTGTTCTTGTTAAACCTATTCTGTTGTAGGCAAGAGGAGGCCCCTTCCTTGCAACTTTCTATTTGGTAGAACAGATCATTTCTCTGATGCTCCCCACCCCTACCCCGCAGTACTAGGGATTGAACGCAGGACTTTACGCATGCTAGCCAAGGATTCTACCATTGAGTTGCAACCCCAGCTCAACTTTCTATTTGGAAGCAATACCAAATCTTCAAAACAAGCCACTCTGCATAAGCACAGTAAGTGTTTAGCAGCTGTGCACATTTAAAGTAAAAGCATTTCATTTGGAATTTGGCCCTTTTCCCAGGAAACAGTGTTTCCATTTCACAATGTAACAGAACAGGAAGAGTGTGAACTCTTGTTCAGATATAGATTCCTTGTACTTCACTCAGATTTCCACATTTCCATTGTGCTTTGGGGGTAAGAGTCCAGCTGTGCGTTGGTGGAATGACTCATGTGTCCAAAAGACACATTTTTCTATGAATCCCAGGAGCCTCTGATTTGTGTGAAAGAGCAATCAGCACAGACTCTGTTCCTGAATCCATCATATGACTTGAGAGAAAATTTGAATGTTTTTTTATGGGCGCAAATTGAAAGAGGCAACTGAACTATTCAGATAATTCATGCTCTAAGCCTTTTAGTGTTTTCAAGTGGTTAAGAGGGACTACATTCGAAGTGTGGTGGTGCACGACTGTAATCCCATCAACTCCAGAGGCTGAGGCAGGAAGATTGCAAGTTCAAAGCCAGCCTCAGCAATTTAGGGAGGCCATAATTAATTTAGCAAGACCCTGTCTCTAAATAAAAAATAAAAAGGGCTGGGGATGCAGCTCAGTGGTTATGTGCTCCTGGGTTCAATCCCTGGTACCAGAAAACAAAAACAAAACACACAAAAAGAGTGGCTACTTAATAACCACTTTGTTATTAATAAACAAGGGCATATGAAAGAAATAGAAGCATAATCTGTCCTTTAGGTGTCTAATAATCTCAGGGAGTAAAACAAATAAGCAAGAAGTAGAAGGATTCCCAAATAAGTGGACAGTATCTGATATAAATGGTTATAAAACAGATCAGTTAATGTTCACCAGCTCCAGAATAAGAGTAATTAAAATGGGGAAATGACTATCTTTTTTTTTAAATATTTATTTATTTACTTTAGTTGTACACAATGCAATGCATTTATGTTTACGTGGTGCTGAGGATCGAACCCGGGCCGCGCACGTGGGAGGCCAGCGCTCTGCCGCTGAGCCACAACTCCAGCCCCGACTATCTTTTTTTTCCTCTTTTTTTTTTTTTTTCAGTAATAGGAACCTGAACTCAGGGGTACTCTACCACCAATATATATCCCCAGCCCCTTTTTAAATTTTTATTTATTTATTTTTAATTTTAAGACCGGGTCATGCTAAATTGCTAAGGATGGCCTCAAACTTGTGAGACTCTTTCCTTAGCTAAGAGTTGCTGGAATTATAAGCATGCACCACCATGCCTGACCTGGAAAGAGACTATCTGGCCAAAAAAAAAAAAAAAAAAAAAAGGTTCAACTTATGAAGTGTTTGAATTATGCCTTGTAGTACAGTGGCACATACCTGTAATCCCAGTCACTTGAGAGGCTAAGACAGGTGGATCACAATTTCCAGGCCAGCCTTAGCAGTCTATTGTGACCTGTGACACTGTCTCAAAATTTAAAAAGGAGGGGCTGAGGTTGTGGCTCAGTGATACAGCGCTTGCTAGCATGTGTGAGGCACTGGGTTCTGATTCTCAGTACCACATAAAAATAAATAAATAAGATAAAAGTATTGTGTCCATCTACAATTTAAAAAAATATTTTAAAAGGAGTAATTTTTTTTCTTTTTTGGTACTGGGGATTGAACCTAGAGGTGCTTTACTACTACGCTACACTCCCAGCCTTTTTAATTTTTTGAGACAGGGTCAGGGTCTTGCTAAATTGCTTAGGGCCTTGCAAAATTAATGAGGCTGCCTCAGCCTCCAGTTGCTGGGATTACAAGCGTGCACCATCATGCCCAGCAGACGTACTTTTTTTTTTTTTTTTGGTACTCAGGATTGACCCCAGGGGCACTGGACCACTGGGCCACATCCCCAGTCCTTTTTTGTATTTTATTAGAGACAGGGTCTCACTGGGTTGCTAAGTGCCTTGCCATTGCTGAGGCTGGCTTTGAACTCGCAACCCTCCTGCCTCAGACTCCCAAGTGCTGGGATTACAGGCATACGCCACCACACCCAGCTATTGGAGTTTTGTATCCTAATAAACTTCAGATCTCTCTTTCCACCATTGGATTGGCTAGATCTTTTTTTTTTTGAAATTTCTCAATGCATTTCTTCACGTGACTTACACAATACATAAACACTTGTCATATTGTTCAGGTCAGAAATCTTTCTTTGTTTCTTTCTTTCTTTTTTTTTTTTTTTTTTTTTTTTTTAGTATGGGGATTGAACGGGAAGCCCTTGACCACTGAGCCACATCCTTAGCCCTTATTTATATTTCGTTTACAAAGATGTTCTTGCTAAGTTACTTAGGGCCTTGCTAAGTTGCTGAGGCTGTTTTTTTTTTTTTTTTTTTTTAAATATTTATTTATTTGCTTTAGTTGTACATAATTTGTTTATTTGTACGTGGTGCTGAGGATCAAACCCGGCTGCGCAGGTTCTAGGTGAGCGCTCTACCGCTGAGCCACAACCCCAGCCCCTGAGGCTGGTTTTTTTTTTTTTGGTACCGGGAATTGAACTCAGGGGCACTGGTCCACTGGGCCACATCCCCAGCCCTTTTTTGTATTTTATTAGAGACAGGGTCTCACTGAGTTGCTAAGTGCCTCGCCATTGCTGAGGCTGGCTTTGAACTTGCGATCCTCCTGCCTCAGCCTCCCAAGTGCTGGGATTACAGGCATGTGCCACTGTGCCCGGCCCCTGAGGCTGGTTTTGAACTCGCAATTCTCCTGCCTCAGCCTCCCAAGTGTTGGGATTACAGGCGTGTGCCACTGCACTGGCTCTTATGCATTTTACTTTATTTTTAAAAAATATTTTTTAGTTGTAGATGGACATAGTGCCTTTATTTATTTATGTGGTACTGAGGATCAGACCCAGTACCTTACACATGCTAGGCAAGTGCTTTACCACTGAGCCACAACTCCAGCCTTCTTGTGTATTTTATTATTATTATTTTTTTTAGAGTGGAAAGTGAAAGGCTTTATTGAAAGGACAGCTAAAAGACTTCTCCCAGAAGGAGAAGGGGACCCAGAAACCAGGAATCCCTTCTTGTGTATTTTAAATGTCACTTTTTTTTTTTAAAGCATATTGACTTTTTTTAAAAAAATACTTACTTATTTGTTTTAATTGTACACAATGCCTTTTTTTTATTTTTACGTGGCGCTGAGGATCGAACCTGGGTTGGGCACAGGCTAGGCAAGCGCTCTACTGCTGAGCCACAACCCCAGCCCAAAATTTCACTTCTTTAAGAAGCCTCTTCACATAGCATTCCTAACTCCTGCAAGTTAAAAGTTCCCCTGCCTCATGTGCCTGTCACAGGAATCATGAGGGTAGAATAAAATATCACATGCCTTGGAAGCATTCAAATCTCCTCGTCCATATAATCACTAGCAGAGCTAAACAAAATTGACCTTCTTTTAACTTCAAAGGAAGCCTCAAGATCTACTAATAAGAAGTGTTTATTACCAAAAGACCTTTATCTTAAATATTCACAGGCTTTGAAAGTAAAAGCAGAAGTGTTATTTTGAGGAACTCAGTGAAACCATAAAAAGGAATACTTCTATGGAAACAGACTGTAAAACAACATTTCAAGAACAATGGTGAAAGTTTATCACAGGTCACCTAAAGGTTGTAGTAGAATTATCTCATCTAACATTCAGATTCTTGATAGAACAGTTTAAGAATAAGTTTAAGATGGGTGTGGTGAGGCACTCCTGTAATTCCAGCTACTCAGTAGGAGGTTGAAGGAGGAGGATTATCCACAAGTTTGAGACTAGCCTTGGCAACTTAGTCATACCCTATTGCAAAATAAATAAATAAATAAATAAATAATAGTAAAAAGGGATTAGGCATGGTGGTACACCTTTATAATCCCAGTGACTCAAGAGGCTAAGCAAGAGGATTTTAAGTTTGAGGCCAGCCTCAGTAACTTAGTGAACCCGCAGTAATTTAGCAAGACCCTGTCTCAAAATATAAAAATATAAAATAAAAAGGGCTGGGATGTAGTTTAGTGGTAAATCTCCCCTGGGCCCCTGGGTTCAATGTCCAGTACCAAAAGAAAAAAAAAAAAAAAAGTTCAAGGCCAGCATCAGCAGTTTAATGAGACCCCCTCCCGCCCCCAGCAATTTAGCCAGACTTTGTCTTAAAATGAAAAATAAAGGGCTGGGGATGTGGCTTAGTGTTAGAGCATTTGCCTAGCATGTGCAAGGTATTATATGAAACTGCTCACATCTTCTAAGGCTGTAGGTGGTCAGCAGCATGTTATTTTATTATTTAATCATCATTTTCTTTGAAATTGTTTCTTACTATGCTGCCCAGGTTGGCCTTGAACCCCAGGGCTCAAGCAATACTCCCACCTCAACCTCTAGAGTAGCTGGAACTGCCACCTCAACCTCTAGAGTAGCTGGAACTGCCGGTATGAACACAGCTCCTGGCCTAACAGCATTTTTTTTTTCCTGTGGTGGGAATTGAACCCAGGACCTTGCTCATGATCAGTATGTGCTTTACTTGTGAGCTACACCCCAGCCTGAATAGCAGTTGAAATTTGATGTTTCTGGACATATATCTCAATATCACCATATCCTCTGTTAAATGGGTATATCCGCCTCTTATGGTTATTGTGAGGATTAAATGAATTCTATTTACAAAGCACTTAAAAGTGCCCAGTACATAGTAGAACTATTAATCATTGCACTCATCTCACCCTTTTGTAAATATTGGAACTTTATTTCTCAGGGAACTGTAAACTCCTCTAGAGTAGAAAGTGTATTTGTTTCATTTTCTTATCCCTACTATCTAGTATTGTGTCTGGTACATAGTAGGCCCTCAGCAAGCATCTGTTGCCTAAAAAGCATTACCCACAGACTGGGGTTGGGGCTCAGTGGTAGAGCACTTGCCTAGCACATGTGAGGCACCTCACATATAAATAAATAAAATAAAGATATTGTATCCATCTACAACTAAAAAAAAAAAAAAAAAAAAAAAAAAAAAAAAAGCATTACCCAGCAGGCACTTAGATATTTCATCTCTGAGCCTTGGAGAAGAGAGGTGGACAGAAAAATGATATCAATCCCACATACATTTAAGCCTGGCAACAGATATGATGCTGAGGAACATAAAGGGAAAAGAAATTTAACACATTTTAGCACTGGGGAAAGATTGATGGCAGGAGATGAAAAAAAAAAAAAAAAAAAACAAAACAAAACAGGAAAGACATTCTGAGAGGATATACTTTCAAGGAAGACAGGAGAAGAGTTCAAGGGAATTGAAGTGAGTCCAGAGGAAAGGCTGTCTTAAAGATGGAGTATGAAAAACTTGTGGTTAGCAAACAGCTGACTTTGAGGTTAATTTTTTTAAGTCTCAGAGGAAGGATGTGACAGTCATTGTGTAATAGTCCTCTAAAACTTGGCAGGTTTTCAAATATGGGTCCCTATCTGCCTTGCCAGGAAAGCTGAGGAAAATTAGGAAGCAGAGAAAAGAAAAGGTGGTCTGGACCTCTCCAAGACACTGCTTCTCATGAAGTCAACTTGTGTCTTCCCTTACAACATGAGACAGAAAATTCAAATAAAACTTCCATTTTTGCCCTTCATTATTTTGTTTAGGGTAGTAAAGCAGGGTTGATGATGTTTTTGCCAGGCAAACAAAATTTCAGCACCGGTTTTTTTTTTTTTTTTTTTTTTTTTTTTTGTTTGCTCAGGGGCACTCGACAAATCCCCAGCCCTTTTTTTTGTATTTTATTAGAGACAGGGTCTCACTGAGTTTTGCCTCGCCATTGCTGAGGCTGGCTTTGAACTTGCGATCTCCTGCCTCAGCCTCCCAAAGTGCTGGGATTACAGGCGTGCGCCACCGCGCCCGGCTTCTAATATCTCCATTATATTTCAATCTCCATAGGGTTCCATCACCCACCCACGGAGAATTGAATAACCGGTTTTCCGGGTTCTTCCTGATAGGATTCTGGTTATTGCAAACTACCTGGGGTCCCTACCCCTTCTTTAACAGAAGGGCAATAAAAGGTAATAAATATTGATCTTTGAAAAAGGAGTTTTAAAAAAATAATAGGCAGCCGGGCGCGGTGGCGCACGCCTGTAATCCCAGCACTTTGGGAGGCTGAGGCAGGAGGATCGCGAGTTCAAAGCCAGCCTCAGCAATGGCGAGGCACTTAGCAACTCAGTGAGACCCTGAAATAAAATACAAAAAAGGGCGGGGATGTGACCCAGTGGCGAGTGCCTCTGAGGTACACGTGGGCGGGGTTGTGGCCAGCGGTAGAGTGCTGGCCTAGCACGTCCTTTGATCAGCACCATGTAAACAGAAATGCATTGCATTGTGTACAACTAAAGCAAATAAATAAATATTTTAAAAAGTAAAAAAAAAAAAAAAAAAAAAAAAAAAAAAATAATAGACGTCATTTTGCATTAAAAAACATGATTTTAACAAATTTGAGGAACTGAAACCCCTAAGTGGTCAAATGGGTTCACAGGAATCTGTCAAATGATTGAAGAAATAACTTTCACGATATATGGTTTTCTGATGTTTTTCCTATTGGTTTGAGAAAAACAAACCCTGGGCGGTTGCAGGAACAAATGGACCATGTACTTTTTTTTCCCCAGTGGTGCTGGGATTTGAACCTATGGCTTCGCATAGTGGTGGACAAGGACTCTACCACTGAGCTGCACTCCCAGTCTAGTCATGTACTTTCCATATTTAAGTACAGAGACTCTTAAGGCTCTACTAAAAAAATCTACATTAACCTTTAGTTTTTTGTTTGCTATTTAAATTTTTTTTAGTTGTCGATGGACCTTTATTTATTTATATGCGGTGCTGAGAATCGAACCCAGTGTCTCACACATGCAAGGCAAGTGCTCTACCACTGAGCTACAATCCCAGCCTGCTTTAAAAAATAAAATTATATATTATATGTTTTATATATATATATATATATATATATATATGTTGTAGATAGACACAACTTTATTTTACTTATTTTTATGTGGTGCTGAAGACCGAACCCAGGAGGCAAACGCTCTACCAATGAGCTACAATCCCAGTCCTCAAAAAATTCTTAAATGAGGTCTCCTTTTCCTTCATGCTATTTCCCTCAAGGGAAAAAAAAGGCCAGTCTTTGCTACTAGGAATCACAGCTCAGGGACCAAGATGGCGTCAACAGGCTGAGGCTCGTCCGCACCCCGGCGACTCCGCACTGCGGCAGCCGGGCGAGGCGGGACCCTATTGGTCAACTGCGATGAAGTCATCGTGGAGGCGGGGGCTGGCGGGGGCGCAGGGGCGGGGTCTTGCTGACGCACGCGCGTCGAGGTGCTGCTGCCTGGAGCCTCGGAGGCTGCGAGCTTGGTTGCGCGGCGGCTGGGCCGGCAGCCGAAGGTGAGCGGGGGTCAGAAGTATAGCGCGTCCGGCGGAGGCCTTCGAGGAACGCAGGAAATCCTTTTAATATCCCCCTCCCTTTTCGAAGGAATTAGCAGGGATCTTGGGGCTCTGAGAGAAAATTGGGAATCATTCCTCAGCTTGGGCACCCCTCCTGTGGGCAAAGGGACCAGAGGTTCACTGCCCTTTGGAAGACCTGAATCTCTTCCCCAATTTAAGGAGGAGGTAGAGGGACTGAAGGTTTTTTGGGTAGGCAGAAGAATGGGGGGAGGGTGCTTGATGAAGGGTCTCCTCCTAATCTGGGGATTCCTCCCCTTTTTCTCCCTTAACCGGGAGATAGGTGCGCCTGGGTCCAGAGAATTCCTCCTTTCTCACTGGTTAGGACAAGGAAATGAAGCAGGTGAATAATAGATTGGTGGAAGCCAGGACTGGATGACAGCCGTGAGTTCTTTGGAGGCAGGGCGCGAGGGTCGCCTTATTATCTTTTGCAGAATTGCTCTCCCATTTCATTTCACGACCCAAAGAAACCACTTGGGCCTAATTCGTTTTCTGATTGACTCTAGAGGGATAGAGATTCTAGGAAGACTTGTACTTATTAAAGAACAGGAAGAGGGAGGCCACTCATTGGAGGCTATCGTCATTGGCAGCCCCTGAATTATACTGAGCAGGCATGTTTTTATGCGTTTCGAGGTTGTGGGAATATATCCTTATTGAACGGGGTGGGGTGGGGCTGGTAACAGCTGATTTGGATGATTCAGGTACACACACAGTCTTAAAATCAACCCACATAGTCTCTTGAGAAATCCTTGCTTATATTGGAGTGTGTGTGTGTGTGTGTGTGTGTGTGTGTGTGTGTTTGCTGCCTTGAACATCAAGTGCAGAAAGGTTTTTGTCCTTCTGATTTCTCAAAATGTCTCCCAGCCTTCCAGAATAGTGAATCTTCCTTTGATGTCAGTCTCACTTATCAATAGGGAATAGATGACCTTATGGTACTAAAAATAGTGTATGTTTTGCCGCGGTTTGATACTGTGGAGTCCAGTGCTTCAAGTTAGTTGATTGAGAATAAATAATTGCACTTTCAGGACCACTGATAGCGCCAATTGTCTTTCATACCCGGCAGGTGTTTTCCCTAAAAGGAAACTTTTATTGGCTTTTGTGTGAGAAAATTTGACTGGAAGAGTGTAATTATCTTGAAGATGGGGGTGAGAAATAGAAAGCTGCAGAGGTGGAAAGCTTTTTTCTGTAGCTTCTTAAAATTGCTTTGTCATTGCAGATGTGTTCCTGTTATGCTTGATTTGAAATTGAACTTAATATGCAGTCTCTTTTTGTTAGGTAATAGTTAATTGGATTCCTTAGTGGGGGGGAATGGTATTTGCAGAGGAGTTTGGAAGGTTAAATCCCTTATGTAGCCCTAGCTTTAGGATACTGCTGGAGCTTTGGCCCAATGGGCATTGCCAGTGGAGGTGAGAAAACTAGTCACAATACAGACATTTTTTGTTGTTGTTGTTTGGTACCAAGGATTGAACTTAGGGGCACTCGACCACTGGGTCACATCCCCAGCCCTTTTTTTGTATTTTATTAGAGACAGGGTCTCACTGAATTGCTAAGTGTCTCGCCATTGCTGAGGTTGGCTTTGAACTCGCCATCCTCCTGCCTCAGCCTCCCAAGTGCTGGGATTACAGGCGTGTGGCACCGCACCTGGCTACAGACATTTTTCATAAGAAGGCAATCAAGGGTTCAGTGTAGGGCTCAGTGGCAGAGTGCTTGCCTAGCATGTGCAAGGCCCTAGGTTTGATTCCTAGTCACAAAGGAAAAAAAAAAGTTAATCAAAGTTTCTTCTGTTTCCTGCTCAACTAAACAAAAACTGAGCCTTGTGATTATCACTGCCTCATATTATATCCAGGATGTTTAAAGATCTGTTTGGAGTTCCCAGTTCCTGTCTTTTTTTTTTTTTTTTTTTTTTTTGCTTTAGTTGTACACAATGTGTTTATTTGTACGTGGTGCGGAGGATCGAACCTGGGCCGCACACGTGCTAGGCGAGCGCTCTACTGCTGAGCCACAATCCCAGCCCCCAGTTCCTGTCTTTAATCCATATACATTCTTATGTATTGGGTTGCCAAAAATATTGTCATTTAATATCGATGTTGACTGCAGAGGAATGACTTTACATCTGACACTGCAGATGTCACATTCAGTAACTGCTTTTGCAATTTTTCATCTTTTTTTTTTTTTTTTTTTTTTTTAGTACTGGAACTTAAAAGAGTTTTTTCCACTGAGCTACCTCCCCGTGCTTTTTATTTTTTGAGACAGGTTCTGGCAAGTTGCTGAGGCTGGTCTTGAACTTTGTCCTTCTGCCTCAGCCACCACACCAGGCTTCTCTTCTCCATCTTTCTAAGTAAGATATCAAAACAGTTGTTAAAAAACCTGTCAGCACTGGCTGAAAGAAATAAAATACAAAGCAAAAGAGCATCACTGGGGTATTGTTTTTAGTCCTGTAGGTGATTTTCAAAGTCATATCATTTTCTCTCTTCCCTCAGGTTGGAGCAGAAGCCTGATACTCAGTTGGCTACTTTCTGCAACCATGGGGGAGCTTTTCCGGAGTGAGGAGATGACGCTCGCCCAGCTATTTCTACAGTCAGAAGCTGCTTATTGTTGTGTCAGTGAATTAGGAGAACTTGGAAAGGTTCAGTTTCGTGATGTAAGTAGTTGTGGGGCTGCTTCTTGATTACTACTGTATTCAATTCTTGTCATAGCCAATGATTCTATCATGAGTGATTTTTTTTTTTTTTTTTTTTGGTGGTACCTGGGATTGAACTCAGGGGCACTTGACCACTGGATCACATCCCCAGCTCTTTTTCGTATTTTATTTAGAGACAGGGTCTCCCTAAGTTGCTAAGTGCCTCGCCATTGCTGAGGCTGGCTTTGAACTCATGATCCTCCTGCCTCAGTCTCCCAAAGTGCTGGGATTACAGGCGTGTGCCACCACGCCTGGCTGTGATTTATTTTTTTATTTGCAAATTATCATTTTAGGCTGGGGGCAGTGGTGCACTTCTGCTGATCCAGCTATTTGGGAGGTTGAGGCAAGAAGATTTCAAGTTTGAGGCCAGTCTGGGCAATTTAGTGACCCTGCCTCAAAATTGAAAAATACAGAGGGCTGTGGATGTAGCTCAGTGGGTTCAATTCCTAGTACCAAAAAAAAAAAAAAAAAAAAAAAAAAAAAAAAAAAAGAACATTTTATTTAATTAATTAATTAATTAATTTATTTATTGGTACTGGAGATTGAACTCAGGGGCACTCAACCACTGGGCCACATCCCCAACAGGGTCTCACTGAGTTGCTAAGTGCCTCGCCATTGCTGAGGCTAGCTTTGAACTCGGGATCCTCCTGTCTCAGCCTCCCAAGTGCTGGGATTATAGGCGTGCGCCACCACGCCCGGCTATTTATTTATTTTTAATATTTATTTATTTGCTTTAGTTGTACACAATGCGTTTTTATTTTTACGTGGTTTGAACCTGGGCCGCATACGTGCTAGGCGAGTGCTCTACCGCTGAGCCACAACCCCAGCCCAAAAAAGAACATTTTAGCACTGCTTTACTATTGGTAGAATGTGTGCTTCAAGTTGTCTTTTCAGAGGTGAGAATGCTTTGTGCCAATCCTTCCATGATTTTGCTAGTTCCTCCTTTGAGAACCATCCTAAGCACTTTCAAAGTAATTGTTGGGGGCCAGAAGAGTATACCTACTAGCCTGTCCTAGCATTTTCAAGGCTTTCACTTTGCTTTTGGGTTCTTTAACACACATAGCAAGATATTTTTAAAAAATTGTTGTCATTCTTCATACAATAGGACTTCTTTTTTTTTTTTTTTTAATATCTGAGGCATCCAGCTATAGATATATAGTATATAGCTAAGCACATACTGATAATCCATTATTTTGAGCACTAGGAGACGATATCAAAAGAAAATGGACAGGCTTGGGAATATAGCTTATTAGTAAGGAGAACACTTGCCTAGCATGTGTGAGGCCCTGGGTTCCATCCTCAGGAGAGAGAGATAAGGAAGGCATAATACACACTGCTAAAAGGAGGGAGAAGTAAATAATTCAGTGCTCTCAGACTCTGATCCTCCTGTTACACTGTCTTAAAACTCCATGTACCTCTTTTCCTAATATTCATTGGGTTCGTGATTTTATATTTATCAGTGGGAGTGGGTGATTTAAGTCTTTTTAAAAATTTTTTATTTAAGTCTTTCCCCTCTATTATCTAAGCACCATGAAGACAGGGGCATTCTTTTTGTTCATTAGGGTATTTTTTTTTTTTTTTTTGGTACTAGGGATTGAATCCTGGGTGCTTAACCATTGAGCCACATCCCTAGCACTTTTTTTTTTTTAATATTTATTTATTTACTTTAGTTGTACACAATGCAATGCATTTATGTTTATGTGGTGCTGAGGATTGAACCCGGCCCCGCATGTGCGAGGCGAGCGCTCTGCCGCTGAGCCACAACCCCAGCCCCTCCCTAGCATTTTTTATTTTTTATTTTGAGACAGGGTCTTGCTAAGTTGCTTAAGGCTTTACTAAGTTGCTAAGGTTAGTCTCAAAATTGTAATCCTCCTGCCTCACCTTCCCAAATTGCTGGGATTACAGGCATGTACCACCATGCCCTGCTCATTATTATCTTTGATGGCCATATCCAAGGTACTCAATCAGTATTTGTTGACGAATGGGTGAATGAAAGAGAAGTGATCACAAAGGGATGGAACTAATCAATATAGGCTTCCTGGAATTAGCAAGCTTTCAAATTCTCAATCTGAGCTGAAATTGGACAAATATAATCCAGTGACTTTGTTCTTCATTCTCTTTGAACCATTTTGAACCTTTTCTCTTTAACTGTTCTCCTTGATTGGTTCCTTTTCTTACTTTTCTGATGGACTTTTTATCTTCTAGCCTTTCTTTGATCCTCCCTGTCCCCTCTGTAGGTGTCAGTGTTCCCCAAGATCTCTGCTCTCTCTGGGTAAGCTTCTCTGACCCCACAATTTCCTTTATTACTTTTGGTGATCTGTCTAGTCTGAAATCTTTCATCTTTATTCAGTGAGTCCCAGAATCTGTATCTCTGACCCTTAGTTCCCAGACACCATCCCTGCTTTTACAACTCTCTGAGATTATTGTCCTCCTGCAATTCTGTTTCTCAAGATCAGTAGGTCTAATTCTCAGTACCTTACTTTTTCACAAACTACTTCATTACATGACTTTCTATGTTCAGTATTTTTTCAAGTTTTGTTTTCTTTTTAAATTTTTTTTTAGTTGTAGATGGACATATGCCTTTATTTTATTTTATTTATTTTTATGTGGTGCTGAGGATCCAACCCAGTGCCTCACACACGCTAGGCAGGCACTTTACCACTGAGCCACAAACCCAGCCTTTCTTCCAGTTTTCTAGGCTTAGAACGTAAGGGAAACCTGTCATACTTAATTTGCATTTTTTTTCCATCTGTTCTATGTTGTCTCCTTTTGCGTGTGTGTGTTGGTAGTGGTATTGAACTCAGGGGCACTTGACCATTGAGGCACATCCCCAGCCCTATTTTGTATTTTTATTTTGAGACAGGGTCTTGCTAAATTGCTTAGGGCCTCACTCAGTTGTTGAGAATGACTTTGAAATTGGCGAACCTCTTGCTTCAGCCTCTTTTGCCTCTGGGATTATAGGCATGCACTACTGTACCTGGCTTCATCTGCTTTGTGTGTGTGTGTGTGTGTGTGTGTGTGTGTGTGTTACCAGGGATTGAACTCAGGGGCACTCGACCACTGGGTCACATCCCCAGACCTTTTTTGTATTTTATTTAGAGACAGGGTCTGACTGTGCTAAGTGCCTCGCCATTGCTGAGGCTGGCTTTGAACTCGCGATCCTCCTGCCTCAGCCTCCCAAAGTTTCATCTGCTTTTTTTGTTGTTGAATTGCTTGACTTTTGGGTTTTGTAAAAAAAGTTTTTATGTATTCCGATGCTAATCTTTTTTTGATCCTTTACTCCTAACTTCTTCCAGGCTGTGGCTTTTCTTTTCCTTTATTTATTTGTTTATTTATTTATATTTTGGTACTGGGGCCTAGCCCTTTTTATATTTTAATTTTGGGACAGGGTCTCACTAAATTGCCAAGGCTGGCCTTGAATTTAAAATCCTCCTGCCTCAGGCTCAGCGGCAGAGCGCTCGCTCCCCTTGCGCGCGCGCATGTGCGGCCCCGGGTTCCATCCTCAGCACCACATAAACATAAATGCATTGCATTGTGTACAACTAAAGTAAATAAATAAATATTTTTTAAAAAAATCCTCCTGCCTCAACCTCCTGAGTTGCTGGGCTTACACATATGTACCATCATTGACCCTGGCTCTGGACATTCAGAGTATTTTTTTTTTTTTTTAAACCAAGAATTTAACCCGGGGTGCTGTTTCACTGAGCCACATACTCAGTCTTTTTCTTTCTTTCTTTTTTTTTTTTTTTTGAGACAGTTACTTGCTAAATTGCTTAGACCCTTTCTAAGTTGCTGAGACTGGCCTCAAACTTGTGATCCTCCTGCTTTAGTCTCCCGAGTCACTGGGATTTACAGGTGTGTGCCACTATGTCTGGTTCATTCTTTTTTTTTTTTTTTTTTTTTTTTTTTTTTTGGTACTGGGGATTGGACTCATGGGCACTTGACCACTGGGCCACATCCCCAGCCCTTTTTTGTATTTTATTAGAAGCAGGGTCTCACGGAGTTACTAAGTGCCTGGCCATTGCTGAGGCTGGCTTTGAACTCGCGATCCTCCTGCCTCAGCCTCCCAAAGTGCTGGGATTACAGGTGTGTGCCACCGCGCCCGGCTGGTTCATTCATTTAAAAAAAAAATATTTATTTATTTGCTTTAGTTGTACACAATGCGTTTATTTTTACGTGGTGCTGAGGATCAAACCCGGGTCGTCCAGGTGCTAGCGAGTGTTCTACCGCTGAGCCACAACCCCAGCCTTCATTCACTTTTTTGATAGCCACAATCCAATGATCACATTAAAGAAATTTAACATTAATGCAGTTAACTAAAGAACCACTGAAAGGGCTGGTGAGGAATAGCCAAGGAGAAATCCAGTCTACTTCTCACATTCTACACAAGTGTAGCTTGGGGTTTGGTCCTTTACAACATTAATATTTTTTTTTAATATTTATTTATTTACTTTAGTTGTACACAATGCAATGCATTTATGTTTACGTGGTGCTGAGGATCGAACCCGGGCCGCGCACGTGCGAGGCAAGCGTTCTGCCGCTGAGCCACAACCCCAGCCCTACAACATTAATATTTTTAAAAATATTTATTTATTTGCTTTAGTTGTACAGAATGCGTTTATTTTTACAGGGTGCTGAGGATTAAACCCGGACTGCGCACGTGCTAGGCGTGCGCTCTACCGCTGAGCCACAACCTCAGACTCAACATTAATATTTTTGAGGAGTCCAGTACATTCATTTTAGAGAAGGCCCCTCAGTTTGGAGTTTTCTAAGTATTTCCGCATTATTTGTTTAAAAGTTAAATATTTTTTGGCAAGAACACTACATACATGAGTGTCCTTTTCAATATATGTTAGAAGGCACACAATGTCCTTTTGTTCTAATAGTGAAGATAAATTTGATCACCTGATTAAGGTATTGTTTGCTAGATTTCTTCATTGTAAAGGTTTCTTTTTCCGTTTATGACTAATAAATAATATGGGGTGATACTTTGAGACTGTGTGAATATGCTATTCTCTGAAACCTTTTTATCTTAATAGTTTTTGTATCCCTTGACCAAACCTGTCTTGTATTAGTGATTACATTGGTACTTACAGAAATGACTTTTTTTTTTTTTTTTTTTTTAGGTATCGGGGATTAAACTCAGGGGCACTCAGGGACACTCGACCACTGGGCCACATCCCCAGCCCTTTTCTGTACTTTATTAGAGACAGGTTCTCACTGAGTTGCTAAGTGCCTCGCCATTGCTGAGGCTGGCTTTGAACTCGCGATCCTCCTGCCTCAGCCTCTCAAGTGCTGGGATTGCAGGCCTGCGCCACCACGCCCGGCATGACTTCTAATTCTGTTACTTCTTGTTCTTCTTTTTTAATTTTTGCAGTACATTTTTCTATATTTTCTTGCAAAATTTATTTTTAAAATATTTGTTTATATTTTGATCTATTTGGACTTTATTATTATTTTTTTGTATTGAGTGAAGTAGGAGTCTGATTTATTATTTTCCCATGTAAAAAACCAGTTATCTCAGAACAACTTTTTTTTTTAAAAATAAATATATTTATTTATTTACTTTAGTTGTACACAATGCAATGCATTTATGTTTACATGGTGCTGAGGATCGAAACCGGGCTACACACATGCTAGGCGAGCGCTCTACCGCTGAGCCACAACCCCAGCCCATCAGAACAACTTTTTGAATAGTGTGTTATTTTATTACTTGTGACTCTTCTCTAAAATATTAAGTTTCATACATATTTGCATCTGTTTCTGGGTTTTCTTCTAGTCAGTTGGCTTATTTGTTTATTTCTATGCTTATAAAGCAAAAATTTCATTGCCAAAGCTTAATACTAAGGTTTAATATTGTATAGGATACAAGTTTTCCTACCTTGTTTATCATAATTATCTTGGCTATTCTGGCCCCTGTGCTCTTCCATAATAATTTTATTTATTTAGTTTTGGTACTGAGGATTGAATCCAGGTGTGCTTAACCACTGTGCCACATCACCAGCCCTTTTACTTTTTTTTTTATTTTGGGACAGGGTCTTTCTAAATTGCTTAGGGCCTTCCTAAATTTTTGAGGCTAGTCTTGAATTTACAGTCCTCCTATCTCAGCCTCCCAAATCACTGGGATTACAGGCGTGCACCACTGCACCTGGCAGCTGGGATTTTTGTTCATAAGAAAGTAGGGCAAAGCGCCATGTATCTGTCATTCTTGTCTTATTCCCGACTTTAAGGGGACTCTGTGTGTGTGTGTGTGTGTGTGTGTGTGTGTACATATATGTATATATACATATGTATTTTGTTTTGTTTTGTTTTGTACTGGGGATTGAACTCAGGGGAGCTTTACCACTGAGCTACATCCCCAGCCCTCTTTCTTTTTTATTTTGAGACAGGCTCTCTCTTAAGTTGCTGAGGCTGACTCCAAACCTGTGATTCTTCTGCTTCAGCCTCTGGAGTTGCTGGACTTATAGACGTGTGTCACTGTGCCTGGCTCCTTTGCCCATTTTACCTCCATTCCAGCTTTAGCTGGTGTCACAAGGCAGTTTTTGTGGATCAGTGGATAGTTTTGATTAGTGTTGTGTTATACAGTGACACAAAGTTAGGTTTTCAGTATGTGTCATTTGTGAACAGAGGAAATAGATGCAGTATTTGAATGTTTGGTGTTATGTTCTTATTTCTCAGTTAAATCCAGATGTGAATGTTTTCCAACGGAAATTTGTGAATGAAGTTAGAAGATGTGAAGAAATGGATCGAAAACTTCGTATGTACCTATTTGTCTTGTATGGTGTTCTTATAATGAATCGTTTGTCTTAAATTAGAGATGTTAGTCCTCTCAGTAAAAGAATGAAAATACTATAGGAAAAAAATAAGAGAAAAAATCTTGTGATCATTTTTTTTTAATGTTTATTTATTTGTTTTTAGTTGTACACAATGCAATGCATTTATGTTTACGTGGCGCTGAGGATCGAACCCGGGCCACACACATGCTAGGCGAGCGCTCTACCGCTGAGCCACAACCCCAGCCCTTGTGATCATGTTTTAAGATGAATATCTTAAGCCAGGCGCGGTGGCACACGCCTATAATCCCAGCACTTGGGAGGCTGAGGCAGGAGGATCGCAAGTTCAAAGCCAGCCTCAGCACTGGTGAGGCACTTAGCAACTCAGTGAGACCCTTTCTCTAATAAAATACAAAAAAGAGCTGGGGATGTGGCCCAGTGGTCGAGTGCCCCTGAGTTCAATCCCTGGTACCACAAAAAAAAAAAAAAAAGATGAATATCTTGTATACATATATATTATGTGGAGTTTGGGCTAGGTAGTGCTTACTGGAAACCTGTTCTAATGACAGGCTGCAAGCCAAAAACACTGATTATTGTGGGATTTTAATAGCAGAACTACATTACAGAATTCTGAGCGGTAAGACTCAGCATCATCAATTTTAGATATCAAAAGAGCTATCTTTTGCCGGGCGCGGTGGCGCATGCCTGTAATCCCAGAACTTTGGGAGGCTGAGGCAGGAGGATCGCGAGTTCAAAGCCAGCTTCAGCAATGGCGAGGCACTTAGCAACTCAGTGAGACCCTGTCTCTAATAAAATACAAAATGGGGCTGGGGATTGTGGCCCAGTGGTTGAGTGCCCCTGAGTTCAATCCCCGGTACCACAAAAAAAAAAAAAAAAAAAAAAAAAAAAGAGCTATCTTTTAAGGTGAGCTATTTATGAGAAGGGAAACTAACATTAAGTTCCTGTTGAGGGCTAGAGTACTAATGAATGAATACTTTGTTTCATTCATTTCACATTACATTCCTTCAATATAGGTGTTACTTCATTTAATAATTTTGTGTGTGTGTGTGTGTGTGTGTGTGTGTGTGTGGTACCAGGGATTGAACTCAGGGGCGCTCAACCACTGGGCCACATCCCCAGCCCTTTTTTGTATTTATTTAGAGACAGGGTCTCACTGAGTTGCTAAGTGTCTCGCCATTGCTGTGACTGGCTTTGAACTCGCAATCCTCCTGCCTCAGCCTCCCAAAATGCTGGGATTACAGGCGTGCACCACTGTGCCCGGCTATTTAATAATTTTTTTAAAAATATTTATTTATTTGTTTTTTAGTTGCACACAATGCCTTTATTTTTACATGGTGCTGAGGATTGAACCGCGCTCGTGCTAGGCAAGCGCTCTGCCGCTGAGCCACAACCCCAGCCCTTCGTTTAATAATTGAGGAGGCTAGGGGCTGGGGTTGTGGCTCAGCGGCAGAGCGCTTGCCTCGCACGTGCGCGGCCCGGGTTCGATCCTCAGCACCACGTAAACATAAATGCATTGCATTGTGTACAACTAAAGTAAATAAATAAATATTAAAAAAAATAATTGAGGAGGCTAAAGATCAGAGAGGTTTAGTGACTTGCCCAAGAACATAAGTAGTCGTGATGGAATCAGTATTTTAAACCAGGTTGTCACCCAGGTTCTTGCCATTTTACCAAGCCAGATTACAGTTAGCTGATAGGGCGAATTTGGTCCCCATTTAAAAAAAAAAAAAAAAAGTTGGTAATTATCCCCTGAAATATTCTTTTCTTTTTTGGTGTTTTAAGTCCTTTATGTTTTGTTTTGTTTTGTTTTGTTTTTATGCTTAAAAGTGGCCTGATTATTTTCAAATTTTGATCTAGAGTTATTTCAATGTAGTGTGTTATCAAATAGTTAATTGTAGTCTTCTTCTGGAGCTCTCCTTGGCCTATTATAGTATCTGAAAACAGAACCATCATACTTGGAGACTCAGTTGCATAGTGTGGAGAGTCAAAGTTGGTGAAATCCAGTTCTTAAGATTCCAAGAGGGCAAGAAAGCAGTTGTGAACTAACTATCCTTTTCGGGGTAGTGTTGGAGAATGTGAAGTACAAGAGAGGGATATGGAGAAAAAAGGTGCTTCTTTATATGAAGGTTCCTTCTTCTTAGAATCAAATTTTTTGTAGCCAGGTTTTGTCCCCCCACCCCTGAATAGTGGCAATTCCAGGCATGCAGCTGCACATGATTTTTTTTTTTTTACTCTATCATTTTAGGATTTGTTGAGAAAGAGATAAGAAAAGCAAACATCCCAATTATGGACACTGGCGAAAATCCAGAAGTGCCCTTCCCCCGGGACATGATTGACTTAGAGGTAAACAATTCTAAGAAAGCCAGAATTACTTTACTGAGTAGGTAATTCTTGCTAACCTTGTGAACATTGTCTATGTATTTTAAGTTTCTTGTAGGTGGGATTGAAGTGAATTCTCTTTTTTATGATATCAAATAGTATCTCAGACAGTATCATATGCTACTAATGAAATGTTCATTGGTTTATTGAATGCTTATTGGATTAATGTCAACTTGTCTTGTAGCTTATTAACCTTATAGACTAAACAAATTGCCACTGGGTATTTTTTTGGTAATATATTATCCATTTCAAATTACACAAGAATTACTTAGTGTACCATAGAATCTATAGATAAAGAAAGATTTGTAAGCAAAAATTTGCAGAAAGAAAATGTAAATCAGCATTTGCTAGGTAGATATATCTTTGACCTATTGGTGTGGCAATAGTTCTGTGAAATAAATTCATTTAATGTCTTTCAGAGTAGCATATTAAGCTTAGTTTGGGTTAATAGTTTTCTTTTTTCCTTCTAGGCCAATTTTGAGAAGATTGAAAATGAACTGAAGGAAATCAACACAAACCAGGAAGCTCTGAAGAGAAACTTCCTAGAACTGACTGAATTAAAATTTATACTTCGCAAAACTCAGCAGTTTTTTGATGAGGTCAGACTATTGTTTCTTTTAGTATTTGAGCAGCTGATATTATATACCTGCACAAGTGGGCCATATTTTTATTCCAATAATTATTTTAATTTGCTAGTTTGGAAGCAATACCATTTTTGCATCCTGTTTTAGTTGATAAAATGTCAGATTATTTTCCATTTTTCATGCAGTACACAGCCAACCATGGTTTTGTATATTTTCACATTTTTTGCAATTTTTCATCTTCAAGATGGGGAAAGGAATTCTAAAATCATTATATACACATAGTTGAAATTTGGCATTATATTTATATATTATAAGGTAAGTATATGTTTAAGATATGACTTGAAGAAATAAACATTTGGTTACAGACAAAATGATAACAAAAGTTTAATCTCTAAATCTTGTCAGCAAAAAAAAAAAATTATTTCTCTGTTCATTTATCAACTGTTGGGCATATTTTTTAGTGCTTTAGGTAGCATGTCACACTGATTTTTCAAATTTTTCATGTGATATATGAAAATATTGGTAGGATGCTTCTTTGGATTTTCATATAAATGTAATTTCATTATCTTATGAGGAAAAAAAATCAATAAGTTCCTGGGTTAAACATGTAGATGACACAGGACTGGGGTTGTAGGTCAGTGGTAGAGTGCTTGCTTAGCATGTGTGAGGCACTGGGTTTGATCCTCAGCACCACATAAAAATAAGTAAAGTATCATGTCCATCTACAGCTAAAAAAATTTTTTAAAATTATGTAGATGACTAAATTGCCAGGTGACAGCTTGCCTAGGGGACTCCCATGAAAGGACTTGGAGTCAGGTTTGTAGAAAGTTTCCTTCTCCTGATTAAACATGGGAACTCAATCTGAATATGGTTTTTCTGATAGCCTAAAATATTGGTGACTCTCTTTTTGACAAGTGTCTTTGCCATCAGATTAGAAACATTAGAAACTCCTGAGATTGTTCTAATCACTGCTCAATGTACCTTCCTGTAAAGTTTTTTTTATTATTTTTTCCTCAACAGAAAAAGTTTATAAAGTCAAAGCTTTTAAATAGATGGCCCATTTTTTTTAGAATTTGATATGTTCCCAGCTTTAGTTTTAATTTCTTTTTTGCTGGGGATTGAACGCAAGGGTTTTCTAGTACTAAACTACACCCCCAACCCTTTTTATTTATTTATTATTTTTTATTTTTCTTATATTTATTTATTTGCTTTAGTTGTACACAATGCATTTATTTTTACGTGGTGCTGAGGATCGAACCCGGGCCGCGCATGCACTAGGCGAGCACTCTACCGCTGAGCCACAATCCCAGCCTCCCCTTTTTATTTTTAATATTCAGACAGGGTCTCATTAAATTACCAAGGCTGGCCTCAAACTTGGATCTTCCTGCCTCAGCCTCTTGAGTAGCTGGGATTATAGGTGTGCACCAAAGTGCTCAGCTTTACCTTTTTTTTTTTTTTTTAAATATATATTTTAGTTGTAGATGGACACGATATCTTTATTTATTTATGTGATACTGAGGATTGAACCCAGTGCCTCACACACATTAGGTAAGCGCTCTACCACTGAGCCACAACCCCAGCCCTCAGATTTACTTTTAATTTCTGTCTTTTGAGAAGAGACAATTCTCTGTCGTTCTCTAGATTGGAGCAAGGGTTCTCCAACCAGCAATAATAGCCTCACTTGGGATCTTGTCAGAAATACACTGTAATCCTAGCAACTCAGGTGGCTGAGGCAGGACAATTGCAAATTCGAGGCCAGCTTCAGCAATTTAGCAAGGCTCTTGTCTCAAAAAATAAAAAGGGCTAGGGAGATGTAGCTCATGGTAAAGTGCTCCTGGTTAAATCCTAGTACAAAAAAAAAGAAAGAAAACAAAATATTATATAAATGATCAGTCAAACCCAGACCTTTGAGTCAGAAACCTTGGGGTGGGGCCTACCCATCCTTTTTAATAAGGTAATTCTGAAGCATGCTAGTTTGAAAACCACTAGTTTAGAGCACATCTGCTGAGGATGTGGATACATTCCTCAGTAAGCTATTCTAATTGAAAAGATCTGTGGAGGCAAAGAATGGTGGAAAAGCTCATGTGAATTTAATTGCCTGGTCCTTCAAGAATCAGAATCTGGCTATATATCAATAGAGGTTTTGTGTGAATTTTCAGTCTGCTCACCACATTGAGAATTTTGAGACTGGTATAATGTCTTTCCCTAGTCCCCAATATCATTGCATTAGAGGGTGTTGGGACTGTGTGATTAACTCTTTTCAAGTGTTTAAGATCTTTTGCAACAGGCATGTGTTTCAATGAACAAATTAATGTGGAAATCCAGTATGCTCACCACCTAATATTATTATATTCTGATTCATTAATTCTCTGAGCCTATAACGAGCACCTATTCTTTGTGAAGTACAATTAGTCATATTATGAAACATCTCTGTGCTAGTGCTCTATATGCTCACAGATGGGTGCTTTTCTAAACATGTCTGAGTGGCTGTCCACAAATCCAATGTATACCTGGCCTCATGGTCAAAGCTCAACTGCTTTTACCATCATTTTGAGCTTATTTCTTTTACTTCAGGTTATTTTCCCCTCTTCTATGACTTTTAGTTCACTATTGGGATATTGTTGTGATGCATGAAAATATCTTTCATGACCTCTGGATGACCTCTGGAGTTTAAGGATTGAAGGAAGCTTCTTATTCTGGTTATTTTATTTAATTTTTTTTTTTTTTTTTTTTTTTTTTTTTTTTTTTTTTGTGGTGCTGGGAATTGAACCCATTGTGCATGTGAGGCAAGCGGTCTACCAACTGAGCTATATCCCCAGCCCATTCTGGTTCATTTTGAGAGAAATTCTGAATAAAACCTCACAACTGGACAAATGAGCTCCCTTAAGGGAAGTAGTTATTTAAACTATTAATTATTTTTTCACTACTGGGAATTGAACCCATGGCCTCACACATTCTAAACAAGTACTCTGGCACTGAGTTACATCCCCATCACCAGCCTTTTTTTTATTTTTTTTATTTAACTATCTTTTTTGGTGCCAGGAATTGAACCCAAGGGTGCTTAGCCACTAATCCACATTCCCAGCCCTTTTTATATTTTATTTTGAGACAGGCTCTCACAAAGTTGCTGAGGCTGGCTTTGAACTTGTGATCCTCCTGCCCTAACCTTTAGAATAACTGGGATTACAAATGTGTGCCATTGTACCTGGCTAAATTACTCATTTAAAAAAAGAGTAAAGGGCTGGGATTGTGGCTCAGCGGCAGAGCGCTCGCCTAGCACGTGCGCGGCCCGGGTTCGATCCTCAGCACCACGTACAAATAAACGCATTGTGTACAACTAAAGCAAATAAATAAATTAAAAAAAAAAAAAAAAAAAAAAAAAAAAAAAGAGTAAAAATAAACCAAGAGAACCACTTTGAAAGATGACACACAATTTAAAAATTCTAAGTTAGGGGTTTAGGAACTTTATTTTGTGCTTATTAAATCTGAACATTAAGTGCCCATCCTGAGAAAGCAGATTTATGACCCTCATGACCTTCTTGACCTCTCCATGGTGAGTTTGTTTCTCCTTCCTGTTTATACAAAACTCTGTTTCCCCAATCTCTGAAAGTACTTTGAGCCCAAGGCCTTGGCCCTGAGAGCTTCTCCCACTGCCTTTGCTATCAGTTCCCCTTTCATTCTTTTTTTTTTTTTTTTTTTTTTTTTTTTTTGGTACCAGGGATTGAACTCAGGGGCACTCGACCACTGGGCCACATCCCCAGCCCTTTTTGTATTTTTATTAGAGACAGGGTCTCACTGAGTTGCTAAGTGCCTCGCCATTGCTGAGGCTGGCTTTGAACTCGCGATCCTCCTGCCTCAGCCTCCCAAGTACTGGGATTACAGGCGTGCACCACCATGCCCAGCCCCCTTTGATTCCAAGCTCCCTCACAGCAGTGCAGGAAGGCTTCTGGCAAAAATCTGCCTTTTCTCTCCAAGTGCACCCTCAGCACCTTGCCCATACTTGCCACTATTTCACAGCCTCAGGCAGGTCTCTTTCCATTGACTTTTCCCTGCTGCTGCCAGGCCTCACGTCTGTGCATGCAAGTGCACATTAAATAATGCAAAAGGTGAGCAAACTTTGGACCCTCAAATATTGAAAACTGAGATTTTCTTCCATGCCTGAAATTTCAGTGTTTGCAAATGGCCTAAAACACTACTAATTGTAAACTCCTCTTCTTTTTAATAATATGGTGAATGTGGAATTAATAATTTACAGTAATGAGTTAGCAGAAAATGGCTAAATCAGAGTGATTCTTTTAATATTTAGGCATATGGGTTATAATTGGCAAGGTGTTTAGAAAGGAAAAGTAAATATATATTGAATAGTCTTATTATTTAAGATGATTACAAATTCAACTTAGCCATTTCTTATCCAGAGCATTTAAAATGACTTGTTAATGATTATCCTTTTCTCAGTCTTCTTGCTTATGAAGAGCTGTAAGAGCTGGAGAGATTTCTCTGCATCTTTTACCATAAGCACCATAACATATGAGAACGTAAAGAAGACTGGAAAAGTAATGGTTAATGGCATGCAGATCCCTGTCTTCCTTTCCTTCTGAGTTTTCCATCCATCTGCTTTCTTTATTTTCCTTAACCATCTGCCATCTCCTTTCGGGCTTGGGTGAATACCTTAAGTGATGAAATGTAATTTCTTTCTCAATGTAGATGAAAGGTAAAGGTGATTGCTCTTAGTAATTGATGTAGCTTGCCTGGATGTGCTGCTTATACTTAAATGCTATAGAAACAGAACTAAAATTTGTTCTGCCACTTGTTTTAAGACATGGTTTGCAGCATTTTAAACGGGGAAAGGGTAACTCAGTAAAACAGAGCAAATAATTTAGAGAGACATTGGTAATATTATTACTGTCATTAGAGAACCCAGGTTCTCTATGATTTAAGTTTTGGGTGTCTAACAACATGCTTTCAGATATTGTTTAAAATGCCCTTAGTTAGTGGTCTCCTCATCCTAGTTTCCCATCAGGCATAATTTTATTTATGAATTTTAAACTTTCTGAGACTTGGTGTTCTTAAGTATGAAGTAGTGAAATTAGTGTTTAGAATATTGAAGTTTCTGCCTAATTTGAATTCTGTTGTTTTTATTCTTTGAGAGTCTCAGATACAGTCTTTGGAGTAGTCTGGCTGCTGAATGCTGTTTGCTGTTCTGTCATTTGTCATCTTTAGGGTACATGTATTTTTACTGTGTCTGATGTTTAGGGTTTACTTAAACCAGGTCCTATGAACCACACAGGCACATAGGAGGGAGTCTTGTGAGTTGCAGTCTGTTTCACTGTTTTTTGCCAAAGGATATCCCAAGAACAACTTGAAATGTTGTCATCTGATTCTCGGAAAGAAAAAAAAGCTGTGGTCAGCCTATTTGAAATAGAAACAAAAAGAACCCCCTCAACTTTTTTGTGATAGAACCAGTTGTTCCCACTATCACTATCTCATTTTAGTTTCTAATCTTATGGAAGTAGTCTTTTGCCCTTTTGGTGTGCATGCCTTTTTTTTTTTTTTTTAGCCTTGATCCTTACTTCCCAAAACAGTGGCTTTCACTTTTTCAGACTTTTAGTCTTATCTGGTTTATACTTAGTTTTTTCCCCTTCTTGTTGCATTTAGGGTCATATGACTTTATCAAGTGATAAAGTGGCATATGGCATTTTTTGATAATGTTGACAGGAGTAGAGTCAAATTGAAATTTGAATTTAAAATGATAGAGAAAATTTTTCCTTTTTGTTTTGTTTGCTTTTGAAAAAGAAGATTGTTCTGGCTACTTTTAGTCTTTGGTCAAGCAATATGGAAGTTAAAGTTGGGGAGATTAAGCAATAGAGAAGTTGATTAGACTTTATTTTTGAGGGCAGCTTCTCCTTTCTGATGGGAGTAAAGGGGCTATCAGGATGAGGTGGGTAGAAAGAGGTAAGGAGATAGAGACCTCCATGTAGGAAGATCCTTCTCCTCCTTCATTGCATTGTATAAACTGTCATGGTGGAACTCATTTTAGATCTAATTAAACCAACCCAGGAGCTCTAGATTAGGTTATTATCTATTACTTTTTCTGCACTTTTCTTTTCTTTCTTTCTTTTTTTTTTTTTTTTTAATGGTATTGGTGATTGAACCCAGCGTTGCTCTACCACTGAGCTGCATCCCAGCCCTTTTTATTTTTCGAGACATGGTCTCGCTGAGTTGCTGAGGCTAGGCTGGAACTTGTGATCCTCCTGCCTCAGCCTCCTGAGTAGCTGGGATTACAGGTATGCTCCATCACACCCAACTTACATTTGATTCTTGAGCTATGTTCTCAAGAATCTTTCCACTGTAAAGCCTATATGAACCTTAAAAATATTCCTAGATTCCTAGTCAGGAAATAGGACATTGAAATATGCAGTGAAGGCACAGGCCTGCCCAGGTATTGTGCTTCTTATCCTTTAAAGAAAGAAATACTCTTTAAGTCCCATGCTTTGGAGCATTCCATATGTGGCTGTGCTAAAGGTTTTCATATTCTGAATTTCTAAGGTTCTGGAAAACTTAGATGTCTTGGAGATGCTCCTTCTTTCTTTCTTTCTCCAGATCTCACCATATTCAAGACAGTGACAGTACCTTGTTTCTCACTTGGAAAGAGACTCTCCACCTTCCACTTTGTCACATGGGGCAAGTTCTAGTTTGTAGCTGCCTAGAACTTAAATATTAAGAGTACCTGCAGTGTGCTATACTTTTGTTCAAAAGGGAGAGATATTTCAGTTTCCTGTCCATATGTAAAGGTATTTCCTGGCACTTTTATGGTTCATTCAGGGAAACACCAGAGAGAAAATGGCTTCCACCAAGTAGCAGATTTATACATGTCACCATCACTTAATGTTTTTCTTTTATTCCTTATTTCTGAAACCATTTGCCCAGATGCTTTACTGGGGCAATTATGCTTTCTTTACCTCATGTTTATTTTCTTCCCCTTTTCTCTCTTTGTTTTTTTTTTGTTTGTTTGTTTGTTTTGTTTTTTTGGGTGTGTCTTATCTTTTGGTGTCCCTCCTCCCATCTTTATTTTCTAAAAGTCTCCTGGTTCCTCGTTCCCTGCATGCCACTAACTATTTTCATTAGATATTAATTGATTTGTGAATTCAGGCTGAATTGCATCATCAGCAGATGGCGGATCCAGACCTGTTGGAAGAGTCTTCCTCCCTGTTGGAGCCAAGTGAGATAGGAAGAGGCACGCCTTTAAGACTTGGGTGAGTACCACTCACTTCAGTCTTACCTTCTCAGTGGGGTCATGTTCATCTTTGCTGTTCAAAAGAGCAATGAGACTGGGGATTCACTTGCTACAAGGATATGTTCTTTCCTGATCCTGTTCAGAGGTGTTTCTGAGTCTTTTTGGATTCAGTTTCAAAGTTGTCTGTCAACCTTCTTCTGGGTCTGGAAGTACAGTCAGGAATAAGACTCTGGCAGCCCATTCGACATGACAACAGATAGTCTCCCATGTTTAAAACCTTCCTTTGCCTTTCTGAGGCAGGAGGATCGCGAGTTCAAAGCCAGCCTCAGCAATGGCGAGGCACTTTCCTTCTCTAATAAAATACTTTGGCCCAGTGGTCTTAGTTCAACCCCGGTACCACAAAAAAAAAAAAAAAACCTCCATCCCTTGACATGAAATAGAATTCCTAATCTGTTTTTTTTTCTGCCCACAGATTTGTGGCTGGTGTGATTAACCGGGAGCGTATCCCTACTTTTGAACGCATGCTTTGGCGAGTATGCCGAGGGAATGTGTTCCTGAGACAGGCTGAAATCGAGAACCCCCTGGAGGATCCTGTGACTGTAAGACAAGGAAATTGCATCCTGTGGAATAGGTCTTGTAAAGGGCGCCCAGAGCAGTAGCATAGCATGGTGTCATCTGAATCCCACCTTTCCACAGAGCATCCCTTATGTTTACCCCTGCTTTGATCTGAAAATTTGAAGGCACTGCTCCTTTCCTCTGATGTAACTCTTACCATGTATATACCTGATATACACATGACATACTCGTTATTTTCAACCGTTACCCACATCGGTATTATTTTGATAGGAAATATGCTTTTTTTCCAATTACTTTAAACTTTAGTTTTACATATTTCTGTTACTAGTCTGGGACTGAAAGAAAACATATTAAAATTAACTTAAAGCAAGTCATCTTGTTAAAATTTGGTCATATTCATATATAAAAGAAGAGATTTCCTAAACAGATCTTTGTAAAGCTTATGAAATTCTACTTGGTAAGATTTTATTGTTTACGTTGTTTGTTAGAAAAATCAGAAACTTAGTTTAAAATATTTATTATAGCCAGGCATGATGGCACACACCTATAATCCCAGTGGCTTGGGAGGCTGAGGTAGGAGGATTGCAAGTTCAAAGCCAGCCTCAGCAACTTAGCGAGGTCCTAAGCAATTTAGGGAGACCAGTCTCTAAATTAAAAAACAAAAACAAAAACAAAACAATATATATACATATATATATGTACACACACACACACACACACACACACACACACACACACGTAATATAAGATAGGATGATCTTCCCCATCTAGTGCTTTGGAAAGTAGGAGCAGCCTAACATCTTGGCATTTTGACATAATGGGACAGAGTTCATAACCTAAATCTACATGAGCAGATGGGTCCTGATTTCAGGGATTACAAGCAAAGGCTAAATTTAAATTTATTGCAAAAATTTCATTTCATTTTATTTAGAAATCTAGAGTTGGATTTTCTGTTATAGATTACCTTAGAGATTTCTTAAATTAGTATTCTTTATTCTAAGAAGAGAGATTGAATTGTGAGCCTTCTCAGATTGGGTGGATGGTACAGCTGGCTATATTATGACTTTTATCCTCCATACTAAGTAGGAATGTGGTGATATTTAAAGTGAATCACTTTACTTTGGGGTAAGGTTTGAGTCTTACTGAAGACTCTTGTATTGTGGAAACACTGTAATCTGCAGTCACACCTAATATGGAGCTGTTCTCTGTAATATTCAGTCAAGTTTCCTCTTGGCAAAGAAAGATTATATTATCAACAAATTCAGGAAAGGGGAGGGCTTATATCTATAACAGAGCAGCTGCACAAAGAACTGACCCAGTATAGCCTAGAGAATAAGACTTTTTTTCCTTATAGTGCTAGGAATTGAACCCAGGGCCTCACACATGCTAGGAAAGTAGTGTACTACTGAGCTATATCCCCAACCCTGAATTTAAGGCTCTTTTTTTTTTTTTTTTAATATTTATTTATTTACTTTAGTTGTACACAATGCAATGCATTTATGTTTATGTGGTGCTGAGGATCGAACCCGGGCTGCGCACGTGCAAGGCGAGCGCTCTGCCACTGAGCCACAACCCCAGCCCGAATTTAAGGCTCTTGAGCCTAACTTTCTTCACTTTTTCTTTTATCCTTTTAAAGTTTTTTTTTTTTTTAATATTTATTTATTTGCTTTAGTTGTACACAATGTGTTTATTTTTATATGGTGCTGAGGATTGAACCCGGGCCGTGCACGTGCTAGGTGAGTGCTCTACCGCTGAGCCACAATCCCAGCCCCAAAAGTTTTGTTTTTTATTGTAAAAGCAGTACATACTCTGAGTATGAGAAACTACGGCCAACCAGAGACAGTCCTGTATACCTTATTTTTTCTGATCTAGTCCTTGCATCATATTCTAGGTGTAAACTTGGTATTTGGAATGGATTCCCTATCTCCCTTTCCCATTAGGTCTAAATTAACATGAATCAATCATGAAATTCTTTATCAACATTCTCCCCAGTGACTCAGTTCCTTATAGTTACTTAGCTCCCTTTATTTGAAACTTTCAAAGCCCCAGAACAGATAGGACTGGCTTCCTTCTCTTTCCGCCCTGCTATACTTTTGTCATTCAGGCCATATAAGATTTAAAGTTGTATTGGAGGGCTGGGGCTGTGGCCCAGTGGCAAAGCGCTTGGCTTGCATGCGTGAGGCCCTGGGTTCAATCCTCAGCACCCCATAAAAAATAAACAAATAAATAAAAATAAAGATATTGTGTCCATCTACAACTAAAAAAAATTTTTTAAAAAAATGTTGCATTGGAAAATAAAAATAAATTGTGCTAAGAGAAATATCATCTTAGTTTTTCTATGAAGTTTCTGGTTATGGGGCTGGGATTGTGGCTCAGCAGTAGAGCGCTCGCCTAACACGTGCGCAGCCCGGGTTCGATCCTCAGCACCATGTAAGAATAAAGGCATTAGCCGGGTGCGGTGGCGCACGCCTGTAATCCCAGCACTTTGGGAGGCTGAGGCAGGAGGATCGCGAGTTCAAAGCCAGCCTCAGCAATGGCGAGGCACTTAGCAACTCAGTGAGACCCTGTCTCTAATAAAATACAAAAGAAAAATGGGCTGGGGACTTGGCCCAGTGGTCGAGTGACCCTGAGTTCAATCCCCAGTACCACAAAAAAAAAAAAAAAAAAAAAAAAAGAATAAAGGCATTGTGTACAACTAAAATAAATAAATATTAAAAAAAGAAAAGGCATTGTGTACAACTTAAACAAATTAGAAAAATTAAAAGAAAGTTTCGGGTTATGTTTAAAAACAAATAGAGAAAGATTTTGGTGAATTAGAAATTATAGGACAGCTATTCTCTTAATGAAGCTTAAGAAATGGAGTGAGGATAAAATACAAGCTGACAGCCAGGCGCAGTGGCACACCTGGGAGGCTGAGGCAGGAGGATCGCGAGTTCAAAGCCAGCCTCAGCAATGGTGAGGCACTTAGCAACTTAGTGAGACCCTGTCTCTAATAAATTACAATAAATTACAAAAAAGGGCTGGGGATGTGGCCCAGTGGTCCAGTGCTCCTGAGTTCAATCCCTGGTACCAAAAAAAAAAAAAAAAAAAAAAAAAAAAAATACAAACCAACAGCCAGGCGTGGTGGTGCACACCTGTAATCCCAGCACATGGGAGGCTGAGGCAGGAGGATTGCAAGTTCAAAGCCAGCCTCAACAATGCCAAGGCACTTAGCAACTCAGTGAGACCCTGTCTCTAAATAAAATACAAAAAAGGGCCAGGAATGTGGCCCAGTGGTCAAGTGCCTCTGAGTTAAATTACCCTTCCCCACCCCCCCAAAAAAAAAAATGCAGGCTGACCACATCCTTAAAGGATTCCTATTGTTCCTTTATCATGCAGAAAATTAGTTGTTTAAAATATTTTCATGTATATTTAGAGGTCTGAATGCTTGGTTTTTGCTTCTGGGGTCTAGGGTGACTACGTGCACAAGTCTGTGTTTATCATTTTCTTCCAAGGCGATCAGCTGAAAAACAGAGTCAAGAAAATCTGTGAAGGGTAAGAGAAACCTGCCTCCACCCAAGATGGCACAGCTGTGTTATTTAACTGTTGAGCCTTCGGATTCAAAGTAGTGAAGTGCAGATTGTATTTTAAACCATTAAGAGTATTTTAAGCTGGGTGAGGTGGTTCATACACGTAATCCTATCTGCTCAGGAAGCTGAGGTGGAAGGATCACAAATTTGAGGCCAGCCTCAGCAGTTTAGCAATACCCTGTCTCAAAATAAAAAGATCTGGGGGTATAACTAAGTGGTAGATCAATTGTATAGTCATGTGCATGACCCTGGGTTTAATTCCTAGAACTGCCAAAAAAAAAAAAAAAAAAAAAAAAAAAAAAAAAGAAAAGAAAAAAAAAAAAATAGCCTAAATTAATTTTCTTAAAGTACCACCAAAATCACAATTTCAGCTGGGTGCAGTGGTACATGTCTATAATCCCAGCAAGGATTTGGGAGGCTGAGGCCATAGGATTGCAAGCTGGGGGCCAGCCTTAGCAATTTAGCAAAGACCCTATCTCCAAATAAATAGGGCTGGGGATACAGCTTAGTAATAAAGCACCCCTGGGTTTAATCTCCAGTACTTAAAAACAAAACCCCACAATTTCCTTGGGGCTACGTGTGTGGCTCAGTGGTAGAATGTGGAGTGCAAGCACAAGGCTTTGGGTTCAATCCCAAGTACCACAAAACAAAAACCCAGTTTCCTTTATTTTGGGACAGTGGATCTACAGACCACTATAGTACTACAGACACTTGTGCCCTTAAGATTTTCTAAAATTTTGACTTAAAAGCAGAATTTTTTCCATTCCATTTTTCTCCAATAATTTATAATATGATATTTAATTTTTTTAAGTCTCTGGGAAATTTCATAACTGCAGAGAATGTCAAAATAATTCAAATGTTGCTAGGTATGGTGGTACACACCTGTAATCCCAGCTACATGGAAGGCTGAGGCAGGAGGATCACAAGTTTGAGGCCAGACTGAGAAATTAAGCAAGACCCTGTCTCAAAGAAAGAAAAAAAAGGTGAGGGAGGCAGGGATTTGCCTAAATGATAGAGAGTGCCCCTGGGTTCAATCCCCTGTACCTGCCCTCTCCCCACCACACACAAGTGAGTTCAAATGATATTGTTCTACCTACTGGCCACTTAATAGAAGTAGTGTTGGTAAACTCATCAGTCTGCCTTAATCTTGTGTTGATCCTACTAATAATTTAGGATTAATTTCTGAGATCATTTAAACTGAATATGTTTAGAAACTTCGATGTTTCTAAGGCTGTGTCTGCACATTCCAGGTTCCGAGCCTCACTGTACCCCTGTCCTGAGACGCCACAGGAAAGGAAAGAAATGGCTTCTGGAGTTAATACCAGGATTGACGACCTCCAAATGGTACACAGAGGGTCAGGGGGAATTTGTTCATGTGAACTAAGTACAGCAGAGGACCATTCTCCTTCTTCAAAACTGACAGTTTATTAGATACCTGTAGCAGTTCTGGATACCAAAAAAAAAAAAAGAAAGAAAGAAAGAAATGTCTTTGGGTACTAATCCCTTTGGAAGCTGGGGAAAGTCTCAGGGAATGACGGTTAAAAATAGCACTAGTCATCTGCAAACACGACAGGAATGCTATAAATTCCACGACTGGAATCTTTGTTACTTATTCCGTTCCTTTCTCCCTCGTGAGTCTGAGATGTTTTTTATAATAAAAGAAAAAGTATGCTTGCTTAAGAAAATAAAAATCCAATACTTCAGAAGTACACAAAGCCAGTTTTGCCCTCACTCTCTACTCCCCTGGCAACCACTCTCAACAGCATGTTATCGTCTGGTCACCTTTGATCTAATCACACAGTCCACCCATCTAAAGACCCCTGATGTGCCTCTTGAATCAAGAAGTGATTGAGTTAGATTTTTGCCAAATCACAGTGTGGGTGGTTTGCGTATATCATGGTCACTACAGTGCTGTAAGGGAGCAGTTATGTATAGTAGTTTATGGAAGGAAAGAGCAAGCCACTGGGACTTCTTCCCTCATGAAAGAAGAAATTGCTTCTTGATGATTGAATCACGTCTCATCCCAAAGGCAGTTCCTTTTAGCAGTGGCAAAATTATCAAAGATATATAATAATTCCTCATTTCAATTCCTTTTCTGATCTTCCCCTTCAACCCCATCTTATATGACCCACCAGTTTGAGTAACTTAGCAGTGGTGAACTCTTTTCAGATAAATGTGTCCGTTCAACCAGAGGAACAGTTTTTTGGAACTGCTGGTGGATGACAGTGTTAATACATCCTGGGGCTGTTTTATCTCTTTTGACGTTTATAGGTAGATTTAAAGAGCATGTACAGTAGTCATTATAAATGACTGGATTTTTTTTTTTTTTTTTTTTTTTGTACCGGGGATTGAACTCAGGGGCAAACCACTCCACATCCTCAGCCCTATTTTGTAGGCAAGATATCACTCAACCACTGAGACCACCCACATCCCAGCCCTATTTTTGTATTTTATTTAGAGACAAGATAAGTCCTCGCCACTGAGGCTTTCTTGATCCTCTGAGTTTCCTTAATTTTGCTGAGGCTGGCTTTGAACATGCGATCCTCCTGAGCTACTGGGATTACAGGTGTGCACCACCTCTCCCAGCCCTAAATAACTAGAATTTAACTCTTTTTTTTTCTTTCTTTCTTTCTTTTTATTTTATTTTATTTCTTTTCAGTACTGGGAGGTTTTGCACCTGCAAAACCTGGCTTTGCACCTGCTAGACAAGTTTTCTACAACTTAGCTACATTTCCAGCCCTAAAATCTGATTTTTAAGAAATTTAGTTGTAGCTAGGTATGGTGGTGGATGCCTTGAAATCCCAATAACTTGGAAGGCTGAGGCAAAAGGATCACAAGTTCAAAGCCAGCCTTAGCAACTTAGTGAGGCCCTAAGCAATTTAGTAAGACTGTGTCTCTAAATAAAAAATAAAAAGGGATGGGGGATGCGACTCAGTTGTGAAGTGCTCCTGTGTTTAATGCCCCGTACCCCCGCCCCCTCAAAAACATCCAGTTGTAGTGCTTGCCTAACAGGTGGCGAAAAAATGCCAGTTATAGGAACTGAAACCTTGAAAAGAAATTGAATACCAGGGAGTAGGCTGGGGAAAGAAAAGCCAATAGAACATTAGTTGCAAATTTACTTAGTATCCTTTCAGAAGGTGTAATAGTAATTGTGAAATAGTCAACAACAAGAAAAGAAAGTAGCCGGGCGCAGTGGTGCACGCCTGTAATCCCAGTACTTGGGAGGCTGAGGCAGGAGGATCGCGAGTTCAAAGCCAGCCTCAGCAACGGAGAGGCACTTAGCAACTCAGTGAGACCCTGTTTCTAATAAAATACAAAAAAGGGCTGTGGATGTGGCCTAGTGGTCGAGTGCCCCTGAGTTCAATCCCCGGTACAAAAAAAAGAAAGAAAGAAAAGAAAGTAACTATCCTAAATTGACATAAGTTTCCCTAGCATATGTGGTTGTTTTCTTCTTTCTTTTTTAAAACCTCTCTATGGAAGTAACCTTCCTCTGTGCAAGATAGTTTTTCAAGGAGTAGTTGCTGCTTTGTTCTGAATTAATTTGAAGAACCTTAATGTGGTTTGTATGGAGATATTTTCCACTCTTCAAAGAAATTTGTGGAGATTTAACATGGATTCTCATATAGAAAAGAAATGTGGAGAGTGAAGTGTGGAGAGTGAATTGTTTTCTCAATGCCTTCTAGTTGGAGCAGTGGGCTTAGCCTCTCTTCTACTACTGAAATCTTAAATATTTGGTGATTAAACAAGGCAATGGAATTTAAAATGTCTCTGCATTTTCCTCTGAGAGAAATCTATTAGTTTCCAAAGGGTCAACACAGAAACTGTTTTCCTCCAGAATCCTACCTAAAGGGTAAATAAAGCCTATCAGCCCCTTGATGGCAGTGGTATATGGCAGCCCAAAACCGCTCTAGGGACTGTGGGTGCTCCTAACGTTACTGTGCCTCCTGGCTAACATTTCCAACATAGGCATAGGCAGGTGGTCAACAGTGCCTCTTTCCTATGTTCCTATGTACAGGACATTCTGCAACTTGCTACTTTTTTTTTTTTTTTTTGGTGCTGGGGATTGAACCCAGGGCCTTGTACATGTGAAGCAAGCACTCTGCCAATAGTACTATATCCCCAGCCCCAGCTTGCTATTCTTAAATGTCTGTTTTTTAATTTGTAAACTCCTGGGCCTGTGCTGCTCACTATGAGGAGAGGCTCCATGTGGAAAGTCACTATTCTTTAACAAGCAAAAATGAGTAAAGGCGAGAGACCTACGTTTATTATGCCCTGGATCAGCGGTAAGATTGAATATTGAGAGAAAAGCTACATGACATTTCCTCAGGTATCTCTTCAGCTTGATGCCAAATGAAAATGAATATTAGTAACTACAACTCATATTTTTTATAATTTGATTACCTCTCCCTCTGCCCTTCCCCCCCAAAAAAAAATTAACTAGAGGAAGAATAAAATAGTTCGCTGGAAACCTGTTTTTGAAGACTGTGTTTCTTTGCCATTTATCTAAGCCTGGTGTAAGAAGGATCCCTCCTGTTCCTGTCTCTGATAAAAGGTTCTGAATCAAACAGAGGACCACCGCCAGAGGGTTCTGCAGGCAGCTGCTAAGAATATCCGGGTCTGGTTCATCAAAGTGCGGAAGATGAAGGCCATCTACCACACCCTGAACCTGTGCAACATAGATGTGACCCAGAAGTGCCTGATTGCAGAGGTCTGGTGCCCAGTCACCGACCTTGACTCCATCCAGTTTGCACTCAGAAGGGGCACGGTGAGTTCCCAAAGCTAGCACGAAGCTTGCACCCAAGAAGAGAGGGTCCCATCACTAGTAACATTAACCAATTTCATTTTATGGCATTTTAACTTTTAGAGTTCCTTAATATATTCTCCTTGTATCCTGACAATACATGTCATATGTAGCCTAGAGTGCTATTGTTTTACAAATTGGAAATTGCAGGTCAGTAAGGTGAAGTGATTTGGTTATATAACTATGATTTTTTAGGGTAGCTCATGACTAGAACATTAGTTTCTTGACCCACTGTCTATTTAACTATTTCTGACTGGTAGTTAATTAGAGCAGCTGCTTTAAGACACTGATCTAAGGGCCTGGAGGGACACAGAGTTGTACAAAACATGCTTAAAGTATCATACTGTCTATTAGGAAACAATTATGTGCAAATGTACAAGATGGTTTGTGCTGAGTGGCATATGTATGTGGAGGGAGGGTGGAGCATTGCTAACTAATGTGATCAGAAAAGGTTTCAAGAAAAAGTGGCATTTGGCAGGGCTTAGAGTGTAGCTCAGTGGAGTAGTTAGTTGCATAGCAGGTGTAAGCCCTTGGCTCAATTTTCAGCACTACAAAAAACAAAATAGCAACAATAAAATTTTAAAAGATGGCATTTGATCAGGGCTTTGGGTAAGATGTGAATCATTAATGATGTAAAGAAAATAGGTTTGGGCCGGGCACGGTGGCGCACGCCTGTAATCCCAGCACTTTGGGAGGCTGAGGCAGGAGGATCGCGAGTTCAAAGCCAGCCTCAGCAATGGCGAGGCACTTAGTAACTCAGTGAGACCCTGTCTCTAAATAAAATACAAAAAGGGGCTGGGGATGTGACCCAGTGGTCGAGTGCCCCTGAGTTCAATCCCCGGTACCACAAAGAAAAAAGAAAATAGGTTTGGGCGTGGTGGAGCATGCCTGTAATCCCAGTGACTCAGGAGGCTGTGAGGCAGGAGGATTACAAATTCAAAACCAACCTCAGCAATTTAGTGAGGCCCTAAGCAACTCAGTTATTTAGCAGTGAAGGGATATGATCAATGCAGTTTTGCATAAGATTTTTTTTAATTTGCTTTAGTTGTACACAATGCGTTTTATTCAATGCATTTTATTTGTACGTGGTGCTGAGGATCGAACCCGGGTCGCCCACGTGCTAGGCGAGCGCTCTACCACTGAGCCACAATCCCAGCCCGATCAATGCAGTTTTGAAAGAGTAATCTGCTAATAGTAGTGAGGAGTGGAAAAATCTTGTAGTTGGATGGCCAGTCAGGAGTTTACTGTGGAATAAGTTCTGCAGACCAGCAGGGCAGAAACTGACAATGGGAATAAAATATTATAGATCTGTGAGACATTTCTCAAAGAAAAATCAGTAGTATTCTTGGTTTCTAGCAAGGTACAGGAGAAATAATTAAAAATGTTTCTGAGGCACCAAAGCTGTGGAGCTCCGAGAATTAGGGTTCGCTTCATAGAAGAGAAGCTTTTTGATAGGGGAGGGTGGTGAGTTCAGTGTGTTACACTGAGGTGCTTGGCAGAAATCCACGCAGAAATGTCAACCAGACAATGGGACAGAACTAGAAATGGGTGTCTTTTGTTGGGGGGGGGGGGGTTGCTAAGGATTAAACTCAGGGGCATTCAACCGCTGAGCCATATCCCCAGCCCTAATTTGTATTTTTATTTAGAGACAGGGTCTCACTGAGTTGCTTAGTGGCTTGATTTTGCTGAGGCTGGCTTTGAACTCAGGTTCCTCTTGTCTCAGCTTCCCAAGCCACTGGGATTACAGGTGTATGCCACTGCACCTGGCTAGATGGGAGTCTTGAGAGTAGAAAGGCTGAGACCTTCTAAAGGGGAGATCAGAAAACAAGAAGCACTCGGGGCCTGCAGTGTTACTAGATAGAGGAGAAAGCCAGTAAAGAGCGGAGGAGTGGTTAGTAAGCAGGAGGGGACTGCTAAGGAAGAGAGATTTGCACTGGGGAGAAAAGGAAGAGCTCCAGTGTTGGGCCTGCACATGGCAGAGAAGGCCTTTGTGTCTGCTGATGAGCGAGGCACTTTGAAGGATGCTGGGCCAGACTGCAATGCTAAGGGAGTGAAGGGAAGGTAGTGGACCAGAGGCAGAGTGTGTTGCTTTCTTCAGAGAAGGAGAGAACAGCAGTACTCATAGAAAGGCGGATGTGAAGGAGGTTCCGCGTTTTCATTGGTTACACATTTTAGAGTATTTACGATTATCTATGTTGCTCAGGCCAGTCTCAACTTCTGTGTTCAATTGTTCCACCTGCCTCAGCCTACCAAATACTGAGACTACAGACACATGCCACTGGATTCAGCTTAAAGTTAAAATTTTTTTCATGATAAGGATATATACATCCCCAAACTTAGTTGAAATCTTTCATTATAAATTTATACTTAGTTCCAGTTTCTCCAAGGATTGGGAAAGATAGCTTATAGTTTTATTTGTTCATTAGTTTTTGTTTTCTTTTTGGTGGTACCAGGGATTGAACTCAGGGGCACTCAACCACTGGGCCACATCCCCAGCCCTTTTTTGTATTTTATTAGAGACAGGGTCTCACTGAGTTGCTAAGTGCCTCGCCATTGCTGAGGCTGGCTTTGAACTTGCGATCCTCCTGCCTCAGCCTCCGAAGTGCTGGGATTACAGGCGTGTGCCACCGCACCTGGCTCGTTCATTAGTTTATGGAAGTATAATTTACACAAAAGATAATACATAGATTTTATGTGTACAGTTTGATGAGTTTTGACCATCATAAGTAGGTATATTTTCTAATTTTGATACCTGTGCTAATGTTTCCCAGGAACACAGTGGTTCCACTGTGCCCTCCATTCTGAACAGGATGCAGACAAACCAGACTCCTCCAACCTATAACAAAACCAACAAGTTCACATACGGCTTTCAAAACATAGTAGATGCTTATGGAATTGGGACTTACCGAGAGATAAACCCAGGTAAAAAGTTTGAATCGTTTTCCTCTAGAAGTTTTTGTTTGAGTCTTTTAACATTTCACTTTAAACCCTTTTAAACAAATGGCTTAAAACTAAAGATGTTAAGACCTCAGCTCGTGTGCAATACCTGTGAAGAGGTGCCCATTTGACATAAGCAGTTTTATCATCCCATATTGCTCTTTTTTGTTGTTGTTTTGTTTTGGTACTAGGGAATTGAACCCAGGGGCACTTAACCCATGAGCCACATCCCAGCCCTTTTTATTTTGAGACAGGGTCTAAGCTGCTTAGGGCCTTGTTAAGTTGCTGAGGCTGGCTTTGAACTTGTGATCCTCCTGCCTCAGCCTCCTGTGTTGCTGAGATTATAGCAATGTGCCCAGCCAGGTGGTACTTCTTTAAAAGAAATGATCAACCACTGATCCACATCCCCAGCCTTCCATCCCTTTTATGTTTTATTTTGAAACAGTCTTGCTAAGTTGCTTAGAACCTCGCTTAGTTGTTGAGGTGGGCTTTGAACTTGCAATCTTCCTGCCTCAGCCTCCCAGGTCGCTGGGATTATAGTCATGTGCCACCATGCCCAGCTTGGATTGGATTCTCTCTCTCTCTCTCTCTCTCTTTTTTTTTAATATTTACTTATTTTAGTTGTACACAATGCCTTTATTTATTTTTATGTGGTGCTGAGGATCGAACCCGGGCTGCGCACGTGCTAGGCAAGTGCTCTACCGCTGAGCCACAATGCCAGCCCTGGATTAGATTCTTGCATGTGCCTTTACAGCTATAAAACACCCATCCTTTATCAAACCATTTATAGCAGGTGCCTTAAGAAAAATGTTTCTTCCAAGCCAGGCATAGTGATAAATGCCTGTAATCCCAATGACTTGGGAGGCTTAGGCAGGAAGATTGTAAGTTAGAGGCCAACCTGGACAACTTAGTGAGACTTTTTCTCAAAATTTTTAAAAAATTTAAAAAGGACTGAGGTTGTAACTCTGATAAAGCACCCTGGGTTCAATCCCTAGTACCAGACACACACACACACACACACACACACAAGTTTTCTCTAAGATGTCTTATATTTAAAATGGCTTCCTCCTGTCTTCATTCTCCAAGGTTAGAAAGAGAAAATATAGCAGTTATTGACCATTATCAGCACAAATCATTTCTCTTCTCTGTTTGGAGAGGTAATTATTAAATCAAGAGTCTGAGGGGCAGGGGGTGTGGCTCAGAGTGCTTTTCTAGTGTGTGTGAGGCCCTGGATTCAATCTCCAGCACAGATGTAGCCTTGTGCAGGACCTTCTTTCTTCTGCTTCTAGTCTCTTTCCCCATTGCTTAGATGGTAGGTAGTTTCATTCTGCTCAGAAATTGGTTGCTTACAAAGAGAAGACAGCTGGCATGTCCTTGGAGCAGTGTCCTAGAGGTTGAAAGAAGGGAATGGGACAAACTACAGTGCTACCAGAGCTACCTTTCATTTACTGTGTTCTTAGTTTAAAATGTTAACAGTAGCACATATTCCATTAGCTGCATTGTGAGGGTGTAGAGTTCCTGCCATGAAAGATTTTCCCTGAGAGTTCATCTGTTCAACAACTTGGGAATAAGCCACCTTATACTTATCTTAGAATATGGAGAACATGGAGAACAATGTGATATTTTGGGGATTGTGTTTTTTTTTTTTTATTATTGGTGCTGGGGGTTGAACCCGGGGTGCTCAACCACTGAGCCACGTGCCTGGCCCTTTTTTGTATTTAGAGACAGCGTCTCACTGAATTGCTTAGGGCTTCGCTAAGTTGCTGAGGCTGGCTTTGAAGTAGTGATCCTCCTGCCTCAGCCTCCCTAACTGCTGGAATTATAGGCAGGTGCCACCATGCCCAGCTTGTGCTTTCTTTTATGTACTTAGTGATTTACTTTTTTTGGTTTCTTTATAGCCCCATATACCATCATCACTTTCCCTTTTCTGTTTGCTGTGATGTTTGGAGATTTTGGCCATGGCATTTTGATGACCCTTTTTGCTGTGTGGATGGTGTTAAGAGAGAGCCGGATCCTTTCTCAGAAGAATGAGAATGAGGTAATGTTTAAGTTACATCTGTACTAGACTGAAGTTTTTATGATTTGTCAGGCATTCATTATGAAATTATGGTCAAAAAGTCTTTTATGCATAAATTTATCAAAAGGGGATAGAGAATAAGTTCATTTTTAACACCAGAGAGACCATGTGCTGTACAAGCAAATTTCTCTTAGCATTGTATTTGGTCTGTACTTCAAGCTCTCTGATCCAGGATGGAGTAAAGAGCACCGGCAGCTAGTGTATTCTAAATAACCCTGTCACCACATGAGCTGCAGTGAGTGCATTCTCATTACTTCTTTCTTCTGATTTCCAGATGTTTAGCACTGTGTTCAGTGGTCGATACATTATTCTATTGATGGGAGTTTTCTCCATTTATACTGGCCTCATCTACAATGACTGCTTTTCCAAGTCTCTTAATATCTTTGGGTCATCCTGGAGTGTGCGACCAATGTTCACCAAATATAATTGGACGTAAGTTATGGAAGAAGCTAAAAGTCAAAACAATCTTTTCATGTTCAGCTCTGATTTGTAAGACAAGCAATAAACTAATAACCTGTTAGGAAGTGGTTGACAATGTCCCTGTTTCAGAAGAATGCAGTATTTTGTCTTGTTTATACTCCAACTTGTGAAGTGCTTTGTGATTTGTTCTCCTAGTATAAATGAACCAAGATTATAAATTAAGTGTATTTTTTTTGAAAATTAAAAAGAAGATTCCCCAAATTCCCTACTTAGTTATATATATATATTTTTAATTTTTCTGTGTGTTATTCTTGGCTACTAGTCCCTCCTCTTATTGAAGAAACAAGATTGCTATAGTAGTTTCTTTTGGGGTCAGTTCATGGACCCTAGCAGTTTCCCTCTTTTGATCAAAAATTAATAGTTTTTTCGCCGGGCTTGGTGGCGCACGCCTGTAATCCCAGCACTTTGGGAGGCTGAGGCAGGAGGATCACGAGTTCAAAGCCAGCCTCAGCAATGGCGAGGCACTTAGCAACTCAGTGAGACCCTGTCTCTAAATAAAATACAAAAAAGGTCTGGGGATGTGACCCAGTGGTCGAGTGCTCCCGAGTTCAATCCCCGGTACCACAAAAATAAATAAATAAATAAATAGATAAATAAATAAATAAATAGGTTTTTCTCCTAACACGATAGGGAGGAGACGCTTCGGGGAAACCCCGTTCTCCAGCTCAACCCAACTGTCCCTGGAGTTTTTGGTGGACCATACCCTTTTGGCATTGATCCGGTAAGACTATTCTTTCTCATATATTATTTCCACCTGTAACAATTAAATTTTTGTTATTGTTTACATTAAAAAATGTGGGAGAGGGCTGGGGTTGTGGCTCAGTGGCAGAGCGCTCGCCTCGCACATGCGCGGCCCGGGTTCGATCCTCAGCACCATGTAAACATAAATGCATTGCATTGTGTACAACTAAAGTAAAAATAAATAAATATTCAAGAAAATATTAAAAAAAAAAAAAATGTGGGAGAAGCCGGGCGCAGTGGTGCACGCCTGTAATCCCAGCACTTTGGGAGGCTGAGGCAGGAGGATCGCGAGTTCAAAGCCAGCCTCAGCAATGGCGAGGCACTTAGCAACTCAGTGAGACCCTGTCTCTAAATAAAATACAAAAAAAGGGCTGGGGATGTGGCCCAGTGGTCAAGTACCCCTGAGTTCAATCCCCGGTACCACAAAAAAAAAAAAAAAAGAAAATGTGGGAGCATAGGCTGGGGTTGTGGCTCAGCGGTACAGCGCTCACCTAGCACGTGCGCGGCCCGGGTTCAATTCTCAGCACCATATAAAAATAAACACATTGTGTACAACTAAAGCAAATAAATACATGTTTTTTTTAAAAAAAAGTGGGAAGCCGGGTGCGGTGGCGCACGCCTGTAATCCCAGCACTTGGGAGGCTGAAGCAGGAGGATCGCAAGTTCAAAGCCAGCCTCAGCAATGGCGAGGCACTTAGCAACTCAGTGAGACCCTGTCTCTAATAAAATACAAAAAAAAAAAAAGGTCTGGGGATGTGGCCCAGTGGTCAAGTGCCCCTGAGTTCAATCCCTGGAACAAAACAAAACAAAAAAAAGTGGGAGCAGGAATTTAAGAATAAACAATAGTAAGGATTACAGAATGCCAAAGAAAAAGCAGATCATCATGAACTGGAAAGATTATGGTTTCTTATAGAAAGTAGGAATTAATTTGTCCTTTTTTTTTTTTTGGTACTGGGGATTGAACTCAGCGGCACTCGACCACTGGGCCACATCCCCAGCCCTTTTTTTGTATTTTATTAGAGACAGGGTCTCACTGAGTTGCTAAGTGCCTCGCCATTGCTGAGGCTGGCTTTGAACTCACGATCCTCCTGCCTCAGCCTCCCAAAGTGCTGGGATTACAGGCGTGCGCCACCGCGCCCGGCTAATTTGTCCTTTTAAAAGAAGTTCGAAGCCGGGCGCAGTGGCGCACGCCTGTAATCCCAGTACTTGGGAGGCTGAGGCAGGAGGATCGCGAGTTCAAAGCCAGCCTCAGCAATGGCGAGGCACTTAGCAACTCAGTGAGACCCTGTCTCTAATAAAATACAAAAAAGGGCTGGGGATGTGGCCCAGTGGTCGAGTGCCCCTGAGTTCAATCCCTGGTACCAAAAAAAAAAAAAAAAGAAGTTCGAGCCGGGCACAGTGGCGCACACCTGTAATCCCAGCACTTTGGGAGGCTGAGGCAGGAGGATCGCAAGTTCAAAGCCAGCCTCAGCAAAGGCGAAGCACTGAGCAACTCAGTGAGACCCTGTCTCTAAATAAAATACAAAAAAGGGCTGGGGATGCGACCCAGTGGTCAAGTTCCCCTGAGTTCAATCCCCAGTACCACAAAAACAAAAAAAAAAAAGAAGTTCACATTGTTATAGGTAAGTAGAAGTGTGTTCAAAAGTATAGAGATGGATAGGTATAAAGTTAATTACAGTTAATTGTACTTATAGTACAATGATGTAAATGCTGTGTAAGGGCCGGGTATGTAGAGCACTTATCTAGCATGCAGGAGGCCATGGGTTAGATCCCCAGCACTATAAAATAAATATATATAAAATAAATAAATGCAACATAAATAGTTGTTATACAGCCGGGCGCGGTGGCGCGCACCTGTAATCCCAGCACTTGGGAGGCTGAGGCAGGAGGATCGCGAGTTCAAAGCCAGCCTCAGCAATGGCGAGGCACTTAGCAACTCAGTGAGACCCTGTTTCTAATAAAATACAAACAAGGGCTGGGGATGTGGCCCAGTGGCCAAGTAGTGCCCCTGAGTTCAATCCCTGGTACCAAAAAAAAAAAAAAAAAAAAAAAAAAAATAGTTGTTATACTATATTATTGAGGGAATAATGACAAGAAAAAGATCTGAACATGTTTGGTGCAGGTGCAATTTTGCTTTTAAAATCTTTTTGATCTATGGAAGTTGAATTCACTGATGCAGAACCTATGGATACATTGGGTTATGTTTTAATTATAACAGAAGTTCCAATCCCTAGCACCAAAAATAAATATGTAAATAATTAACAGAAGCTAATGTTACTGAAATGCTTACCGTGAACCAGGCATTTTGCTCGGCCTTGGCAGATCTGATTTTATCCTCAAACAATTCTATCAGATTGGTACTCCTATCCCTATCATACACCTAGGGAAACTACTAGGCTTGCAGAGGCTTAATAACATTTCACATATTTATTCAACAAATGTTTATTGAGTCCCTGTTGTCCACAAGGCATAGTGCCTGCTGGGTGAAACATAATTTTAAGATGTAGCTGCTACCTTCAAGTAGCTAGGGGTCTAATAACAGTAACCTTATACATATATAGTGTTTTGAGGTTATAGATTATTTTGTGTGTGTGTGTGTGTGTGCGTGCGCGCTGGGGATTGAACCCAGGGCCTTTTGCATGCAAGGCAAGCACTCTGCCAACTGAGCTATGTCCCCAGCCCACAGATTTTTTTGTATACATTTCATTTGATGCTTAAAGGATAGATGTTGAGTTTGAAGTACACATGGGACACCTAGGTATGAATGTTCATCAGGCAGTTGAAGTTTCAGAACTGGATTTTGAGCAAACTGGGATTGAAGAGAGAACCAGTCACAAGTTTTCATGTTAGAGGTCAGCAAGGATGAATTCTTTTTCTTGCGGGGTGGGCGGTGGTTTGCCGGGGATTGAACTCAGGGGCATTTGGCCACTGAGCCACATCCCTAGCCCTATTTTGTATTTTATTTAGAGACAGGGTCTTACTGAGTTGCTTAGTGCATCACTTTTGCTGAGGCTGGCTTTGAACTTGTGATCCTCTTGCTTCAGCCTCCCAAGCCACTGGGATTCCAGGCATGGGCCACTGTGCCCAGCAGATGAACTCTTTTTGGAGAGGACAGTTCAGATAGAAAAGATGCTGAGCTAGGAGGTACAAGCTCTGTCTTAGTCTAGAGTTTGCACTTTCACCTAAAGATGACCATGGGGATTCAGGGAAGGTTTTGGCACAGGAGGATGACTGGATGAGAGCCATGGTTTAGGCAGTGTGAACAGATGGCCAAGTGGAGGCAGATAAAACTGTCAGGACAGGGCTGGGATTGTGGCTCAGCGGTAGAGCGCTCGCCTAGCACGTGGGCGACCCGGGTTCGATCCTCAGCACCACGTACAAATAAAACTCATTGAATAAAACCCATTGTGTACAACTAAAGCAAATAAATAAAAATATTAAAAAAAAAAAAAAAAAAAAACTGTCAGGACAGTACTAACAGGCATCCAAGCCTTAGGTAGTAGAAGCTACAGCAGTTGATAGTGAAAGATAAAGGAGGCTGGGCATGATGGCACACACTTCTACAACCTGTAATTCTAGCTACTTGGGAGGCTGAAGCAGGAGAATTGCAAGTTCAAGGCCAACTTAGGCAACTTGGAAAAAACCTGTTTCAAAATTTTAAAATAAATGAAAAGGAAGAGAAGTTCTGTGGTAGAGCACCTCTGGATTCAATCCCCATTACTGAAGAAAAAAAAAAAAGATAGATGGGATCTGGGGGTGTAGCTCAGTGGTAGAGTACTTGCCTAAAATGTGCCAGGCCTCAGTTCTGTCCCTAGCACTGCTTGCACATGCACACACAAACAGATAGATGGAACAACATCATTAGAGGAATATGATCAGCAAAACAGGTGTGGGGAAATCTGCAAGATAAATAACCTAATATCTTAAAGAAAAATTTTTATTTTGTAGTGAATATAAAAGGAGAACCTATAGATTACAGACTTAAAAACTAAATCAGCTATCACAGTGTACAGACCTTAATTGGACTTTGCTTCAAATAAAGGAACTCCAAAAAATAGTCTGGACAAAATCATAGAAATTTTAATTTTTATAATATTAAAGAATCTTGGGCTGGGATTGTGGCTCAGCGGTAGAGCGCTTGCCTAGCACGTGCGCGGCCCGGGTTCGATCTCAGCACCACATACAAATAAACGCATTGTGTACAACTAAAGCAAATAAATAAATTTTAAAAAAAAAAAAAAGAATCATTATTAGGGTTGGGTGCTAGCTCATTGGTAGAACATATGCTTAGTAGAGCGTCTGAGTTCAACCCCCAGCACACACACACAAAAAAAGATGGATGTGGATGTTTTTAAAAGAAAAAAAAAAAAAAAAAGGAATCTTTATCTGGGCATGGTGCACATGCCTATGATCCCAACCAAAAAGTAGAATGGCTGAGGCAGGAGGGTACAGGTTTGAGGCCAGCTTTGGCAACTTAGCCTTGTCTGAAAAAATTAAAAGGACTGGGGCTGGGTGCAGTGGCACCCGCTTGTAATCCCAGTGGTTCAGGAGGCTGAGGCAGGAGGATTGCAAGTTCAAAGCCAGTATCAGTAATTTAGTGAGGCCCTAAGCAACTTAGTGAGACCTTGCCTTAAAATAAAAAAGACTGGGAATATGACTCAATCATAAAGCATCCCAGGTTCAGTTCCAAGTACCAAATAATAAAAAGGCGTCCTTAACAGGGATGGGGATGTAGCTTATTAGTAGAGCGCTTCCCTAGCATGTGTGAGGTCATACATTCAATCACCAGCACCACACAAAACTTCCTTACCTTTTAGAGATCCATACTAAAATATTTACAGATAAAATGATCTGGTATCTAGACTTTGCTTCAAAATAATATAAAAATGGGAAGTGGACATGATAAAATATATTGGAATGAATCCATAAATTGATAGTAATTGTTGAAGTTGTCTGATATGGCAATTTGTAATTCTGTTTAAATATAGGTTTAGAATGTTCCATTTAAAAAACAAACAAAAAACTCTTAGCTGAATATGGTAGTGCATGCTTATAATCCCAGCTACTTAGGAAGCTAAATCAGTAGGCTTGCAAATTCAAAGCCAGACTGGGCAATTTACCAAGACTCTATCTCAAAATAAAAATATAAAGGGCTGGGATGTAGTCCATTGCTTGCCTAACATGAGGGAAGCCCTGGGTTCAATAAACAAAAGAAACAAAAAACTGTTTTATATTTTTAATCAGATGAATAATATTTTCCCATTTGAGAATAATAGCTTTTTTTTTTTTCATTGTGACAGATTTGGAACATTGCTACCAATAAGCTGACCTTCCTCAACTCCTTTAAGATGAAGATGTCTGTTATTCTTGGTATCATCCATATGATGTTTGGAGTCAGTCTGAGCCTTTTCAACCATATGTGAGTTGTTTTGTTTCTATATTCATAAAAATGTGCATAGTTGCTGTGTGTGGTGGCACACTCCTGTAATCATGGAGATTTGGGAGGCTGAGGCAGGAGGATTGCAAGTCTTTTTTTTTGGAGGGGCAGGTGGTGGCGCCACTGCACCTGGCCAAGGATTGCAAGTTTAAAACCAGCTTTAGCAACTTACCTAGGCTCTAAGGAACTTAGGGAGACCCTGTCTCAAAAATAAAAAGGGTTGGGGATGTGGCTTAGTGGTTAAGCACGTCTGGATTCCATCCCCAATGCCCCTCCCCACCCCCCAAAAAAAGAATGCTTTGTTCAGGTAATGCTTTTGCCTTAAGACATTGTAACAGGGGCTGGGGTTGTGGCTCAGTCAGAGTGCTAGCCTCGCACGTGCGCGGCCCAGATTTGATCCTCAGCACCATGTAAACATAAATGCATTGCATTGTGTACAACTAAAGTTAATAAATAAATATTTTTTAAAAAAAGACATTGTAACATATTTGGGGGGGATTCATAACTCAGAACCTGACTGTATTATAGAAGTAATTTTTCAAAAATCTTATGGTCTTAAATGAGGCTGAATTTTAAGTTTTTTTAGTTGTCAGTTGGCTTTATTTATTTATATGCAGTGCTGAGAATCGAACCCAGGGTCTCACACATGCTAGGCAAGCGCTCTACCACTGAGCCACAACCCCAGCCCAGCAGTTAAGATCTTTGAAGACAACTGAGGCAATTTTCATCAAATTGAGTGATTTATTTTTCTTCCTTAATGTGAAAGTCACTTAAAGTTACAAATTGTAGTCCCAAAGTATGCTAAATTTTTTAGTCTCTTTCTCATGGAGAGAATCGTGGGCATGGTTCTGAAGCCATTCAAGATCCAGAAATTTGAAAGTGATAGTTAATTCTGCATTGTCTGTGTTGCTTCCAGTACTTCTGGCTACTGCTGCTTAAAAGTGATATAGACAGGGGCTGGCGTTGTGGCTCAGTGGTAGAGCACTCACCTAGCACGTGTGTGGCCCGGGTTTGATCCTCATCACCATGTAAAAATAAAGGCATTGTATACAACTAAAACAAATAAATAAATATATATATATATTTTTTTTTTTAAAAAAAAGTGATACAGACAGAATTGAGGGAGCCAGCCTGGGTGACTTAGCAAGACCCTCCTTAAAAAGGACCAGGGAAGTAACTCATTGCTTGCCTGACATGAGGGAAGCCCTGGGTTCAGTCCCCCACACCACAAAAGTGCCCCTGGGTGAAAAACATAGTGAATATTATAGTCAGTGAAAGAGTGGCCCTGGGTTTATTCAGCCATAATCTTCATTTTTTTTTTCCCCTCTCTCCCTTTTTAGCTATTTCAAGAAGCCCCTGAATATCTACTTTGGATTTATTCCTGAAGTGATCTTCATGTCCTCATTGTTTGGCTACTTGGTTATCCTAATTTTTTACAAGTGGACAGCCTATGATGCTCATTCTTCTGAGAATGCACCTAGCCTTCTGATCCATTTTATCAATATGTTCCTCTTTTCCTACCCAGATTCTGGTATTTCAATGCTATACTCTGGACAGGTATGTCAACCCAGAAGGTGGCTTATCATTGGTAGTCAGGAAGCCACATGTTTCTGTGACCCTAAAAAAACCTAAAATACCTTTCTGTAATATTTGGTTTTCAGCCCATACACCCAGATATAAACTGAGACATTTGTCTTATCTTGGGAGGGTTCACTGTCATTTCTCTCTCCAGAAAAGGTAAAATTTAGAACTCTCATATTATGGGACAATTCTCGGGTTTGCCACAGCATCTGCTAAGTATTTTAAGAAACTAGACAGTGTTATTAATATACCAGTAAGAAAGAACTGTTTGGAAAAAATGTGTGCTGGATTTAGAAACTGTACATCTGATTAATGTACTTTAATGTGACGTGCCCTGTCTTTATTTTGCAGAAAGGAATTCAGTGTTTCCTGGTAGTGGTTGCTCTACTGTGTGTACCTTGGATGCTACTGTTTAAGCCACTGGTTCTTCGCCATCAGTATTTGAGGAGAAAGCATTTGGTAAGTGTGTATCTATTGTTAAAAGTTACTAGACTTTTTTCTTTATAAAGATCAAGGCAACAAGACTGGGGATGTAGGGGGCTGGGGTTGTGGCTCAGTGGTAGAGTGCTCGCCTAGCACGTGCGTGGCCTGGGTTCGATCCTCACCACCATGTAAAAATGGAGGCATTATGTACAACTAAAGCAAATAAATAAATATTAAAAAAAAAAAAAAAAAAAAGACTGGGGATGTAGCTCAGTTGTATAGCAATTGCCTAGCATGTGTGAGGCTTTGGCTCCAATCCCCAACACTGCAAAAAATAAACAAATAAGTAAGTAACAAGATGATTTCTCAGAGGATATAATTAGCTGTGCACAAATCTGTACACTCTTAGAACACATTCATGTTATATCCCAGCATAAGCATTAGGCCTGCCAAAGTCAGAGGTTTATGTACTTGCTGCTCAGACATATGGATTCAGCTTTAGTAGCTGGGTTAGAACAAATCACAGTTTTTACCTTCCCTGGTCATGCTTTATTCATGCTGTGCTCAGCAGAATCCAGGCCTGAGCCTGTCTAGATGCAGCATCAGCCAAAACAAGGTGTCAAAAGCTGCAGACAGGTAAACCCACTCATGTGATTTGCCTGGGCAAAACCACAGGAATGACACTGAGACTTTTTTTTTTAATGATACTTCCACCAACCAAAACATCTGGGAGAAAGGTTTGGTTTAAAGCATGTTGATTTTTTTTTTCCCAAAGCAGAATACATATATATACATATATATATATATATTTGCTTAATATATATGTGCTTATAAATTCTACACACACATATGCACACACACACACACACAAAGTTATATTTGCCAAACATTCAGTATTATGTGTAATTTCTGGCTATCTAGTAATGCTTACAGATTGCACTGCCTGGGAAAACCCAAAAGATCTTGTTGCATGACTCTCATGTAGCTGTGAGATTTTTCCTCCTATTGGAGAGCAGCTGAGTTACAAGACCCTCCTTCTCCCTTTTCTGACCATCTTCATCCTTCCATGTACCCTCCATTCGTCTCCCCTTTCCCTTTCTCCCTCTTTTGTTTTCTTCTCCCTTCTTCTTTTCTTCCATTCACTATCAGGAAGGGCAACCTGTGGAGGCCCCAGTCAGCCCAACCCCGAGCCAACAGGGACTAGAGGCAGCAGCGGCTGCAACAGTGAGTGAATTAAATCCAGCAAACCAACCATTTTGTTAAAGAGGTGGCAAACAGTGCAGCAGAATTTTTTTTAACACTGTTGAGAGCATGGGACATGTGTACTCTTGGGAAGTATGTCCTTGTTCTTCATTGAGATGATGACAGAAGAGCTTTCCACCTCTTAAGAATAGATTGTGGTATCATCTTTACTTGGTCTACTAAGTTTCTATTCAAATATGTAAGTACAGTTCTATCCATGGGAGTGAAGTGGCTATTGTACCCTCTCTGAGTCCCATCATCTTAAACCAAGATGGCAGCTCTTGGACTCATCCACTTTTGTGTCTGTATTTTGTGACCATGTATTGGATGATTTTTCAACAGGAAGGCGAAAACATCTTTGTGATTCTTAAATTGATTTTCCTGTACTTTAGAGTTCTGCTTCAGAATGATGCTTGGACTTTGGGTCCTTTTTAGCAAAATAATTTAATGCCCTTTAAAGTGAGAATGTATACATGTTTCCTTTTTGTGAGAGACTCAGAAACCCTTATGTCCTCAGCTGTTTCAGTGAGACCTCCACTTTCCCATGTGTCTCATGCTTAGTGTATATCAAATGTAGTAACCAAAGTCATCTTCTGTCTTGATTTTCTCCTCTTCTGATACTAAGTTGTGATTCAGTAATAGCAGTTTGAATGTTAGCATTTGAATATTTGTCCTTAAAAAACATCTTTTAACCACACTCTTATAATGCACTAATATCAAATTAGCTTAGATTATTCTAGACTATGAATCTACAAGATTTAAAAAAGAACCTCACTAGTGGTGATTACTCATGTACCTCCATGTTCTAGTAGCATATACTTCTTTAAAGAAAATGAAGTACTTAGATGGATAAACATTTCCTCCAGCAGGTGTTCCTGATCCTTTTGGAAAACTGCTTAGCCATCCTTCTAGAACTAGTCTAAAGGGGCTGGTATTTTGAGTCAAAAGAAATTTTAATCAAGTAGGGGCTTACTTTCTCCTTCCCTATAAGAAATAAAACCCTTAAAACACATACAGCCCATTACTAATGTTCTTTCCATGTACTTTTCTTTCTGCTAGTCTTAGCATCATAAAGTACTTCTGAGAAGGTCTTGATGCTTTTAAACCTGGCAGTGACTTCTATGATAAATTCCAAGCTAAAAACCCCAGTCTGGAGCCCTTCACATTCTTAGCGTCTTCTTATTTCACTGGTTCTTTAACCAAACATTTGCTTCTGGGGAGCAGCCCAATGGCTTCAGGATGATCACTCTAGAAGAAGGACCCTAGATTCTTAATGCCAGGGGCTAAGGATTTGAACATGGATTTGTTTTTTGACCTTTTGGTTGTCTGTGAGAGGTGTATCAGTTTTAATTTCCTTTTTTGTGCTGATGTGTTTCTCTCATCCCCCTACCTATAACTCTTATTCTCTGCATTCTGAAGAGGTACTTGTTATTGTCTGGCTGGGAGATTTGACCTGTCTGCCCTCACTTTATCTGCTGGTTGGGAAAGCAGAAAAGCCTTCTGCTTTGGTAGCTTTGAATCCTAAAACCATCCTGAAGCTTATAACCCAGCTCAGGACACAATTAAGTTCCCTCTTGTGCCTCTATTTTGGGAGGGGGCACTGAGGATTTAACCCAGGGGTTCTCTACCACTAAGGTACATACCCAGCCTTTTCTTATTATTTTAATTTTTTTTGCAGGGTGTACTGGGGATTGAATTCAGGGGCACTTGACCACTAAGCCGCATCCCCAGCCCTATTTTGTATTTTTATTTAGAGACAAGGTCTCACTGAGTTGCTTAGTGTCTCACTGTTGCTGAGACTGGCTTTGAACTTGGGATCCTCCTGTCTCAGCCTCCCAAACCACTGGGATTACAGGCATGCGCCACTGTGCCTGACTATGTGCCACTAATTTGTGGAGGCTGGCCTCATGTTTGCAGTCCTCCTACCTGAGTCTCTTAGTCACTGAGATTACAGGCCTGTACCACCGCTCCCAGCTTCTGTGCCTTTTTTTTTTTTTTTTTTTTTTACATTTTTAGTCCTTATTTTGAGAGTGGTCAGGTATCTTTTGTGCCTAACCTGGAGGTACCCAGGTTTCAGTGGTTCCCAAATATGACTATACATCAGAATCGCTGGTAAACTTTGGATTTGTTTCTTAGGGTATTAAAACAAAATAAATAAGTGAAAGAAGAAATAAAAGTGGTCCATAATTCTATGGTCCAGACAATCCCCTGTTGACATTTTGAAAAATAAACAGTAGATATAGGCTGGAGAGTGTGCATAGTAATAACTTGAGAAGAAACATCGGTTCCACTGCAGTTTTCCTCCTCCTCCAGGGTATTATTAGCAGGGAGGGGCTTTGCCTCCAGCATATATCTGTCATCTATGGATACAATTTGTGTGTGTGTGTGTGTGTAGGTGGGAGGAAACACATTAGGAGTTGTGTTTTAAACTGTGGCTCTTCTGCCCCTTATTTATTAGGTTTTTGTTTGTTTGTTTGTTTTTAAATATTGAATGTATCTTAGTGGTTATTTCACAGTGATAACTACTCTCTTAGGTAGCCTGGCGTTCCATAGAATATTCTTGGATATGCCAAAATTATATAATCACTTTCTCATTGATGGATGTGTTGGTTATTCCCAATTCTTTGCCATTACAAACAACATGGGGAATATCTTTGTCTGTGTATCTTATGAAAGTTTTGCAGGCATGTCACACAATGGGATTGCTCTATCCCAAAGGGTACATGTGTTATACAATTTGACAGACTGTTTACAATGATTAGGTAATTTCTACCTGGGGAATATTTTTTAAATACGGATTTACTGTGCCCCACCCTAGAACTACCATATTTATAATTTCTGGAGAGAGTATTTGAAAGTCTTTTTAAAAATATAGCTTCCAAGGTAATTCTAATGCTGCTGGTTTTCTGACCAGCATGTGAGGACCACTGTTAGAAAAAGACGAAGACTAACTGGATGTGGAACCATGTGCCTGTAATCTCAGCAACTTGGGAGGCTGAGGAAGGAGGATTATGAGTTTGAGACCAGTCTCAACAATTTAGGAAGAACTTGTCTCAAAAAATAAAGAGAGCTGGGGGTGTGGCTTAGGGGTAAAGCACCCCTTGGTTCAATCTCCAGTACCCCCACTCAGAAGAAGAAAAAGGGAGAATCTGTGCAAACATTGGGGTCTGAGCTAGTCAGTGAACTGTGGTAAAAGAGGCACCCCAAAAGGTAAAGCTAAGGAGTGGGACCACAGGGCAGTTGGCCAAACCTTTTTGCACATTGTGCTGCTGCCCCGTAGGCCGTTTTGCAGGAGGATAGCTCTCCACGTCTTGCTGGACAGAAACTTATGAAGTGGTTCTCTGGCTGCTTCTCAATTTGACTTTAAAATTCCGTCCAAAATTTTACAGTCTTCTGCTGAAGACTGTACTTGTGAAAACAGAAAGAGCAAACACCAAGTCAGTGCCTGCCCTGTAACAGTCATTTTAACACTCCAGAATCCTCTGAAGCACCTCTTTGATCTGTTGTTATTTTTTATCTCAATATTCTGTAGCCACAAATAAATGTACATGAAATGAATGTACGTCAATTTTTTTTTAACTTCCCTAACCTAGGCAGTCCTTTGGTCCTGAGCAGAGATCCTGTACATTTCTGGGAGAGATTGCTGGAACTCCTGGGCTCCTGTTGAAAGCTTATCAGACTAGCATGCACTCACCATGACTGTTGGCTTCTCTCTCTCTTAGAAAGCCTAATCTTTATTTCCAGCAAAATTTAAGCCCTTATAGCCTTTACTGATAGAGGTGCACTTGTTAAGAGAGTATGGTTGTATTCAGCTTTTCATTCAAGCACAGATCCAGCATCAATCAAGGCAAGGTTGATGCCTCTCAGTGCGGCTGGATGAGGTGGTAAAGGCACATTACCACCTGTAGGGTCTGGGGCAGTGGTGGTTGGGGTAGTAACAGTTGTTCATTTTTACTTAGCTATTCAATTAGTGAGTTTTGCCTTTGTTGTTAGGATACATGCTCTTCTGCGGTTTGTATGTACTAACCATCGCCCTTCCCCACCTCACAGAATGTCACTTTAAAGCCCAGGCAAATTCTACTCTTTCTGTTCATCTGTGTAGGGAACTCTCAACTTTGGTGGGATCAGGGTGGGCAACGGACCGACAGAGGAGGATGCTGAGATTATTCAGCATGACCAGCTCTCCACCCATTCAGAGGACGGAGAAGAGGTAAGATCCAGTGGTGTGGGCTTCCTTTCCTTCCACCTTGGGTCAGTCCTAGTCTTGGTTTTCTAAGAAGCTCACTCTAGTCTTCTTGAAAAGTAAAAATACTAACAATCAGCTTGCCCTCTGGACTGCTTAGGGTACCACAACTTTTTCTGTGGGCCCTTGCTCTAAACTCCAGTGTTGCCTGCAGAGCCCGCAGCAGCTTTGCTCTGCTCTCTTAAATTCCATGGTGCCTGTAGTGCTCTGCACACAATCTCAGCTGCTAACTGCTCTCCTCAGCCCAAGCAGCCCCCAGCATCCCAGCTCTTGTTACCAGAAACAGACTACTCAGGATGGCTTCTTCGTCCCTTGATCCTTCTAATGGCTGTTCTATTTACATTGTTAACCAAGTATAAGCAATCAGTGGTACTTTTTAAAGTCCTATGCCCACTGATGTGTTCTTTTTTTTTTTTTTTTTTTTTTTTTTTTTTTGTTGTGGTACCGGGGATTGAACTCAGGGGCACTTGACCACTGGGCCACATCCCCAGCCCTTTTTTTGCATTTTATTAGAGACAGGGTCTCACTGAGTTGCTAAGTGCCTCGCCATTGCTGAGGCTGGCTTTGAACTCACGATCCTCCTGCCTCAGCCTCCCAAAGTGCTAGGATTACAGGCGTGCGCCACCGCGCCCGGCTCCCACTGATGTGTTCTTGTTGTAGATATTTTGGTTTTGTTTTCTTTTTATTTTCTATTTGCCTCTTTTTTTTTTTTTTATAGCTCATTGCCTGACCACTAAATAGCATAAAGTCTCTGAACTGAACTATTAAATCTTATTCATTCTGTTTATTAAAACAGAATGTTATTTGCCCCCCCCCCCCATTGTTTTTGTTTGCTTTTGTTTTTTTTGAGGCAGGGTTTTGTTATATTTCCCAGTCTGGTCCCAAACTTGGGCTCCTCTTCCCTTGGCAAAATGTTCATTTTTAAAGTGAATATGAGTAGAGGACCCAGACTGAACTTTTCAGTCTGTCTGACCACTTTCAACTGTGTATATGACTTTTTTTTTTCTTTTAATTGCAAGCATTGGGATGCCTTTAAAAATATTTATCTTAGTGCTCTAAGTTCCTGCTATTCTCACTTTGTGTGTGGGGAGCTAATTTATTAGTCCAAGTAACATTACCAGTCCTCCCCAAGAAGCAGTCAGTAGTATGTGCTCATAACTTGTGACCTTGTATGTGGAGTGCATTCCCACTAAGTGTAAATTTATGTTTTCAAGCCTACCGAGGACGAAGTGGTAAGACAAAAGCCTTCATGTTTATTTGGGGGCTTCTCTTTTCCCATCCTTGTGATCACTCTGACCCTGCCACACCCTGGGGCCACACACATGACACTGTGCATCCTGCATCTCATTGGCCATTTCTAACCAGTTTGTGAGCCTGTGTTCTGAAAAAGCTCATCTCCATTAACTGCATCTCATGTTGATCACCTCTGTCTTTGTGTCATTGACTTTGCAGATCTAATACCTCTAAGAGTGGCTTTGAAGGGACTACAAGTAATGTCTGCACTGGCATTCTTGAAGCGACTTCCCTTGGGAGATAGGTCCCATTGGGTCTTCATGTTCCTCTCCTGTGATGTCGTTGCTCTCCTACTAGGGGTAGCTGTGCGCCCTGCTCCTCTGAGTGCTTATGAGCAAAGCTTACCCTTCCTCCCTGTCTGAGATGCAGCCAGCCACTTCCTGCTGCCCTCATCAGCTTGATGTTTCCCCTTAGGACCACCAGACCCTTGCTTGGGGTCAGCTCTACCTCCATGTGACCCAGTGGCGAGGGAGACAACTTTCAGGAGGCTTTGCCTCTCAGATGCATCCCAGGAAGAGTAATCTATCTCATGAAGAGTTCATATATCAGATAAATGTTAAGAGTAACAGAATGAAAAGAAGGTTGGCTAAATATGCAGGCCATATCTAGAGTGGAAGGCCTTCTACCTCAGCAATACTTCATTTGGCAACACATGTTCTGAATTGGGTTTTTAAAAGGCCTTGCTGCACTGTTTACATCTTTCCCCTAAACTACCCCCCCCCCAAAAAAAAAAAAAAAAAAAAAAAAACTCCTTTAAAATGTCTAGACCTATGAACTAACTATACCCTACCTTTCCTGGCTCTCCTGGTCCTCTCTAAGGGCAGTGGAAAACCTCACTGTTCTGCGTAAAACAGGCAGTGCTTGTCTTCCTGACATTTGGAGAGGCTCCTTTGCTGGCATCAAGGACTTTCTTTGTTCCTGGGCTGCTCATCTGTGCAGTCACTGGCTGAGCTGCCTGGCATGATTGGGGAGACAACGTTCCGTGTTAGCAAGGAACCCAACCTTCTCCCAGGTTCACCACCTCCCACAATATTACATTCTAAATGTTGTCCTCATCGAGCACCCAGTGCATGGTCTTAGTCAGAATGGTTCAGCCAGCCATTTTTTATCAATGTCCTTGTTTGTAGCCAGGTCCTTTGGGTTGGACATTCAAAGAAGACTCTAATTCAGCCTTCCCATCCTTTGGCCAACCAACTCAGGGATTTAGCTTACTGTGCTTCCTTAATAGTCATAACATTGTATCTTTATCAGGCACTGGTACTCTTCAGCCAAATTTAGATAACTACATCAGTTACATAATGATACCAAACAAAGAAAATTCCTTTAAAAAAGTCCAGCCTACTTCTAGAATTTCCCCATTTTGCTTGGCTGCAAAATCTTGTGTGTTCTATGCAGGCCATTGTTCTCTCCCTGGGAGGCACTCAGTTTAGTTGAAATCAGGACCAGGACACTTGGTAGTCTCAAAAGTTGTAACCACTTAGCAAGGGTCAGTGGCCCCCTCCCCACTGGCTTCTCATGAGGTGATTCACCAACTCATCCCCACATTCGCCCACCCGTCCATACGCTCGCCAACCCATCTATCTAGTCGTTCATTCACCTTCTTATGTGTTAAGTCATATGTTTAGTGCTGTAGAAACCAAGGGGAAAAAAACAAAACAAAACATAGTTCTTGCCTTTAAGCATCTCCCAAAGTGGGGAGACAGTCTGGGTGGCGGATGCCATGATGGGCACTGCTCAGGATGCTGTGGGAGCACAGAAAGGGCATCTGAAAAACACTGGGGTGAGGTTGGGAAGAAGCAGCCAGGAAAGGATTCCCTCAGGGACTTATTCCTGAGCATAGCCTGGCCACGCAGGAGTCTCTGAGGGTGGGGCGAGGTTGCAGGCTCATCACGTGCTGGAGGTGAGCAAGTGTTCAACTCGGTGGAGCAGAGTCAGGATTGGTGGACTGGTGAGAGATGAGACTAGAGGTTTGGCAGAAACCTGCCAGAGTAGCTGTTGCCTTATTGGGGCAACAGGAGCCATCAGAGTGGAAAAGCTGGAGCAACACAGGCCCATGTGCATTGCTGAACTAGCTCCAGGGTTAGAGTTGTAGGGGGTGTTGGGTGGGGAGGGGCACAGTGTGAAGGCATGGACACCATCTAGTCTAATGTAATTCAGGAAAGAATTGGGCAGCCTGAAGTGAAGTAAGACATATAGGAGGAATTGGAAATGAAAGGCCAACATGAGACATTAAGAAAGTAAAAGCTGGGCTGGGGTTGCGGCTCAGCGGTAGAGTGCTCACCTAGCACATGCGAGGCCCTGGGTTTGATCCTCAGCACTACATAAAAGTAAAATAAGGGTATTGTGTCCAACTACAACTAAAAAATAAATTAAAAAGAAAAAAGTAAAAGCTGCTGGAGCTGGGTGCAATGGTACACACCTATAATCCCAGCAATTTGGAAGGCTAAGGCAGGAGGATCACAAGTTGAAAGCCAGCCTCAGCAACTTAGGGAGATCCTGTCTCAATAAAAAGGCACCTACGGCCCTGGGATTACATCCCAACTGCTCAGGAGGCTGAGAGAGGAGAATCATGAGTTCAAAGCCAGCCTCAGCAATGGTGAGGCACTAAGGAACTCAGTGAGACCCTGTCTCTAAATAAAATACAAAATAGGGCTGGGGATGTGACTCAGTGGTTGAGTGTCCCTGAGTTCCATCTCTGGTACCCCCCAAAAATAAATAAATAAAAATAAAAAGGGCTGGGGATGCAGTGCAATGGTGGAGCACCCCTGGGTTCAAAAGCTAAGGTCCAGTCCCAGTGCCTTAGTGAATGTAGAGAGTGTGATTGAGATTGACCACCAGGATTGGACATGGAACAGAAATAGGTCTTGATGGAGGCAAAGAGCAGCTAATGAATTTTGTTCAGGTGGTGTTGAGTCAAGGCCTGTGGTGCACCAGAAAGTGTAGCACAGCTAGTTGAGAATAGGCAACAGGGAGATGGAGATGTTCATTTGGTGACCATTGAGGCCCTAAGTGGCAGTCCCACAGGAAAGACCTAAAGGGCTGAGGATGGAACTACAGAGAACCTCAGTGTTTAAGAAAGAACTGTGGTAGAGATGAATAAAGAATGTCTGGAGAGTTAGAATAATAAAGTCCAAGGGAAAGCAAGTGTCTCAAGAAGGAGGAAGTGACAGATACCACAGAAGCACAGTCAAGGACATAGTGTTAGATTTAACCATGGGGAAGTAAGGTGGCCACCTTCCTAAGAAGAATCATCTTGCGGAGGGCAGAAGCCAGGATGTGGAATGAATGGGCCAGGGAAGCTGAGATAGAGACTGCAGGTGGGGAGTACTCGTGGACTCATGGTTCCGTCCAAGCTGATTTCTGTGGGGCCAGTGCTGAGTGACACTCCTTCCAAATGCTGGCCTAGATTTTTCACTTACTTCTCACATCACCTCAGAAACTATGTCCAAGAAGGAAGATGGGAGTGAAGGAGAGGAGAAAGTGAGGGTAATGCCTGGAAAAGTAGCTCCCCCTCCTCTCCTTTCCTTTTTCAATGGGAGAAACCTGAGTGGAATAAAAATGCCTAAAAGGGCTGCTTCTCGGGGAGCCCCTGGGTGTCTTAGAGCTGTGGACTTTCCTTCCCCTCAGCAGACAGCAGTGGGGGAAAAGCTCTTCACAGCGTTGCTAGGGTGAGGGTAACTCAGGGAAACTAGGGTAACTGTGGTTTTCAGGGTAAGTAGGAGATTCAAAAAGCCCGTTCCATGAGAAAAGTCCAGAAATAAGGCAGGGCGTAGTCAGAGGTGAAACAAGTGAGGCATTCCCTGAGAGGTGGCCTGCTGGAACTGGACCCACTGCACTTTGGCTTTACCAGCCTAGCCCCTAAATGCAGTTTAGAAACTGGGGTGAAAAATAGACCCTGACCTGAGGGCCTGGGCAGTGGCCGAGCCACAGGAGTCCTGAGGCCCATGAGGATCCTAGGCTGGGCTCTGGGGAGGAGACCCAGGAAGGGGAATGCCCTGTGGTCTTTGATGGGCTGTTGATTACTCCACCTGGGGCTTCTAGAACATACCATTCAAAAGCCTGTATTTCCCCCAGTTGTTCTTGGAGCAGTCCTTAAAGTGGACTCCTCAGAGCCTGTTCTAGCCCATCCCTTTCTTCTAGAAATAATTCTTGGTGTTGAAAGGAAAACTGGAAGAAAAGGGAGCATGAGGAAAACAAAAAACCCAAGACAAGCTGTTTGGCCTTAAGCAACCATCCATGTGGGAATTGGTAAGACTGTCAAAATTTTCCTGGGTAATGTTTTCAGAAGTCACAAAAGAAAAATGTTATTTTGATCCCAAAGGCTATAAAAGAATAAGTAAAGGGCTGGGGCTCAGTGGTAGCGCATTTGCCTGGCCTGTGTGAGGCACTGGGTTCAATTCTCAGCACCACATATAAATAAATAAAATAAAGATATATCAACAACTAAAAAAAAAAAAAAAAAAAAAGAATAAGATGTCATAGAGGCTTAGTCTTCTGCAGGCCTCAGAGGGTGGTCTGGGGACAACACCCTGCCTGCTCTTGCTGCCTGATTCCCATCAGGGCTGCTTCAGTCCCTGGTGGGCATCAGCAGAAAGTGGGAATCAGCTGGGCTTGGTCCACTGACAAGTCCTTATGGTCCCAGGTCCAGTCTTCCTCTCAACTGAATGCCAGGCACAGCATATACCCGACTTGAGTTCAAAGCCCAGCAGGGAGAGAAAACAAACATGTTGAGAGGAATCTCATTAACCAGCGACTCAGGAGGGGAGGCTGAGGCAGGAAGATCACAAGTTCAAGGTCAACCTGAACAACTTAAACCCTGTTTCAAAATAAAAAAGACTGAAGTTGTAAAGCACTCCTGGTTCAGTCCCCAATACTTGGGGAGAAATCACTGCAGTGTAGTGTGTTAAAGGGGTGGGGCTTCCCAGTTGGGAGCTAAGCCAGACAGGATTTCTGGGGAAGGCATCCCTGTGCTCAGCACTTGGGTACAGCACTGAGTGTTCCCAGCCCCTCCAAGGGTGAGGTGCCAGACTTAAGAAGTGTAGTCCCCTGAACTGGCCTGGGCTCAAAAGTACTAGGAGACCAACTCAGTAGTCCTGTACTCCCTACTGGCCTGATAGCATCTCTCTGGTTACCTCCCACAACAGTTTGACTTTGGGGACACCATGGTCCACCAGGCCATCCACACCATTGAGTACTGCCTGGGCTGCATCTCCAACACTGCCTCCTACCTGCGGCTCTGGGCGCTCAGCCTTGCTCATGCACGTGAGTATGTTTCCCTCCCACCCAGAGCTGTGTGTTTTCCTTTCTCTAGGCACACCTCAGTTGGGTGAGGGTTTACCCATCGTGGAAACATGTAAAGGTTCTAGAATTATTCTGGCACCTGAATCCAAGGAGAATGAGTACAGATAGGAGCGTCACCATTTATGCCAGTTTAGCTGTGCACAGTGAACCCACCAAACTGTAGGAATCCACAGGGTAAGGAACCCTCCAGGGAGGGATAGCAGAGATAAATACAAGGTCCACAGCTACCGCTTGTTAGATTGAATCAGACTTTGTGTTTCTGCATTTCCCAGAACTCTCTGAGGTGCTTTGGACCATGGTGATCCACATTGGCCTGAGTGTGAAGAGCTTAGCCGGAGGTCTGGCGCTGTTTTTCATCTTTGCCGCTTTTGCCACACTGACCGTGGCCATCCTTCTGATCATGGAGGGCCTCTCAGCCTTTCTTCATGCACTGCGGTTACACTGGTGAGAAGCAGGGGGATAGGGATGGGACACCTCCTCGTCTGCAGGGAGTGGGCAGCTCTCCTTCGTATAAAATCAAATGTCTGTCCTCTAGGAGGTGGGAGCTATCCCTTTGCTGGCTCTCATGGCATTACCCTAGTGCCTGTGTTGTCACTGAGCTTTGGAAAAAGACCACAGAAAAGCCTAGCTCATCTTTTCATGGGTTCCAGGGAGGGGTTCCCTGGTAAGTGTCATCAGATTCCCACCCCCTGCCTTTAGCTTTTTTTTTTTTTTTTTTTTGGTACTGGGGATTGAACTTTTTTTTTTTTTTTTTTGTGTGGTACCGGGGATTGAACTCAGGGGCACTCGACCACTGGGTCACATCCCCAGACCTTTTTTGTATTTTATTTAGAGACAGGGTCTCACTGAGTTGCTAAGTGCCTCGCCACTGCTGAGGCTGGCTTTGACCTCGCGATCCTCCTGCCTCAGCCTCCCAAAGTGCTGGGATTACAGGCGTGCGCCACCGCACCCGGCTTGGGGATTGAATTTAGGGGCACTGGACCACTGGGCCACATTCCCAGCCCTTTTTTGTTTTTTGGTTTTTTTTGTTTTTGTGTTTTTTTTTTGTTTGTTTGTTTGTTTTGGTACTGGCGATTGAACTCAGGGGTACTCGACCACTGGGCCACATCCCCAGCCCTTTTTTGTATTTTATTTAGAGACAGGGTCTCACTGAGTTGCTCAGTGCCTCACCATTGCTGAGGCTGGCTTTGAACTTTCGATCCTCCTGCCTCAGCCTCCCAAGTGCTGGGATTACAGGCGTGCGCCACCGCACCTGGCTTGCCTTAAGCATTCTTCAGTGCTCTTTATTTTGACTTACTTAGCTACTGGAAGCTAGGTGGTGGCACTTAACTATAATCCCAGTGACTTGGGAGGCTGAGGTAGAAGGATCACAAGTTTGAAGCCAGCCTCAGCAATTTATTGTTTTGTTTGTTTGTTGCAATACTGGGGATTGAACCCAAGGACTCTTGCAGCTAGTCAAGGCTCTACCCCTGAGCTACACCCCCAGCCTCAGCAGTTTAGTAAGATACTGTCTCAAAACAAAAAGGGTTGGGGATATAGCTCAGTGGTAAGGTGCCCCTGGGTTAAAACCGTACCACCACCTGCTCCCCACCCAAAAAAAAAGTTGCTGGAGTTGGTGTTCTCTGTGTGAGATTATTTTGGTTTTGTTTTTTCTAACTCTCCTATCTTTAGAGCAGTAAAAGCAGTATTGGAATAGAGTCTTGGTCCAGTAAAGAGCTAGAGCACACCGATCCCAGCTTTATCCCTTTATCCCTGTGCCAGTGCTGTTTGGGCAGGACAGTAGTCTAACAGCTTCACTGTGGCCAGGGCGTTCTGGCTCCGTCATATAGCTGGGTACACTAAAGCACCTGCTTTGGAAAGATGACTTTGGGTTTTCTCATTTGCTTGTTTGTTCTCTTTAAGGTATTGTGTGACTCTTAATGGCTCTGCCTGGAGAGAGTGAGCTCAGGAGTAGGAAAACTTGGTTGTGACTGGTGACCTCAATGAGAGTTGTCAGATTTAGCAAATAAAATAAATAGGCACTGAGTTAAATTTGAATTTTATACAATGAATAATTTTTAGTATGAGTATTTCTCAGTGTACATGGAACATACTGATACTAAAAACTGGGCAACCCTTTAGGTCTCCATTTCCTTCTTTATTTTTGGGCGATGGGTACTGGGTATTGAACTCAAGGGCACTAAAACACTGAGCCACGTCCCCAGCCCTATTTTGTATTTTATTTAGAGACAGGGTCTCACCAAGTTGCTTACTGCCTTGCTTTTGCTGGAGCTGGCTTTGAACTTGCAATCTTCCTGTCTCAGCCTCCTGAGCTGCTGAGATTACAGGTGTGCACCACACCCAGCTCCATTTCCTTTTTTTTTTTTTTTTTGTTTTTTGGTACTGGGGATTGAACTCAGGGGCACTCGACCACTGGGCCACATCCCCAGCCCTTTTTTGTATTTTATTAGAGACAGGGTCTCACTGAGTTGCTAAGTGCCTCGCCATTGCTGAGGCTGGCTTTGAACTCGCGATCCTTCTGCCTCAGCCTCCCAAGTGCTGGGATTACAGGCGTGCGCCACTGCACCTGGCTTCCATTTCCTTCTTTATGCTATGATCCTCTCTCCTTTTTGGAGTCTCAAAACCCAGAGTTTCTGGAAGTTTTGGATCTCGTCCCCAGAGGAGTACTCACCCCTCACTCCCACTGTTACAGGTGAGGGGTCATAAACTCACTGAGCCTGTCTCAGCGATGTGTTGGTGGTCTTAAGGTCAGAAGAGGATTTTGAATGTCTGTCGTGTCCTCCAGACCTGAGGAAATCTAGCATCTGATGCTGAGGGGCTTCTTCTCACTCCCCTTTTTCTTTGACTTTTCTCATGCCTAGGTTACAGCCCAACTTCCTCACAGTTGGTTGTGCTCAGTTAGGGGGGAAGAAGCAAAGCTTTGGCTGGGACTACTCTTCCCTCAAAAGCTGCTCTGGGAGACTGCCGCCATGTCAGTGGATGCTTTCTCTGGCCTGGCCCTTCCCCTCCTGGTTGCCTCCTCCCTACCCAGTGCCTTGTTTACTTGGAGCTGGGAGGTTGGGAGTGCTGCCTGTTTTGGACCGCTGGCTTGGCTCCCTGTTCTCAGCTTATCAGTGAACTCTCCTGGCCACACTTCCTCAGCCAGTATGGGTGAGGGAACGTCTGCCTGTGGTGACTCACTTTTTCTTGCCTGCCCTCTTGGCCTTCTTCCTTTCTTGTTCACGTCTCTGTCTCCTGAGCCCTGAGCTGAGGGAACAGTGACTACCCCACCTTGATTCCAGCCCACATGAAGGCTGATTACCTCCTCCCTAGGCAGGGTGAGGAGCCATCAAGGCGCTGGAACAGAGCCGTTGGACAGATGGGCAAGGCAGGCACGCCAGGTCGTGAGGAAGGCTGCCTACACTTGGGCCTCATATCCAGAGTGAGTTTAGGCAGTTTCAGATGCCATGCATCGTTGCTAGGACAATTACTTCTTGTGAGACACAATGGCACATGCCTATAATCCTAGTGACTCTGGAGGCAGGGGGATTGCAAGTTTGAGGCCAGCCTTGGCAAGTTAGTAAGACCCTGTCTCAAAAATTAAAAAGGACTTGGGTCTTAGTTCAGTAGTAGAGAACCCCTGGGTTCAGTCACCAGTACCAAAAAAAGAATGACTTCTTCCTCAGGCTCACATGGCCTTCAAGTGAAGGTGTCTCCCATGTTCTCCTGAAGGAGCCTGAAGAGGTGGTTGAGTGACAGGAGAACAGGCTTCCGAGTCAGGCTGACTTGGGTTTGGATTCCAGCCCTACTATACCAGGCAGGTGGCCCTGAGCAGAGCACCTCCTCTTTGAACCTGCCTTTCTCTGACATGGAGAGAGGATAATATCCATGTGATAAGGTTACTGTGAGCAAATAGGAAATAATGCACACACCAAGTGTCCGTCACAGTGCTCTGGCATATCCTTTAAACAGGCGTTCAGGTACAGATTGTGGCTACCCTGCTGAATAGTGGGATGCCTGGTAGAGAGGGCATCTGGCTAAGGTACCTCATAAAGAAACTGCTTTTGGCCTCTTTGGAAAGGGGAGATCCCAAAAGGAGGCACATGATACCATCAGATACAGTTTGCAAGAATATGCCTGCTGCACATGTCATAGTTTTATTTGTCTTTACTAGTTAATATTGGCAGAAGAGAAAAAAAAAAAAAAAAAAAAAAAAAACAGTAAAAAAACTCCTTTCTGAACTTTCAGAATCCCATCTTTGGAGAGGTGTCACCAATGGCACTTTTGGGGCCACTCCCAAAGTGAATGAAATTGGTGCTTGTGCGCCCTCTCCTGGCTGAATGTGCATGTGCGCCAAAGGTTCTTGGGTCTTAACAGTTGTCCAGGGCAGCAGGAGGAGCTCAGAGCTATGGCCACTGATCAGAAGTAGGAACAGCTTGTTCTGTGGAAGATGGCCACAGGGATATTACTACTGGTTTTCCAGGCATCCAGCATAGACATCCTCATGCTTCTCATTTTGTCCATGGTGTTTCCTGGTTCCAGGGCCACTCCATTGCACAAAAATTCTCAAGTCTCTTCAGTGAGAACAAGAGGAAAAAATATTTGATTTGATAACATATTTAGCAGTATAGTCTAGGATCATGGATTGTTGTAAGAAGGTGGGCAACATATTTTAAAACATATATTTTAAAACATAACAGGCTAAGTACTAATCTGCCAAGTCTGTCTTCTTCTGAGTTGTATCTCTCTTTTCCTCCTGGCTACCATGCATAGTATGCTTGGGTTTCTTGCCCACCTTAGTTAGACATCTTTTCTTCCTCAGAGAAGGCATAAGGCAGGGATCATCTGATTGTAGTTACAGCTGATGTTTTTGCAGAAAGACTATTGCCCGTGGCCTCCCTTCCAGGGAACCTGACTCCTTCTTATCTAGCAGATTCTACATGTGTCTGAATGTGCACACTTGTGCAATCACAAATTTGTTGATGGTTAATGGGGCAGAAATGGGAAGCAGTTTGTCATAAGGAATGCAGTGTTGCCACAGCCTGACAACATGGAGTGTTTGAGAGAAGGCAGCCAGGGGAGAAGTAAGAGCCCCTGGAATGTGGCTCCAGGCTGACATCATTGACTGACATTTGGGCCATCAGATAGGACATCAGAACTTCTCAGAGAGTGAAGAAAGAGCCAGAAAAGCAGTTCAACCCTGACTGACTTTCCAAAACTGCCTCAGTCACACCTCTCCAGAAAAGGAAGGGTTCCTAGAACCCCTTCTTCATCCATTCAAGGAAAAGGGTTTTCTGTTCCATGGTAGGAGTGATCTCTTTTGGTCTCCCATTTAGTCCCTCGGGGTCACTGGGTGGTCTTTTCCACCTGTGGGAGGTGGAAGCCATGACAGAGGAACCTGTCAGCCTTCACAAGGCTCTCCTCATAGTGGTTTGGATTTTAGAGGCATGTTTTAGTGGTTTGGGCATGGCAGGACCAGAGAGACTCCCTGAGCAGAGCAGTGCAGTGGCCCAAAAAGAGCTTTCAGAGTGTCCAGGAGGCCATCCTTGTCCCAGCACAGAGGACTTCATGTCTATACTTTTTCAGGAAGCGCACGTTTCCCTGGTTCAGGGGAAGAGGGTGTGGAGACTGACAGGGAAATTGCTTTCCAGCTTTGTACTGGGAGCTTGGGGTAAGGACCACTGGGAAGACAGGCCAAGTCAGATGAACCTAGTTAGGCACAGGAGGTTGAGCTGAGAATGTAGTTCAGTGGTTGACTGCTTAGCTAGCACGTGTGGGGCCTTGCATTTGATCCCCAGCAATATGGAAAAAACAAAACAAAAAAAGATGTTTGTGGTTGTGGCCACCCTAAGTCTCCAGTCTCAAGTACTAGCTGGTGGGAGGGCCAGTATCAGGTGGTGTGAAAGGGACCCTCTGTCTGCCCACACAGCAGAATTTATTGCCCCTTCCCAGGCATGTGTCCCCTATTGGACCCCAATGGGTCCACGTGGTAAGCAGAAGGGAACCAAGAGAAGGATGTTACCCCCATGGCCATCTGAAAGCAATGCACCTGCTCCCTTTGCCTTGTTTGGAAATTAGAATCATGTGATTACCAGCCAGGTGGTCAAAGTTCTGAATGCCTCACTAGAATTCAGGGGCAGTATACCCCACCAAGGCGGGCAGTTGTCCCTAGGTCTTGAGCTGGGTCCCTGTGGTATGACTTATTCACTATCTGGCTATCAATTGTAGAATGAAGAGGGGATATATAAATAAATCTGTTGCTGAGTCAGGTGTGGTGGCACATACCTGTAATCCTAGTGACTCTGGAGACAGAGGCAGAAGGATGGCAAGTTTGAGACCAGACTGTCTCAAAATAATTTTTGGGGGGGTGAGGGGTACTGGGGATTGAACTCAGAGGCTCTACCACTGAGCCACATCCCCAGCCCTATTTTGTATTTTATTTATTTATTTATTTATGTATGTATGTATTTATTTATTATTTTTTATTTATTTATTTGCTTTAGTTGTACACAATGCAATGCATTTATGTTTACGTGGTGCTGAGGATTGAACCCGGGCCGAGCATGTGCTAGGCGAACGCTCTACAGCTGAGCCACAACCCCAGCCCCTGTATTTTATTTAGAGACAGGGTCTCACTGAGTTGCTTAGCACCTCGCTTTTGCTGAGACTGGCTTTGAACTTGTGATCCTCCTGCCTCAGCCTCCCAAGCTGCTGGGATTACTGGTATGCGCCACTGTGCCTGGTTCAAAATAAATTTTTTTAAAAAGTACAGGGGATGTAGTTCAGGGGTGAGGTACCCCTGGGTTCTATTCCCAGCACCACACACACACACACACACACACACACACACAACACACACAGCATTTAGACCCAACAGAAGTGGGAAGCAGGAAGCTACCCCTATTCCCCACTATATAGCTGCAGAGACAGTCTCAGTAGCTACAACCTGCAGAAGGAATTTTTAGGACATTGAAGGTGGGGTGACCCAGGTCTTAGTTTGGAACTGCTCTTGTGCCCTGTGGTTCACTTTGAAGAACCATTCCGTTCCCTCCTGGATCCCGTTTCCCTGGAGGAGTGGGCTGGCTCAAATGGGATGTGTCCAGGGCCAGGGAGGCTTTGGGACCTTGGCCCAGCTCCTGTGGAATGTGGGAGTGGAGGGACAAAGCAGCGCTCTTACTCCCACACAGAAAATCCTGCTTCACTCTTCTCCCAGGGGGTGGAGCTGACAGCTGCCACTTGGTGTCCTCAGCCAGTACTCCAGGGCCAAAAGGACCTCTGGGAACCCCCTAGTGCCACTGGCCATCTCCCACTCCCTATTCTCCAATTCTTGCCGCCTTGGCTTGGGACACAAGCTGTGGCTGAGGCCAGAGGGTAAGCAAGGGAACTAAAGAATTCTTGAAGCTTTAAAGTTTCTTGAAGACTTTGCCCTGCACACTCATGTCACCTGTCCCCTGGAGCCTCATAGTCCCCACCCGCCTGTTCTTACAGGGTTGTGATGCCCCAAGGGTCGCAAAGTACCAAGTGGAAACTATGCCTCAGGGCAGCTCTCCTTGGCTTTTTTGTCCTCTGAATCATGCATTTTTCTGCCCATATTTGGTGGTGCTTTGGCTGCTGGGCAGCCCTCCAGGGCAAGCCCGGTAGGAGGCAAGCCCGGTGCCCCTGCTTCTTCCTGCCCCTCCGAGTTAGAAAGAACCCCAAGGAGAGCTGCAGGAATGGTCGCCTAACTGCCTGGGAAGGGAGTTAAGACCCTGTTTTTCCTTTTGGTCCCCAGAGAAGAATTTTTTTTTCTCAGATGTTTTTGTAGTTGGAGAATATTTTTGCCGTTGCTTTGAGAAGACTTCCCCTCCTAACTTCCCCCCTTTCCTGGGAATTTCCTCCCCCAAACTGAAAGCCTTCAACATTCGTTTGCAAGCCCCCCTTCTCCTTCCTCCTCCCAAGAAAAGGAACAAACAAGAACAGTGGTGTTGGCCCGGGGTCCCTTGAGGGGCTTCCCTTAGAGGTGGTTTATGTAAGCCCCTTCCAGGAAGGCCGATGGGGGGCCCTGCTTCATGAACTTAACTGCTGTTAGAGACTCAAGCCAACTTGATGCTTTTTTGCATGTGGCTCTCTTACAAAGAGTTCTGCATAAACACCCTCTGGACAAAGTTAAGAACTGAGGACCTCCCTGTCCACTCATCCTATATTGAGTTCTTGCTGAGGGCAGGTCTGGGCTTTAAAAGTGGTTTGTGCAGTATGGGAAGTGGACTGAGAACAGAGCTTTCACAAGTGCACCCAGGAATGCAAAGCCTGGAGGAAGGTGGGCACAGCATCTTTCTGGGTCTACTGGGAAGGCCCAAAAAAGCTTCAAGAGGTTTCTATGGGCCAGGCATTGTGGCATATCCGTGTTATGCCAGTTACTGGGAAGGCTGAGGCAAGAGGATTACTTGAGCCCAAGAGCTGGAGGCAAGACCTTGTCTCAAAAAAAAAAAGTTTCTGTGGAATGACAACTCCTTTTCCCTCTTTCCAGGGTCGAGTTCCAGAATAAATTCTACAGTGGGACCGGTTTCAAGTTCCTGCCCTTCTCCTTTGAACACATTCGGGAAGGGAAGTTTGATGAGTAAGCCCCTGGTGGGGCCATGCACCTGGGTCCCCTCCCTGCCTCCCTCCACACTGATTAGTTGTGCTCCTTTTGCCTGTTGGTTGTGATTCCTGGACACCAGGGCACTTGTGTCACCCCTGCCACCCCCTTCTTCAGCCGAATCATTAGGAGCTCACCCCACCCTGGGTCTCTCACCACCCAGCTTTGTGTGTTGGGTACAGATTTTTTAGAGAAGTTGGGCACTGGCTGTCACTCAGACCCACTGGGCAACAGCATTTATCTCCCAACCGCCATCCAGCCAGAGATGGCTCTCCTCGCCCCCTGGTGGTGAATTAATTTGTGCAGGCATGCCATGCTCTGAGCCCTGGGCTTCAGGATGGAAGGAGCAGCCAAGCCACTGGCATCTACACTTTGAGCCTTCACTCCTGCTACTGGAGTTACTGGCCAGGGACTGGAGGGAAGCAGACAGTTCTCTTCCAGAGGGAATGCTCTAACACGACCTACTCAGATTAGCAGGGGTGGATCCAGGAAAACATTTTGTTCTTTGCCTCCCCCTCCAATGCTTTTTTTTTTTTTTTTTTTTTTTTTGGTACTGGGGATTGAACTCAGCGGCACTTGACCACTGGGCCACATCCCCAGCCCTTTTTTTTTGTATTTTATTAGAGACAGGGTCTCACTGAGTTGCTAAGTGCCTCGCCATTGCTGAGGCTGGCTTTGAACTCGCGATCCTCCTGCCTCAGCCTCCCAAAGTGCTGGGATTACAGGCGTGCGCCACCGCGCCCGGCCTCCAATGCTTTTTAATCAGGAATTCAGCTAGACCTATCTGGCCATTGTGAGTGGCTTCTCTTTGTTATCCTCAAGGGTCTCAGGATACCCAACAGCACCTTCCTAACCTCCCTGCTACACTTCCACCCCACCCCCATTTGTACTCAGCACAACATAGGACAGCTGGGAGTGCACAGAACAGAGGTCCTGCTTGGCTCACCAACAGGCTTCCCTCCCTTGGATTGGCTACTGCCCAGGCCTTGCTCAGGCCCTGCCCAGCAGCACACCCTCAGGTTAGAGAGCTCAGATTCAAGCTCTTTCCTGGTGGAGACCCTGAGACCTTCCTACCCCTTGATCATGATGTCTTGAGTACAGGGCTACAGTCATCAAGGCTGGCTCCGCCTGCAGGCCTGCTTGCTCTGCCCAGTAGTGCTCCCTCCCATTTCCACACTGACCCCTGGTGAGGCCTGGGCAGGGAGGTCAGCATCATTTACAGTTTGCTGATTAGAGGTGACTGGCAGGGCTTCCAGTAAGAGTTGCACAACCCTGCTGAGGAACCATGCCCGTCACCCCTGCACACCCCTGGGCTGGGGATCTTAGGGCCTTCTAATCATGTGCTGGCGCAGCTTCCCTAGCTGCTCTAGCTAAATTCATCCCCACAACCTTCGAGGTGGAGATAATACCCTGAAGCAGCCGTGCCCATGCCCTCCTCCCACCCTGGTGTTTCTGAGTGAGCTACAGAGAGCTGTTCACAGGCTCTTCTAGGCTGGGCTGGCCCTGGACATGTACCACCCTGCCCCAGCTTCACTGTGTGCTGGCCTATTGTGACCTGACACAGACCTTGTACAAAGCACCACCCCTCTTGTGCCCTGGTTCACGTGGTGATCTTTATTTGTGTACAGTGGGATTTGAAGCAGAATTCTTGGTCAGGGAACCCTACCCAAGGCCCCTCTGTTTAGACATTCCTGTGCTGAATAAAATGTGTTTGACTCTCCCGTGAGGCTGCCTGTGTCTGTGCTCACAGCCCCTGTGTCACTCTGGGCTCAGCCCTTGAGTCCATTTGGTGCCCCACACACTCTGCATCCTGCCAGCATTTCTGCTTTTATTTCCGGTCGGAGGCCACAGCTGCCACAGCCCTGGCTGGGCAGTTTGTGAAATTCTGACCTTATCTCAAGTTTCCCAGTGCCTGCTCACTCAGATGAGCCAAGGCAGCTTTGCAGACACTGCAAGTGGCAGTGAGGTGACAGGGAAGCTGGCCTTCATTTTTTCTTCCCTCACTGTACATTTTAACAGAATGGGGAGGAGGGGGCCTGGGCATCTGACCACCCCTTCTCCAAGTGTGCTTTCTGGGCTCAGTGGCTATTTTGAGCCCTGGTGTTCTTGGTCTTGGTGTAAGTGGAGGCTCTGCCTGGGTTCCTCAGGGAAGCCGGGGAATGTGAGTGCTGAGGTAGGCAGGCAGCAGGCCAAAGAGCCAGCAGAACCTTGTAGGGAGCCTGCTGAGCAGGGAGGGCCCTTCTCCCCGCCTAACTTGTCCTGTGAGGTTTACACATTCTCCCTCCTCATTCCTCCAGGGCAGGGGCTGCACAAAATGTGCAGTCTGACATCTGCTGCTCCAGGATGGGTGGGAGGAACTGGGACGCCCTGTTCACTTTTTGTTCCTTATCTCACCCTAGCCTCAACCTTTACTCCCCACTAGCAGTGCATCTGCCTCTGAAGTATGCCCTGGGGTGTTCCACCCACACGGGCTCCTCAGATAAAGGGTTTAGGATGAAAATTCTGGTCGGTGAGCTCTTTTAGCCTGTGTTCTGTTACTGACTCAAAAACTCCTGATAAGAATAGACATTTAAAATCAATGAAATAGAATTGATAGTCCAGGAATAAATCTCAACAGTTATGGTCAGATTTTTGACAAAGAGACTGAGGTAATTCAGTGAAGAACGAACCTTTTTATTTTTTTTAGCAAATGGTGCTAGTACTGGCTATCTACATACAAAGGAACAAATTGCACTGCTACTCCATACTATACAAAAATGAACTCAAAATACAGTTAAGCCAGGTATGGTGGCGCATGCCTATAATCCCAGCACTTGGGAGGCTGAGGCAGGAGGATCGCGAGTTCAAAGCCAGCCTCAGCAATGGCAAGGCACTTAGCAACTCAGCGAGACCCTGTCTCTAATAAAAATACAAAAAGGGCTGGGGATGTGGCCCAGTGGTCGAGTACCTCTGAGTTCAATCTCTGGTACCAAAAAAAAAAAAAAAAAAAATGCAGTTAAATGTAAGAGTTAAAACCATAATGCCCTGAGAGGAAATCATAGGAACACATCTTTGTGACCTTGAGTTGGGCATTGATTTTTAGATACGACACCCAAAGTACAAGTAACAAGATAAAAATGTAGATAAAGATGTGCTTTAAAGGTCAGAATCAAGAAACTGGAAAGAACACCAGGTATGGTGGTACACAGCTATAATAATTCCAGGAAGCTGAGGCAAGATTGCAAGTTTGAGGCCAACCTCCGCAGTTTAGCAAGACCCTTTCTCAAAATAAAAATAAAGTCGAGCCGGGCGCGGTGGCGCACGCCTGTAATCCCAGCACTTTGGGAGGCTGAGGCAGGAGGATCGCGAGTTCAAAGCCAGCCTCAGCAATGGCAAGGCACTTAGCAACTCAGTGAGACCCTGTCTCTAATAAAATACAAAAAAGGGCTGGGGATGTGGCCCAGTGGTCGAGTGCCCCTGAGTTCAATCCCCGGTACCAAAAATAAATAAATAAATAAAAAGTCACACTTTTTAAAAGGGGGGAAGGAGGGGGCATTTTGGTAGAACACTCACCTAGCATGTGCAAGGCCCTGGGTTCAATCACTGGTACAAGGGGGGGGGGGCCAGAAAATAAAGTATTTGCAGCAAATCATATATATGGTAAGGGACTTAGAATATATAAAACAACTCTTCCAACCCAAGAATAAAGACTTTTCCCTCCCTGGCTGTACTGGGGATTGAACCCAGGGGAGCTTTACCACTGAGTTACTTCTCTAGCCCTTTTTACCTTTTATTTGTTTGTTTGTTTGTTTGTTTGTTTTTGGTACCAGGGATTGAATTCAGGGGCACTAAACCACTGGGCCACATCCCCAGCCCTTTTTTGTATTTTATTTAGAGACAGGGTCTCACTGAGTTGCTAAGTGCCTCGCCATTGCTGAGTCTGGCTTTGAACTCGTGATCCTCCTGCCTCAGCCTCCCAAGTGCTGGGATTACAGGTGTGCGCCACTGCGCCCGGCTCTTTACCTTTTTTAAAAACATTTATTTATTTGCCTTAGTTGTACACAGTGCATTTATTTTATTTTTTTAATTTTTATTTTATTATTAATTTTTAAATATTTATTTATTTGCTTTAGTTGTACACAATGTGTTTACTTGTACGTGGTGCTGAGGATCAAACCCGGGCCATGCACGTGCTAGGCGAGCGCTTTACCGCTGACCCACAACCCAGCCCTTTATTTTTTTTTTAAATATTTATTTATTTGCTTTAGTTGTACACAGTGCATTTATCTTTACATGGTGCTGAGGATGGAACCCGGGCCGTGCATGTGCTAGGCGAGCGCTCTACCACTGAGCTACCACCCCAGCCCCACAGTGCATTTCTTTTTACGTGGTGCTGAGGATTGAACCCGGGCCGCACACGTGCTAGGCGAGCGCTCTACCTCGAGCCACAACCCCAGCCCCATTTTTACTTTTTCATTTTTTGTGGTGCTGGGGGTAGAACCTTGTGCATGTGAGGCAAGCACTCTACCAAATAAGCTATATGCTCAGTTCTTTTTATTACTTTTAAAAATTTTATCTTATTTAATATTTTTTTAATAGATGGGCACGATACCTTTATTTTATTTATTTATGTTTATGTGGTGCTCAGGATCAACCCAGTGCCTCACACATGCCTCACGCAAGTGCTCTACTACTGAGCTACAACCCCAGCCCTTATTTATTTTTGAGACAGGGTCTTGCCCACACTGGTCTCAAATCTCAAAATTTGGTGATCTTTCTGTCTCACTCACCCACCCAAGTAGCTGGGATTATAGTCATGTGCCACTGTGCTCAGTTTAAAAAACAATTTTTTAAAACAGGGAAAGCGTTGGACATTTCTTCAAATAAGCTGTTTCAATGGTCAAAAGATGCTCAACATCTTTTCACGGGTTTATTGCAAATCAAAAACACATCAAATGTAAATAAAAATGAGATACCATAGCACATCCACTGAAAAGAAAGACAATTCCAAGTATGCCTGAGAAGTTGGAACCCTAGCTCACTGCTGAATGGAGCAGCTACTTTGGAAAGCAGTCTGGCAATTCCTCAAAATGCTAAACAGACCAGGCCTGTGGCATACACCAGTAATCCCAGCAACTGTGGAGGATGAGGCAAGAGAATTGCTTGGGCAATTTAGCAAGACCCTGCCTCACAAAATAAAGGACTGGGAGCTGGGGTTGTAGCTCAGTGGTAGAGCACTTGCCTAGCATGTGTGAGGCACTGGGTTCAATCCTCAGCACCACATAAAAATAAATAAATAAAATAAAGGTATTGTGTCCATCTACAACTAAAAACATTAAAAATAAAAAAATAAAGGACCATGGATGTAGCTCAATGGTACAAACCCATGATTCAATACCTAGTGTCACAAAAAAAAAAAAAAAAAAAAAGTGTTGGGGAGACTGCAATTGAGGAAGGGGTCTCTTCTGGGGGATGAGGAAAATATAGCTAGCCTAAGATGATGGTTGCACAATTCAAAAATCACTTCATTGTATATTTTAAATTGGTAAAGTTTTTCATATGTAATCTCAACAAAGTAGGAGGTAGAGAGGCCCAGGGTTTCCCTGGAAAGAAATTCCTCTCTTGTCTGGCTGATAAGAACTGGGTGTGTGTGTGTGAAGCATACCCCATTGGTCTTGACGGGGGCTGAGTTCTCAGAATATAGTGGCCTTGAACTGTTTGCAGCATACCCAGCTAAAGATGGACTGACCATGAGCCGAGCTGGAATCTGCAGAAAGGTCCCAGAATCCTGGGTGGGGGTAGGGAATAGGATGGCTCTATTACTCCTGAATTTCTTTGTGGTACTGGGAACTGAACCCAGGGCCTCATGGATGCTAGGCAAGCCCTCAACCACTAAATTATATCCCCAGCCCCCACTGCTCCTGTTTTTAAGGGACACACCCTTTTTCTGACCCCCCTTTTCTTGTAGAATCCCTGAACCCCAGACATCTGAGTGGGTCTTTACCCCTGTTCAGGAAATACCCCACATCTGAGGCCTTAGAATCAGTGTTGGATAGGGTCGCATGGGCCTCCTGGTCTTGGGGAGTCCCAACCATCATAGAGATAAGGGACAATTCCACCTTCACTGGGTGGGACTGCACATTTTACACCTCAGGAGCCCTGGGTGTAAGGCATATGGCGTTGGCATGCAAAGCTTGCTGGCAGCCTCTGCCCTTCAGTTCAGAGAGTGCCCCCCCACCCACCCAACTTCCAGCCCCACCCCAGGCAGGTCCTAGGTGTAGGCTGCCCCCTAATGGCCAGACAGGGGAGAACTCATTCTTCAGGCCAAGTGGGCTGGGCTCCTCACTGGACTTGATGGGCAAGTAACTGGATTGGCAGGGTAGAGGAAGAAGTACTCCTGAGACTATTCTGGGTTGTGTGGGCAGAGCAACAGGCTGGCCAGCGGCAAAAGACAGATGAGATTGAGAGCAAGCAGGGACCCAGCCAACTTGTTTCACACATTAACTGAAAGAGTAATAAAATGAATCACATGGTAAAAGGATCAAACAGTACAAAAGGCCCTATTATAAATAAGCAAGTCTTCCACCCTCAGTGTCCAGGTACCCCAGCACTTTTCACAGCATTTGTTTGTTTGTTTGTTTGTTTGTTTTGGTACCTGGGATTGAACTCAGGAGTACTCGACCACTGAGCCACATCCCCAGCCCTATTTTGTATTTTATTTAGAGACAGGGTCTCACTGAGTTGCTTAGCACCTCAAGTTTGCTGAGGCTGGCTTTGAACTCTTGATCCTTCCTGCCTCAGCCTCCCAAGCTGCCGGGATTACAGGCATGTACCACCGCTACAGGCTTGTTTATTATATATATATATATTTTTTTTTTTTAAATTGTTGATGGACCTTTATTCATTTATTCATATGTGGTGCTGAGAATTGAACCCAGTGCCTCACACATGCTAGGCAAGTGCTCTACCATTAGGCCACAACCCCAGCCCTTGTTTGTTTATTTATGTATTTATTTTTTAATATTTATTTATTTGCTTTAGTTGTACACAATGCCTTTATTTGTACGTGGTGCTGAGGATCGAACCTGGGCCACGCACATGCCAGGCGAGCGCTCTACCGCTGAGCCACAACCCCAGCCCCTTATTTGTTTATTTTTAACACAAATTGTAGTGTACTATACTCACTAATTTGACCTTTTTCTGTTTTTTGTTTTTGCTTGAGGAGGGGTGCATCTCACTGTTACCCAGGCTGGTCTGGGATTCCTGGGCTCAAGGGATCCTCCCAAAAAGATTTGAATATAGGGGTGCACCACACCCAGCTTGAATTAATATGTATACACACACACACACACACACACATTCATTTATATATTTGGTACTAGGGTTTGAACCCTAGGGCACATTACCACTGAGCTATATCCCCAGTCCTTTCTACTTTTTAAATTTTGAGACAGGGTTTGGCTAAATTGCTGAAGCTGGCCTGGAACTTGTGATCCTCCTTCCAAGTTGCCAGAATTACAGATGTGGGCCACCACACCCAGCCTTTTTAAAATATATTTTGTAGAACATTCTGAACCAGCACACATTGTAGGGGAAGCAAGGTATGATATCTTCCCTTGCTCATCAGAAAGATCATGGATAACAATCTTACCTATAACAAAAGACTGATTAACAAAAGAAAAGCATAACTGATTTATTTAATCAAAGTTTTATGTGACAAGCTGGGCATGGTGGTGCATGCCTGTAATCCCAGCGGCTTGGGAGGCTGAGGCAGGAGGATCGTGCCTCAGCAAAAGTGAGAGGCTAAGCAACTCAGTGAGACCCTGTCTCTAAATAAAATACAAAACAGGGCTGGGGATGTGGCTCGTGGTCGAGTGCCCCTGAGTTCAATCCCTGGTACAAAAAAAAAAAAAAAAAAAAAGTTTTATGTGACATAGGAGTCTTCAGAAATAAAGACCCAGAAATAACTGGCCCATTTTTATGCTTAGATTTGATGAAGGGTGGATGACCAAGTAGAGATGTGACTGAACAAAAGAGCCTGACCTAATGGTAAGACTAGAAAGGAAAACCCAGCAAGATCTGTCTAGTTTCTTGGCCTATGTGCAGCATTCCTTTCTCCTATGGTATGGAGCAACATCCTTTCTGGAAGAAGAGTCTTATGACCTACTAGCAGACATTGTATGTAGATAATTTTTCTATAGCCAGCTCTTACACAGAAAAACAAGGGAAGACCACCAGGTGTGGTGGTGACTGCCTATAAACTCAGGGATTCTGGAAGTTGAGGCAGGAGGATCACAAATTTGAGGTCAGCCTGGGCAAATTTGCAAGAACAGAACCTGTCTCAATTTTTTTGAAAAAAGGGTTGGATGTAGCTCAGCGATAAAGTGCCCCTGGGTTCAATCCCTAGTATCACAAAAAAGAGAGGGGGGTGGGAGAAAGTAAGTCAAGGGAAAGAGTAATAGTTCTAGGTTTTATGGCTGGCTTTCAGGGCAATGGGTTTAAGTTTTTATAACCCACCTTGGGGAAGAGTTTCCCCTGCCTTGGTGGAGAAAGGGGAGCAGGAGAGAAAAGGGCAGGAGATCAGAAAAAAGACTTCCTGCAATGCAAAAAAAGACAAGAAAAAGAGCCTTTGCTTCTGAGGCCCTTCCCATGTCCTTTAGTTCAAAGCACTCGGTGTGCCAAAGCACCATATTTGGGGGTATCATTTTCTGAGAGTCATCAACATCTTCCTTTTTTTTCTAAGAGAATGCTTAATATTTTATCCTATAGATGTATCTTAATCTAGTCAGTCAGTCCTCTACTAAAGAGTTCCCACCCTGTGTATGTGTGTCATCATGGTGGGGGTGACAAGAGACACTCCTGATCCAGCAACCATGGACTTAGGCTCTCAAAGTGTTACCAAACCCCTTGGATGGTGGCCCCAATCTGCTGCCCCTGCCAGCCAACCCTCTACCACTTGGCTGAATCCAGACCAGACACAGAGGCACTAGTCTGACAGGAGACCAGCAGCCCAATCCCCACCCCACCATCCATGTGTTCCCCAACATCCAGAAATGCTGGTGAAACAGAACCTGAGGGAGGAGAGTCTAACAGATCTCACCTGGAGCCAAGGAGGATTTGAAGGGGGAATAGAAGGTGACCTAGGGAGAAGGCTCAGGGGTAGTCATGGAGTTTCTCCCTGGGGAAGACTAAGAAATTTCCAGATTCTGGCAACTGAGTGGGAGCAGGGCCACACCTCCTCTAGGAGCTGCTTGCTGAGCCAGATTGAGTAGGGACATTGCAGCTTGTGTTTGCAGCAAGGAGCAGGCAGACTCAGTGGGCTCTTATGTTCTCTTTCAGGTTCCTCTGCACTATATAACCCCGCTCAGACCCCTTCCCTGTCCCTAAACTTCTCCACTCACGATGTCAATCTCAAAAAAAATCAACTATGCCTCCAAAAGGACTCAGCATCCTTTTAGAAACAACATTAGTCTTTCCCAAGAGCCCAGCACGCCCTGCCCCACACAGTCCATTAAACCCTCCCTGTTCACAAAGGCAGTCTGAGAAGTTGCACTGTCTGGGGAGTAGTGGCCAGAACCCTGCTCAAGGAATCAGGAGTTCCAAATAATTCTAGTCCCAGAGCTATTCTGCTACTGTTACAGGGTTGGGGTCTGCCAGGAAACTGAGACAGAAGAGTGACCCTCCCTTCAAACCCTGATTCTTACACTCAGTTCAGAAAGACATGTCATTCAGAATAACAGCCATGAATTCATTAGAAGGAACAGGAAAGGGGAAAAGGGAGAGAGTGGGTCCTTTCAGAGAGGAGAGGGATAGTGTGTTCCTCCTGCCCTCCAGTTTTTTTGGGATCCCAGGAAAGTTTCAAGAGACTCCTGCCTAGATACACTTTTCTTTTCTTTTCTTTCTTTCTTTCTTTCTTTTTTTTTTTTTTTTTTTTTTTTAAATTTTTGGTACTGGGGGTTGAACCCAGAGGGGCTTTATCACTGAGTCATATCCCCAGACCTTTTTATTTTTGAGATAGGGTCTCACAAAGTTTCTTAGGGCCTTGCTAAGTTGCTGAGGCTGGCCTTGAACTTGTGATCTCCTGCTTCAGCCTCCAGCGATGCTGGGATTACAGGCATGGTCCCCCACACCAGGTTTAGATACACCTCTTGACTTTTTTTGGGGGGGGTGAGGGGGCTACTATGGATTGAACTCAGGGGCACTTGGCCACTGGGCCACATCCCCAGCCCTATTTTGTATTTTATTTAGAGACAGGGTCTCACTGAATTGCTTAGCGCCTCACTTTTGCTCAACTTGCTTTGAATTTGTGATGGTCCTGCCTCAGCCTCCCCAGCCACTGGGATTACAGGGGTGCGCCACCACACCTGGCTACCTCTTGACTAGCAGGATGACATCAGACTTTCAAGTCCCCACTGCCGAGACAACTCTAGGTCACTTTGGCTCATGTTGTTGAATTCTAATTGGAACCTGTTCTTAACAGATTCTATGGTTAGGAGAATTATCCTTATCTCCCTAAGTTCTGGAATCTGGTCTGTGTAAGTCACAAAATTCCCCCTTTGAGGGTAACTTGTGTTCCTCTTAACAGCATTATTTCAGGCTTACATTCTCCTGCAGATAACAGGTAGTATCACACCCAGCTAAGTTGTTTTTTAAAAGTGAAAGCATATGGGGGTCAGCACAGTTGGCCTTTCCCCCCTATCCTGAACCAGAGATTGAACCCAGGGGCACTTAACCACTGAGCCCCAGCCCCAGCCCTTTTTATTTTGAAGCAGGGTCTTGCTAAATTGCTGAGGCTGGTCTTGAACTTGTGATCCTCCTGCCTCAGACTTCCAAATCGCTGGCATTATAGGTGTGCACCACCATTCCTGGCTGATGGGCCCATTTTAAGAACTATTCCCTTAACCTCAAATTCCCACAACTCAAGTCCGTCTGTTCCCTGTTACTACTGCTTATGGACCTTGCCCAAATCACTTCCTCTGGCCCTCAGTTTCCCATCTGTATGAAGAAGACAATTCTGTGCCGCTGCCACCTTCTATTTATTTTTCCAGTAATGGAGATAGAACCCAGGGGTGACCTACCACTGAACTACATCCCCAGCCCTTCTAATGTTTTGAAACAGGGACTCACTAAATTGCTATCCTCCTGCCTCAGCCTCAGGAGTAGCTGGGATTACAGGTGTGTGCTACTGTGTCTGCTATTGCTGCCCTTTGAGGGCCTGATGGAGTGCCCTCCCATGCCCACCATTCCCTGCTGCAGGCCAGGCTGGGTTCACGTGGTCATCCCTCCTTCAACCACCTGACCTTTCAGTTCCTCAAAATCACCAAGTTCTTTAACTCCCTGGTGCCTTTCTCTATGCATCCCTCTGCATGGAAGGTTTTTCTTTACTTCTTCTCCTAGACAAGTTCTACTCATGCTTGGATTTCAGATTAAATGTGGCTGCCTTTTGGAAGCCTTAGGCTAGGTTCCCCTGCACTTCCTTACAGCATGGCTATGAAGTAAATTCTAATATAATTTTTTTTTTTTTTTTTTTTTTTTTTGTGGTACCAGGGATTGAACTCAGGGGCACTCGACCACTGGGTCACATCCCCAGCCCTTTTTTATTAGAGACAGGGTCTCACTGAGTTGCTAAGTGCCTCGCCATTGCTGAGGCTGGCTTTGAACTCGCAATCCTCCTGCCTTAGCCTCCAGAATGCTGGGATTACAGGCGTGCGCCACCGCACCCGACTTCTAATATAAATATTGTATCCAGGTCTTCCCCAGGTAAGGACGGTGGTGACCACCTATTATTATTTTGCTAGTAGCCCAGTAGCTATGGCAGTGCCTAATACAAAACAAAACAAAACAAAACAAACCTCCAGCTGGGCACAGTGGCACACGCCTGTAATCCCATCGGCTTGGAAGACTGGAGGAGGATCGCAAATTAAAAGTCAATCTCAGCAATTTAGAGAGACTTTGTGTCAAAATTTAAAAAAATAAAAATAAAAATGGGCTGGGGATGTGGCTTAGTGGTTAAGCACCTTGGGTTGTATCTATCCCTGGTATGTATAAACAAATAAATAAAAGAAAAAAATAAACTCCCAATTCATATTTACTGGGTAGGAGGGGAACTGGGTATGTAACTCAATGCAAGTGCGTCTGCTTGCCAGCATGCGTGAAGCCTTGGACTCATTCCCTAACTCTACCCCGCCAGTTTTGTTTCTTACTTATTTTGAGACATGGCCTAAATTGCCCAGGGTGGCCTTGAACTTGTGATGCTCCTGCTTCAGCCTCTGGAGTAGCTGGGACTCCAGGATTGCGCCATGGAGCACGCCCCCAACCCCTCCCTCCCTTTTTTCCTTTTTTTTTTAATGGGTGGTTGGCTGGAAGGAAGGGAAGTGATTTGACGCTGAACCTGCGCTGTACTGTGATAAGAGAACTAAAGGGACTCCATCTTGTTCTTTAGCAGCCATCTTAGTAGTTCCGAGAAATAGTTCTGTTTCTCAGAAATAATAGAATACAGAAAGTCCTGCCTGTGTACCCATTAATCGTTACCTAGCATAATATGCTTGACAGCATAAAAACAGCAATTCCTATACAATGTAAAATTGCTCTTTGGTTTCCATTTTTTCCTGGACAAATACCTTGTCAGAGATTGTCTACACGTTAGTAACCATTCTCTAACATGTACTCAACTAGGGTCACCATGACCCCATTCCCTTCTACTTGATCGTTGCTATATCAACCTGGAAAGTCCCATGGGAAATATTATAGTACCCATTGCTTTGTCTTGCTAACTGCCTAGATTCAGCTTCTGTACCGTGGCTTGCTTGCATTGGCTGAAACCCTGCAATTGAATATTCCGCCCTCTGTGATTTTGCTCTTTATAAACCCTTGAGGGGCTGGGGTTGTGGCTCAGCGGCAGAGCGCTCGCCTCGCACGTGCGTAATCCGGGTTCGATCCTCAGCACCACGTAAACATAAATGCATTGCATTGTGTACAACTAAAGTAAATAAATAAATATTAAAAAAAAAAACTTGAAAAATCATTTGTCACACTGTGTGATGTGTGAGGATGGTGGCCGCTGATCAGCTTAATAAAGGCTCTTTATTGGCTCAAGTGTGACGTGGCTTGGAGTTTTAATTGGCATTATGCTGGGTACAACATTTTTGGTACAACAGTACCTGAAGGCAATTTGGGAAGGGCAATGCGGCCCCTGCAGCCCTGGATATTTGAAGGGGGTCACCGCTCCAACTCCGCGTGTAGTCAGAAGACACTGTCCGGGTTGGGTCTGGGCCCGGGCCCGGAAGCAGAGTCTCCCGGTAGCAAGCCGGAGTTCTAGCCTAGGTTCCACGTGGCCGGAGGCCCACAGCTGATTGAACACCAGCAGTTCCGCTACCCTGGTCCCGAGCCCGGATTGGTTGTTGCCTGGGCGCCGCCATGCTGACACCATGGAGGCCGCTACGGTGGCCGCAGCTCTGGGGTTCCTCCTTCTAGCAGGGGTTGGGGGCACCTCGGTCGATGAGGCCCGGGAGGAGGCGGTCGTGCGGGATATGGTGGTCCGGCTGCTGGGGCCCGGGCGGGCGGCCGATTTCTCGGTGTCTGTGGAGCGCGCCCTGGCAACCGAGGCGGGCTTGGACACCTACCGCCTGAGCGGCGGCGGCGGAGCGCGCGTGCGGGTGCGCGGCTCCACGGGCGTAGCGGCCGCCGCCGGGCTGCACCGCTACCTGCGCGACTTCTGCGGCTGCCAGGTGGCCTGGTCGGGTTCTCAGCTGCACCTGCCTCAGCCGCTGCCTGTGGTGCCGGAAGAGCTGGCTGAGGCCACGCCCAACAGGTATGGGCCCCGACCGCCTCCCGGGCAGCTGCCTCCAGCCTCCAGCGCTGGGGACGCCCACGCTTCGCCTCACTCCATCAATGGGTTGGAGCTGCAGTAACCTGAAAGCCTGAGAAGGAATTGCTGGCCTTCGGGTTCAGTATCTCTGCTTTCAAATCCTAGCTTCACACAGCCATGCGTTCTTTTTTTTTTTTTTTTTTTTTTAATATATTATTTATTTGCTTTAGTTGTACACAATACAATGCATTTATGTTTACGTGGTGCTGAGGATCAAACCCGGGCCGCGCACGTGCGAGGCGAGCGCTCTGCCGCTGAGCCACAACCCCAGCCCCAGCCATGCGTTCTTAAGTCAGCTTCTCAGAGCCTCAGCTGGCCCATCTGAAAAATGAAAACAGTGACATCCCCCGAGCAGTGTTGGGTGTGAGGTTTTGCACGATGATGGTGCATAATTGTGATAGGCAAGTTTTATTTCATTCCTTCCCTACCCTCTATTTGAAGATGCTGACTGAGGAATGACGTCCACCCTGCTCACAGGCCTCTATTTTAGCACTTGCTACACTGCCTGAAGGTGATGTGTTCAATCTACCTCCCCCCTCAGATTGTTGGGCAGAGAGCCACCTTCCTGAACTGGGACCCTCCACTTCCTAGTCAAGGACCAACTTTGCCATATAGACAGTATAGCTGGGGCTCTGAAAGTATTGAATGGAAATGAAACATGTTCCCACAAATACCTGGCAGGCTAGAGTACTGGGAACTAGTGGGCAGGCACCTCAGAAACTCAACTACTCAAGGCTCAGCTCCACCTGGGATGGATTCTAGAAAGAAGCGGAAGAGGGGCCACATTTGGAACCCTTCCCCAATTCCACTGGGCGCCAGGGGAGTTATTCCAGAGCCTGACTATCTCTGAGCTCTTCCAGGTGATGGGCACTCAGGGATGAGAAGTATCTTCTCTGCCCCCAGTGACATGCTCAACTCCTGCCCCCACCTGCAGGTACCGCTATTACCAGAATGTGTGCACACAAAGCTACTCCTTCGTGTGGTGGGACTGGGCCCGCTGGGAGAAAGAGATTGACTGGATGGCACTGAATGGCATCAACCTGGCGCTGGCCTGGAGTGGCCAGGAGGCCATCTGGCAGCGGGTGCGTGCCCACCTAGCCCCTCCACACTCTACTGTCCACCACATGTCCCCCAGTTGTTGTCTATCTGCCCCTGGCCAACAGTATCAGGCATACAGAGAATAAGGGCTCCAGAAGTGTTTGTGGAGTGCACAATGGATCCAGACCTCAGAAATTGAGGCTTCCATTCCTGAGATGAGCTAGACCCCAGCATCATGCTAAAACAGTTGAAGAACCCAGGACTTCTCTCCCCTACCGCACGCCCCCACCCCAGACCAGTCTCCCAGTACTGTATATTATCCCATATTAGCAGTCTTGATCTGCCTCCCTGGGAACCTCCTAGTGCTCTGGCTCTTTTCCCTTACGTCTGGCAAACTTTGCTCCATAAAACCTTCTAAGACTTCTTCCTGGTTTTGGGGGAAACCCCTTTGTGTCCTATCTCCTCACCCAGACACCAAAGATGACAGCTTAGTGAACTCACAGATCTGTTTCCCCTAGACTGTGGTCCAATTTTGTCTTAGTAGCTGTAGCTTCCAGCACAAAGAAGCAATGAGTGAATGTTGAATGAATCAGTTGGCAAATGGCAATGAATATATTTATATGTGGAGGGATCTCCCTCTTCCCCAGGTGTACCTGGCCTTGGGCCTGACCCAGTCAGAAATCAATGAGTACTTCACTGGTCCTGCCTTCCTGGCCTGGGGGCGCATGGGAAATCTGCACACCTGGGGTGGCCCCCTGTCCCGCTTCTGGCACCTCAAGCAGGTTTACCTACAGGTAAAAGAATGGGAAAGGGAAGGGGCAGAATTGGTGCTGAGGTCACAGACCTAGGGAGGGTGTGGTTTTTGACCAGCCTCAGGGCTCTTGACCAGATCGCAGTGATTGTGTCCTGAGTGAGTAAGGGACCCCATGGGGCTGCAGAGGTCATGCTCACCAGCCCCCCTCCTGTTTCTCCCAGCATCGGATCCTGGACCGGATGCGCTCGTTTGGCATGATCCCCGTATTACCTGCATTCGCAGGGCACGTCCCCAAGGCTCTCACCAGGTGAGGCTTTCCCTCACTCCCTGTGCAGCTCAGAAGGGAGTTTTTTCTTCTGTTAAATCATGATTTAAACACTTAAGCTATGGATGCAGGCCTGGGTTTGATTCCTGCCTCTGCTACGAACTAACTGTGTGACATTGGACAGATTACCATGACTCCCCTGTGCCTTATTTTCCTCACTTGTAAATGGTGTCCTTACCTACTTTACCATGAGGGTTTGGGTGTGACTGTGACCTGCAGAGTGTTAGCAAGCAGCTGCTCTTATTAGTGGTAGTAGGGGACACACTGGTCTCTTCTCTTCTCTGTACTATACACCCCTCTCCTGTGGCTAGAAAGGTCTTCAAGGCCCGGCTGAGATATCCCCTCATTCAGGAAGCCTTCCCAGCATCCCCTGGGGCCTCCTTCATGCCCAAAACACCTGGTTCCCACCACTCACACTGCTGGCCTCACTTGTACCGTGAGTGGTGGCAGGAAACGTCATTCCTTCTGTCAGTGTTTGTCCAGCTGTGCAGGGCTGCCAGACCCTGCTCCCTGCTGGGCCCTAGGGATGCAGTGATGAAGGTGACCCAGGGCTCTGTCTCATGAGAGATAAGCTAGCAGAGGGATATGACACAGTGACAAGGGCAGGAATGTACATGGGCCCTTGTGGAAGAGGGCCAGAAAGGGCTCAGGGCAGAAGCAGTACTGAGGCTTATCTTGAACAAGGAATGTTGCTTCTTTCAGCCAGTGGGAGATGTAGGGATAGCAGAAGCTTTCCAGACAGGTAAAACTTAAAGGATAGTGGGGAAGAACCAAGTGGATAAGCAAGGAGGGAAGAGGAAAAGATTCCCAGGCAGGGGACAGTGTGTACAAAGGAGCATAAGAAACCAAGATGCACTCCAGGAACAGGAGATAAATTAGGCTGGAAAGGAAGGGATTATGGGCCAAGAGGAATGCTCTGTCAGCCTCCACTTTTGCTCTCCACTAGGGTGTTCCCACAGATCAATGTCACCCAATTGAGCAGTTGGGGACATTTCAACTGCTCCTACTCCTGCCCGTACCTTCTGGCTCCAGAAGACCCCATGTTCCCCCTCATTGGGAGCCTCTTCCTATGGGAGCTGAGCAAAGAGTTTGGCACCAACCACATCTACGGGGCTGACACTTTCAATGAGATGCAGCCTCCCTCTTCACAGCCCTCCTACCTTGCCGCAATCACCACTGCTGTCTATGAGGCCATCATCGCAGGTATGGTGCCCTGGGGAGGTGGGAAAGGGAAGTCCCCTGGACCCTTAGGTAGATGGGGATGGCAGAGGTCAGTAGAGATGGGAAGAGAGACTGGGACTAAGCCCTCACTATAACACACAGCCCTTTGCAGTTTACCAAGCACACGTGCCATCTCACTTAATCCCCCTGTGGTTGAGAAATGAGTTCTGGAGCTAGATAACCAGGGTGCAAACCCTGACACTAATAGTCCCTGGCTATATGACTTACAAGTTACCTCACTCCCAGTGTCTCAGTTGCTTCATCTGTACAATGGGACTACTTCATAGATACATGATGCCTGGCCTGTAAAGAATCACTAAGTGCTAGCTATTGAAAAGATTTGATTTGATCTCTCCCTCATTTCTAAAGCAGCTAATGCAGGCCAAGGTTAGGGCTTATACCCAAAGGTATCCATCTTGCTGCACAAATGTGAACCCCATGCTCCTTCCTGTCACTTGTAAGGCTGGGTGGAAGGGGCCCAAGGCAGGAATGGCTTAATAGAGGTCTATGTATTAGGAAGGGAGCAGGTTGTCTCAGTCTTCCTTAAGCAGAGCTGCTGCAAGTCTGATCTAGAACCAGGGGCATGAGCACCACCCTGGAGCCTATCTGCATTGGTCTGCTTTTAGTTACTACAATGAAATCCCTGAAGCTTACTCCCAAAGCCCCATCTCAAACACCATAATGGGATTAAGTTTTCACCCTCTTAGTACCTTGCAATGGGGATAAAATTTAAACACATGAACACTTGGGAGTTACACTCAAACCATATCCAAACCATAGCATTGTCAGATATGCCCATTTAAAAAAAAATTTATTTAGTTGTAGATGAACACAGTACCCCTATTTTATTTTTATGTGGTGCCAGGGATCGAACCCAATGCCTCACACGTGCTAGGCAAGCACTCTACCACTGAGCCACAACTCCAGCCCAGATATGCATATTTTTAGGGCCCAATCCAGAACTTCTGAATCAGAAGGTTCAGAAGCTGGGGCCCAGGAGCCCATGTCTTAACACTATAGTTTAAATGCCCACAAAGCATGATGTCACTATCCTGGAGTTCCCAGTTAGGGGGAGGCAGGATGCGGAAGGAAATATGTAGTGGTATGTCCCATTGGTGGGGCATTCACAGGGGAAGGTGTCTCCTGTGACAGGGTTATTTGCCTTCTCTGGACTTCCATTTTTGTCATTTGTAGAATGGGCTCAGCACTTCCCTGGCCCTCTCCTCTCATCACCCCTCTTGTCTGTCCTCCCCATTCCCACCACTGCAGCGGATCCTGATGCCATGTGGCTGTTTCAAGGCTGGCTTTTCCAGCACCAACCCAACTTCTGGGGGCCTGACCAGGTCAAGGCTGTGCTGAGGGCTGTGCCCCCGGGCCGTCTCCTGGTTCTGGACCTGTTTGCCGAGAGCCGGCCCGTGTATAGCCGCACAGACTCCTTCTATGGCCAGCCCTTCATCTGGTGCATGCTGCATAATTTCGGGGGCAACCATGGCCTGTTTGGATCCCTGGAGGCTGTGAACCGAGGCCCCCAGGCTGCACGCCTCTTCCCCAATTCCACCATGGTAGGCACTGGCATAGCTCCTGAGGGCATTGGCCAGAATGAAGTGGTCTATGCACTCATGACTGAGCTGGGCTGGCGGAAGGACCCAGTGCCAGATTTGGTGGCCTGGGTGACCAGCTTTGCTGACCGGAGGTATGGGGCTTCCCTGGGGGATGCAAAGGAAGCCTGGAAGCTACTGCTCAGAAGTGTCTACAACTGCTGTGGTGAGGCCTGCGTTGGGCACAATCGCAGCCCACTGGTCAAGCGGCCTTCCCTAAAGATAAATACCACTGTCTGGTACAACCGATCAGATGTATTTGAGGCCTGGCGGCTGCTGCTAAATGTAGCACCCAACCTAACCAACAGCTTGGGCTTCCGCTATGACTTGGTGGACATCACCCGCCAGGCAGTCCAAGAGCTGGTCAGCTTGTACTATGAGGAGGTGAAGATCGCCTACAAGAACAAGGACCTGATTCTCCTACTGCAGGCTGGAGGCATCCTGGCTTATGAACTTCTGCCTGTACTGGATGAGGTGCTGGTTACTGACAAACGCTTTTTGCTGGGCAGTTGGTTGGAGCAGGCCCGGGCAGTGGCAGTCAGTGAGGCTGAGGCCCATTTCTATGAGCAGAATAGCCTCTACCAGTTGACCCTGTGGGGTCCAGAGGGCAACATCCTAGATTACGCCAACAAACAATTGGCGGGACTGGTAGAAGATTACTATGCTCCACGTTGGCGCCTCTTCCTGGAGACACTGGCAGGCAGCTTGGCTCAGAGTGTTCCTTTTCAGCAGCAGGAGTTTGACAAAAATGTCTTCCAACTGGAGCAGTCCTTTGTTCTGAGCAAAAAGAGATATTCCAGTCAGCCTCAAGGTGATACTGTGGACCTAGCCAAGAAGGTCTTCCTCAAATATTACCCCAGAGTGGTGAATGGCTCTTTGTGACAGATTAATCATCCCTGGGGCCCAGTTCTTCCCAAATTCCAGGCTGGGACAGATTCTAGAGCCTGGAGATAGATAGGTATCACAAGATAGCCTCAGCCCTTGGAGGAGTCAAGGCCTGCTGTTAGAACAGGCAGGTATTGGTAGCTTGGAGGGAAATGAACTGCCCTTTACCATCATCCGTCATCAGTTGGGATTAAAGTACTGTTTTCTGTCAATATAATAAACCGATGAATCAGCCTGGGTCTGTCAGAATGAAAAAGTCACTGCCAAGATGTCTGGGCTACAGCATGGACCCTGGTGTGGGGCCAGTTCTCCCCCACCTCCCCTTACTTTAGCTTCCCTAAGCTTAATACTAACCCCCAACCTTTGTACTGAGAATGCCCTCCCAAAGCACTTCCTTTCACAGCAAAGCAGCAAACTTTGGTAACAAAAATTGTCCCTTAGGACACAGACATACCCAGGAAATTACCCACGTCGCTGCTCAGTGCCCTCCTGCTTGCCCTCCCTCTGACAAGCAACTAGGACAGTTTGGTGTTAAATCAGTGGCATTTTTTCTGCTTTGATCCAGAGCAGGGTGGGGAGAGCCAGCCAGGGACCAGGGGAGGGCTCAGCCTTGAGATTGCCACAGAGACACAACAAGGGGTGGGGGCACTGCAGGCAGGGGCGGGGTGAAGCAGGTGATATCCAGCCCAGAGACCCGCGCCTAGGGGTCATGCTGCTCCTGAGCTGTTTCCCAAGAATCTCCCCATGGATCGCACCGTGGTGCTCATCACTGGCTGCTCCTCGGGCATCGGCCTGCACCTGGCCCTTCGGCTGGCTTCAGACCCGTCCCGGAGCTTTAAAGGTATAAGAGGGACCAGCATGGAGAAAAGAATAGATTCCCCTAGAGGTAAGCAGGGCATTCAAATCTTCATCCTCTCCCAAACCTTCAGTGTATGCCACGATGAGGGACCTGAGGGCTCAAGGCCCGCTGTGGAAGGCAGCCCAGGCCCGGGGATGCCCTTCCGACTCCCTGGAGACTCTGGAATTGGACGTGAGGGACTCAGATTCTGTGGCTGCTGCCCGGGCACGCGTGACCGAGGGCCGTGTGGATGTGCTGGGTGAGCCTCCCCAAAACGCGTACAAGAACCATCCCTGCCCCGCCCCCGAGCCCAAACCAGAATGTCCCAAGCCCAGGGAACCCTAGGGGATAGTCTGGGGCTGTCATTGGTCGGTCGCACAGGGCGGGCCTCTCTTCCTGCAGTGTGCAACGCGGGACGGGGTCTCCTCGGACCCCTAGAGGCCCACGGGCTGGGCGCCGTGGGCTCGGTGCTGGACGTGAATGTGGTTGGGACCGTGCGGACACTACAGGCCTTCTTGCCAGACATGAAGCGGCGCCGCTCAGGACGCGTGTTGGTGACCGGGAGTGTGGGAGGTCTGATGGGTGAGTAGAAGGGGCGGGGCCTTCCCAGGCCGCGCACCGCCTGGAGGCAGGTTTGAGCAGCGGACCTCAGGGACCTCACCTCTCCTTCAAGGGCTTCCCTTCAACGCGGTGTACTGCGCCAGCAAGTTCGCCCTTGAGGGTTTATGCGAGAGTCTGGCGGTTCTGCTGCTGCCCTTCGGAGTCCAGTAAGTCACCTGAAACTTGGGAACCCAAGCACGGGGTTTTGTTGGGGTCTCTCTCGGGTGGGGCCCCCGCCCTCCTTCCCCGGCTCAGATGGTTGTGTGGCAGGCACTGTGCTGGGCCTTGGACACACATTATCTCATTTCACTTGCCGACCTAGCTCTTAAGGTGTCGGTATTGAGATGGAAAGGCACAGGTCCAAAGAGGTCTATTACCCACCCAGACTGAAATTCCATCGCTGAAGTCTCCCTCGAAGACTCAGGTGGACATGGGGGCACTTCTCGCGCAGTGACGGCTTTGCAAACGCTTTGGTTGGCCTAAGCATCCGCAGCCTGCGCGCAGCGGCTTTGCTCTCTGTGCGGACCCAGGCCAGCCCTGATGTCCACTTCCGCCAACTCGCCCCCTCTTGTCCGCAGCGTGAGTCTCATCGAGTGCGGGCCAGTGCACACCGCCTTCTATGAAAAGTTAGAGGGCGGCCCGGGAGGGGCTCTGGACCACACAGACGCCCAGACCCGCCACCTCTTCTCGCTCTATCAGCGCCATTGCGAGCAGATCATCAGCGAGGCGCAGGACCCAGAGGAGGTGACAGAGGTGGGTGCTCTCAGGGACTACCGAGGGAGCGGAGGAAGAGGGGGCGCACCACGGCCCAAGCACAGCGCTTCTATTCCGGACCCCAGGTCTTCCTCACTGCGCTGCGTGCCCCAAAGCCAGCCCTGCGCTACTACAGCACCGAGCGCTTCCTGCCCCTGTCCCGGCTGCGCCTCGAGGACCCCAGCGGCTGCAGCTATGTGGCCGCCATGCACCGCGCTGTGTTCGCTGACCAGTCTGCCGAGGCAGCCCGGGCCAGAGAACTGGGGGACCCTGAGCTCGGTCCTTCTCCCGCTGCACCGAAATAAAGGCTTTGTCCGCTCCTGTCTTCTCGTGCCCTTCTTTGCCTCCCAGGATGTGCAGGGGATAGGGCAGGGGTGGAGGCTGCATTGCGCTGATGCGCAGCGGTGAATGATCAGGACAAATCGTGGAGCCCCAGTTCTACTGTGTGGAGACAGATGTCCAGCAGAGGGAGATAACACAGGGTCACGCCTCAAATCCAGGGCACTGCCGGCATACTAGAATTGTCTCTGGATGCCCAAGGGGAGTCTACAGCAGTGGGGGTAAGGGGGGCTTGAGTTTGGGAAAAGTCCAGTTGTGACCCAAATTTTGTTACTCATGAGACCCCAGGCAAGGCCCTTCCTTACCTTCTGTGAATCTGTTTTCTTTCTTTTTTAATATCTTTATTTTATTTATTTATTATTATTATTTTACATTTTTTGTACTGGGGATTGAACTCAGGGGCACTCAACCACTGGGCCACATCCCCAGCCCTTTCTTCTTCTTCTTCTTCTTCTTCTTTTTTTTTTTTTTTTTTTTTTTTTTTGTATTTTATTAGAGACAGGGTCTCAATGAGTTGCTAAGTGCCTCGCCATTGCTGAGGCTGGCTTTGAACTCGTGATCCTCCTGCCTCAGCCTCCCAAGTGCTGGGATTACAGTTGTGCACCGCTGTGCCCGGCTTGTTTATTTATTTTTATGTGGTGCTGAGGATCAAACCCAGTGCCTCACACATGTGAACACTCTGCCACTGAGCCACAACTCCAGCCCTGAATTTGTTTTCTTATCTGTAAAATGAGTACAATACCTCTCTCATGGGTTGAAGACCAAGTGAAATAATACCTGTAAAGCGCTAGTGTGGAGCGTTTTGTTTTGTTTGCAGAGCTGGGGATGGAACCCAGTGCTGGTGCTGGGGTTGTGGCTCAGTGGTAGAGTGCTCGCCTAGCATGCATGAGGCGCTGGTTTGATCTTCAGCAACACATAAAAAATGTAAAATGAAGATATTGTGTCCAGCTAAAAAAAATAATAAGTATTGGGGAAAAAAACTTAAAAAAAAAAAATGAACGCAGCACTGACTTAGGTCAGCACTCTACCACTTAGCTAGACCTCCACTGAGCTAAATAAAGCCAAGGGGACAGCCCCACTGAGTACCTCTTTTTCCCCCTGCTTCAAACAGAACTCCTCAGCAGAAGAGGTCTCCACCAGCCCCAAGCTGCCTCTTCTCAGGAGATACAGCTGGGGCTCCAGTCCTGGCTAGTGTGTTCAGTGGTCTATACTTTCTGATCTTACACATCTTATAGCATGGCAGGAACCACTGATAGGAGCCAACCTCCTAACTTCTGTGGAGGTATGATGGGGGACAGGGAGAGAACAGGTAGAAGTGAGGTGAGGAGATGACAGGCAGTGGAAAGGGGCAAGAGTGTCCCAGAAGGGGGAGGTATTAAGGTAGGACTAGGTTGGGGGGTCATGTCTCAGAGGAAGTGAAGGACCAGAGTCATGGGAATAGAGAGAAACCCACTGGGGTTCTTGGGCCTCTGTGTGGGACATCAGGGGAAGGGGACACTACATTCTGGCCTGTCTTCCAGATAAGGATCTTCTCTGGCCCACTGGACTGCCAGTTGCCTCTGCAACTTGGAGGAAGGGGTCTCAGTTACCCCACCTGTTGGTCTCCCTGCTTTGCAGGCCCAGATGAACCTGCTGTCCTTACAGCATCCAGGAAAGCCACAGGAAGGGCAGAGGGCCAAGGTGGTATGAATTTCTGAGGCATGGGACCTGCTATTAGAGCCTGCCCCCATCCCAGGCTTCTCCTTTGCACTTCTGTGACAGCGAATGAACAAACATGCAGATGGTAAGAGAGTCTAAGTATGACCCCTCTTTATTTCATATATCCACATTCTCAATAATCTATGTTGTGGAATGATTTCAAATACCATTTAGATGTTAATGACACCCCACAACACCCCAGAAAACCTACATATCTCCTACCCTATTGTTTCCTGCAAACACCAAGTTTATATTTCCAGCTGCCTATTCAATATCACATGATGTCTAGTAAACTTAATGTGTCCATACCCAATGATTGTGTCCATACCCCAACCTCCTCCTCCTTCAGTCTTCCTCATTTCAGTATGACAACTCCATTTGTCCAGATACTCAATCCAAAAACCTTGAATTATTACTTAATCGCAGCCAATCCGTTTTTTTTTTTTTTTTTTTTAATACCAGGAATTGAACCCAGGGGTGCTTACCCACTGAGCCACATCCCCAGCCCTTTTTATTTTTTGGTACCAGGGATTGAACTCAGGGGCACTTGACCACTAAGCCACATTTCCTGCCCTATTTTGTATTTTATTTAGAGACAGGGTCTCACTGAGTTGCCTAGGGCCTCACATTTTGCTGAGGCTGGCTTTGAACTCGCGATCCTCCTGCCTTGGCCTCCTGAGCCGCTGATTACAGGTGTGGGCCACTGTGCCCAGCTAGTTTTTATTCTGAGACCGGGTTTGGCTAAATTGCTGGGGTTGGCTTTGCACTTGCAGTTCTACTGTCTCAGCCTTCTGAGCTGCTGGGATTACAGCATGCCCAGCTCCCCTCATCTTTCAACCAAACTTTCAGCAAATACTGACAACTCCACCCTACATCTTCAGCCTTCAAAGCATATCGGGAAATCATCCTGTTCCTCACACTATCATCACTCTCGGCTATGTAGTAGCCTCCCAACTGTTTTTTTTTTTTTTTTTTTTATTTTGCTCTTGCCCTCCAACAGCAAAATTTTCCACAGTATAGTCAGAATGAGTCTTTTTAAAAAACTTTTTATTATTTATTTTTGGTGCTGGGGATTGAACCCAGGGCCTTTGCATGTAAGGCAAGCACTCTACCAACTAAGCTATATCCCCAGCCCTAGAATTATTCTTTTTAAAATGAAATTCTTCTGATTATGTCTCTGCTCAAAATGCCTTCTGTTGCTTCCCATTTCAGTAAAAGCCAATGTTTAAAAGAACTTCTGTGATCTAACCCCTACGGCCTTTCTGATCTCATTTCCCACCACTCTTCATATCCATTCAACTTTAGTCCTCCAGGATCCTGCCTCACAGTCTTTGCACTTACCATCTCCTCTGGTTTGCTTTTCCCTGATCTCTCATCCTATCTCTTCCCTCAGGTGTTTGCTGTTTCCCCGGAGCACCCTATCTAAAATAGCATTCCTTTCCATCCAGTATGGTCCCCTTACTCTGCTTTACTTTCCTTCATAGCCCTCATCACCAGTAGATATGTTAGATATTTTTTTTAATTGTTTAATTCACCACCCCATCCCAAGACACACAGGAATCTAAATTCCAGGAGGGCAGAGACTTTATTTTTGCTCACTGCTCTATCCCTTGTGCTTAGAACCCTAAATACATAGTTGCTGAATAAAAGTAACTCTGTGTGCCAGATGAGACTGTCCAGATGTTTTGGGACATTCTCATACAGCCTTTGTTTTTTGCTTCTTCAAATCAATTCCTTTCTTTAAAATCCAACTTAAAGCCGGGCGCGGTGGCGCACGCCTGTAATCCCAGCACTTTGGGAGGCTGAGGCAGGAGGATCGTGAGTTCAAAGCCAGCCTCAGCAATGGTGAGGCACTTAGTAACTCAGTGAGACCATGTCTCTAAATAAAATACAAAAAAGGGCTGGGGATGTGACCCAGTGGTCGAGTGCCCCTGAGTTCAATCCCCGGTACCACAAAAAAAAAAAAAAAAAAAAAAAAAAAAAAAATCCAACTTAAGATGTCTCCCGCAAGCAGCCTGATCCCTTAATACCTTTATAAAGGTGCATTCCTTGACTATAAAGGCAGATTTGTGGGGCTGAGGGATTATAGACTTTTAGAGGCTGGCTTTAAGAATACAACAGAGGGCTGGGTTGTGGCTCAGTGTTAGAGCACTTGCCTAGCAAGTGTGCAGCGCAGTTGGTTCCTTAGCACCACGTAAAAATAAAGGCATTGTGTACAAGTAAAAACAAACAATTTTTTTTTTAAAGAATACAACAGCCGGGCGTGGTGGCGCATGCCTGTAATCCCAGCACTTTGGGAGGCTGAGGCAGGAGGATCGTGAGTTCAAAGCCAGCCTCAGCAATGGCAAGGTACTTGGCAACTCAGTGAGACCCTGTCTCTAATAAAAACACAAAAAAGGGCTGGGGATGTGGCCCAGTGGTCAAGTGCCCCTGAGTTCAATCCCCAGTACCACACACACACACACACAAAAAATACAACAGACAAGGCTGGGGCTGTAGTTCACTGGTAGAGCGTTTGCCTAGCACAGGTGAGGCAATGGGTTCAATCCTCTGCACCACATGAAAACAATTAGATAGGGTCTGGGGACATACCTCAGTTGGTAGAGTGCTTGCCTTACGTGCATCCAAGGCCCTGGGTTCAATCCCCAGCACCAAAATAAATAAATAAAATAAAGGTTAAAGCCTTTTTTGAGGGTGGTAACTGGAGATTGAACTCAGGGACGCTCAACCCCTAAGTCACATCCCCATCCTTATTTTGTATTTTATTTAGAGATGGTCTCATTGAGTTGCTTAGCACCTTGCTTTTTGCTGAGACTGGTTTTGAACTCTAGATCCTCCTGTCTCAGCCTCCCAAATCGCTGGGATTACAGGCGTGCGCCACCACGCTCTGCTTAAAGTCTTAAAAAAAAAAAAGAATACAACAGACAGGGGCTGGTGATGTAGGTCGGCGGTAGGGTACGTGGGAGGCCGTGGGTTCAATATCGAGCACCTTCCCCCCCCAAAAAAAAATACCAAATGAACTTAAAAAAAAAAAAAAAAAAAAAAACAGCACATTACTGGGATTTTTTTTTTTTTTTTTTTTTTTTTTTAACCAAGGATTGAACTCAGGGACACTTGACCACTGGGTCACATCCCCAGCCCTTTTTGCACTCGACCACTGGGTCACATCCCCAGCCCTTTTTTTTGTATTTTAATTAGAGACAGGGTCTTACTGAGTTGCTAAGTGCCTCGCCACTGCTGAGGCTGGCTTTGAACTCGCAATCCTCCTGCCTCAGCCTCCCAAAGTGCTGGGATTACAGGCGTGCACCACAGCGCCCGGCTTCATTACTGGAATCTTGAGGATTGCTTGCTTGCTTTCCCTTTTGAGATCTCCGTGGGCAATTAACCTGAAAAGTCTTCGAATAGCAACCTGCTTTCTCTCCAAACCGCTCCAAACTCCAGTCTAATCAGTCCTCATTAACTTCGCGGTAAATCTTTACCACTAGGTATCACGCCCATGCCAACTTTTCTCCTGTTTAGAGACCATGCTAGCTCTACGGAGCTCACACGCAGAGCTCCTTCTCCTCTCTCCAGTAAGCAGGTGCAGTGGGCATCCTACAGAAGCCACGAGAACCGGTCTCTATGTACCCCTGGAACATTGAGGGTCCCATATATCCCATGTGTGAAATGGGACTTAAGTAAAGCTGTCCAGTAACCTCCCAAATGAAAATCCTCGGGCTGGAAGTGGGAGCACCAGGAGGGCTCTGTGACTCTTTATCTCTGTCACTGGAATTAAGGAGGAAAGCCGTTATTAGTTCTGGCTTCGCGGTTGCCTCTTGGTTAACCTAGCTGAAACCAATCTCTCCTCTGCAGGTCTGAAGGGAATCCGCTAACTGGGCTTTCAAGCCTGCCTGCCCTTTTCTGCCCAGTCCGGATGGATCTGGAGCCAAGATTTAATCAGTCTCACAGCCTCCGCATTCAGCTCCGCCTCATCAACAGGACGTGCTCCAACTCCAGGAGAAACCTCACGAGAGTTCCGTGAGATTTGAGTTCAGAAGTTGAGCTGTTTGGCCTCTCTCGGTTTCCGTACGTCCGAGTTGTGGTCCTAGAAGCAGTGCTTCCGGGCCGCCGCTCGGGAAGCCTCCGCGGCGGGTGTAAGTGGAACCAAAGCCTGCTGGGGGTTGGGGGGTGTGGTGGTTTCAGTGAGTAGGGAACCAGCCTAAACGTCAGCGTCCCTCTTTAGGCCCCTCCTTCGATTTCTTGAGGACCCAGTGCAGCTTAGTAAGAGGGCCCACGATTCCTGGATCCCCAGCCCTATGACGCAGGGATTCCTCTCCAGTTCCCCCTTTTGGTTTACTTCAGAGAAGTCATTGTGCGATCGGCCAGGCCCTGTCCCTGTCCAAGTTCCTTCTGCGTCCAAGGTCTCGGCTTCATCCACTGGCCCTTAGCCATTCTCGTTTCCTCTCCCTGACTGTCCGTAGGCCTAGGCAGCATGGCTGTATTCCGGTCGGGCCTCCTGGTGCTGACAACGCCACTGGCCTCCCTGGCCCCTCGCCTGGCTCCTATCCTGACCTCAGCGGCCCGCCTGGTGAATAACACACTCTATGTACACCTGCAGCCGGGCCTGAGCCTGGAGGGTCCGGCTCAGCCCCAGTCCAGCCCGGTGCAGGCCACGTTTGAGGTTCTCGATTTCATCGCGCACCTCTATGCTGGCGCCAATCTCCACAAGCACCTGGACGTCAGAATTCTACTGACCAACATCCAAACCAAGAGCACCTTTCTCCCTCCACTGTCCAGCTCAGTCCAGAATTTGGCCCACCCGCCAGAAGTAGTGCTGACTGACTTTCAGACTCTGGATGGAAGCCAGTACAATCCAGTTAAGCAACAGCTAGAGCGTTATGCCACCAGCTGTTACAGCTGTTGTCCACAACTATCTTCAGTGCTGCTATACCCGGATTATGGGACCGGAATGCTGCTTGTGGAGCCCCTGGATGTACCTTTAACCTCCACCATTAGGCCAGCTTCCCCTGTGGCTAGGTCTCCAAAGCAGCCTGTGCGTGGCTACCACCGTGGGGCTGTGGGTGGCACGTTTGACCGCTTGCACAATGCTCACAAAGTGTTGCTCAGTGTTGCATGCATCCTGGCCCAGGAGCAGCTTGTGGTGGGAGTAGCAGACAAAGATCTGTTAAAGAGTGAGTGAGCGGGACCCTGCACTAGGGTAGTGGAGAACTCCCCAAATTTCCTCCCCCAACCACCACTGTTAATGCCAATATCGAGGAAGGGCAGGACCATTAGTTCTCACCCATTCCAAATGTCATAGTGCTCGACAGTTGGTGCTGAGGAAGCTTTCTTTTTTTTTTTTTATTAATTAATTTATTTTAATTAGGTATATATGACAGCAGAATGCATTTTGATTCATTGTATTGAGGAAGCTTTCTTAGCATGTGGTTCAATCACCAGTTAGGCCTCCCAAATGTGGTAATAAGGAATCTGTACTTTTAAGATTCTCCAGGTGGCCGGGCACAGTGCCGTAGGCCTGTAATCCCAGCCCTTGAGGGGGCTGAGGCAGGAGGATCGCGAGTTCAAAGCCAGCCTCAGCAATGTCAAGGCACTTAGCAACTCAGTGAGACCCTGTCTCTAATAAAATACAAAAAAGGGCTGGGGATGTGGCCCAGTGGTCGAGTGCCCCTGAGTCCAATCCCTGGTACCAAAAAAAAAAAAAAAAAATTCTCCAGATGATCAACTGTATAGTTTGAGACACTGGGAGTAAATGGACAAATGAATTGTAAGATTTGTAAGATGGTAGTGCCACAACAGCAAGAATGAACTCAAGGAATTCTCTAACTCTGATGCCCATTAGCACTGTTAGTTCTCTGGACTAATGCCAGCCCTTGCAGAGACTATAGTGCTTGTTTGTTTCCTCTCCTTCATGCCCCTCCCCTGCAACAGACTCCTAGTTTAATGCTTTCTTCCTGTAACCCTCCTCTGGTGATACAGGGCCTAGGGACACTCTTCCCCAAACAGGCCCACATTCTTCTTTCCCCAGTAAAAAGCTCACTGTTTTTCTGGGCTCCTTCCCCAGGCAAGTTGCTCCCTGAGCTGCTCCAGCCTTATGCAGAACGCGTGGAACATCTGAGTGAGTTCCTGGTGGACATCAAGCCCTCCCTGACTTTTGATGTCATCCCCCTGCTGGACCCATATGGGCCTGCTGGCTCTGACCCCTCCTTGGAGTTCCTGGTGGTCAGCGAGGAGACCTATCGTGGGGGGATGGCTGCCAACCGCTTCCGCCTTGAGAATGTAACCCCTGGGAGACTGGCAGAGGGTGTGGATGGGAAGGGGGAAAACCTTTATGGGAGGCTGTTGGAAGTACCATGGCCCCAGAAGAGGGAAGAGAGAGGTCAGTGTGGTGGGAAGAAGCAAAGAGAAAAGGGTTCCCAGGTCCCTTCCTTGGGTAGGTAGGAGAGGATAAAGGGGATCTGGGTTCTTCCTCTTCTCACTCTTTTCTCATCCTTCCCCCTTTACCCCAGGACTTGGAGGAGCTTGCCTTGTATCAGATCCAGCTGGTGAAGGATGAAAGCCACAAGGAACATGAAGAAGAGAAAGTCAGTTCCTCCAACTTCCGCCAAAGACTGCTGGGAAAGCTGCTTCGGCCTCCAAATGTAAGCCTACCTTTCCTCCTTCACTTCTTGTGTTTGGGTGTGCTGGAAATGCTGGAGAGTAGAAATTGAGGGGTTCGGCCTCAAGCATGAATCTAAGGGCCCTAGTAACTATGGGGTTCCTTCTCATCTACCCCAGAAGAGGCCAGAGCTCCCTTCAGGTCTCTACGTGATTGGGCTGACTGGCATCAGTGGCTCTGGGAAGAGCTCAATAGCTCAGCGGCTGAAGGGCCTGGGGGCATTTGTCATCGACAGTGACCACTTGGGCCATCGGGCCTACGCCCCGAGTGGCCCTGCATACCAACCTGTGGTGGAGGCCTTTGGAACAGGTAACAACTGGGGAGGGCTAGAGGTGGCTTGAGGTGAGGAGATGGCTTGGTCTCTTTGCTTAGTCCTACTTCTCTGTCACCCAGATATTCTCCATAAAGATGGCATCATCAATAGGAAGGTCCTAGGCAGCCGGGTGTTTGGGAACAAGGTAAACACACACCTCTCATGGCTCCTTAGCTGCTGCTAGATCCTTGGGTTAGGATCCCATGAACCTCTCTGGTCTGACCCAGAATTTGCATTTCTGCTCATTTGTTCCCAACTCCCACCTCCTGGGTTGACTCCATTCAGGGAAGGTAACCTCTGCCTACTCCCTCTATTCCCTCCCCAGAAGCAGATGAAGATACTCACGGACATCGTGTGGCCAGTTATTGCAAAGCTGGCCCGAGAGGAGATGGATCTAGCTGTGGCTGAAGGTGAGTGGGAGGGATGATGGGAACAGTTGAAGGGGAGAGTTGAGCAGATTCTCCCCCTGAGAGCTTCCCTGCCCCCAGCAGAACTATCCACTTTCCCTGGGACTTGCTTTTTGGGCCTCTGACTGATAGTAAGCATTAGAGTGCTGCTGGCAGTGACTGGGGTCTCCCCACAGGAAAGGATGTGTGTGTGATTGATGCCGCCATGCTGCTTGAAGCCGGCTGGCAGAACATGGTACATGAGGTGTGGACCGTTATCATCCCTGAGACAGAGGTATCTGGACCCCCCCCCCCCCCTTACCCCATCCCTACTGCAGATGGTATCCTGCTCTGATCCAGCAGGCTGAGCTGGGATCCTTCCTGACAAATGCCTCGTCTGTGCTCAGGCTGTACGACGCATTGTGGAGAGGGATGGCCTAAGTGAAGCTGCCGCTCAAAGCAGGCTACAGAGCCAGATGAGTGGGCAGCAGCTAGTGGACCAGAGCCACGTGGTGCTGAGCACTTTGTGGGAGCCACATGTCACCCAACTCCAGGTTGGTGCCCAGGGAAAGAAAGGGTTGTGGGGAGGGAATGTCCAGTGGGTGTTTGCCTGACCTTGTGTCCTTTCTTCCAATATTCTGGACTGGACGAAGGTGGAAAAAGCCTGGAATCTCCTGCAGAAGCGTATACCCAAAACTCATCAGGCCCGTGACTGACAATGAATTCTCTGTGGGGCCAAACTGGCCTCTGGAGTAGATGAGATCCAGTGGTGAGGAGGAATGGGTACCTTGATGCTCTTCCTGTCTCAGGCCTAGAGGGCTTCAAGCTAAGCTGTGCAGGACACAGCTGGGCCTGGTAGACACAGGAATCCTATGCAGCATGCTGATGTTTAGCCAACAGTAAGGATGTGGCTTGTTGAGGAGCAGGCCCCTGTGGAGTTCCATCCCCATTCTTGCCCACAAATGTCTGATGCCCACCACTGACTGGGGTCAGGGCAAACACTGGAACTTCTAACAGAATTAAAGGTGAATGTTTACAGGTGCTGCCTATATGGTGTCTGCTTCCTGCTCCAGCGCCTCTAAAGTATCCTTGGATCCTTGTGCCACAAGTTCAGGGCCCAGACCTGAGCCAGAAGTCAGGATTACAGTGGTTAAGTATATGGCCTTTGAAGCTAGACAGACTGAAGTCATCCTTGTTCTTACCACTTACTAGCTGGGTGCTTTTGATTAAGTGAGACTTTCTAAGTACTTCTGATTTCTTACTATAAAGCAGCAAAACAACTAACAAACTTTTTGCACTGGTTATTTAATTCCACAAGCGCCTTGCCAACCACTGGCCTGGGTTTTGAAAGACCAAAGCTGGGGTAGTGGCTCTGCCCTCAGAATTTGCAGCTTAGTGGGGTCAGAAGATGTGAAGCAGGAGTGTTCTGCCCAGTTTCTCATAGTGGCCAGGTCTGCAGGTGCAGGTGAGTGCGCATCTGCAACAATATTAAACATTTTTCCCTCTTGGGTAGTGCAGAGGATGGAACCCATGGTCCTGTACATGAGAAACACAGGCTCTACATCTAACTATATGTAGCCCCCGCCCTTCACAAAAGCCTTTTGAAGGGATCCCATTTCATAGAAGGTTCTTCGTGTGGCCGCCATTCTACACCGTAAACTGCAGAAGGACAGGGATAGGCGAGGAACAGATAGATCCCTGGGACCGACTAGTTGTAGGTCCAAAGCCCAGGAGAACCACCTCTGGCCAGTTTTAGTTGAGACGCGCGTGCGCAGCACTCTCGCCCCGTCCCAGCCTCTCCATTGCGGATTGGTGAACTCTAGTCACGTGGACGCGCCTCGCCTCCTCGCAGCAGGGGGCCCGCCCGCCGGCTTGTTTCCGGTTCGATAGGTCCAAGATGACGGAGCCCAGCGCCTCTCCGGAGGACCCCTGGGTCAAGGCAAGCCCCGTAGGCGCGTGCGCCGGATAGGGAAGGGCGGGTTGGGCTCGTGCACCTAGGGGGTCCGGAAGATTAGGGGCTTCCCTCCTGTCTCCGGAGTCGCCCCTGTTCTCCGGGCCCCGGGGCTGCAGATGAGACAGTTCTTACCCCGAGGCTGCCAAGGTGAAGAGACAAATGAGGCGTGTGTGCGCGAGCGCGAGGGAACTAGGGGGGCTGCGGACCGGAGGGTGGAGTGGGGCGGAAGGGATCACGCACAGGGGCGGTGTTCTCACGGCCTATCCCAGCTTGGCGTTCGGGGAACTTTTCGGCTGCCTGCACACTCGTGTGTGTCTATGCCCGTGTGGTCTGATGGGCTTCTTCCTTGTTTGGTGCTGCAGGTGGAGTACGCCTACAGTGACAACAGCCTGGACCCTGGTGAGTGCCTCCCCCATTGTCTTGGGCTTTGGAATGACTCACCCTTTTCAGCTGTATAAATTCTTGGGGCCTTGCTAGCCACACCTGACCACAGTCCACTGTCTCTAAGCCAAGGTCCTGGCTTGAGAGGTGAAAAAGGAGCTGGAGAATGGGCAGGAAGCAACCAAGGGTGACACCTGATTCCTCTGCTCTGGACCAGGAAGTGATGGAAATAGTGACAGCTGTTCACTCGTTCTCATAATGTTCAGATGTCCCTTTGTGAGCCAGAGGGTTTGACTGCAGGCCTATGGAGCAGTGTAGATACTGGAGAGAGGAGCTTTGCAGCATGGTATGGCAGGAAGTGGGTGGCTCAGGACGGCTGGCAGTCATTTAAGGAAGCCCCTATGTCCACAGTTGTCTATGAGGGCTGGCAATGCACTCCATCCCAGTCCTTAGTGATTGGAACCTCTCTTTTCCAGGGCTCTTTGTAGAAAACACCCGTAAGGGAAGTGTAGTGTCCAGAGCTAATAGCATCGGTTCTACCAGTGCCTCTTCTGTCCCCAACACAGGTAGGCAGCAACGCCCTCCTGCCTGGGGGGACTCAGTTATGCTATAATTTTAGTATCTTTCCTAGACAAGGAAGCTCCAGCTGACCACATGGGGGTGCTGGAGCCTGAGTACTAGACACAGGGTGTGTCTCTCACGTCATCCAGGATATTAGATTCTTTGCCCATCTGCCATCTTTGGGCACCGGTTTTTTCTTCCCATCAGGGAAAGGTGGGCTTGCTGGGCCCCACTGGGCCCTAAGGTGACCTCTCCCTGCCCCCAACTCTGAGCGTAGATGATGAGGACAGTGATTACCACCAGGAGTCCTACAAGGAATCCTACAAAGACCGGCGGCGGCGAGCACACACCCAGTCGGAGCAGAAGAGGAGAGACGCCATCAAGGTGATTGGGGTGTGGGAGAGCTATGTATTTTAGATTCACTCTGCCCTAACCTCCTCGGACAGCTCCAAATAGCCTTAGGGACAAGCCGATCTAGTCCCTGGGCATGAACATCTTCTTTCCAGCCCCCGCCCCCTGAGTTTGTAAGAGTGGAATTGGTGTTATGGAAGCTTTGTGCCATCTTGACTTAATCCCTCAGGGTTAAGATCCCATTTCTCCTGCTGTTTCCACAGAGAGGCTATGATGATCTTCAGACCATTGTCCCTACCTGCCAGCAGCAGGACTTCTCCATTGGCTCTCAGAAGCTCAGCAAAGCCATCGTTCTACAGAAGAGTATGGACAGGGAGAGAATTGAGGGGTGGAGCCAACAGGGGCTGTGAAGAGGCCAGCACTACATACCCATTCTTGGCCTGGCTGTGGTGTGGTGGCTGTAATGGGATAGTTGGGTGTGGAGGAAGGGGAAACAAATTCAGCTTTGTTCTCCTGGTTGAGATTTCCTTTGCTCCCACCTCAGCCATTGACTACATCCAGTTTTTGCACAAGGAGAAGAAAAAGCAGGAAGAGGAGGTCTCCACACTACGCAAGGATGTCACAGCCCTAAAGATAATGAAAGTGTAAGAGGGGTGCTGAATTGGGGAAATTAGCTTCTGAGGGGACTGTGCACACCTTTGCCTTGTTCCAAAGGCTACACCAGGTAATACGTGTAGATAATATTCTCACTCCCTGAGCCAGCCACTGTGAAGCAGACAGCACCTTACATATGGCACTCAGAAAATGCCTGTCAGCTTAGGAGGACAGCAGGAGACTCACCATTTCTGACCTAGTAGTAGTATATAGGTAATACTGAATACATCCCCAAAACTCCCAGGAAGGGAGAGGGGTGGGCAGGTGCAGAGTAACTTCATCATTTTTCCTGGGTGGTGGAGCTGCTGTAGTACCTCACGTATGCCTACTTGCTTTCAGGAACTATGAGCAGATTGTGAAGGCACATCAGGACAACCCCCACGAGGGGAGGACCAGGTCTCTGACCAGGTCAAGTTTAACGTATTTCAAGGTATCATGGACTCCCTGTTTGAGTCCTTCAATGCCTCCATCTCTGTGGCCAGCTTCCAAGAGCTATCAGCCTGTGTTTTCAGCTGGATTGAGGAGCACTGTAAGCCTCAGGTATGGGACAGAAGTGATCTGGGGTTCTCAAGCTACCCTCGAGTATAGTCAACAAAGTCACTTTCTGTTCAGGAAAGGATAGCCACTTAGGTGTCTTGAGGGTATATCTTGAACTCTCAGTATTGTTTCCTTCTTCCGTGCTTCCAGCTGACATTTTTACATTAAGGTCTCATTGGCAAGTATGGTGTGAGTACTCCATGCCAGGGCCCTCTTGGCTTTTGTTAAACCCATGTTACACTATTGCTGCCTCATATGCCATTCCTTGGCTGCCTTGTGTGGAAGCCCTAATCACCTGCAGCAGTTATCTGTAGTTTTTGGAAACATGCAGATTTCAGGCCCTTACTCCCAGGCTCACTAAAATAGTTGCCCCAAGAGCTTTTTATTATTTATTTGTAAGAGAGATGTACTAATGATATTAGACTATTTTCTTCTTCTGAAGCCTGGCTGCTTTTTCTCATTATAATTGTGAAATGCTTTAAACATATTGCAACATTGAATTTTACAGTGAGTACTCTTAACTGCCTTCTACCAGTAACATCTTTTTTTTTTTTTGGTACCGGGGATTGAACTCAGGGGCACTCAACCACTGGGTCACATCCCCAGCCCTTTTTTGTATTTTATTTAGAGACAGGGTCTCACTGAGTTGCTAAGTGCCTCACCACTGCTGAGGCTGGCTTTGAACTCGCGATCCTCCTGCCTCAGCCTCCCAAAGTGCTGGGATTACAGGCGTGTGCCACTGCGCCCGGCTAGTAACATCTTATATGCTTTATCATATACCTCTTTCCATGCAGTTTTGTTATCATTTTTTTGCCATGCTGGGGATGGAATCCCCCAGGCAAGTAAGTGTTCTACCACTGAGCCACACCCATAGCTCTTTCATGCACCTTTCTTAAAGAGCTTGTCAAAAGACGGCTCTGTGCCTTCCTGAGATTTGTCTTCTGCCCCAACCAGACCCTGCGGGAGATTGTGATTGGCGTCCTGCATCAATTGAAAAATCAACTTTACTGATGGCTCTTGGAAACCTGCAGAATGGCCAGCAAGAGGTTTTTGAAGTCTCCTATTTGGTCATGGAACTGCTGGGCCTGAGATTGGACTGTGACACCTCACACCGGTCAGCTGGTTTCTACTTGGTGTTTGGTCTTACCAGTTTCACTTCATCTTCAGTGGAGCTTGGGGGTTTGTTTTGTGAAAGTTTCTGACTAATTTATTATACTGACCATAAAGTCAAACCTACCCAATCTTCCCCTCCCCATAAGCCATCAGGACAGGAGTCTGTTCTGGGTACCCCAAAGAACTCCTGGCCTTTCAGCTCTTTCTCTAAGCCTCAGATTTCTGTTCATGATTTGTGTGTATATGGATTATCTGTTTTGGTTTCTTGGGTAACATATGACTCAAGTTGGATGTTTTGGAAATAGTTGGGTGGGAGAAAAGGAGGAAAAGGAAATCATCCCATAGCCATGAAGGTTGAAAGGCTTAGACTAGGGCTGCCTGGTTAGTCTAGGATGAGACTAGGGCTTTCTGGCCAGCTGAGGGCCTATTTTTGCCTTATATTCCATCATGTCTTTCCTCCCTTCCTATCCATTCCTGCCCTATTCCCCAGCAGTAGTGCTGCACAGCAAAGGCTGATGAAACACAGCACTACATACTCGAAGTTTTTTATTTTTCTAAACATCAATAATGCAGTTTCACTACAGTCACAATTTTGGAAAATTATCTGGGCCTCAAAACCACCTCAGCCTTTCTGTCCAGTCTCTATCATATCCCAGTGCTGTCTGCACTTCTCCCAGGAAGAGTGGGGAGAAAGGGTACAGGAAATAATCAAAATGTATCCTGAGATGAAAGTCCTGGGGGATCCCTTAGGCATCCTCTCTCTACCTTGTCTCCCAAGCTCCCTGCTGCTTTTTCAGGTTTGATATCTGGGAGGTTTGAATATCCAGAGGACATTAAATATTTTTATATCAAATCATATCACAATAAATATTGTAAAATGCTTTCCTTTATCTTCGTTCTAAGTGTGCATGTTAAGCTTGAGCTGCTAAAATGTGGAAAATGAAATGGGTGTGACCATCCCTTCCTGGCCACCAGCCCTCCCTCTACCCAATACTCTGGGCTAGTGTCTCTCTCCTCACTGTTCTCCAAGGTGAAGAGCAGGAACAACAACAAAAAGCCATTCTAAACAGGGTGGCCAATCCCAGCATCTCTGTGTTCCCACCCCCCCAGTTTTCACAGAGGGCCCCCTCAGGGGCCTGGGAGTGTGACTTTATAATCTTCATCTGTTTCTATCCCAACTTCCTCCTGTAGGGCAGAAACACAAGTGAATGACACTCCTGGGTGAAGGCCCCAGGGGAGTAAGGGAGAGAGGGCCACTTACAAAGAACTGCTTCTTGCTCTTAGGGTAGCCTTCAAGGATTGCATCGGATAGCTCTGTTGCCTGATGAAACAAAACCATCCCTTTTTATTTTTTTGGGTACCTGGGATTGAACTCAGAGGCATTCAGCCACTGAGCCACATCCCAGCCCTATCTTGTATTTTATTTAGAGACAGGGTCTCACTGAGTTGCTTAGCACCTCGTTTTTGCTGAGGGCTGGCTTTGAACTCAATGATTCTCCTTGCCTCAGCCTACAGAGAGCCGCTGGGATTACAGGCATGTGCATGCGCCACCATGCCTGGCAAAACCACCCCTTTTTAGATGGGCACCACCTGTCAGGTCATGACGTTGAGCAGTAATTTCTCTGTGGCTGCCATTTTTTAAAGCACTCTCAGAACCTCCCTTGGAACTCCCGCTCACTTACCATCCTCTTCCGCTTCCTCCACTCCTTACAGTATTTCTGCCTCTCTCTGTATACCTAGAAGGAAGAAACAGGTTCCTCCAAATCCCTTAGGCCCAGTTACCTGGATCAACCTTGTTACAAGGATCAACCTTGTCTTCAGACTCCTGCACAGACAACTTTAGCCTTCCTCCCAGCTCACCTGCTCTTTCTCTTCTGGTGTCACATGGTTGGTGGCAGCTTTGATGTTCTTCAGTCTCTCTAGGTAGCCAGCACATTCCTTCTTTAACTCTTGGATCTCTTTCTGCATCTCCGGAGTGGTCAGGGCACTAGTTAACTCCTTCAGCTCTGAAACCACATCCTCCTGAGGTCACTTGCTACCCCTGACAGAGAGGTTCTGTCTTTCCCAGTCAGGGGTTACTCTTTGAGGTAGGAGTGTGAATTCTACCTTGCTCTAAGATCTACCCAGAATAGGACCCCACATTCTTGAAATGCTCAGGAAAATAATGCTCTTCCAGCTACAAGTAGTGGGCTATGAGGTTGAGCAGACTAATGTGTAGCCAGTTAAAGCAGGAATAGAGAAAAACATGGGGGTAGTGTGCTGAAGATCATGGCAGAGGAAGTAAATGCATGTCTTGTCTTACCCATTTGTACACAAAAGCCATTAGTTATTCTACATTTTTCTTCTCTCTCTCTTTTTTTTTTTTTGGTACGGGGGATTGAACTCAGGCACTTAACACTGAGCCACATCCCCAGCCTGATTTTGTTTTATTTAGAGACAGGGTCTCACTGAGTTGCTTAGCACCTTGCTTTTTGCTGAGGCTATCATTGAACTCTGTGATCTTCCAGCAGCTGGGATTACAGGTGTGCACCACCACACCCAGCTCTACATTTCTTTTTTTTTTTTTGTGGTGCCAGGGATTGAACTCAGGTGCACTCGACCACTGGGTCACATCCCCAGACCTTTTTTGTATTTTATTTAGAGACAGGTCTCATGAGTTGCTAAGTGCCTCGCCATTGCTGAGGCTGGCTTTGAACTCGCGATCCTCCTGCCTCAGCCTCCCAAAGTGCTGGGATTACAGGCGTGCGCCACCGCGCCCGGCTTCTACATTTCTTTAGATGTAATGCCTGAGGCAGCACAGCAAAGTGGTCTTCTCTGCAACAATACACTATAGTCAGTGAGCCATTCACTTAGCAGTTCCTGACCTCCACACTGAACTTGGCCCCATGGGCACCTTGCAAGGGCTCCCAGTCATACCAGCCTCCATGTGACGGCAACTCTGCTGCAAGCTCTGCACCTTGGCAGTGAGGGCCACGATTTTGGCATCCAGGCCATGAAGGTCGGCATCACTCACCATGTCAAACTGGTTCTGCCAGAGACAGTAGGAAAAGTACAAGTGAATTGATTAGTGTGAGGCATAAAAAGAAAAACATCTGGGAAGGCAGTAAGAAATCATTCTCTTGAATACTGGGGTCCCAATGAAAATGTATAAAAAAATTGAAACCTAATGCCTAACCTCAAGAGCTTCTAGATTGGCAGGATAATAAATAGGACAGAAACATCTTTCCATTAGTGATAAAACCTACTTGGGCTAAAGAAGTAAAGACACATTCTTACCAAGGTGGGACAGCTAGGATCATGAATTTCAGCAATAAGAAGAATCTAACAGAGTTGGGGATGTAGCTCAGTGGCAAAGTGCTTGCCTAGCACATACAAGGTTCTAGGTTCCATCCTTGCCTAGAGCGGGTAGGGGGAGTCAGGAGTCACTTGATTCCCAAAGAATCAAGTGAAGAGACACAACAGGATCTATTTACACAAGGGGCTCTCTAGTGGAAGCATGAGGAGCCCCTCTGATGAGAGCCTGCTAGAAAAGGACTTTTCTAGGGTGTAGCTCAGTTAGAATACTTGCCTAGCACAGTAAGGCCCTGTGTTCAGTCCTTAGCACCATAAAAAACAAAAATAAAGGGCTGGGGTAGTGGCTCAGTGGTATAGTGCTCACCTAGCACGTGCGGACTCTGGCTTTGATCCTCAGCACCACATTAAAAAATAAATAAATAAAGGTATTGCGTCCAACTAAAACAAAATATTTTTTAAAAAAATGCCCATTGCACCAGCCTCAGCCATGGCGAGGCACTTGGCAACTCAATGAGACCCTGTCTCTAATAAAATACAAAAAAGGGCTGGGGGTGGGGCTCAGTGGTCGAGTGCCCCTGAGTTCAATCCCCAGTAACCCCCCCCCCAAAAAAAATGCCCATTGCAGATCAGTGAGAGTCACATCACCTGGGGATAGGACACAGTCTAGAAAGGATGGGAATGCCAGCTCAGCAGTTTAGACTTTATGCATAAGCAAGGTAAACATTTACAGCAGGGACCTGCAAACAGCACAAACTAAATTCTGCATGTTTTTGAAAAAGACTATGTGGGGGCTTGGGTTGTGGCTCAGCGGTAGAGCACTTGCTTAGCATGTGAGAAGACCTAGGTTTGATCGTCAGCACCACATAAAAATGAATAAAATAAAGGTGTTGTGTCCAACTACAAATATTAAAAAACAAACAAACAAAAAAACCAGGGCCTACAAAGTCTAAAAATACTGTGAAGCCCTTTACAGAAGTTTGCTGACCCCTCTTTTATGGAATTCTCAAGAGGGTAAGTAATCTGTTATAGGAAAATTAGCCTTGAAGATAGTTTACTTCAGTTAAACAAGTAATGTCTTCTAGATGTTAAATGAACAAAAAATGAGGTCTGCCCAGAGGAACTTAGTTTTGTGAGGGAGACAAGTAGAAATCATAATACAGCATGACTCAAAAGGCATTAGAGGGCTGGGGTTGTGGCTCAGCGGCAGAGCGCTTGCCTTGCACGTGCATGGCCCGGGTTTGATCCTCAGCACCGTGTAAACATAAATGCATTATTGCATTGTGTACAACTAAAGTAAATAAATAAATATTAAAAAAAAAAAAAAGCATTAGAGCCTGAAAAAGGAGGAGTTGGCTCCACCTTCTGGAGATCATTTCTGGGTTTCTGAAGAAGGTAGTGACTGAGTGAAATCTCAAAGGACTGAATAAGAGTTAATGGGCAGAGGCAGAAGGAGGACAAGCACAAAGGACAGAAGAATAAAACATATCTAAATTGTCTAGTATTGACGAGTGGATAAGTAATAAAGGCAGGTGAAGCCAGAGGCTGGCTGAAGCAAGTATCCAGGGGCTTTTTACCTGTTCTATGGAGCACCCAGGAGCCATTGAAGAATTTTAAGTAGGGGATGGTACATGACCAGATTTGCATGTAGATAGATCATTCTGGCTGCAGTGTTCAAGATATGTCCAAGGAGGTGAGATCTGTTAGGGGGACACTAGTAGATGACAGGGCATGGACTAGAGCAGTGATAGCAGAGGGAAAGGAGACTGGATTCAAGAAGGAAAAATTCAGCTCTACTTGACTGACCTGACAGTCGAGGGAAAAAGTCAGGAATTACTGTCAAGTCTCTGGTTTGGGTGAAAAGTGATTCCATAAAAGGAAGAAGAATGCTACAGAGGAGCCAGTTTTGGAGGCATTTTTATTTTGCAATATTGATTCTGATACTGAAGTCAGAGACATCCAAGAGGAGGTGTAGGCTAAAGAATACTAATCCCGGGGTCATGGTTGTAGCTTAGTGGTACAGCGCTTGCCTAGCATGTGTGAGGCACTGAATTTGATCCCTAGCACCATATAAAAATAAAAACAAAGATATTGTGTCCATCTACAACTAAAAAAAAAAAAAAAAAAAAAAACCCACAAATCCAATGTGTTTGGAGAAATAAAAAGAAAATCATCTGGTAGAGTGATATGAAATAAGCTTCCAAGCAGAAATGGGTCTTGGTAGCAACAATTAAGATCATATTTCAAATCTGGGGACCTCATGAAATTTAGATCACTGAAAAGGAGTATGCACCTTAATTTAAGGATGTTGAGGCCCTTTTAGTGGCCTAAAATAGGTTAGTTTGGTGGGGTGCCAAAGAGTCGATACTAGTTGATTCAGTGTTGGGATGTGATATAGGTGATAATGTGCGCAGGCTCTCCTCACCTGATCCGCAAAATAGATCTTCTGCTTGCCGTACATCTTCTCTTTGATCTTGCCTTGTTGGGCCAGCTGCTCCAGCGCCTTCACCACTGCCTGGCAGAAGGGAAGGGAGGGCAATAAGAGGAATCTTTAAGCCCAGGGAGGGGAGAGATTTCAGCCAGTAATGGGAGAGGGCGGAAGGCTCGTGAGGTCAGGAGCCCAGCCTGATTACAGGGGCTCCGCGGGGAGGGAATCCTCAAAGGCCCTCACCGCCTTGCCCAGACCATGTTCCTTCTGCAGGTTCCCGAATACATCCTGGGCGCTATAGGGCCGGTTCTGCTCCTGCAGGTACTTGAGAAGGATGCCAGGGGCTGCGGAGAGAGACGAGACGGTGTCACTATGCCAGTCTCTCCTACTCCCCTCACGAATCGTGCTCGAGCCTCCGTTACCTCCCGCCGCAGCTTCCGCTCGGGCTTTACTCATGGCCTTCCCGCCGCCAAATTCAGAGAGCCCGACGTCGTGGTTGCTCGGGGCGACAGCTCTTTCCGGCAACGGGGGGAGTGCCTCAAGCAGCGATTGGCTGAAGGGGAAGGATTTCCGCGGAACTCGCGGCCCTGCCGGGACGCCGTAGTTCAGTTTAGCCCGGAGCTTGCGCACCAAAGCTCGACCCTTCCACGACCCGGGTGTGTATGGAGGCGGCGAGAGGCGCCCCCGACCCCGAGACGAAAGCTCTAATAAGCAACGCCTTCAAGTTTTGGCATCTACTTCTAGCCGCAGCTGAGCACTCTCGACCTTGAGATCTTCCTGTCTTCCTGTTTCCAGAGTCGAAACAGGAAGACTTTACAGGAATCAACTCCCGCTCTGGGCAGAGGACTAGCTCAAGGTCACACACAGAGCTAGCTACCTTCATGAACATGTCCTGATCCCACGGTCCAGTGCACTTTTGGCAGTTTTATCACTTGTGAAACAAGACCAATAGATACTTAAAGAGGGCGGTTTTGAAAACCACACTAACTTTATTTGCCCGTTACCGAGCTTCGCACACAGGGGGCGCTCGACACCTGCTATGGTTTGAGACCTGAGGAAAGGAAGGGTTGGGGGCACAGGAGGGGTAGTCTTAAGCCACAAAACTTGTAGAAAAGCGTTAGCCCAAGCTGTTTCGCGGCAACACCTGGCAGGTGATTTCCACTCCGAACCACAGTGGCCAGCAGGACAGAGCCTGAAATAAGTCTTTCTAGTTTCTGAGGTCAGCTGAAGGCCAAAGAGCAGCTGTCCTTGAGGCTCAAAAGATTCTAAAGGTGCATGATGCTACTTTTTGAAGCCTTCTGTAACTAAAAGCTTATTAGCCTTTATTTAAAACTTGTGCTTGTCTATGTTTAGGGGACAAAAATTAAGTATTAGAAATGATGGAATTGCTGGTTAAATACCAGTCAAGAGGCCAGTTATACTCGTCTGGGCTCTCTACCAGGAGAGGAAGTGGCCTCATACTGTGGAGATTGTTCGGGCCATCACAAAGGAAAAACAGGGATGGGTGGGTTCCTCACACCTGGGCTTCCTCTACTGAGGCTGTCACCTCAAATTAACTAGAATTCAGATTAGCAAGAATGGACCTATCAAGGAAGGACACCAGACTCTGAGAGGTTGTTCTCATACAAGATTTATTCCCCAGCACCCACCCACCCACCCCCAATTCACAGTGGAGGAATAAGGAGATTCAGAGCAGGATCCCCCAGTAAAAGAAAGACCTTCCAAATGTTTTGCTCTTCTTCCTTCCCTCCCTCTTGCCAACTCCCAAGGCCTGAAGCTACACACACTCATGCAAACATACAAAATCCCACTCCATTCCCACACCTCCCATTTTTTCCATATCAGAGCTCATCTGTAAGACATCTGGACTCTGTAAAGAGAGATGACATCCAAATTGAGAACCGAAAGTGAGGAGATGCCATTACCCCTAACCTTCACACATAAGTGACTATGAAACAGGTACCCAGCTCTTCCCCTTTTCACTGTGAAGTATTTTCACTCCCTGGCCTCTGTACTTTGTCCACCAACCAAGAGCAAACATGTTAGCACATACCCACCTGCAGCACATGAAAATGGGCTCTGTCCAACATCCTCACCCAAGAATGGGGGTGTCGGGGGAGTAGTCCCTGAGGATCGGCAAGGGATTAATACAAGAGGGAAAGAAGATAGCAGAGTTTGGCTTGAGCTCTGATTACAAAGGCAGAGAGGGAGTAGGCTGGCACAGGTTTAGAACCAATTATTTTTGGGTTTTTGTCTTGCATTATATTACTAGGGGCTGCAGAACAGATACCCTTTAGAGGGGTCTCTGCTGCACAGATATAATTGTTGCTGTCTGGGCTCATCCTTAAAGGAAGTCCTGACAAGTTGGAAAGCAACTGAAAGTAAAAGCAGTAAGGGAGCTGGTGCAAGAAGAGCTGTGGCTCCTAGGATGAATGCCACAGAGCCATTTGTAAAGTGCTACTTTGCCATCCCCCATGGAATTATTGCTTCTCCAGAGGAGGAGCAGAGGAAGGAACAGAACACAGAAATGGGTATGGTATTGCTTTGCTCACTGCTCAGACTGCTGGTCAAATAGAGCCAGGGGTTTAGCAGCACCAAAGACAACCACACAGCTTTGGAAGATTCAGTGAGACCTCAAGACACAGAGGCACTCGATAATCCTTCCAGCCAGCTGACCCCTATTGGCCCAAGGTAATGTAGAAGACTTCCAACCCTACATCACGTTCACATTTCTTAAATTTCACAAGCCTTATTTTGGAACACTGGGAGTTGGCCCTCAAGAAATGAGGACAAGCTAAAGGGAGAGGGAGCAGGCCTGCTTTGCAGAACCAAAGAACAAGTGTGCTTTGAAAAACCAAATCAAAGCATGGTCTAACAAAGATGACAATTTAACTCTTCCAGCTGCTGCCTGACTTGGGGGGGGGGGGGGCTTTAGGGAGGCAAGGGAAGGAAAGAAGGGGACTCTTCTATCACTGAGGGCCCCTGAGCACCCAGACTTAAAAGCAAACAGCAGCACTTCTCAAAGAGGAATCAATATCCCTGACTTTGTTCCCCAAAGTACCATCCTGATGGAGAGAAGCCTCCTTTGGGAGAGTACACTCTTAGTTCAATGCCTAAGCACAGAAATGGATGTCCAGCTGGCAGTAGGGGAATGAATATCCTCTCTACACAGGCCTCTGAGCATCAGTCAGGCCACACAGCATACAGATATTATTCAGGAGATGGGACCTGGGTTCTTCCCCTGCCCCATCACCCTAAGTGGAGAGGAAGAAAAACAAACAAAAACAAAACAAACCAAAAAAAAAAAAAAAAAAAAAAGAAAAAACCTAAACCACAGTGACCCCTAAAAGGAGTCTCTCCTCATTGGCTCCTAGAACTGGCAGGGTCCAGCTGATTCAGCTCTGATTGGTCCAGAAGTTCAAAGTCATCTCCCTCAGCATCAGTGTCCAGGTCTGAACTAGGGGCTCTGAGGAAGCCTCTTGTTGCTCTTCGGGGAGGTGGGCCAGAAGGGCCTGACTGGGAGGCTCCTGACATGGCCAGCTGGATCATACCCTGGGAGACCAGGCTGGCAAGATTGCTGGTGAGGTTGGATCCTACAGGCAGGGCACCAAGCAGGAGCTCCGGCAATGCAGCCTCGTCCCGGCTGGCAGGGGGAACCTGGGGATCCTCAGCTCCTGGTGCAGAACGGTACATCAAGCTGGGCATCCCAATGCTGGTATCATCCTCATCATCCAGGCCAGCAGGATCCACATTAATGGAAGGGAAGTCTGGAAGGTCTCTGGCAAAGGATTCCTCTGGATCACTATGACCATCTAGGTCTGACAGAATACAGGTATTTTAGACATGGCAGCTACCTGGTCCTCTAGTGCTCCAGACTCACAAAATGTCAACCCACATAACCATACTTTTCCCACCCTGGATATCTCACGATGAAGCAAAACCCATGGGACTAGTTGGCTCTTCTCTACTCATAGATGGTTATGATCACTATTGGTCAGAGGATTCCCCTCTCTCTTCCTCTGCTGTGCCCATGAAGTTAGAGGCTGAGGCTACTAAGGGACTGAGGGCTTCAATGAGAGTAGCAGTGCCATTCTGGCTGTAGCCGCACCCCTTAGGCTGCTCTGCAACAGCACAGGAGACAATGGGGTGCCTGTATCCCCTCTGTCCAGGGAAGCTGAGAAGCAACAGTCAGAGCCACTATCAACTCAGGTCAGAAGTTCGTCTCACCTTCAGAACCTTCTGTTAGAGGTGTTTGGCCCCTGGAAAGATTGAATGTGCCATTGTCTGTACAGGAGACCTCAGCATCTGAGTGCTCTGAGTCAGTGATAGCCAATTCCCTGGCAACGGCAGAATCATCCAGCTTAGAAAAAGAAAAGACCAACAAATCTGAAGAGATAATGCCATTAGAATCAGAAGTAGTTCCTAGTTACAGTCCTACTAACTTAGAGGCTACCCCAAAGCCATCAGTGTAACCAGGGAGAGACAGGGACTTTACTCAAAATCTTGACCTTTTAGGTTATTCACAACCAAAGAAAATGCTCTTATTTGTCCATCTCTTAAGCATAGAAAGAAAAGCAGTCTTGGGGAATTAATTAGCTACCTATTCTTTCTTTCTTCTTTCTATTTTTGGGTACCGGGGATTGAATTCAGTGGCACTAGACCACTGGGCCACATCCCCAGCCCTTTTTTGTATTTTTATTAGAGACAGGGTCTCACTTCTCACTGAGTTGCTAAGTGCCTCACCATTGCTGAGGCTGGCTTTGAACTCATGATTCTCCTGCCTCAGCCTCCCAAGTGCTGGGATTACAGGCGTGCACCACTGCGCCCAACAGGCTACCTATTCTTAAGAACTGATACCCCCCCCCCACACACACACACAAATGTAACTGACCATGAGATATACTTTTCACAGGTGACCAGGAGGAGACACTCTGCCAGAACCTAAAGGTGTACTAGATGTTTAAAAAATGATCATACCCGCTCCAGAAATTCTCCACCATGGTAGGGCAAAAGGAGATGTGGGAGGGGGTGTGCTGGTCATCAGGTTCAAGTTGAAATCTGGATATAAAGTCCCAATGTAACACTTGTTTTGCTCCTTGTCACTGCTATCAGGAGCAAGGGGATTCTAGGGTCTTGAAATCTGGTTACTGCCTAAATGTGTGCTGCCAGATGTATAAAAGGGAACCTAAAAACTGGCCAGTGGAGTAGCTCCCACATTCAAGATACCTGAGGACAGAAGGCAGCAAGCTCCTCTTCACTGTCACTATGGTTGTCCATGGTACGTTCTGGGTATAGAGCTCTGCGACGCACTATGTGGAAAGAGCAGAGGCCTTGATGCCTTCTCTTGAGGGGGAAAAACCCTCTTTGGACTTAAAAGGCATAAAATCAGAACATAAAAGAGACCCTCTGAATATGACCCTCTGCCTATATAACAGTAAATGAGGGTGAGGCTGCTGAGCCTAAGTGGCAAGATGAGTTGATAACATAGGAAAGAACATCTCTCTTCCAACATCCTTCCTTCTACCAACCCCCATATGTTTCTATTCTAGTCAGATAATCAACTACGAGGGTGGTCAACACCTCCCAGGATCAGCTAGGGCAGACTCAATGTTAAAGTAGCAAGTGGACAGTAGGGCAAAAGGAGATGCCCACTTTGGTTAATTAGGCTTTTGAGGACTGATACTATTCAATTGGCTGGCCCAGGATAAGCTGGGTCTTGATGACCACATGTAGGGCTCTAAGGAGGCCAGGGCTTAATGAAACACTCAACCTGACAAGACCAAAGAGAAGGAAAAGTTTGCTCTACTATCACGAATGTTTTGGATGGATCTCAAGCTAGTACACTTTCCAGCCTTTGAGGAGGCAGTTTTTAATCTCATTTGGAAGGCAGCTTTTCGTAGTGAAAAGAAGCCAGATAGATTTGGAAAGACCTGTACTGACATTTACTAACTATGAGCCTCAATTTCCTCAACTGAAAGAGAATAAAACCACCCACTTCTCAAGGCTGTAATGGTTAAATAAAATGATGTATGAAGAGCCATGAGTAGTGCTTGGATACGTGGGAAGTGCTTCATAAATGACAGATAATATTAGGGACATCTTCAAATTTCTTTCATTCAACTTGGGAGAATTTTTCTCAGATTACATAGGTGAGTCTGGGACTCCAAATGAGGAAGACTGGCAAACCTGCATAGGTTTCCCTGGAATAGAATATTGCTTTTATTTACCACTCTCCACCCCCACCAGCCATCCCCAGCTTCTCCCACTTTCAAGGACCTACCCCGTATGTCAGACCTATGGGCTTTTCATTCTCTTCCCCAAAACTTCCCAAGTGGAAAGAAACCTCCCCATGACACTTACGTTGTCTATCTCTCTGCTTGGACATCATGTAGCCACGGACACTGAAATCCAGCCGCTGCAAAGCTGGCTTCAGCCGCACATAGGCTCGGTCCCACAGTCGATGGTACACAGCAAGGGGCCACATCATGACAGTGACAACTGAGAGTAGGAGTGGGAACAGTAGCAAAATGAAGAAAGGTCTGCAAGAAGCAATCTTAACTCTTCTTCTGTTATTATGTCTATTATGTCCTTAGGGCTGGAACATTTAGTGTGGAACAGTTGTGCTTACTTCTGCTGGTCATCTTTTCCAGTCTTCCCTGGGGATTTTGAGGGCAGGGATTTTTGTAGCCACCTACAAGGTCTAGTACAGAGCTGTGCACAGCACAGTATCCTGCTGACAGCCCAAGGACAGAACCTGGCAGTATGGTCACTTGCATAGGGGTGTCACTGAGCCATAAACAAGGCCAAATGGTAACAAGGCCTCAGAAACTACATAACCAATCGTGAAATTCTGATGTATAATAGCCACAGCCAGAACTACTCAGTTCTTTCAGTTCTAAGCAGACTACAAGCCAAAAGGAGGCAACTAAATTGATATAAATAAAATGTACTCTAAGGAGGAAAAGAGTGGTCCAGGATAAACAGAACCTAATAGAAGAACGCTAAGAATCATGTTCTATAAATGCCCTCCTTTATAAGGACAGGCAAACCTTTATAGAAGGGTGTATCATATTCATATATGTTAGTGGACCCCCATCATTTTTTTCTTTCCTTTCTTTCCTCTCTTTTTTTTTTTTTTTTTTCATCAGTACTGGGGGCTGAACCCAAGGGCACTCTACCACTAAGCTACAGTGGTAGAGCCTTGCTCTTTTTATTTTTAAGAGAGGATCTTGCTAATAAGTTGCCCAGGTTGGCCTTGAACTTGCAATCCTCCTGCCTCAGCATCCTGAGTAACTCAGATTACTGGATTATGCCAACATATCCATACACCCTCATCAATTTCTAAAACTAACTTAGTAAGAAATGGACATGAGTGGGGCTATAGCTCAGTGGTAGAGCACCTGGCCAGCAATGTATGAGGCCCTGGGTTTGATCCCCAGCACCACAAAGAAAAGAAATGAAATGGACTTTTTATGTGAAAAGACATTTTCATGACACTAAACAGGTCATAAAAATATGGAAAGGTCATTTCCTGGAGAACCAAGATATGAAAGTTCTCTCCCTCAATCCAGAGTAAGCTGTGGGTTGTAAAAGCTATCAGCAAGGTACTGCTATAAGAGGAGGTATATACACCGTACTTACGCATCAAGTAGGACAGCAGAAGCCCAGGGATGTAGCGACCCAAGACAGCCAAAAAAGTCAGTATCCCACAGCTCAGCAAGCAGAACTGGGAAAGTCAAGAAACAATATTAAGTTTCTGCCATATGGCAAGGAACTGGAGTGTGGATGGGGAATTACAGAGGAAATGTGACTGAAGATACTTTACGATCTAGAGCCAAGCATGGACATGTCAGAATAAAAGATGTAGCTACTCTTGAATCCAAAGCTGATTCTGTTCAGGAGGAAAAGAAGGATATTTCCTTCTATTCAAACTTCTTTTACTTGGCTAACCCCATATAGCAATACCTTTCATGCCGGGAAACTGGTTTGAATAGGACTTAGCCAAAAATTCTCTCTGAAAGCAAGGGCTGGTGGTGGGATTTTTAAGTCAAAATAACAAAACAGAAGACAATAAATAAATAAATAAAACCCAACAACCTTCCACATATTTAGTATGACACAGAATGCAAAGAAGCAAGCTTTCTTTCCTGTCCTAGGGCAAGAAAATAGCTTACTCTATGGGGATTAGGGGTGCAGCTCAGTGGTAAAGTGCTTGCCTAGCATGCATGAGGCCTGGGGTTTGATCCCCAGAACTGCAAAAAGAGAAAAGAAAAAAAGAAAATGGCCTACTCTAGGTGACAAGCACACCAACCGAGTCATCAATCTCTTGCCTTAGTCCTAATGTCAGTCAGAAGTACCATCCTACAACTTCCCTCTGTTTCTACAAACACAGCAGTCTTTTCTTGAATGAAGACATACAGTAAAGGAACTGTTTCAATTTAGCATAAACTGAACTGAGAAGCTACAGATGAAAGTGAAAAAGGGAAGAATCTTACCTTGCCTGGGTTTTGCTTTTTGAAAAGCAAAAGATTCCTTATGAAAATGGTCCCACTAACCCAGACTTCAGCTACATGGTGGCAGAGCTCGGGCACGCTGAGCAACCGAGGGTGCACAAAGCCCCAGCTATGGGAGAGAGAAGGGGGAGCTGTGAAAGGAGGGTGTTAAAGGTCCCCCCATGTTTCTGTGCAGGCAATCAGTGCTTCCGGTTTAAACAGGGGATGGGGAGTGGCTAGTCCCAGGTGCATTGGAGGTGAAGCATGACTTTCTTCTTGGCTCATCAGGTTGAAACTTGAATTTAGGGACTAGGAGGGCAAGCTTGTTCTGACAACTCCACCCTATGAGCAAGCGGCCCAATCCACATGTATAAACCTGCCACCAGCTCCAAGGCCCTTTGTGCTTGAAACATTTTTTCCCCACACTCAGATCATTGCAATTCACTATGATTGCAATCCAGAGATACAAGTAAAGCACAGTCTGACTGACACCACTGCTGCTAGAGGGAGGGCAATGGTGGACGTGCCTCTCAAAGAAAACAAATAAAGCAAAACCAAAATAAACTATAGCAGAGAAAATTCCTTGGACAAAACATATGGGGTGGATGAACTGAGAAATGAAGCAGGAGCTGTAAGACACAAGAGGAATCTTTGGCATTGGCTTGCTGATGCCAGGAACCAATGTGTTTTCTGACCAGGAACTTTAAATAGCCAGAGGTCACAGAAAACACAAAATGACCTGGTATAAAAGCCAGGAGACAAATTGTTAGTTGCCTTTAATTTTTTGCACTGGGGCTGCATATCGCAGCTAATTCCCTGGCATGTCAGGTTATGGGGCTCTATAATGCTGCTTTTTCAGAAACTTCTCTTATGAAGATCAGCAAACACTGGCCATCTGAACATATTGCTATCTAAACTTTAGGATTTATTAAAATGATTATTTGGAAAAAACTAGGTTTCTCAGCTTACATTGTGTGTCCAGAACATGAGGTTAACAACATGTAACCAGAATATTACAAGAGAATAAATCAGAGCAACAAAAAGGGATTTAATTAGTGTTCCATACCTCTCATTGTCTAATGCGTCGGGTCTTGGCACTACAATATTAAAACAAACACCAGCATTAGTTGGTAGGGAAAACTAAACATGAAAATGTTAGGCTGTTGGTCTGACAGCTCAAGTTTTAATAGGTTCAGGGAAAAGAAAACAGTAATAGCTAATAAAATGGAGACACCATGTTATATTGCCAGAGTTAGGGAGCTGTGGGACAAGTATGGGACAAGGGAGTAACTACTATGCCTGTTCAAACAAGGAAATAAAGCTTATGCCTGTTCATTTCGGCGGGAGAAAGGAAGTGTAGTCCAAATGAACCACAAGAGCCCCTTTATAATTACCTATACAGGAAAAATGGTCCATCCCATCTCAAGTGTGTCTGGGTTGCTCATACACATCAGTGTGTGCCAGGCTATAGAGGCATGTTGTAACTACTCCAACCCTAGAAATCTACCTATTCTCTTCAAAGAGACACCCATTATTTACCCTGAATGACGTAAAGTCTTTTTTGACATTCACCAGCCATGAGACAAGAAGACGAACTACATGATTCTTAAAGTCTCTATAAAACAGGATGGGAATGTATTTTTTTTTTTTTTTTGGTACCAGGGATTGAACTCAGGGGCACTCAACCACTGGGCTACATCCCCAGCCCTTTTTTGTATTTTATTTAGAGACAGGGTCTCACTAAGTTGCTAAGTGCCTTGCCATTGCTGAGGCTGGCTTTGAACTCAAGATCCTCCTGCGTCAGCCTCCCAAAGTGCTGGGATTACAGGCATGCGCCACCGCGCCCGGCTGGGAATGTATTTAAAAGCTGTATACCTTGGTTTGAATATCTTGCCAACACTTCAACAATTAACATGTCCAAAACCTACATCAAGTCACTCTCCTCTCTGAGAGGACCCAATCTCTCTCCCTTGAGGATATTTTCCTCCCCTTTTTTCTTTTCAATAAACTTTGCTAAGGGGAAGAAAAAAACAAACAAACCCCAAACTATCAATTTTTGTCATTCACACCTCCACCTAAACCAACTTCCTGCATGCCTTTGGCAATATCTGCAAATGTGTCATTCTCCTACTCTTCTACCCTTAAAATGCTAAAGTTGGATATTTTGTTGTTGTTTTTGTTGTGGTACTATGGATTGAAGCCAGGAGTATTCTACCTCAGAGCTACATGTCCAGGCCTTTTTCAAAATTTTGAGATAGGGTCTCACTAAGTTGCAGAGGGTGGGCCTGAACTTGCTATCCTCCTGCCTGAACCTCCCAAGTTGCTGGGATTACAGGAGTATGCCACCATGTCTGGCACCAAAACTGGCTTTTATCACTATTTTCTTTTTGGTACTAGGGATTAAACCCAGGGTCACTCAGTCATATCCCCAGCCCTTTTTATATATTTTTTAAAATTTTTATTTATTTTATTTATTTTGGTACTGGGGATTGAACTCAGTGGCACTCGACCACTGGGCCACATCCCCAGCCCTTTTTTGTATTTTATTAGAGACAGGGTCTCATTAAGTTGCTAAGTGCCTCGCCATTGCTGAGGCTGGCTTTGAATTTGCAATCCTCCTGCCTCACCCTCCCAAGTGCCGGGATTACAGGCGTGTGCCACCACGCCCAGCTTATATTTTTTGATACAGGGTCTGACGGGTTGTTTAGCGCCTCACTAAATTGCTGAGTCTGGCCTTGAACTTGCGATCCTGCCTCAGCCCCCCAAACCACTGGGATTACAGGCATGCATTACCACACCCGGTTTATCACTTACTCTTTTAACCCCATATCCAACTAGTTATTACTTTTTTTTTTTTTTTTTTTTTTGGTAACGGGGATTGAACTCAGGGGCACTCGTCCACTGGGCCATATCCCCAGCCCTTTTTTGTATTTTATTTAGAGACAGGGTCACACTGAGTTGCTAAGTGCCTCACCTTTGCTGAGGCTGGCTTTGAACTTGTGATCCTCCTGCCTCAGCCTCCCAAGTGCTGGGATGACAGGCGTTCGCCACCGCGCCCAGCTAGCTATTAGTCTTAATGTATCTTCCTTCTTTACAACTCTAAAGCCATCCACGATTTGTTTTCATGGACGTCTTTTTGACTACTTCCCACAAAGACACTGCTATAGTCTCCTAATAGGTCTTCTCCTTTCCTTTTGTCTCTTTTAAAATGCTAAATTAATCTTCTTTTTTAATATTTATTTTTTAGTTGTAGTTGGACACAATACCTTTATTTTATTTATTTATTTTTATGTGGTGCTGAGGATTGAACCCAGGGCCATGTACATGCTAGGTGAGCGCTCTACCGCTGAGCCACAACCTCAGCCCTGGAATTAATCTTTTTATTTTTTTAATATTTATTTATTTACTTTAGTTGTAAACAATGCAATGCATTTATGTTTACATGGTGCTGAGGATCGAACCCGGGCCGCACACGTGCGAGATGAGCGCTCTGCCGCTGAGCCACAACCCCAGCCCTGGAATTAATCTTTATTATCACCTCAGTAGATAGTTGTAACTTTCAAAAAACTTCAATGACACTCACTACTTATAGGATAAAATATAAACTTTGAACTCTAACTTTCAGGCCTTATAAAATCTAATCTCACACTGTGTGTGGTGGTGCACACCTGGACTCCCAGCTTCTCAGGAGGCTGAGGCAGAAAAATGATAAGTTCAAGGTCAGCCTGGGCAATTTAGTAAGAACCTGTCTCAAAATAATTTTTTTTTTTTAAAAGGGCTGGAAACTGGGTACAGTGCTCCAAGCTTTTAATTCTATCAACTTGGGAGAATGACAAAAAAGATCACAAGTTTGAGGCCCACCTCAACAAATTATTGAGAGACTCAACAACTTAGAAGACCCTATCTCACTGGGCATGGTGGTGCACGCCTGTAATCCCAGCATTTGGGAGGCTGAGGCAGGAGGATCACGAGTTCAAAGCCAGCCTTAGCAATGGCGAGGCACGTAGCAACTCAGTGAGACCCTGTCTCTAATAAAATACAAAAAAGGGCTGGGGATGTGGCCCAGTGGTCGAGTGCCCAAGTTCAATCCCCGGTACCAAAAAAAAAAAGAAGACGACCCTATCTCAAAATAAAAAATAAAAAGGACTGGGGTATGTAGCTCAGTAATAAAGCACTCCTGGTTTAATCCCCAGTACTGCCCCTGCCCCACAAAAAAAAATAAAAAATAAAAAATAAAATGCTGGGGAGCCAGGTATGGTGATGGCACACACCTATATTCCCAGAAACTAAAGGAGACTGAGGCAGGAAGATTGCAAATTCAAGGTTAGCCTGGGCAACTTATTGAGACCCTGTCTAAAAGTAAAATAAAAAGGGCTGGGATGTATTTCAGTGGGTTCAATCCCCAGTATGACCTCCAAAATAAAAATCCTAATCTAATTCCAGCATACTTCTAATTTTATCTCCTACCACTCCCTTTAATGCATTCTTCATTCTGGCCCAAATGCTCAATTCTCTGCTCTCAGGACATACTTCACAGGTTGTGATTTTGGTTTGGGTTTTGATGCTCCCCCCTGTACCCCCTGCTTCCTGGTACTGGGGATTGAACCCAGGGTGCTTTACCACTAATACATATTCCTAGCCCTTTTTTTTAAAATTTTGAGACAAGGTCTAACTAAGTTGCAGAGGCTGGCCTCTAATTTGCCATCCCAGTAGCTCACCTCAGTGTCCCAAATTGCTGGGATTATTATAGGCATGTGCCACCTTGCCTGGCTAACTTGTGGTTTCCTATATTAACCAAGCTATTGGACTGTCTAAAAACACACTTTTCTTTCCAGCTGGCCCAATGTTTTTCTTCATTCAAGGCTTGGCTAAGGCAAAAACACATGAATGTATCAATCACAGACTACATTGTGACATCTTTGCTGTTATAACTGTAACTTAACGTTTATGTGTAATTGTTGAAAAAACAAACTATCTTAGGGTACTTTCCATAAGTCATAATTCCTATCTTAGTGCCTTGCAAATAAACAATTTAAAAGAAATCTTGAGGGATAAATTGATGCTGCCTCAGTAAAGATATATATTCAGTAAGGAGATTTATTTTTTAAAATCTTTAAAGACTACTTATTCCTCAGGCCAATTATGTAGACAATAACATCTCAGGTGGTAGATATGTATTTCCTGAACTTAATAACAACAGCAAAGGCAGAACCCAGGTTTAAGGAACCATAGATGGGGAACATGCCTCTCAAGTGTCTCCTAAAGCAATAATTCAGGCTTCAAAAGATGGTCCTCAGTTCCACACGTCCCTCAAAATACCCCAAAACTAGAGGCAAAAATCACAGAAAAGGCCATTTCCAGTTGAGATTATTCTAGATGTTACCAAACTCACCTTTTATCTCAGGCCAGATTTTGTTCTTCCACTGATCAATACAGACAATGATCATCAAGCCAAATGCAAGTAAAAATACAAGACGAAGGGATGTCAGTGCAAAGAACCTACAGAGAAGGAAAAACAGGAGAAAGATCATTAACTAATTGAGTTAATTTCAGAAAATAAAACACATGCATTACAGGATTTGTAGCAAACAAACTTGAGTTCTAGTGGGTTTTTGTTGTTGTCATTTTTTTTTAGTTGTAGATGGACACAATACTTTTACTTGTATGTGATGCCAGGGATAGAACCCAGTGCCTCAAGCATGCTAGGCAAGCACTCTACCACTGAACCACAACCCTGTTATTGCCATTTTGACATTAACTAGTTATACACCTGGGAAAATCATTTAAATGTTCTGGATCTCAGCTATTTTGCTTATGGACAGATATAATTTGCTTCTCTAAAGGCAGAGGATTAAATCAAATAACATCTTTTTTGTTGTTATTTTTTGGTTTTTCTTTTTTGGTACTGAGGCTTGAACCCAGGGGCACTTTGGCAGAATTATATCCCCAATTCTTTGTATTTTCAGGGTCTTCCTAAATTGCTGAGGCTGGCCTTGAACTTGCAATCCCCCCTGCCTCAGCCTCCTGAGTTGGTGGAATTACAGGCTGAGTGGCCTATGAATACACATGAATATACAGGGATTGGCAGAGGAACTTTTTTCTCTAGACACTTGTGCATTTCTTTTTTTCTTTTTTTTTTTTAAATTTTTTTAAATTTTTATAATTTTTAATATGTACAACTCATAGTGCATATATTTAGTATCTTTTTACAACTGTTTGTATACAAAGTATATTCGTACAATTCAGGTCTTCAATCATGCATTAAGGAAAATGATATTCATCTCATTCAACCACCTTTTTTTTTTTCCCCCCTCCCTCCCCTATTGCTCCCTCCCTTACCCTCCCTTCCCTTGACCATTCTAGTGTTCCTCTAATCCTCCTATGTACCCCCATCCAACAATACTTTGAAATAGCCTTGTGTGCATTTCTTTTTCAATAAACACAAAAGCATGGTAGTTATATAATCTTTAAAAATAGCATTTAAGCCAGGTATGGTGGCACACACCTATAATCCCAGCAATTCAGGAGGCTGAGGCAAGAGGTTGGCAAGTTCGAGGCCAGCCCCAGTAACTTGGCAAGACCCTAAGCAACTTAGTGAGACCCTCTCTCACAATAAAAACTAAAGGGCTGGGATTGTGGCTCAGCAGTAGAGCGCTCGCCTAGCAGGTGTGCAGCCCGGATTCAATCCTCAGCACCACATAAAAATAAAGGCATTGTGTACAACTAAACCAAATAAATAAATATTAAAAAAAATAAAACTAAAAAGGGTTAGAAACTTAGCTCAGTGGTTAAGAGTCCCTGGGTTCAATCCTCAGTACCCCCCCCAAAAAAAAAAGGGGGGGGGTTTAAAATTATACAAAAAATGAGGGAAGAAAAGAAATAAGGAGAATCAGGAATTTAGTCACCAATTACAACGCTATTCCAATTTTTTTCCGCCCCACCACTTAAAGGGTATAGTAATTATATATGAGACTAAAGAATGAAAGCATCTTAGCAAAAATAAGCCTCTAGAACTGCCCCAAGCCATTATTATTCTTCTCTCCAAAGCTAGTTCATCATCCTGACAAATAAGCAAATTTAACAAGGCCAAGGATAAAGGCTCTAGAATTTCTTGCTCTAGAGTTTTTTTCAGTGCTGGTCTTTCTTTCCATCCCAGCAACAATATGTGGTGCACTCATTGTTCTCTCCAGTGTACTTGAAGGAGTTCTCTAGGAAGGCAATCCAGACTGTCTGCAATCTCCCCTTCCCTGAGTATAATTACTAACACAAATAAAAATTGGAATAAGGAAAGGATGCTAAACTTTCCCAAAGAGGGTGGTTTTCCAAAGATAACAGCAATAAAAATACTTTGTCTTTAAGACCTGCACAATATTCTTTAGTGTTGGGGATTGAACCCAAGGGCACTTTACCATTGTGCTGCACCCCTGGTCCTTTTTAATTTTTTTAATTTTTGAGAAAGGTTCTCACTAAATTGCTAAGGGTCTTGCTAAGCTGCTTAGGTTGGCCTCAGCCTCCTGAGTTGCTGAGTTTACACTTGTGGGCCACTATGCCCAGCAACCTGAATTATTTTAGTAGCCTGTTATTGCCCCCACTTTCTAGTCACATAAACTATGTTTCAACTCAACTGAACAAACATTTGTTGAGTGCTATTTGCCAAGGCCTTTGTGGTAAGCAGTCCATTTACAGAAGAGTAAAACTTGAACCTTGCTCTCAAGTATATTTGCATGTATTTACAATAAAACATGACAAGGTAATAAGAACCAATATCTAAGCTGGGATGTTTTTTGCAGAGGGAAGGGGGAGACTGGGGATTGAACCCAGGGGCACTTAACTACTGAGCCACATTCTCACCCTTCTTATTTCTTATTTTGAGAGACGGTCTTGCTAAGTTGCTTATAACCTCACAAAGTTGCTAAGCCTGACTTTGAACTTGAAATCCTTCTATCTCAGCCTCCCAAGTTGCTGGGATCACAGGTGTACGCCACTGCATCCTGGCTTCTAAGCTGGGTAGAAGATGATTGGTAAGAAAACAGGGCAAAAGCCAGGTGCGGTGGCGCACGCCTGTAATCCCAGCACTTGGGAGGCTGAGGCAGGAGGATTGCGAGTTCAAAGCCAGCCTCAGTAATAGCGAGACACTTAGCAACTCAGTGAGACCCTGTCTCTAATAAAATACAAAAAAAAGGGCTAGGGATGTGGCCCAGTGGTGGCGTGCCCCTGAGTTCAATCCCCAGTACCAAAAAAAAAGAAAGAAAACAGAGAAAAATGATAGGGGAAAGATCATTCAAAATGGGAGAAGAGCAAGCTAGCAAAATGTATTTAAGGAACTACCAACAGTTTGAACTAAAAGAACAGAGGATAGGGATCAGAATGAGGAGAAAGGCAGGAGTTAGATCATAAAGGGCCTTTTATGACAAAGGGTACTGGGGTTTTTATCCTTCAGGTTACAGACAGTCTCATGAAGGGTGTATTTTCTTGGTCACATAGGCTAAAAACTTGAGCATCTTTCTGAACAAGATTAATCCTGGTCCATAACAACAATTTTAGGCCTATATATATTCTTTTTTTGAACAAGCTACTGTAGGAACTTCAGAGGAAGAAGAGTTTTTCTGTGTGGTATAAAATAATATTCCTGGGCTAGGGTTGTGGCTCAGTTGCAGAGCGCTTGCTTTGCACATGGAAAGCACTGGGTTTGGGGTTGGGGTTGTGACTCAGTGGTAGAGCACTCGCCTAGCAAGTGCACAGCCCGGGTTCGATCCTCAGCACCACGTAAAAATAAAGGCATTATGTACAACAAATAAATAAATATTTTAAAAAACAAATTAAGCACTGGATTTGAGTCTCAGCACCAAATAAAAAAAAAATGTTTTTTTGGTACAGGGGATTGAACTCAGGGGCACTCAACCACTGGGCCACATCTCCAGCCCTTTTTTGTATTTTATTAGAGACAGGGTCTCACTGAGTTGCTAAAGTGCCTCGCCATTGCTGAGGTTGGCTTTGAACTCGCAATCCTCCTGCCTCAGCCTCCCAAGTGCTGGGATTACAGACGTGCACCACCGCATCCGGCTTCTAGTTCTTTAAGGTGATCTTTTTATTGAATTTTGATCTGTTTAAAAGAAGCTATCTTCCTGAGAAATACTTTTTTAAGTTATACATGGACACAATATCTTTATTTTGTTTGCTGGGCGTGGTGGCGCACGTCTGTAATCCCAGCACTTGGGAGGCTGAGGCAGGAGGATCGCGAATTCAAAGCCAGCCTCAGCAACGGCAAGGCACTTAGCAACTCAGTGAGACCCTGTCTCTAATAAAAAATACAAAAAAAGGGCTGGGGATGTGGCTCAGCGGTCAAGTGCCCCTGAGTTCAATCACCGGTATCCCCTTCAAAAAAAAAAAAAAAAACTAGAATTAGGGACTAGGGATATAGCTTAGTTGGTAGAGTGCTTACCTCACATGCACAAGGCCCTGGATTTAATCCCCAGCACCATAGGGGGTAAAAAAAAAAAAAACCTAGAATTAGGGCACAGTGGCACATGTATGTAATCGCAGTGGCTCAGGAGGCCTAGACAGGAGTATCACAAGTTCAAAGCCAGCCTCAGCAAAAAGCAAGGCGCTAGCCAGGCACAGTGGCACATGCCTGTAATCCCAGCACTTGGGAGGCTGAGGCAGGAGGATTGTGAGTTCAAAGCCAGCCTCAGCAATGGCAAGGCACTTAGCAACTCAGTGTGACCCTGTCTCTAAATAAAATACAAAAAAGGGCTGGGGATGTGGCCCAGTGGTTGAGTGCCCCTGAGGTCAATCCTCAGTACCAAAAAAAAAAAAAAAAAAAAAAAAAAGCAAGGCACTAAGCAACTCAGTGAGTGAGACCCTGTCTCTAAAATACAAAGTAGGGATGGGGATGTCAGTCAGTGGTCAATTGCCCCTGAGATCAATCCCTATTAACAAAAAAGAACTAGAATTGACCCTTCCAAGATAAGTAGATAATTAATATTAATATTCTCTCAGCGGCCTGTGGATAAGTGTGTGTTCTTTCTTTCCTTCCAGCCCTAAATGCAAAATTCCTAGATATAAAGAGAATATCAATCTCAGACTGATTATATCTCAGGTTCAGGTTATAATGAGGTCACATTATGCTTGTAATTTTATAGAAGCAACCTAGAAGGTGAGCAGTAAAAAACCAAACCAATCAATTCTGCAACTATGTGTAAGGGCAAGACATAACTGAATATATGGTACTTAGGAGACTGAAACAGGTCAAGTGTAAAGAATGAAAAGGAAGGAAGGAAAAAGGACTGGGGAACTAGCTCAGTGGTAGGAACACTTGCCTAGCATATGTGAGGCCTTGGAGTCAATCCCCAGTGCTGGGGGAAGAAAGAGTGATTCAAGTAGAAAAAGAAGAGAGGATTCCTCTGGGTTAGTTTAGACCTGCAATGTTGATTTATGTAGTGCAATCATTCACAAGGAGATATAACAGTGTAGAAGTTCGATAAGGCAACATGCAAAACACTGTTCAACTTTAATCAGTAGGAGAACCTTCCAACTTAGCAAAAACAATGTAAATATAGCCAATGCTGGGTATTTATGTGTGAATTATTCAACTGGGGACTGCCATGTCCCATTACTCCTTGTACTCACTGTGGGCTCATGATCTATTTTTTTCCTAATGGTATTTATTTTTTGTTATTTCTAAAGACAGCATATTTTTTTAAAAAAATATTTATTTATTTGCTTTAGTTGTACACAACGCAATGCATTTATGTTTACATGGTGCTGAGGATCGAACCTGGGCTGCGCACATGCTAGGCGAATGCTCTACCGCTGAGCCATAACCCCAGCCCAAGACAGCATGTTTATTGAGGAAAGTTTAGAAAATGTATTTAAAGAAAATAAAAAAGAAATTAGTAAATTCCTGTCTATGAAATAGTGGTTGTAAAAAAAAAATGTTTTTTTCCCCAAACACCACCCCACCAAAAAAAAAATGAACCTGAATCTGATCAAGCCTCTAGATCCAACTACCATGTTACAGGAAATATAGAACACAGGGGCCATGTTAAGCCACATGGATGCAGTCAGCAAAATCCAGTCTCTAGGCTACTTTATAGGACAAAAGGACTTCTTCAACAAAACAGATTAGTCACAATATGTGGACTTCATTTGACTCTTAACCCAGAAAGTTTTGTTTTTTTTTTTTAAAGCCAAAGTACCATCTATGAGAAAACTGGTCATTTGAACACTGACTAAATTTTACATGAATGGTACTTTTTAAGTCTATTTTTCAGACACACTGAAATACTTAAAGATTAAATTACATAACATTCAGGATTTGCCTCAAAACAATGAGGAGGAGCCAGGTGTGGTGGTACATACCTGTAAACCCAGCAATTCAGACAAGCTTATTTTATAATAACAAAGAAACCTAGAAAAGTATCTTCTTTGATTAAAAATAGTTGAGTAGTCATTTTTTTGTAATATTTATTTATTTGTTTTAGTTGTACACAATGCCTTTATTCTTATGTGGTGCTGAGGATCGAACCCGGGCCACACACGTGCCAGGTGAGCACTCTACCGCTGAGCCACAACCCCAGCCCCTAGACTGACAATTTAATTGGATTTTACCCCTAACAAAATGAAGGGACACTTTACAAAAGGAGACAGGAGGATCACAAGTTTGGGACCAGCCTCAGAGGTACCTTAATGAGATCCTAATCAACTTAGTGAGACCCTATCTCAAAATAAAAAATAAAAGGGCTGGAGATGTAACTCAGTGGTAATGCACCCTGGGATCAATCCCCAGTACCAAAAAAAAAAAAAAAAAAAAAAAAAAAAAAAGAAAGAAAGAAAGAGGTAGAAAAGAATTATAGCATAGAATATACAAAATTGGCCATGAATTGAAAAAAAATCAGAGCTGGAGACACAGTGGTATATATTATTCTGTTTTAAATTATTCATAATAAAAGTTCTGGGGCTCAGTGGCAGAGCGCTTGCCTCCCACGTGCGCGGCCCGGGTTCGATCCTCAGCACCACATAAACATAAATGCATTGCATTGTGTACAACTAAAGTAAATAAATAAATATTAAAAAAATAAAAAAATAAACGTTTTAAAGCTGGATGCAGTGACACAAGCCTATAGTCCCAGCTACTAGGGAGACTGACACAAGAGGATCATAAGTGCAAGACCAGCCTGGGCAGTTTAGCAAAACACTATCTCAAAATAAAATAAAAAGGACTGGGAATGTAACTCAGTGGTAGAATGCCTGCCTAGCATGTGGGAAGCCCTGGGTTCAATTCCTAGTCATGCCCCCCCCCCCCAAAAAAAAAAGTTAACAAAATGAAATGATCTGTCATCCACACATTCCCTAAAATGAGAAGATTATTCTCTTCTTTAAAAAATATTCACAGGGAGCCAGGCACGGTGGCGCACGCCTGTAATCCCAGCACTTTGGGAGGCTGAGGCAGGAGGATCGCGAGTTCAAAGCCAGCCTCAGCAATGGCGAGGCACTTAGCAACTCAGTGAGACCCTGTCTCTAATAAAAAAATACAAAAAAGGGCTGGGGATGTGGCCCAGTGGCCAAGTAGTGCCCCTGAGTTCAATCCCTGGTACCACAAAAAAAAAAAAAAAAAAAAAAAAAAAAAAAATTCACAGGGGCTGGGATTGTGGCTCAGTGGTAGAGCGCTCGCCTAGCACATGCGCGGCCCAGGTTCAATCCTCAGTACCACGTATGAATAAACGCATTGTGTACAACTAAAGCAAATAAATAAATATTAAAAAAATTCACATATAAAAATACTGTGAAAGTACATGACATATCTGGTTTAACTACCTTCTTTTTCACTTAATGGTACACAGACTGGCCATGAGTTCCACACCCAGCACTACCAAAAATAAATAAAGTACACGGACGTGGTTTTCCATATCACCAGAAAAATATCAAAAACTTTTAGGGGCTGGGGTTGTGGCTCAGCGGTAGAACCCTTGCCTAGCATGTGCGCAGCCCGGGTTCAATCCTCAGTACCATGTAAAAATAAACGCATTGTGTACAACTAAAGCAAATAAATAAATATTTAAAAAAAACTTTTAAAATGATTGCATTATACATATATACCATTAGTCCTTTAAAATTTCTCTAATTAGCCAGACATGGGTGTCTGGACACTTATAATCCCAGCAACTGGGAATCTGACGCAGGCGGATTGCAAGTTTGAAGCCAACCTAGGCAACTTAGCAAGACTCTGTCTCAAAAAATATATATATAAACAAACAAAAAAACTCCTTTATCTAATCAAAGTATTCCCGATTTTTGATGTAATAAATAAAAACTAAACCATACAACACTAAACATAAATCTCTGCCCTTAGCTATGAGTAACTACTTTAAGTGGAATACTGGGTCAAAAGGCATTAACTTCCTCCTACCCAAACAGGTGACTGAGCTTAGAGGAGCTTTACCACTGAGCTACATGCCCAACCCTTTTATTAATTATTATTATTTTTAATTTTGAGACAGTTACCACTAAGTCGCCCAGGCTGGCCTCAAACTTGAAATCGTCCTGAATCTCCTAAATCACTGGGATTTTAGGCCTGGGCCACCACACCCATTAGCATTAACAATTTTTTTTAAATATTTATTTATTTGCTTTAGCTGTACACAATGGGTTTATTTGTACGTGGTGCTGAGGATCGAACCCGGGCCGCACACGTGCCAGGCGAGCGCTCTACCGCTGAACCACAACCCCAGCCCCCAGCATTAACAATTAAAAAAAAAAATAACTTTATTGAGATAAGTTGTCTGATTCAATGGTTTTTAGTATCTTCACAAAGCTGACCAACTATCACCATTATCTAAATTTTAGAGCATTTTCCTCACCCCAAAAGAAATAAGCAATCACTCCCCTACTTCCCTTACCTTCCCTTAAAATTATTGAACATTTTAAATTTCTTTTTTTTTTGTACCAGGGATTGAACTCAGGGGCGCTGGACCACTGGGCCACATCCCCAGTCCTTTTTTGTATTTTATTTAGAGACAGGGTCTCAATGAGTTGCAAAGTGCCTCCCCATTGCTGAGGCTGGCTTTGAACTCTAGATCTTCCTGCCTCAGCCTCCCAAGTCTCTGGGATTACAGGCGTGTGCCACCACACACGGCTTAAATATCTTAATACATGTTGCCAAACTACTTTAGAGAATAGCTTTCCAATTTGTGTTGCTATTAGTCATATGTCTGTTTTTCCATGTATTCCCCAGAATTAATATTATCTTCTTTTAAAATTTAACAAGCAGAAATTAGTTAACTCACTGAAACTATATTTGAATATTCTAATTTCTATGAAATTTTTTTGTGTGTGTGTGTGTGGTACCGGGGATTGAACTCAGGGGCACTCGACCACTGGGTCACATCCCCAGACCTTTTTTGTATTTTGTTTAGAGACAGGGTCTCACTGAGTTGCTAAGTGCCTCCCCATTGCTGAGGCTGGCTTTGAACTCGCGATCCTCCTGCCTCAGCCTCCCAAAGTGCTGGGATTACAGGCGTGCGCCACCGCACCTGGCTTCTATGAAATTTTATTCACAGTTTTTCCTTTTGTAAAGTGTCCCTCTTCATTTTGTTAGGGGTAAAATCCAATTAAATTGTCAGTCTAAATAAAATGCCCCTTAGAATAGCAATCTGGTCTCCAGAAAGATCATAAGAAATTCTAAAAATAAACAAAATAGTTAACTATGAATCCCCATTACTAGTACAAGTTAAGTAAGAATTTGTTATAATGACTATGAACTATTTTTTTTTTTTTTTTTGGTACCAGGGATTGAACTCAGGGGCACTTGACCACTGGGCCACATCCCCAGCCCTTTTTTGTATTTTATTTAGAGACAGGGTCTCACTGAGTTGCTAAGTGCCTCGCCATTGCTGAGGCTGGCTTTGAACTCACGATCCTCCTGCCTCAGCCTCCCAAAGTGCTGGGATTACAGGCGTGCGCCACCGCGCCCGGCATGACTATGAACTATTTTTAATCAAAGAAGATACTATTTCTAGGTTTCTTTGTTATTATAAAGTAAGCTTGTCTCAATGGCACTTCAGAACAAAGCATCCCATCCTATAGGGACAGTAAGCCCATTATTATTATTTTTTAAAATATATTTATTTATTTACTGGTGCTGAGGATCGAACCCAGGCCGCACACGTGCGAGGCGAGCGCGCTCTGCCGCTGAGCCACAACCCCAGTCCCCCAGTAAGCCCATTATTATACAGCACTTGTGACTATCTGGTTAATGAGCCAGCCGTTGAAAAATTAAAAGGAAAAAAATTGACCTAATTTATGTCACCTAATGGTAGTTGTTGCATGCACAAAAACAGAAAGGAAACCAAATAGCTGCCAATAACCTACCCATATGCTAATGGAGAGAAAGCACCCAACCTTACAATTTGGACAGATAAGAACTGAATGAAGCCGGGCGCGGTGGCGCACGCCTGTAATCCCAGCACTTTGGGAGGCTGAGGCAGGAGGATCGCGAGTTCAAAGCCAGCCTCAGCAATGGCGAGGCACTTAGCAACTCAGTGAGACCCTGTCTCTAAATAAAATACAAAAAAAGGGCTGGGGATGTGGCCCAGTGGTCAAGTGCCCCTGAGTTCAATCCCTGGTACCAAAAAAAAAAAAAAAAACTGAATGAAGCCTCAGCAATGGTGAGGCACTTAGCAACTCAGGGAGACCTTGTCTCTAAATAGGAAAAAGGGCTGGGGATGTGACCCAGTGGTCGAGTGCCCCCCGAGTTCAATCTCCGGTACCAAAAAAATAATACCCTGAATAAATGAGGAAATGTTAACTAAAACATTCTTGGGAACAAAGACTATCACCAGAAACACTGAGTTCATATAAAAATTCAATGTTTTTATCTTTTGTTTTGTTTGCAGTACTGAGGATAGAACCTGGGGCCTTACATATGCTAGGAAAGTATTCTACCACTGAGCTATGTCCCCACCCCTTTCTACTTTTTATTTTGAGATGAGGTCTTGCTAAGTTGTAGAAGCTGGCCTTGAACTTATGATCCTCTTGCCTCAGTCTCCCAAGTAGCTGGAAACAGATGGGATTACTGGTGTGTTCTACCATGCCCCATGAAAATTTCACTTATTTTTCATAGTACTGGGGCTAGAACTCAAGAGCCTCACACATGGTTCATTAACCTTTTAAATTGGAATTGCTTTATACTTGTAATCATTTCTCAGGTCATTTAAAAAATTTTTCTTTATTTTGGGAGAAGGCAAATTACCCAAACTAGCTTCAAACTTCAATCCTCTTGCCTCAACCACCACATCTAGCTTAGATATTAGATATTTTTCTCCCCACAGAACAAATGTCTCTACTGAAATGGGCCCTCCCTTCCATTTCCTGTTCCTATTATTTTTAACTCAAATTTTAACCTTTTAAGTCAGAATTACTTTATACTCTTTATCATTTCTCAGGTCATTAAAATTTTTTTATAGTTTTGGGGAGAAAGCAAACATTAACTTTTATTTACTTATTTTCATTTGTGAAAACAACAGATTCCATAATGACCCCCAAGTATAATATGGTTGTCTCAGACTAAAGACTAAAAGTAAATCCCAACAGGGAAACAGCTTGTGGATTAAGCTCAATCTATCCCCCTAATTCACAGACTACCTAGACTCACAGAATGTTAAAAACTGGAAAGGAGGTCTTCAGTCATCCAGACCTCCTTGAACCATGTGTTCTTTGTGGAAGTGGGAGGAGGGATTTGAAGTTGCTACACATTTTCAGTACTTACTTAACTCCCCCACCCCCATTTTATCTCCTAAGGGGCAAACCAAAAAGTTACTAAACCTGTTCTATTTGATTCTGTCAGGATATACTCATATTCTTCCCTCAAATCACTCACTTGATTACATATCACTCATTTGATATAGATGGGGCTGAGGCTAATGAAAATACAAGCTATTAGAGGGAAAGGCTTGACATTTCTATTATTATTCTGTAGATAACAAATCAGTGACCAGGAGTAATTTAGGATAGAACATCTCTGATATGGCCACTATATCAGCTCTGGAATCTGAAAAAAAAAAAAAAAAAAAAAACACAGAAAGCCTCAAAATACTATGGTGACAAGGGACCTACATCAATCTGTTTTATCTATTTATTTTTAGGATGTAAAAAGGCACAGTCATAGGTACAGAACAATCATAAGAGAGAATATAGAACACTGAAAGTTAAGAGCTACCTACCTGAATTTTGATGACATTTTGTTTTCCTATCCAATCTCCTAATACCACAAAATGCATAAAATATCTGTTTATGATGTGCCATTATTTATAACAAACATAACAAAGCACTTCTAAGTTAATGATCCTCCTTCCTTTCCTAAACATTTAAAATGTCTGAGAACTAACCGGTCACTTTTCCACATTCCTAACTGAAATGTCAGTGTTCATACTCAATGTGAAACTACTGGTATGTGAAGTCTAATGTTCAGTTTAAACCTCACACTATACTTTCCAAGGAAGCTCATTTTCCCCAAACAATTCTATGACTACTACGGTAGTCTCTAGGACCTTAACACTATCTGTGTACCCTTCATATGTATGAGTACTCTCTATAAATGGCATACCCAACTGTTCTTTCAGTCTCAAGTCACACCTCCATTTTGCTATATCTTTCACCCACCTTCTTAGAGTGTGATGGGAATATAACAAGAGTAACTATTCTGGATACACAGCAGGCAAGCTACCAGGAAATGCCAGAGATAAAGACTAAATACAACAAAGCTTTAAGAGATGCAGAGTACAAAAGGGGGGCTCTGACTGAGATCCTAAACATAGCATATTAATAAACTTAAGTAAATACTGTTGGGGGCCAGCAAATTAAAGCTCACTGTGGCATTTAAAGATGTGTCTGGGACAGAGGAGCTCCTCATATGCAGACCTCAACCCCATATTCTATGAACTGGTTTAATGAGGACCAACTTTCTTCCTAGGGGGAACTAAACCCACTGTGGGAAACGAAGTTTAACTGGATAAATGCTCTTGAATGAAGTGTTATGGTTAAGGGTTCTCACAGTGAGCAATGAGAGGAAAGTTGGTACCTGGGTGTCAAGGAAAAGCCTTACCAAAAATGGGTCATGTATGTGGTAGGAAAATTTTGCCTTCAAGTTTACTAAAGACTCTGGAATCAAGGAATGCCAGAGACTGCTATGACTTCTTTAACCTAGGTCCTCTTCAAACTGGAAGGGAATGAGTTAGAAGTTAGACACTAAGGCTTCCAAAGAAACTGGAACTATTTATTCTGTTTCAGCCCACTGAAAACTTTTTCAGATGAGGATGTTTTGATTTCAAAACCAATAATTTTGGGCTGGGGATGTGGCTCAGCGGCAGAGCGCTCGCCTTGCACGTGCGCGGCCCAGGTTCGATCCTCAGCACCATGTAAAAACATAAATGCAATTGCATCGTGTACAACTAAAGTAAATAAATAAATATTTAAAAAAACAATAATTTTAAGAAAGCTATTTCTAGCAAAAAAAAATTTTTTTAAACATACTTTGTTGTTTTGAGGCATACAGGATAGTTTTATTTCATTCAACCCTGTAGAAGTCCCCCCTAAATGTCAGTTCCCTTGGAATTTGATCAATACTCTGCTAATTAATAATAAACCCAAACTGTGCTTGGGAGATTCTATGAAGACCCACTTTAGGTTATGACAACTTAGGAGAGGGGCAGTAATTCCATCTTCCCAGGCATGACACACACAGATACTTGAAAGTATATTTATAGTCACTTGTCAAGCTCAGGAAGATTCACACTATTAGACATTGTCAATTTCCTTGCTTATAAACCGTGGCTAAGGATGCCTTTCTAATTCTTTGGAACAGGGATGAATTGCAATCAAAGTGCTTCTAAAACGGTTGAAATCTCACAATCACTTTCATAACTGTTAATTAAAAACTTATAATTTTCTGGAGACTCACACTGACGCTTAGACTTCAACTTTCTTCACTGGTGAGAGAATACCTAACATGCTAATTCACGCTAACCGCTCAAGCTTGTTTTCTTATCTGACCTATGGATAACACCTTAAGCCTCTACTCCCATAATAGCTACTAAAATCTCTGGAGAGAATCTTCAAAGCACACTTGAGCAGGAAAGAGAAGAGAGGCTAAAGAGAAACAGTGTTCCCTGGCTAACAAGACGCGCCCTCGCTCACCGCGAGCGGTTCAAGATGTTACCAAAGCTCCTGCCAGGAGTGTGGGGCGAGGGTGCAGGCACAGATAAAGCAGAGAAGACAGCTGGAAGATCCTGGGAAGAACTGGGGTACCAAAGCCTGGAGGCGAGATGGAGTGGAAGGAGGTGAGGCAAAATTAGGCAGGTACAGGAAGGAGCATTGCAGCGAAGAAAACAGGGCAGGCGAGAGGTACAGCCCTAGAGAAACCTGACCAATTCGCGCCTTGGAGGATTTCTGAGGGTCCAGTTCTCTCACCAGAAAGCCGCGTTCAGCCCCAGGCACCACAGGGCGCTCCTGGCTGGCCGCTCCCACACCAGGGCTGCCTGCAGCCGGCTCAGCAGAGGCTCGTAAGGCCCCAGGACCTCCACCAGGGCCCGCTGCGCCGCCTCAACTTGTTGGTCGCGCTCCCAGGAGTCTGACATAGCTCGGCGACCCCTGAAAGCCGACCCCGAAGCTGGGTCTGGGGCCGCGGCCACCCCCTCAGCCTCCGCCATCGCCCCCCGGCAGCCACAACATCCGGGGCCGCGGTTCGACAGTCACAATAACACCAACTGCGCAGATGCGTAATCGGCCGGGAAGGCTCACTCTCGCCGCCGCGCGCATGCGAATAGAAAAGAAGGCGGAGGATGCGTCAAAGTACGTCCCCCAGCGCTGAGGCGCCGAACCTGGTCCGAAACTACGCACGCGCAATCCATGCTACCGAAGCCAAATGAATAAGGAAATGCCATCTCCAGAACTCAATTCTCATTGGAAAGGAGAAAGTTCGTAGGTGGAGCGGGTTGTTTGGCGCCTGCGTCTTGCAGCGAGCGGGCAGGCGAGCGGCGGCGTTGCTGGCGGTAGCGGCTGTAACGCCGGCGCCTGAGGAGCGATGCCGAGGGAAATCATCACCCTACAGTTGGGCCAGTGCGGCAATCAGAGTGAGCGAACCTCCGGTCCCTCACCTACCCAGGTTCTTTAGATTCGATGGGATCTCACTGTGGGATTCTAGGCTCCATCGGTCCTTCCTAGAATCGTAGTTCTCCGAAAGGCGGGACATCCCTGACCCAGTGTCCAGTTGTCCAACCCGGAGGGACCCTCCCCCTGCCCAGTTATTGGCATGCAGCCCTTTCCTCACACACTAGCGAGTCCTAAAGCTTCACTTCTTATCCCCGAACCCCCGAGCTCAGTCCCTCCTTCTGCTAATTGGATCTTGCCCAGACCCAGATATCCTCTTTCTTCCCCCGCCTGCCTCCTCCCCCAGTTGGGTTCGAGTTCTGGAAACAACTATGCGCCGAGCATGGTATCAGTCCTGAGGGCATCGTGGAAGAGTTCGCTACCGAAGGCACTGACCGCAAGGACGTCTTTTTCTACCAGGTGCCCCTAGAGACTTGGCTAACGCCAACAGTGGCCCAGGAGGCCTGAAGGGAAGAGCAGTGGCTTGGTACTGGGAAACCCCGTAGGCAAAATAGCCAGGGCGGCTAGCTTGAATAGGGAGGGTCAGCAGAGCCAGAGATTGGGAGGACTCAGGACTTGGCCCACCTAGCTGATTGAGCCCCTCCTGGATTCCCCTTGACAGGCAGACGATGAGCATTACATCCCGCGGGCAGTGCTGCTGGACCTGGAACCCCGGGTGATCCATTCCATCCTCAATTCCTCCTATGCCAAGCTCTATAACCCGGAGAACATCTACCTATCGGAGCATGGAGGGGGAGCTGGCAACAACTGGGCGAGTGGATTCTCCCAGGTCATTCGCTATTCCCTGGCTGGGCCCACAACTCCCTGTGTGGGGAAAGGCCCTGTGACTTACTAGAGAGAGATTAAACCAGATCAGGGATATGCATGCTGGAGGGCAAGGGCAAGAGGCATGCCTGCCTAGAGTTAAATTTATAATATTGTTAAGAACCTACAATATCTAGTGTTGTGTGCCAGGCTATTCTAAGTGTTTTACATATGTTAACTTATTTAAACCTCTCAACCCTAGAGGTAGGTACTACAGGTCACCAGTCTCTTACCTGCCCTTCCAGAATCCAAAAAGTTCTGAAGCCAAAAGACATTTCATGTTGTATTTAGGAGCAAAACCAAATTTCAATGGAGACAGGATATTTTATAGTTTCTATCTCAACTTAATGTCATTACCCAAACTTTTCATTGCTGAAATATTAAGGTATTTGATTAATGCACCTCAAACCCCCATGAGGTTTTATTTAATATACATTATGTGTCTCAAACTGTCTAAAATCTGATATGTTGCCAGCCATCAGAGCACACACCTGTTAATCCCAGCTACTCAGATGGCTTGCTATCTTCCTGAGGCAGGAGGATTGAAAGTTTGAGGCCGTGCTGGGTGCTGTGGCTGGGAGGCTAAGCAGGAGGATAGTGAGTTCAAAGCTAGCCTCAGCAACTTAGTAAGACTCTGTATCTAAATAAAATATAACAGGGCTATGGCCTAGTGTTTCGGTACCTCTGGGTTCAATCCCTGGTACCAAAAAAAAAAAAAAAAGAAAGAAAGAAAGAAAGAAAAGAAAGTTTGAGGCCAGGCTGAGCAATTTAGCAAGACTCTGTCTCAAAAGAAAATTAATTAAAAAGGGCTGGGGATGTGGCTCAGTGATAAAGTGCCTCTGGGTTAAAGCCCCAGTACCAAAAATAAATAAATAAAATCTTTTGAGCTCCAAAACATGATTGGCCCCAAGAATTTTATATAAGGGAATGTATGTTATTACCTTCATTATACAAATGAGGAAACTGAGGCATAAAAAGATTAAGCAATCTGTCCAGAGTCACTCAGCTATATAGAACTAAATCTACAGTGATAGAACACCTGCCTAGGATTTGTGAGGCCCCGGGTACAAACCCCAGTACCACCAAGCTTGCTTATAACCACTGGGTTGTACTGCCTCTCCATGCAAATAAAAAGCAAAGCAGCTGTGCTCCATAAAAGGACTTTTAGGGGGCTGGGGTTGTGGCTCAGCAGTAGAGCGCTCGCCTAGCACGTGCGCGGCCCGGGTTTGATCCTCAGCACCATGTAAACATAAACGTACTGTGTACAACTAAAGCAAATTAAAAAAAAGGAATTTTAGGTGCTATAAGGAAAATTAAGGGTATTCTTAGGTATTATTATTCAGAGTTTTTGTCTCATAGTCCTGTTCCACACTGATCCTCTCCATGTCTGTTCAGGGAGAAAAGATTCATGAGGACATTTTTGACATCATAGACCGGGAGGCAGATGGTAGTGACAGTCTAGAGGTAAGTATAACAGGAATGCTAGTGGGGCTAGACGCATGTAAGGCTTAGCAACACTCCCATAGAAGCCACCTGTTAGGCATGAGACCAATCGATTTACCCCTTGCACTGAACAGAAACTGCCAGCCTTTTTGAAGACAAGGTAGGGTCTCCTATGTTGTATGTGTGAGGGGACAGGAAGAGAAAGAAGAACATAGGAAAACAGGAGTCCAAGAAATTGTGAGATGGATCTAGTTTGAACTCCTGCTACTATATACATAGACACTGACTGTCCATTTCTCATGCAGGGCTTTGTGCTTTGTCACTCCATTGCTGGGGGGACAGGCTCTGGCCTGGGCTCTTACCTCTTAGAGCGACTGAATGACAGGTAAGTCTCTGTTTGGGGGATAGGAGGAGACATGACCTTAAAGTTGTTTTCCTAAGTGACTGTGAGGCCCAGCGGACATATCATTCTACATACTGGAGAAGGAAAGAGCCCTTCTATTGCCTCCTGTAATGGGGAAAGTGAAGTTATGATGGAGAACCAGATCACATTCCAATTGGTCAGAACCAGAGCCTAGAATCTGGCCTCTGATTGAAGTTCCAGGGAATGTCACCAAGTTTGGAGTTGGAATCCTAGATTTTGTTATGTCTGTTGGCTCTTCCTCTTTTGCGGTTATGGACTTTGAAAACTCAAGTCTCCCTAATTTCCCCATCCAGATTTAGCTGCTTCCAGATAACTGTTGAGGAGGCCCATGTTCACATAGCCTCCAAGCTATTGCTCTCTTCATCTACTCCCAACCTCATTAGGTACCCCAAGAAGCTGGTGCAGACATACTCAGTGTTCCCCAACCAGGATGAGATGAGTGACGTGGTGGTCCAGCCCTACAACTCACTCCTCACACTCAAGAGACTGACCCAGAACGCAGACTGCGTGGTGAGTCTGGGGTTCTGTCTGTCCCCATTCCCAATGCCCTTGTCTATTTAATCATTATCATGCATTGAGGAAGTCTGTGAGTCCCTCCTCTGCATAGGCCTGGGAAAGTTCCTTTGGGGTCAGTTTGTCTAGCCATGTGACTCAAAGCTTCAGAGCCTAGGCTCAGGCAGAGCTTCTGATAGTCCTGTCTCCATAAAATCTGCCACTCTCTTCTGTCCCCCAGGTGGTGCTAGACAATACAGCCCTGAACCTGATTGCCACAGACCGCCTCCACATCCAGAACCCATCCTTCTCCCAGATCAACCAGCTGGTGAGCCCCCTCCTAGACTCCTTTGGACCAGAAACCCTCGTTGCTGGAAGGCCATCTGAGAAGGGAAGTCCCACATGGGCCAAGACCCACGATACATGCCTCCATTCCTAGGTGTCCACCATCATGTCGGCCAGCACCACCACCCTGCGCTACCCTGGCTACATGAACAACGACCTCATCGGCCTCATCGCCTCTCTCATTCCCACACCACGGCTCCACTTCCTCATGACCGGTTACACCCCCCTCACCACAGACCAGTCAGTAAGAGCAGCCCTCAGTGTCCCAGGCAGGGATGGCCTGGGCCCAGAGACACTGACCTTGCCTTTCTCTTCTCCCCTCTGCCCAAGAACTGCCCTTTGCAGCCCCCCAAGGCTCTTGCTCAGGGACTGGCAGGAAGCATGCCACTGGCCTGCTGACCTGCATCCACCTTCCCTCAGCTTTTTGCTCCTGCAGGCACGGGGCTGAATGGGGTTGGCTTCTGCTCCTGCACAGGGGCATGAGTTTGCTGAGCCAAGGAGGGCTAAGAGCCTCCTCCTCCTCAGTCTCGGGGTAAACCTGAACCTATAGATGTTGTCCAGAGCCTATAGCTGTTGTCCAGAGATATCACAGTACCCCGAGTTGGATGGGGACATGTGTTGGCTCCTCTTCTGTACTGTGCCTTGAGTGCCAGCCTGGTCCCTGTGACCCACTTTCCCCTCAGGTGGCCAGTGTGAGGAAGACCACAGTGCTGGATGTCATGAGGCGGCTGCTGCAGCCCAAGAACGTGATGGTGTCCACAGGCCGGGACCGCCAGACCAACCACTGCTACATCGCCATCCTCAACATCATCCAGGGAGAGGTGGACCCCACCCAGGTAGGTGAGGCCCCTTTGCCCTGTCCCCTGAACCCACAGGGTAGAGGAGTGGCCACATCGCTGCTCCCATGCCCACTGCAGGTCCACAAGAGCCTGCAGAGGATCCGTGAACGGAAGTTGGCCAACTTCATCCCCTGGGGCCCAGCCAGCATCCAGGTGGCCCTGTCGAGGAAGTCTCCCTACCTGCCCTCAGCACACCGGGTCAGTGGGCTCATGATGGCCAACCACACCAGTATCTCCTCGGTGAGTCTCAGAGTTTGCATCTTTTTCTCCAAGTCAGTTTCCTGACTGTGCCTCTGCACTCTTCATCCCTGCTCCCCTTGCTGCTGCATTTTGTTGTGGGGATAACTTAGCCTTGGTTTGTGACTCCTGCTTTCTACATGCCCCAAGCTCTTTGAGCGGACCTGTCGCCAGTTTGACAAGCTGCGGAAGCGGGAGGCTTTCATGGAGCAGTTCCGCAAGGAGGACATCTTCAAGGACAACTTTGATGAGATGGACACATCCAGAGAGATTGTGCAGCAGCTCATCGATGAGTACCATGCAGCCACACGGCCAGACTACATCTCCTGGGGTACCCAGGAACAATGAGTCCCCCAGGACAGGGACCCTCATCTGCCTTACTGGTTGGCCCAGGCCCTGCCTGACTGACCACCCCTCAGCACAGATCAGGGACCTCATAAATATCTCATACATACACGTACACGTGCTCTCTGTTGGCCTGGGGACACGTTTACTTCTCCTCTTATGAGTCTATTTATCTTTAATAAAACACTGGATGTAAATCAAATCACTGGTCTCTACAAAGGCTTCAGCTCTGGGGAAGAGGGATGCCTGTTCATCACTGACAAGCACACACCCTCCGACCCCCACCCTCCCTCCCAGCATCTTCAACTCAGAACAGCCTCCCTGGCTTTTCCTTCAGCCTAGTTTTAGAGAGCACAGGTGGGGTTTGACCCACTTGAAATTCCTTTCCAGAGTAAGAATGCCCATAGCTATGGTCTTGTTCCCTGACACTAGTTGCAGTTCCTCTCACTGTAGCCAGTGTAGAATATTTCACCCAGTTCATATTCTCACATCAGAGTGTTCTCCTGATCATCACAGCCACAGGCCTGGGACCACCATCCTACCACTAGGCCCTGAGCAATCAAGAATCAGCCTAGCCGGGCGCGGTGGCGCACGCCTGTAATCCCAGCACTTTGGGAGGCTGAGGCAGGAGGATTGCGAGTTCAAAGCCAGCCTCAGCAATGGCGAGGCACTTAGCAACTCAGTGAGACCCTGTCTCTAATAAAATACAAAAAAGGGGTGGGGATGTGGCCCAGTGGTCGAGTGCCCCTGAGTTCAATCCCCGGTACCACAAAAAAAAAAAAAAAAAAAAAATCAGCCTAAGTGCCTTTCTGTTTCTTCCCAGCAAAGCAGTGCTACATAGCTAGTCTGGGAGAGCCATTGGTACACGCATGTGGAGCCCAAGAACATCAAGTCAAGAGACCAAGTCCAGGCCAGGCATAGTGGCACTGTAATCCTAGGTACTCAAAAGGCTAAAGAAGGAGGATCACAAGTTTGAGGCCAGTGTAGACAACTTAGCAAGATCCTATCCCAAAATTTAAAAAATTAAGGTAGCTCAGTGGTAGAGCACTCCAAAGTTCCATCCCCAGTACCACAACAAAAAATTAGAGACCAAATCCAAAATGTCTACTGTAACTAGAACCAAAAGTAGTTCTATAAGTAAGTGGCTCCATAATTCTGTTCTCAGACTGTTTCCGGTTTTGTTTTTTGTTTTTGCTACTGGGGATTTAACCCAGGGGCACTTAACCATTGAGCCACTTCCCCAGCCCTTTTTATTTTATTTATTTTTTATTTTGAGACAGTGTATCACTGAGTTGCTTAGGGCCTTGCTAAATTGCTTAGGCTGGTCTCCAACTTGAGATCCTTCTGTGTCAGCCTCCTAAGATTCTGGGATTACAGCACCTGGTTTCTCCAGTTATTTAAACGGCCAGTACCTTCCACTTTTGGAGGAAGATTGCAGGGAAATAGTGAATTAATAGGCACTTGAATCTTGAGAATCAAAAGGGTTAAAACCGGCCGGGCGCGGTGGCGCACGCCTGTAATCCCAGCACTTTGGGAGGCTGAGGCAGGAGGATCACGAGTTCAAAGCCAGCCTCAGCAATGGTGAGGCACTTAGCAACTCAGTGAGACCCTGTCTCTAAATAAAATACAAAAAAAAGGGCTGGGGAAGAGGTCGAGTGCCCCTGAGTTCAATCCCTGGTACCACAAAAAAAAAAAAAAAAAAATATTTTTTATTTTGAGACAGTGTATCACTGAGTTGCTTAGGGCCTTGCTAAATTGCTTAGGCTGGTCTCCAACTTGAGATCCTTCTGTGTCAGCCTCCTAAGAATTCTGGGATTACAGCACCTGGTTTCTCCAGTTTATTTAAACGGCCAGTACCTTCCACTTTTGGAGGAAGATTGCAGGGAAATAGTGAATTAATAGGCAATACTTGAATCTTGAGAATTCAAAAAAGGGTAAAACCGGCCGGGCGCGGTGGCGCACGCCTGTAATCCCAGCACTTTGGGAGGCTGAGGCAGGAGATCACGACGTTCAAAGCCAGCCTCAGCAATGGTGAGGCACTTAGCAACTCAGTGAGACCCTGTCTCTAAATAAAATTACAAAAAAAAAAGGGCTGGGACAAGAGGTCGAGTGCCCCTGAGTTCAATCCCTGTTACCACAAAAAAAAAAAAAAAAAAAAAAACCGGTTCTCCCTAGACTCTGGTGGACTATCAAGTCCCCACTAGCTCTGTTTTGGCATTGAACTCAGGGGCACCTCGACCACTGGGCCACATCCCTAGCCCTTTTTTGTATTTTATTTAGAGACAGGGTCTCACTGAGTTGCTAAGTGCCTCGCCATTGCTGAGGCTGACTTTGAACTCTCGATCCTCCTGCCTCAGCCTCCCAAAGTGCTGGGATTACAGGTGTGTGCCATCGCGCCCGGCTCCCATTCGCTCTTATGCACCCCACAGGTGAGGACTATAGTAATAGTGTACATATATGTGTAAGTCATTATTTTGTTAATCTTTCACGATAACACTATGAAGTGGTAGGTGGTATTCTTGATCTCATTTTATAAATCAAACTAAAGTGGTTAATTTCTTAAGTCACCCAGCTAGTAAATGGCAGAATTGGATTCAAACCTTGGTTTTGACCTGCATCTTTTTTTTCTTTACTTTTCAAACAAATTGCAGTACTGAAGATTGAACACAGGGGCGCTCTATCACTGAGCTACATTCCCAGCCCTTTTAATTTTTTTTTTTTTTTTTTTTTTTTTGTGGTACCGGGATTGAACTCAGGGGCACTCGTCCACTGGGTCACCTCCCCAGCCTTTTTGTATTTTATTTAGAGACAGGGTCTCACTGAGTTGCTAAGTGCCTCGTCACTGCTGAGGCTGCCTTTGAACTCGCGATCCTCCTGCCTCAGCCTCCCAAAGTGCTGGGATTACAGGCGTGAGCCACCGCGCCCGGCTCCCTTTTAATTTTTTGAGACACAATCTCACTAAGTTGTTAAAGCTGGCCTTGAACTTGCAATCTTCCTGCCTTAGCCTCCTGTGCCTCCACACCCAGTTAGCATCTATGTTTCTAACCATTGCACAGCTACCTTTTGTGGTATCTTACAGCTGTTGTAGAAATCTCTGACATCTTTTAAAATTTTTTTTCAGTACTGGGGATTGAACCCCAGAGTGCTTAACCTTTAACCCACATCCCCAGGCACACACACACACCGCCTTTTTAAAATTTTTGAGACAGGGTCTCAGCAATTTGCTTAGGGCCTTGCTAAGTTACTAAGGCTGGTCTCAAACTTGTGATTCTCCTGCCTCAGCCTCTGGAGAGACACTGGGATTATAGGCATGAACCACCACACCCAGCTTAGATCTTTTGAAGCCATTCAATCAATAAGCCCATGGCTGTCAGAGGACATGGGAACCTTGGATGCTTGTACAGAGAGGGCAGGTTTAATTCCTGAAGTGGGGAATATAGGCCTTAATTGCAAAATGTCCATCACCCAGGGTGGGGAGATTGGTGAACTGAGCCTGCCTTTGGATGTCTAGGGCCAAAGCTAGAGGGTTAGGCTTATAGGATCGGAAGGATGGGGCATGGCAGAGTATAGCACGAGGATGAAGCACTGGCCCAGTAAATTTTCTGCCATTTTTCAAGACTGAAGAGAACCAACCAACTTGGGGCAAATTAAGGTTTTTTTTCCCCCCTTTTATATTAGAAAGCTTATTCGCTGGCCTCAGCAACTTAGCAAGACCCTGTCTCAAAAAAAATAAAAAGGGCTCAGTGGTAAGAGTCACCCCTGGGTTTAATCACAGTACTGAAAAAAAAAAGTGGGGGTGGAGCAGGGGGAAAAGAAGTAGGGCTGTGGCCTGCTGACACTTTTCTGTCCATAAACCTGTTTATCTTTAATAAAGGTCTGTGTGAGAGAGAGTGATATATCCCCCCCAGGCCCCTATGAACAGGTCCATGTAGAACTGAATGGGAAAGAATAGGCATTCAGAAGCCATGCCCCAGGCTGTCTCAGGGGAGGCAAGGAGGCCACATGCCTATCACCACTATGAAGCAGCCAGCCCTTCACTATCAGTTGCCAGGGTTTTCAGGGGGATGACTCAGGGACATCCAGACTAGACAGTATTAACCAGCTGCCTGTTCTCCCAGTGGGAAGGAAGATAACTTCAGTGAAAACCACTGTACACATGGTTCCTGTTCAGCTCCACCTACTACTTCTGTACCCCTGGGGGCCTTGCCTCAGTCTGCCCATTTATTGCCCCCCAGCTTCTGGTGACCAACCTTTCCTCACTTGAGTGGCTGATACTGAGTGCCTGCCAATGTAGCGAGGCTGCTGTGAAGTGAGGGGCCTGCTGGACTCACCTCCAATCCACAAGCAATCCCAGGGCCCTCCTTTGCAGGATCCAGTTAAATCGAGTGTGGAGACCAGGGCAGTATGAAACACCTAGGTAGCCCAGAGTAAAAAAAGTTTACCTCTGATAGCAGTACAGTCACTAGCCCAGGTGGATAAATAAATACCCTGGGAGCAAGAAGCCAGCCTATCTCTCAAGATGCCTTCTTTTTCTGATTGCCGAGTACCAAGCATTATGAGCACAGACAGGCTTCAGCACAGCCTCAAGGCCAAGTCCCTCCCCCAAAGCTATTTCCCTAGATCACCATCACCCCACACCAAGACAGCCCCTCCCTGTTCTTGGCCAGCAGCAAACTCCAAAGTATGTCAACCAGAGGGCAATGAGGAGGCCAGGTGGAGAGGGAGGAGGCCTCTGGGAATCAGGGCAGCAGGTGGAGCTGGTAGTGAAAAGTCCCTGTGGTCAGAGGGATTACAAATCACAAAAGTAACTGTCTCCTTTTAGAGACAAGGGCCACTGTGAAAAATGTTGGAAAGAAAGCAGAATGCAGCCAGGTGTGGTGGCACACACCTGTAATCCCAGCACTTGAAAGGCTGAGGCAGGAGGATTGTGAGTTCAAAGCCAGCCTTAGCAACGGCAAGGCACTTAACAACTCAGTGTGACCCTGTCTCTAAATAAAATACAAAAAAAGGGCTGGGGATGTGGCCCAGTGGTGGAGTGCCCCTGAGTTCAATCCCTGGTACCAATAAATAAATAAATAAATAAATAAATAAATAAATAAAATAAATGCAGAATGCCCAAGCCTGGAACAGGAACATCTTTTTGACTAAACAGGTAAGAGAAAATTAGCCACTTTAAAGGTAATGTTCCCAAAACACTGCAGGGTCATATAACCCCAGGGTCCCTCAAACATGAATCAGATGGAGATCTAGAGCAGGAAGGACATACCCCAAAATAGTTGTGAAATGAATTGAAACTCAGGGACCATAACTTTGGAAAGTGTGTTGAAATGAGGCAAAGATGAGCACAGTGTGTCAGGGAGCTCGTGATGGGCACAGGCACTGGACACAGGTGGTGGATCTGTTAGGCCTCATCCATGTCTCTACCAGTTTGCAAATATTCTAGATGTCCTCAGTGGAAAGTCAGTTAAAATCCTACATACAATACAACCTCCAGTAATGCCTAACTTCAAAACTCTCTCCTCCCATTCTATCAAGTATCTTTTTTTCTTTTTTTTTTTTTGGCAGTGCTGGGGATTGAACCCAGTCTATCAAGTATCTTAAACAGGGAAGGAGCTGCCTTCTAAAAAAGTAACAGAAACATTTTTTTAAAATATTTATTTGTTTTAGTTGCACACAATGCTTTTAATTCTTGTGTGGTGCTGAGAATCGGACTTGGGGCCGCGCACACGTGCTAGGCAAGCACTCTACCACTGAGCCACAACCCCAGCCCCTAACAGAAACATTTTAAAGTGACACTCTTTTTTACTAATCCATCACTTGTAAAACTTTAATTAGGTTCCCTGGGGGGCCTGGTCACTGATGTATAAATAGATTAAGTTTCTTGCAAAGCTGCAGACCTCCTCAGGGCCTAATACCTCCAAGAGACCAGCTGGAAATGCCTCCTCATATCTCATTCTGGTAGTATCACATTCATGACCATAGCTGTGGAAGCCATAGTCAGGCAACACTTCTTCCAACCTTCAAATCCATTACTGAATCATTAACAGGGTGACCAAATCATCCTGGTTTAGCACTAAAAATTTGGAATCCTAAGAATATTCTCCAAGTTTATTTTAAAATTAAAGTTCCCCACATTCTTTCAGTCCTAAAAGAACACAGACAGTTGGTCACTGTAGATTAATGACAGCACAGAGAGTGACTAGAAAATCTCAAAGCCAGGCGCGGTGGCGCACACCTGTAATCCCAGCACTTGGGAGGCTGAGGTCTGAGACAGGAGGATCGAGAGTTCAAAGCCAGCCTCAGCAATGGTGAGGCACTTAGCAACTCAGTGAGACCCTGTCTCTAATAAAATAACAAAAAAGGGATGGGGATGTGGCCCAGTGGTCAAGTACCCCTGAGTTCAATCCCTGGTACCAAAAAAAAAAAAAAAGAAAGAAAAAATAAAATCTCAAAGCAGCATATATAAATGACCAGAACTGAATTAAGGCCTGGTAGACATTTGTTCATTAATTGAGCAAACATTTATTAAAATGGAGATCAAGCCAGGAGCCATCTTCCAGCTACTTAGGAGGCTTAGGGAAGAGGATTGCAAGTTCAAGGTCAGTTTGGGCAACTTAATGAGACTCTGTCTCAAAATAAGAAATTTTAGGGGAAGAGAGGGTACATGGGGTAAGAATTAGAATAAGATAAAGTCCATGCTTGTATAATTATGTCAAAATGGATTCTAATGTCATGTATAACTAAAACAAAAACCTATAAAATAAAATAATTTTTTTAAAAAAGAACTAGCGGATGTAGCTCACCGGTAAAGTGCTCCTGGGTTCAATCCTCAGAGTTGGAAAGAAAGAAGGAAAAGAAAGAAAGAAAGAAGGTAAGGGGAAGGGGAAGGAGGGAAGGTGGGAAGGAGGAAGGAAGGAAGAAAACCAAAATCCTGGCCCAGTGGCATATACCTGTTGTCCCAGCTACTCAAGAGGCTGAGACTGAAGAATCCCTTGAGCCCAGGAATTCAGGTCAGTCTGGGCAATACAGTAAGACCCCCCATCTTAAAAAAAAAAAAAGCCCACAAGTGAATAATAACAATAATATATAAAAACTATATACCAATAACAGAAAAGAAGAGGGACTCTAACTTCTTAGAAGTGAAAACCAGTACATTCTTATTTAACACAGATTTTTACTCTTTATCTAAAAACTATGACAGATGAGAGTTTAGGTTATTCAAAAACAAGTGGATATATTTGGTTCAAGTTTAGAACTATATAATAGGGAATCAAAGCTGGCACGGTGGTGCATGCCTGTAATCCCAGCAGCTCAGGAGGCTGAGGCAGGAGGATCACCAGTTCAAAGCCAGCCTCAGCAATTTAGTGAGGTCCTGAGCTACATCCCCAGTCCTTTTTACTTTTATTTTAAGATAGGATCTCATTAAGTTGGTTAGGGCCTCATTAAATTGCTGAGGCTGGTCTGGAATTTGTGATTCTCTTGCCTCAGCCTCCCAGCCCTGGGATTATAGGTGTGGGCCACCACACCCAGCAATTTGTTATGTTTTAATTGGTACTAGGGATTAAAATCCAGGGGCATTTTACCAGGGAGTTAAATCCTCAGCTCTATTTATTTATTTAGAGACAGGGTCTCCCTAAGTTACTTATAGCCTCACTAAATTGCTGAGGCTGGCCTCGAACTTTGGATTCTCCTGCTTTAGCCTTCAGAGCTGCTGGAATTAGAGGTGTGTGCCACCACATCTGGCACCTGTCAAGTATTGACTATAGTCCATTTACCCTTTTCTTAGACAAAATTCTAAACCTGTTTAATGTTAGATAAAATTCAGGCCAGCAGGCCATAACCCCAGGTGCCTTCCCGGAGTGCCCATCTCTCCTGAGACTCCACCTTTGGCGGGCTTCGAGTCCCCACCCTTCCTGATCCTGGGAATACTCGCCTCTTGCGGGAATTCACCCCGGGGCGGGCTCTTACTTTCTGAGCCAATCTGGACCATACAAGTCACGCTTCAGCCCCTCTGTACTTAAGCCCCTGCCAGTCCAGAACTCCCCCCTTTTTTGCCGCCATCCTCTCACCAGCTCTCCCCTTCTACCCTTTCCCCCTTCCCCCTTTCTCCCCTTCTCCCCTTTCCTTAATAAACTCCTTTTACTACAAGGTGGTCCCGGTGTGATTTTTGCCCTTCAGTTTAGATATATGAATATCCTAAACCAACACAATATAGGCTAATTTGAAAGAAAAAAGGAGAAGATCCGAAAGTAAAAAGCAGTTAGATCAATACTTTCATCCTGATAAGGACAGAAGAGATAGAAAAATTACAAAAACTAATAAGGTGGTGGGGCTGGAGATGTAGCTCAGTGGTAGAGCATGTGTGAGGCCTTGGGTTCAATTACCCAAACTGGAAAAGACAATAAGTACCATTTGGTTTAGAGGCAAACATTACCTCCAAAGATCCTGTGGGCAGCCAAGCAAAAAAAGGCTGGTGTTCATGGTACATGTCTGTTGCTGCCTGAAGCGCTTGAAGCAACGGAGCCGCGGGAAGAACTTCAGAAGCAAACTGGAGAGACAAACAACTTTTTATTCTGATAACTTTTCTCTCTGGTTCTAATAACGACTAACACACGCCAAAAACACACCCTAAAATGGCGCTGACTCGATCAGCAATTTCGGCCAAGTCACTCGAGATCACGCAACAATCCCGTGAGACAACGGGCTGGCGACAAAGGCCAAATCTCCACGGCTCAATAGTCCAACCGCAATTCAAGCCAATCCCCAAACAGGCTCCTGCACATGTCTTTATTCAATTGGAAAAGAATGGATTTTAGGGCTGGAGTTGTGGCTCAGTGGTAGAGTGTTTGCCTGGCATGTGTGAGGCCCTGAGTTTGAGTCTCAGCACCACATACAAATAAATAAAATAAAAGATCCTTGACAACTAAAAAAATAATTTAAAAAAAGAATGAATTTTATATAGTACTTTCCATTTAAGAAAAGGGAATAGTTGGGTACAGTGGCATGTACTTGTAATACCAGGTATTCAGGAGGCTAAGGCAGGAGGATCAAGAGTTCAAGACCAGACTAGGCAGTGTAGCAAGAACTTGTCTCAAAGTGTGTGTTGGGGGGTGGGGTGGGAGGTAGATTGGGAGGGGGAGGAACGGAAAAAGAAAGAAAAGAGACAAGAAGACACTTTGCAAATATTCCCAGGGAAAATCATGTTTAAAATGTTTGAAAGCATGGGACCTAGACAGATAAGCCTGGTTATCTGAAAAACATTTCAAGTGACTTATCTATGTGGAAAAATCTTTTTTTGTCTCCCTGATAAAAATGAAGGGCTAAAACAATGAGACCTACTGCTTTTCCACTTGCAAGAAGCAGTGACCCTTCTCAGAGCTACTGGCACCTGTTCACTGCACTCATGACAATTACCACCCCCCCATATTGCAATAAATGATTCACTTCCTGCACTTCCCCATTGGCTTATGAGTTTCTTATGGACTGTGACAGTGTCCTTTCATTTCTGTTTGCTGGTATCTACCACAGGACCTGTACATCCTAGTTATTCAACAAACACTTGTTGAACAAATGAAAGTGTGATGTCAAGGCCATACTCTTTATTCCTCACCTTTCCTTTGACAAGAAAATATTCGAAAGCTCTCTCCCTCCACTTCCTGTCTCTTTGCTAATTGCCATGAACCCCACAGCTTCCTCCGCCACACACTTCTGCCATGATCTTCTGTCTCATCTAGCCATAGAGCCAGTCGACCATGGGCTGAAACCTCTGAAAGTGTAAGCCCAAACTTGAACTGAAACATCAGCTCTTCTTGGGTCTTGAGCTTTTCAATCTTTGAATGAGGATTATACCATTGGCTTTCCTGGACCTCAGGTCTTTGGATTTGGATTGGAATTAAGCCATCAGTTATGGTTTTACAGCTTCCCACATTACTCTGCAGATCTTGTGACTCTCCTGACTCCACAATTGCATGAGCCAATTCCATGAAACAAATAAATAAATGGGCACACATAAAAAGAAAACATTAGCGATGCCACATAATGGGCTGTGGTTTTGGCTCCAAGGTAGAGGGCTAGCCTAGCATGTGTGAGACACCGGGTTTTGATCCTCAGCACCACATAAAAATAAATAAATAAAATAAAGGTATTTGTGTTCATCTACAACCAAAAATTAAAAATACAAAAAGATGGGCTGGGGCTGGGATTGTGGCTCAGTGGTAGAGGGCTTGCCTAGCACGTGCGCGGCCCGGGTTTCGATCCTCAGCACCACGTAAAAATAAACGCATTATGTACAACTAAAGCAAATAAATAAATGTTAAAAAAAAAAAAAAAAAGGGCTGGGGTTGTGGCTCAGTGGTAGAGCGCTCGCCTAAGCACACGTGCGCGACCCAGGTTCGATCCTCAGCATCACATATACATAAAAAAGGCATTGTGTACAACTAAAATAAATAAATATTAAAAAAAAAAAAAAAAAGAGCTGGGCGCGGTGGCGCACACCTGTAATCCCAGCACTTTGGGAGGCTGAGGCAGGAGGATCGCGAGTTCAAAGCCAGCCTCAGCAATGGCAAGGCACTTAGTAACTCAGTGAGACCCTGTCTCTAAATAAAATACAAAAAAGGGCTGGGGATGTGGCCCAGTGGGTCGAGTGCCCCTGAGTTCAATCCCCGGTACCCAAAAAAAAAAAAAAAAAAAAAAAAAAAAAGATGAAGCTGGGATGTGGCTCAGCGTAGGTTAAGGTGCTCGCCTAGCACATGCGTGACCCGGGTTCAATCCTTAGCACCACCGTAAAATTAGTACATGCATTGTGTACAACTAAAGCAAACAAATAAATATTAAAAAAAAAACACAAAAAGATTTACCACATAATTTAAAAAAAAAATGTGTAACCCCAGGACAAATTTATATCCTTACCATGTTTACCTGTAGCTCAGGATTATTGTGATTGTGTGTGTGTGTGTGTGTGTGTGTGTTGCTAGGGATCAAACCCAGGCCTTGAACTCTACACCCCAGCTCTAATCTGACTTTCATACTAGACAGTTTTCAGAGAGAAGCTGGAAAAGGAGGAAAAAGATGGAATTTCTTTTTTTTTTTTTTAATATTTATTTATTTACTTTAGTTGTACACAATGAAATGCATTTATGTTTACGTGGTGCTGAGGATCGAACCCGGGCCGTGCATGTGCGAGGCGAGTGCTCTGCCGCTGAGCCACAACCCCAGCCCTAAAAGATGGAATTTCTGCAACTAGAATTTTTTTAAAATTCCCCTGTGAATGATATAAGATATCCCAAGATGCTTACACTGATAGCTTATTGTATCAGGAACCAAATGTCTTGATGTAGTTGACTTTCTGATATTTGATCCTTTTGGAAAATTTCCCAATGGATACATTATACAAGATGCTATTACCCGAGTAGAAACAAACCAATGACTACAAGTATTTTGCTTCCTATGAGATCAAATAATAGTCATGGATCATGAACTGGATCTGTAGACAGCTGCACAGAGCAGATTATCAGCGGAAGGTATGGCAGTTCTAAGGCCTGTTGACCTGCAGTCAGTTGGGCAAAGGGGGCGGTTAAAAACTGGCACAGCTGGAAAGTCCCCCACAGAATAAAAGTCGCCAACTGGATATGTTCCTCTAAAACAACTTTTCAATGGCGGCGCGGTGGCGCACACCTGTAATCCCAGCACTTTGGGAGGCTGAGGCAGGAGGATCGCGAGTTCAAAGCCAGCCTCAGCAATGGCAAGGCACTTAGTAACTCAGTGAGACCCTGTCTCTAAATAAAATACAAAAAAAGGGCTGGGGATGTGGCCCAGTGGTCGAGTGCCCCTGAGTTCAATCCCCGGTACCCAAAAAAAAAAAAAAAAAAAAAAAAAAAAAAAAGATGAAGCTGGGATGTGGCTCAGCGGTAGGGTGCTCGCCTAGCACATGCGTGACCCGGGTTCAATCCTTAGCACCACGTAAAATTAGTACATGCATTGTGTACAACTAAAGCAAACAAATAAATATTTAAAAAAAAAACACAAAAAGATTTACCACATAATTTAAAAAATGTGTAACCCCAGGACAAATTTATATCCTTACCATGTTTACCTGTAGCTCAGGATTATTGTGATTGTGTGTGTGTGTGTGTGTGTGTGTGTGTTGCTAGGGATCAAACCCAGGCCTTGAACTCTACACCCCAGCTCTAATCTGACTTTCATACTAGACAGTTTTCAGAGAGAAGCTGGAAAAGGAGGAAAAAGATGGAATTTCTTTTTTTTTTTTTAATATTTATTTATTTACTTTAGTTGTACACAATGAAATGCATTTATGTTTACGTGGTGCTGAGGATCGAACCCGGGCCGTGCATGTGCGAGGCGAGTGCTCTGCCGCTGAGCCACAACCCCAGCCCTAAAAGATGGAATTTCTGCAACTAGAATTTTTTTAAAATTCCCCCTGTGAATGATATAAGATATCCCAAGATGCTTACACTGATAGCTTATTGTATCAGGAACCAAATGTCTTGATGTAGTTGACTTTCTGATATTTGATCCTTTGGAAAATTTCCCAATGGATACATTATACAAGATGCTATTACCCGAGTAGAAACAAACCAATGACTACAAGTATTTTGCTTCCTATGAGATCAAATAATAGTCATGGATCATGAACTGGATCTGTAGACAGCTGCACAGAGCAGATTATCAGCGGAAGGTATGGCAGTTCTAAGGCCTGTTGACCTGCAGTCAGTTGGGCAAAGGGGCGGTTAAAACTGGCACAGCTGGAAAGTCACCCACAGAATAAAAGTCGCCAACTGGATATGTTCCTCTAAAACAACTTTTCAATGGCAAAGGAATACAGCCAATGTCAAGAGCAGGCCAGAAGGAGGGGCAAAAATGGAAAGAGATCCTCAGATCACCAACTAACAACTGAGGAAAACGTTGGACCAAACAGCAGTGGATCTTGCCTAAAGACTTAAAAATGATCTGCCTTCCTTCCTCTGACTCAAAGTTCTCCCTGAGAACTCCCATTCCCTCTCTGTCTCATTCTTCATTATGATTCCTACACTTTAAGAAAGTGACTTCCTGAAGCTTTTTTCTCTCGCCCACTTAGATTTCCAATTCTGAGATGGGTACAGGGGCACGTACCTGTAATCCCAGTGACTCAGGAGAATGAGGCAGGAGGATTGCAAGCTCAAGGCCAGCCTCAAAAACTTAGTGAGGCCCTAAACTATTTATTGAGACCCTGTCTTAAAATATAAAAAGGGCTAACAATGTCACTCAGTTGTAGGGTACCCCTGGGTTCAATTTCCAGTACTGGAAAAAAAAATCCAATTCTGGAAAACCTTCTACCCCAGTATCCCATTAGCTTGGACCCCAAGGATGGAAATGAATTTCAGAGCACTGGCCATAGGGATAGTATAAGAAAATACCGCCAGGCGCGGTGGCGCACGCCTGTAATCCCAGCACTTGGGAGGCTGAGGCAGGAGGATCGTGAGTTCAAAGCTAGCCTCAGCAATGGTGAGGCACATAGCAACTCAGTGAGACCCTGTCTCTAATAAATTACAAAAAAAAAAAAAAAAAAAAGGGCTGGGGATGTGGCCCAGTGGTCCAGTGCCCATGAGTTCAATCCCTGGTACAAAAAAAAAAAAAAAAAAGACCAATTCCCCAAGGATCAAGAAAAGGATGAAGTAGAGATGGATGGAATAGGGTTTAAGGTCAAGGGACTAAAAAAGAATAGACTACTGCTTTTGCTTCTAAGGCACTACAATTCAAGAGGGTCCCCCCACTACAATTCAAGAGGGTCCCCCACTCAGAAACAGGGGACAACCTTAAATTGAAATCAAGTGTAACCCCTGAAAATCCTTGAGACCTAGCCCTCTTGTGAAATATCTATTGAATCAGGCTGGAGAATAATCTAATACTCTGTCTACCCTGGCAACCAATTGTGTTTAGTGGTCTCCTTACAGTGACTGTTCTATTCCTACTATGTTCCTTTGGATATGTAGTGTTTATTCCTCTGTATGCATTGCAGGTATCCCCAGTCATTCAGCAATTTCCCAATTATTACCTATAACCTATAAGTGTGTGCCTGCCTTAAGGTAACTACTGTCACTGGGTGATGTAGTAGCTGTTAATGCATAGGCTCTGGGCCACCAAACTGAGTATTATTACACTCCCTTACTCTGTTCATTTTTTGTAAATGCATGTGTTCTGTCTTGCCTTACCCCAAAAGTTTTTTTTTTTTTTTTTTTTTTTTTTTTTTTTGTACCAGGGAATGAATCCAGGGGCACTTAACCACTGAGCCCTTTTTGTATTTTATTTAGACAGGGTCTCACTGAGTTGCTGAGAGCCTTGCTAAATTGCTGAGGCTGGCTTTGAACTCACGATCTTCCAGCCTCGGCCTCCCAAACTGCTGGGATTACAGGCATGTGCCACTGTACCTGGCCCCAATAGTTCTTAACCTTTTCTGAATCATCAATCTTTTTGAGATTCTGCTGTGGACCTTTCCCCAGGAAAAAAATACATGTGGATTTACAAACAATTTTGAAACAATAAATATTGATTTGTAACATTATCCTTGGGATCCCAACTCAACGGTAACAATTTCTGATGGTAAGAAATGAAAGCAGGGCTGGGGATATAGCTCAGTTGGTAGAGTGCTTGCCCTGCACGCATAAGGCCCTGGGTTCAATCCCCAGTACCAGGAAAGAAATGAGGACTTTTTATGTGTGTGTGAGGGGGGGTACCAGGGATTGAACTCAGGGGCACTCGACCACTGGGTCACATCCCCAGCCCTTTTTTTATTTTATTTAGAGACAAGGTCTCACTGAGTTGCTAAGTGCCTCGTCATTGCTGAGGCTGGCTTTGAACTTGCGATCCTCCTGCCTCAGCCTCCCAAAATGCTGGGATTACAGGCTATAGGCGTGCGCCACCACGCCCGGCTAGGACTTTTTCTTTTCTTTTTTGGTAACTGGGATTAAACCCAGGTATGCTTTGCCACCAATCCCCATCCCCAGCCCTTTTTTTTTTTTTTTTTTTTGGTACCGGGGATTGAACTCAGGGGCACTCTACCACTGGGCCACATCCCCAGCCCTTTTTTGTGTTTTATTAGAGACAGGGTCTCACTGAGTTACTAAATGCTTCTCCATTGCTGAGGCTGGCTTTGAACTCGCGATCCTCCTGCCTCAGCCTCCCAAAGTGCTGGGATTACAGGCGTGCGCCACCATGCCCGGGCCCCAGCCCTTTTTATTGAGACAGGTTCTCACTAAGTTGCGTAGGATCTTGCTAAGTTGTTGAGGTTGTCTTTGAACTTGCAATCCTCCTGCCTCAGCTTCCTGTGCTGCCAGTATTACAGGCATGTGCTACTGCACCAAGCAACACTTGGTAACAGAAGATTAAAAGCCTAATTCTAATTCTTCCTTAGTTGTTCTCCTTATGCATAAAAGCCTGCAGAGTATTTTTTGTTTTTGTTATTGTTTTGGCCCTGGCCGGGAGAAAATAAATGTTGGCTAACCTAATCTCTGAGGTCCAGGCCAGGTGCTATTGTCACACGTCGACTGAGTTCAGGTAGCAAGCTCATCACGACTCTACTCTGAGACTGACCCACACCCGTACATTCCCACTATACAGCTAGCCCAGACCTTACACACCTTTCCCTATGGCCACTTTGGCCAGCCAGGTGACTCTGGTGCTCATTTGTTACCTTAAAACAGTAGATGAAGGATTTCCTTTAGGTCTGATGGGCCACACCTTTTTTTGTGTGTTTTCTTCTTCTCCCTTGTCATCTGTTTCTCTGTGTCTCCCTCTCTTTTTTTTTTTTTTTTTTTTTTTTTTTTTTTTGTGGCACCGGGGATTGAACTCAGGGGCACTCAACCACTGGGCCACATCCCCAGCCCTTTTTTTTTTTTTTGTATTTTTATTAGAGACAGGGTCTCACTGAGTTGCTAAGTGCCTTGCCATTGCTGAGGCTGGCTTTGAACTCGCGATCCTCCTGCCTCAGCCTCCCAAAGTGCTGGGATTACAGGCGTGCGCCACCGCGCCCTGCTGTCTCCCTCTCTTACACTCCAGCTATTCACAGAAAAGCATCTCAGGGACTCCTGGAGCAGATTTTCTGGAGACATCTTCAGGGAAGACTGTGGAACTCAGTGATGACTGCCACCTGGCCACTGACCAGATTACATTTCCTGGGTCACTCTGACCTCCTCAAAGGCCACAACCACAGGTATTCTCTCACGCTGATATCCTATTCCAACCTTCTCTGTCTCAGCAAAACAAAAACAGCCTTGATTCTGGAACAAGCTTCAGGGCTCATTACACACACACAGGGTTACCTCCAGCTTCCCCCAACCTATGCCAAAAAGGATTACAGCAGTACCTCTTTATCTGAGGTTTCACTTTCCATGTTTCAGTTACCTGTGGTCCCAAAGTATTGTGTGGAAAATTCCAGAAATAAATAATTCATACATTTTAAACAGTTTTTATTGCAGTCTATTGTTACAAATTGTCTATTTTATGATTAGGTATTTTTGTTAATCTCTTGTGTGCTCAATTTATAAGTTAAATTATTATAGGTATGTATAGGAAGAAAACATAATATATTTAGGGTTTGGTACTATCTGTGGGGTTTCTTGGAGGTTATTTCCCATGGATAAGTGGTATCTACTGCAGTTATTTCTCACAAAGACTTACCTTGAATGCAATCAAGGGCCTATGGACTCCAGAGAAGGGGAAAGATCTTTCTGCCTAGAATAGAGATTTCTTCCATTCCAGCTTTTCCAACCTTGGGGAAGCCAATCAAGGTGACTTCTTCCACAAATATGAACCTACCTACCATTCCTACAGGTAGAACATTAACAAGTAAAGCAAAACTCTAAGGAACAACAACAAAAAAACCCAAACAAATAACACCCCCACCCCAAATTCTTAAGGTAGGCCCCATAGTCTACTCTTTTTTTTTTTTTTTTTTTTTGTACCGGGATTGAACTCAGGGGCACTTGACCACTGGGCCACATCCCCAGCCCTTTTTTTGTATTTTATTGGAGACAGGGTCTCACTGAGTTGCTAAGTGCCTCACCATTGCTGAGGCTGGCTTTGAACTCGTGATCCTCCTGCCTCAGCCTCCCAAGTGTTGGGATTACAGGTGTGTGCCACCGTGCCCAGCCCCATAGTCTACTCTTGATGTTGTGGACTATCATATGAATTTCTGATTCTATGAATAATCTGACAGAAAATTTTCATTCCAAGATCAAATCCAATTCTAGCCTCTTAACTATGTATTTCCAAAGAACACAACTTAATTAAAATGTTGTCATATCCTACCTCTCAGAATTTTGTGGGTTTTTTTTGGTGGGGTGCTGGGGATTGAACTTAGGGACACTCAACCCCTGAGCCACAACTCCAGGCCTATTTTGTATTTTATTTAGAGACAGGGTCTCACTGAGTTGCTTAGTGCCTCGCCAACACTGAGGCTGGCTTTAAACTTGTGATTCTCCTGTCTCAGCCTCCTGAGCCACTGGGATTACAGGTGTGCACCACTGCACCTGGCTAGAATGTTGTTAGTAACTAGATTTGGGATCTGGGGCAGGTAACTTCCTGTCCCTGGGCCTTGGTTTCATCATTCATTCACTCAACAAATATTTATTGAGAAGCTAGTAGGTCTAGGAACAGTGCTAAGTGCTGAAGACAACAAAGATGAGCCAGATACAGTCCAGCTGAAGAATTTCTCACTCTATTGTTTATGTGTTAATGTAAATATCTCATCATGTTCCTGTGTGATTAGGACACTGAGGGTGGCTGGACAATACACTAGAGGAAAACTGGGAAGGGAACAACTGCATCTGATTAGGGGGATGGGGCCTGTAAAATAAAGGGTTCAACTTCTAGAAGAGTCTGTCATTATAAGATTGTGATGCTCTCCAAAAGGACAAAGAGGTCATTTGGGCATTCTGCTCCATCAAAACATGTGCAACACCAGGCCTCCACGAGTGCAGATGAAGAGTAGACCATTGGCAGTGCACCATTAGGCATTACCTCCTCTCTTTCAAGTTGGACAGAAGCCAGAGACTGGTTTTCAGACTTCTTACTTTATCCAATTCTAATGATCACCCAAGGAGCATAAATAACACTTGGTAAAATCAAGTCTCTTCCAATTCAAACTCAGTGTCAGAAACACATTATGAACTTGAGCAATGCATATACTTAACCAATGGATAAAACAAACACAACATTTGCAGTGGGGGTAGAGAAGGACCAAACCCAGACACACAAAATGAATCCCTCATAAGATTTTCTTTTAAATAAAACCAGAAATACAGTCTCATTGATCTGTTATTGCCAGGAACTCAATATTCACTCTGAGATGCTATTGAACTAAAGTCTGCTAATTGTGGTTTATGATTAACTCAAGCACCAACTAATACTATTTAAATCTTTAAGTACTGACAGGAACAGAGTTATGAATTCCTGAAAGGTCAATATGAATCATCCCAAGTTATTATTTCATTTTTCCATGTATTTTACTTATTTTTTTCTACATTTACTTTTTCTATATTTATTACAATAAATATATTTCAATGTTATACTATTTAAAACCTGATAGAGGGCTGGGGTTGTGGCTCAGCAATAGAGAGTTCGCCTAGCACGTGCTCGGCCCGGGTTCGATCCTCAGCACCACGTACAAATAAACGCATTGTGTACAACTAAAACAAATAAATAAATATTAAAAAAAACCTGACAGAGGTCATTATTTTACCTAAATAAAATGTGAATTTCCCTATTAAAGCATTAATTATTTTCTTGTTTATATATATATATATATACACACACATACATATATATATATATATATATATATATAACTTTTTTTTTTTGGTACTGGAGATTGAACTCAGGGGCACTTGATCACCAGGCCACATCCCCAGCCCTTTTTTGTATTTTATTAGAGACAGGGTCTCACTGAGTTGCTAAGTGCCTTGCCATTGCTGAGGCTGGATTTGAATTCGTGATCCTCCTGCCTCAGCCTCCCAAGTGCTGGGATTACAGGCGTGCGCCACCACACCTGGCCATATATAAATAAAATTTTGTGTGTTAGACAATAACTCAATGGCAAGTCACTGTGGCATATACCTGTAGTTTCAGAAACTTGGGTGGCTGAGGCAGGAGGATGGAGAGTTCCAAGCCAGCCTCAGCAAATTTATGAGGCCCTAAGTGAGCCAGTGCAAAAAAAAAAAAAAAAAAAAAAAAAAAAGATATCTCAATGGTTGCACAATCTGAATGTAACTGTATGTAAATATACATTCAGGGGCTGGGATTGTGGCTCAGCGGTAGAGCGCTTGCCTAGCACATGTGCGGTCAGGGTTCGATCCTCAGCACCACATAAACATAAAATGCATTGTGTACAACTAAAGCAAATAAATAAATAAATATTTTTTTAAAAAATATATATATGGGGCTGGGATTGTGGCTCAGCGGTAGAGCGCTTGCCTAGCACGTGCGCGGTCCGGGTTGGATCCTCAGCACCACGTACAAATAAATGCATTGTGTACAACTAAAAAGCAAATAAATAAATATTAAAAAAAAAAAAAAAAAAATATATATATATATATATATATATATATATATATACATTCAGTTCAACTGAGTGCTGAGGTTGGCCTCAAACTTTCAATCCTCTTGCCTTAGGCTCCCAAGTTGCTGGGATTACAGGCAAGCACCACTGCACCCAGCAATTACACTTTTTTTTTTTTTTTTTGCAATTACACTTTTTTAATTAAAAAATTTAGTCTGGTGTGGTGGCTCACACTTGTAATCCCAGAGACTTGGGAGGCTGAGGCAAGAGGATTGCAAATTTGAGGCCAACCTCATCAATTTAGCAAGTCCCCAAGCAACATAGCAAGGCCTTGTCTCAAAATAAAAAATAAAAAAGGCTAGAGATAGGCTCAGTAGTCAAGTGCCTCTGGGTTCAATCTCCAGTACCAAGAAATAAAAAATAAAAAGTACAATTGATTTATACATCCCATAACCTTTCTAAACTTACTTATTAGTTCTGTAACCTTTTAAATGTGCCTTAGAATTTTCTGTGTACAATTACATCTTTTATAAATAACAAGTTCTTTTTGTCCTTCATTTTTACATTAGCAAAGCAAAGTCCACCAGAGTGTAAAGCCTTTTTCTGTACCTTCTAGGTAGGCTCTAAAGGAGGGACCATGTTGCACAGATGTCAACTCAGATCAGAGAAGATAAGATTAAAATCACTTTAATTCCAACACTTGAGAACACTTGGCTTCAACATGTGACTAAGAGAAAAACACCCCAAGCCATGTGTCACTCCTGAGCCTTGGAGGAAGAATGGCAAAAGGAAGCAGGAAAGTGCACACAGGTTTGTTTCCAGGGTTCTTTGATTTATCAGCTCCTTCTTTGAGTGTGGGGTGATTCAACCAGGGAGCATTGTTTCAATTTGTTTGATCTTAGTCCATCCAGAAAACTTACTAGCTCACTTGTTTCACCACTAATTTACAGATGAGGTGGACGCAAGCAAAGGAGGGGACCCCTAACACTTATCACTTGTGAATCTTCAGAAAAAATCACAGATTCACCCTGATAGCCTCTACCAAGGGATGGTCTGAGACCTGCTGAGCTCCAGGGTCAGTAGCCAAAGTCTTAGACTAGAGAGGTAAGAGGCTAGAGAGGCAAAGAAGGGCATGACTAGGAAACCAGAGCTCCAGAGCAAACAAATCAAAGGCATTAATAAAAAGTGCTAAAAGGATTTTAAAGGCCCTAAAAGTGTTAAAAAGGCTGAATCTTTCCATTTTCAATTAGATTGCTAAATAACTAAAACTATTCTTAGAACTCTGTGGGATTGATTTAACAAACCAAATAACAAAGAGCAGGAAACTAAAACCATGGCAAAAGATTTTTTTTTTTCAGTACTTTGGACTGAACCCAGGGGAGCTCTACCACTGAGCCACATCCCTAGTCCCCAGCCCTTTTTCGAATTCTTTTTTTTTTTTTTTTTTTTTTTTTTTTTGTACCAGGGATTGAACTCAGGGGCACTCGACCACTGGGTCACATCCCCAGCCCTTTTTTGTATTTTATTTAGAGACAGGGTCTCACTGAGTTGCTAAGTGCCTCTCCATTGCTGAGGCTGGCTTTGAACTTGTGATCCTCCTGCCTCAGCCTCCCAAGTGCTGGGATTAGATGTGTGCCACCCCACCCAGCTCGAATTCTTTTTTTTTAAAACTTTATTTTATTTTATTTTATTTTTTATGTGGTGCTGAGTGAAGGGCAAAAATCACACCAGAGACAACCATGCAGCCAAGAGATTTATTCACCAGCCTTTATGGCTGGTCGGAAGTAGAAGAAGTAAGGGGAGAGAAGAGTCAGGGAGAGGGGAGTGTTGGAGCTCTGGAGGGAGGGTTGGTGCCTGGTCATGCCGGCTGCTGTCTCCAGAGCTGTCAGCTGGGGCAGTTGCCCTGGGCTGGAGATGGTGAGTCTGGAGCTATTACAGTGGCTGCTTCCTCTCCACAAGGAGGAGCTGTTATGCCTGAGCTCCCAGCTTTGGGCAGACAGGGACTTAAGTAGTGATTTCTGGTGTGTGTGTGTGTGGGGGGGGGGGGTGCCTGAGCGACCTTTAATGCTATTGGCTCTTTTCCCAGTAAACAGGGAGAACTTTAAGCCAATTGGCTCCTGCCTGGGGAACACAGCGACCTTTAAGCTGATTGGCTTCTGCCTGGGGAAAATGAAACCAGGTTGCTCCTAATGGAAATTTCCATGGGGGAGGTGGCCTACTGGCCCAAGCCTATCTATCACTGAGGATTGAACTCAGTGCCTCACATGTGCTTGGCAAGTCCTCTACCACTGAGCTACAACCTCAGCCCTCCCCAGCCCTTTTTTAGTTTTTATTTTGAGACAGGGTCTCCCTAACTTGCACAGGCTGGCCTCAAATTTGCAAGTCTCCTGTCTCAGCCTCCCAGTTGCTAAAATTACAGGCATATAGCACCGTGTCCAGCTGGGCTCAAAAAACTTAAATGCACTCCTATTTATTCTCTAGTGGGTATAAAGCTATCAAAACACATTCGTTCGTGTGTGTGTGTGTGTGTGTGTGTGTGTGGTTATGGGGGGGATTGAAATTTCTTTATTTTAAAAATATAGAATTATTTCTTTTGAAAAGGAACTGGTGGCACATACAAATTTACCTTAGCATTCAAATGATTCCCAAGAATATTCTCAAATTTATACTTGGGGTAAGGTTTTTATTTAAACATCAGTTGGGAGGTACACAGGATACACTTATACTATTCTTGCTACCTTTTCTAAAATATAAGTTTTTATTCTGGGCTTTGTGGAGCATACTTGTAATCCCAGCAACTCTGGAGGCTGAGGCAGGAGGATCATAAGATTGAAGCCAATCTTAGCAACTTAATGAGACCCTAAGCAACTTAGCAAGACCCTGTCTCAAAATGAAAAATTGAAAAGGCTGGGGATGTGGCTCAGTGGTAAAGTGTCCCTGAGTTCAATCCCCAGTACCAAAAAAAAGAAAACAAAAGTTTGAAAGTTCAAAGAGAATTATATCTTTTTAAGTTTAAAATGTTTAGATTTTGTTATATGGAGTGAACTACATAGATGAATCCTGAATGTATAATTTTAGCCTGGTCAGTTTTATCTTTCCAGTGCTCTTCTTCTAATAAGAGAAATAAAAAGGCTCAGTTAAGCATATTCCAATAAGAGAAATAAAAATAATCAATTAAGTATATTAAATAATCTTTTAACTACCATGTGCACACAAATAATCTAAGGATTTTTTTTTTTTTTTTTTGACAGCAGTTATTCTCACTGGGCCTCATCCCCAGCCCTTTTTTGTATTTTATTAGAGACAGGGTCTCACTGAGTTGTTAAGTGCCTCACCATTGCTAAGGCTGGTTTTGAACTCTCAATCCTGCTGCCTCAGCCTCCCAAGTGCTGGGATTACAGGTGTGTGCCACCATGCCCGGCTAATCTAAGGATCTTTTAAAAATGCAGATTTAGATTCAGTAGGTCTGGGTGGGAACCTGAGATGGGATTTTTTTTTTTTTTTTTTTTTTTGGAGACAGGATCTCTCTAAGTTGCTGAGATTGGCCTCAAACTTGAGATCTTCCTACCTCAGCTTCTGGAGTCACGGGGATCACAGGTATGTGCCATGGTGTCTGACTCTAAGATGGAATAGTTTCAACAACCCCCAGATGATACTGCTGCCGCTCCAGAACCCTAGTGAGGAGCACGGCTTTAGAACAGTGTTTGAGAAACACTTGTGGGCATCCTTAAACCAGGTTGTTGGGTTCCACCCTGGCCTTCCTGATTTTAAAGGTCTAGAGTAAGGTATGAAATTCTCCATTTCTAACAAGTTCCCCAAGTGAGGCTTATGCTGGGGCCACATTTTGAGAATAACTGCTGTCAAGAAAAGCATATGAAGCTGGGCACATGGCGCATGCCTGTAATCCCAGCACTTTGGGAGGCTGAGGCAGGAGGATCACAAGTTCAAAGCCAGCCTCAGCAATGACGAGGCACTTAGCAACTTAATGAGACCCTGTCTCTAAATAAAATACAAAAAAAAAAAAAAAAAAAAAGGGCTGGGGATGTGGCCCAGTGGTCGAGTGCCACTGAGTTCAATCCCCGGTACCACAATAAAGAAAAAAAAAGAAAAAAGAAAAGCATATGAGCCAGGCATGGTGGCACACGCCTGTAATCCCAGCACTTGGGAGGCTGAGGCAGGAGGATCACAAGTTCAAAGCCAGCCTCAGCAATGGCAAGGCACTTAGCAACTCAGTGAGACCCTGTCTCTAATAAAATACAAAAAAAGGGCTGGGTTGTGGCCCAGTGGCTGAGTGCCTCTGAGTTCAATCCTCGGTACCAAAAAAAAAAAAAAAAGAAAGAAAGAAAGAAAGAAAGGAAAAGCATATGAGGTCTGGGGTTGTGGCTCAGCGGTAGGGCGCTCCCCTAGCACGCGCGCGACCAGAGTTCCATCCTCAGCACCATGTAAAAATAAAGGCATTGTGTACAACTAAAATAAATAAAGATATTTATCTTAAAAAAAGAAAGAAAGAAAGAAAGAAAAGCATATGAGGCTGTGAGAGTGAAAACCTGGATCTAGTCTCAGCTTTGTTACTAACTGGCCCTATGACTTGAATAGGTAGTAATGCTTTAGCTCCAGTGAACAGAATATCCACTTAACAGTAGCTTAAAGAAATAGCACCTGGTAGTTTGTTTTTATCACCTCACAAGTCCAGATACAGGCAGTTCAAGGCTGAGGTATCTCCTAGGAAGTCAGGAAGAACATGGGGTCTGGTATAGTTTGAATCTTGAATGCCCTGAAAAGGTCCATGTATTTAAACCCATGTGTTAAAGCTCTATTTGGTGTTATGAGGTGGTGGAGCCTTTAAGAGGTGGGGCTTGGTTGGAGGTCCTTAGGTAATTGGCTGCATGTCTTTGAAGAGGATTGTGGGACCCTGGCAGCTTCTTGATTTGCTTCCTGGGCATGGGTGGTTTTGTTCTACCACCCACTCTTGCCGATGCTGCCTTACCACAAGCCCAAAGCAATGGGGCCAATTGATTAAGGATTGGAACTTCAAAGATGTGAGCCAGAATAAGCCTTTTCACTTAATAAGTGAAATTATCTCAAGAATTTTGTTATAGGGACGGAAAGCTGACTCACATATGGTCGTTCTGTCTTTCTGCTCCACCATTACTAGTGTGATTTTTGTGGTCAGTCATGGGCACCTGATGGCTGTTAAAGAAAGTTCAAAACAGAAAGAAGGGAGCAGATCAAAGAAGGAAGGGGCATTCAGTTACACTGGCCCATTTGAAAGAGTTTACCCTGGATTCCCACTCCATGATTTCTGCATAATATCTCATTGGCTAGAACTGTGGCAACAATAGACCAATCATTGGGAGGTGACTAGGGAGAAGGGATTAGATTGACCAATGTCATCTGCCACAGTGATCTCAGACATGGACATAGATTTTAATATAATATCAAGATGACAGAAGCTCCTCAAGGTAGGTATACATCTCAGGTCTCTTAGATCCCAGTCTCCTTATCCACAGAATATATGACATGTGCTACTGGCATTTGGGATAGGACTATTCATCACTGGGTGGAGCCATCTTGTACATCACAGGACGTTTCTCATCTCTACCCTCTAAGTACCAAATGACAGCACCACCCACCTTCATCAGCATGATAAAATCAAAAGGCCTCTGCTGGTTTGCAAATGCCTCCTCATTGAGGTGGGTTATGGGAAGAACTATTTTCTTGGGTTGGAAACCACTGTGCTAGATCATCTCTGATCCAAAATTGTGCAAATTCTCTATGGCCTCTCAAATAAAGTCTAGTTATTTTTTTTTTAAATTTTTTTAGGTACCAGGGATTGAACTCAGGGGCACTCCACCACTGGGTCACATCCCCAGCCCTTTTTTGTATTTTATTAGAGACAGGGTCTCACTGAGTTGCTAAGTGCCTCGCCATTGCTGAGGCTGGCTTTGAACTCGCGATCCTCCTGCCTCAGCCTCCCAAGTGCTGGGATTACAGGCACACGCCACCGCGCCCGGCTTAAAGTCTAGTTATTTTTTAAAGCTCTCGATAAACAAGAAGAGCATGGTAGCACCAGAGTGGTAGACATTCTTTTTATTTTTTTAGTTGTAGATGGACACAATATCTTTGTTTATTTATTTTTTTAATGTGGTGCTGAGGATTGAACCCAGTGCCTTATGCGTGCGAGGCAAGCTCTCTACCACTGAGCTACAACCCCAGCCCCACAGTGATAGATATTCTTTATCCCCTTCCCTCCTTTTCTCCTCCCTTCCTCTTTCCCTCTCTCTTTCTCTCTCTCTCTCTCTCCTACTTGGGATTGAACACAGGAGCTTAACTACTAACCCACCTCCCCAGCCTTTTTTTTTTTTTTTTGGTACCGGGGATTGAACTCAGGGGCACTCGACCACTGGGCAACATCTTCAGCCCTTTTTTTGTATTTTATTAGAGACAGGGTCTCACTGAGTTGTTAAGTGCCTCACCATTGCTGATGGCTGGCTTTGAACTCGTGATCCTCCTGCCTCAGCCTCCCAAGTGCTGGGATTACAAGTGTGTACCACCGTGCCCAGCTATCCCCAACCTTTTTATTTATTTATTTATTTTAAATTTATTTTGCTTTTAGTTGTACACAATGCATTTTATTCAACGCGTGTTATTTGTACGTGGTGCTGAGGATCGAACCCGGGTCGCCCACGTGCTAGGCAAGCGCTCTACCGCTGAGCCACAATCCCAGCCCACCTTTTTATTTTTTATTTTGAGACAGGGTCTTGCTAAATTTCTTAGGGCCTCGCTAAGTTGCTGAGGCTGGCCTTGAACTTGGATGCTCCTGCTTAGCTCCTGAGTCACTGGAATTACAGGTATGGGCCACTACATTTGGCTTCCTTCTTGCTATTTTTTTTTTTTTTTTTTTTTTTTTTTTGTGGTACCAGGGATTGAACTCAGGGGCACTTGACCACTGGGCCACATCCCCAGCCCTTTTTTGTGTTTTTATTAGAGACAGGGTCTCACTGAGTTGCTAAGTGCCTCGCCATTGCTGAGGCTGGCTTTGAACTCGCGATCCTCCTGCCTCAGCCTCCCAAAGTGCTGGGATTACAGGCGTGCGCCAGCGCGCCCGGCTTTTATTGCTATTTTTAAACCATTATTATTTTACCTTCTTGAAAAGCCCTCCCCCTCCTTTGAAGCACATGCTATCCAACTCTACCACTCTGCTACTTGTTCCAATGATCTACCTACTTCTAAATATCCTATATTCCTCTATATTCACCTGTCTATCTCCACACTAAGTCTCGCCTTCCTCCTAGGTGGCTTGTACATCTATATGGATGGTTCTGGCTGGACAGGCCAGACCTTGTCCTCACCTTCAATACCCTTTATCTCTTCTCTACTTCAGTGATCCACACAATGGCTGGATCCCAGAACTTACCATTCCACATACTTCTCCTTAACCTTATATTAGATGGCTCATTTTTGTACCACCACTTCCTGCACCTCCATTTCCTTATTCTCTTTGTCTCATTCTTTCCAATGTCAATTTCACTCTCCTACGCTCTCAGCCTTTTCCTAGCTTTACACTCTTCTCCATGCAGCCTGGATGTCCTGACCCATCCCTCTTTTATTTCTTTGATCTTCACCTCATCCTCTTGATGAAACCCCAGGCCTGGCTCTAGCTGACTCTGGGCCCTCTAACTCCTACACTTGGCTGCTGAATGCTCATCAAGACAGTACATGCCCAAGCAGACAGTTGCCATGACAACAGAGTGGTCTCTAACCATCATCACCCTGTGGGCAGTCCCTGTCCGCTCTCTCTTCTCTTTCCTACCTTCATCTACCTCCCCTATCCTTCTCACTCTCTGCAGATAACTCACTCCTACTTTGGCAGTGAAAATAGAAGCCATCAGGCAGAAGCCCCCTCAACTTCCTGCCCTCCCCATTCCTACCCTACTGAAACATTTATTTTTATCCACACTCATCCTTTCCTCCCTCTTATTGTGGGAAAAGTTTCCTTCCTGTGGTTAATCTCTCCACCTGAGCCTGCATCCCAATAGTTTCAGCCTCCTCAGGAAACTTAGCTCTCAGATCCTTTCTCCGTCCCTGCAGTATTTCAACATGGAAGCTTTTCCCATGTTCTAAAAAGCCAGGTGCTCCAGATGCTATACTCCCATTTCTGCTGTACAAGTCCCCCATCTCTCCTTCCCTGTACAGTATGGGTTCTTAACCTTTTCAAACCAAAAATAACCTTTGACAGTTTAGTGGATAATGTGCTTTTAAATTTTTATTTTATGCCAGGTGTAATGGTGTGTGCTTGTAATCCCAGCCACTTGGGAGGCTGAGGAAGGAGGATGGCATGTTTGAGCCCAGCTTGGAAAATTTAGCAAGGCTCTCAGCAACTTACTGAGACCATTTCTCAAAATAAAATAAAATAAAATAGAATGGGAATGGGGATGTAGCTCAGTGGTAAAGCTTCCCTGGATTCAATCCCCAATATTCCCCCACCCCAAAGAAAAGTACAAGTTTGTTGTTGTGTTTTTTTGGTACCAGGGATTGAACTCAGGAGCATTCAACCACTGTGCCACATCCCCAGCCTTATGTTTTTTAATTTTTTTTTTGAGTTATACATGGACACAATATCTTTATTTTGTTTAATTTTTTATGTGGTGCTGAGGATCGAACCCAGTGCCTCACATGTGCAAAGCAAGTGCTCTGCCACTGAGCCACAATCCCAGCCCCCAGCCCTATTTTGTATTTTATTTAGAGACAGGGTCTCACTGAGTTGCTAAGTGCCTTGCCATTGCTGAGGCTGGCTTTGAACTTGTGATCCTCCTGCCTCAGCCTCCCAAGCTGCTGGGATTACAGGTGTGTGCCACATCACCCGGCAAAGTACAAGATCTTGAAGTGGGTCTAATAACTCCTGTATATGCAAAGTAGCAATGATTATAAGCAATATTTTGCAGCATCTACACCAACTGTAATATGATATTAAAATAGCTGAAATTTTTATAGGTGGCAAAGATAAAGGTTAAGACTACTGAAATCTGATGCCTATATTCATAACTGAAATAAGGGCTAAATTTTAGTTAAGAGGTGAGTAAAAACCAAGATGTAGCCAGGTGTGATGATACACATCTGTAATCTCAGGTACTGAGGGGGCTGAGGCAGGAGGATCACAAACTCAAGGCTAACGTTGGCAATTTAGTAAAATCCTGTCTCAAATAAAAAGGACTGTGTATATAGCTCAGTGGTAGAGAACCCCTGAGCTCAACCCCCAGTAATGTGAAAAAAAAAATCAAGATATATTTTTCTACTATGCAAGTTCATGGTCCTCCTCCCAAATTATATCTATAGATCTTTTGGAGGGGTTGTTATAAAGTAAGACTGTCCTTCATGTTTTGTCTCTTTGGCATGCACTCCCTGGCCCTTTCACTTTCCACCATGTTATGATGTCCTTGCTGCTATGCCCTTGGACTTCCCAGCCTTTGGAACTGTGAACCCAAATAAACCTCTATTCTTTATAAATAACCCAGTCTCAGGTATTCTGTCATAGTAACAGAAAATGAACTAAGTCACCCTATGAGTCCATTTCTATAAATTTCTTTTCTGTATACATCTATATGTTATATCATCTAAATGTATATCATCTATATCTGTATCCTATTGGTTCTGTTTATCTGGAGAGGACAAATGTAAGCAGTTCAAGATGCCATATCCAAATGTGACAACAAGCAGCTGAAGAAGAGTGTCTCTTCCCAGAAGTATCTTTATTTATTTATTTTTAAATATTTATTTATTTACTTTAGTTGTACACAATGCAATGCATTTATGTTTACGTGGTGCTGAGGATCGAACCCGGGCCGCGCACGTGCTAGGCGAGCGCTCTACCGCTGAGCCACAACCCCAGCCCAGAAGTATCTTTATTTTTAACCAGTGAGCTCTTCTCCAGAAGTCTTTCTTCATATCTCACTGGCCTGAATTATATCATATGTCCCTTCCCAAATCAGTCCCTAGCAAGGAAATTGTGATACCATAATGATTGGCCTGGATTAGTCAGGATTTACCACTGAACCGTTTGGATGAAATGTGAAATACAAAACAAAACCAGGGTTCTGCCTGGCATGGTGGTACATGTTTTTAATCCCAGCAACTTGGAAGGCTGAGGCAGGAGGATCACAAGTTCAAGGCTAGCTTGGGAAGTTTAGCAAGACCCTGTCTCAGAATAAAAAGATAAAAATGGTTGGGGATGTAGCTCAGTGGCAGAGTGGCCCTGGGTTCAGTCCCCTGTCCTGTAAAAACAAACACAAAAACAAACAAAAACCAAAACAGGGCTCTGTTGGAAATTAAGAAGATAAGCAATCAAATCTTACAAATACACAGTAGGTGTCCTGATTTTTGGTATGCTCCTTCATTTTTTTTTTTTTTGCATAATTTTCCTTCTTACCTCTTTTTTTTCAGTTGTAGATGGACACAATATCTTTATTTATTTATTTATCTGGTGCTGAGGATCGAACCCAGTGCCTCATACATGCGAGGCATGCACTCTACCACAGAACTACAGCCCCACCCCTCCTTCTTACCTCTTAAGTGTTATATTCTATCAGGTCTATTCTGGTCCTCTTCCAATCTAGGATCATCCCACACCATACATTCTCCCTGGGAGACTATTTATGCCTATGGCTTTAACTTGGGTGCAGATGACTCTCTACCTACATCTTTTCTTTCTTTTCTTTTCTTTCTTTCTTTCTTTTTTTTTTTTTTTTTTTTTTTTGGTACCAGAGATTGAACTCAGGGGCACTCGGCCACTGAGCCACATCCCCAGCTCTATTTTGTATTTTATTTAGAGACAGAGTCTCACTGAGTTGCTTAGCACCTTGCTGTTCGTTGCTGAGGCCGGCTTTGAATTTAGGATCCTCCTGTCTCAGCCTCCCCAGCCACTGGGATTACAGTAGTGCGCCACCACATCCAGTCTCCATCTATATCTTACTCTTTAGCTGAGGATTGTGTGTCTTCTTTTGCCCATTTGGACCCTTCTAACTTCATCTGGGCATCTCTCAGGCCTTTCAAAGTCAATTTGTGCAAACACTGTCCTCCTAAATTCCTTGTGTTCAGTCAGTGGTCCTACCTTCATCCAGTGTACCAAAATTGAAATCAGCTCAGACTTCCCCTCTCCCCCACTCCTACTACCTGTTCAACCACCTTGAACTCTGAAGATTCTTTCATTCAGTAACTGTAGACACATTATGTATGCTCTTTGTCCTGGGAAGGGCCCTTTTCTTTTCATACCTGAATTAGCTAAATGACCTGACTGGTGACCTCACCTTTCCTCTTGTGCTCCTATTCCACCCAAGCCTTCCTGTCTCAGGGATCTTTCTGCAGTGCAAGTCTGATGCTGGCCCAGCCCTGGAAGATCCTTCAGTGGCTTCTTATTCCACGGGGCATATCCAGGACTGGTCCCTGCCAACTCCTCTTGTTCACTACTTGGAACTTTTTATGTTCATCCTAAACTCAGCATGCCATCTCCCACATTTGGCTGGCACACAGCTCCCCCAAAACATAAGATACACATGCACTCAAAAAAAAAAAAAACTTCTGGTTTTGTCATGACATCATGCATATGGCTCTGTAACTCATTTTTGTCCCCTATCATATGCTGGCCACCTTTCTATGCCAGTGATAGCTCTACTTTTTCTTTCTTTCTCCCTCTCTTCCTTTTCCTTCCTGTTTCTTTTTTTCTTTTCTTTTTTTTTAATATTTATTTATTTATTTTAGTTGTACACAATGTCTTTTATTTTTACATGGTGCTGAGGATTGAACCCGGGCCGTGCACATACTAGGCGGGCACTCTACCGCTGAACCACAACCCCAGCCCCTCTTTTTTTCTTTCTTTCTTCCTTTTGCTGGGAATTGAACCCAGGGCCTTAGGCATGCTAGGCAAGTGCTCTTATATTTTTTAACAAATAGCTATTTTGATTTCCTTCATAGGAATGATGTGATATATTTGCACCTTTACTAATGGGCACATGAACATATAGGTTGTTTTTCACCATAATAAACACCAACTGCAGCTGATATCCCTGTACATATATCTATGCATGTCCTAGAATTTATGTAGGATAGATTCCTCAAAGTGGAATTGCTGGGTCAAAACAAAAATTAAAAAGGTCTGGGGATATAGCTCATTGGTAGAGAACCCCTGAGATCAATCCCCAGTACCACAAAAAAAGAAAAATAGTACAGATGCAGCCTCTTCAACACTAGAGATTATCAATCTTTTAAATGTGTGTTCATCTTTTTGCCTTCAATTTGTATTTTTCTGATTATTAGCGAGAGTAGATATATATATATATATATATATATATCCCTTTACCCATTTTTGTTCTGAGTGTTTTCTCCTTATTTCTGAGTGTTTTCTTCTTGTTGATTTGTACATCCCTCTATTTTCTACACTTGGTCAATTCCTACCATACCTTCCAATTCTAGGCCAGGTGCCCCCTGCCTCCAAAAATATCCTAATTCTTTGGCCTCTCCCTATACTGTCCTTCCCCTCTCACCAAATTCAGTTCCCTATTCTGCACTTAGTGCTAACTAACCTTTTTTTTTTTTTTTTTAATTTTTGTGGTGCTGGGGATTGAACTCAGGATCTTGTGCATATGAGGCAAGCCCTCTACCAACTTAACTATATCCCCAACCCTAATGCTAACCTTTTTTTTTTTTTTTTGGTACTGGGGATTGAACTCAGGGGCACTCGACCACTGGATCACATCCCCAGCCCTTTTTTTTGTATTTTATTAGAGACAGGGTCTCACTGAGTTACTAAGTGCCTCGCCATTGCTGAGGCTGGCTTTGAACTCGCGATCCTCCTGCCTCAGCCTCCCAAAGTGCTGGGATTACAGGCGTGCGCCACCGCGCCCAGCTTCTAATGCTAACCTTAATGCGTGTTTATTTCCTCCATGAGACCATGAGCAGTTTAGTCTGTTATCTCTACTTTCCCAGCTCAAAATAGTGTGGTCCACATAGTATAGGTGCATAATAAATGAATGAAAAAGGAGGAAGGAGAGGGAAGGTTAAGGGAAGGTAACAGGAATGAATTTGATCAAACTACATTATAAGCAGGTATGAATATGCCACAATGAAATCCACCATTCTGTATAATTAATATGTACCAATTAAAAAGAAAAAAAAGACTGAGCAAATGTTCCACAAACGATTACTTTTAGACTTATTTCCTTTTCCTCATTCATTGAAAAAACAGTACAGAAAAAAAAAACAGCTTATTTTGTTACTTCCTAACTAAAATATGAATTTAGTACAACTCCATTTACATAAAGAACTTGGGCTCTTTGCCTCCATTGTTTTCATTTTTCCATTCCTTTAATTTTGGAAGTTAAAATCCCTGGGTCACAGGATCCCAGTCTAAAAACTAGCAGCATCTTTAATTAGCTGCTTTTGCTTGATAAGCACAGTGCTCTTCCTCCCAATCCTTGTGAAATAACTTCACTTCTTCACCTCTGCAAGATACCTGAGCTCCGGACATATTGCAGGCCAGGTGTCTGCGAAAGGCCAGAAATGAAGGTGCATCCAAAATCATATTTTATTCAACCTGAGATGTCCAATAAAGCCTCTGGACATTTAATATACTCGTTAGTTTACAAATGCTATATTTATTATCAAAGGTAGACTAAGCCCTCAGACAAAGGAACATCACATTCCAGTACATTATCATAACCTGGATCAGAAAACTTAGGGCCAAGTACATTAAAGTCAACACTCAACAATCAAGCCATGGGTAAATAAGCTTGAGACTCTGGGTCTGAAACCCATGAGAAGGACCATGAACCTGGGATTTCTGGTCAACCTCAATAGAAGTTAGATCTGAAACCAAGTCTGTAGGATCATAAATACTTGGATTTTAAATAAAATTTATTTAAAGTAACCACTCATTTTGTTTTTACCTCAAATAAGATATTTCATCTGTAGTAGCAGCTAAGCTATCCTTCAGTTCTAATTGTGTCTTGTGACAATAACAGCAGCTAATGTTTGTTGAGGGTTTACTATGAGTTGGGTGTGTGCTAAGTGCTCATACATCATCTCATTTAACTGATATCGATTGGTCAGTTCTCAGAATAAATGGAGAAAGCTTATCCTGCTAATAATTGGGAGGATTTACGGTCAGTTCTGCTAATGCACATAACCCTCTCAGTTTTCAACCCATTTCTATGAGGCTAGGAGGAGAGGAATCTCCAGCTTGCCAGAGGTAGCTTCTTGGAGGAAACTTACACTACAACTTCTCCAACTCTGATAAATCCACATGTTCTAACCTGCTTCCCTATAAATGAGGATTTGAAGAAAATTTTCCCACTTCTGGCAGACAGAGTAAGGCACTGTTGTTAATCACAAGAAAGGGTGAAATTTAACTCTGTTTCCCAAGCCTTTATGAACTGCTTACAGCTTATTATTTTACAGGCAGTAAAATGAGCCCTACCAGACTCACATGGTGAGGAGACCAGTGTACTCTCATTTCTGAAGTCACCTGGGCAGAGGAGGAGAGGTCCTGGCAAAGCCTCTGAAGATAGCCTGCCCTTAGGAGCCGCTCTGTGGGGGAAGGGAGCCTCAAGGCTAAGGAAGGAGCTCTGACCCCACCCTTGAACTTCAAAGGGAGCTTCCAGTCTCTCCCTGAAAAGGCAACACTACAGGGTCCTCTTGGGGGATGCCTCAGATCTTCCTGGTCAGATCTGGAAGATGAGCCTGGAGGCCAGGTGGGGTGAGAGGAGGCAAAAAGCTGAGGCCTGGGTGGGAGCCACGTGGGGGGAGCCAGAGCCTTCTAAAGAGCCTAGATAATTCTAAGCAGCCAGGCCTGGAAGGCATCCGAGTTCTCTTTTAAAAAGAGAGAGAAATGAAAACAAAAAACCTTGTCTGAGCATGACTCTTGGCCGTAATGCTTTCGCCAACTCCTCTGCAGCGTCTCCTAGAAAAAGCTCGCCAGACAAGGACAGCCAGACAGAGGGCGCAGAAGAGAGGCCAGAAGCCTGGCCCACGTTGGAGCGGGGACATGGAATGTTCCTGGGGGTGGCGGAGGCTGCACTGACTCCTCAATAATTGGTTGGGAGACAATTGGCCATCCATATGGAAAAAATAAAGTAGATCCCTATCTCACAGCAGGCCTCCAAATAAATTCCAGATGAACCAAAGACCTACAGGGAACAAGCAAAGCTATTATGGAGATTTGGGAAGAAAACATAGAAGGATAGCTGTATAATATTGAGGGAGGGGAAGGGTTCTTTAGAGAAGCTTTATGTGCAAAACAAAACAGGCAAAGATGGATAACTTTGTGTATATTAAAATTAAAAGCATGGGCTGGGGCTATTCCTCGGTGGTAGAGCACTTCCTTTTCATGTGCAAGGTCCTAGGTTTGATCCCCAGCACTGAAAAAAAAAAAAAAAAATTGAAATCTTGTCTATGATGAAAAACACAATGTGCAACATGTAAAGACAAGCTATAGACTGCAATGAAAATAGAACATCTTAAAATGTCTAAAATAAACAATCCTTACTTCCCCACATCCCCCTCCCAAAAAAAGGGCAAAGAATATGTGAACTTTTGTGGGTTTTCGTTTGTTTGTTTGTTTGTTTTTGTCATCATTGTTGTTGTTTTCTGGTGCAGAGAATTGGGTACAGGGCCTTGGGTTTACTAAACACAGGCATTACCCCTAGCTCTGAGCCCAGGATATCAACAGGCAATTCACAGAAGAATCACCAGATAGTCAGTAACAAAAGAAAAGTGAATCAGTTTCACTTGCGATCATAACTGGAAATTTCAACCATGAAGTCCCATCCAGATCCATGGAGTTAAAGAAAAATAATTGTCATCTAGTAACCCAAATGTAGATAAATGGGTGTAGGGAATCAGAAGTCTATTGCTAATAAGAACCTCTAGGAGAAAATGTGCAAGTACAGCTGAAGCTTATAATCCCCTGTAGAGGCATTCACTAGCAGACAATTCCTCTGTTTATGGAAGAAGAATAAATTGATTTCACTCATCTAATAAAAATACTATAAAACAGGGCTGGGATTGTGGCTCAGAGGTAGAGTGCTCGCCTAGCACGTGCACGGCCCAGGTTTGATCCTCAGCACCACGTATAAATAAACACATTGTGTACAACTAAAGCAAATAAATAAATATTTTTTAAAAATACTATAAAACAGTTAAAAGGAATGAAGCAGGACTGGGATGTAATTCAGTGGTAAAACATATGTTTAGCATGTATGAGGCCCTAGGTTCAACCCCCAGAACCACACACAAACCCATTCAAAAGAAAAGAAAAGAATGTCTGACTGTGGTGGCACACACCTTTAATGCTGGTGACTTAGGAGGCTGAGCCAGGACAATTGCAAGTTCAAGGCCAGCCTAGGCATCTTAGCAAGATCCTGTCTCAAAAAATAAAAAGGACTGGGGGTATAGTTCAGTGGTAGAGTGCCCCTGGGTTCAATCCCCAGTGCTACAAAAGAAAAAGAAAAAAAATAAAGAATTAAATAAATCTACATGTTTAAACATAGCAAAATCACAAAAACCCTAATGGAGGATTTAAAAAAGCAGGATAATTTCTCTAATATTATACTCTGATAGTATTTATATAAAATTTCAAAAAAGTTAATAAAAATACAAAATCATACTTGTATGTTTCAACTTTTCTGTCACTTAAAATAAAGCAGAAATGGGCTGGGGTTTTGGCTCAGTGGTAGAGCACTTGCCTAGCACGTGTGAGGCACTGGGTTCGATCCTCAGCACCACATAAAAATAAATAAATAAAATCAACTAAAAAATATTTAAATAAATAAATAAAGCAGAAACCACAATGAGATACTATTTCACAATCATAAGGATGACTATTAACAAAAATACAGAAAGCTGCAAGTGTTGGTGGGTGATGAAACTAGAACCCTTCTGCATCACTAGTGGGAATGTAAAATTGTGCAGCTGCTGTGGGAAATAGTATGACAATTCCTCAAAAAATTAGAATTATCATATGATCCAGCATTCTACTTCTGTGTATACAGCCAAAATAACTGAAAGTAGAGACTTGAGCAGATATTTGTCCACCCGCATTTAAAGCAGCAGCATTCATAATAGAGAAAAAGTGGAAAGCAACACAAGGGTTTATTGAGGGATGGATAAAACAAAATATGATAAATGAATGCAATGTTACAATGGAGTATTATTCAGCCTTAAAAGGGAAAGAAATTCTGATACAAACTACAAAATGGAGGAATCTTGAAGCATTATGCTAAGTGAAAGAAACCAGGCACAAAAGGACAAATATCGTATGATTTCTTTTAGGTACTTAGAGGAGTCAAATTCATAGAAAGTAGAATGGTGATTGCCAGGGGCTGCAGGGAGAAGGGAATGGAAAGCACAGAGCTTCAGTTTGGGAAGGTGAAGAACTTCTAGATGAAAACTAGACGATGGTCATGTTCACGGAACAATGTGAATATACTTAAGGTCATAGAACTATATACTTACAGATGGTTAAAATGGTGAACTTTATGTTGTGTATAATATTGTAACACCATTTAAAAAAAGAAATTTAAAATAAGAAAGTTGTCTTGAATTCAGTCCCTCGACCTAGCAGAGCCGGCAGAGCAGTTCATCCGCATACACGTGGGTAGGTAACTCGGTACTCCTGGACAGCAGCATCTGTCTGCCCGCCCCTCGCTTTCCCTTCTCCGTACCCAGCTGGTGACCCATCCGGCCCCCAAACGTCTCGCTGCGCAGGCGCGGAACGGTGGACCGAAGGGGGCGTGGCCTCTGTCTGCGCCTGTGCCGAATTCCAGCTGCTACTGCTAGGGGAGAAAATGATGCCCAGGTTCGGCTTCGCGGCCCGTCGGCTAAGGAGAAGCCCACACTGCACACGCGCAGACCGAGTACCCGCGTCAAAAGACGAGGAGAGCGTGCGCTCCCCACGTCCTGCCCGCCAGGCTGCCAGGCATTCGTCTCAGCGGTGACTCCCGCCGGGCCAGGGCTGGCGCGCCCACGTCTGAACAGCGATGCCCCGGGAGATCATCACCCTGCAGCTGGGCCAGTGCGGCAACCAGAGTGAGCAAGCGAGCGCCGGGCCCCGCCAGTGTCTGGTTCTGCCCCTTCGGGCCGCACTCAAATGCGTGGCACCCACCAGTCCCTCTTTCCCTTCCATGAACCCCCTGCCCTACAGCGCATGATGACCTAGACCTAGAACTGCGCCTCCAGCCTTCAGCTGTGATGGCTGCCAGGCCCAGGCGTCTTGGGTCCACCCTCTGAGTGTGACTGCCTCTGAGCCTAATGCTGGGCTCCTTAGGCCTTACGGCTCTATCAGACCCGGGCGTCTTCCCCCCTCCCTCAGTTGGGTTCGAGTTCTGGAAACAGCTGTGCGCCGAGCATGGTATCAGCCCCGAGGGCATCGTGGAGGAGTTCGCCACCGAGGGCACTGACCGCCACCTTCCCGTTGCTGGGTGCGGGTTGCCCCTCGCTGTAAGGACGTCTTTTTCTACCAGGTGCCCCCAGCGACTTGGCCAATGCCCACAGTGGCCCAGGGGGCCTGAAGGGAAGGGCAGTGGCCTGGTACTGGGAAACCTGCTGGGCAGAGTAGCCAGGGCAGCTGGCTTGAGGAGGGAGGGTCAGCAGAGCCAGAGATGGGAGAACTTGGTTCACCCTAGCTGATTGAGCCCCTCCTGGATTCTCCATGACAGGCAGACGATGAGCATTATATCCCACGGGCAGTGCTGCTGGACCTGGAACCCCGGGTGATCCATTCCATTCTCAACTCTCCATATGCCAAGCTCTATAACCCGGAGAACATCTACCTGTCAGAACATGGAGGTGGAGCTGGCAACAACTGGGCCAGGGGATTCTCCCAGGTGTCCATCCCGGAGACCCTTGATGTTCTCACCCTGGGGCAAGGCAGGATCAAGCCACCTGGGAATTTGACCAGACTAGACTGACAATAAATAAAAGACAAATGGATACCCTAACATGACAGAAACCAGGGAAAGGTTCATGCAAATTTTGTGCAAATCATTTGCAGAGTAGCTTTTCTGGGTTAAGTACTACACTGAGGCTTTGATTCAGGGTGGGAACAGTCCCAGAGTAGAGTTCTTTGTATTGACAAGAAAATCTTCAGCCTGACCCTCCCTTTCCATGTCTCTACACAGGGTGAGAAAATCCATGAAGACATCTTTGATATCATAGACCGAGAAGCAGATGGAAGTGACAGTCTAGAGGTGAGGGCTTCCCCGCTGAAGAGGGCTGGGGGAAAGGTGAGGAAGTGACCTGAACAGGCTAATGCAATGGGGACAATTCAATTCAAGACCGTTCTGGGGACTGGTGATGTAGTTCAGTAGTAGAGCACTTGCTTTTCCTGTGGGAAACCCTGGGTCTGATCCCCAGCAACTGGGGAAGCGGGTTGGCATCAGATATGGGACATTGAAGAAAATAAGGTACAATCTTTGTGTTCTCAAGGAAGTCATAACCTGGGTGGCATCAGCTCCTTGTGCGTGGAGTTGATCCAACCTTCCCAAGGAACCTTGTCCTGGATGAACACAGAAGAAACCTTGAGACGTGGGTGTTTTGGAAGTAGGGAATGAGGCAAGCATGAAACCTCTCCATCTCTCCCCTTGCAGGGCTTTGTGCTGTGCCATTCCATTGCTGGAGGGACGGGTTCTGGCCTAGGCTCCTATCTCCTGGAGCGACTGAATGACAGGTAAACCTGTGTTTGAGAAGACATTATTCCTAGTTCCCTAGGTAATATATTTACATGTTTTCATCTTTTTTCTTATGAGCTGCTAGGTCTGCCATGACCCTCTCTGCTTTGAGTTATAGTGACAAACCCACCCAGGGAACACTTTGGAAGCAATAACTGGGGGAAGAGGAGGTTACAAGGAAGGGGAGGGAACCTACAGGGTTTGATACTTGGAGCTTACTTTGGGATTGGGGTGGGGGGCTTAGTTCTGCTCTTACTCCTTTTCTATAAGAACTCAGTGGCAAATGAATGGTCTTTATTGTCCCTAGAGGAGACAGAGAGTGGCAGTAATGGGGGTTCATCCAGTTCACTGGCTACCCTCCCTTTTTCCTTGTTCCTTGCCCCCAGGTACCCCAAGAAGCTGGTACAGACATACTCAGTGTTCCCCAGTCAGGATGAGATGAGTGACGTGGTAGTCCAGCCCTACAACTCGCTCCTCACACTTAAGAGGCTGACCCAGAATGCAGACTGCGTGGTGAGCAAAGGAAGAGCAAGTTGGGAGCTTTGGCCTAGGCCAGTCAGTCACCTGCACCTTGCCTTTTCCAAGTCCTTGCCCTTACAGAGAACAGAGATCAACAAAGTCACAATATGTGGGCCAAATTGTACAGTAAGGTCCCAACTTCCAGGTTGGTTTCAGTCCTTTCAGGCATCAAGACTCTCAACAAAGTCAGAGTACCCTTATTTTGCCTACTCAATTCCTATTCATGTTTGAACTCTTAATTCAAGGATCACTTCCTTAGCAAAAGTTTCAGCAACTTCCCAGTAAAGGTCAGGTTCCTTTGTACATATTTTTGGGTTGTTAACTATATTTATCTGTTTTATTTATTTATTTGGTGCTGAAGATTGAACCCAGGGCCTTATGCATGCTAAGCCATGCTCACTGTGCTTACACTACTAGCTTGTTGTTTTATATCTAATGCCTGCCTAGGTCAGGCATGGTGGTACACACCTGTAATCCCAGCAACAAGGAGGTTGAGGCAGGAGAACTGCAATTTCAAGGCCAGCCTCAGCAATTTAGCAAGGTCCTGAGCAATTTAGCAAGACCTTGTCACAAAAATTTAAAAAAATAAAAAGGGCTGGAGATGTGGTTCAGTGGTTATGTACCTCTTGAGTTAAATGCCCAGTACAAAAAAAAAAAAAATTAATGCCTGTCCCATTGGACTGTAAGCCCAATGACATCAAAGACCATGCCTGTTTTATTCTCTGTGGTCTTTCTAGAACCAAACACTGTGAGTGACACATAGGTGAACTCACATATTTGTTAACTGTCCTGCATGTCCAAAAGTACATGATGATGCCACAAAGATAATACTTTCCTTTTAAATTAGAAAAGTTACTTCCTGGTTTTGGAGTTTAATAAAGGCTGAGTTATATCTTATTTCTATACCCCCTTTTCTCCTCAAAAAGGTACTATAATACGCTCTGCCCTTCTAGGTGGTGCTGGACAATACAGCCCTTAATCGGATAGCCACAGACCGCCTCCACATCCAGAACCCATCCTTCTCCCAGATCAACCAGCTGGTGAGCCCCCTCCTAGACTCCTTTGGACCAGAAACCCTCGTTGCTGGAAGGCCATCTGAGAAGGGAGGGTCCCACATGGGCCAAGATCCACGATACATTCCTCCATTCCCAGGTGTCCACCATCATGTCGGCCAGCACCACCACCCTGCGCTACCCTGGCTACATGAACAACGACCTCATCGGCCTCATCGCCTCTCTCATTCCCACACCACGGCTCCACTTCCTCATGACCGGTTACACCCCCCTCACCACAGACCAGTCAGTAAGAGCAGCCCTCAGTGTCCCAGGCAGGGATGGCCTGGGCCCAGAGACACTGACCTTGCCTTTCTCTTCTCCCCTCTGCCCAAGAACTGCCCTTTGCAGCCCCCCAAAGCTCTTGCTCAGGGACTGGCAGGAAGCATGCCACTGGCCTGCTGACCTGCATCCACCTTCCCTCAGCTTTTTGCTCCTGCAGGCACGGGGCTGAATGGGGTTGGCTTCTGCTCCTGCACAGGGGCATGAGTTTGCTGAGCCAAGGAGGGCTAAGAGCCTCCTCCTCCTCAGTCTCGGGGTAAACCTGAACCTATAGATGTTGTCCAGAGCCTATAGCTGTTGTCCAGAGATATCACAGTACCCCGAGTTGGATGGGGACATGTGTTGGCTCCTCTTCTGTACTGTGCCTTGAGTGCCAGCCTGGTCCCTGTGACCCACTTTCCCCTCAGGTGGCCAGTGTGAGGAAGACCACAGTGCTGGATGTTATGAGGCGGCTGCTGCAGCCCAAGAACGTGATGGTGTCCACAGGCCGGGACCGCCAGACCAACCACTGCTACATCGCCATCCTCAACATCATCCAGGGAGAGGTGGACCCCACCCAGGTAGGTGAGGCCCCTTTGCCCTGTCCCCTGAACCCACAGGGTAGAGGAGTGGCCACATCGTTGCTCCCCATGCCCACTGCAGGTCCACAAGAGCCTGCAGAGGATCCGTGAACGGAAGTTGGCCAACTTCATCCCCTGGGGCCCAGCCAGCATCCAGGTGGCCCTGTCGAGGAGGTCTCCCTACCTGCCCTCAGCACACCGGTCAGTGGGCTCATGATGGCCAACCACACCAGTATCTCCTCAGTGAGTCTAGTCTCTTGTTCTTACCACTGTCTATCTACTTTCATCAAATTCTCCCAGTCCTTTCCTTTTCTTTTTTTTTTTTTTACCCTTTTGGCAGACCTAGATTTGAACCCAGGTACACACTACCACTGACCTATGCCCCCAGCCTTTTATTTTGAGACAGTGTCTCACTAAGTTGCCCAGGCTGGCCTTGAATTTGTGATCCTCCTATCTACAGCCTCCCGAGTAGCTGGGATTATAGGCATGCGACACTGCACCCAGCTCTCCGAGTCTATTCCTAATCCCCATTCTATACTAGCACCAGTTCTGAAGATTTCCTTCTTTTTCAGCTCTTTGAAAGTTCCTGCCAGCAGTATGACAAGCTGTGGAAACGGGGGGCCTTCCTGGAGCAGTTCCGCAAAGAGGACATCTTCAAGGACAATTTTGATGAGATGGACAGGTCCAGGGAGGTTGTTCAGGAGCTCATTGATGAGTATCATGCAGCCACACGACCAGACTATATATCCTGGGGCACCCAGGAGCAGTGATTTTCCTCTCTGCTCTTCCCCCTGTACAGGAAGCACAGCCACCACCATAACTGGTCCCTCTGTCCAACTTTACCTTACTGGATTCATCTCCTTTCCAGAAACTGGCTCTACTTTCTCCATTCCATTCCTGACCCTTACTATGCTTGTTCAGTTCAAATAAAGTCATAAAGCTTGGTGATGAATACAGTCAGGGCTTGATCTGTCACTATGGGGGATGGTGATGATATCTTCAGTTTTCAGGTGAGTGACGGAAGGGCTGCTTTCATTTCCTCTAACTTCTTCCTGCATAGTCCAAGTCTCAGTGTGTCTATTTCCATTGATATCCTTTGCCTTGAACCAGGCTGTTATACTGAAGTTGGCCAACTTCATCCCCTGGGGCCCAGCCAGCTCTCAAATATAGAGGGTTAATGAGATCTGCTGTCTCCTTAGTGCTTAAGTTCCTGTTTCAGGTTGGGTCAATGCTGTTCCAGTCGCCTCCATTCAGTAAAGAGGATGTGGGGTCTATGAAAGTAGGGATTACTGCATTCTGAGCAGGTCAGAAAAGCTGGAACTCTGGATGCCCAGGGTCATCAGAGTCTCAGGAACTCAACGCAGTTCAACCCAACCTGATAAGCAGGACAGAACTTAGAGGAGGGCTATACTCATCCTGAGTTCTTTTTTCTGTGCCAGAGAAATGTTTGGGTCTATATCCTGCCTCAAGCTTCTCTCCATTTCAAGCCCAAAGCATTAAGCAGAACAAAGATGAACCCAAATAGGATCAGAAGCTAGATACCAGGGTAGGATATGGGCAGAGCCAGTCTTAATGACTCACTGCCCTCCAGCCTCAGGGATACCAGGGGGCCACCCCTATGCCACTCAATGGAGAAGAGAGGGTGAGTAATTGCCAGCTTCCAATTCTGTCTTCTTGCCTGCCCCGCCCATTATGCTATGGCAGCAAACTGGCTAAGAGGAGGTTAAATCCAGAAGGTCAAGGAGGGTGGAGCTCTGTGGTGTCCAGACTCCTTCAGTGTCTGGTAAAACCCAGAGTGTGGGTGTCCCCAGGGGTGGAGCTCTGAGCTATGGAGCTCCAACTTGTCCCATTGAAAACACTCCCACAGGAAGGGTTTATGTAAATAAGGATTTTTTTTTTTTTGCTTCTCTTCTACAAATAAATTAAGAAACAAACTATAAAATTGTCCACACCCATTGCAGACCTTGGGTGTGGGGTCTGTGCCCTGTCCCTGCAGGGCCAAAAGGGTCCATGGTCTCCTCAAATCTCAGAGTAGTCCTGGCCCAGGCTGGAGGGAAGAGGGGAGTCATGACCTCTTGGCAGGCTCAGTCCTGCAGCTGCCCCAAGCAGCCAGACTGTCCCTGGGGCTCATCCAGGCCTTGGTACTGGCTGGGAGGGGAGGTGTCTGGCAGGTCTTGGCATGGAGGAGCAGAGCTGCTGCAGGGCCTCTCGGGGGAGGGGTGGGCCAAGTAGGCATTCACCAGCTGCATGATCTCTTCCACCTAAGAGAAAGCAGAGGTCAGTGCACAACAGAGGCCACTAGGTTCTCTTCTTTTTCCTCTTCTTTCATTCAGGCTCTAGGGCTCCAGCTTCTCTACCAGAGTCCTTCATGTTCTGGCTCCTGACAACCTTACCATCCTTATCATCCCTTTACTGGGGATTGAGCCCAGGGGAGTTTTACTACTAAAGGTGCATCCCCACCCCTTAATTTTTTGGAATAGGGCATCACTAAATTGCTGCGGCTGGCCTCAAACTTATGATCCTCCTGCCTCAGTCTCCTGAGTCTCTGGGATTACACATGTGCACCCCCGTGCCAGATCATTCTTGTTTCTTTTCTGCTCCTCTACCATGCCAAGTATACTCTACCCTCTTGGCCTCTGTACTTGCAATTCCCTCTATCTGGAATGCTGTTCCCCTAGATCTTCCTATGGCTAATTTATATGTCATCCTCTTTGAGAATCTGGCTCTGACTACCTAATGCTATAGCCCCTACAGTCACTCACTTACTTTCATATTACTCTTTCCTTCTAGCTTAAATGATCTTTGATTCCTTGTTGATTGTCTGAATCCCACACTCTAAGCTCCTAGGAACTTGTCTTTGAACATAGCTGGCTTCCCAGTGCCTAGAGCTGTACCCATGATTGATGGTCCATAATGGTTCTTTACTTCCCTCTTCCCACTCACCTGGGGACTCTGCAGGAGGAGCTGACTCTCGCCTACCCTCAATGCTAGGGTTTGGGGGCCCATTAGCTGGCAGGCGGCCACATGACCATAGCTGACATTGTGGATGGGTTCTGTCTCACCAGGCCGGGAGAGGGACATGGTCTTGGCTCCCAGACCCAGACATAGCTTCTGTGGAGCACCTCCACCAGGTTCCTGCAGACAGACAGGCAGAGTCAGGGGGGAAGAAGGGGACAGCATTCTTTTTGGAAGGGGGTAATGGTTGTGAGCAGGGAGTTCCTTGACCCCTCTATGATAAACACTTAAGTATGGATGGGGCTAGTATCCAGGAGGTGCAAGCGCCCCCAGGGCTGGTGTCTCCTGAGGTTTGGAAGTAGGAAATGAAGTGACCCACAGTGGGGGCCTACGGCTCTGGGGCAAAGGTGTGGGGCTTGGGCCTCCAGAGTCCCCTTCTCCCTTCTCCCCCTCACCGTGCTCAGCTCCAGAACGTCATACCGAGCAGCGCCGAACCCCGGACACTGCGCCGCCAGAGCCAGGTAGGCAGCCATGGCCTCAGCTCGGCCCATGCCCCGTAACCGCTTCCAGCCGCCCAGCACAGCAGCAGCAGCAGTGCGGGCGCCGCCTCCTCCCTCCCGGGCTGCGCTTCCCGCTGTGCGGCAGGCCCCACTGCGGCGAGCCCGCTCCGCCCGCCTCTTGGCCAGGCTGGGGCTCCACAGTGCCCCGGCCAGCAGGGCGGCTGAGGGCGGTGGCCTGGGAGTTGGGCGGGGCTGAACTTCGCAGGGCGGGGTCGGGGGCGGCAGCAGGCGGTCTAGGCGAGGCAGGGGCACCCGCGGGGAGAAGTCCCGGTGCAGGCTCTGCAGGCGCAGCGCTGCCAGGGCACGCAGCGTGTCGTCGGGCGGTGGCGGCCGGCCACGCAGCAGCAGAGCATGAGCCTGCAAGGGAGGCGCCGGGCGTCAGTCAGCAGTGGCAACTATACTGTCGCGAAAACACCTCGGAGTGTGGATCCTGAGAAGTTACGGGTTTGGGGACAGTCTCCCTTGGGGTTACGGTAACGATTAATTGAAATGGCCTAGAAAAGGAGATTAGGCATAGACGGTGTATTCCGAGGCGTGAATGTCGGAGATTCTCACCTGCTCAAAGAGGAAAGGCAGTTCGTGACTGTCTGGGGACAGTCCCTCAGGGTGCAGAGGTCCGTGAAGACGCAGACACAGTCTCCACCCGGAGTCCAGCGAGTCTTCAGGTCCGGCTTCCTCTGCGGCTAAACTGCAGAAGAAAAAAGATCGCGGGGCAATGGGGAAGCGGGGCCCAGCAGAGTGCTGGCCGCTTGGGAAAGGGGCAGGACAAATGTGGGGGCGTGGCCATGTTTTGGGCGGGGCCCCGGAAGAGTGGCATGCAGAGGTGAGCGTAGAAGTCAGATTGCACACAGACCGCGGATAGGGGGTCTGTCTGTAACACGGAACAAGTGCTAAACGCTCAATAAATGTTTGCTTAGTGATGTAAGCGGAGAAGATGGGCTAATAGAACAGTTCTGGGGCTGGACATTTACTTCTCAAACCTGGTGAGCACGTCGGCCACGAGGGTCCCCCCAGCTAGCGCTCGTTCCTGGGTGCCGCGCTGTTCATACAACGCAAAGGCATTGCGGCTCCGGGCCAAACCCAGCCGCCCCACCAGCTCTCGAGCCACCTAGAGGGAAGAGAGGAAGAGGGTCTTGTCTGGATTCTGGGATATCTGGAAGCATCTCTTAGTCTTGACACCACAGCTATTCCACTTATTGAAACAAGGAATCAGAGACTAGGGGCCAACCCAGGGTCCAGGAGAAGCAGGTATGAGAACCTAGAAGGAAGGGTTGGGGAAACCGGGAGCCTTGGCCTCACCTCCCCTGCTGTCGTGTGGGAATCAATGGCCACAGGGCAGGCACCAGCCCCTGGACAGTGCACCGTGCACAACAGCTCCTGTCTTTGGCTCAGTGCGGAAATCTCTGCCAGCGAAGGCACCAGCTCTCGGCCGCGAGTCCGGCACAGAGCTTTCCGGATGAAGCGCGCATATTCCGCTAGTTCCGTGTCTGGGAGTGCCTGCTCCGTCCTGTGTTAGGAGGAATATAAGGATCACTGCTCCAAGGGCTTTCTTCCTCCTCTTATTCCCGCTCCCATCCCTTCCCTTCTTGTATTAATAGTTTATTTCATCTAGTCAAACTTCTTCCCTTCAACTCAAATTCCTTGAAGGCAGCCTATCTCCGGTGCTTTGCATGGAGCTAAATTAAATCACTTCAGATGTCTGGTAGCTTTCTCCCAACTGTCCCCGCCCACTCCTGATCTTCTTCCCCGCTGAAATCCAAAAACTGACCATATTACTGTGTTTTCCTAAACCCTGGTACTGGTCTGCATAACGGAGGAAAAGCAGCCTTTTTATAATTCCTCTGCCCAAAGGGGGTGCCTTATTGTAATTCATTTGCTCACAAGTGGGTATGATCTTGTAATTCCTACAAAGGCTGGGGATAAATCCCTTCTCTGTATCTAGGTTCTCCATCTGTCAACCCCCTTGCAAAGGCCTATAGTTCTCTCCCAGCCCTGTCATTCCTTTGCCTTGGCCTTACTCCTTCTCCTCTCTTCTCACCTCTCCAAATGCCCTAGGAGGTGCCCCCGTACAGCTCCCCCAGGCCGGAAGGTGCAGCTCATGCAGGTAAGGAGCTGCCAGTACCGCAGGGTTGCAGGGTCTTGGGTAGCAGGGAGCCCGGGAGGACCTGCAGGGCCTGAGGTCTGCTTAGCCAGCTGCAGGAAGAGTTCGTCCCGGAGTGCAGGCAGGTCCCGGCAGGTTTGGAGCACACCCTGCATCAGGGGCCCAGGGCGCCTTGCCCCCTCCAGTGCCTGGAGTGCAAGGAACAGCCGCACCGCCTCCTCTCGCAAGGGTGCATAGCCTGGACCTGCCGGAGGGTGGGGGCGGAGGGACGGTTTGGAGAGGGGACACAGAGGTGCACCCTGGGAGGGAGGTGCAAACCAGGGGAAGGTCAGAAGGAGTATAATGGGAACAGGGGTGGCAAGAAGGGGAAGGTACGAATGACAGGAAGAGTGAAGGGAAAGCAATGGTCCCACAAAGCCAAACTCTCAACCCTTGCCTCCCAGGAATCCTCTCCCCCATCCTCCTAAACCTGGACTGAGTTAGTATGGTAGAGAGAAAGACTAAAGGAAGTAGGTTTAAACCCTAGATTCTGTAACAGGGATAGAACAGGCAGATCCGGGAGTTAAAAAACCAGAGTTCTTCAGAAGCCCAGCTCCCCTAATCCTCTAGCTTTAGCACCCAGGCTAGTCACTACATCCTTTTGGGGAGAAGTATAGCTGGATGAGGCAAGTACATTCTCCCCAAGAGGTGTTTTTTTCTACCACTTGTAAAGGTAATATGACATATTATTAAGACCATGATTTTAAAAGTAGAAGAGAATGGATAAAAATCCCTGAAGGAACATTAATGGCCAGAATGAGATTTTTTAGAGAAATGGTCACACAGGACCTCTTTTTTATTTTCCCCCCCCTGTTTTTTTTTTTTTTTTTTTTTTGGGTACCAGGGATTGAACTCAGGGGCACGCGACCACTGGGCCACATCCCCAGCCCTTTTTTGCATTTTATTTAGAGACAGGGTTTCACTGAGTTGCTAAGTGCCTCGCCATTGCTGAGGCTGGCTTTGAACTCGCAATCCTCCTGCCTCAGGCTCCCAAAGTGCTAGGATTACAGGCGTGCGCCACCGCGCCCGGCTATGTTCTTTTTTTTTTTTAATATTTATTTATTTACTTTAGTTGTACACAATGCAATGCATTTTATGTTTTAAGTGGTGCTGAGGATCGAACCCGGGCCGCGCATGTGCCAGGCAAGCGCTCTGCCGCTGAGCCACAACCCCAGCCCGTTCCCCCCTGTTCTGACTTCCCTCTCTTCTACCCTGGTCAGCTTACAGCATCACCTTCATCCTTTGAGAAGAGTAGATCTAGGTAGGTCCCTTGAAGACTTAAGTCCCTGCCAGTTAAGGTATTCAGATTCTTCCTATGATCTACCCCATCCCATCCAAGGCAGCGGGGCCATAGGACTACTCACCTGGGGCACTGACTCCATAGGGCAGGGGTAGAAGTGGGGCATACAAGGCTCCACTGGTGTGCCTCAGAATCGGGTTCCGACGGTAGATGAGGGCCACTGCCTCTGGATCCCCGCAACTCTCCTAGACGCCAGGAAGAGGGTCACCCTGATGGAGAAGGGAGTTCCCCATGCCAAGAAAGCTTTAGGTTAACCATCCTCCAGGTTCTTAGTGGAATCCTCTCTCTCACCTGTATGTCCCTGAGCAATAGCTGGGTGGGGGTCTCTAGCGGGGCCTTTGAAGAGATCACTTCACGCAAGGCTACCCCCCAGCGCTCGGCCTCTGCCTGGCGTGGGGAGCAGAGGCGGACACTATGTTTCCGGCCAGACACAGTCACTGACCACAGACCTGGTGGAAAGTGAGACCATGGAGGGCAATTAGGGCCAGTTGTCACCCCTGCCAGGAAGGTAGGAGGGTTCCCAAGAGGTCTCACCGGTCTCCTTGGGCCTCCGCTCTGGACCAGTCACAGAGCATAGGCTGGTGAGTACGAGGCTCCCGAGGTGCGAGCACCCTTCCCATTGCTGCTGAAGTGGTCTAGAGAATCACGAGTGAGCACGAACCAGGCTCGGCGAGGGGGCAGCCATGGCCGTGCCCCTCCTCCGCGGGGCTCACGATACAGCCAACCTGGGAGAGAAAAAGGAGGGTGAAGGGAGCAGACGGAGGAAACATTATCCTCTGGAGGGTTGCGACTGGGGGCCTCCAGAGTGCCCTGAGGGAATCCCTACCTTTCACAACGATGTCAGGGTCATCCTCCAGCAGGCCCTTTTCTGGAATGAGGCTCCATGTCTCCTCCCAGCTCTGCAGCCTAGATCAGAAAGGAAGAATTGAGTGAGGCTGCTGGACCTCCACTCCACCTCCAGGGGGCTCCTTGGTGGGGGCTCCCCAGGATGCGCTGGGTGCTTGCTCCTAAACTGGGCACCCCTCCTCCAGGCTGTGGGAACCGCAAGGCCGTTCTGACCTTGCACCAGAAATAGCCGGGACCCCCCCACCTTCCTCCCCACGCCCCCAAGCTGGACCGCCCCCCCGGGACCCCAGCCAAACCACAGCGTCCGGCGGCATTGGGCCTCTCCCTTATTGCACAACCCCCTGAGGGAAGACCGCAAGGATCTGGGTCCCAGGAACCAGCTGGGGTCTCAAAACTAAGAATGGGGCTGGGGTTGTGGCTCAGTGGTAGAGGCTTGCCTAGCACGTGTGAGGCACTGAGTTCAATCCTCCGCACCACATAATAAATAAAATAAAGTTACAAAGAAACAACAACTAAGAATGAAGAGGTGAAACTCACCTGTCGGAGACTGCCCCGCTCCTCGCAGGCTGTGTCAGCGTTACGTCCAGGGGACTCTGGGGAGATAGGCAAGGATACTCTCAGCATCAGAGCCCAATTCTGTGTTTAGGACAGCGCTGTTCAGGGGGTTAAGTAAGAAGTCAAGGAGTTGGGTAGTGACCGGACTGAAGACCTGGAGCTGCTCTGAGATCTACCCTACCACAGGTCTCTATGCAAACAAACTCTATGGACCAGCCAGGAGCTAAGAAGCCAAAGCTCCCACCTTTGAAGATACAAAGGGGTCGGGTAGGATGAAAATAGTCCTGGGCAGGGAGTCAGAAGACCTGGGGTCTAATACTGGCTATACCACTAATTCACTGTGCCAAGTCCCCTGCCCTCTCTGCGTGCCTGTTTCCCCATTTTTGAAACACCAGAGGTGTTATCTTTGGCAGCCTGGAAGGCACTCCTTCCTCTTCACTCATTTTTCCTTCACCCCTTCTGCCTTACTGGCCAGGGGAAGGCAGGTGATGGGCATGGAGACGAATGCAGGGAATTCAAGAGCTTGGTACAGCCGGGTGCAGTGGCCCATGCCTGAAATACCAGCACTTTGGGAGGCTGAGGCAGGAGGATAGCGAGTTCAAAGCCAGCCTCAGCAATGGTGAGGCACTTAGCAACTCAGTGAGACCCTGTCTCTAATAAAATACAAAAAAGGGCTGGGGATGTGGCCCAGTGGTCGAGTGCCCCTGAGTTCAATCCCTGGTACCAAAAAAAAAAAAAAAAAAAAAGAAAAAAAAAAAGTGAGACCCTATCTCTAAATAAAATACAAAAAAGGGCTGGGGATATGACCCAGTGCCCCTGAGTTCAATCCCCGGCACCACAAAAAAAATAAATAAATAAATAAATAAATAAATAAGAGCTTGGTACATTCACCCACAAAAACACTCCTGAGATTCAGGGGACAGCAGAGACCCCACCTCTTTGCTGAGGTTCAGGAAGGGCAGGCCAGGCTGAAAAATAGCACACACTTTTTAGGCCAGGTGTGGTTTGAGATTTTGTCCTTCTCTCACACACATCCCTACTGGCTTTCCTGGAACTTCAAGTGTAGACTGGGGTCTGACAGAGGCCTCAAACCCAACCCAAAGCCAAGCCAGGCAGGAACTGTGCCATGGTCCCACTGTGCCCAGACTGCTAGAGAGCCAGGAGGGAGGAGGAGGGGAAGGGAGACCAGGGACACCTGTCCCCAAGCTGCAAGGAGGAGGGGGTGGAGGTGGAGCATAAGGGAGGCAATGGCTTGGTTGACAGAGCAGACCCTGCCCAGACTGGAAGCTTGGGAACTCCTGAGTCCTTTTTCCTTCCCGGGAAACACATTCATCTATTTTCTGGAAGGTCTGAGCAGAGCTTTCAGCCACAGTACCAGAGGGGCAGGTACTGATCACCCTCTTAGACCGACCCTGGTAATTGCAGTCCCCTGCTTCCCTCCCCCCCTCTATATTTATCTACCCTCTGACTAGCCAGGTGCTGGCACAGGCCCCAGTAGCACCCCGCCCCACCCGGGCACTGAGCCACAGAGCCTGCTGGGGACCCCTGAGGGGGATGGGAGCCTGACCCAGGCCACAGCACATGAGAGTCTGATTGCCAGAGTATAGAAGCATGAGAAAGGGCACGACGTGAGGGATGGAGGTTTGCCACATCAATCGTGCCTCAGGTACCCGAAGGGGAGCTCTGACAAAACCCAGCAACCAAGTGTTCCCCACCGTCCCTTCAGGGATTTCCCAGGAGCCTCACCAGGGAAGGCCGAAAGTTCTGTCCTGAGTGGCAGGGTAATGACAAGAGGTCCTCAAAGGGCCACAGCCCCCAGCTCTCTGTCTGTGGGATCCTCACCGCGGACCCCAATCCTAGGATGCCTTCTCCCCTTCGCCCGGGCCCCGGTGGAGGGAGCTCCCGCATCTGGCCCCAGTGCTCACCAACTTGGAGCAGAAGGGACCCAGGCGTTCGAGCCGCCCAGCCGGCCTCGCCACATTCTTTGGCTCTGGCGGAGGCGGAAGGAGACGGGATGGGACGCGAGCCCGGCAGGGAAGGGAGAGGCAGAGGCAGGGCCAGGTCGCGCCACGCGTGACGCCTCCCCTGCCTCGGGGCGCCCAGCAGGTGGACAGCGCCCAGTGTGCAGCGCTAGGCCCACAGGCACATCCCAAGTAGGGCTGCTCCTTGAGCTTCTGGGGGCTCTGGTCTCCAGGCAAGAATCTCTCCCATATCCCCAGTTTGCCAAGAGTTCGGCGTTGGGCTGGAGTCTGGAGTGGGATCAGGCGTGACCGCCGGTTGTAGTGAGAGTGATTGAGACAAGACTCCAAATCCCCCGGGAACTTACCCTCCCGCCGCCCGCTGGACTCGGGGTCCGTAGCTCAAAGGTTTCCTCGTCTTCGTCCTCGTCCCCGTCCCCGCTAAGCTCGCCGTCACCATAGTCCCGGTGCAGAAGAGTGAAGCCTCGACGGCAGCAGAGGAGCCACCACAACCCCCCTGGGAGAGGCATCCGGGCGAGCAGACGGGGGATGGGGGCCCGGGCAGCCGAGGCCAAGCAGCAGGGGATCGGAGAAACTGGCGGGGCTCTGACCCAAGCGGGAGAAAGATGGGCGGGAGGAGGAGGTGGGAGAGGGGGACAGGGAGGAGGCAATGTCTAAGGCTAGGGTGCAAGGGGACGCTAGCTAGAGCCTGCGATGGGCTCAATGTCTGAGCCCCTGTAGGGGGAGGGGGGAAAGAGTCCAGAGCCTGGGGGGAACAGGGAGCAATGTCCGGAGCTGGGAAGTAGTGTCCGTTGTAGTGTCCAGCCCTGTGGGGGGCAGTGTCCGGTGCAGTGTCGAGGTGGGCAGTTGTCCAAGCTCCAGGGAGGGTCGTGTCCGGTAGGGCGTCCGGTGGCCGGGGCCCCGGCGGCGCGCGCTGCGCTCCCTGCAGCCCCGGGACTGGCGCGCTGGGGGCGCGAGCGCAGCTCCCGGACCCCGCCTCCCCAGCCCCTCCCCCTTGGGGCCCCCCCTTCCCTCCTCTTTTTCTCCTCCCTTCTTTACAGGGCAGGGTCCACGTTTCGTCACAGCCTCCTTCGCCCAATCCCTGTGCATGAAGCCGGACTTGGCCACCAATTACAAGCTTGAAACTGCGGCGGGTTGCATCATGTGCCTTTGGCTGGGTGCCAGCGGGGAGGGGCGGGGGAAAACAGGGAGGGAAGGGGCGGTACGATGTTAACCACGCCCCAGCTTCTGAGGTCGGCGGCGGGGTGCCAGTGACGTCACGGAAGCCCGCCTTCAAGTTCTTGTTTTAACTCTTAGTTCACCAACCAGCAAAATTGAAAACCCTCTTGAGGAGCTCTGGAGAACGGAGGGCATAGAGTTGAAGGGAAGCTCGACAGCTGCGCTCTGTTTCCTCTCAGGATCCCTGGGAATGGGAAGCGCTTTAACTACCGTGAGGGTGTCCAGATCTGACTCGGACACAGCTCTAAAGACGACCCTGTACCCCTGGAGTTAAGAAAAGTCCAGTTCCTAAATCTGAGTCATCTCATTTTTTAGGTGAAGCAGCTAAGGCAGGAAAGGCACAGACCTAGGCCGGGAATAAAATCGAATTTATAGTGAACTGTTCACTGATCTCGAGTAGAGAGAGTGGCTTCGCATTCTAGGGAATTCTCGGGTCTCCAAATAGAGCGGAGGCCTCCCTGGGCGAATATTCTGCAGTTCTGAGCAAGAAGGGGTTAAACAAGGCTCTGGGCGGCCGGGGCGGAGCCCGGGCAACTGTAGGAGACAGCGGGCGCGCACGAGTGCGCGCGCGTTGCTGACTCAGCGGCGATTCCCTAAGTCTCCCGCGGAGTGTTCCGTGTCTGTCCCCAAGGGCTAGCGTGTGAGACCCTTTGAGGATCCGCACAGTCTCCGAGCCTTCCCTGGATCCCGGTCCCTAGAGACCAGGGCTTTCCGACTAAGGTTCTTGGAAGCTCTGCTAGCCCGGGCTTGGCGGGCGGGACAGGGCGGGGACTGCAAGCCAGCACCTCCCCTGAGACCTCCTCCCCACGCCACGCCCTTAGCGCCCCTAGCCTCGGCTGGAGCGGTGGGTATAGCTTTGCCGACCGGATATTAAACAGAGAATTGTCGCACGTGAATACCATCCTGCCTGTTGTGATCGTGCGAAACAAAGACCAAGAATCAATGCCACCGACTTTAGAGGCCATCCAGGCTGTGCCTTCGCCACAGAGGAAAGTGCTCTGTATTGAAATTTCCTAGGCTAGGAGACAACACAAACCATGAGTTCTGTTCCCTGTCTAGATCCTAGGCCCTTTGCCTGCAGGGGAGCTCTTTCCGTTGTCTAACCTTCCTCCTTCTCGGCAAACTCAGTGCATTCTCTCTGAGCCTGTACCCTGGGAAGATGGAGAACTGCAAGCACTCCCCCCCACACACACCACACCCATGATAACTCCTCTTTGGAAACTTGCAAATTGCAATTCCCTTCTAGGTTTTTCTGCAAGGTGAAAAACTCCAACTCAACTTTTCAAATTACCTTTTTCTTTCCATCACAGAAACTTTAGAAGGGATTATACTATGTTAATCCAAACGCCCGTCCAAAAACGAGAATCTCCTGTCCCCAGCCCCTACCTCGGTACCACATACAGGATCACACAGTCCGGGACAGCCTCAGTTTACACATTCCAGAGGCCGGGAACTCAGTACTTGCTAAGGCAGCCATTACTGGATAGCGCTCTGGTTGTTAGAAAGCTCTTCCTTACGCTATTTCAAGAGGAACCCTGCCCCTCCTCTTCTGGCAGCTTTCCCACTTCACCTCTGTTGGCAGAGACTTGGTTAAGGTGGAGGGGGTGTCAGTGCCTAGAGCTTTAGCAGACTCAGCAGCGCCCCCCGCCCCGCCCCAGGCTCTCAGTACCTCCCACTCAGACCCAAGCACTGGGGTGAGGAGGGTGGGGGTGAAACCCACTGTCTGCCCTGCTACAAATCACTTCCAAGTCGGTGATTCAAAAATAGTAACAGTTGTTGAGTTGCATCTCATTTCCATGTTATCAATTTAATGGAGCAAGGCACAAAAGCAATCCCTTTAGGTTCCTACCTCGTTCTCAATGTTTCCCCACCTACACCCTTTCCCCCTTACCCTCCCTGAAATTGTTTCCGCAGCCCACTCCCTCCTCTGGATTCGCAGCCCTAATTGTCCCAGGAGAGACTGTGTGTCTCCGTGGGAGCTGAACAAGAAGAAAGGCGGGGCCGGCGGGGGCAGCGGCCGCTGGGTTGAAGCTTTGGGCTGCAGCCCCCACCCCGTAGCAGCCTCCTCAGGTCCTGGCGGAAGCGCAGGCCCAGAAAGGCATAGAGCACGGGATTGAGGCCGCAGCGGGCCAGGGCCAATCCGCCGGTCACTAGCAGTGCCAGATCCTTGCGCTTGCTGGCAGGGCAGCTTCGCTCACGGGCTGCCAGTAAATCGGCAGTATCCAGCAGCAGGGTGAGGCTGTACGGCAGTTGCAGCACCACGAAGGCCGCCACCAGGGCCACCACAACGCGCAAAGCGCGCCGGCGCTCGGGCCCCCTGGCGGCCAGCAGAGTGCGGCCCAGCAGAGCGTAGCAGACTGCCATGACGCCCAGTGGCAGCGCGAAGCCCAGGACCACCTGTGCCACTGCGCTTGCCCCTTTCACGGTCTGCGTGAGGCCCTCCGGGAAGATAAGACGACAGCGTCGCTGACCTTCGCGTTGCCCGTCCCGACTGAAGAGGAGCGCAGGTAGAGCCAGGAGCAGTGACAGCAACCACACTAAGACTGAGACCAAGTGTGTGCGGCTGGGCGTGGAGGGCCGCTGCCCAGCTGGGAGCGCCCGAGCTATGGCCACGTAGCGGTCGGCACTGATACAGGCTAGGAAGAGGAAACCGGCATGAAAGGAGGCCGAGTAGAGGCCCGAGATGGCACGGCAGGTGGCACTTCCTAGACTCCAGCCCTGGAGAGCCCCTGCTGCGGCAAAGGGCAGGGTCAGAGCCAACAGGAGATCAGCCAGGGCCAGCTGGAGCAGGTGGGCAGAAGTGGGTGAGCGGGCAGTGCGTCGGGCCGCTAGATGAGTGGCCAGGACCAGGCCATTGCCGGCCAAACCTAGAGCAGCCACCGTCAGGGAGACACTGGGTTGGAAGGCCCGACTGAATGCCTGGACATCCGCCTTGTAGCAGATCTCAGGCAACGGCTCAGCTGAGTACACTTCATCACCATCCCCTGAGTAGGGGCCCCAGGAAACCTGGGGAGGTAAAAATGAGAGGAGGGTCAGTATGAGATACTTACTTACATCTCTCCCCCGCCCCACACCTTCCACGCAGGAAGCCCCGGTGAGACCAGGAATAACAGTATACAGAAGCTCCTAGTCTAGACTCTTCCTTAGCACAACCTGAACAGGCTCTCATTTCTCTTGCATCCCTCTTGCCTCTGCTTCTTGCTTCCTGGGTGACCTTGAGCAAGCCTCTTACTCATTCAGGACCTCAGTACTTAATATGTAAAGCAGAGACTAGAAGTCCTGTCTAGCCTACCTGGCAATGTTTTATTGAGAACTGTTTGAAGTATGGAAGATAATGGATGTGAAGCATCTAGCTCTCCGTAGATCAAGCATTTGTATTATTAATAAATCTTGCCTCATGGTGGCATACACCTGTAATCCCGGCTGCTCCAGAGACTGAAGGAGAATCGCAAATTTGAGGCCAGTCTGGGCAATTTATTGAGCCCCTGTCTAGGCCCTGGGTTCAATCCCCAGTACAGGGTGAGTGTTAAGTGTAGGAATCCTGCCGTTCCCTTTGCAGCGCCCTCTCCTGGAAGGTCGACCAGGTGCAGACTGTGCCTCAGACCTAGACCCTGAACCCAAAGCTTGGTTTGGAATAGATTTCCATCTCCTTTCTCTTCTCTAGCCTCCTCCCCCGCCACTACCTTCAGTACAAGCACACTGAACCACTCATGTAAAAGGAGCCTCAAGGGTTAGGGTTCAGATTTTGGGGCTCCAGCACAAGTCAGGATGGCAGAGGCCTGTTGACAAATGGAGAATCCAAGCCCTTCCCATTCCCCACCCTAGGTGTAACCCTTTTCTCCCTCCCTTCCCCCACTCCCACCTGCTCTGTGGGCTCCGTCCCCATCTCTGGCTACAAAGGTTTCTGAGGTGTAGCCACTGGGGGGTAGAGGTTAAATAACTAGTGAGACAGGAAGGAAGGGGTGGGGAGAGGGACCTAGAGAGAGGTGGGGATTAGGGTCTCACTTTTCCTATTCCATCTTCCCTGAAAGGATCTCTTTACCCTGCGAGTAGAAAAAGAATGGGTTTTGGGATCATCATCATTTGCTAGCTGTGTAGTCTTAAGTTTTTTGACCTCTTGAAGTCTAAGGTTTTTCATCTGAAAAGTGAAGTAAGGTCAAAATGCTGAATTCACAGTGTTCAGAGTGTGACCAACACCAAATCTGAAGAATCAATTGCCTTCAGAAAATGTTGTATTCTTTTACTTATCCTTTATTCCATCTCTAGGCACCTCTCTCTCTCCTCCCTTTTCTTGGATTTTTAAGGATCCTCCCTGTCCTTGCCTCCTTTTTACCACTCCGGTGCCCCCAGTCCCTGTGAGCCACGGATTATTCGGGGCATTTCCCGGCGACTGAAGGTTTTCTACCCCGCCCTTTCGCAGCAAGGCTGAGGCGCGCGCTTGCGCGGGGTCGGGGAAAACGCGCGTTCCAGGAGAGGGAGGCTGGGGACGGGGGAGGTGAGAGGAGAGAGGGTGGTAAGGAGAGGAGAGCAGAAACCCAGGAACGAGAGAGAGAGAGAGAGAGAGAGAGAGAGAGAGAGAGAGAGAGAGAGAGAGAAAAAGGAGAGGGGAAGGGGTGGGTAATAAGAGTCAGCGGTTTGCTGCGAATCCCAGGAGGAGAGCTTGGAGGCTGAGCCAGAACTGGAGCCCTAGCCGGAGTCGGGTGCCGGGAAGCGGCCGACGACGGGGGTGGTCAGCCCTACATGATGCGTCTCAGGCTCTTCTGCATTTTGCTCGCCACCTTGGTCTCCGGAACTCGGGGTTGGGGCTACTGTGAGTGTTGGGGTCGGAGGCAGGTGGGGTTGGGCCCAGGAATCCAGAGCCTGCAGGGCGGGTCCCACACCGCATTGCGGCTGGGTGGTCGTCGGTCTATCCCCGCCAGCGCGCGCCTGCTCGCTCCCATCTTTCCTTTCCTCTCCCCCGCGCTCCGCAATGCAGCTCTGAGGCTGCTGCGCGCTCCCGGGGCCGGGGCTGGGCTCAGAGCCGAAGATGGAGTCAGCCCATTTGGGGGATTCGGGGCTGGAATCCAAGCGGGAGCCGGTGCCTGGGTTTGAGGTTAGGGTTGGGCATAAATGTGGGACTGGTGACACAGGCTAAGGTTAAGGTTTTGCCAAAGACGGGGGCTGGACTTTGGAGCTGGCCCAGGGGCTAGAGTTTGTGGCTGGAGCTGGGTTTTGTGGCTGAGGCTGGGTTTTATGGCTGTGACCCAAACAGGAGTTGGTGACCCTTACTGAGACTAAGTCTGGACAAGGATCTGTTAGGACTGGGGTTGGGGTCTGGAGTTGCTGTGTTGGGAGCAAGACCTGGATTTGGGGTTGGTGCATTTTTGGGGAGCTCATAAATGGAATTGATGCTGAGGATTGGGTTGGATGAGTGTCCCACTGATTTAGATTATGGAAGATACTGAGGTTTGAGATTGTGTTTTGGGGGGAGTACGAAGCCAGGGCAAATACTGGGCTAGGGAGTTCTAGCCATCCATAAATGTTTCCCTGGGACAAGGCAGCCTCGCTGGTGCATGCAGCCCTAGCTGCAGCCCAGGTTGAATGGATGTCTTTAAGATAGGGCTGGGTCTGCCACTGGGGGGCATAGAAGAGGAAGCTTTGGGCACTCTGTGGGCCCAGCCTTTGAAAGGACCTGAGAAGGGCCATGACTAATTAACAAGTTCATTTCCCAATTCCAGATGGCTGCGATGAAGAGCTGGTGGGTCCCTTGTATGCACGCTCCCTGGGTGCCTCCTCCTACTATGGGCTCTTCACCACAGCACGCTTTGCCAGGTTGCATGGTGAGCTCCTTGCACCTGGGAGGGATGGGGACTCCAGAGAGCTCAGGGGAGAAGGGTAGTGTGTGGTGAGAGCCCTTGCTTCTTCTGTAGGCATCAGTGGATGGTCACCCCGGATTGGGGATCCAAATCCCTGGCTCCAGATAGACTTAATGAAGAAGCACCGGATCCGAGCTGTGGCCACACAAGGCTCCTTTAATTCTTGGGACTGGGTCACACGTTACATGCTGCTCTATGGCGACCGTGTAGACAGCTGGACTCCGTTCTACCAGCAAGGGCACAACGCGGTACTCCAGGCACCTAGATGTGCACACTTGGGGAGCCTCCTCTGCTCTGGGCCTTGGGTGGGGCACTATCCTGAGGGGGAAGGGAGGCAGACAGTGGTGAGGGCATAGATGAGGACCCATGATTCCATCTTGGGATTAAGTCCAGAGGTACTGTCAACTCACCGTGCATGAAAGACACCTGGCTCACGGGGCTTAGCATACATTAGAGTAAATCTAGGAGCGCTTCCTGAAGGAGGTGTCATTTTGTTTGAACTTTAAGGGAATAATAGGATGGTGGGAGAGGACACTTTGGGTTAGGGAAACTGCATAGCTACACAGGCAAGGAAGGAATATTTGCTTTCCAAAAGAGATTGGCAAGGTGGGAAAGCCATCATAGGCTGGGAGACTATGGAGAAACAAAGCAGGGGGTGGGGACGTGGTTACTCTCTCCCGCACCCCTGCAGACCTTCTTCGGTAATGTGAATGAGTCTGCGGTGGTGCGCCACGACCTGCACTACCACTTCACCGCACGCTACATCCGCATCGTACCCCTGGCTTGGAACCCGAGAGGCAAGATCGGCCTGCGACTCGGTCTCTATGGCTGCCCCTACAGTAAGAGTGCGGAGGTAGCAGAGGGTGTCGGGAAAACAGAGTCTCCCTGGTCTTGGGCCCACCTACTGTATTTCACGCAGAGTCTGACATACTCTACTTCGATGGCGACGATGCCATCTCCTACCGCTTCCCGAGAGGAGTCAGCCGAAGTCTGTGGGACGTGTTCGCTTTCAGTTTCAAGACCGAGGAGAAAGATGGACTACTGTTGCACGCTGAGGGCGCCCAGGGCGACTACGTGACGCTAGAGCTGCAGGGGGCGCACCTGCTATTGCACATGAGCCTGGGTGAGCATGGAACTCTGCCCACGCCCACACCAGATCTGCCCCTTCTTTACTGTCTGAACCAAAAGGCCTTTTTCTTAACATTGGGTGCTAGCAAGACTCTGGAATCAAAGTCAGGAGAACTGGATTCTAGACTCAGCTTTTACTAGCTCTGTGAACTTGGAGAAGTCACTTCCCCAAGCCTCAGTTTGCTTATTGTAAACACACACAAACGAATTATTATTTCGTATTTCATGTAGCTTTCATAACATAGGGTTCTTTTATTAAATATTTATTTATTTGCTTTAGTTGTACACATGCCTTTATTTTTTTATGTGGTGCTGAGGATCGAACCCAGGCCGCACACATGCTAGGCAAGCGCTTCACCGCTGAGCCACAACCCCAGCCCCAGCATAAGTTTTTGTAGACAGAAAAAGAGACCTAGAGATGTTACATGGCTTACTTTCAGCTACACACTCGCCAATGGCTGCCGCTTCACCCTAGGCTCTAGACTTTCTTTCCCGGTTGCCCTGGGCCTCGTGCAGCCCCTATGCTGCTGCTTTGCCTGGAGGTTTAGGGCTTGCTCAGGTTCTCTTGACTATAGTTCTCACTCTCTCTCACCTCACCCTCAGGCAGCAGCCCCATCCAGCCAAGGCCGGGTCACACCACAGTGAGTGCTGGTGGTGTCCTGAACGACCAGCACTGGCACTATGTGCGTGTGGATCGATATGGGCGAGAAGCAAATCTCACCCTAGATGGCTATGTGCAGCGCTTCGTGCTCAATGGTGACTTTGAGAGGCTGAATCTAGACACAGAGGTGAGTGATGGAGAAGGCAACATTTTGTTGGGTGGGGTCTAGGAGAGTGGGTAAGGGACAATACTCTTTCAGAGGTAAGTCTTTTTTTCTCAAAAGTGCTAGCAGCACTTTGCAAATTTGCTGCTTTCCCAGAAGTGCCTGTTTTTTGGTTTTTTTTTTTTTTTTTTTTTTTTTTTTTGGTTGATGTTGGTGCTATTTAGCACACAGACTCCTCGACTTCTACCCATGACTGCTGAGATGGAATCTAGAATTCAGATTTTAGGGATCAGACAAGATAGGAAAATTGTCCCTTTGGATTCTCCCACAATTCTGTGGAGCTGATAAGACCTTGACTCTGATCTGTAGATAAAGAAGCTCACACAGGTTAATAGACTTGCTCAAGGCTTGCAGCCAGTTTATGGGGGATTCAGGGCTCAAACCTAAGGCTTGGCAGGCCACCAAATTTTAGTACCGACCCAGTGGATATGCGTGTTTCAAATCTTTATGATTATAAAATTTCTGGCACTGGGGAAAGCTTAAGGCAAGGGGTGCGCAAGACAGGCATGCACGCTCTTGTGCCCAGGTAATCTTTTCTCCCACCCTCTCTGTAGATGTTCATTGGAGGTCTGGTGGGCGCTGCGCAGAAGAACCTAGCGTATCGGCATAACTTCCGCGGCTGCATGGAAAACGTCATCTTCAACCGGGTCAACATCGCAGACCTGGCCGTGCGGCGTCATTCGCGGATCACCTTCGAGGCCAGTGGGCAAGGGGATACGGGAGGACGGGACAACAAAGATGCTTGGAAAACAAAGTGGTGGCGCGGGAAGAGATCTTGGGAATCGGATAGAAGCTGAGGACTCTGCTCGGCCAGATTCTCGAGTTGGGGGTATATTGCGGACTCACAGGAAGTGCCGACACCATGCATTCCCCTAGACAAGAAGTTGTAGTTGAGTCCAGTCACCTCCGTAATGAATAGCTGAGGAAAACGAGATGCAGAGACAGGGAGTGACTTTCCCAGAGGTCATAAGTTGCACAACTACTGAGTAAGGACCGGAACTGAAGGTCCTTTTTAAATCTTCTCCCCACTGGTGTCCAACTTGGCGCGTACGCATGCGCGGCTGCTGGGAAGCCGAGGGTCTGGAGCCCGACGGGGCGTGAAATTGCCTCTCACACTGGAAGGATTAGAAGGAAGCTGTTGTCTTCCAGAAAGAGTAGATCAGCGATGGAGAGCAAGCAAGCGAGTGGAGAGTCCCGCGGGCAGATTTGTTTGGGACCCCCCCCCTCTATAGATGGATATATTTGGGCGAAGGGTCATGGTTGGATGTATTAACCTCGCTAACACAGAGAAAGTATCGGAGCAGGGTCTTAGATCAGTGTGAAAATTCAGTTACTAACAGAGGTACAGGTGGATGCATGGGCTCACCGGTGCTGATGTGTCCTTACTTCTCCTAGGGTAAGGTGGCGTTCCGTTGCCTGGATCCAGTTCCGCACCCCATTAACTTTGGAGGTCCTCACAACTTTGTCCAAGTGCCAGGTTTCCCGCGCCGTGGCCGCCTCGCAGTCTCCTTCCGCTTCCGCACCTGGGACCTCACAGGGCTGCTGCTTTTCACCCGCCTGGGCGATGGATTGGGCCATGTGGAGCTGATGCTCAGTGAAGGGCAGGTCAACGTGTCCATTGCACAGACAGGCCGCAAGAAGCTTCAGTTTGCCGCTGGTGAGGAAGTCTGGGAGAAGCACAGTTAAACTAAAGAAAGGTAGAGGAGGTCCAGGAGGGTGGTAGGCTGGACCGAGGCCTTTGAATAATGGAGAGGGGAGAGGGGGTGAAGGCATCAGGGTACTGGGTAAAGTGACTAGAGGCAGATAGAGGGGCTAAAGGTTCTGGGACAAGCAGGAGCTGAGGGTCCTGGTCTTCTCTAGTATTAGGGGGTCTTTGAGATGTTTATTACTCATTTCTAACTTTGCAGACTCTGTGTTAATTACTGGTATGGATAGCGAAGAGAGATGTCACTGCTCAGTATGAGAAGTGTAATGATGGTGTGCACATAGACTGCTCTTGGGATAAGCAGTGGGGCTGCCTCTTCCCCACTCTAGATCTTTTTGTCTTATTCTTTTACTACTTCCCCCACCCATACCATTCTCCTTTCTTGTCCAGGGTTTCGCCTAAATGATGGCTTCTGGCATGAGGTGAATTTTGTGGCACAGGAAAACCATGCAGTCATCAGTATTGATGATGTGGAGGGGGCAGAGGTCAGAGTCTCATCCCCACTGCTGATCCGTACAGGGACTTCATACTTCTTTGGAGGTAAGTAGGGGCACACTTGGCCAGACCCCTGTCTCTGGGTGGGAGGGCCTTGTCTTAAGTCCACTCAGATGAGGCCACATGTAGAGTTTTATAAGAATCAAGCCATTTCACCTCTGGGGCTTGGGGCATGGAAGGTCATTGACATAGTCTACACTTTGTTTCTAATCCCCTTTCTTCCTTTATGTCTGGCTCCTTCTTAGCATTTCCCTGGGGGAGGGTCTCTGGGGTCTTCCCTGGGGAGGGCCTCATAGGGGTGGTTGCTCCAGGTTGTCCCAAACCAGCCAGTCGATGGGGCTGCCACTCCAACCAGACGGCATTCCATGGCTGCATGGAGCTGCTGAAGGTGGATGGTCAACTGGTCAACCTGACTCTGGTGGAGTTTCGGCGGCTTGGATACTTTGCTGAGGTCCTCTTTGACACATGTGGCATCACTGATAGGTATCCAGAAGCCCCTGTCCCTAACAAGAGGTGACCCCTTCCAAAGCCCTCTTCCATGGTCTCCCAGTGGGAGTGGCCTTTCTCAATAATCTCCCTTCTCCTTGTCTCAGCTTCTTAATCTCCCAACCCGGGGAAAGATTCCTCCTTGACATTTCACCTTCTGTTTTTCTCTTAAAATGACACATGCTCAAAATGTAAACTATACATCTGTTTTTGGTCCTAGGTTGTTGTTTTGTTTTGTTTTTTCTTAGCAGGGGGTGGGGTGGAATAAGGCATTTCCACTCTTTTGTGGAAGGGGGAACAGTAGCATTTGAGCCCTGAAGACTGATTAGTGGCCCTGCATCTGGGCAAATACCTGACTAGTTAGGTGTGTAGCGTGTCACTGGGTCCTGGTTCTCTGGGAACTGGGAGTGCAGCTTATAGGGATCAGACTCCCTCTCAAGCTCCCAGTAAGGCCCTTCCCTTGGTGCTGACCCATTCCCCAGGTGTAGCCCTAACATGTGTGAACATGATGGACGCTGCTACCAGTCTTGGGATGACTTCATATGCTACTGTGAACTGACTGGCTACAAGGGGGAGACCTGTCACCAACGTAAGCCAGATGGAGCGGGGAGGAGAAGGTTTCTGGGGATCATACGGCTGCCAGAGATAGAATTGGGCTCCCCCCCCACCGTTTTTTTTTGTTGTTGTTGTTTTTGTTCGTTTGTTTTTGACTGTGTGGGGGATTGAATCTAAGGCCTTGTGCATGCTAGGCAAGTACTTTACCACTGATCTACGGTCAAAGCTGGGGTTGACTTTCTAGCCCTCTAACCCTAAGTTGTGTTTTCTCCACCTCACCACCTACCAGCGCTATATAAGGAATCCTGTGAGGCTTATCGGCTCAGTGGAAAAACTTCTGGAAACTTCACCATTGATCCTGATGGCAGTGGCCCCCTGAAGCCTTTTGTAGTATACTGTGATATCCGAGGTAAATGGCTCTAATGGGTGGTGAGGGGGCAGCTGACCAGGTAATGAGGGGGGCATGGGGGGGACAGGGAGGCACAAAGAGGACTGGGAGCCAGTAAGATTAAACTGTGGTGAGGGTAAAGGAGGATAGAGAGGAAGGGAAGGGGGACGCTTTTTTGTAATCTAGCCTTGCAGATAAATTCCTGATCCATTCCAGCTGTCTCATCTCCGGTCTCCAGTGTGGAGGACCCAGGGTCTAGCTGGAGCAGAGCTGTTGGCCATTTATTGGCTCTGAGTGGCAAAAGTGGTGGTGGAGATAGGCAGGGAGATGGGTAGAAAATGCCCATGTCCAGCCAAAGCTCTGTCCCCTCCCTCTTCCCAGAGAACCGAGCATGGACAGTTGTGCGGCATGACAGGCTGTGGACAACTCGGGTAACAGGTTCCAGCATGGAGCGGCCCTTCCTAGGGGCTGTCCAGTATTGGAATGCATCATGGGAGGAAGTCAGCGCTCTAGCCAACGCTTCCCAGCACTGTGAGCAGTGGATCGAGTTCTCCTGCTATAATTCCCGGCTGCTCAACACTGCAGGTTTGGGCTGGGGTCAGGGAATGCAGGTGGAGGAGCTGGAGGAGAGACAGGGTGGAGGGGCTGGGAGAAGGAAGCCTGAAAGTTCAACTGAAGGAGTTAAGCAAGGTCTGGGCCGGTTGGAAGGGCAACCCAGGGAGCCCAGAGGCTAACAGAGGGGCAGGGCCTGGCAGCTGCTTGCACCTCTTCCCCAGGAGGCTACCCCTACAGCTTTTGGATTGGCCGAAATGAGGAGCAGCACTTCTACTGGGGAGGCTCACAGCCTGGGATCCAGCGCTGTGCCTGTGGACTGGACCGGAGCTGTGTGGACCCTGCCCTGCACTGCAACTGTGATGCTGACCAGCCCCAGTGGTGAGGAGGCAGAGGGACAGAATTTACAGGACTTTAGGGGAAGCCTAGCAATAAGGCTGATCACCACATTCCGTCCCCACAGGAGAACTGACAAGGGGCTGCTGACTTTTGTGGACCATCTGCCTGTCACTCAGGTGGTAGTGGGGGATACGAACCGCTCCAGTTCGGAGGCCCAGTTCTTCCTGAGACCTCTGCGCTGCTATGGCGACCGTGAGTGGCAGACCCCTTTTGTGTGCCTTTCCAGAGTCAGCCTTCCAGTTTCCAAAATCTAGGCCACCTAGCCCACTGGGGGTCTTTAGGCCATACTGACAGACACTCCTGCTGCAATTTGAACCTCATCTTTATTGCCCCTCTGCACCTTACTACTCTTTGTTTGTTCTCAGTCTCCCCATGACTACCTCTAACCCTCCCCCTTTTCTCTCCCTCCCCCCTCCTTGAGGTTCCATTGCCCCTCCACTCCCCAACCTCCCTGACAAAAGCCTCTTCCCTCTGGTTTTGTAGGAAACTCCTGGAACACCATTTCCTTCCACACGGGGGCCGCACTACGCTTCCCCCCAATCCGTGCCAACCACAGTCTTGACGTCTCCTTCTACTTCAGGACCTCAGCTCCCTCAGGAGTTTTCCTAGAGAACATGGGGGGCCGTTATTGCCAGTGGCGTCGACCTTACGTGCGGGTGGAACTCAACAGTGAGCAGGCAGAGTCTGGGAGGGATGTGGGGTGGATGAAGGAGCTCTCTGGGGAAGCTGGGGTAGGAAACCAGGTCAGATGTCTTTCCAACAGGCAGTAAGGAGAGGGGTCTAGATGACTCTGGGTCCTAGATTTAGCTCTGTCTTGATCCCTGACTATGTGACCTTGGGAACTGGTTTTGCTTCTCTGGGTCTTATGCCCTGGGCTTGTGAAGAAGGAGCTAGACTCCTGGTAGTCTTTCCCACCTCTGACTGGCTATGCTTCAAGCCTGGGAGGTGGAGCCAGAAAGCTGGCTGAAGTGATCTTCAATTTTGTGAGCGGCTAAGGGTATGAAGTTTCAAGCAATTTATAGGTTAGAACCTATGGCTACCCAGGCATGGTGGCATACTCCTGTAATCCCAGCTACACAGGAGGCTAAGGCAGAAGGATTAAAAGTTCAAGGTTAGTATGTGCAAATTAGGGAGACCTTGTCTCAAAATAAAAAAGGCTGGGAGCTGGGCGCGGTGGTGCACGCCTGTAATCCCAGCACTTTGGGAGGCTGAGGCAGGAGGATCGCGAGTTCAAAGCCAGCCTCAGCAATGGCAAGTCACTTAGCAACTCAGTGAGACCCTGTCTCTAAATAAAATACAAAAAAGGGCTGGGGATGTGACCCAGAGGTCGAGTGCCCCTGAGTTCAATCTGTGGTACCACAAAAAAAAAAAAAAAAAAAAAAAAAAAAAGGTGATACAGCACCCCTTGGTTCAATTCCCAATTAAAAAAAAAAACCACAACAAAAAAAACCCAACCCTATGGACAAATTTGGGTGGTGATATTCAGGAGCTCTGAAGAGTGAGGAAGAGAGGTTGTACCAAACAAGGAAATTGGGAGGGATCTTGGAGGTTCGAGCCCTTTTCTCCTATTTCCTGTCACATTGTCCAGCATCCCGGGATGTGGTCTTCGCCTTTGATGTGGGGAATGGGGATGAGAACTTGACGGTACACTCGGATGACTTTGAGTTTAATGATGATGAATGGCACCTGGTCCGGGCTGAAATCAACGTGAAGCAGGCCCGGCTGCGAGTGGATCACCGCCCCTGGGTGCTGCGTCCCATGCCTCTGCAGACCTACATCTGGCTGGAATATGACCAGCCCCTCTATGTTGGTGAGCAGCAACCCTGAAGCAGAGTGAGAGCCTTCTTGACTTTTCCACCTCTCAGGGCACTCTTTGGGTTTCCAAGAACCCCATGTCTTAGGTCCCAGACTCCTCTGCTTCAGAGTAAGGCAAGGTCCCACCTTTACCTCCAGTCCCTGGTATCCTAGTCCATCTTTTTGCCCCCTTGACTCCCTTCACTACCCAACCACAAACTTACTTCTATTTCAAGCTCTACAGTTTTCTTCTCTTTTCTTTTTTTTTGGGTGGTGTGGAACCCAGGGCCTTATACATGCTAAGCACATGCTCTGCCTCTGAGCTACACCCCCAGCATCTCCCTTCATTTCTTGACCAGGATCTGCAGAACTTAAGAGGCGCCCCTTTGTGGGCTGCTTGAGGGCCATGCGTCTGAATGGAGTGACTCTGAACCTGGAGGGCCGTGCCAATGCCTCTGAGGGTACTTCTCCCAACTGCACAGGCCACTGCGCCCACCCCCGGTTCCCCTGTTTCCATGGAGGCCGCTGCGTGGAGCGCTACAGCTATTACACATGTGACTGTGACCTCACAGCTTTGATGGGCCATATTGCAACCACGGTCAGTGCTGCTGATTATGGGGGGACAGGGAGCTACACAGCACAATGGGATGTAGGGAAGGCAGGAAAGGGGGTGCAAAGTCAGCCTCTGGGGAAACTAGAGTTGTCACTGGGTTCCTGAGCTCGTATTTGGAGGAGTCAGGCAGTTGAAGATGCTGAGTGACTTCATAGTTATAAAGGGGAACAAGGAAGGGATGGTAGAGCTAGCAGGTCATAAGAGCTCAAAAACATCAGCATGTGACTTCTGCACCGTCCCACTATCACCCAGGTAACAGATTCCCCCTTGCATGCATACTGAGTTTGGCTGCATGATGTCCTTTGCCATTTCCTGTTTGACAATTGCTGAATTCCCAAAACATGTCTACTTCCTGGTTCTTGGTTAAGGTGAGACTGGACATTCAGCATAGCAAGATTCTGTTCAGATACCCAGACTGCATCCTGCTGGCCCACAGGGATATGTTGGGTTTCTGGTGGGAGGAGTCTGGTCGATAAGGGAGATGCAGGGACATAGGGACCAACTGAAAATGTCTGGTCTTGATTTGGAAGTGTTAGTGATACATTTACTGGATGGACTCAGGATATCTCAGTTCTTTTTTTTTTTTTTTTTTTTTTTTAAATATTTATTTATTTGCTTTAGTTGTACACAATGTGTTTATTTTTATATGGTGCTGAGGATCGAACTCGGGCCGTGCACGTGCTAGGCGAGTGCTCTACCGCTGAGCCACAATCCCAGCCCCAGGATATCTCAGTTCTGATCTCCACTTATTCGTGTGTCTTTGGGCAAGTCACTACCCATCTCTGAGCCTCAAGTTCTCTGTAATGTTCAGGGATCAGATTAGATATATCTCAAAAGTTTCTCATGGCTTTAAGATTCCATTCTATGCCAGAGGGCCTTGAGAGGACCTTAAATGGAGGGTTATGATAGTGGCAGAAATTGAAGTGAGTCTCAGGGTGTATGGGGGGGTGACATATAAACCCTCTGAATGAGGACTCTGGGGACCCTGATTTGACTTCACTACCTGTGTCTTCAGACATCGGCGGTTTCTTTGAGCCAGGCACCTGGATGCGCTACAACCTACAGTCAGCACTGCGCTCTGCAGCCCGGGAGTTCTCCCACATGCTGAGCCGGCCAGTGCCAGGCTACGAGCCTGGCTATATCCCTGGCTATGACACTCCTGGCTATGTGCCTGGTTACCATGGCCCTGGGTACCGCCTGCCTGACTACCCCAGGCCTGGCCGGCCTGTGCCAGGTTACCGGGGGCCTGTCTACAACGTTACGGGGGAGGAGGTCTCCTTCAGCTTCAGCACGGACTCTGCCCCTGCGGTCCTGCTTTACGTCAGCTCCTTTGTGCGTGACTACATGGCTGTACTCATCAAGGAAGATGGTAAGCTCCCACAGGATCTCTTCCCAGACCCCAACATCTGTGCTGTTAATTCACAGAACAATTGATTCACTAATACAGTCTTTGCTCTGCAAAGACAGGTTGTGAGATCTGAGAGAAGACCCCATGTTTCTCCTTCTCATTCCACAGGGACCCTGCAGCTGCGATATCAACTGGGCACCAGTCCCTATGTTTACCAGCTAACCACCCGGCCAGTTACTGATGGCCAGCCCCACAGTGTCAACATTACCCGGGTCTACCGTAACCTCTTCATCCAGGTATGTGTGTAGGGAGGTAGACCCATCCAGTCACAACCTCATGATCTCCATGTGGCATCCAAGAAAATGTCAAATGTTTTATTTATTTATTTATTTTAGTTGTAGATGGACACAACACCTTTATTTCATTTATTTATTTTTTTATGTGGTGCTGAGGATCAAACCCAGTGCCTCACACATGCCAGGCAGGCATTCTACCACTGAGCCACAACCGCGGCCCCAAAATGTCAAATCTTAACATATGTCAAGCACATTTCATTGTACAGAAAATTTTGTGTGTTGTGTCACCTCAAGTGACCCTCACAGCAGCTCCATGAAGTAGATCAAGTTACCTGATGTCCTTGTCTTTGTTTTACAAATCAGTAAATAGGCTCATGAAGTATAAAGTGGTTTTCTCAAAGTCAAACCACTAGTAAGTTGCAAAGATAGAGCTCAAAATCAATTAAAAAAAAAACAATAAAAACCCCACCATATTAGTCGGCTTTTTTTTTTTTTTGCTGTGACCAAAATACCCAACAAGCACAACCTAGAAGAGGGAAAGTTTATTTGAGGCTCCCGGTTTCAGAGGTCTCAGTCCACAGATGGCTGACTCCTTGATCTGGCCCCAAGATGAGACAGAACGTCATGGCAGAAGGGTGAGGTAGAAAAGTACTGCTCCATTCGTGGCCGCCAAGAAGCAGAGAGGGGGAAAGGGACCACAAGAAAGATGAACCATTCCAGTACACCAGTGGCCCACCTCCTCCAGCCATGCCTACCTGCCTACAGTTACTACCCAGTCCATCCAAAGTAGGATGGATTGATTATATTACAACTCTCATGATCCAGTCATTTCACCTGTGAATGTTGCTGCATTAACATAGGAGCTTATCGGGGACACCTCTTATCCAAACCATAACATTTTGCTCATGGCTCCCTAAAACTTATGTCCATTTCACAATATGAAATGCATTTAGTCCATCTCCAAGAGTCCTATAGTCTTGACAGTTCCACCATTGCCCAAAAGTCCAAGTCCAAAGTCTCCACTGAGACACAAGGCAAACTCTTGGCTGTGAGCCTGGTAAAAATCAAAAGCAAGTTACATATATCCAATATTCAGTGACACAGAGTAAACATTCCCATTTCAAAAGGGAGGAATAGGGGCATCAAAAGAAAGCATGAGACCAAAACAAACTGAAACCCAGTCAGGCCAACAGGTCCCATAACTCTGCTTTACAACTCCTGTTATAACATCTAGGACACATGATGGTTTGGAGATGTTCTCTCCAAAGAACTTGGGCAGTCCCATCCCTTTGGCCTTGCCAGTTGCAGCACATGTGGGCTCTCTTTTAGCCTGACTCTGCAGCCAGCACCTTTCCTGGTAGATAGGCCACATTAATGGCATCTCTGAATTCTTGGAGTCTCCCTCCAGCTTTGGTTTCATCTTTACAGCTTCATACATCACCATTTTAGGGGCAGCCCACAGGGACTATGACCCTGCTACACTTTGTCTGGCCTCTTAGGCCTTCCTTTGAAATCCCAGTGGAAGCCCTCATGACTCCTTAATTCCAGGATCCTGCATTCCTGCAGAACCAGCACTTCATGAATGATGCCAAAGTTGGCTACCAGCTTGTGCAGGACCTGGGTCCTCTGAAAGAATGATTGTAGTGGCTTCTGAGTGCTTGGGCAGCTAAACCCAGTGAAACAAATTCCTAGCTCCCTTTGTGCAATCAGGGTGCCCCCACGATCTCTTCTCAAGGGAATTTTCTTTTACACATCCTTGAGCCTGCAATGAACATGGTCTTGCAAATCCTTGAGATGTCCTCAAGCCATCTTTCCTATTGTCTTTGGGCAAAGTACTTAGCATCTCTTCAGGGGCTATAATCTATACAACAAGCGTAACATTTTTTTGGCCCCAGTTTTACATGCACTTTCTAGTCAAGCTGCAAGTTTTTAAAATCCATGAGCTCTTCTTTTTGCTTCTGATTCTCACAGTAAGCTGGCTAAAAGCTTCCAGCAATATTTTTTTTCAAATATTTATTTATTTGCTTTAGGTTGTACACAATGCATTTATTTACGTGGTGCTGAGGATCGAACCCAGGCTGCGCACATGCTAGGCGAGTGCTCTACTGCTGAGCCACAACCCCAGCCCCTCCAGCAATATTTATACCACTGAATGAATGCTGTGCTGCTTTGAAATTTCCTTTATCAGACTAATTAATCCATTACTTTAAAATTCAGTCTCACACAAAGTCTCAGGACATGGGCAAAATGTTGAAAAGTTCTTTGCCAGAATGTAACACAAATGGCTTCCACTCCAATTCCCAAGAGTCCTCATTTCCTTCTGAAACCTCATGAGCACAGTTTGCATTCCTATTAGCCTTTAGTCTTCTGAATCACCAGAATCATCCATTTACCTCTGTTTACAACATTCTAAGATTTCTCCAGCTTGCATCTCTAAGCTTTTCCAAATGCCTCCCACAAACCAGTTCCAAAGGCCTCTGAACCGCATGGCCACAGCAATGACCCCACTTCTCAGTACCAATTTCTGTTTTAGTCAGGTTTGTGTTGCAACAAAGAACAACAAGAACAACTTAGAAGCTGGGCGCAGTGGCGCACACCTGTAATCCCAGCACTTGGGAGGCTGAGGCAGGAGGATCGCGAGTTCAAAGCCAGCCTCAGCAATGGCAAGGCACTTAGCAACTCAGTGAGACCCTGTCTCTAAATAAAATACAAAAAAGGGCTGGGGATGTGGCCCAGTGGTCGAGTGCCCCTGAGTTCAATCCCCAGTACCACACACACACACACACACAAAAAAAACAACTTAGAGGAGGGAAAATTCCAGAGGTTTAGTCCTTGGTGGACCAATTCCATTGCTCTGGGCCCAAGGCAAGGTAGGACATCATGGCAGAAGGGTGTTGTAAGGAGTGCTACTCCATTTATAGCTGGCCAGGAAGCAGAGAGAGGGGGGAGGGGCCATGGGGCAGAAGAACCCTTCAAGGGCATGCCCCCAGTGACCCACCTTCTCCAGTGGTGCCCCACCTGCCTGCAGTTAGCACCCGTCAGTCCATTCAAACTAGAATGACAGATTAGGTTACAGCCTTCATAATCTAATCATTTCATCTGAATATCTCCGGAACATCAGAGGAGCTTTTGGAGAACACCTCTATCCAAACCATAACAGGTACCAAATCCTACATCTGGACCCAGGGGTTGCCCACTTCAGACTGAGCAGGAACTCACCTGGCTAGCGGGTCAGGTTTGGATAGAACAAAAGTTCCTTTGTAGTCTCGGCTGTGCCTGCATGGTCCTCCCTCCCTCACTGTCCCCATCCCTGCTTCAGGTGGACTACTTCCCGCTGACAGAGCAGAAGTTCTCCCTGCTGGTAGACAGCCAGCTGGACTCGCCTAAGGCCTTGTATCTAGGACGTGTGATGGGTAAGCTGTGGGTGAGGATGAGCTATGGGGCAAGTTCCTGGAGCCTCAAGGAGTGTGAGGACCTGGGAATGGGTGGCGAGAATAAGTGGGAGACTGATGAAAACAGAAGGCTTCTGAGTGATCCAAGCCTTTCTCTTTCTGGGCCTTCTCTCTTAGAGACGGGTGTAATTGACCCAGAGATCCAGCGTTACAACACCCCAGGTTTCTCAGGCTGCCTGTCTGGTGTTCGATTCAACAATGTGGCTCCACTCAAGACCCATTTTCGAGCCCCTCGACCCATGACTGCTGAGCTAGCAGAGGCCCTTCGAGTTCAGGGAGAACTGTCTGAATCAAACTGTGGAGCTATGCCACGCCTTTTCTCAGAGGTGCCACCTGAGCTTGATCCCTGGTATCTGCCCCCAGGTATGTCATCTTTTGGACACAGAAGGGAGGGATGACAGGAAAGAGAAACATAGGCAGTATCTCATGACTGGTGCTTTCTCCTCTTTAGACTTCCCGTACTACCATGATGATGGATGGGTTGCCATACTTTTAGGCTGTAAGTACACTATGTAATTGCACCTCCCCAAACTACCCTGTCAGCATTCCCTCCCTGCCCCTATCCTCAAGTCTAAGGGGTGGCAAAGGGGCTAGAGGTGTGATGGTACAAAGGATAAGACAGGCCATGCTGAAGGTAGTATATGATTGGGATGGATATTTTTTAATGTTTGAGCATGTCATACAGTGTTTTTTTTTTTTTTAAGTTGTAGATGGACACAATATCTTTATTCTATTGATTTATTTTTATGTGGTGCTGAGAATCGAACCCAGTGCCTCACACATGCTAGGCAAGCACTCTACCACTGAGTCACAACCCCAGCCTCAGCATAGAGTTTTCTTTGTGTGTGTGTGTGTGTGTGGTTTTTTTTTTTTTTTTTGTACTGAGGATTGAACCTGGGGTGCTTAACCACTGAGCCACATCCCCAGCCCTTTTTTTATATTTTATTTAGAGACAGGGTTTAGCTAAGTTGCTTAGGGCTTCGCTAAGTTACTGAGGCTGGCTTTGAACTCACAATCCTCCTGCCTTAGCCTCCTGAGCTGCTAGGATTATAGGCATGTACCACCATGCCCAGTCCACCATACAGTTTTTTTTTTTTTTTTTGGTACCAGGGATTGAACTCAGGGGCATTTGACCACTGGGCCACATCCCCAGCCCTTTTTTGTATTTTATTAGAGACAGGGTCTCACTAAGTTGCTAAGTGCCTCGCCATTGCTGAGGCTGGCTTTGAACTCACGATCCTCCTGCCTCAGCCTCCCAAGTGCTGGGATTACAGGCGTGCGCAACCGCACCGGGCTTCCACCATACAGTTTTAATGGAAATATTAAAGTGCAGCCATAGATAAAGGATGAGGAAATAGGGGTATAGTAATATCTAGAGAGATCAGAAATTGGGGTAATACCAGGGATATGAAAAGAGAATATCAGAAATAGAAGTTGGCAGAGGATAAACCAAGAACTCAACCTACCCAACAGAGGAACAGCTTGATGTGGTTGTATAGCTGACACAGTTGTACGTGAATGCTTTTGGCCAAAAAAGTATATGTGTATGTGTGATGTATAGCTGAACCCCAAAGGTCTTTCCTGAATTGTTCCTTTTCTTTCATTCAGTTTTGGTGGCCTTCCTGCTGCTGGGGCTGGTGGGAATGTTGGTGCTCTTCTATCTGCAAAATCATCGCTACAAGGGCTCCTACCACACCAATGAGCCCAAGGCCACCCATGATTACCATCCTGGAAGCAAACCTCCCCTCCCTACTTCGGGCCCTGCCCAGGCCCCCACTCCCACACCAGCTCCCACCCAAGTTCCAGCCCCTGCCCCTGCCCCTGCCCCTGCCTCTGGCCCAGGCCCCCGGGACCAGAACCTACCCCAGATCTTGGAAGAGTCCAGGTCTGAATGAATCAGGAGAAGGGCTTCAGGGACCAAGTCCAACTCCTCTAGATTCCCCAATTCCTGCCCCTCCCCCACCCTATCAGGGACATTTGGCTCCTCTTAGCTGGCTCTGCTCATCCAGAGGATACCCCTCCTGCCAAGTTTGGTGGGCAGAGCTACAGATGGGACCAAAGGGAGTGGCCAAGCCTCACTGCCTAAACCAATGCCCTGCTCATCTGTTTCCCCAGGCCCCTGGCTGTTCGCTTGCTCCAAAAGAGAAGCCTCATGGGGTTGAGATAGGCCCTTCCTGCCATCTCTGTCCCAGCCCCTGCCAGGGATTAACAACAGAGTGTAGGGGAGATTACCGGCCTCCCATCCATGTATATTATCAGCAGGAACAGATGTGTAGAATCGCAGGGCTGCACAGGGCATGGGGGGAGGAGGCTGCTACAACATCCCCCAGCCTCCCCCCTGCCCTGCAGAACGTCTTCCATCTGCTTCCTCTCAGCTGGGGGTGAGGGAGGGCTTCACTGCTGTCCCCCACCCCTCTTTTTGTTTTTACACAGAGACCAAGAGGCCTCAGTTTAGCACCTTAGTACCTCCGCTGCTTCACATGCTTTAGCCAAAGCCATAAAAACCCCTGCAATCAATGTAGAGAAAATAATGCAGACACCCTGCCTGCCCAGTCCTCTGCTCTTTTCCAAGATGTGCAATAGCCTTGGTGCCTGTCCACAGGCTCGGCCCCTTCTCCAATGCATGAGGAGCCCTCTTTCCTCCGCTCAGAGATGCTGCTTTGTTTGCCCAGGAGGTCATATTCTTTATATATATTTTTTGTTGCAAAGTCTCTCTCTAGAGAAACTCTATATTATTCTAATTTTTTAAATTATCTGTTTATATATAAAAGAAAAATGCAGTCGGCTGTCCTGTCCTGTGCTGTGCTGTGCCCACAGTCCGCAGTGAGCATCTCGTGTCAGATGTCTCATGAATGCGGCTGGCCACTCACGGGGCCGCTCTCTGGCCTCTACTCTGAAGTAGGGCGGAGCCAGCTGTGCCCTTGACTCTGTGCCAGTCCAATAAAGCAGAGTGGCAGAGCCCCAGTGTGTGTGTGTGTGTGTGTGTGTGTGTGTGTGTGTGGTGGCTGGCGTCATGGTTAGGGGATAAGTTGGGTGATTGTAAGGAACTAATTTGAGGGCTCAGGAATTTCTAGGCAGAGTTCTCAGAATCTTTGCACCACCTGCCAGGGGCATGATGACCCCTGCCCCTTTGATCTCTTTGGACAGTGGGGATCAGAATGCTGAAGCTTCTGCCCAACTTGCTCCCGTACCACCATCCCTGAGTCCTTCCAGCTCCCAAAGCACACTACACAACTTGCCAAGATGGATTCTAACACTTTATTAGATAAGAGGTCACAAGCCACAGGACTTTAAAGTGCGTGAAATTCACTGGCAATAAAGCCACATGTACACCAGCATTCCCCCAGTCCCATCACCTTGCTCAGTCAATTCTTAGGTGTGTGGGGAGAAGCTGAGACCCGTCATTAAAGGTTGGGGACAGCGGGGACAAAGGATGGGAATACTGGAGGAATACAAGTATTAGTGGTCTGCAGCTGGGGAAGAAGGGGATCGACCAGTGCTTCTGCTTGCTGAGGGAAGGGTGGGGTCAGTCTAACTCAAATTCTGGAAACAAATTTTTGTCACCTGTTCCTTACCACCAGCCCCTGACATTTCAAACAGACCCGACTCCTCCTTTATAGGTCTCTGGTTTTCCCCAATAATGAGTAATTCAGAGCCCATGGGACAGCTTGAGGGTATCCCCGATACAATGACTACAACAAACCACAGCAGGTGTACATTTCAGAATCATGGTGAGGGCTGCTCCAACCAGGCAGGAGAGGCTGCCATCAGGAGCTGGCTGGGTGTGTGCTGAGAGCAGTGCCCACCATTGTGGTGAGTGAGATTATGTGAGTGTGAGTGTGTGTGTGTGTGTGCACATCCCACACAAATCCCTAAGAGGCAACTTGGCCAGAGATAGCCCCACTTCCTCCATGGACAACTACTGGGGTGGGAGTAAGGGAGTAGGCAGCACAGACAGGGGGAAGAACGGCTCTCATTCCCCAGGAAGAAAAGGGGATGCCCGCTCCCCATTCCTAGGCCAGTCTGTACCTGCCTGCCTGAGTCCTTTCTACCCAGCACAAAGCTCAGCCAGCTTAGCACGCCAGCCACACACACAGGGCAGTTCTTGCTAGCTCCAGTCTCATAAATTTTCTGTGTCAAGCCAGGCCTTCCTGCCTCTCCCAGAAGATAAGACAGAACTGGAGATTCTTCTACTCCTTTCTTCCCCTCTCTTGAGAAGTGGGATTTGGGCATGGACCCCAGAGACCTTGGCTTAAACTCCACCCCAATCTACAGAACTTCTAAAGAAATAAAGTGCTTTGCTCTTCATGAATCCCAGAGAGAATGGCACCATAGACTGGGACAGGTGGTCTGCCTGCTTCTTCTCAAAACTGCAAATACCCTCTGCCAGTCTGCCCTGCTCTGTGCTGCCATCCTAAACATGTGCAATTGTGCCCCTCACCCACCCGCAAACACATACTGCCAGCTCACTTTTCTAAACAGCAGGTGCCACAGACAGGAAGTAAATCACACCAACAACCTTTCCCTCTAGTCTATCTAGCCTGGGCCCCTCTACCCTGAGGAGATAAGCAACTCTGGCCTCTCTGAACACAGAAGGCCTAAAAAGAACTACAAATCCAGCAGACCAGAGTGCTCTCTCTTGCCAGGCATGCCCCCAACGTTTGGTCAGTAGCAGCACAATGCATGCCTGCAGTTGCTGAGCCAGAACTCTGGAAGGAGCTGGACTATTGGCGCGTGCTCCCAGGAATCTGAAAACAGTTACCCATTCACCTCCAGAGTATACAAGGAAGGCTTTCTCAAAGTCTGCTGGACCACGCTTGGCTCTCCCTCTGTCCATGAGAGGGTGGCACTTTCCCTCTTCTAGCCTTGAATCCCTGTGCTTAGAACCCACACACTTTTGGTTTGGACCCTGCCAGAGGGAGGAGGTAGGAAAGTGACCCACCTCCCTCTGAATTCAGTGTGTGCTGCCTGCCAGGCTCACCTCTAACCCAGAGCACTTGAAGGCTCCAGAGACCAGATTTCACTCAGCTATGCCTGGCACCCAATTACATAAGGACCATTGGCTGGGAAAACTAAAAGACAGAGCCTATCCGGAACTGCCTAAGTTGATTCCTGAGGCCTGCAGCTTGGGAAGCTGAGGTGAAATCAAGCAGTTGTTTGCCCTGGCCTGTGCCCTCCTCTGAGGCCTGAGAAGCAGCCTCCCACTTCTGCAACTCTCTCCTAGGAGACCAAGCCCTAGCTGCCCGGCTCTCCTCTCACTGAGATGGTTTTGTGCCTGTGGACACAGCTGAGGCCTCACTACAGAGGGAGTAGGTGGGGTTTCTTGGCGTGGAAGACACACAGTGCAGGAACTTGAGCAGCAGTGGTATGTGCGTGAAAGCAAAGACAGTGCCGCTACCACAGCGCCAGGAGGGTTAAAGGACGTCAGTCTCCCTCTCGATCCCCACGTACTTGAGGGCATCCGCTTGACTGTACCTGTCCCAGAGTAGGGAGAAGAAAAGAAAAAATGATTGACAAGATGGGGTCCCCTCCCATTTCACTTCCCCTCCAAGCTTCCTAATAGCAGTTTTCAACAATGTTTCTGAGGTGCTCAGACCCTCTCCTTCATCCATTGTACCCACAGTAAGCCTCCCAAATCAATTCCCACAGCCAACTCTTCTGCCTCCAGGGCCACCTCCCAAGGATCACTGCTGATCTCCTTACCTATAATCAAAGAAGAGCTCTTCACCAGCCTGAATTGCCCTCTTGGCAAAGATCCCAATCCGATGATCTCCATTCACCATGACCACTGCAAATAGGAGAAACCCAAGGCTAGGTTCCTAGTTAATGCAAGTAAATATTCAGGAGGATTCTGGGCTAATTTTTTCTAAATCCTCAGTGGAATCAAAAAAGTAGTTGTCTTTATACTTTTGGATCTATTATTCTGGCTAGTGATATGGGGAAAGAATTATCTTTTTTTTTTTTTGGTATCGGGGATCGAACCCAGGGATGCTCAAGTACTGAGCCACATCCCAATCCTTTTTGTTTTTTATTTAGCGACAGGGTCTCACTAAGTTGCTAAGGCTGGCTTTCAACTTCCGATACTCCTGCCTTGGCCTCCCAAGCTGCTAGGATTACAGACGTGCACCACTGTACTCAGTTCTTTTTTCAGTGCTGGGGATTGAACCAGGCCTTCATGATAAGAATTATCTATAAATCAGGTCTGTGGGAAGTGTTTTTTATAGTCAGTGTAAAAAGCAGATTATAAAACAGAGAGGGAGAAGATAAGGCAGAGGGAGGAGGGAAGAAGGGGGGAGCCTAAAATGACACCAGATATTAATCATGATTATCTTTGGACAAAAAAAGTAGCTATGAATATTGAACACCAAATATAAAAATCATAGTAAACAAGGTGTTCACCCTGACCTCACCTCCTAGGTCACTGAGAACTTACCTTTAGCATAGCAGTTGGGGTTCACTGAATGGTTTGCAAATCGAATTTTGTTTCCTTTCCGGGTTGCATCCACTACAAAATCTGTATGATGTAAATCAAAGAAGACCATGAGGGCACCAGGAAACTCCACACTTCTTTAGCCTGAATTTAAAATCAGTTAACTGGTAACAGAAACAATTTAGTGCAAGGGAAATTTGAAGTGTAGTGTGGTAATAGGATATGTGTAAAGCACCAAGTCTGAGAATTCTGCTTCATGTGGGCACTCTCCCTTTAGGTTTCCCATCTTGGCTTGACTTCTAATCTCTTCCCATCTATTTGGTAGGGAAGGGTTTTTTTGTTTGTTTGTTTGTTTGTTTGTTTTGTTTTGTTTTTGTCTTTTGGTACTGGGATTGAACCCAGGGCCTTGTGCATGCTAGCCAAGCACTGAGCTACATCCCCAGCTCTTTTTAAATTTTATTTTGAGACAGATTTCACTAAGTTGCCCAGGCTAGCCTCAACTTGTGATCCTGCTGCCTCAGCCTCCTATGTAGCTGGGATTACAGGTATGTGCCAAGGTGGGTAGGGAGGTTTCTGAGGTGTAAGTGCTCAATGTTCCTACTCCAAACAACCCCCAAATGGAGATGCTTTCAAAGCAAGTGAACCATAGCCTACAGGGTCTCTGAGTTTGACTGGGCTCAATACATTTGTTGGAAGATTCAGAGGTGATCTGAACTTGGACTACAGCATAAGCAACTTGGTAGAAAGACCTGCACAAGCCAGGCATGATGGCACACACCTGTAATCCCAGTGGCTCAGAAGGCTGAGGCAGAAGGATTGTATGTTTGAGATCAACCTCAGCAACCTAGCAACTTAGTGAGACCCTGTCTTAAAATAAAAAATAAAAAGGTCTGGAGATGTAGCTCAATGGTAAAGCACCTCTCGGTTCAATACCCAATACTCTCCTCCAAAAGAAAGATCTGCATAAAACCACCTTGGGAGGACAGAAAAAGACACCAAATAGTGTACCATTGTTGAGGTTGAAGAGGAAGCTGGACATGTATTTGTCATAGACTTTCCCTCGTCGATCAGCCTCATCCTGAGAGATAAGCTGCAGAGAGAGACAAGGAATAAATAGGGGGTGTCAGGCTGTCTACTCAGGGCATGGCACCCTGCCCCCAGAAAGGGCTGAGAAAATGCAGTGTCACCTATAGGTGCTCACTGAATATCACGAGAATTGTAGGACAGGGAACCCAGCCCATATTGTTCCCGCTGCCACTCAGGCTGAACAGCATTCAGGCCGAAGAGAGCCCCTCTCTGCCCCCACTCCCTCATGTGGCCTGAGATGACAAAAACTGAAGAACAGTGGTTTGTTTCAGGACTACAAACAGTTCGCGGGATCCCCGGAGAGGCCACATGAGAACTCGCTGAGTTATTTAGAGATGGATTCACAGAAGGCTGGCCCACAGAAAATCAGAGTTTTTCATCAGCATCTCCCCAGCAAGGACATGGGCCAAACCCATAGCACTCACCTCACCACAATATTCAGAAATGAATTCGTTCTTCTGCACAGACTCCTTAATGAAGGTGCCCCATCCGGCCACATCAGAGGGGGCTAGCAGCAGGTGCTGGGGAAGAGGGAGTCAAAGCTCAGATGACAGGGCATGTGTGAGCAAGTAGGTGAGCATGCTGAATGTGCACGTGTGTTATGGGGGCCAGTGGAAAGAATTAGCAACTGGTAAGAGGATCTGAAAACAGAAAAAGGTTCAAGCTATTCTGTTCTGGGGGGGCGGGGGAATAAAGAGAGGTGGTGAAAGGAAAAAGGACATGTCTTCCTCTCCCCTGGGGATCCCCTGGGCTTCAGTCCATGGGTATTCACTGCTTTGTGGGAGGTCAAAATGGATAACATGAGGGCTAGGGACATAGCTTAGCACTAGACCATTTGCCTAGCATATACAGGGTCCTGAGTTTGATACCCAGCACCACACAAAAGGAAAAAAGAAAAGAAAAAGGACAATGTTAATGGCGCATTTGCCTTTGTTCCTTTCAGTCTGACCAATTTGAGGGGTCACTTTTCTGACTCTTTTTTTTTTTTTTTTAAAGAGATATTTATTTATTTGCTTTTAGTTGTACACAATGTATTTTTTTGTACGTGGTGCTGAGGATCGAACCCGGGCCGCGCACGTGCTAGGCGAGCGCTTTGCCGTTAAGCCACAATCCCAGCCCACTTTTCTGACTCTTTACTAAGACAGAAACTTTTCAAATTTGGCAATGTGTGTCCATTAGGACTTATCAAGCACTCTCTAAGGAGTTAGGGAAAGAGAATGCCTAAGACTGTTGTGTCTCTCCTACTCGATTATCTGGATCTGCACAAAGGCCTCACCTTCTTGAGGCCACGCTGGATGCTGCAGTTCTTGCAGGAGACCACCTTGCAGTCCCAGTGCTCTGAGGCCCCACAGGTGAGGCACAGGTCAGGATCACACTCTCGCACTGCCAGATAGCAAGGGCACTGCTTGGTATTGCACTGGGTCTTACAGCGACAGCCTGGGAAACGATTCTGACCTGGGTGGTGGGACAGGTAAGGTTAGAGAGAAGAGCAGGTCAATGCTGGAGCATTGGTTGAACTCAGGGACAGTAGAGACGCACATGTGTTCAAGGGTGCTTGGTGAAATAGGACAGAAGGTCCCTTCCCAGTGATCATATACTGGAGTTTTTCCCCTTAGAAAACAACACTCAAGCCTGAGAGAGAAAAAAAAGCAGGTGTGACCATTGAGAAGTATTTCCCAACAGTGCTCCCCACCCTATCCCTATCCCCATCCCTGATGGCAGAATTTGGAAGGAAGGAGCCCCAGAGAAAATGAAATCAGTTCTTTTCACTGGTAAATTCTCACCATCAAAACAAGCATCATTTTGAGAACAGAATGCATCCGTTCTACACCATCCTCCTCCACCCACGGCCCTCCCCAGCATCAACATCTTTCTGCTGTGGCTAGATCAGTATCTTCTCTTTGTTAGCAAATAGTTACAGCACAACTGCCTGGGGGCAAGCCCTTCTGCAAGTTGGGGGCTGCCACCAACTGCTCAGTCCCACTTGAGCAATGGCATGGCAGGATAAGATGTGAGAGAACCACTTTTAGCCTTTGCTGATGTCCAGACTTGTATCTCCTACATGATATTAAAACTCCAGCTATTAAATGAAAATAGGCATAGAATTGTGACCTAAAATTTTTTTTTTTTGGTACCAGGGATTGAACTCAGGGGCACTCGACCACTGGGCCACATCCCCAGCCCTTTTTTGTATTTTATTAGAGACAGGGTCTCACTGAGTTACTAAGTGCCTCGCCATTGCTGAGGCTGGCTTTGAACTCGCGATCCTCCTGCCTCAGCCTCCCAAAGTGCTGGGATTACAGGCGTGCGCCACCGCGCCCCGGCCCTAAAATTTTTTGAATAAAAGAAATGTTTTTTGAGACAAGGTCTTGCTATATAGTCCAGGCAGACCTCGAACTCCTCGGCTCAAGAGATCCTTCTGTCTCAGCTTCCCAAATGCTGGGATTAAAGGCACGTACCACAGCACCTGGCTAAAACATTTTAAAGACAATATTCTGCAAAAAGGAGACTGGCTGTACCTTGAAGAATAAGATTCCCTTTTTAGTTCTCCCCTGGAAGGAAAAGTTGGGAAGGCATTCCTGTTCCTATTTGCTGTTTTTAGAATCATGATCCTAAGGGCTTTTCAAAACAACCTTCTCAGGTAGGAACAATGGTATGGCCTGTAGTCCCAGTTACTTGGGAAGCTGAGGCAGGAGGGTTGCTTGAGTCCTGGAGTTCTTCACCAGCCTGGGCAATATAATGAAATCTGTCTCTCTCTCTCTCTCTCTTTCTTTCTTTTTTTCCCTTTTTATAAGAGGTGGGTGCTGGGGATGGAACCCAGGGCTTTGCAAGTGCCAGGCAAGTACTATACCACTGCGCTATATTCCTAGCCCAAGACCCTGTCTCTTAAAAAAAAAAAAAATCCTTTTCCAGATCTTCAGCATCTTACTTTCCCTCTAGAATGTCTAAAGCACAGCAAAGGGAACACAGAAGGCAGAAGAGGTAAAGGGGGCAGAAGAGGAAGGGATCCTGGGCACACTGAGGCTGACCATTCTGGTAGACTCTAGGGAAAGCACAGTGTTCTTACAGTCTGGGTTGCACTGGCAGAACTTCTCACAGAAATTCTGAGTCATGATGCAGGGGCAAGTGCTGTCGCAGGGACGGTCTGGGTGGTCGCAGGGCTGATAGTTGTACACTTGTGTGGAAGAGTTATCTAGAAAGAGAAGAATCAAACAGGACTCTCCTGTGACTTTGTTCCCTTGCTGCCCTCCCCCTCCCACTGCCCTGGGAGGCTTGTTCCAACCATCACCTTGTACACACACACACAGCACCTGGAGTGAAAAGGCAACACAGATGACCGTAGTGCACAAGCTATAGTGGGGTGACCTGTTTTGTGGGCAGGGTGTGGAGATGGTCTAAGATAACAGGGCAGCTACTCGGAACATTAAAAGAGGTCTGGGACCTGGCAAATATCACTCTAGGAAACTCAGAGACCACAAGGCCCTTAACTGTACTTCATAAAGGTCTTCTTAGCAGCAGTAAGAAGCTCAGCTGTTCTTAGCTGCTGCACAGAAATCTGCAATCTGCGGAAGCGACCAGGGTCAACAACAAGTGCAGCTGTAGGTGGGGCAGGGTGATGGCCACAGGCTGAAGCCTCAGGCTGCACTGCTGAAGAATGCCCTGGGGGGACTTACATTTCTTACCCCTCCCCCGCAGGCCCGGGATGGAACCCAGGGTCTTCTCCATGCTAAGCATGTGTTCTATCTACCACTGAGCTATGCCTCCAGCCTGGAACTTACCTTTCTTCAGCTGAATTTTCCTGCAGTGTGCAGCCCACAACCTGAAACAGAAGGGACAGGTCTGGGTCACAGCCCTTGGGAGCTCTGCCAATGCAGGCAAATGACTGTGTGACCTACTCTGAAGGGCTCTGATAATTGTGGAATATCATTCCAAAATCCCTTAACAGGAGGCCCTCTACTTTGGTACATAGAAGTTAGGGCCCATCTTAAATCCAGTTGGGGGGCTGGGGTTGTGGCTCAGTGGCAGAGCGCTCGCCTCTCACGTGCGCGGCCCGGGTTCGATCCTCTCAGCACCATGTAAACATTAATGCATTGCATTGTGTACAACTAAAGTAAATAAATAAATATTTAAAAAAAAAAAAACAGTTGGACTCTGCTGCAAAATTTAACACAACTCTGTCCCAAACAAACATTAAAAAAAAAAAAAAGCTCAAGTTTATGTCTTTTTTTGGTACCAGGGATTGAACTCTGGGGCACTCGACCACTGGGCCACATCCCCAGCCCTTTTTTTTTTTTTTTTTTTTTTTTTTTTTTTTGTGGTACTGGGGATTGAACTCAGGGATACTCGACCACTGGGCCACACCCCCAGCCCTATTTTGTATTTTATTAGAGACAGGGTCTCACTGAGTTGCTAAGTGCCTCACCATTGCTGAGGCTGGATTTGAAGGTTGTGATCCTCCTGTCTCAGCCTCCCAAAGTGCTGGGATTAAGGCGTGCGCCACCGCACCTGGCTCCAGCCCTTTTTTGTGTATTTTATTCGAGACAAGGTCTCACTGAGTTGCTAAGTGCCTCGCCATTGCTGAGGCTGGCTTTGAACTCGTGATCCTCCTGCCTCAGCCTCCCAAGTGCTGGGATTACAGGTGTGCGCCACTGCGCCCAGCTATGTATATGTCTATTATAATGTTACTATTCCTCTCTCTCCACTTTCTTTTTCCCTTGCTTTGTGGAGGAGGAGATGTAGGGGAGTTCCAAGACAGGAGGTGGAAAAGCCTTTTAGGAATCTTCTCTGAGTGAAGAAATGGAAAGGGAGGAGTCACAGGGGCTTCAGTATCTAGAACAGGCATCAGCTCCTTCCTTCAGTGATATTCATTAGGGAACTGAGCCAGATAGAATGCTGAACAAAAACAAACAAACTTCTACTCCTAAATAAAGGTTGTCTACATGACAATATTATTAGATAAACAACATGAGCTGAAAACAAAGAAAAGGAATAAACTCTGGTCAGTGTTGAGAAATAGGGAGGGTGGTAACTAATGACCCAACTAGGAGAAATGGCCTCAGGGTAGAGCCATGGGCCTACTGGCCAGAAGTTTAAATGGAAAACCAGAGCACTATCTCAGGTCCAGTCTGCAGCATGTACAGGGAGGGGACAGGACTGGTCTCAGGCACAGGCATTCAGGTGGCACTGAGAATTCTGGCCCTTAGCCATGTGATGTTGAGCAGATGGGCTCACTCAGCCCTATTCAGTGGCCTAGAGGGAGGCAGGTGGGAAGCCCAACGGGAGGTCAGGGCACAGAGAACAGCCTGCCCATAAAAAGGTCCTTTATCCAACCCTTGCCTGTGCTTTCTTTTCTTCTTCTGTGAGGGGTTCATGAGCTCATCTGTTGGAAGCTTCAGGATAAGCGATTCTTTCACTGCAAACTGAAAGACCTGGAAGAGAAATCCAACAGGGCCTGTCACACCTTTTGGAGCTAGGTGGTCTGGTAAGAAGCTCAGTCACTTGTTGAGCTTCCGAGAATTCTTGCAAATTTACAGACAGATGATTGGGCATCTTTTCAGTCAGGGATAGACAAGAGTCCCATTGGATGTGGGGTCCTGGCTCTGAAGTTAACTCCATACCACTCACCCTAACTCAGGAAGGGAGACATATCGAGCACAGTAATGCCTTCCCTGATCAGCAGCTTTCATCCCCACTCTTTCCACCAAGACACAAGGGGACTGCTTCTTGTTTTTTTTTTTTTTTTTTTTTTTTTTTGTGGTACCAGGGATTGAACTCGGGAGCACTCGACCACTGGGCCACATCCCCAGCCCTTTTTTTTTGTATTTTTATTAGAGACAGGGTCTCACTGAGTTGCTAAGTGCCTTGCCATTGCTGAGGCTGGCTTTGAACTCGCGATCCTCCTGCCTCAGCCTCCCAAAGTGCTGGGATTACAGGCGTGCGCCACTGCGCCCGGCTGGGGACTGCTTCTTAGCATGAGTATCTGCCTCTTTTAGGAAGGGCAGCTGCCTATGCATTGTGTAACTGAGTGTAAGGCCTGACAGGAGCCCATGGACTAGGCTTAATACTAGCTCCCTCTGTTGGCAGAAAGATGCCAGAGCCTTGACTATTTCAGCAGGACGGCCTCTGAAGAAGGATGGTACTCCTTTAACCTTCCTCCCTGATAGCACTCATTTTTAGCTTTTTTCTTCTATTTTTTTCTTGGCTACATGGGATTCTGTGAAAACTGTAAATACTGTCCACAAGATATTTTTTGTCTCAAGGAAATAAGGATGAGCTCCAAAATGAAAGCAGTGGGTACTTAAGCCCATGATTATATTAACTGTTCTAACTAAAGGAGGTGTGAAGAAGAGGCCACAGAGACACCTCCAGAAGTTAGGGAGCCATGTGAGCAGAGCTCCAGCACTGGAAAGACTGGCCTGAGGGGCTGGGGTTGTGGCTCAGTGGTTTAGTGCTCGCCTAGCACGTGCGCGGCCCGGGTTCAATCCTCAGCACCACGTAAACATAAATACATTGCATTGTGTACAACTAAAGCAAATAAATAAATATTAAAAAAAAAAAAAAAGACTGGCCTGAACACCTGACTCCTGTCTCTATTCTTCACTGCCTTCTCACCACAGTCTTTTCCTGCTTCCAGAGCATTAGTGGCTGCTATCAACTGCCTTTCCAGTGGCATGAGTGAAAAGGCTGAGGTTTAGGCCCAGTTATTGGAGCTGGTGATTAGAAAATCTAGTGATAGAAAATCTGGAGAATAAAGGATGTGGGGAGGCTGACGGAGGGAGTAGTGGCAGTGGCAGCAGCTAGAGTGTGCTGCTAAGAACACCCACAGGGAGACTAGAAGCTCCTTCTAGGAATGGGGTACATATTTAGAAAGGAGGCTGGGAACCACAAAAAGCAGCTTAAAGAAAGGAGGACCACCCAAAAGATTTAAATAGTGGCTAGACACGGGAATAAGAATTTGACAAAGAGGAGAGTAGATCCCCAAGCTTTGTCAGGCCTGGCATTTACAGAAGGGCCCAAATTTGGGAACCTACTTCATAACCCAGAAGCATAAGCCCACAAGAGACTGAACCAATTTCTCTCCAGACACACGACCTCAGGTGGCAAAAGGACAACAAAGCAATGGATGAAAGGAGGACCCACGTTTGTTCTGCTGTTCTCAAACGGTACCTGCTTACATGTCTTCGTCCCCAGAAGCCTGGCTATTGAACAGAAGTTGTTGAAGTAGGTGCCATGGAAGACTCGAAAAAGAGACTCTTCAGCCCCAGTCCACTCCACAGGCTCCGAGGGGGCTTCCACTACACAGAGCTGAGGTGGGGCTGGACTGGCCTTCTGTTTTGTGGGGGTCTGACAGCGAGAGTTAGCCTCTAAACAAGGAAGAAAGAAAAATAGAAGTGGAATGCAGTTGTCATTAGAAGCTTGTCATAAACTCAGAAGTACTTCATTCTACTTTAAAAAGCAGAAATGTTAAGAATGAAAATATTCCCCATCTCCACTGCTTACAAGTACACTTGTGGAGATAATTAACAATTTTTAAAAAGTAGAAATATTTTAGAGTCGGCTTTAGGACATAGCTCAGTGGTGAAGTGCTTGCCTGGCATATGCCAAACCCTGGCTTTGATTCCCAGCCCCAAAACCAAACCAAAACACAAAACCCCAAAGAAGTTTTAAGAGGTAGGCAGTGGTCAGGTATGGTGACATATATGTGTAATTCCAGCTATTCCAGAGGTTGAGGCATAAATATCACAAGTTCAAAGCCAACCTTGGCAGCCGGGCGCGGTGGCGCACGCCTGTAATCCCAGCACTTTGGGAGGCTGAGGCAGGAGGATCGCGAGTTCAAAGCCAGCCTCAGCAATGGTGAGGCACTTAGTAACTCAGTGAGACCCTGTCTCTAAATAAAATACAAAAAAGGGCTGGGGATGTGACCCAGTGGTCGAGTGCCCCTGAGTTCAATCCCTGGTACCACAAAAAAAAAAAAAAAAAAAAAAAAAAAAAAAAAAAAAAAAGCCAACCTTGGCAATTTAGTGAGGCCCCGTCTCAAAAATAAAAATATAAAAAAGGAGCCAGGCACGGTGTTGCATACCTATAATCCCAGCACTTGGGAGGCTGAGGCAGGAGGATCGCAAGTTCAAAGCCAGCCTCAACAATGGCGAGGCACTTTAGCAACTCAGTGAGACCCTGACTCTAATAAAATACAAGAAAGGGCTGGGGATGTGGCCCAGTGGTGGAGTGGCCGAGTTCAATCCCTGGTACAAAAAAAAAAAAAAAAAAAAAAAATATATATATATATATATATATATATATATACATGGGGCTAAGAATGTGGTTCAGTGATAAAGTGCCCTTAGGTTCAATCCCTAGTGCCAGCACCCCTCCAAAAAAGAAAATTCAGGCAGTAATCCCAGGTTTACCAGAGTCACTGCAATGGAAAGGAAATATCTTCATTTCTTCTCACTGTACCTGATGAACTGGAGGCCCAGTCATTGCCTGTGTCCCTGTCACTGTCCCCTTCTTTAGTCTCAGCCACAGCTGAGGCTGAAGTGTTGGAGCAGGAAGCACTGACCACGTGGTGCCTTCGCCGCCGACGCCCAGAGCACTTGGAGCGAGGATTATGGAGCATTGCATACTCTTTTGCTCCTTCCTGTGATGGACGCGTTACAGGTATGAAATAGGAACAGGCCCAGATTCACTATATTGATGCCATCCATTATCATAAACCTTTATCTTCACCAACATCTATGCAATGATACTGTCATTCTTTTTTCATCTGTACCATATAAGTGTGACCATATTATAATGAGACAGCTAGCTGCTTAACAAACATTTTAAGACTTATAAACTTATGCCTTTTCACAAGAGGGTTGTCCTATAATCTTAAAAAAGATATAACCTATGTATCTATGCATCAACTTTCCAGAAGGTTATAACTGAAACTAATTCACATGTTAGCTGTTTGGAATTTGAGTTCACATTCTCTTGATGAGGAAATGAGGTTCAGAGAGAGAAAGACACCTGCATAAAAGTATACAGCTCATTGCTCCAAAGTAGGTACAAGTGACAGAGTAGGTACCAGGCCACTGCTCTTTACAATCTATACACTGCTTCTGTTTCAATAATAAATGTGTAATCCTTCAAGTTGTACACTGTTACTACCTAATTTTGAAACCTCCCCAAGTGTGCATATGAAATTCAGAATACTGTTCCACTACCTTTTAACTATGCTTTTGCCTTTAGGCCAAATAACTCAGTTTGATCATTTCTAATTAGAAGGTTTGTTTTCCAAAGACTTCTAGTTGTTTCTGAAAACTAAATATACCTGTAAAGAATAAAAGTTAATCATCATCAAGAATATTTGGAATAATATATGTAGGTCCTAAAGGAAATTAAAAAAAAGATATTTTGAAATTGGTTGAATCTGATAGCACATGTCTTGCTACAATTTGAAATCCTCAGAATTATTCTTTTTTTTTTTTCTTTCTTTTTTTTTTTTTGTGGCACTGGGGATTGAACCCAGGGCCTCCAGGGCCTTGCATATGAGTTACATCCCCAGTCCCCATTTATAAAGTATTTTAAATCAAAATGGTTAAACAAATATCAAGCCTCCAGAGGAACAGTTAAGTCACACTCTGAGAAAATAATAGTCAAATCTAGAATGTGAGTCATCCTACAAGACAATCAACCTGAAACTTTCAAAAAGAAGAAAAAAAGTGGTGGAATTATTTGAGATCAAAAGAACAAAAATACAGCCGGGCAGGGTGGCACATACCTGTAATCCCAGCAACTCAGGAGGCTGAGGCAGGAGGATCACAAGTTTGAGGCCAGCCTCAGCAACTTAGCGAGACCCTGTCTCAAAATAAAAAAATAAAAAGGCCTGGGGATGTGGCTCAGTGGTTAAGCGCCCCTGGGTTTAATCCCTGGAATTAAAAAACAAAACAAAACAAAACAAAAAAAAAACAATAACAAAAAAAAAAACCCACTAGGAATACATAATAACTATATAACTATATGTGATAACTGACTGGATGATTCTAGTTTGAAAATAAAAACCCAAACAGCAATAGTTGAAAAAATGGAAATTGACTGAATAGTAGTTGACATTATAAAATTCTTATTAATCTTAAGTGTAATAGCATGATTGTGTAAGAGAATGTCTTTATTTTTAGGAGGTGCATTTGGAAATATTTAACAAAGAAGCATCACAATATTGTTTTCAAATGGTTCAACAAAATGTACACAAACACAAATACATGGATGGGGTTGGGGGTGTAGCTCAGTGGCAGAGCACATGCCAAGCATGTGCAAGACCCTGGGTTCCATCCCCAGCATCACCACCCCCCAAAAAAATAAAATAAAATAAACCCCCAAATATATAAATAAGGTAAATATGGAAAACATTTCAAATTCAGGAAGAAGATATCTTTCAACTTCTTTGTACCACTGAAAATGCTATTAATAAAAGTTGGAGAATGCTCTGGCTTCTCTTCATTGAATAAATCTTTGCTATTTACTAAAGATTTCTGTGGAGAGGAACAACTCAGTTTCTAGCTATTTTTTTGAGGCATTGCTATAATTAAAGACATTATCCTTCAGAAAAAACACAAGCTGGGGAAAAATAGTTCTGCACTATATTTAAATATGTACTCATATCTAAGAAATAATAAAGAAAAGCTGTGCATGTATATGTATATCTGTAAGTTATACACACAACACACACATGCACATACACACACTCTGGCTACTGGTAACATCATTATAATACATGTACAGGGTTCCAGAGTGACAATCGAGAGAAGGACAATGCCCTTTCGGGTTACATAAATGCTGGCAAGTTGATGTAACATAGTGTAATAAAAAATGCATGGAGTAATTTAAAAAGCATGGAGTATGGAGTTAGACCAGGGCTTGATTTGAGTCTCACTGCTGCCACACCATTGACTTATTAACAAACTTTGGGCACAATATGTAACTTCTATAACCCCTAGGCCCTTCCACCTCAGAGAACTGTTGTAAGGGTAAAAGTAAGACAATGTATGTTAGGGGCCTAGCATGGTATTTGGCACATAGAAAGTAGTCAATACATGTTAGGGAAAAAATAAATAAGATAGAGTTGATTTATTCTTTTTTTTAATATTTATTTATTTGCTTTAGTTGTACACAATGTGTTTTTATTTGTACGTGGTACTGAGGATCGAACCCGGGCTGTGCACGTGTTAGGCGAGCGTTCTACCGCTGAGCCACAATCCCAGCCCCGAGTTGATTTATTCTATTTATTTTTTTTGGTCTTACACATATGGTCTACTTTTCAGATGAATACCAAATAGTACCTGAGTTCAACCTATTGTGTAGAAAGTCAAACACTTAAGCAAATTCAACTGATCTATTTTCTTCTGGCTTTCAGTATACTGCCTCCCCCAGGTAAGCAGGACAATTTACACAGTTACATAAGGTCTGTCCACCAGAGAGGTTCCATCTGGTTGATACAGTAAGACATCAGTGCCTTCATGTGTTCTTCCCTCTATGGTTACATGCATTTAAAGGAAGACAGAGGCTGGGCGCGGTGGCGCACGCCTGTAATCCCAGCATTTTGGGAGGCTGAGGCAGGAGGATCGCGAGTTCAAAGCCAGCCTCAGCAACGACGAGGCACTTAGTAACTCAGTGAAACCCTGTCTCTAAATAAAATACAAAAAAGGGCTAGGGATGTGACCCAGTGGTCGAGTGCCCCTGAGTTCAATCCCCAGTACCAAAAAAAAAAGGAAGACAGAAGGGGCTGGGGTTGTAGTGCAGTGGTGTAGTGTAGTAGTAGAGCAGTTGCCTAGCATGTGTGAAGCACTGGGTTTGATCCTCAGCACCACATAAAATAAATAAACAAAACAAAGGTATTGTATCCATCTACAACTAAAAAAAAAAAGTACAAAGATAGTGTAAAAGTCCCCTCTGTCCAACATCCAGACCCCTCCCAAATTGCTGGGATTACAGATGGAGGGGGCAGTCCTAGGGTCAACCCCAGCAGTGCAGAGTCCACACACCCCACAAACTACAGAGCCAGACTTCCTTTCCTTTGTGTTATGTTTTGAAAAATTCCAAAAATAAAAAATAAAATAAATAAAAAATAAAAATATTCCCCACTGGGCACAGTGGGACAAACCTATAATCACAGCTACTTGGGAGGCTGAGGTAAGAGGATCGAAAGTATAGTCAGGTTCCACTCATTTCTGTCTCTCTTCATTTATTAATTCACTCAATAAACATTTATTGAGCGGCTCTTACATGCCAGACACTAGTGTTAGAAGTTTGGGATAGATCAATGGGCAGAACAGAGATGTCTGCCCTCATGAATTCCTACTGTATTCTAGTGGGATCCAGGGAGAGGAGAGACAGACTATAAACAATCATGCTAGGTAAACTGTACTTTCCACAGATGGCCTTAACAATATCTCCCACCTCACACGCCCTTCCCAAAGAGACCTTGCCATCTCTCATCAAAAAATGTGGCCGAGGGGCCGGGGTTGTGGCTCAGCGGCAGAGCGCTTGCCTCGCACGTGCGCGGCCCGGGTTCGATCCTCAGCACCACGTAAACATAAATGCGTTGCATTGTGTACAACTAAAAGTAAATAAATAAATATTAAAAAAAAAAAAATGTGGCCGAGGGCTGGGGTTGTGGCTCAGCGGTAGAGCGCTCGCCTAGCACGTGTGCGGCCCGGGTTCGATCCTCAGCACCACATACAAATAAACGCATCGTGTACAACTAAAGCAAATAAATAAATATTTAAAAAAAAAATGTGGCCGAAGCCAGGCACAGTGCCGCACGCCTGTAATCCCACCACTTGGGAGGCTGAGGCAGGAGGATCGCAAGTTCAAAGCCAGTCTCAGCAATGGCGAGGCACTTAGCAACTCAGTGAGACCCTCTCTGTAATAAAATACAAAAAAGGGCTAGGGATGTGACCCAGTGGTCGAGTGCCCTTGAGTTCAATCCCCAGTACCAAAAAAAAAAAAAAAAAAGAAAGAAAGAAAAGAAAGAAATATGGCCCAGGGCTGGCACCGTAGCTCAGTGGTAGAGTGCTTGCCTAGCACATGTGAGGCACTGGTTTCAATTCTCAGCACCACATAAAAATAAATAAATAAAATAAAGGTATTGTGTCCATCTACAACTAAAAGTTGTTTATTTATTTAGAAATAAATAAGGGAAGACAGAAACAAAAATAAAGTGCACACCACCATTCCCTACTCTTAGCTCCAACTCTTTTGTTCTGTTTTAGTTGTGATGCTGGAGATCAAACCCAGGACCCTTGATCATTCTAGGCAAGTGCTCTAATACTGACCTCACACCCAGACCCCTTTGTTTCAATTCTAACAATAAATTTAAGACTCTGAAATCTAAGTAGATATTTAGAGTAAGTAAGCCTTTAAGCTTTTCAAATTTCACTCCATCAGAACAACTGTTTCTAGTAAGCTCCTTAAGAGCAGAAACCCATGTTTTATGACCCTGGGAATGCTGTGTTCTGCCTCACTTGGCTTGAGTTCCCAGAGGCAGAAAGCCCAAGGACCATTTCCTGCTCAATTTTAAACAGACCTAACAATGCCAGAACAGCTTAAGAACCTACCAGCAAAAGGAAGCAGTCTGTGCCACATGGTTCTGGTTCAATCTTGATTTCTTTGTTCTTGCGTTTATATACATTAGGAGTGGCATGAAAAGCTGGAAAAGAAAAAGCATAGTGTTTCCAGTGATCTAACAAAACTGAGTTAGGGAGCTGTTGTAGGAGTTGGAATTTGATATGAACAGTGCCCATCAAGGTACACAAAATTTACCATTTTTTATATCAACACCATTCTTTCCAAGTTAAGAGGTGCTGAGGGACAATTAGGTTGCTGATTCATCTGTCCCTATCATTCAAAACATGTTGCACTGAAACTGAACAGTGAAAAAACTGTCCTTCTGTGAAACCCTCATCAGATCAGAGGCCAGGAACTTCATATGACAAAATCAGAACAAACAGAAGGAAGGGAATGGTGGCAGGGATGGGAAAGTGAAGAGCATGTCAACCAGTAGCCGAACTCACGGTGAAGGAAGCAGTCGTATTTAAAGCAGCGCCGGCAAAAAAGTGTGTGGAAGGAGTGCAGAGATTGCTCCCGCTGCACAGACTTGGCATTGGGGCCATCGATGTTGGGTGTGCACTGAGGAGGAAGTGCATTGGGGTCTGACATCTCTGTTAGTTCTCGATACCTATTTAAGAAAAGAGAGAGAAGAGTTCCTCCAAGGGAATGTCTCCGCTGCGAAAACATGGATTGGGTATCAACAGTCACTCAGGTCTGGTCTGCCAAGGGAGGCTGGGTATTTTATGGATCTGGTGGATGAGAGGATGGTGAATAACTAAGTGGGTACACCACTGTAATTATGCAGGGCCAGACATATGTCTAAAAGTAAGAGGAGGGAAAAATTTATCAGCATAGGGCTGGAATAACTCTCCCCAGAATGGCAGAGTAAAAGTTTCTTGCCCAGATTCACTCAAAAGCCAGCACACAGTGATCTTTAATATGTCAAGGGGGCATTTAGAAGTAAGCAAGAAATAATCAGAAGTGCAGACAAATTGTAATACACTTACAATAAACAAGCTTTTATTAACCAAAAAACAGACTTGAATAAACATTTTGTCTGTGTATGGCCACACTGTGTATATGGCCTAAGCGGAACAGATTTCCCTACCTCTCCTTCATGTCATCTGGAACGCCATTCTCAGGGAACATTGAGGCAATGGCACTGAAGATCATGTCATTTGGGAACTGTTTCTTGGAAGTCTTTTTGCTGCCTGAATTTGAAATGACAAAAAACTTCTGAGTGCTTTTATCAGAGCTTGCTAACAAAGCTGTTTGACCTTTTCCCCCTTTGTCTTAACATTTTGATTAGTGCTGGTTTGTTAACCTTAACCACAGACTACACATTGATAACAAAATCCACAGTCCCTATTAGAATCTGGAGGTAAAAAGGAGTCTCCATGGTAAGATCTGAAAATAGAAGAATCCTATCATAATGTTAATGCTGAAGAACAAGATGGATACTATAACAATTTTATAGTAAGAAAGAGACACTATGTCCCTAGATGTATAGTATAATTAAGTAACATACAATATAATTAAGCAATTAAATATTGGATTGATTAAATAAATGGAAAAATGCTGACATAATCAATTAAACAAAAAAGTTAAAAATTACAGAGTACATCCAAATTTGGCATAACATAAACATGTTGATTTACATGAATGCATTTTTAAAGTCTAGAAGGAAATATTAATCTGGTTATTTCTTTTTTCTTTAATATTTATTTATTTGTTTTTAGTTGTACACAATGCCTTTAATTTTACATGGTTCTGAGGATCAAACCCGGGCTGTGTCTGTGCTAGGCAAGCACTCTACCACTGAGCCACAACCCCAGCCCTAATCTGGTTATTTCTACAAAGCAAGATTATAATGTCATTTTGTTTCCTCCTTTATAACTGTCTGTTTTCCAATCACATTACTCACATATTTAGAAATGAATGATGATTATTTGTAAATTCTACTTTCTTCTTCAGCTACGCTATAGCCAACTTAAGCTATTGGTTAATGATCATGTTTAACTTTTTTGGGGGGAGTACTAGGGATTGAACCCAGGGATGCTTACTTAATCACTGAGCCACATCTTCAGTCCACCCCCCCCCCTTTTTAAATTTTTTTTTTTTTAGTTGTAGACAGACACAGTATCTTTATTTTTATTTATTTATTTTTATGTGGTGCTGAGGATCAAACCTAGGGCCTCACGCCGTTCGAGGCAAGCACTCTACCACTGAGCTACAACCCCAGCTCTCTTCAGTCCCTTTTATTTTTTTATTTTTTTTATTTTTTTTTTTTTTTTTTGGTACCAGGGATTGACTCAGCAGCACTAGACCACTGGGCCACATCCCCAGCCCTTTTTTGTATTTTATTAGAGACAGGGTCTCACTGAGTTGCTAAGTGCCTCGCCATTGCTGAGGCTGGCTTTGAACTCTCGATCCTCCTGACTCAGCCTCCCAAAGTGCTGGGATTACAGGCGTGCGCCACCACGCCCGGCCCTTTTATTTTTTGAGAAAGAGTCTTGCTAAGTTGCTTAGGGCCTTGCTAATTTTCTGAGGCTGGCCTCAAACTTGAGATCCTCCTGCTTCAGCCTCCTGAGTTGCTGAGATTATAGGCATATGCCACAACAGCCTGCCATATTTAACTTTTAAGTGGACCAACAAGAAGCACTAACAACCTTTAATAAGCAATACACCTTTTCAGGTTTCCCTTCTTCTGTATCCCTGTCAGTTTCAAAATGGAATACGGAAGCAATGCTATGCACCTTCAATGGCATGTCGTTTTCTCTTTCTTGTTACTGGCAGATCTTCTTTGCTATCATCTTGCTTTCCATCTGAGGTGTCATTGTGCCCTTCCTCCTCCTCATCTGAGTATTGATTCAGGGCATCTACCAACTCCAGGAAAACAGCATCACTAATCAATACAGATCCAGGAATCATCTCTAAAACACAAGGATTAGAAAGATAATCAGTAGTTGCTTCACATTCCATTAGTCCCCTTGGGCAGGTTTTCTTGTACTCACTCCTAAGGTTCATATTTTACATAGATACATTTTCATATGAACTATCAGGGAATTGCAATCATCTGACTGACTCTTATAACTGTAACAGTTTAGCTGCCTGAGCAGGAAAATTTCTATAAGCTTCATTCTTTTATTTTTCTTTCTTTTTGTCTTGAGTGCTAGGGATCGAACCGAGGGCCTTGTACATGGTGGGCAAGCACTCCACCACTGAGCTACATTCCCTACCCAGGTTTCATTCTTTTTTTTTTTTTTAATATTTATTTATTTTAGTTGTACACAATGCCTTTATTTTTATGTGGTGCTGAGGATCGAACCCAGGCCGTGCACGTGATAGGCAAGCGCTCCACCGCTGAGCCACAACCCCAGCTCCCATATCTTTTTTTTTTTAAATATTTATTTATTTATTTTAGTTGTACACAATGCAATGCATTTATTTTTTACGTGGTGCTGAGGATCGAACCCGGGCCGCGCACATGCAAGGCGAGCGCACTGCCGCTGAGCCACAACCCCAGCCCCCATATCTTTTTTTAATATTTATTTTTTAGTTGTAGTTAGACGCAATACCTTTATTTTATTTATTTATATTTATGTGGTGCTGAGGATTGAACCCAGGGCCTTGCATGTGCTAGGCGAGTGCTCTACCACTGAGCCACAACCCCAGCACCCCCAGGTTTCATTCTTATTGGGATATTTTACTACCACAGTCATAGATCAATTCTATATTTATGGTTCAGAGAAAAGATAATCAAATGAAAATTCACTTGGTTTTGCTGCTGATAGATGAATAGTAACTTCTCTACATCAAAAGACAGCATATTTAGCCGGGCGCGGTGGCGCACGCCTGTAATCCCAGCACTTTGGGAGGCTGAGGCAGGAGGATCGCGAGTTCATAAGCCAGCCTCAGCAATGGCGAGGCACTTAGCAACTCAGTGAGACCCTGTCTCTAAATAAAATACAAAAAAGGGCTGGGGATGTGGCCCAGTGGTCGAGTACCCCTGAGTTCAATCCCCGGTACCACAAAAAAAAAAAAAAAAAAAAAAAAAGACAGCATTTTTTTCCCTAAAATCATACTTTATAGGGTTACACTACAACTTGAAAGAAAGTCGTTGAACACTAGGGGGTGCTGTGGATAAATAATGTGTTTGAAACAGTACCCACAATTGTGACGAATATGTGGGGCTATTGGTTTGCAAACACCTAGGAAGTCTCTCTGCCTCTTCTTACCTTATATTCTGACAACCTTTTATAGAATTATAACCAAGTCCAAATGATTTGTTTTTATAAAACTAAAGATATTTAAGCCAATTTCTCAGAGATTCAGCGGATACATGGATCAAAGTAGTATGACACAGAAGTTATACTCATTGCCATTCTTTTTCTTTGGGGGGGTGGGTACCAGGGATCGAACTCAGGGGCACTTGACCACTGAGCCACACCCCCAGCCCTATTTTGTATTTTATTTAGAGACAGGGTCTCACTGAGTTACTTAGTGCCTTGCTTTTGCTGAGGCTGGCTTTGAACTCTCCAATCCTCCTGCCTCAGCCTCCTGCACTGCTGGGATTACATGGGTGCACCAGCAAGCCTAGCTGCTCATTGCCATTCCTAGAGAATGGAAATGAAGCACAAAATGGCCTTGGATGGACTTCTAAGAAATACACATAACGAACTTTCTTTTCAGCCACTGATTACTAATAATTCTTTTGTGTCTCGTCTCCTTTTAAAATTTAACTGGGATATTTTATTTTATTTTTTGGTCCTGGGGCTTAAATCCAGGGGTATCTTACTTACTATTGAGCCACATCCGCAGTCCTTTTTATTTTGATACAGGGTCTCACTAAATTGCTTAGGGCCTGGCTGAGTTGCTAAGGCTGGCCTCGAATCTGTGATCATCCTGCCTCAGACTCCTGAGTCACTGGAATTACAGGCACATGCCACTGCACCTAGTAGAAAAGGCACTATTCTAAAAATAGTTTTCTTCTAAAGAACTCAACACCACTACCTTCTTCACCATGGACTTTCCCATCATAGTTATTGATCAGCTCTTCAATGAAAGTTTCATCTTCTTCTTTCACTTCATCTCCCATGTAGGGGATATTGCACAAAACTGTCTCATCTTCTACCTGAAATTAAAACAGATGTGATTCATTCCATGAGCCACTATGCATCTCCTCTTTTCTGTTTAATGGAATCTTTTCTGAGTTTTTTTGTTTCTGAGTCTCCTGAAAATTCTTTTGATCACAGAGTTTCCTGCATTTTTTTTTAAATTTATTTATTTACTTTAGTTGTACACAATGCAATGCATTTATGTTTACGTGGTGCTGAGGATCGAACCCGGGCCGCGCACGTGCGAGGCGAGCGCTCTGCCGCTAAGCCACAACCCCAGCCCCAGTTTCCTGCATTTTTAAGACTAGTCAACTAAAATCCCACAAAGAAGGGGTGATGCTACTCTTAGAGAGATAAAAGTAAGTCTGGTTGATATTGCCTATGTAACATTTACCTTAATATCAACAATGGTATTTCCACCAACACCCAGAATTTGACAGCCCATTTATTTCTCACAGTACTTGCATCTATTATCTCCTTGTACCCACTACACTTCTTTGTGAAATAGGTATGACCTAAAAAAGTCAAAAGTCTCCAATTCCAATGGTTTTATTTTTTTTTCTTTATTATTTTTTATTCCAGTGGCTTTCATGAGTAGAGAGAGAGAGAAATGAAAAGGAAGGCCTACAAAAGAATTGGAGCAATCATAAAATTTTGGGGTATGCTATGAAGCATAATGACTCTGCAATAATAAAAAATTATGATTACAACTCATGCCAATCACACTCAATCAGAAGCTAAAGGCAATTGCAGAATAGGCTATGGATATTTTCTGGTGATGATAATACTCAAGGAGTGGAGTGGGGCAAGGTACTCAGCTGAGAACACAGAACAGCCATTTTCTTTTTTGTACCAGGGATTGAACTCAGGGGCACTCGACCACTGGGCCACATCCCCAGCCCTTTTGTATTTTATTAGAGACAGGGTCTCACTGAGTTACTAAGTGCCTCGCCATTGCTGAGGCTGGCTTTGAACTCATGATCCTCCTGCCTCAGCCTCCCAAGTGCTGGAATTACAGGCATGCGCCACTGTGCCTGGCCATAGCCATTCTTTCATTCTTTTTTTTTTTTTTTTTGTGGTGGGGGTGCTGGAGATCGAACCCTAGGCTTTACACATGGTAAGCACACTCTACCACTGAGCTGCAATTCCAGCCCCAATACAGTCATTCTTAAATCCCAAAGTTCCAAGTATAATTACTCTGAGGTTTTATGAGATTACTCCCTTCTGTAGACCTATATCCTGTTCCAATCAGCAGTATGGCTACCAGTCACCAGACAGATGATAAGCAATAGCAGTATTTGAAGAGGACTGATTATCAGAACAATAAATAATCCTAGCAGGAGTCAGCATAAAGTCCTGGATGAAAGGACTGTGTAACCATGTGCACCTCTGTTATCTCAGTTGCTTTCACAGTATCTTGCCTGTAGAGGATTCAGACAGAATTAGTCCATCAGTAGGGGCTCGACAACCTGCTTAAGCCTCAAGTATCTGATTTAGACTGCATTTAACTGCATATAATGTTACAAAATCAGATCAAAGTAGTAAGAGAAAATTGGAGTCTTGCCCAACCTCATTCATTTAAATAAAAAAAATCAATTCAGAAGTATATTTTAGAAAGCACCAAAATCTAACACATTAGAAAACTTACAATGTTTATTTTTTAGAGTAAGTAAATTACAACAATGTGCCACCCTGTGTATTCAAGTTCTGGTAAGTACTTTCCTAAGAGGAGCTTCAGCATATCAATATAAGAAAATTATACAAGGGGCTGGGGATCTAGCTCAGTGGGTAGAGTGCTTACCTCGAATGCACAAGACCTGGGTTCAATCCCCAGCACCACAAAAAAAAACAAACAAAAAGAAAATTATACAGATTAAACAACTGCTTTTAATACATACCATAAAGTTCTGCTGGAGAGGGGACCAGGAATACATGATGGGAACCAATGCAACAGTGTTCAGAGACCTCATTAACATATGTTGGCTTGCAAATCCTGGGAAAATGCTCTCTATGGTACACTAGAAATACAAGAAATGACACAGAGAGGGAAAGGCAAGAACAAAACCCAAGAGAGTATTATGTAGTTTCCTTCCAAAAGACCCCAGTGAGTGTTCTTAGTGTTCTTGTAATATTCTTGCTTTCTTTTATTTTTTATTTATTTGTGTGTGTGTGTGTGTGTGTGTGTGTGTGTGTTGCTAGGAATTGAACCCAGAGTACTAGGCAAGTACTCTACCACTACACTATATCCCCAGCCCTTTTTATATTGCTTTGAGACAGGGTCTCCCTAAGTTACCCATGCTAGTCTTAAACTTGTGATCCTCCTGCCTCAGCCTCCTGTGTAACTGGAATTACAGGTGTGTGCCATCACACCTGGCCATGTTCTTATAATTATTACAAATTAATACACTGAGGGGTTGTTTTTTTTTTAGCATCAGCTCCTGTGGAGAGCAGGAACTGTCTCTTATTCAGATTTGTATCCTCTACAGAGTTCAGCCCAGTGCTTGCCATATTCTACTAAAGTTTATTTGAATTAAAACTGTTGGTCTCCTTGGTACACAACAGTAAAGGGCTTCTGAAAGTTCTAGAGGATGAGATGAAGATGAGGAAGTTTTCCTAAGGCCCTAAACTTTAAGACTTAGCTGATAGGGACAGTACCCAGGGAAACAAAGTGATATTGAAATTATAGTTGTAGGACTGGGGTTGTGGCTCAGTAGTAGAGCACTGGCCTAGCACATGTGAGGCACTGGGTTGGATCCTCAGCACTACATTAAAAATAAATAAGTAAATAAAATGAAGTTATTAAAAAAAATATTGGGCTGGTGACATAGCTCAGTTGGTTGAGTGCTTGCCTCACATGCACAACGCCCTAGGTTCAATCCCCAGCACCACACACACACACACATACACACACACAAATCTAGAGAAACTAGAATTTTCTTTTTAAATTGATCATTCAACTTAATAAATAAATTTACAATAATGTATCAATATACTCCTGTCCACTACGCAGAGCACTCAGTACTTCAGGAGTTAATTAAGTCATAGAGTTGCTTTGGAGCTTTGATACAGAGTCCAGGAAAGCAGACAATAAATGTCTTTTTTTAAATTTTAATATTTTATTTTTTAGTTGTAGATGGATACAATACCTTTATTTATTTATTTTTATGTGGTGCTGAGGATTGAACCCAGTTCGTCACACATGATAGGCAAGCACTCTAGCACTGAGCTACAACCTCACCCCCACAATTATTAATTGAGAAGAAAAAAGGTGAAAAGATTATTCTTTACTGATTTACTATCCTAATTGTTCAAGGTTGACTATAATAGCTGTGTCTATTTTACTTATTTATTTTCTTTTTTTTTTAAATACTTATTTATTTATTTTAGTTGTACACAATGCCTTTTATATTTACATGGTGCTGAGAGTTGAACCCAGGCCACGCACGTGCTAGGCGAGCGCTCCACCCCTGAGCCACAACCCTAGCCCCTACTTATTTATTTTCTAACAGAAAAAACTTTATGCCCAAAAAAGAGGGGAAGGCCAGGTTTTGACCCCTGGAAGTACCTTTTTGAGAAAAAGGATGCCCACTCACAGGCTTCATTGACTGAACGGGTTGGACACGAAGCTTCTTCCACTCTTCATTGAGAATTTGGGTTTTTTCTTGAACCTTTGCAAAATTTGCCACATATAGAGCCTAGCAAAGCCAAGAAAAAGATTAATATATTAAAACACAAGTGAAAAAATTTCAAATCCTCAACATTTAATAAACATAATGAAATCTGTAATCTTTCACTCAGAAGCGATTTATTTATTTATGTGTTTATTTATGTATGCATTTATTTATTTTTCAATACTGGGGATTGAACCCAGGGTCTTGCAAATCCTTAGTCTATCTGGCTCACAACCTTTCCTTTTGAGCCAGGATCTCCCTAAATTGCCCAAGCTGCCCTCAATCTTTCCAACCTCCTGTCACAGCCTCCTCACAGCCAGGATTATAGGCCTGTGCCATCACACCCACTTGAGAAATATTTTTTACCTTTGCACCCATATTTGCCTGAAGTCGTTTAAGTTGTCGAAGTCGCATATATTCAGATTTCACTTTTCTTTTCCAGTAAGTGATACATTTGGAAGTTGGGGGATTTGGTATGTCCATTTTGCTACACTCTAAGAGAGAGAGATGAGAACAGCATTTTATTGCCTAGAAGATAAAGCATTCCTCAAATTTGAATAAACATGGTAAATTGTGCTTTCATTCCATTCCCACTAAACTTATTTGTTAAAACATAACATTTAGGGCTGGGGTTGTAGCTCAGAGGAAGTGTGCTTGCCTAGCATGTGTGAGGCACTGGGTTCGATTCTCAGCACCACATGTGAATAAATAAAATAAAGGTCCATCAACAACTAAAAAATATATAAAAAATAAAATAAAATAAAAAGATAACATTTAAAGAACTTAAATATATTAGACTAATAAAAAGTATCAACTTTTAAAAGTTTTTTTTTTTTTTTTTTTTAGTACCAGGGATTGAACTCAGGGGCACTCGACCACTGGGCCATATCCCCAGCCCTTTTTTGTATTTTATTTAGAGACAGGGTCTCACTGAGTTGCTAAGTGCCTAGCCATTGCTGAGGCTGGCTTTGAACTCGCGATCCTCCTGCCTTAGCCTCCCAAAGTGCTGGGATTACAGGTGTGCGCCACCGCGCCCCCGGCTTAAAAAAAGATTTTTAAAAAAATATTTATTTATTTGCTTTAGTTGTACACAATGCAATGCATTTATGTTTACGTGGTGCTGAGGATCGAACCCGGGCTGCACACGTGCTAGGCGAGTGCTCTATTGCTGAGCCGCAACCACAGCCCACTTTTTGAAAGATTTTAAATCAGCGATTCCCTGTCCAATTGTCAAAATGCTTAGCTTCTGTCCTGTGCATGACTCATTTTAAATTAAGCTTTCAAGCTGGAGAGCAGCTCAGTGGCAAGAGCTCTGTGCTTAGCACATATGAGTCCCTGGGTTGGATCCCTAAGACCACACACACACACACACACACACACACACACACACACACAGAGTTCTCCCAGAGATATTAGAAAGTTAGATTTCTTGGACATAGGGAAAGCTATTCACTGCTTTGACTAACAGAGCAAAGTTCACATCCAAGAGCTTTATAGAAAGACCCACCCACTACAAACTATTACCTATTAAATTACCTAAATCTACTACATGCCTATCTAAAAGTAGAATATGACAACAACATAATCTTATCTCCCAGTCAGCAGCAAGACATAGAAATTGATAACACTGAAAGTCACATTTTTAAATACTGGAATTAAGGTTCAAAATTTTAAAAGACATACTGTAATATACTTTGCCTACCTTGTAGAATACCAGGGGAACTTCTGGATTTTATGATGTGTCTCTGTTCTTCAAAGGAATGGCCAGTCAAAAAGGCAAAACAAGTGTTCAGCTTTGCAAAATGAAACAGACAGTGATTTTATTAAATCAGTGTAGTGTAGTTAGATCCTGATACCCTTAAGTAGGATGTTTTCCCAGAACTAGGAAGTCTTCAAGGTCTCTGCTACCATTGCTTTTAGATGCAAGTCAGGTCTCAATAATACTTGATGCTATTTTATCCTTCCACTCACATGTATAAGTATATTCCCACAATTACAAAGTTCATAAATGCTTTTCTGGACCCATTTTTAGGCTTAGCCAGCAGGCCCAATGAACATTAAATACATGTTAAAAACTCAATAAGATGTACAAGATAATGCTTTTCCTCTATATTCACTAGTTAAGTTCCTTAGAAAACTAGTTTATTCATTTCACCTAACATTTTAAATTCCCCAAAAATATTAAGAGGAATTATGAAGAGCCAAAATCTGAAACAGAAACTAAAGTTTCAGCCTGTGTTTTTTAAAAAGTTCCTAAAAGATACTTTTCTTTTTTCAGAGTATATTATTAAATTTCTTCTAAAGAAACATTTAAAAATTACCTGTTACGTGGCCTGTAAGAAATGATTAGCACAAACAAGAAAACAATAAAAGTTAATCTACCACCACTCGTATGCCACAATCAGATCATGATTATAATATTTCTGTACATGGATTTAAAAAAAATGTTTTTGTTAGCCGGGCGTGGTGGCACACACCTGTAATCCCAGCACTTGGGAGGCTGAGGCAGGAGGATCGCAAGTTCAAAGCCAGCCTCAGCAATGGTGAGGCACTTAGCAACTCAGTGAGACCCTGTCTCTAATAAAATACAAAAAGGGCTGGGGATGTGGCCCAGTGGTCGAGTGCCTCTGAGTTCAATCCCTGGTACGAAAAAAAAAAAAAAAAAAGTTTTTGTTAAATTTGTGTGTGTGCTGGGCACAGTGGCTAACGCCTGTAATCCCAGCACTTGGGAGGCTGAGGCAGGAGGATCGCGAGTTCAAAGCCAGCCTCAGCAATGGTGAGGCACTTAGCAACTCAGTGAGACCCTGTCTCTAATAAAATACAAAAAAATGGGCTGGGAATGTGGCCCAGTGGTCGAGTGACCCTGAGTTCAATCCCCGGTACCAAAAAAAAAAATTTGTGTGTGTGTGTGTGTGTGTGTGTGTGTGTGTGCTGGTGATAGAACCCAGGGCCTCCTGCATGCTAGACCCTTGTGTCAATACTGAGCTATACCCCCCAGCCCCATACATATGGATTTTAAGAGTATATCTGGGGTTGGGGCTGTGGCTCAGCAGCAGAGCACTCCCCTAGCACATGCGTGGCCCGGGTTCGATCCTCAGCACCACGTAAACATAAATGCATTGCATTGTGTACAACTGAAGTAAATAAATAAATATTTTAAAAAAAAAAGAGTATACCTGAATGTTTTATTTGAAAAACCAAATGGGGCTACCTAATACAATATTAAATTTAGAGGAAATTGATGGTTGTTTTTGGATTTTGTTTGTTTATTTTATTGTATTTTTTTGTAGTTGCAGATGGACAGCATGACTTTATTTTATTTATTTTTATGTGGTGCTGAAGATTGAACCCAGTGCCTCACATGTGCTAGGCAAGTGCTTTGCCACTGAGCTACGGCCCCAGCCCCTGTTTGTTTTTTGAAATGGGGGTCTTACTATGTTGCCCAGGCTGGCCTCAAACTTGTTGACACAGCAATTCTCCTACCTCAGCATCCTGAGTAACTGGGACTTTAGACAAAGAGGCAAATGCCACCACGGCCAGTTTTTTGTTGTTGTTTTGTAGTAGTGGGACAAACCTAAGGCCTTGCAGCCCACTCCTATAATCCCAGCTACTCAGGAGGCTGAAGCAGGAGGATCACAAGTTAGAGACCACTCTTCTCAGAATAAAAAGTAAAAGCGGTTGGGATATAGCTCAGTAGTAAAGTGACCCTAGGTTCAACCCCCAGTACTGAAATTAATTAATAATTAATTAATTTAAAGGAAAAAGGAGGAGCTGGAGTTGTGGCTTAGTGGTAAGAGCACTTGCCTAGCATGTGTGAAGCCCTGGGTTCGATTCTCAGCACCACATATAAATAAACAAATAAAATAAAGGTCCATCAGCATCTAAAAAAAATTTTAAAAATAAATAAATTTTAAAAAAGAAGTAAAAAGGAGGAAGAATAGTAAAGAAGCAGAGAGATTTTCTGTTTCCTGTTAACTCAAACCAAGTGATTTGAGCCCTTAAAAACAGAATTGCATGGGGCTGGGGCTGTGGCTCAGCGGTATCGCCTAGTACGCGACCCGGCAATCCTCAGGAAATAAACACATTGTGCAACGTGCAAATAAATAAATATTTAAAAAAAAAAAAAAAAAAACAGAATTCCAGTCAGCATGGAGGCACGTGCCTATAATCCCAGCAACTCAGCAGCTGAGTCAGGAGGATTGCCAAGTTTGCGGCCAGCCTGGACAACACAGCAAAACCCTATCTCAAAATAAAAAGGGTTGGTGATGTAGATCAGTGGTAGAGCACCCCGGGCTCATTCCCCAATACCACAAAAAATCAAAAAACAAACCAGAATTCCCCTGAGTTAAATATTATCTTTCTGGGGAAAGGAATGAAATAACAACAAAATCAAAGAATTTGAATTTCAGCCAGTGCCTAGTCAGTGGTTCATGCCTATAGTCCCAGCTACTGAGGAGGCTGAGGCAGAGGGATCACTTGAACTCAAAAGTTCCTAACCAGCCTGGGCAAGAACATAGCAACACCCTGTCTCTTAAAAGGTGGTGGGCGGGAGGGGGGTGGCAAGCAGGTGGAGAGAGAGAGTCAGAGAGACTTTGAATTTCAAAGTGGGTTAAAAAAATTGAGCAGATGGGTTGGGGTTGTGGCTTGTAGAGTGCTCGCCTAGCACATGCACAGCCCCGGGATCGATCCTCAGCACCATGTAAAAATAAATAAATAAAATAAAGGTATTGTGTCCAACTACAACTAAAAAATACATACAAAAAAATTGAGGGCTGGGCTTGTGGCTCAGAGGTAGAGTGCTTGCATTGGATGTCGTGAGGCACTGGGTTCGATTCTCAGCACCAGATATAAATAAAAAATAAAGGTCCAACAACAGCCGGGCGCGGTGGCGCACGCCTGTAATCCCAGCACTTTGGGAGGCTAAGGCAGGAGGATCGCAGGTTCACAGCCAGCCTCAGCAATGGCTAGGCACTTAGCAACTCAGTGAGACCCTGTCTCTAATAAAATACAAAAAAGGGCTGGGGATGTGACCCAGTGGTCGAGTGCCCCTGAGTTCAATCCCAGTACCACAAAAAAAAAAAAAAAAAAAAAAAAAAAAAGGTCCAACAACAACTAAAGCAAATAAATAAATAAAAATTTTAGCCGGGTGCAGTAGTGCACGCCTGTAATCCCAGCACTTGGGAGGCTGAGGCAGAAGGATCACGAGTTCAAAGCCAGCCTCAGCAATGGCAAAGCATTTAGCAACTCAGTGAGACTCTGTCTGTAAATAAAATACAGAAAAGGGCTGGGGATGTGGCCCAGTGGTCGAGTGCCCCTGAGTTCAATCCCTGGTACCACAACAACAAAAATAAATAAATAAATAAAATTGAGTAGACTTACATTTCTTTCCTCCCAATTACATGATCTCTCTTCCTCTTAAATCTTTCAAATATTTCTCATTTCTATATGAAATAGGGCCAAAACAGGGACTTTTTTTAAATGGTAAAACTTTTTTAAGAACATACATCACAACTGCAATCCCAGCTAGAACATACATCATAACTGCAATCCCAGCTATTTGGAAGGCCAATAGAGGAGGATCACAAGTTTGAGACTACCCTGGGCAATTTGGTGAGACCCTGTTTGAAAATAAAGTAAGAGGGAGCCAGGCATGGAGGTGCACGCCTGTCATCCAGCGGCTTGGGAGGCTGAGGCAGGAGGATTGAAGTTCAAAACCAGCCTCTAGCAAGGCTGAGGCAGGAGGATCGCGAGTTCAAAGCCAGCCTCAGGGCGAGGCACTTAGCAACTCAGTAACCCTCAAATAAAATACAAAAGGGGCCAGGGATGTGGCCCAGTGGTCGACCCAGCCTCAGCAATTTATCAAGTAACTCAGCAAGACCCTGTCTCTAAATAAAAACATAAAAAAAGGGATGAGGATGTTGCTCACTGGTTAAGCGCCTCTGGGTTTAATACCTGGCACCTAATTAATTAATTAATTAATTAAGAGGGTCCAGGGATGGTACTCAGTGCTGGAGCCCTTGGCTAGCACGTAAAAGGCTAAAGTTCAATCCTTGGTACCCATACACACAGGAAAAGGCCATATCTCATCTCACAGTAAATATTAAGTGATTATTATTTTTAAAACAATTTAAAAAAATTTTTTTAGTTGTTGATGGACCTTTATTTTATTCATTTATTTATATGCGGTGCTGAGAATCAAACCCAGTGCCTCACACCTGCAAGGAAAGTGCTCTACCACTGAGCTACAATCCCAGCCTCTAAGTGATTATTCATATAACTTCTGCCCTGAAAAACTTACTAGTAGTTTGCTTTAGGAAATGAAAAAATGTTTCAAATTAAGGATAAAACTGGCTCTCTCAGAAACCTTAGGCTAGTTGGGTGTGGTGATGCAGGCCTGTAATCTCAGCACTTTGGGAGGCTGAGGCAGGAGGATCGCGAGTTCAAAGCCAGCCTCAGCAATGGCGAGGCACTTAGCAACTCAGTGAGACCCTGTCTCTAAATAAAATACAAAAAAGGGCTGGGGATGTGACCCAGTGGTTGAGTGCCCGAGTTCAATCCCCGGTACCACAAAAAAAAAAAAAAAAAAAAAAAAAAAAAAAAAAAAAAGAAATGGTTTTGAGAGCCGGGCTCGGTGGCGCAGGCCTTGTAATCCCAGTGGCTGGGGAGGCTGAGTCAGGAGGATCTCAGTTCAAAGCCAGCCTCAGCAAAAGTGAGGTGCTAAGCAAGTCAGTGAGACCCTGTCTCTACATAAAATATAAAAAATAGGACTGGGGGGCTGGGGTTGTCAGTGGTAGAGTGCTCACCTAGCACATGCAAGGCCCTGGATTAGATCCTCAGAACCACATAAAAATAAGTAAATAAAATAAAGGTATTGTGTATAACTATGACTAAAAAAACAAATATAAAAAAAAAAGAGGGCTGAGGATGTGGCTCAGTGGTTGGGTGCCCCTGAGTTCAAACCTGGGTACTCCCCACCCAAAATAATAGACCAAAAATGGTTTTGAACTGTAATCCCTCTCTCAGTCCTTTTGGACTCATTTCTCTTTTTGAAACAGTAAACTTAGAGCAGAGTGCACCAGGCATTTAAAAGGAGGTCAAGTAAGAAAAGAACTTATTCTATCCATTGCTGCTGAGTATATGTGTAGATTTCTTAGAGGAAATGGCCACAGGAAAATATCAATATTTTTATTAAAGAAAGGAGTTATAACTGAAATGTGATCTCCTACAATTTGTCAAGACAGATGACAGCAAACACATCATAATAATGCAACAATTAATGTTATCATTTTCAATTTTCCTCAAGTGTTTTATTTGGCCAGAGGAGTATATACATATACACTAAAATGCCATTGAGCTTCAACCAGTCACATTGTAAAATAAGCCATACTTTCTCCTTTTACAATTAAAGCTATATTTGAATGTTTTGTGTCCATGAGTCAATATTTATTTCACTTGGCTTTTTAATGGGTCTTCGATGTCTCTAAAAGTTTATTTGGCAGTTGGTCAGGGTGTTTGAGGAAGATGAAATATACTGTAAGGTACAGATAGACAGGATTAAAATAAACACAGCCTTCAGATGTCACAGCAGCTGGATCCTAACCAACAACTATCATATCAAAGTAAAAAAAAAAAGGCAAATTAAAAAAAAATCAACATTCACTAGAACACATCTGGAGACAAATGGGGTCATCCATCTTGGGCAAAGGGAAGAGCACACACATAAAAACACTTCATATTTCTATTAGATCTAGTTTTTAATTACTTAAACATGCAAAACAGCACTTATATTCCAGTTAAGTACTTATGAGCCTTTCATTACATTCATTTAAACATTGAAGAAAAAATACCAAAACATATGTTGTTAGAGGCGTAAGCCTTATATAACCAATTCTAATAACAATAGTAAGATAAATAGCCCAACAGGAAAAATTGAACAGATACTTTTCCAAAAAAGTTAGGAATGCCAAGTGCAGAGGCACATGGCTGCAATTTCAGCGACTTGGGGCAGGAGGATCATAAGTTCAAGGCCAGCCTCAGCAATTTAGCAAAACTGTCTCAAAATAAAAAGTAAAAAGGACTCTGGGCTGGGGTTGTGGTTCAACAGCAGAGCGTTTGCCTCGAACATGTGAGGCACTGGGTTCGATCCTCAGCACCACATAAAAAAATAAAGAAATAAATAAAGATATTGTGTCCATCTTAAAAAAAGAAAAATCTTTAAAAAATAAAAAGGGCTGGGGATGTGGCTCAGTGGTAAAGAGCCCCTGAGTTTAATACCCAGTACCAGTACCAAAAATGAAAAACCAAAAAAGATAGAAATGGCAAATAAGTACACAAAAAGATGTTCAACATTATTAGCCTTTAGAGAAATGCAAATTAAACTCACAGTGAGGGCTGGGGACATAGCTCAGCTGGTAGAGTGCTTGCTTCACACGCAAAGGCCCTGGGTTCAATTCTCAGTACCACACACACACAAATAAAATTGCAATGAGATACCAGACATACCCACTGGAATGGCTAAAATAGAAAAGACTGATAATACCAATTGTGGGTGGGAATATTGTTATAGTTTGGATGTGAGGTGTCCCCCAAAAGCTCATGTGTGAGACAATGCAAGAAGGTTCAGGGGAGAATGATTGGGTTGTGAGAGTCTTAACCCAATCAGTGAATTAATCCCCTGATAGGGATTAACTGAGTGGTAACTGAAGTGGTAGGGTGTGGCTGAAGGAGGTGGGAATTAGGCCTTGGCTTTGGGGTATATATTTGTATCTGGCAAGTGGAGTTCTCTCTCCCTCTGCTTCCTGATGATGTGAGCTGCTTCCCTCTGCCACACTCTCTTGCCATGACATTCAGCCTCACCTGGAGCCCTGAGAAATGGAGCCAGCCTTTTATGGACTTTTTTTTTTTTTTTTTTTTTTTTTTTTTTTTCTAGGACCTCTGAAACTGTGAGCCCTCAAATAAACATTTTCTCCTCTATAATTGTGCTGGCCGGGTCCTTTAGTGACAGCAGCAAAAAAAAAAGCTGACTAAAACTGAGCAAGTGGAATCCTCATACATTGCTGATGGCGAGGAACTTAGCAACTCAGTGAGACCCTGTCTCTAATAAAATACAAAAAAGGGCTGGGGATGTGGCCCAGTGGTCGAGTGCCCCTGAGTTCAATCACCGGTGCCAAAAAAAAAAAAACACATCCTCATACATTGCTGGTGGGAATGCAAAATGGCATAGCCATTATGCAAAACAATCTCCCAGTTTTTGTTTTTAAAGTAAAATTAAAACTGGACACAGTGGTGCACATCCGTAATTCAGCAATTTGGGAGGTTGAGGCAGCAGGATTTCAAGTTTGAGGCCTGTTTCAGCAAGTTAGCAAGACCATCTCAAAATAAAAAATAAAAAGTGCGGATGTCGGGCTCAGTGGTAGTACACACCAGGGTTCAATCCCTGTTACCACAAAAATCTAAATAAGTAAAGTTAAATATAAGATTAATTATAACATTTCCAATTATTTATTTGCGAGAAATGAAAACATATGTCCTTGCAAAGACCTGCGCACAAATGTTCAAGCATCTTTATTTAAAGTAGCCAAAAGTAGATTAACACAAAAGTCAATACATTGGCTAATGGAAACAAGATATAATATTTATACACAGTGAAATACTACTCAGCAATATAAAAAAGGATAAACTGTTCCCATTACATGCATAATACATCTCAAAAGTATTATTCTCAATGGAACAAAAAATCACCCATAAAACTATATATTGGGTTAGGGATATAGCTCAGTGGTGAGTTGAGTAACATAACTGTGTCATTCTGATGAACATCAATTTCATCAACATTCCCATTAAAATAACTGCAACCAAGTACACAGCTGGATAGGACCCTCAATTAGGAACTATTAAGCATATTTTAAATTTATACCCTCCCACCTCTCCAAGATATTTACATTCATCATTAGTTTGAACTTCTGGGCACTATACACACATAAAGAACCTTACTAATAGGAACCTGTGACCTTGAATTCTAACTTAAAATCAAATAATAACATCAATAACTCTAGAGTTGCTTTATTAGGAGAATCAGGTCATTTGCACTGGAGACAGTGATGACAAAACTCAAAGTAAGATTAGTTTTTGGGGACCCAGAGGAAAATGCTAGCTCTTGGGGTACACAGTGCTGATTTAGAGAAGTTGAAGCAATCTCATGTGAAAGCCCTACCTTGACTGGTTCTGTATTATACCAGCACAAAGCTTAATATTTAGTGATTGCTCATTCGTATTCAGTAAAAACAGACTGGGGCTGGGGATGTAGCTCAGTGGGATAGTGCTTGCCTAGCACCTGCAAGGCCTTTTGTTCAATCCCTAGCATATCAAAGAAGTAAATTTAAAAAATAAACATTAAGGGCTGGGGCTGTGGCTCAGCATGGTAGCACACTTGCCTGGCATGTGTGAGATGCCTGGCATGTGTGAGATGCTGGATTTGATTGTTTTTTTTTTTTTGGTACTGGGGATCGAACTCAGGGGCACTCGACCACTGGGCCTCATTCCCAGCCCTTTTTTTGTATTTTATTAGAGACATGGTTTCACTAAGTTGCTAAAGTGCCTCACCATTGCTGAGGCTGGCTTTGAACTCCTGATCCTCCTGCCTCAGCCTCCCAAGTGCTAGGATTACAGGCGTCCACCACCGCACCCAGGGTTTTTTGTTTTGTTTTGTTTTGTTTTGTTTTTGGTACGGGGGATTGAACTCAGGGGCACTCAACCACTGGGCCACATCCCCAGCCCTTTTTTGTATTTTATTTAGAGATAGGGTCTCACTGAGTTGCTTAGCACCTCGACATTGCTGAGGCTGGTTTTGAACTTGTGATCCTTCTGCCTCAGCCTCCTGGGATTACAGGAATGTGCCACTGTGCCCGGCTGGGTTCGATTCTCAGCACCACAAATAAATAAATAAAATAAAGATCTACGTGAGTTGAAAGCCAGCCTCAGCAATGGCGAGGCACTTAGCAACTCAGTGAGACCCTAACTCTAATAAAATCCAAAAAAGGGCTGGGGATGTAGTCCAGTGGTTGAGTGCCCCTGAGTTCAATCCCCTGTACCTAAATAAATAAATATCAACAACTAAAAAATATTTTAAAAAATAAATAAATAAACATTAAAAAATAAAAGCAAGACTCTTCAGTTAATTTTGAACCAAATTATTAGGATAAATGAATCAGAGAATATAACATACCAGAAGCACCAACTACCTACTAAGTAACTTTTTTCCCCTTTTTACCTCTCTAGTATAATTATCTTCACATTTCTCCATATGTCAGTCCCCCCCACCTCACAGGTTTTTTTTGGTTGTTGTTGTTTTGTATTGAAGATTGAACTCATTACCGCTCTAACAGTGAGCTTAACCACTGAGCTACATCCCCAGCCCTTCTCATTTTTTATTTTAAGACAGGGTCTTACTAAGTTGCAGAGACTGGCCTTCAATTTATAATCCTCCTGCCTCAACCTCCCAAGTATCTGCAAGTGCCACTGTACCAGGTTTATACTTCAGAATTTTTAAGCTGTGCTTTAGTATCAACTTCCACCAATGGCCCACAAATACTCTGTTAGTGGCAGAACTAAGATCCATTATCTCCTGTCTTCCAGTCCCAAAAATGTTATTACTACTTATTTATTCCACAAAAATGTATTGAGCACTTACTAACTACACACCAGGCACTACTTTAGGTGGTTGGGAGTACATCAATGAATAAAACAGACAAACATTCCTGCGTTTTGGAGAAACGAATCACACTGTGGAACACCATACATGACTCTTTTTTGTGGGGGGGAGGGGGTTCAGGGGGGCTACCGCGAATTGAACTCAAGGGCACTCAACCACTGAGCCAGATCCCCAGCCCTATTTTGTATTTTATTTAGAAACAGTGTCTCACTGAGTTGCTTAGCACCTCACTGTTGCTGAGGCTGGCTTTGAACTCGCAATCCTCCTGCCTCAGCCTCCCCAGTCACTGGGATTACAGGTGTGGGCCACCGTGCCCAGCCATACATGAATCTTGCCCATAATAGTATTATAGATGGCCCCTTCTTCTGTCTTTATTTGTTTTTTAGGTACTTATCTCCTAACTCACGCTCTCTTCTATGTGAGTCTGTTATCTCTTTCATCAATGCCACACTTGGAAATACCAGGGCTTTTTAAAAATAGACAAGCTTTCACAGAAACCTTAGAATTAGCACCTTCTCAGAATGGAAACTTCATTCAATACTGGTTTCCTAATCTTAAGATCACCGGGTGGAGCATTTATTTATTTATTTATTTATTTATTTTTTGTGGTACCGGGGATTGAACTCAGGGGCATCGACCACTGGGCCACATCCCCAGCCCTTTTTTGTATTTTATTTAGAGACAGGGTCTCACTGAGTTGCTAAGTGCCTCGCCATTGCTGAGGCTGGCTTTGAACTCGCGATCCTCCTGCCTCAGCCTCCCAAAGTGCTGGGATTACAGGCGTGCGCCACCGCGCCCGGCTTGGAGCATTTTTCTATTCAGCAGTACTACAGTACCAAAACGTAAAGAAAGACTCACTTTCAACTCCATCCTTGTGCACACCCAGTTGATCGTGTACCTTGGCCTTTTCTCTCATCTTTCCCCGCCATGCCCTAGGCTTTAGATCTAGGCTACTCCGTTTATAATCTTGTATTTTACCCATTAAAGGTCCACCTTCCATATTCCAATGGCGGCACAAGCATCCTTTCACACCGCTTCCCCTCTCTTTCCCCAAAACAATTTCTCAGTAGTCACTTTTTACCGAAATAAAAGTTTAGCCCGCATTGTCTAACGAGCTTGTCCTAAATACGACTGCTTTTCTTTACTCCAAGACACTTTCACTTATATCATTTGATCCTCGGAAGAAGCTTACGGGTGGGCACAACTGGTGCCAACCCCAAGTCTGGAGATAAGGAAGCTTCTTATTCAGGGCTGGGTTTGGGATAAGGCAGATGAGGCTAGAGAGGCTCCTAGAAGGCAAAATGTAAGGAAGAGTTCTCCCTGCACTTGCACTATGCTGAGAGTCACTGCCCCCTTACACTTTGCGCTTTAGCCTCACTCACCTCGCTGTAGTTCCGGCCCTGTTTTTACAGTCATCCCTTCCTCAACATCCCCCAAAGCCATCGCGAGCTGAGCCCTGGTCTCTGGGCTTTCGCGTGCACAGCCCCAGATCCCCGGAGTCCACCCCGCAGGTGCCACCGCCCACCCGGGCCCACTCTGCGTTGGGGCTCCCGCCCACCGGCCCACCCCTCCTTCCAACGGGATTCCCCGTCTCGGGGCCCGCCCCCGCCGCTCCTCCTCCGGGACACACAGCCCTCCCAGCCTCAGACGCAGTCCTCGCCGGGGGCTCTCTCACTCCGTCGCCCCCGGTCCCCTAGACCTCAGAACGGGGAGGGGCGCCCTGCTACCCGCGGCCAGGCAGGTAGTGTATTCCTCGGGTTCCTCCCGATTCCCAGATCACTTTGCCTTTCCCTCCCTGCTGACCCGGCGGCGCGGTGTGCGGAGGCCCGGCCCCACCGCCGGGCCCGGGCTTGTTTACTCACTCACCCTCCATCCCGAGCCGCAGGGACCCGCCGCTAAGACGCCTGCGCGTCGCGGCCCCGCCTGCGCGCCGCGGCCCCGCCCCGCGCCCCTTCAGGCGCGTGCGCGTTGAGCAGCCCGTGCCGCTCGATTGGCCCACCTGGTTCTCCTCCTTTGATCTTAAGCGAAGGGATCCCGAGAAGGAAAAATGTCTGTTTGGCGCCAGTTTGCCAGGACTCAGGAGGGCGAGGTGGTGCATCCCATACCTGACGATTTCTAAGGTGGCGCTGTCAGTGGAGAGGAAGGGCTCTGGAGAAAACTTTCCAGGGCCACCGATAACTTCTCGGAGACCTCAACTAGCCCTGCACCATATTCCTCATGCTGGGGACTAGCCACATCTCAATCTAAAACCCCCTCAAACTGATGCCTCACACCCACCAATTCTGCAAACCTATGTGCTCTAAGTTCTTGCTCTATTTACTCCTTATTTCCCTTTTTCTGTCAATAGTTCTCCCAGTCACTTAAATTCAAAAGTATAGCCATGTAACAAAGTATTTCCGCACAAGATACTTACTAGTTACTAAGGGAAAATTTATAACTTTATAGAAATCTGTCAGACACTACTTTGACCACGTGATCAAAGGTAATATCACTAGTGACGGGAAATTTCCTAGCAGATTCCTTCTCTATACAGTGCGATGAGAAAAGTACAAAATCACTCCTGTAGTATTCTTAACAAAAATGTAAAAGCAGAGGGGCTGGGGCAGAGCACTTGCCTAGCACTTGTGAGGTACTGGGTTCGATCCTCAGCACCACATATAAATAAATGCACAAAATAAAGGTCCATCAACATCTAATTTTTTTTTTTTCTTAAAAGTGCCAAGATTATGAAAGACAAAGGACAAGGAACTGTCCCAGATTGGGAAAACTGAGAAGTCATGACAACTAAGTGTCATGTGTGATCCTGGATTGAATCCTGGTTCAGAAAAAGGACATGAGAGCTGGGGCTGTGGCTCAGTGGCAGAGCCCTTGCCTAGCATGTGTGAGACACTGGGTTTGATCCTTAGCAGTGCATATAAAAATAAGCAAATAAAATAAAGGCATGCTGTTCATTTACAACTACAGAAAAATAAAAAATAAAAAAGGACATGAGAGGGATAATTTCATGGAATTAGAATTAGGCCTCTAGATTAATCAATAGGTTTTTTTAAAATCAGTTTTAATTCCTCATTTGGATCATTTACTTAAGGAAGTTAGATGATGAAGAATATACAGGATTGCTGTCCCTTTTTTCTAATTATTTTGTAAATATGAAAATTATTTTAAAATATAATGTTAAGCTGGGTTCCTTAGCACATAATTGTAATCCCAGCTCCTAGGGAGGCTGAGACAGGAGGATCACAAGTTTGAGGCAACTTAGTGAGACTTATTTTTTTATTTTTTGGTACCAGGATTGAACCCAGGGGCACTCGACCATTGGGCCACATCCCCAGCCCTTTTTTTGTGTTTTATTAGAGACAGGGTCTCACTCAGTTGCTAAGTGCCTTGCCATTGCTGAGGCTGGCTTTGAACTTATGATCCTCCTGCCTCAGCCTCCCAAGTGCTGGGATTACAGGTGTGCACCACCATGCCCAGCTTGTGAGACTTATTTTTACTTCTCAAAATAAGAACTAAAAAGGGCGGGGGATGTAGCTCAGTGGTAGAGCACCACTGGGTCCAATCCCCAATACCACACACAAACACAAAAAATATATATGCATTTATACATTTTTATATATATATATACACACACATATACACATAACGTGTATATATGAAGTTAAAATAAGAAATTAAACTGAGCACATGAGCACAGTGGTGCATGCCTGTGTTCCCAGCTACTCAGAAGGCTGAGACAGGAGAATCCCAAGTTTGAGGTTAGCCTCAGCAACTCAGTGGGACCCTTTCTCAAAAAATTAAAAGGAACTGAGGGGCTTGGAAGGCTGAGGCAGGAAGATGGCAAGTTCAAAGCCAGCTTCAGCAAAAGCGAGATGCTAAGCAACTCGCTGAGACCCTGTCTCTAAATAAAATACAAAATAGGGCTGGGATGTGTCTCAGTGGTTGAGTGTTCATGAGTTCAATCCCTAGTACCAAAAAAAAAAAGGAAGAAAGAAAGAAAAGAAAAAGAACTGAGCATGTAGCTCAGTGGCAGAGCGTCCCTGGGTTCAATCCTAAATACTGAAGAAAAAAAATTTTTTAAATAAAATGCAAAAAAAAAAACTACCTTGATTTTTGTCTCAAGATGTATAATTATAAAAATTTGTAATGTTCATTTTTAAAAAATATTTTTTAGTTGTAGTGGGACACAATACCTCTGTTTTATTTACTTATTTTTTTTTTCAAAATATTCATTTATTTGCTTTAGTTGTACACAATGCAATCCATTTATGTTTATGTGGTACTGAGAATCGAACCCGGGCCGCGCACGTGTGAGGCAAGCGCTCTGCCGCTGAGCCACAATCCCAGCCCTTATTTACTTATTTTTTATGTGGTGCTGATGATAGAACCCAGGGCCTCACACATGCTAGGCAAGTGCTCTAATGCTGAGCCACGACCCCAGCCCCTGTAACATTCATTTTTTTTCCAAATAATTTTCATGACAATCTTAAGAAGTAGGTAGAGCAGATTTCAGTTTTACATAGCAGGCTACTCGGGCAAAAAGGAGTTAAGTGATGTGCCTTACACAGAAGAAAAATTGCTCTGTCAGGTCTTCTACGCAAGTGTCTTGATTCCAGATATATTATCCTTTTCATTACATCAAAATCTTTGATTTTGCTATTGTGCTCCTTGCATCTATTTGTTTAACTACCAGTCAAAACAATCCCTGTGGGGCTGGGGTTGTAGCTCAGCGGTGGAGCACTCGCCTAGCACGTGCAGGGCCCGGGTTCGATCCTCAGCACCACGTATACGCATTGTATACAACTAAAGCAAATAAATAAATATTAAAAAAAAAAAATACACAAGCCAGGCGCGGTGGCGCACGCCTGTAATCCCAGCACTTGGGAGGCTGAGGCAGGAGGATCGTGAGTTCAAAGCCAGCCTCAGCAATGGTGAGGCACTTAGCAACTCAGTGAGACCCTGTCTCTAATAAAATACAAAAAAGGGCTGGGGATGTGGCCTAGTGGTCGAGTGCCCCCGAGTTCAATCCCTGGTACAAAAAAAAAAAAAAAAGAAAGAAAGAAAAACAAATTTAAAAAAATACACAAAACAATTCCTGTATATAGTACTTGTGATTTGCAATGATGCTCCTTTCCATTTCCACTGCCTAGGTAAGTATTTCTCAAACTTAGGATCACATTGAAATCACCTACAGAGCTCTAATAACTACTGAGGTCTGCTTCCCATATCCAAAAAGTCTGATTAATTATTAATTGGTCCTGGGTATTGCCTGGGTTTCAAAAATTATATAAACATTCCAAGGGATTACAGCATGTAGCCAAGTTTGAGAACCATTGTACTGAATTAATAATTGTTAGAAGAATGTGGGTTTTCTAAGGAGAGATGTCCAGAAAATCTGAAAGTCAGGAGAGAGATTAGTGAGAGATTTGGGTACCATCAATATATTAATGGTAACTGAAACTCCAGGAGTCTACTACATTACTTTGAGAGACTGTGCCAAGAAAAGAGAGCAAAGATACAGAGAAATTTTGAGATAACAAAGAAAGTATGGTTACAGAAATATTTTTTTAAATGGGCACAATACCTTTATTTTATTTAATTATTATTATTATTATTATTATTATTTTTTTTTTTTTTGTACCAGGGATTGAACTCAGGGGCACTGGACCACTGGGCCACATCCCCAGCCCTTTTTTGAATTTTTATTAGAGACAGGGTCTCACTGAGTTGCTAAGTGCCTCGACATTGCTGAGGCTGACTTTGAACTTGTGATCCTCCTGCCTCAGCCCCCCAAGTGCTGGGATTACAGGCATGCACCACCACGCCCGGCTTTGTTTATTTTTTATGTGGTGCTAGGAAAGAACCCAGTGCCTCACACGTGCTAGGCAAGTGCTCTACCACTGAGCCACAACCGCAGCCCAGTTACAGAAATATTTTGAGGTGGAAACTGAAGAGATTTATACCAAAGTCAAGGATATAGCCTATCTCAAGTCCCACCTGCTGGTTCTGCAGTCTCACCCTCCTGGTCCTTTCTAAGGCTTCAATTCCAGTTCTACTTTACAGTTACTGCTGCGTTGTTTTTCCTCTCATTTCATATCTGATAGATAGGCTTGGGCCGATGGGCCACCTCCCCCATGGGAATTTGCATGAAGAGCAACCTGGTTTCATTTTCCCCAGGCAGGAGCCAATCAACTTAAAGGTCACCCTATTCCCTGGGGAAAGAGCCAATAGCGTTAAAGGTCGCTCTGGTACACCCCCCACCAGAAATCCCTATTTAAAGCTCCTGCCTGCCTGGAGCTCAGACACAACAACAGCTCCTCCCTGCTGAGAGGAAGCAGCCTCTGCATGCTCCAGACTCACTGTCTCCAGCCCGATGGCAGCTGCCCCAGCCAACAGCTCTAGAGACCACAGCCGGCATGACCAGGCACTGACTCTCCGTCCAGAGCTCCAACACTTCCCTCTCCCTGACTCCTCTCTCCCACCAGAGCTTGCACACTTCCCTCTCCCCGACTCCTCTCTCCCCATACTTTTTCTACCTCCGACCAGCCATAAAGGCTGGTGAATAAATCTCTTGGCTGCACGGTTGTCTCGGTGTGATTTTTTTTTTTTTTTTTTTTTTTTTTTTGTGGTACCGGGGATTGAACTCAGGGGCACTCGTCCACTGGGTCACATCCCCAGCCCTTTTTTGTATTTTATTAGAGACAGGGTCTCACTGAGTTGCTAAGTGCCTCGCCATTGCTGAGGCTGGCTTTGAACTCGCGATCCTCCTGCCTCAGCCTCCCAAAGTGCTGGGATTACAGGCATGCGCCACCGTGCCCGGCTCCGGTGTGATTTTTGCCCTTCAATATCCACCACAATATGTGGCATAGGATTAAACAGAATGTAGTAATCCTCATTCACTGAAAGATTATAAAAACAACTTTTTAAAAATATTTATTTTTTAGTTGTGATTGGACACAATATCTTTATTTTATTTATATATTTATTTTTACATGGTGCTGAGGATTATATCGCAGTGAGTGTGGGGATTTTTGTTTTTATTTTTTATTTTTTTAATATTATTTATTTGCTTTAGTTGTATACAATGCGTTTATTTTTACGTGGTGCTAAGAATCGAACCCGGGCCACGCATGTGCTAGGCGAGCGCTCTACTACCGCTGAGCCACAACCCCATCCCCTTATTTTTGTTTTTTGAGACAGGTCTCATTATGTTATCTGGACTGGCCTCAAACTCTTGAACTCAAGGGATTGTCCTGCCTCAGCCTCTCAAATGCTAGGACTACAGGCACATGCCACTAAACCTGGCTAGGTGTAGGATTCTTGAGTGAAATTTTGTTTGCCAGTTGATTTCTTCTCATTTTGCTGGGAGAGAGTTTTTCCTGAGACCAGGCTCTTCCTCAGCTGACCATGTACCACGAAGCACTATCAGCCAACCTTTGTTTGGCGAGCTTTTGCTCCGCATCTCTTTTTCTTTTCCAATCCTTCAGGTCTTTGTCCTATAAATTCGTAGAAAAACCAGTGGCAAGTGGTCAGGAACAGGACCTCTTAAAAACAGTACCATCACCCCTGCCCCACTCCTCCCAGCTCCACCCCCAGGCAGTTAATGGAAGAAAGGAATAACTGTGTCACTCTTGGCTTCTCCTTGCTCTTCTTGCTCTTAAATTGGAGGCCTCTGGGGCTGCAAGAAACTGGACAAAGTGTGCTGAGTAGTCTAATAGGGCTGGTTCCTTTTTTGAAAGTCCTCTATTGCGGAAAAATAAAATTATGTGTTTAATTTCTGAAACCTAATGCCTGATTTGCCTTGGCAGTCTCTCCCTGGGCTTGGCTGAGAGTCTGGCAACATTAGTATACTGATTAATACCAGCTCAACTTGCTCCCTGGAGAAAAGCATTATTTACTGGACTGTTTTCTTAAATCCTTTTTAATTTGCTGGTGTTTTAGCATACTCTTATTGGCTTTAACAGGTTGTATCTCTGACCACGGGCCCCAGTGAAGCTGGAGGGAAGACTCCCGTCTCTGTACGCGCACATCCTCATCACAAATCAAGATTTTGTTCAACCCAGTGATTAGAAATGATACATCACGTGTTCTAGTCCTTCTGGGATGGGCGAGTTCTAAGTGTACTTTCATCCCCTGCTGGTCCTCAGGCCACTGGTAGAAAGGGAAGGAGATGATGTTTCCCAGACTCACACAGGGCTTTCTGCACTATTCCTTCCTTCCAACCTGAGCTCCTTTGGAAGGTACCCCTTGGGCCATTCTGCCCTCTCCTTTGTAAAGCCCACAGAGATATTAAATAGTAATTCTTAGAGAGGACACAGAGGACTGAGGGAAGATTGGGCCCCACACTGGTCCCTGACAGAGAAGTGTAAACACAGCTGTGGAGATGGGAGCAAACCATCCTCCCTCCCCCCAGTTCCCACCCAGAAGCAGGGAAAGGCCACCCTGCAGTGAGGAACCAAACAAAAAAACACAGCAAAAAGCACAAACCTAAATGTCTGCACGAAGGTCACCAGTAACTGGGGCTGCTGCCCAGGACTTGGTGGGGCTAGCTGAAGTGCCAGACCCCTCCCTGAATACTTACAGGCAAAGGCAACTCCAAAGCAAGTTGAGGTCTGGACATTATGGAGCCTGGAAACATAGCTCAATTTTTGAAATCTTTCCACTCCTGGACACTTTGTCCCTCTGATCTCAGAAAACCCATTTTCTGCCTTAGGTACTTAGCTCCTGACCCCTAGTTGCTTAGGGATCATAATAATGCATTCGATTCAGCAAGTAAGAACAAGCCCACAATAAACCCTTGTCCGTGACTTGTTATAAGTTTAAACTCTGAGCCTCCAAGCCAAAATACAAGATGGAGCTCCCTTAGCCTTTGTTAATTACAAAAGAAATCATTCCAGCAGGAAGGGACTTTCTCTTTTGGGGATTACTTGGGTGGGATTCATGCCTTTATTTGTGCATATTGTAAAAGCTCCAACCCCTCAGCGAGGGTGGTGCTGCCCATTCTTGCTCTCTCAGTTAGGCACAGTTAATGCAAGGCCTTGATCTCTGGGGATACGCCTTTGGCACAGCGCTGCCTGGGAAGAAGCCCTGGTTGGGTGGACAGCTAATGAGCTGTGCTTCCTTTTTGGCTCTCAGGGTCCTCAATAAGCAAAAGAGAAATGGCAGAACTAGAAAAATGAAAGCAGCCTTCAAATACTGAGTACTTATGCCTGGCACTGTGCGAAGTGCTTTATAGGGTTCGTCTCATTTCATGTGAAGTCAGGAATATCCTTGTTCCCATTTTACAACTGAGGAAACCAGGGCTTTAAGATATTCTAGAGCTTTCTTTTCTTTCTTTTTTTTTTTTTTTTTTTTTTTTTTTTTTGTACCAGAGATTGAACTCAGTGGCACTCGACCACTGGGCCACATCCCCAGCCCTTTTTTATGTTTTATTAGAGACAGGGTCTCATTGAGTTGCTAAGTGCCTCGCCATTGCTGAGGCTGGCTTTGAACTTGTGATCCTCCTGCCTCAGCCTCCCAAATGCTGGGATTACAGGTGTGCGCCACTGCGCCCAGTTTAATTTCTATTTTTTTAATTCTTTTTTTTTTTTTTTGTGGTGCTGAGGATCAAACCCAGGACCTTGTGCATATGAGGCAAACACTCTACCAACTGAGTTATATCTCCAGCCCCTTAATATATATATATTTTTTTTTTATTATTATTATTATTTTTGTGGTACTGGGGATTAAACTCAGGGACACTCGACCACTGGGTCACATCCCCAGACCTTTTTTGTATTTTATTTAGAGACAGGGTCTCACTGAGTTGCTAAGTGCCTTGCCATTGCTGAGGCTGGCTTTGAACTCGCGATCCTCCTGCCTCAGCCTCCCAAAGTGCTGGGATTACAGGCGTGCGCCACCGCGCCCGGGCCTTAATATATTTTTAGTGGTACATTATAATCATACATAATGGTGGGATTCATTGCTTTTCTTTTTCTTTCTTTCTTTTTTTTTTTTTTTTTTTTTTTGTAGTGCTGGGGATAAAACCCAGGACTTGCTAGGCAAGTGCTCTATCCTACCACTGGGTTACATCCCTGCTTTTTTGGGGGGAAGGGGGCGGGTGCCAGAGATTGAACTCAAGGGTACTTAACCACTGAGCCATAGCCCCAGCCCTATTTTGTATTTTTTTTTTCAAGACAGGGTCTCACTGAGTTGCTTAGCACCTTGCTTTTGCTGAGGCTGGCTTTGAACTTGCAATTCTCCTGCCTCAGTCTTCTGAACCGCTGGGATTACAGGCATGTGCCACCAAGCACAGCTCCTAGCCCTTTAAAAAAAAAAAATTTTTTTTTAAATTTTGAAACTGGGTCTCACTAAGTTGGTTAGGGCCTCACTGAGTTGCTGAGGCTGGCCTTGAACTTGCAATCCTCCTGCCTGAGCCTCCTGATCCCTGCTTCTTTTTAAAAAATTTTGTTTTGAGATAGCATCTCATTAAGTTGCCCAGGCTGGCCTTAAACTTGCCATCCTCCTGCCTCAGTCTCCTCAGGAGCTGGGATTACAGATGTGTGACACCATACCTTTCCAGATTCCAGAACTTTCCCCAGGTTATGTAACTAGTAAATGCTATGACCAGGATTTGTGCCCAGTCATTCTTACCCTTCAATCCATGCTCTGAACCACTCCACCATACCTCCTCCATTCTCTGAGGTCTTCTAGATCTGACATCATGATTCTGGATTCTCTCCATGGCTTTTTCTCTCACCAGTGGTGCCAGAAAGAATGTCCTTGGGACTTTTGTCTGCAAGTCCAGAAGAAAACAACCCCCGAAAGTTAAGGGCCCCTTACTTCCTCTGTACTAGAGATGCCAATCAAAGCTGGATACTCCAAAGATCCCCATATCAGCAGGGACCAGTGTGTATGGGAAGACAAACAAATCCTAGCCAGGCAGGAAAGGGGAGTTCCCTATGGTTCTGTGATTTCCCCTTCTCTGTTCTCTGGCTTATCAGCAAGGCTGATGGGACACCAGGCTACAGAGGCCCTTTCAGAGCAAGATAAATGGCCACTACTCATAATACATACATGCACAGATTACATCCATAATACTGAATATAAAGGAACAAAAATAAATCACATTTATGTAGACATTTAACAAATTGCCTTTAGCATTCACATAATCACTAGATGTGGCGGTGGATGTGAATTCATGTAAGCCTTGCAAGATGCTGAAAGGTAGTATTATTATTCCCATTTTACAGACAAGGACACTGGGCCCTTTTGTCCATACTGCCCAAGGCCACATGATGGTAAGAAGGGAGCTGGAATTTGAACCTATGCTTGGTCAGTCTGATTCCAAAATCTGCATTCTTTTCAATAAAATGACTGCTGTGTAACGAAAAGAACAAAATTACGAGACTGGAAAGATCTCAAAATATATTGAATATATAGTTTTCATAAGTATATGTGTTACCCATTACGATAGTAACTTCTATTTATTGCATGCTTACTAAGTGCCAGGCATCGGAGCCAAAGGCTTCACATGCATTATCTATACTACTCAGTGAGATGCATACTAGTAACTCTATTTTACAGATCAGAAACAAGCTTAAAAGAGGTAGGTAACTGGCACAAAGTCACATATAAGCTAAATACACAATGGATCTGGGATTCAAACCCAAGTCTACTTGATTCCAGGCAATAACAATGATGATGATGTACATTGACTACAACCCAAGTTCTGCTTTAAGTGCTTTGTATCTTATAATCTAGAGATATTATTATCATTCCCATTTTATGGATGAGGAAAATATTGCTTCTATATTACTTAAGCTTTATATTATAGATACTCTACATTTAATGCACATCGTCTATGAGCATTGTATTTGCTTAACATATGCTGGATTCTTGTTATGATCTAGAAAACAACTTATTTTACAATATAGGTTTTTTTGCTTTTCTTCATTGTCCATCTAATGCGCTAAGATCTTCATTAAGGGAAAGGATCTGATTTCCCCTTCTGTGTTCTCTGGCTTATCAGCAAGGCTTCATGCTGCCTACAGATACTACCTACAGTGAAGCAAGCACAGTGAGGAGAGGGGCAGTACAGAGTGGGGAAGGCCCTCTGTGCCAGGATCCCTATCTGGTTGTCTTTCTGACCAGTCTTCCTCATCCCTTCCTAATACCTAATTTAATAGAGATATTAGTTTTAAGTGTAACAATTTGTATGAAGCATTAAGTACTTGGCATGACCTGGTAAATGAACATAAGTACACCGTGTTATACAACATCTAGCTCCTGGAGTGCTGGGATAGGGTAGAATGTTCCTGGGGATGGTTTTATAGGACATCCCTGAGGAACAGGGGGAGGGAGAAAGCACTCTTGGCATCTGGCATTGGGTCCTGACAGCAACCATGAGTCAGCCCCAGGTGCTGAGGGACTAGCTCTGTTCTCAGCACTGCTGGGCGTGTGCTATGGTCACTTGGCTATGGTCCTCCACAGTCACGCTGTCTGAGTGTCGTTCTTGTAAATTTGGTTGGGTTCTGCTCAGCAAAACAGCCTTTACTATGTGATGTCATAGTCCAGCCTGGGTCAGAGAGGGAGGGGGAAGGAGGTTTGTGCTGATGTCTGGGAATCTTCTTAATTCTGGAGAAGTCCATCTGGTTCTGGAAGAAATTATTCTTTCTTCCTCTCAAGACCCAATAACAGGGCCTGAGGGTATATATAGTTTCAGTGGTAGAGTTCACATTTAGCATGCACAAGATTCAGGGTTAATCCTCAGTACCCCAACTCTCAAAAGACCCAATAAGGAATCAATATTTTGATTTGGAGTGAGAGGGAGGGTGATAAATCATAAAGGTTAAAGCATGGACCTTAGCATCAAGCTATCCTAAGTTCAAGTCCTGGTTTTAACAATTACTGGCTCTGGTACCTTAAAGTCTCTGTTAATCTGGAAAAGATAATTCTGATGTTATGGTGGTGAGGCTTTAAGAATGTGTGCAAAGGATCTGGGAGTATAGCTCAGTGTTAGAACACTCACCTAGCATGTGCAGGGCCTTGGTTTTGTGTAGAGAATCAGAAGAAGAACAACAAGATTCCTTGCAAACGAGGCCTTGTTGTCCTCGGTGGGCGTGTCTGCAAACGGAACGTTCTGCTGAGAGGTGTAGAACAGATAGAGAAGAAACAAGTAGTTTATCAAAAGTAATGGGTGAAGGTGTTCTCGCAAACGAGGCACTTATCACCCCCTTGGTGAACATACTGCAAACGGTATGTTATGCCAAGAGGCTAATCAGAAAGTTTGGCAACAACAGTTCTTGCAAACGAGGCTTTGTTGCCCTTGGTGGGCGTGTCTGCAAACGGAACGTCTTGCCAAAAGATATAGAATAGATAGTAAAGAAACATTGCTTGCAAACGAGGGTGTTTCTTTCTTGTTTCTTCTATATTGAAAAGAAGAGGAGCTCAAAGTGTTCTATCCCTAACTAGTTTAAGATATTCTTTAGGGAAAGTTTATCTGGCTGATTGCTGATTCGCAAATTTATGCTCGTCATTGCTACTGGCTATTTGCCTTCATTGTCTATTAATGTTTGCTGATGGCTAATTGCCCTCTTTGTCTGGAAGATGTATAAAAAGGCTGAGAGAAATATAATAAAAAAACACTGCATGCTGATCCTGTGTTGGAGTCTGTCCTACAACATCTGGCGTAGTCGGCAGGATCGGCACCGAAAGGGTAAGCCCCCGGGTTATAAATTAGGATGGGGGACTTTCGGGATAATTATTAAAAATTCTAAAATTATCTTAAGGAATTCCAATTCATGCAGTCTCTGCACCGAAAGGGTTATCGCCCCAAGGACGGGGGACTTTCGGCATTATCTTAAGGAATTCCAATTCATGCAGTCTCTGCACCGAAAGGGTTATCGCCCCAAGGACGGGGGACTTTCGGCATTTCTTAAGGAATTCCAATTCATGCAGTCTCTGCACCGAAAGGGTTAACGCCCCAAGGACGGGGGACTTTCGGCATTATCTTAAGGAATTCCAATTCATGCAGTTTCTGCACCAAAAGGGTTAACGCCCCAAGGACGGGGGACCTTTTGGCATTATAATGGGAAATTCCCAATCATTGAAAACTCAATATATAGAGTTACTACAAGGGTTATTATATTCAATAGAGGTAAAGACCTCTCAAAAAAGATTAAAAAAATTATTTCAGACAATTGAGAGTCATTGTTATTGGTTTCAGTATCAAACTAAAGTACAATTAAACTTAAGGGAATGGAAACTTGTCCTAAAAGAATTGCGGAAGCAACATCAATCTGGTAATGTTATATCTGTGAAAGAATGGATGCTTTGCAGTGCTATTACTCAAGCTTTACAGTTGTTAGAAACTAACAGTGATAAGGAGACACAGAGCCATATAAAAGGAGAAGACAAAATATCTGATGAAAAAATCGAAACTAAGGAAGGGGTTCATGACTCTGTAGATGAACCCCCCTGAGTCTGATGGGAATACATCCTCAAAATCAGAATATGAGAATGATATTAGCAAATCTGATAATGATTTAGAAGTAAAAGAAATGATGAATATTTTTAAAAAAAACAGATGAAATTAAAAAAGCAAAATGCTTCTTTAAGAAAATATGTTAGAGCTTATACTAAAGTAAATGGCCTTAAACATCAAGCCTCAATTTTTGTTGCTGCTATAGCTGAAACCTTGAAACCTGATAAAACAGAAATTTGTTACAATTGTAGAAAAGCTGGGCACTTTCAAAAAGATTGCCATAAGCTAAAAGAGAATTTATCTATTCCCAAGAAAAACAGAAAATCACCAACTGAAGTTTGCCAACGTTATTGCCAAGGCAAACACTGTTCCAATTAAGAATACAATAAAATTATTTCAAAAGATGAAGAAATAAAAGAAATTAACACATAAGAAAAAAAATTAAAAATTATACAACTATAATTAAACAATAACTACTATTTTAAAATATTATAATGTAAATTTCTTTAAGAACTAAACTTAATTAATATAAAAACACCAATATAATTATAATGAAATAATACCCTTCTTTGTATATTGTATGTGTTCATATCTTTCAAGTATAGAAACCTTAAAATAAAAGCTTTAAAAGAACATTATATCAAACTGATGTTCTCCAAACTAGGGTTATATAATAATTTAAAACTTATAAAGATAATATTAAAGATTTATTTATATCATTTAAAATATGTTCTATAAATGGACCTAATATCAATAAGATATAAAGTTTTATATTACTATTTACACTTATATACAATTTAAAATATATATATATGTATACATATATATACAAACTATATGATCCAAAATAAATTAATAATAATAATAATAATAATAATAAATGACTATATAATTATAAACTTAAACCCAATGATCTTAATTTAAGACTAATGAAACTAATCTGCTAAATGCTTAAGATCAAATCTTTAAAGTCAAATCAATTTTTTTTAAAATTCTATTTGTTATTATATTTTGCTATTATGGGCCTACCAACTAAAATTTAAACTAACTATGCTCCTGCTTTTTACCTCTCAAAAGTTATTTAATTTTTTACAACATTTTAATGTAACACATACTTTTGCTATTCCCTATAATAGTCAAAGTCAAGCTATTATTAAAAGGGCTAACCATACCCTTCATGAATATATTCAAAAAATAAAAAGGGGGGATATACAGATAGCCTATACACTTCAAAACATTCTTCATAGAACTTTATTAACTTTAAATTTTTTTGAATGTTTGGTCTACATTATTTTAACAGTTCAAGATACTTATTTGGTATAAGAATAAAAACAACAAATAAATGTCTAAATTGTTACATAAAATAGGGAGGAGATTTGCTCTTATTTCTACAGGTGGAGCACCTTTTTGGATTCCTTCAAGATTTCTTAAGTTGCAGGATGAGAAATCCCTTCATCAGACAGTTTCAGGAATTATCAACCCAGAGAACCCTCACTATGGCAACAGCAAAAGGACCTGACACTCAGCTTGCTACAGATGTGCTTAACCTACAACATACGGTATCCTGGCTTGGAGATCAAATAACACTTTTGGCCACACGCAGCGTTTTGAAATTTGACTGGAAATCTTCTCATTTTTGCATAACTCCTGTGCCTTATAATATTAGTGAATCTTGGGACAAAGTTCGGAAACATTTGACTGGACACCAAAATTTAACTGTGGAAATCATGGAATTAGAAAAAACTATTATGGACACTTTTAGTAAAAAGTTGCCTGATATAACAGGATCTGACATCATTCAAGGACTTACCACCAGTATTGCTAATCTTAATCCATTGGGTTATAACTCTACTATGTTATTCACTTCCTTGGGTAGTATTATAATAATTTCTCTTGTATGCTTTGTTTTGTATATAGTCTTCCAGCGCTATAAGAAACAACAGCAATTGAACCACGACAAAAAAACTGCTCTTATCGCTTCAGCCTTGGCATCTTACGAAAACAGAAAGGGGGAGATGTAGAGAATCAGAAGAAGAACAACAAGATTCCTTGCAAACGAGGCCTTGTTGTCCTCGGTGGGCGTGTCTGCAAACGGAACGTTCTGCTGAGAGGTGTAGAACAGATAGAGAAGAAACAAGTAGTTTATCAAAAGTAATGGGTGAAGGTGTTCTCGCAAACGAGGCACTTATCACCCCCTTGGTGAACATACTGCAAACGGTATGTTATGCCAAGAGGCTAATCAGAAAGTTTGGCAACAACAGTTCTTGCAAACGAGGCTTTGTTGCCCTTGGTGGGCGTGTCTGCAAACGGAACGTCTTGCCAAAAGATATAGAATAGATAGTAAAGAAACATTGCTTGCAAACGAGGGTGTTTCTTTCTTGTTTCTTCTATATTGAAAAGAAGAGGAGCTCAAAGTGTTCTAGCCCTAACTAGTTTAAGATATTCTTTAGGGAAAGTTTATCTGGCTGATTGCTGATTCGCAAATTTATGCTCGTCATTGCTACTGGCTATTTGCCTTCATTGTCTATTAATGTTTGCTGATGGCTAATTGCCCTCTTTGTCTGGAAGATGTATAAAAAAGGCTGAGAGAAATATAATAAAAAAACACTGCATGCTGATCCTGTGTTGGAGTCTGTCCTACAACAGTTTTGACCCTCAGCATCACACACACAAGAGTGCAAAGCACTTGGCACATGTGTCAAAGAACACATAATCCAACACATAGTGAATGTTCAATAAATGGCAGCTACTGTTAGCAGCTGAGCTGATGAATAATATGGCTGAATTCCACCCCCCTTTTACCAACTGGGAAAACAAAGTTTTCTCCAATTACCATCTTCCCTCAGGCTCCTCATACTAGGTGTGCCATCATTCTGGAGATGAGGAGGCTGGGGACAGAGGGGTAGTTGTATCCCTATTCATTTATCTTCCCTCTCTTAGCTAGCTGGCTCCTTGGCTCAGCTCCTTTGGTTCTTTCTGCTGCCTTCCTTCCCTCTGAAGAGGTCTATCTCCTCTCTCTGGTTTGGAAGACTCAGTCAGGACTTCTGGCTTCCCTGACCCCAGCTCTCCCCCACATCTTCTCTTGTGCTCTGCTCTTTATTTTGCAGACAGCTAGGGAAAAGGCCAGCATGTGTAAGCTAATTGCAAGATGTTCCACATAGAATTTTGTGTTGTAGGAGTTCCCCAGGACATTTGACTCCCTCCTGTGTTGTTCTGGATCCGTGGGTGTATAAGGGGGAGGCTGAAGAGTAGAAATGGCACTCCTTCAAAGGGTTGAGTCGACTTTGCTCATATTCCAGGCAGGATTGCCCTTGGCCTGTAACAAGAAGAGAAACTTATGTGACAGCAGGGTCTCTGCTTATAAGGAATCAATCTACATTGGGGCAAGATATGTCAGGACAATGACCAGCTGGACCAGAACCAAATCCCTCTCTTTGAAAGCCCTAGGGGGTGAGAGGTGGAGTCATGGACAGAGGAATAAGGGAGTGTGTAAGAACTTTAGAGAATAGACTCCACTGCTGCAGAACAGAGATAGCGTTGGCCTGGATGTTTGGCAGGTGCCTGTTTTGGAGGTGGAGTACCAACCAGGGCTCCCCTGATGTCAGTGACCTTCATACCACACTGGATAAGGGGCAAGGTGGAAATTAATCAAGAGACTATCCAGGGGCCAGGGTTGCAGCTCAGTGGTAGAGTGCTTACCTAGCATGTGTGAAGCACTGGGTTTGATCCTCAGCGCCACATAAAAACAAATAAATAAAATGAAGGTATTAGCCAGGCGTTGTGGCGCATACCTGTAATCCCAGCACTTGGGAGGCTGAGGCAGGAGGATCGCGAGTTCAAAGCCAGCCTCAGCAATGGCGAGGCACTTAGCAACTCAGTGAGATCCTGTCTCTAATAAAATACAAAAAAGGGCTGGGGATGTGGCCCAGTCGTCGAGTGCCCCTGAGTTCAATCCCTGGTACCAAAATAATAATAATAATAATAATAATAATAATAATAATAATAACAATGGCATAATCTTTCAGTTGTAAGGAGTAATTGAATGTAATCCATCTCCTGTGAAATGGAGACAGGATCTTTACAACGCAACCTCTGAAAACATGAATGAAACCTCTGTGGTTCTTTTTATAATGTGAAAATGTGAAGAAAGCTACTAACTTCACTGTATTCTCTGTTCTCTCTTAATTATGTATTTTAACAATTAATCAGATCCTTTGTTGACCCCATGTTTCCTCTTTCCTGAAATGGAAATGTATTTGGATAACAAAGACATCATGGGTATTTTCAAGACTACTGTTTAGTTTCAACCTGAAGGGGAAACTAGGTGTTGAATGATCAGCAGGAATTGGTGAGACTTTTTTTTTTTTTTTTTTTTGGTGGTACCAGGGATTGAACTCAGGGGCACTCGACCACTGGGTCACATCCCCAGACCTGTTTTGTATTTTATTTAGAGACAGGGTCTCACTGAATTGCTAAGTGCCTTACCATTGCTGAGGCTGGCTTTGAACTCGCGATCCTCCTGCCTCAGCCTCCCAAAGTGCTGGGATTAGGGCGCGCGCCACCGCGCCCGGCTTGGTGAGACTTTTGATTGAAACTTTGCCAAATAGATATCTGTGGGCTGCCTTCCAGTTTGTAAAAGTGGTCCTCTTGACTGCTCTTCTCAAGTTACTTTAAAATATAATTTGTTTTCCTACAAAATAAATAGGGATATTAAATCTCATTTTTTTTTTTTTTTAATTACCAGGGATTGAACTCAGGGGCACCTGACCACTGAGCCACATCCCCAGCCCTTTTTTGTATTTTATTAGAGACAGGGTCTCACTGAGTTGCTAAGTGTCTCGCCACTGCTGAGGCTGGCTTTGAACTCGTGATCCTCTTGCCTCAGCCTCCCAAGTGCTGGGATTACAAGCACGTGCCACAGCGCCTGGCTAAATCTCTCTCTCTCTCTCTCTCTTTTTTTTTTTTTTTTTTTTTGGTACCAGGGATCGAACTCAGGGGCACTCGACCACTGGGCCACATCCTCAGCCCTTTTTTGTATTTTATTAGAGACAGGGTCTCACTGAGTTGCTAAGTGCCTCGCCCTTACTGAGGCTGGCTCCTACCTCAGCCTCCCAAGTGCTGGGATCACAGATGTGAGCCACCACGCCTGGCGGCTTAAATCTCATTTTTAAAATACAAAATTTGTGGGCAGGTGAGACAGGAATAGGGGAATAGAGTCTCCTGTATTAAATATTTTGCAACTAGTACACATTCCTGTATTATCTGCATTAAAAAGTACATTGTATCTTTTTTTTTTTTTTTTTTTTTTGGTACCAGGGATGGAACTCAGGGGCACTCGACCACTGGACCACATCCCCAGCCCTTTTTTGTATTTTATTAGAGACACTGAGTTGCTAAGTGCCTCACCACTGCTGAGGCTGGCTTTGAATTCGTGATCCTCCTGCCTCAGCCTCCCAAGTGCTGGGATCACAGGCATGCATCACCGTGCCTGGCTAGTACATTGTATTTTAAAAAAATTTTGTTTAGTTGTAGATGGACACAATACCTTTATTTTATTTATTTATTTTTACGTGGTGCTGAGGATAGCCACAATCCCAGCCCTACATTGTATTTTTATTTTTATTGATTTTTGGGGTACTGGGGATTGAAGCCAGGAGTCCTTTACTACCCCACTACATCCTCAGTCCTTTTTATTTTTTTTTATTTTGAAATAGGGTCTCAATAAGCTGTTCAGACTGGCCTTGAACTTGCAATTCTCCTGCCTCAGCCTCCTCAGTTGCTGGGAATACAAGCATATGCCACTGTGCCTGGGAAAAAGTATATTTTAAATAGTTAAAGCAGAAGTGAACTTAGAAAGGTGTCGGTCTCAGTCCCGAATGAAGCCCCCTCCTTTTCCATTGTTGCAGATCATGAGATTATTTTCTATAACTACTTAGAAGAGGAAGATGTGTCACCAGTCCTCAATCAGCCCCAAAGGACCCTGAATGTAGATCCTCAGTTGCCAGAATGCCCTAAGGGGTCAATAAAAACATCCACACAAACTGGATGTGATGGGTGTAACCCCAGCAATTTAGGAGACTGAGGCAGGAGACTAGCAAGTTTGAAGCCAGCCTCAGCAACATAACCAGGCCCTAAGCAATTTAGTGAGACCCCATCTAAAAAAAAAAAAAAAAAAAAAAAAAATCAAAGGGCTGGGGGTGGGTGTAGCTCAGTGATAAAACATCTGTGGGTTTTATGCCCAGTACCAAAACCAAAAACAAATCCACACATCCAACTGTTGGGAAGAGAAAAATCAAGAGAGAAAATTCACAGATTCTCCAATTTGAGATTTGGAATCCCCAGTTTAGGAATGACTCTAATAAGCTGTCCTCCACCATGATGCAAATTTAAACCCAACCCTATGCCAAAAATAACACTTCCTATCAAGTTGCTTGTATTTTCCTTTTTCATTCTAAGGCCATTTACCCTTGAAAATGTTGAGCTTCAGAAATGGAAAATGATCTGCCCAAGGTTCCACAGTAGACAGAGGCAGAGTCTGCCTTCAGCATTCTAATCAATGTTTGTCTTTTTATCCAGTATACCAGACTGTTCTATTGAACCCAGCAGCTGTTTTTGTCACATTTAACCTTTATTGTTGTCCCCTCCCCCTTCTCTTTTTTTAGTACTGGAGATTGAACTCAGGGGCATTCAACCACTGAGCCACATTTCCAGCCCTATTTTGTATTTTATTTAGAGACAGGGTCTCACTGAGTTGCTTAGCTCCTCACCTTTTCTGAGGCTGGCTTTGAAGGCACGATTGTCCTCCTGTCTCAGCCTCTGGAGCTTCTAGGATTACAGGCATGCACCACTGCACCTGGCCCCAGCCCTTTTTTATATTTAATTTAGAGACAAGGTCTTGCTAAGTTGCCTAGGCCTCTCTAAGCTGCTGAGGCTGGCTTTGAACTCTCACATTTAATCTTTTTTTTTAAAAAAAAATGTTTATTTATTTGTTTTTTTGTTGTACACAATGCTTTATTTTTTACATGGTGCTGAGGATCGAACCGGGGCCGCGCACTGAGCCACAATCCCAGCCCCTCACATTTAATCTTGACTGTGACCCCAGTCCTAACCCCACAATAGGTTCATGTGCTTCTGGACTCATCCAGTGGAAATGGCTTCTTTTCTGAGAAACCTCCCTTTTACTCATGTTTCCTTCTTGGAAAGGGCAATCCTGGGTGGAAGAGAAGGGACAGATTTGGTCCCCAGCCTGAAGTGGGGCTGCCTGGCTTTTATCTGCACCATTACAGGAATGATCCTTACTAGGAGGGCTTTGTATCAAGAGGGCCACCTCCCCTCTCCCATGAATGCCTTGCTAAAGCAATCACTTGATTCTAGTCATGGAGGAGGATAACATGCCATGTGGCCAGGATGTAAGAGCTTGAGATACTGAGATGAAGACTTTAAGAGAGATCTTAATTTGTGATGGGCAGGAATCAGTAAACTGGGACAACAGCAGCAGCTGAGTCCAAGGGTCAGGATCTGGGAGTAATTAGCAAAGTGTGGTGCTGACAGCTGTGTGTCTGGGAGTTGAACGTCATGGCCAAACCAGCTCCTGAGCTCCTAGGCTGCTTCAAGATAATAAAGCAGAGAGAACACAGAGGCAGCTGTTCTCTGGCACAAGGCAGGGCCTCTGAGGGCCCAGGCTCAGCCTTCAGGATTCCCAGCAGTGTGATCTTAGGTAAGTCACTTAGGAAAGGAGGAAACTAGCATTTGCAGAGTGATTTTCATGCCCTTCCACTATGGCACTCTCACTACAGTTTAGGGAGGAAGGCAATGTCCACATTTTACATTAGCAGCCCTGAAAGCAAATCTGTCCTGTGTTGCTGGGAAGTAGAAAGATAAAATTAGGACCCAGAGGTTCTGAATTCAAGTGTGGGGTTCTTTCCTTGAGCTTTACCTTCCTTCTCTGTAAAATGATGAAAATAATATACTGCCTCGGGGCTGGAGGGATAGCTGAGTAGTAGAGCATATATGCGAGGCCCTGAGTTTGACACCAGGCAATAATAATAATAATAATAATAATAATAATTCCACCTTACACATTAAGTGGCTCAATCCCCTTTCTAGAAACCTTGGTCCTCAAAAGTGTGGCCACGTTTCTCCTGGGAACTGAGTCATCTTACTTTTGTCCTCCCACCCACCAATGCAGGTTTGAGGGTCTAGGACCCAGGAGGTGACTTGAAGGGAGAGTAATTGACTGTTTTCTCTCCGCTATCCCGCTTCCCAGGCTCTCTCCCCTTCTCCAGATTCAGTAGAGCCGGCTCCTTCTTCTCCCGGATTTTGGCAGACAGGCTGACATCAATGGGTGTTCCCAGGGAAAAGGAACTCGGAGCAGCCGGCCCAGCTCCAGGCGCCCCTTCCCCCACGGCCCAAGCGTGCCCCAGCCCCCTGCCGTAGATACTGCGGCGTTGAGAGGCCCTCGGAGCTCCCAGCCCCCTCCCTCTCCTTCAGGTCGGGGAGGACAGCTCGCCTCCACCCCTCCTGTTCCGAAAGGGAGGGGGCAACAAGGATCTGCCCGGAGACTCGAGCGAGCTCTGGGCGCCACACGGCCGGGCCCAGGAAATGGATCCCCGTACTGAGGTTACGAGGGGAGCTGTCCAGCCCCGCGGGGTGAGCTGGAAAAGAGCGTGGGCAGAAGCCGGCTAGGCGGAGGGAGCCGCGGGCGCCAGGCGCGGGTGCGCCCGCGTCTCCCCCTCCAGCTCGCCGGCCCTGGGCGACGCCCCCGCCCCCCACGTGGCCGCAGCCGTCCCAGCCCCTGCGAGGAAGCGGCGCGGCTTCCTGCGGCTGGGGCCGGGGCTATAGGCACCCCCGCTCGGGCCCGGTTCAGCTCCGCCGCCCCTCCTCGCCTCCTCGCCGCGCGATGGCTTCGCTCCGGGCTGAGCGCACCGGCGGCAGCCCGCGGCTCCCCAAGACCCGCGCGGGGTGGCCGGCAGCGCTCCGCCTCCTCCTACTCCTCCTGGGCGGTGAGCGCAGCGTCCCCGGGCCCGGGTGGGAGGCGCGGGAAGCCCCGGAGAGGAGGGGAGCTGAATGGCCCGGGCCAGCACCCGCCCCAGTACGGGTGCAGAGTAAAGTGCCGGGGAGCGCTGTCCTGGTGGCCCCCGGCCCCACCTCGGAGCGGGCGCAGGGGAGCTGCTACCCACTTAGGGAAAGCTGGGGTGCCAGCGGGGACCCCGCAGCGAGGGCTTGGGAGGTCCTGGGCTGCCCTGGAGGAATTGGGCTTTGGGCCTGGATGTGAGTGGGAAGCAGCTGGTACCAGCCTGCTCCTTCCCGGCACTAAGACACTAAGACATCCCGTGGGAGGATGGTTTATTCCCTTCTCTTCCAAGGTAGCCCTGACTTCTCAGGGTCTTAGCCCCCAGTCCCCAAGCAGGCTCCACTGCCCAGAACCCACCATCCCACCCTTCTCTCCCATCTCTTCCCACAGCTGTCCTGAAGCCCCAGGAATCCCTGGCTCAACCTTTTCCCTCCCAGGACAGCTTGAAGTCAGAAGGTGAGTACCCAAAGGTGTGAGAGAGTGGCCAAAGGCAAGAGGAGAGCCAGGTCAGTGGGGAGGGTCTCTTTCCTACAAAGCAGGTGTAATCCCAGTTGGTGCCTCACTAAACTCCTCTCTTGGGTTTCCTTGTGATGTTATTTGTTCTCATCCCACCAAAACAAAAACAAAAAAACCACCCTGCCCAGCCTTGAGCTAGCCCACCTTACAAGTGAGTGAGAAGATCTCGGAAAAGGTGTTACGTGGAGAAGCTTGTAATTGTTATGCAAATGGAAGTCATTAAAAGATTCCAGTGCTGGGATTCTCCCCTCAGCCAAAAGTGTCTTCCTAGGGAAACTTTTGGAGGGGTTCCCATGTTTGAAGACAAGGTCAGGAGCTCCAGTTGGAAATACCCAAGCCAGAGGGTTTGAAGGGAGAGCCAGGGGTGTGGTCATTGTGCAGCTTCTGTACCCACAGGGAAGACCGTGGAAGATTATAAGACAAATGCCCTACATTGCTGGAATGATTATAAGATATATATGGACTCCATTGAAAAGGATTGGTGCGACTGGACGGTGATTAGCAGGTAGGGGCAGTGCTGGAGGGGGGCTCAGGCTAGGGGTTGGACCTTAAGTGAGTTTGGAGTACTTACTCCTCTCCTGGGGCCCAAACCCTCCCTCACTCCAGTCCTCTACTGCCCCCAGGCCTTATAGCTACCTTCGAGATTGCTTGGAGCTGGAGGCGGAGGAGTTTGGCCTGGGCTTCCCCAATCCTTGGGCAGAGAGGATCATCTTTGAGACCCACCTGATCCACTTTTCCAACTGCTCCCTGGTGCAGCCCAGCTTCTCTGATCCCCCGGAGGATGTGCTCTTGGCCATGATCATAGCCCCCATCTGCCTCATCCCCTTCCTTGTCACTCTTGTGGTATGGAGGAGTAAAGACAGTGAAACCCAGGCCTAGGTTGGCATGAGTTTCACAACCTTCACGTTACTTCTCTCTTCTCCCTCTCCCTACCCACTTCTCTAACTCTCACCCCCACTGCAAATCCTTGGATTGGTAGAAATGGAGGTGAGTCAGGGTCATGGCACAGTTCTGTAATCTTCAAAATAAAACTTTTTTTTTTTTTTTTGTACAATGTCCCCTACCCCATTCTAGTGGTACCTGTGTCCTTCCCAGAGTCACTGCCAGTCCCACAGGCACTCAGCTCTGTATAGAGGAGCTGGAAGACTCTAGATGGCCTCACTATTCTATTCACTTCACCTGCCCCCACCCTTACATGAAAGCCATACCCCTATAGGCCTTCCTCCCAGGGAGGAGCTTTTCCTGCCCCTGTCCAAACCCAGCTCCAGGAAACAAGCAGGAAGAGACTCCCTTCCGGTCTGGACAGCAGCTGGGAGCCTGTGATTGGGGATGTGTGGGGGGAGGGGCAAGGGTGGAATCTTCAGCAAGAAGGAAGAGAGGCTACCTGGAAGCGCTTACTTCTCCCCTTTTTCATGCCTCAGTTTACTCCCAGAACCTGGTAAGCAGAAACCTGACAAACGAAGGGAATCTATCCCTAAGGACCTCAAGATTGAGGCCAAAGGCAGTGGGGGCTTCCTCCACTAGGCTCATCACTACCCCTCCAGGTCTTGGTTTAGATCCTACAGTGTCCTGGACAGGGTGTGGTCTACAGACTGGCCACACACTGCCCCCTGGTGTCCACTAAAGCCAACGACCAGAAGATGTATGTGATCTGGAAGAAGCTCAAGGCAGAGGAGCATTTGGATCCTGGGGTCAGAGAACTGTCCTCTCTGTAGTAGCCACTGGATTTAGCTTGATCTTTTATTAGATTCCTGAGACATATCAATATGATGTGTCACCTTGAGATAGTGGTCTGGTTTCTAGGGACTTACCTAGTCCTTCTATGCAACTTACCATTTCTGTTTTTGTTTTGGTTCTGGGGGATTGAATCCAGAGGTGCTTTACCACTAAGCTACATCCCAAGTCCTTCTCATTTATTTTTGAGACAAGCTCTTACTAAGTTGCTAAGCCTGGCCTTAATTTTGCCATCCTCTTGCCTCAGCTTCCCAAATCACTGTGATTACACTGACCCATCTAACTCACCGTTTCTTAGATGAACAGTTTCCTGGTCAATGAGGCCCAGTTCTCACTAGGGAATCCTCATCTCCAGCTCTCGCTTGGACTCACCTGCCAGGTCACCAAAACCGACTACAAAACAACTTTGTTCTCCACGGAGACACTGTTTATTCCTGTGGCACACTTGGCTGCCTTAGAAACTTTCCTTCTTGTTGAAATATCTGCCTCCCTGAGTACATGCATGAAGGAGCCCTAATTAGGAAGGGCTGTTGTAGCTAGCTGGAAGCCATAAGTTCCACCTGATATGTATGTGACGCACCTGTAGGCACCCGAAAAGCTGAAGGTATATAACCGGGTGAAAGCGGTCCGAGTTAGGAGAACAGAGAATTCAGCCAGTCGGGCAGTCACTCGGTCGGTCAGAAGAATCAGAGCAGCCAGAACGTAGGCAGAGCGGTTACAGAAGAGAAACCAGATAGAAGAAGTAATGACTGGTCAGAGTTAGGCCGAGACTCCTGAGGAAGACAGAAGACAGAAGAAGGAAGAAAGAAGAGAAGAAAGAAGCTCTAATCTTTCTCTAAGCTAAGCTCTATCTTTCTTTAAGCTCTATCTTTCTTTACAAGAAGAAAAGCTCTCTTTAATCTTTCTCTCTAAGAAAAATCTTTCTTTCCCTCTCTAAGCTCTCTCTAAGAAAGTAGAAGTAAAGAAGAGGGAAGAAAGAAGAGAGAAGAAAGAAGCTCTAATCTTTCTCTAAGCTAAGCTCTATCTTTCTAACTCTAAGCTCTAAGCTAAGCTCTATCTTTCTAACTCTAACTCTAGCTAAGAAGACAAGAAGAAAAGCTCGCTTTAATCTTTCTCTCTAAAAATCTTTCTTTCCCTCTCTAAGCTCTAAGAAAGTAGAAGTAAAAGTAGTAAAAGCTTAACTCTGCCTCCGAGAGTTTTTCCTCCCGGTTTTCGGTACCAGGCAGCTTACACATGCATGTCTATTTCCTGGGTCATGCCTCTATATGCCTCTATATGTCTGTGTTTCCTGGAATATACCTATTCCCAAAGACACACTTCTCTCAGGAAACACTTGTCCCTATAGAGACACATCTGTTCCCTAAGGATATGTATTTTTAAAGATGTTTCTTTTTTTTATACCTTTATTTTATTTATTTATTTTTATGTGGTACTGAGGATCTAACCCAGTGCCTCACATGTGCTAGGCAAGCACTCTACCACTGTGCTACAACCCCAGTCCCCCGCTAAGGCTATTTTGAGGTTTCAGGTGAGATAAATATTTACTGTATTTCTATGAATACAACTGTCTTCCCTAAGGATATGTCTATTTCTTCTTGGCACATACTTGCTTTCACCAAATTTTATTGATATACATCTGGGGACTGTTGATATAAGACACTATGTGTGATGTGGTTGTTGGAAAGGTAGGTTAGAGTCTGGTTTCTGCCCTCGGTGGCTTTTATCTAATGGAAAATTTGACATAAGTACAAATAAAAATGATGGAATGTATGATGAGAGTCATGTAAGTAATGCAACCCAAATTTTATTCAAGTGCAAAGGAAGGAGGGAATCACACTTAGCTGAGACAATCACAGGTGTGGTCATAGAAGGGTGTTTGCTGAGTTGGGATATGACAAGGCCTTAGATGGAGTGCAATCTTATAAGACAGAGAGTAGAAAGAGAGATAAATTAGGAAATTATCTCAATAATCCAAGCTTGAAAAATGAAGACATGGCCTGATGCAATGGCACACATCTGTAATCCCAGTGGCTCAGAAGGCTGAGGCAAGAGGATCCTGAGTTCAAAGCCAGCTTCAGCAAAAGTGAGATGTTAAGCAACTCGCAGAGACCCTGTCTCTAAATAAAATACAGAATAGGGCTGGGGATGTGGCTCAGTGGTCGAGTGCCCAAGTTCAGTCCCCAGAACCGCTCCCCCCCACAAACAACAACAACAACAACAACAACAACAACAAAAAAACCCAGGGGAGCAGGGCTGGGGTTGTGGCTTGGTGGTAGAGCACTTGCCTAGCACATGTGAGGCACTGTGTTCAATCACAGGGGAACAAATCAGTAGAACTTGGATATAAGGGGGTAAAGGAGAAGAGAAGTTAGGGGCAACTTTAACTTTGAACTTGAGTTTTAGGACAATGATAACAGTAATAATAGAAGAGGACCATTAGGAGGAGGAACTGGCCTGAAGAAAAGAATGTACAATATGAGGCAACAGTGGAACAAGCTCTTATGTCCCACAGAGAATTAGAAATGGGGGTGCAGTGGGAAAAGGTTAGATCTGAAAATAGAGGTTTGAGAGTCCTCAGCACAGAAAGGCAATATGAACCCATAGGAGGGATAAGAGCTCTAAGAGATAAGGTGTATTGGAAAGAAGAAGGTTGAGGTTTGACTCCAAGGAAATGTCCACCTTTGAAAAATGAGGGAGAAATGAAGACAGAGATAAGATCAAAGAGGTAGTCATAGAATAGATAAAAGTATCAAGGAGGCCAAGAAAATGGTGGTCTTTGAGGAAGCTGATAAAATTCATTCATTCAACAAATATTTGTTGATTGCTCTGTGGACCATAAAATGTGCCCAATGATAGACTGGCATGAAATAAAGGTTAGAGATCAGAGAGGAAATTGAGGTGGCAGGGTCTAAGGGTATGCATATATTTAAATAGGGATGGCCTAAACATGTTTGTGGCCTAAAGGAGAGGAACCAGGGAAAAGGGAGAGAGAGAGAAGGTTGAAGAGAAGTCCTGAAGGAAGTTGGAAAGGTGAGGCAAGAAGACTTGTCAAAGGGTGACTTTTGTAAAAGAAGGAATAAAAGTGGAGAGGAATTTTTGAGATATGAATCAAATATAGTGACAGAGAGGGAACGATTAAAGGGTTCACATGCCTGGCCTCAAACTCATAAATTAGGGAAAAAGGAGGATAGGGGCTGGGAGCCATGTAGCAATAATTCTACCAGTAGGTAGGCAGGCCAGGGGACAGAACTGAATAGGCTGTGTAAGGAGTCAGATAAAATCAAAAGGGGTCCTGGGAGCCAGGCGCTGTGGTGCATCCCTGTAATCCCAGCACTTGGGAGGCTGAGGCAGGAGGATCACGAGTTCAAAGCCAGCCTCAGCAATGGTGAGGCACTTAGCAACTCAGTGAGACCCTGTCTCTAATAAAATAAAAAAAGGGCTGGGGATGTGGCCCAGTGGTCGAGTGCCCCTGAGTTCAATCCCCGGTACAAAAAAAAAAGGGGGGGGGGTCCTGGTACTTGAGACTAGGAGATTGAGGACTTGGGAGAGGTGAGGGAAGAAGGCAGCTCTCTTTGGAAGCAGAGCTGTATCTAGTGATACAACTTACAAAGTTCCCCCATGGTACTTGAGACTAGGAGATTGAGGACTTGGGAGAGGTGAGGGAAGATGGCAGCTCTCTTTGGAAGCAGAGCTGTATCTAGTGATACAACTTACAAAGTTCCCCCACTGGGAGACTGAGGAATGGTGGAGTTAAAAGACACAGGAATTGAAGAGATTGTAAAATCGTGGGGGAGTTTTAATTAAATGGCAACTGACATGCATATTAATATTAAAAGATGCGTAGTACAGTGGAACTAAGTCTGGAGACCTGGGTTCTACTTGCGTTCTACTAAGAAACTGCTGCGTTGGGGAATTCACTTCCCTTTCCTGACATTGAACCGGAAGACTTCCAAGGCTCTTTCTACTCCTAAAAGATAAAGCTTTTAAGAATAACGGCAGGCCGGGCGCGGTGGCGCACGCCTGTAATCCCAGCACTTTGGGAGGCTGAGGCAGGAGGATCGCGAGTTCAAAGCCAGCCTCAGCAATGGTGAGGCACTTAGCAACTCAGTGAGACCCTGTCTCCAAATAGAATGCAAAAAAGGGCTGGGGATATGGCCCAGTGGTCGAGTGCCCCTGAGTTCAATCCCCAGTACCCCCCCCCCCCAAAAAAAAAAAAAAAAAAGAAGAACGGCAGAGGACTGGCTGATGACAAAGAGCCCTTTCGTCGGGCCGTCAGTCCGGAACCTTTCTGCTGTGCCTCCGGCCCGGACGTGCTGAAGCGGATGCCGGAAGTCCGCTCTCCGGAGGTTCCGGGTTTCCTGGGCTACTACGATGGCGATGAGTTTCGAGTGGCCGTGGCAGTATCGCTTCCCGCCCTTCTTTACGTGAGGCTGGGTCTCCCGAGAAGCCCCGCTGTACCTTCCCTTCTCCTTTCCGGGGCCCTGGGATCAGCCCTGATGCATCACTTAGGGAGGGGTAGAGAGGATCCAGCCGCTGTCATCCTTAGTCCCCCACTTTCTCCTCCAGACGTGCTCCGGGACAAGTGCTGCTTCTCGCGTCCTCTAATTCTGCGCCCTACTCCCTTCACCCGGCAGGTTACAGCCGAACGTGGACACTCGGCAGAAACAACTGGCTGCCTGGTGCTCGCTGGTCCTGTCTTTCTGCCGCCTGCACAAACAGTCCAGCATGACGGTGATGGAAGCGCAGGAGAGCCCACTCTTCAACAACGTCAAGCTACAGCGTATCCTCCCTCAGGCTCTCCTACAGCCCACACACATGCACTTTCACACTTTTCCACAAGTCCGGACTTCACCTTCCTCCCACTTTCCCCACATTAGGTAGGTTTCTACCCAAACTGAACTTGGAAAACAGTGAGAGACTTCCATTTTACCTCCCAGGTGCAGTACCAAAACCCTTTTGTCCCTGACAGCGATTAGTACTCCAGTCTTAGAATCTCTGCCCTGAAGCCAAATACCAAACTTTTCAACCAGATTCCATTTTGGCAATTTAAATCTTCTCTGGTCTCTCTGTGTGAGGCTCAAACTCGGTGCCACCTTTAATAATTTTCTCCACCCACCCCACTTCTTGGAAGTGAGGATCATTTATTTTTGTTGCCTGATTCATCCCTAAAATATCTATGGAGAGAGGGTGAAGAAGAGAACACAGAGGATGAGGAACAGTAGTACCTTTTATTTTCTAAAGCTCTTCTTTCTAATTGGAAATTTCTCTTTTACCTTCCTTCCTAGAATATCTAATTTGTGAGGTTCTGTACCCAGTACTGCTAAAAAAAAAAAAAAAAAAAAAAAAAAAAAAAAAATCAAAATATCCAGGAAATGCCTTTTTTTTTTTTTTTTTTTTTTTTTTTTGGTGCCGGGGACTTGAACTCAGGGGCACTCGACCACTGGGTCACATCCCCAGCCCTTTTTTGTATTTTATTAGAGACAGGGTCTCACTGAGTTGCTAAGTGCCTCACCACTGCTGAGGCTGGCTTCGAACTCGCGATCCTCCTGCCTCAGCCTCCCAAGTGCTAGGATTACAGGCGTGCGCCACCACGCCCGGCTCATTTTTTTTTTTTTGTACTAGAGATTGAACCTAAGTGTGCTTAATCGCTGAGCCATATCCCCATCCTTTTTATTTTTTATTTTGAGACAGGCTCTCCCTAAGTTATAGAGGCTGACCACAAACTTACAATCCTCCTGTCTCAATCTCCTAAATTGCTGAGATTATAGGTGTGTACCCAAATCAAATTTATATCTTGTTCAGAAATGGCAAGTATGTTTGTGGGGAGGGGAAAGGAAGGTGGTTCTTAGCATGGGACTAGCTCTGAGAATTATTATCCAACCCAATTGAAATGTATGCCTTTCCCTTAACCTTACACCAGGGAAACTTCCTATGGAATCAATCCAGATTGTACTAGAGGAACTAAGGAAGAAAGGTGGGTTCAAGATCCCAAATTTCTTATTTTTCTTCCTAGCTGGGTTTTCCTGAGGGCAGATTAGGACATATCTTTTCCCTTTAATAACTTTTCTCTCCCCTGCCTGGAAGCCCAGAGCATTCTGTACAATAGACAGCCTCATTCCTGGTTCTTTCTCCTCATTGTGTACAAAATTGAAATGTCTGAGGTGGGCTAAGGAGAATGGGTGCCTTGTAGATAGTAAAATATTATTCTGAAAGCAGTCTCTTCCACTCTGTCCCACCCTAGTAGTCCTCCTTGCCCCTCTTGTAGAGCATGATGCTTTCATAAGTATCTGTTTTTACAGGGAATCTTGAGTGGTTGGATAAGAACAAGTCTAGCTTCCTGATCATGTGGCGGAGGCCAGAAGAATGGGGGAAACTCATTTATCAGTGGGTGAGACCATCTTGCTGCCAAGTACTAAGCAGTGACCCATGGCAAAGGAAAATTTTACCTGTGCCCAAACAGATATCTGGTATTCCCAGGTCCAGACTTGGCAAAGTGGGGAGGGGACAGAGAGAGGAAGTGTAGGCTTTCCATACAAATACCCTCAATGACTCAATTTCTCTGGCCACATAGAACCTCCCTTTCTTTGGCTGTAGGAGGCCAGAGGGTACATGAGGCCATGTTTAGAGAATGCAGTACTGGGAACCATGAGTGCTATTGTGGGCTGGAGCCTCTGGCCACGGAAGATAAATGGGGAAAGGAAGGGTGGGGGGAGAACCTGGGGCCCTTCCCCCACTGCACTCTTACAGAGCTGTCCACATGAATGAGACTTTCTGAAGGAGTGTGGGTGTAGGGACAGAATACTCTCTCTCCCAAATTCCTAGCCACCACCAACCCCAAACATTCCCAAGGGAGAAAGGAGGGGAGGAAGCATCAACAACCTAAATATAACAAACACACACCACCCATTCCTGAAACAGGAAAACAACCAGAGTGAGAGGTCACTCTCCAGGCACGTGAAGGCCTGTGGTTTAGTGGTTTTAAATGTGTGTGTACACATATAAATATAGCACCTGTAGGGTTGTGGGTTTCGGGCCACTCTGCAGAAATGACTGTATGCTCTGGATTGGGAATAAGTACCATTCATGGTTGAAAGCAGTAGAACTGGTGAATTTACCTTCTTCCAGGAGTCTCTTGATGCTTATTTAACTTCATTTTCTGTGTCCACAGGTTTCCAGAAGTGGCCAAAATAACTCTGTATTCACTCTGTATGAACTGACCAATGGGGAAGACACAGAGGATGAGGGTAAATGCCTTTTCCTTCTTCCAATTTGTCATCAGAAACCTTCTCTCTCCAATCCTACTTTGATACTGAGACTTCCCATTTCTATGCCTCTGAATTCCACAATACAAAAGTTCTTAACCCATATCCAAAGATTCCATGCAAAACAAATTTGCATGCAAAAAAAAACCCCAAAAAAAAACCCGTAGTATTGTTTGTGGGGGTATATTTACTTTTTATTTGTGGTTCCAGGGATTGAACCCAAGGGCACTTAACCACGGAACCATATCCCTAACTTCTCCCCACCTTTTGTTTTTTGTGGTGCTGGGGACTGAACCCAGGGCCCTGTGCATTTGAGCAAGTACTCTACCAACTAAGCTATATCCCCAGGCTCCTAACCCCTTTTTTATATTTTATTTAGAGACAGGGTCTCACAGAGTTGCTTAGGGCCTTATTAAGTTGCTGAGGCTGGTTTTGAACTCACAATCCTCCTGCCTTGGTCTCCCTAACTGCTGGGATTACAGGCATGTGCTACCATGCCCGCCTATATGTTCATTTTTCTTTCTTTTTTTTTTTTTTTTTGGTACCGGGGACAGGGTCTCACTGAGTTGCTAAGTGCCTCGCCATCACTGAGGCTGGCTTTGAACTTGTGATCCTCCTGCCTCAGCCTCCGAAGTGCTGGGATTATAGGCGTGTGCCACTGCACCTGGCATATATGTTCATTTTTCTAGGGATAGAGTTGACACTACAAGATTTCAGGGGCATGTGTGATCCATGAAAAGTTAAGGATTACTGCTGTAGATACCAGTTGAGGAGCCAGCATGGGGGATTAAGCCTGAAATCTTATTCTTTGCTGACTCAGGCTCTCTTTCACCCTTTATTCTTTTAGAGGGCTCAAGATCTGTGGGTGTCAGCTAAAGGAATTGGGCCAACACCCCCAGCCCCACCCCTACCCCATTTAAATACTTTGGGTTTTGGCCAGTCAAGGATTTATATACTCTTGATTTTTACATAGTGTAAACACTTTTTTAGCTCTTTTCTCTCTGACTTCTTATCCTGATCCCCAGGATCACCAAACATTCCAGTCTTTACTGGGACAACAGGGGGTGCCTCCCTTTCTGTTAGTTCCTGGATGTATCAGCAGAGTTTACTACTTTTGGCTGTTCCACTGCCCTGCAGGCTTCTGCTTGCTACTCCCACCATCACCCTATGACTTCAGTGCTGTAGCCTGGCCCAGTCCATCATTCAGGCTGGGCCAAGCTGGAGCCTTCTTCTGATTGCAGTCTCCCTGACTTGAGCTGGGCCCCTGTAGGAGGTGAGGTGAGCAAGCCTGTCTGGGCTTGTCTTCTGCCTCTCACATTTTCCCTGCAATATCTTGCCATATCTCTACTCAGCTGGCCTTTGGCTCCTAGCTCTGTCCCTTTCAACTAGGAATGATATCAGTGCTGGACTTTTTAACAGTCTCCTAGTTAGGGCTAGTGGCTGTACTTTTTTGTGTTAAGAAAGGCCCTAATTTGTTCAAATATGCAGTTAGAGTCAGTGTCCAGTGACAAGGACCCTGACTTCCAGAGGGCTGATTGGCAGGGCCCCTTCTTTGTAGCCCAAAAGCAGATGGTTTCACTCATGGGCATCAGACACTAATGGGGGCAAGGGACAGGAGGGCTCTGGGGGATGAGGTTATAGGAGAACCAGGGAGGGGAAAATAAGCCTGAACTCACTTTGTGCTTACTCAGGCTTTCTTCCACCCTTTCTCTCTCTTCTTTTTTTTTTTTTTTTTTTTAATTTTTAAATTTTTATTTATTTATTTATTTTGGTACTGGGGATGGGCCACATCCCCTGCACTTTTTTGTACTGTATTTATAGACAGGGTCTCATTGAGTTGCTTAGTGCCTCGCCATTGCTGAGGCTGGTTTTGAACTTGCGATTCTCTTGTCTCAGCCTCCCAAGTGCTGGGATTATAGGCGTGCGCCACCACGCCTGGCTTCTTTTTTTTTTTTTTTTTAATTTAGTGATAATGGATATATTAATGTGCTTTATTGCAACAATCATTTCACAATGCACATGTGTATAAAAATATCAAGTTGTGGGGCTGGGATTGTAGCTCAGTGGTAGATTGCTTGCCTAGCGTGTGTGAGACCCTGGGTTCAATCCCCAGCACCACATAAAACTAAATAAACAATGGTATTGTGTCCATCTGCAACTAAAATATGTATAAAAAAACTGACATAAAAATTATATAAACTGTACGACTTGATTTTTTTTTTGGGGGGGGGGTACCGGGGATTGAGCTCAGGGGCACTCGACCACTGGGCCACATCCCCAGCCCTGTTCTGTATTTTATTAGAGACAGGGTCTCACTGAGTTGCTAAGTGCCTCGCCATTGCTGAGGCTGGCTTTGAACTTGCAATCCTCGTGCCTCAGCCTCCCAAGTGCTAGGATTACAGGCGAACGCCACCACGCCTGGCTACGACTTAATTTTTTTTATACATATTTTAAATGAATGAACTTCTGAATGAAGTTGTTATAAATAAAGATGTTAGTAAGTAATGCCCACAACATTCAGAACTACATTATAGGGAAGACTGGCAGATAGATATAATCTCTGAATTTTGCAACAGGGGTAAGATTAAGGGAATGGGAGGTGATTGATCAGGTATTGTCCTTAAGAAATGGCCTGCCACTCTTACTCTTAAGGATTGCCCAGTAAATGTGGGTGGCAGCTACAGCAGTATAGATGACATATGCATACCCTGGCTCTGGAAGGTCTCAGCTTCCAGCTTGACTGTTCTCCTTAGTCCATCTAGGAATTGAACATCCCTAATTGCCCATCTCTTCCTGTCCAGAGTTCCATGGGCTGGATGAGGCAACCCTACTGCGGGCTCTGCAGGCTCTACAGCAGGAGCACAAGGCTGAGATCATCACCGTCAGCGATGGCCGTGGTGTCAAGTTCTTCTAGAAGAGACTTGTCTCTCTTTACTTCTTACCTCCCACCCTTCCAGGGCTTTCAGAAAGAGACAGACTTAGTATTCCCACAGACTGGATCTGTGACTCCACTAGACTTAAAAGGGCTCCAGTCCTGAAGGCTGAGCCCCAGGAATGAGTATCCTGCTACCCCATATGTCTGTCCCTGGGATAGGGTGAGTCCAAGGTGCCAAGGAGAAAAGATGTGCTTCTTTGTGCCCTACCTCCTCTCCCATCCTAGACTGTCCCTGAGCCAGGGTCTGTAAACCTGACACTTTACATGTGTTCACACAAAGTAAGTACGTACACATATGCACCTGCACAAGTTTCTGTCTCCACCTTCCCACCCTTTGCTGCTGTTGCCTCCTTTCTCAGGCTGATGCTTGGTTCTTCCTAGGGAATGGGAAGCCCTGGCTGCAGGCAGCCTTCCAGGCAATATGAAGATAGGAGGCTCCAGAAGGGGCCTGGCCATGAGAGGCAGGTCTGACGCTGATTTATGATATTAAAATCTTAAATCCTACTGCCTGCATGTTAAGTTACTGCTGAAATGGGGTTGGAGAGGGCTGTGAGGTGTTACATCTGAGTGAGTTCCAGCCCAGGGGAAAAAGAAGGCCTGTGAACTGCGCCCAGCAGGCTCCAATGATCTTATGGTTTTGCATCTGTTTTGTGGGCTGTGTGGAGTGCTAATGGAACACAGCTTGAGGACAGACTGGTTGATCTCCGAATTGGAGTGGCATAATGGCTCCCCCTTCCCTTACCATCTCCTGCAAGAAAATCCTGAACTTCTCTGAAACCCCTCCCTCCACCCATCTGGTTTGGGTGGAGTGGTTGTGGCCAAGGGGAGCTGAGGGGGGGTAAACCGGATGTGGACTTTGGTTTATTGGAGACTTTGGCAAACAGAAGGAGGAGGAAGGAGAGCCCACAGCAAAAACAGCCACTCTGGCCAGGATCAGGCTGCGGCCAAGGTGGGGTAGAGTGGATGAGTGACCAAACCCTTGGTTTAGAGGAGGGCCTTGTCCTGGGGTGCACACACCCATCCTTGTGCAGACCAGAAAGACGCCTGAGTTGGAGAACCATACTTTTCCACTGACCTCTATGTTCGGCCTGGGGCTACACCAGCTGATTAGAATGGAGCAGTGTTTCCTTATCTGGGGTGTGCAGGCGGGTAGTGGCCTCCCCCAACCACCCCCACACACGAGGGTCCGGGAGTTGCAGTCACGTTTTCATTAGGGCCTGGGAGCCTTTCTCTGCCTGCTCCAGTGTCATCCAATCCCCCACCCTCCGCAAAACAGGTTTGCGCACGTAGTTGGGGAGAACACACTGCTGCCTCATACTCCGCCCTTGCCAGGAATTGAGGCAGAAGGCTAGTTAGTGCTCGGGGAGACCTTACGCGGCGAGGGCGAGGTGGCCGCTGCTGAGGCACGGGGCTGCACCGCTGGCTCTAAATCGCGGTGCGGTTCGGGGCTGGGAGTGGGCGGCCCTGGGGGGTAAGGGCCGGGGCTAGGCCGGGGGCGGGGCGAGGGGCGGGGCCGGGGGCGGGGACGCGGGCCTGAGGCCCCTGCTGTTCAGCCAGAGAGCTGCGCACCCGGCTGGTCAGCCTGTCAGGCTGCCTCCTCCATGGTCTCTGGCTTTCCGCCCAGCGGCGCACGGTCCTTCCCCATGCTGGCACCCCGGACCACGGAGACCGCGGTCCCCATGTCCCAGACCGAGGCTGACCTAGCTCTGCTGCCCCCGCCGTCTCTCTCCACTACGGGGCCGCCCCGCATGGGGCCCCCTCCTCGTAGAGCGCGCCGTTTCTCCGGGAAGGCTGAGCCCCGGCCTCGCTCTTCGCGTCTCGGCCGCCGCAGCTCAGTCGACTTGGGTCTGTTGAGCTCTTGGTGCCAGCCAGCCTCACCCGTTCCGGAACCTCCTGATCCTCCCGACCTTGCTCCTCCGGGCCCCTCGAGGAGCCCACCACCTTGCTTCAAAGAGCTCCCCGAGGGCACGCAGACTGGGGCAGTCCCTGTGAAGACTGTGGATTCAGTGCATCCCGAGTTTACGGGCTCTGCAGGAGGCTCGGGGTCTGGGGAGCCGCCGAGGGTCCCTGATGCCGCAGCCCAGGAGCGACGGCGGGAGCAGGAAGAAAAAGAGGACACGGAGACCCAGGCTGTGGCAACATCCCCAGACGGCCGATACCTCAAGTTTGACATTGAGATTGGACGTGGCTCCTTCAAGACGGTGTATCGAGGGCTAGACACTGACACAACGGTGGAGGTGGCCTGGTGTGAGCTGCAGGTGCGGCTGGGTGCCCCCTCAGTAGCACCTCGGGATAGGACCTTTTGGAGGTATTAGGATGGGAGACCGGGCAGACATCATCAAGGGAAGAATGTATTTTTCCTGCTGAATGTCCAGAAATCCCTGCCCTAGCTGAGATATCTGGCCGACTGGCTGGACTTAGGAGAAATAGGCAGGTAGTATATAGTAGCTCCCCAAGGGGCATGGACATTTTCATTTTAAAAACTCGATGCAAATCCCTGAGAATTGGAAAATAGGATGGGAAAATGGGTGGGGGAGCCAGCTCAGATCTGGGAGGAGACACCCTACTAGTTTCCTTCCTTGAATATCCACTATCTTCCCTCATCATTTTCCCCTAAGTCCTGAGACTTTCCATTGTGATCCTGGGCCTTTTGCTTCCCCTTCTCCCTCTGCTGAACAAAAGACTGGGATGCTGGAGATCAGGAGCTGGGTCAGGGTCCTCTCCATCTCCAGAAGGATTTAGGGCAGTTTTGGCAGAATGGTACTTTCCCAGGCTGCTTCTGGAGCAGTCAGAATTCTGAACTTCTCCACAGCAGTGGGGAAGGCCTGTGGACAGGAAGCTTCAGCCTTGGCCTGAGTTCAGTCCTACTTCTCATCCCACTGCCTACCTGGGTTCTTTCTCACCAGACCCAAAGGCTCCAGGGCTCTTGGACTTCAGGAAGAAGTTGGTTGGGAGGACTTTCTTCCTATTGCTACTCTTCTGCAACTGGGAGAACCCAGTTGACTCTGGTCCCAAAGTTTCAGATTCAGATTGGGGACAGAGCTTGGAGGAAGGTTCCCTTCACTTTGGCCCTGGCACTGGGTTCACCCCTTGTGCCTGCCAGTGCCGCGCCCCAGGCTCTAGGCCAGGCCAACAGAGGAGTCCAAACCTGGTGCTGGAGGAAGAGGAGATGGGGGCGGGGCAGCTATGGTGGTGGTGGGGGCCGTCTCCTGGTGCCTGGTCTGGGATCTTTTCTTTCTCTATACCTCCCTCTGCAACCTCTACCTTCTGTCTGAATCTAGCAGTTCCCAGTATCTGGGGCCAACTCCTTGCCGGCCCCAATTCCCGGCCCGTGGTCTGCCCGCTGACGGCTGCTGCCAGCCCCCGGGGCACCCCTCCCACCTCACGGCTGGCCCAGGCGGCCACAAAGGCGCTATTGAGCTCAGGTCTCCTGGACCGGGCTGCATAAAGGCGCTTGTGTCCAGCAGGGGGTCCAAGGGGCGGCCCCAGGCCTAGGATGGGTGTGTCCTTGGAGCAAACCTAAGGGACCAACAAGGAGTTTGGGGTCTGCAGTGCGTTGGGCTAACCATCCCTCCATCCCGATCCCATCCATGGACTCCAACCATCACCCTTTCCCCCTGCTCCACTCCAGATGCCCCATCCATCCTTCTCTGGAGGTCTGGGCCTAATGGGATCCCATTCGCTATTCCACAGACTCGGAAACTGTCTCGGGCTGAGCGGCAGCGCTTCTCCGAAGAGGTGGAGATGCTCAAGGGGCTGCAACATCCCAACATCGTCCGCTTCTATGACTCGTGGAAGTCGGTGCTGAGGGGCCAGGTTTGCATCGTGCTGGTCACAGAACTCATGACCTCGGGCACACTCAAGACGTGAGCTCTGGCCTGGGTGGGAGGGTAAGGGTGGAACATCTCCTCACTCTTTCTCCCACTGCTTTCTGAACTTTCCCAGGCTGCTCAAATTCTCTACATCTAGGTCTAAAACCAGGCTCACCATCTCCCATCCAACCTACCTATGTCCCTGCCTGGATGAATGGCAATGTCCAATCAAGACTCTAGTCAAAATCTTAGGTGTCTTCCCAGACATCTCCCTCTCTCTCTCTGCTCTGTCACCTTCATTGGTGCAGTCTTTAAGTTCCTCCTCAGTATCTCCACACTGGCCTTTCACCACCCATCCTTCCCTGCAGCACCATCCTAAAGGGCCTCACCTGGCTCTGCCCTCCCTCCCAGCTCTCCTATCTTCCTGTAACCTGGAGGATCTTTCCTAGGTTTCCCATGTCCCTGGGGATAATGTCCATACTGGCTAACCTATTTCCAAAGTTCTTAGGATCCAGCCTCATCTGCTTTCAGCCTAAGTTCCAGACTTCCAGAGTTCTCAGGAACTCCTCCCACCCTGCCCTGTCACTCCCTTTGTCCCTTCCTTTGAGGGCAGTGTCCTATCTGCCTGGAAAGTCTCCATCTCTCACCGTTTTCACACTTGAACTTCCTCTCCTGCAAGACATAAAAGTTTTTCCTCTGTGAAGCCTTCCCCTGTGCTTGGGACAGTTAATCATCCCTTCCCACAAACACCTTGGCTTGGCTGTGGCCCTATTTGGGAATTTATCACTAGACCCATTTTGTAATCTCATGACTATCTCCCACACCCAACTTAGTTTCTCTCAAGGGCCAAGTGTGGACCTAAGCTAGAAAAAGGCTGGCAGAAGGCGCAGAGGCATGGGTGGGATGAAGGGGAACTTCTCAGTGGGAGCCCTTCCCCCTGCGTATTTATCCCGCGCCAAGACCCTGGTTATGTGCCCTCTCCCAGGTACCTGAGAAGGTTCCGCGAAATGAAACCACGAGTCCTTCAGCGCTGGAGCCGCCAAATCCTCCGGGGGCTTCATTTCCTACACTCCCGGGTCCCCCCTATACTGCACCGGGATCTCAAGTGTGACAACGTCTTCATCACAGGCCCTACAGGCTCTGTCAAAATAGGGGACCTGGGCCTGGCCACGCTCAAGCGAGCCTCCTTTGCCAAAAGCGTCATTGGTGCGTCCTTCCAGGAGGGTCCTTGCCATTAGTATCTCCCCCATGTCAGAAGAGAACCTGGGATCCTCCCTTCCCCAGAAGAGCTTTAGAGATCCATGAATTAGGAGACTGCCAGGGAGTTGGGGAAACCTGGGGCATCCCTCCCACACACATTGTAGGCAAGGGTTGGTCACTTGCACTTAAAAACTCCGGGGTTTGCCCCTGCACTGCCTAGTCCATGATATGCCCATGTGGAGGGATGAGGTCAGAAGGAAGGCTTGGCAGCCTGATCCTTGTTGTGGATCCTACAGGGACCCCGGAATTCATGGCCCCCGAGATGTACGAGGAAAAGTACGATGAGGCAGTGGATGTGTACGCGTTTGGCATGTGCATGCTGGAGATGGCTACCTCAGAGTATCCCTACTCGGAGTGCCAAAATGCTGCGCAGATCTACCGCAAGGTCACTTCGGTGAGAGGGGTGCGGCTAGGGGGAGAGGGGATTCCAGATGTCCCTCTCATTTTCCTGCCTCAGCTGGCCCTTTCCCTTCACAAAGACAAAGATACCCTAGTGAACACTTAAGGAACACTTAAGGATTTTGGATGCACAATGCCTATCCCATCCCTGCAAGCTAATTAGAATAATAATGTCTAGGGTTCCCAGAAATTTACAAAGGATTTCGTATCCAGTCTCTCATCCAGTCCTTCTAGCTGCTCAGCAAGTTGAGGGAGGCAAATGTTCTACCCTGTATCTTACAAATAAAACAGTCAGTCTTGTTCAAGGTCACACTTTAATAATGAAGGAACAGATTTTATTTTTTATTTTTTTCCTGGTGCTGGGGATTGAACCCCCGGTCTTATGCTTGCAAAGCAAGCACTCTATCACTGAGCTACACCCCCAGCCCTAGGAACTAGGATTGGAATTAAAATCTTCCAGTAGCAGTCGCCAAGCTCTGGTGAATGCCTGCACTGCTTCCCTCACTGGAGCGGGTGGTGGGGGTTTCAAGCCGAAAGCTGAGGTGTGGAGGAACAGAGACCTCAAGCAACCCCTTCTCCTAGGGTACAAAACCAAACAGCTTCTACAAAGTGAAGATGCCCGAGGTGAAGGAGATCATTGAAGGCTGCATTCGCACCGATAAGAATGAGAGGTGGGGTACTGGGGCAGAGCTGGGTGGGGAGGAGGTGCAAGCACTGTCGCGCTCGGCTCACCGCCGAACCACGCACAGGTTCACCATCCAGGATCTCCTGGCCCACGCCTTCTTCCGCGAGGAGCGCGGTGTGCACGTGGAGCTGGCGGAGGAGGACGACGGCGAGAAACCTGGGCTCAAGCTCTGGTTGCGCATGGAGGACGCCCGGCGTGGGGGGCGCCCACGGGACAACCAGGCCATCGAGTTCCTTTTCCAGTTGGGTCGGGACGCGGCAGAGGAGGTGGCACAGGAGATGGTGAGCGGAGGACAGACTGTGCTGTGGCTGAGCGTGTAAAGGGCGTGTGAGCATCGACCCGAGGGGCCCTGAAGCGGAGGGAGGTGGTCTCTCCCCACTTCGTGGCATCTCCTGCCGGTGTCTCCCTGCCTCTCCTGTCCTAACTCACCTGCAAACACATCCAGTGTTTCTTTCCAGAACAAGCCCTGGATCCTGTAGTTCCCCTGCTTTAGCTCCTGCCGATGCGTTTATCTTGGAATGCCCTTTATCTATTTTCCTTTTCCACCTTTCCCCTCCCCCGCCACCTCCCTCTCCTCCTCCTCCCCATCACCTCCCTCTCCACCCCACTCCTCTTCCTCCTCCTCCTTTTCCCTCTTTCTTTCTCCATACTCAGAACTCCTGATCCTCCTGCCTCAGCCTCCCAAGTGCTGGGATTACAGGCATGCATCACCATGCCGGGCTGAAATGGGATCTTCAATAGAAAAATGGCAGTTGCTAGGGTGAGGTTCATTGATGGTGGTTCAAGAACCTGAGACTGTTTTTTTTTGTTTGTTTGTTTTGTTGTTGTTGTTGTTTTTAAATATTTATTTATTTGCTTTAGTTGTATACAATGTGGTTTTGGTTTTACATGGTGCTGAGAATCGAACCTGGGCCGCGCACGTACTAGGCGAGCGCTCTACCGCTGAGCCACAATCCCAGCCCCAGAACCTGAGACTGTTTGAATGTGGCATAAGAGCTGCTCTCAGGCTAGAGTTGTAGCTCAGTGGTAAGAACACTTGCCTACCATGTATGAGGCCCTGGGTTTGATTCTCAGCACCACATATAAATAAATGAATAAAATAAAGGTCCATCGACATCTAAAAAAAATATTACAAGGGCTGGGGTTGTGGCTCAGTGGTAGAGGGCTCGCCTAGCATGTGTGCGACCCGGGTTCCATCCTCAGCATCACGTAAAAATAAATGCATTGTGTACAACTAAAGCAAATAAACAAAAAAAAAAATTTTTTTTTTTTTTTTTAAAGAGCAGCTCTCAGGGGCTGGGATCGTAGCTCAGCGGTAGAGCGCTGGCCTAGCACGTGTGCGGCCCGGGTTCCATCCTCAGCACCATGTACAAATAAATGCATTGTGTACAACTAAAAGCAAATAAATAAATATTAAAAAAAAAAAAGAGCCGGGCGCGGTGGCGCACGCCTGTAATCCCAGCACTTTGGTGAGGCTGAGGCAGGAGGATCGCGAGTTCAAAGCCAGCCTCAGCAATGGCGAGGCACTTAGCAACTCAGTGAGACCCTGTCTCTAAATAAAAAATACAAAAAAGGTCTGGGGATGTGACCCAGTGGTCGAGTGCCCCTGAGTTCAATCCCTGGTACCACACACACACACACACACACACAAAAAAAAAAAAAAAAAAAAAAAGCAGCTCTCCACAGCACAATCTGATCTGACATCAAACTCTGCTTGAGTATATACAAAGGATTCTTGACTTTGGCACTATTGACATTTTTGTGTTGTTCTGTGCATTATAGGATGGTGAAAGAATCTCTGGCTTCTACTTACTAAATGCAGTAGCATCTACACTGTAGTTGTGATGATTAAAAATGTTTTGCAGCTGGGCATAGTGGCACATACCTATAATCCCAAGATTGGAGAGGTTGAGACTGGAAGATCACAAGTTTGAGGCCAGCTTCAGCAACTTAGCAAGACTGGTCTCAAAATAAAAAGTAAAAAGGGCTGGGGATGTGGCTCAGTGGTAAAGTGCCCCTGGGTTTGATCCTCAGTACAAAAAAAAAAAAAAAAAAAAAAAAGACTCTAGATTTTGCCAAGCTTTCCCCACATTAAGAGCCACTGACATACATGAACTGGCCACTCAATTTACTTATCTCTAAAATGGGTCAATAAGACCTATCTCACAACATTACTGAAAGGACTTAGTGATGACAATGTTAAGAAGTTCCCAATTAATGGACATAGTGGCTAATCAATAAATTGTTCTCTTCCTCCCTTATCCTCAAGATGGGAGGCCTCAAGATGTCACACTGGATCTTTGAGGGGGAACCCACACTGTCTTCCTCATTCTCCCAACTCCAGGTAGCTCTGGGATTGGTTTGTGAAGCTGATTACCAGCCAGTGGCCCGTGCAGTGCGTGAACGGGTTGCTGCCATCCAGCGAAAGCGTGAGAAGCTTCGAAAAGCTAGGGAGGTGGAAGCCCTCCCACCTGAGCCAGGACCTCTGCCAGCAACTGTTATGGCTCCTGGTCCCTCAGTTGCCTTCCCCCCTGAGCCTGAGGAGCCAGAGGCAGACCAACACCAGTCTTTCCTCTTCCGCCATGCCAGCTACTCATCTACCACTTGTAAGTCATCTCTGGTGGTAGACCTGGGTCCACCCTGGGTCTCTGTACCCCACCTACAAGTCCAACCCAGAAGCACTGTCACTCACCCTGTCTTCTACCCCAGCCATGAAGCTCCCTCTGGGAAAGAACTCTCCCACAGTTCCCTCCTTGCACCAGGCCCCTCTGCTCAGACAGGTCCTTTTCTCTGCCACCACTTCCCTTTATTTTTGATCCCCTCCCTCCCTCACCAGCGGATTGCGAGACTGATGGCTACCTCAGCTCCTCTGGCTTCCTGGATGCCTCAGACCCTGCCCTTCAGCCCCCCGGGGGGGTGCCATCCAGCCCCGATGAGTCCCAGCTCTGCCTACCCTCGGTGAGAAGGGATCACATGGGGCTCCATGCATCCAAGCCTATGACCTGTCTCCCTCCTTGTAAAGCCCAACCCCCTAACCTGTCCCCATTTTCCTGGAAATTCACTACTTTTGTCTTTATCTCCCCCAATTCCCTCTCCCTACTATATTCCCAACATCCTTGCTGTGATCTCTCTGGATCTCAATAGTTATCTTCCCCTGACCTCATGAACCCTTATCCTATTTCAGGCTTTTGCCTTGTCCATTCCACGTTCTGGCCCTGGTAGTGACTTTTCTCCTGGAGACAGGTATGTTTTGGAATGAGTTGGGGTGCCAGGATGAGGTATTTGGAACTCTGGGATCCCAGAGTCTGTACAGACACTTCTGTCTCCCTCCCTTTTCCAGCTACGCCTCAGATGCAGCATCAGGCCTCAGCGACATAGGAGAAGGGATAGGACAGATGAGGAGACCTCCAGGGAAGAATCTCCGGCGCAGACCCCGATCCCGGCTAAGAGTCACTAGTGTAAGAAAGAAGATGGAGAATGACCTACAGGGCCAGGAGGGCACTTTCAGTGGATGGGGAAGGTCAGCCAAGAAAGTAAAATAGCAGTGTATGACTAGCCACAAGGCAACTAGTCTAGTTTCTAATACCAGACTTTGGGGGTAGAGTCTACTTCTCTCCAGGTCCAGTCTGGCACTGTCACTTGGCTGGAGTAGAATGGGAACACATGATGAAGACAGAGGCACTGACCATCTCCCCTCTTCTGACTTTGAATCTGAAGGTCTCAGACCAGAACGACAGAGTGGTTGAGTGCCAGCTACAGACTCACAACAGCAAGATGGTGACTTTCCGATTTGATCTGGATGGGGACAGCCCAGAAGAAATTGCAGCTGCCATGGTGAGGGGGCAGAGAGAGAGATAAGGACAGACTGTTTGCATCTGGGACAAGAGTCTCCCTCCTGATGTGTATTGGTGCCGAAATGCCCTGACCCCACAACAAGGGGAATGGACATAGAACCTTGGTTAGCATTCAGCACAGTGACTCCAAAGACATCTCAGCATTTGCTTTGGGGAAGATTTCTGTTTATCTGGTCGGGATTGGCTCCTCAGCTGGAGCAATTTGGGACTAACAGATTGGGTATACACAAGTGCTGTATGTGGCTGTAAGAAGAGGATTGGGTGGGCAGCAGTGGGATAAGCAGGGCTTACCTAAAGTCTTGAAAAAAGAGTAAGAAAGGCAGAGAAGGGTGGAAAGGGCATGCCTAGCTGGAGGTGCAGCACAAGCAAAGGCATTCCAAGTAGGGAGTCACTTGGAGTATGGTGTTGTGAGGACATCATGAGGCACCAACTGTCACTGGAAGTAAATGTTCCTATAGGAAAACTGTGGGATGTAGATAGAGGTGGGCTTGGAGTGGGCACAGATTATAGATAGTCATAAGAGTTAGGCAGGGTGTAATACAATAAGAAAAGGTTTTGAAGAATGAAGACCATCTGCCATAGAATATGGGAGGGTACTATAGGTAGAGAATCCAGCTAGGAGGTAAACACAAGAAGCCAGATGTGGCTGGGTATGGTGACACTTGCCTATAATCCCAGTGACTCAGGAGGCTGAGGCAGGAGGATTACAAATTCCAAGTCAGCCTCAGCAATTTAGTGAGTCCTTGTCTCAAAAAATAAAAAGAGTTGGGGTCATAGCTCAGCAACAGAAAGCTCCTGGGTTCAATCCCCAGGACAAGGAAAGAAAATAAAAGCTAGATGTGGATGAAGGAGAAGATGGATTATAGGGATAGGAAAAGAAGGGGTAAATCTGAGGGTTGTTTCAGGAGAATAGTAACCTGTTGATATAGTACAGTGCAGTGCAGGTGATAGATGCCCAATAAATATTTGTGGAGTTGATATGATAGAGAGGGAGGGGTGATGTCAAGGGCGACTTGTAGCTTGGCAGAACTAAGAGGAGCAGGCCACCCAAAGAGGGAGAAAGTTAAAAGCAGGCTTTTAAGGGGGCTATACTGAGCTTGAGTGACAGCCAAGATAAGATCCTCCATAGCAATAGGATATGGGTTGGGTGGGGCTGGAGAGAGGTGGGTTTAGGAGTCATCAGTACAGAGTTGAGATTGAAGAAAGATGGGCCTGCAAAGTCAGAGATGTAGAGGACTTGAGTGTATCTCAGTGGATACCACCTGTTTTAGAAGGGGGAAACTTCAGTTATCAAAGGACATAGAGATGGAGCCAAAGAGGTAGGAAGATATTAGTAAAAACTGAGCGAGGAGAGTTTTGAGTGACATAGAGTGAAGGCTGAGGCAAGACCACACTGGCTTTTGTTAGGAGAAGGTCTCTGTGGGAAACTATTTTCAATAGAATGGGGGCGGTAGACACAAGCTTCTGGGATGTTGGAGGGAAGGGGATAAAAGAAATGTCAGGCTTCGGAAACTATAAATCATCTCCATCATGTCATTCACCTGTGTCTAGGGCAAAGAAAAATGCCACCCAGTACACAGGTCTGTCTTCTTCCATCAGGCCATTTGACTCTTGTAGAGTCTTCCCTCCAGCCGCACTTATTCTTTTTCTGTACTACCAGGGTAAATCCAGGGGCTCTGTACCACGGAGCTACACCCCCAGCCCTTTTTGATTTTTTTTTTTTTTTTTGAGATAGGGTCTTGCTAAGTTGCCCAGGCTGGCCTCAAACTTGTGCTCTTCTTGCCTCAGTTTCCTGAGTCACTGGGATTACAGGCATACCCCATTCTGCCCAGCAAGCCACACTGGTTTTTGAGTGGTCCCCTGAAGAGACTGGGTGCCTTCCTGCCTCTGCTCCATCTGCTCAGGAGTCTGTCATTGTAACAGCCTTCTCTACTGGGCTCTTATGCCCACTCAGACCACACACAACTAAAGTGACCTTGCTCATGAACTCAGGGTCAATTCCCCTATTCTCTTCTTACCAATTCGCCTGAGACTTGGATCTGATCTTGTTGCTTTTTACCCCCAAATCTTTAGTGGCTGCTTTGGTTGTAGAGTAAGGTCCAAATGACAAAGCATGGCCTTTAAAATTTACAGCCTGCTCAGCTATGCTTGAGTCCTCATTATTTGAAGAATGTGCCATGCTTATCATGCCTCAAAGCTGTTTCACAGTTCTCTCTGCTTAAACTGCAGAACAGATGAAAGGGTGGGCTTCTCCCTGTGCCCCCTCCTGGCTCCCACCCTGGGCACTGGGGATTTAACCCAGGGGTATTCTACCACTGAGCTATACCCCCATCTTTTTATTTTTTATTTTGAGACAAGGTCTCACTAAGTTGCCCAGACTGGCCTCAAATTTGCAATTTTTTTGCCTCAGCCTCCTGAGTTGCTGGGATTACAGGTGTGTGCCCCCATGCCTGGCAAAGGGTGGGCTTTTGTATAAATACTTGAGCATAACATTCAGCTCTGTTGAAATTCGGTGAACTTGGGCAAGTTTTTTTTTCTCTTTCTCTTTCTCTCTCTAACCCAGGACCTCGTGCATGCTAGGCAAGTGCTCTACCACTGAGTTAACACCACCAGTCCCTTGGGCAAGTTTCTTTACCTCTCTGAATCTCAGTTGCTTATCAGGTGGTAATATTCATTTTGCAAAGATGTTCTGACATAATATGGTATAAAGCATGAGAAGTGGCCACTTATGGTAGGTGCTCAAAAAAGGGTTGCTTTTCTTATTCCAAAGAAATAAGGTTCAACTCCAAAGACTTTCTCCGTAAAGTTGTCCCAGGTTCTCCTATTCCCAGGGCTGTGTGACCTGTTCTCTCATGGGAATAACATTGTGGGGAGGGTGATAAATAACATACTTTTAGCATCTTTTTAAAAATATTTTTTAGTTGTCAATGGAATTATTTAATTTATTTATATGTGGTGCTGAGTATTGAACCCAGTGCCTCACACATGCTAGGCAAGTGCTCTACCACTGAGCCACAACCCCAGCCCTAGCATCTTTTTATTGTGATTAAAAAATAATACAACATAAAATTTACAATTCTAACCATTTTTAAGTGTACAGTTTAGTTATGTTTGGTATGTTCACTTTGTTGTGGAACATCCATGAAACAGCTCTCCTCAGCCCCAGGGTAGTATTTCAATCTGTTCTTATCTAAGAAAGGCTCATAAGCAGCTTACCTACGAGCGCCTTACCAATGAGGCTAACTTGCAGTAGCCTTTGTGTTTGTTTGTGTCCTCTGCTAGATTTTGGGCTTAAGATTTGGACCTTGCTTCATGTTTCCCTATGTTCCATGGTATTTACCGCAATGCATGGCATGTAGTGGGTACTAAATACATGTGAAGTTGAATGTGACATTTACCATCTGTTGCCTTATTTCCTACTTCACTTTGTCATGTGTGTGTATGTGAGCTTATGTGGTATAGTTGATAAATCCTATGAGGGCAGGGGTTGTATCTGAAAGCATGCCAGGCAACAGTAGAAAGAACTTAGACTCTGGTTTTCAGTAGACCTGGGTTCAAATCCTGAGACAGCCTGAATTTAACCTCTTTGAGCACTAGTTATCTTTTCTATTTATTTATTTATTTTTAGTTATACATAGACATGGTATCTTTATTTATTTGTTGGTATCGGGGATAGAACCCAGGGGCACTCGACCACTGGGCCACATCCCCAGCCCTTTTTTTGTATTTTATTAGAGATAGGGTCTCACTGAGTTGCTAAGTGCCTCACCATTGCTGAGGCTGGCTTTGAACTTGCAATCCTCCTGCCTCAGCCTCCCAAGTGCTGGGATTACAGGCGTGCGCCACCACACCCGGCCAGTATCTTTGTTTATTGTTTTTTATGCGGTGCTGAGGCTCGAACCCAGTGCCTCACACGTGCGAGGCAAGCACTCTGCCACTGAGCCACAGCCCAGCCCACTGGTTATCTTTACTCTAATGTTAATACAGACCTCAGAAAGTTATTGATGTTAAATGTGATGATATATGTAAGGCATACATCCTTTGAGTGTTAGTCTGTCACATAATAGATATTGGTAAATACTTGTTTTAGGTTGGTGGTTGGCAGAAATGGCAGTGTGAATGGTTGGTTTTTAAAGACCAAGAGCAAGGGCCAGGGATGAGTGAGATAACTGAGCATCCTTCCCATCCTATTGACCCTTGCCAGGTATATAATGAGTTCATTCTACCCTCGGAGAGAGATGGATTCCTGAGCCGGATTCGGGAGATTATCCAGCGAGTAGAGACCCTGTTGAAGAGAGATACTGGCCCCTCGGAAGCTGCTGAAGATGCCCTAAGCTCCCAGGTCAGGGTCTTCTGGACATCTCCAGGAAGAATGGATTATCTGCCAGAGTTTATTGTTCTTTCCTCAATAGTCCCCTTGGATTAACTCCTCTTTGCCTCTGGGACCTTAAAACAGTGGCTCTTATCCCACTTAAGAATATCATGAAAGCCATGGACTCTTGTTCTAGAAAAATGTGTTGAATGCATACTTTTCTTTTAGCTCATTATTTTGAAATAATTTCAGACTTCCAAAGTTGCAAGAATTATTCAGAGAACTTGTAGATTACCCTTTGCCCCAATTTGCCAATTTTTTTGTGTTTCGTGGCATCAGCATTATCATTATTTTTTCCTCTCTCGCCTCCCTATATGTATGTGTATGTACATATAAATGTACATATTATTTTCTTCTGAGCCACATTATTTTCTTCTGCATGCTGCAGACTGCATGCCCCTTTGCCCCTAAATATTTTCAGCACATACTTTTGAATCCCTTGAAACTCAGTCTGGACTCCAGAGGCTCATGCATCCTTGCTTAAAAATCCCAGTCTGAAACCTTCCATCTGAGATTCAGCTTTCCCCACTGTGACTGTGCCACCCCACCTTTTTTTTTTTTTTTTTTTTTTGTGGTACCGGGGATTGAACTCAGGGGCACTCGACCACTGGGCCACATCCCCAGCCCTTTTTTGTATTTTATTAGAGACAGGGTCTCACTGAGTTGCTAAGTGCCTCGCCATTGCTGAGGCTGGCTTTGAACTCGTGATCCTCCTGCCTCAGCCTCCCAAAGTGCTGGGATTACAGGCGTGCGCCACCGAATGAGTTCATTCTACCCTCGGAGAGAGATGGATTCCTGAGCCGGATTCGGGAGATTATCCAGCGAGTAGAGACCCTGTTGAAGAGAGATACTGGCCCCTCGGAAGCTGCTGAAGATGCCCTAAGCTCCCAGGTCAGGGTCTTCTGGACATCTCCAGGAAGAATGGATTATCTGCCAGAGTTTATTGTTCTTTCCTCAATAGTCCCCTTGGATTAACTCCTCTTTGCCTCTGGGACCTTAAAACAGTGGCTCTTATAGCCCACTTAAGAATATCATGAAAGCCATGGACTCTTGTTCTAGAAAAATGTGTTGAATGCATACTTTTCTTTTAGCTCATTATTTTGAAATAATTTCAGACTTCCAAAGTTGCAAGAATTATTCAGAGAACTTGTAGATACCCTTTGCCCAATTTGCCAATTTTTTTTGTTTCGTGGCATCAGCATTATCATTATTTTTTCCTCTCTCGCCTCCCTATATGTATGTGTATGTACATATAAATGTACATATTATTTTCTTCTGAGCCACATTATTTTCTTCTGCATGCTGCAGACTGCATGCCCCTTTGCCCCTAAATATTTCAGCACTACTTTTGAATCCCCTTGAAACTCAGTCTGGACTCCTAAGGCTCATGCATCCTTGCTTAAATAATCCAGTCTGAAACCTTCCATCTGAGATTCAGCTTTCCCACTGTGACTTTGCCTCCCCACCTTTTTTTTTTTTTTTTTTTGTTTTGTGGTACCGGGGATTGAACTCAGGGGCACTCGACCACTGGGCCACATCCCCAGCCCTTTTTTTTTGTATTTTATTAGAGACAGGGTCTCACTGAGTTGCTAAGTGCCTCGCCATTGCTGAGGCTGGCTTTGAACTCGTGATCCTCCTGCCTCAGCCTCCCAAAGTGCTGGGATTACAGGCGTGCGCCACCGCGCGCCCGCAATTCAGCACATCCCCTTGACTCCCACCTTTTTTTTGCTTAAAAATCCCAGTCTCCTTCCATCTGAGATTCAGCTTACCCCACTGTGACTGTGCCACCCCTTTTTTTCCCCTCAGGCCCCTTCCCAGGCCCCTTCCCAGACCCATCCATTGGTATGTACTGAGTTCTGTCGCTGTGTATTCCAACTCTTAGGGGTGCTTCTGGGAAGGACACAGGGCACAGCAGACTGGAATCTCAACACTTACTCCTCCCCACCCAGCAGAGCCCCAGAGCAGCACCTTCCCGGAACAGAGGAGCTGGGCAAACTTCTCCACTTCTCCTGGAACACCCTTGTCTCCTGGAAGCCCATTTTCCCCTGGGACCCCCATCCTTCCAAGTCCCATTTTCCCCATCATTTCTCCCCCATGTCATCCTAGCCCTTTCCCACTCTTCTCAAATCCCTTTCTCCACTCCCCCAGCTCTCCACTTCCATTCTCCTCCAGTGCATCCAGTTTCCAATCCCATCCTTTCCATTTCCTATGAGTTCTCTCTCTACCAGTTCTCCACCCCCAGTCTCTCCTAGTTGTTCTCAGCTCACTCTTAAATCCCCCTTCTTTTCCTCTCTGCCCCTCTCCTTCTCCCCTCCCCTCCACTACAGCAGCCCCTCTCCTCTCTCTGGCTAGTGCCTTCTCTCTGGCTGTGATTGACTGTGGCCCAGTCCCTGCTGTCCCCCTCCCCGGGGCTCCTTTCCCAGTCTCCTCCAGCCCCTCCTGATCCACTGCCTAGCCTGCCCTCTGCCCTTGTTCCTTGTGACCAGGAAAGCCTCTCACCTCAAGCAGCAGAGATAGAGGGTGAGGTAAGTAGGAAATCAAGAGGGATGATTAGGGGACTCAATTTTGGATCATTTCCCTCCTCATGAACCCACACTTTGTAGGCCTCCCCAAATCCTGCTTGGCCACTCCTGGGTGAAGCCAGACTGGCAACCATCTCTGAAGGTGAGGCCTCTGCCTGCCCATTATTCCCAATCTGCTTTATATCCTACCAGACTTTTCTCACTCTCTTCATGCCTCCCTCCTTGTCTCCCTGCAGAGGGAAAGGCACAGCTTGTTGGGCGTTTCCAAGTGACTTCATCTAAGGAACCAACTGAGCCTCTTCCCTTGCAGCCACCATCCCCAACTCTCTCCAGTTCTGTAAAGCTTCCAACTCCTCAGCTGACCTCAGAGAGTTCAGACACAGAGGATGGTGCTGGAAGTGGGCCAGAGACCAGGGAGGCTCTGGCAGAGAGTGACCGGGCAACCGAGGGTCTGGGGGATGGAGTTGAGGAGGAAGGGGATGATGGAAAGGAACCCCGAGTTGGGGGCAGCCCCCCACCCCTGATCCATCCCAGCCCAGTGTGGATGAACTACTCCTACAGCAGCCTGTGTCTAAGCAGTGAGGAGTCAGAAAAGCAGTGGGGAAGATGAGGAATTCTGGGCTGAGCTGCAGAATCTTCGGCAGAAGTGAGTCTGGGGAGGATGGTGGAGCAAGAAGTGAACTTGGGAGAGCAAAATGTGGGAGAGCTCTCTCATGCCCATGGTGTATCCACAGGCACTTGTCAGAGGTGGAAGCATTACAGACACTACAGAAAAAGGAAATTGAGGACTTGTATAGTCGACTTGGGAAGCAGCCCCCACCTGGCATTGTGGCCCCTGCTGCTATGCTGTCCAGTCGCCAGCGTCGCCTCTCCAAGGGCAGTTTCCCTACCTCCCGCCGCAACAGCCTGCAGCGCTCAGAGCCCCCAGGCCCTGGTGAGTCTGCAGCTGCCCAGCTTTCCATCTTTTCCCCTTCCTTATCAATTCAGTTTTCTTCTAGGCCCTGGGGTCTGCCTCTTGATTTGAGGGGACTAGCCTCTCTCTCCTCACTGGCCCTTCCCTCACTTAGTGTTCTCCCCCCCCCCCCCCCCATCCTGCTCCCAGGCATCATGCGGAGGAACTCCCTGAGTGGCAGCAGCACCGGTTCTCAGGAGCAGCGGGCAAGCAAGGGGGTGACATTTGCCGGGGATGTTGGCAGGATGGTGAGGGCAGGCCCAGGGGAGGGAGAGAGTCCAGGGAATGGTAATTGGTAGCAGCTTTGCCTTCCTCCACACCTTGAAGTTTTCTTCAGTGCTTTTCTTTTTTCCTTCCAGTGAAATTCAGAACAGAAGCCATTTGTCTCCCCCAGATCATGGCCCAACATGGTGCTTGTGCTCTCTGAACCTTGATGCTTTTCTGACCAACTCAACTCAGCAAGAAAGACTCCAGTACTGAGGGGGCAAATGGCCAGGGTGGCATGGAGAGTACAGATGTTTAATTTTTATAAGAGTCAAACATGGGAACTGTTTGCTTTGTGGAGGTGTCAGTTCTGCAGCCTACCATTTTCATTTCCAACCCCTCCCCAGCCAGAGGTCAACCACTAAGCAATCCCACCCAAGCCCAGATGCTTCTAGAGGGCTCACTCCCAGATGGAAGAGTGTAGGGGGTGTGCTCACATCAGAATTAGCTGCAGCCAATAAAAAATGCTGGAAATAAGAAGGACTGTGAATCTCTGTTATGTTTTAGAACTGGGGGCAAAGCCTTGTGCACTGAGGCAGGGGAGGGTTTAGAAGGGACTCTCTTTTCACAACAGGAGGCAGGGTGGAAGCTGGCGAGCAGGCTTCCGGCCACCAGGTCATGAGGAAATCGAAAGGTCAGTGATCCACTAGACCAAGTTAACATCCCCTTCAGACCCCACCCTAAGCCTGTAAAGGCAAGTACCAGTGAAAGTTAAAAGACAAGGCTTGTTTTTTTGTCTTCCCATCCTTCAACCACTTACCTAAGGATAGGAAAAGGCAGTAAAGTTTGAATAAGTTTGTTTTTGAGAGCAGAGGACAGAAGAGTGACCTTCCTTCCCCTAAGACCTGGTTCAGTCTCAAACAGCCCAGTGATCTCTCCCTTAAATCAGGCGGAAAGATCTCACGGAAAAAGTAATTCTAGTTAAATATTTACAGCTCCCTGGGGCAATGCCACTGTTGTAGCTGCTGCCCATGGACCTTTCCAGCATTAAGTACCATGCATCTCTCAGCCCCCCCACCCCACCATAGCTCCAGGAGAAATGACTCAGTTTGTTATTCTTAACTTGACATTACCTTTCCCACTTTAGGTTCTAACACTGCACAGAAGTACCACCCCCACCCCATAAGGATTGGGCCTCTGGAAAGTGAAGGAGGCTAAACCACAAAGAAAGTTTGAGAAAAGCCAAGGTTGCATACTCTCAAGCAAAGAAACAAACAAAAAGGATTCACTGTACACAGTGCATAGGAAACGGACAAGATTCCATTGAGAGTGGCCAAATGCATAGTCTCTCATTTCTTGGGTTCAATCACAATCCAAAGTCAGTAAATACGCCAGTGACGCTGTGAGCAGGCAATTTCTACAGGATCATGGGGTATCATCCATCATGTGAAGGGGCTCCACCAGATTGGAGATAGGCAATGCCCATCCACTTCAGGGTCCTGATGCCCTCGCGAAAGCTCGGGCTCTGGCTGGCAGCTTTAGCCTCGTCTTCCAGCTCATCAAGGAAACGCTCCTGGGACACAGAGTAGAAGGTGTAGCCATCTGGAGTGGTGGGTTCAGGAAGTTACCTGGAATATAGGTTTTTCCCTCCTCCTATCACCCGTTATTCTCCCAAATCAGTGATTCCAGAATCCCACACTCTGCTTTTTGAACCCTGACCTCAACAACTCCCTCATTATTTCCAAACCACATTAAAAGAGAAACTCAGAAAAGTTGGTATTAACCCTATTTTACCCAAACATTAAACGATTGGTTCAGTCCTCCCACACGCTTCTGTTCCCCTGCCCTTATCAGGACGGATACAAATAGCTAACACCAGGGCCCCGATGCCCAGGCCGGTCACGATGTTCCGGGTCCGCCTCTGTGGCAGCGTTTTCTGCCACTGGGCAAGCTGCACCTGCTGCATGAACTGCAGTTGCGCGGGAGTCAGTTTCTCCCGAGTCGGGTCGATGCGCTGAGCGAAAGGGGCCTTTGCATTCTTGGCATCGAGTGGGTCACCGGCCCCCGGCGCCGCCATGTTGCTGCTCCGCCCTTCGCAGTGCCGGTGCGGGGCTCGCTGGGAAAGTTAGTCCTTGCCCACCGCCAGGAACGCTGGGAGTTGTAGTCCTTATTCACTTTCCCGGGCAGAGCCGAGGCTGCGGGCCCTAGGGGAAGAGCCGGAATGGCGGGAAGCGGCTGTGCTTTCTGATTGGCTGAGGGTCCCGCGACCGTTGGAGCGGGAAAAGCTGTGGAGAGCTCGAGGCTGTGGTGGGAATTGGGTTTTCCTCAGACTTGAGGCGGGGACAAACACATTGGAAAGGGACGAGGAACCTGAGGTGTGGCTGAAGGCTTCTGAGAGAAGCTAAGGGGGCGAATTTATGGACCCAGTGAACGGTCCCAGGGCTCCCAAAGGCTTCTGAATATGGATGGACCTATGAGGCCAAGATTCACCTCCCTCAGTGACTTTCAGTTTGGGGCCGTTGCCACAGAAACTATCGAAGACGCCCTGCTTCACTTGGCCCAGCAGAATGAGCAAGCAGTGCAGGAGGCTGGGGGACGGATGGGCAGCTTCAGGGAGACCCGGATCGTGGGTGTGGATGCAGGGCTGGGGAGCGGGGTTGATGGGAGCCTTCGAGGCACGAACCTTAAGATTCGTTTTATTTTATTTACTCAAAAAAAATTTTTTTTTGTGTTATTTGTACGTGCTTTATTGCCAGGTGCTAGGGCCATAGTGATGAACAAGATGTACCAACACCCCACCCTTCACTTCTCCAACATATATAGAGTACTTAGACACTGCTTGCCTAGAAAGAATAGGTGGCCTTTGCTCTCAAACTATGTGCAATCTTTGAGGGGATATTTGGACAAGTAGGTAAATGACTATAGGTACAAACTTGGTTAGATAAATGACATAAGAGATAAACTCTTAGGGAGATTGAAAGAAGGGATGGGGTAACAGGAAGAATTAAGCAGTGGTCTAGGCATTGTGACATTTGAGGTAGACTTTAAAGGAAGGTTGGTTGGTGAAGGTGGAGGAGGGGGACAGCCTTTCTACCAAAATGGGATAGCAGGAATAAAGTAAGGGAAGCTTAGGATTTGTGAGGGTACAGTGTAGCCCACCAGCCAGAGCTCATGGAAGAGTTGTTGGACTGAAGACAGAAAGGTAGTTTGGAGAAGTTCCATGTAGAAGTTTGAATGTCAAGAGGGAGGATTTTATATTTGGTTTGATAGGAAAAACGATGAAGACATTGAAGGTTTTGAAATAAGACAGTGTTATTTTTTAAAAATATTTATTTATTTGCTTTAGTTGTACACAATTCGTTTATTTGTACATGGTGCTGAGGATCGAACCCAGGCAGCGCATGTTCTAGGCGAGCGCTCTACCGCTGAGCCACAACCCCAGCCCCAGAGTTATGACTGTAACTTTTGCCTTGGCAAAAATTATTTTGGATGTGATGTAAAGGATGGATTTGGCCAGAGAAAGATGGGAAATAGGCAGACCAGAGGAGCCTGTGTCAGTAGTGTAGGTGACAGGATGGAGAAAATGACAAGGGAGGATGGATTAAAAACATTTAGGCAAAATGTAGGGTTCTTCCCTAGGTGACTTAAAAGAAGTGAAGAAGGAAAAACAACTATACCAAAGGGTTGAGTCTCAGAGACTGGGAGATAGTGGTGCCGTACACACACACACACACCAAAAACCAAAAGAGGAGGAACTGTGACTTTGTTTGAGAAAAAATAATTGCCTCGGTTTTGGATATACTGAGTTTAAGGTACTTAAAGAACATCTAGAGGAAAGTTTCTAACAAGCTGTTTTAAAAAGCAGGTCAGGGGCTGGGGATGGAGCTCAGTGGTAGAGTGCTTTCCAATCATTTAAAACACACACACACAGTAGGTCAGAATTAGAAATAAAGGTTTTGCAAGTTATCGTCATATTGATATTGTTGAAACTGGCAGAGGATGAATGCGTAGGAGAAAAGAAAAGCAGGTCAAGGACATTTCCTTGGGAAACATTTTGTGTTGAGGGAATTAGAATAGGTCAAAGAATTGTGAAGGGAATGGAGTGGTTGGGGATATAGGAGCAGAACCAAGGACTTTTGGAAGCTAAGAGGAGAGTTTCCAGAAGGATCATGGTCAGCAGGTTCAGACAGTTTAGGAATATCAACAGGAATGAAGGTTGCAAAAAGGCTGTGATATTTAACAATTTGGACGTATAATCATTTCAGCAAGTTGGGGCAAAGTAGAAGCCAAATTGCAGGAAATTAGGGAGTGAGTTACCAAGTGGAAACAGTGGGTGTGTAAGAAATTCAGCAGTGATGGGAAGGACAGAGATGGAGACTTAGTTTATGAGCATGGAAGGGGAGCTTCTTTTTATTTAATAGCAGATCTGAGTATGTATGTAAGCAGAAGAGGTGGAGCCAGTATTGAGGGAGAGATGTAACCATCATCCATTCCTCCTAAGCCAAGCTATTTTTCTTGGAAAATTAAAATGGAAACCAGAAATGAATGCCTAGATGATTTAGACCAAAACCAAAACAAATCAAACAGCTGAGTGTAAACATAACATACACATGTGGGCATGCATGTGTGCATGTGTGCGCGCGCACATGCGCGCGCGCGTGCGCGCACACACACACACACACACACCCCCCCCAAAAACTACTAAGAAATGAAGCCTGAAGTCCAGACTGGCTAGTAATATAAAATTAGGGATTTTTTTCTGAATTGCTTAAACTAAATCTATTCTGTATTGGACATTGCTACCTGTAGTCTGTAATAAGGTTTTGTGCATATATATGTGTAATGTGTGTTGAGTAGATCATTAAACTGTTCTTGTGTCTTTTTTAAAAATAATTTTTTTAAAAAACATTTATTTATTTGCTTTAGTTGTACACAATGCGTTTATCTTTTTTTTTTTTTTTTTGGTACCAGGGATTGAACTCAGGGGCACTCGACCCCTGGGCCACATCACCAGCCCTTTTTTTGTATTTTATTAGAGACAGGGTCTCACTGAGTTGCTAAGTGCCTTGCCATTGCTGAGGCTGGCTTTGAACTCGTGATCCTCCTGTCTCAGCCTCCCAAAGTGCTGGGATTACAGGCGTGCGCCACCGCGCCTGGCCAAAAATAGGTTTTTTACTTTTAAGAGAGTCAGATTTTTCTCTAAAGACAAGTGATAATTCAACTACATGTATACAGATTGTGCAACCCTAATCCCAAAACATGAAACTCTTTGAGGGCCAACATAATGTTCAAAAAATTTTGGAGTATTTCAGATTTTCAGATTAGGGATGCAAATATTCCAAAATCCAAAAAAGCCGTGAAGTCTGAAACGCTACTGGTCCCAAGCATTTTAGATAAGGGATACTCAACCTGTACTCTTTGGTCATCAGTGTTAAAAGTTCTTAGATCTATAGGAGATTTCTTTGCTGAAAATGGACATTTACCCTTGTTTCCACCTTCTAATGATATTGAAAGCTAAATAGAATTCTATCTGGGATGCTCTTTTAAAGAATAATAGGCAGACTAAAATCTTGCCAAAGTGTCTTGGTCTTCTCACCTTCCCAATGATTCCTTCCCTTAAATTGAATTATGTGCCCTGATTTAGGGAATGTCTCTTTAAGACAAGTCACTCCACAGTAATAAATTTGCTCCTGGGGAGAGGCTCAGCCACCATAGATTTACCCAACAAGCTGGTGGTGGAGAGGTAGTGTCCAGCTGTAAGGTGAATCGTGTTTGTAAAGCAATGGGAGTTCTCCAGAGGGTGGTTACTAAACAAACAGTGTTATAAAGACAGCTCCAGGAGGGACCTTTCTGTTCCCTGCCAACATTCCACTGAAAATAGAATATAGGGGTTAGGGTTTTTATCCATCTGAGAATCTTCCTTGAAGCTGAGGATTCCTAGCATGGTGTAGCTGGTATATTTATGTGTAACTGGCCAAGGCCTTTATCAGCTGAGACCCACAAGAATGCTTTTGGGCCACGGAGGGGTTTGTGAAGCCCATGACCGAGTCAGCCTCCTTTTCATGCCTCTGATCTGCCTTACTGGCAGCAAAGGAAACCAAGCTCTGCTTTGGTTGTTTCTGTCTCATCTTTCTCACCTCTTGACCCTCTTCTCTTAGCCCCATCATGGCTTTTACACAACACGAAGAGTTCACAGAGTGGTTTTGGTTGCATTTTGTAAATTAGCTCTTCTTTCCTGTTTTGGCAGAGTTTATTTTTCTCCTGTCTGAACAATGGTGTTTGGAGAAATCTGTGAGCTACCAAGCTGTAGAAATCCTAGAAAGGTAAAACCCTGAGCTTTTGTGAGTGGTACTTCTCAGAATAGCTAATGTGCTTAAGTCTTAAAAAAAAAAAAAAATACTAGTTGCCAGCCAGAGTGGGGGTGCATGTCTGTAATCTCAGGAACTTGGGAGGCTGAGGCAGGAGGATGGCAAGTTCGAGACCAGCTCAGCAACTTGAGACTGTCTCAAAAAGCAGCTCAGTGGTAGAGCACTCCTGGGTTCAATCCTCAGTAATGGAAAACAGAACAAACAAAAAAAGTACTAGTTGCCCCTTATTCTTACATCCTCTCTCTCTTTTACTTGCAAGTATAAATTTCTTAGCCAGTACTTGATATCTGAGAGGATAAAATATAGCATAGTTTGAAGCACAAACTCCCTTTAGTTTGTTTAAGTGTGGGTTCTTTCCTCTCCCTTTCCCTTCCTTGCAGGTTTATGGTTAAGCAGGCAGAGAACATCTGTAGACAAGCCACAATCCAGCTGAGGGGTAATGAGAAGACAGAGTCTCAGAATTGGAGGGCTCTGAAAGAGCAGCTTTTCAATAAGTTTATCCTTCGTCTGGTGTCATGTGTTCAGCTGGCCAGCAAACTTTCCTTCCACTACAAAGTAAGGAGCTGGGGTAGCTTGTGGGCACCTGAGTGTTAGAAAGAAATCAGTTCATTGAAGGTGGCTGAGAAACTTACTCCTAGGCTAGGTGGTACTGCTCATGTGGAAATTCCAGAGTGTAATTATGTTTCCTAGTTTCCTAAGCATACCTCCTAAACACACACACACACACACACACACACACACACACACCCACACACACCGAAGTAGTTATTAAATAACCTGAGGTTCTGTTCCCAAGTATAATTACTGGACAGATGCCATCATTCATACAGGTCACCTTTCCTCCCCTTGGATTCAAGGACAGTTTGCATAAGATTTTGCCAACATACCTATCACCATTTAAGGAAAATTATTACATGTAAAAGGGATAAAATGTTACTACATCACTATCCAGCAAAATACCATTAATTCAGCAAATATTTATTGAGTTTCTTCTATGGCAAGATGTTGCATTAGGTACCATGGCCACAAAAGTAAAAATATTATCTGTGCTCGCACGGAATTTGTTATCTAATAAGAAAAAGGCAAATATACAAACAGGGTAAAAAAGGTGCTATGATTAATATAAACAACAGAGGGCTGAGACTACCTCTTCGGCCTTGGAGAGTTAAGGAAGTGCACTTAGAGAAAATGATTTCTTAAAGTGGGAGTGGGTGGCAGATGAGTGAATCCAAAGAAAAGAGGGTACAGAGTTAAGGAGGGCAGTGAGAGAAGAAGGGGAGGGAAGTGTGATCTAGGTCTAGAAGCAGTGTGGTAGGTTTGGGAATGGCAAACAATCTGTACAATAAGCATAGAGTTTAAGAGACAATTACCAAGAGGGAAAACTGGCAGTGAAGGCATGGGTTGGGCTGTGAAGAACTTAGTACAATTTGCCAAGATAATATGACCTGTATCCTGACATCCTTCTCTCCCTCCCTGTTTTGTTTTTCTTTGTTCAGATAATCAGCAACATTACAGTCTTGAATTTCCTCCAAGCTCTGGGGTATCTATACACTAAAGAAGAACTGCTGGAGTCAGAGCTTGATGTTCTGAAGTCCCTGAACTTCCAAATCAATCTACCCACTCCCCTGGCATATGTAGAAATGCTCCTTGAGGTTTTAGGTACTTCATTGTGTCAAGAAATGTGGGTTGGAGATTTCCATAGAAGGCAATAAAAAATATGTGCTCAGGGGTGTGGGAACAACAGGCAGTACTTTCCAATGAGGAGCAGTAGCAAGCCTGATATTGTCTCTAAATGACTGAAAAAAGGTGTACCCTCCAGCACCTGATAGGGGAAATAGCCAGAAGTCTCAGACACTGGTTTCTGTTTGGAGTCACTGGGTACTTTTTTATTGCAGGATCAAAGGGTTCATTTTATGGAGACATAAGATAGGAACAAATATACTGCAATTGTATGTATACCATAGATGGAGGTTTCTCTACCTGTCCCTTTGTCCTTTACAACTGATTTGCTTATAGAATGTAGGAACCAGGAAGCACATTAGTAGCTAAACAGATTTATGTCATTAGACAATGGTCATTATAATTAGAGAACAACCACTTAATGCTTCCTACTCTGCTCACACTCTATTAGGATACAATGGTTGTTTGGTCCCAGCCACACAGCTGCATGCAACCTGCTTGACCCTGCTTGACCTAGTCTATCTTCTGCATGAACCCATATATGAAAGTCTGCTGAGGGCTTCAATCGAAAACTCCACGCCCAGTCAACTCCAAGGGTAAGCAACTCCTCTAGGGTAGGCTTCTTCCAGGAACAGGGAATAGTGGCCAGATCACAAGATTGTGGGGAATGGAATTACCGTAGTAAGGCATCTAGTCCACTGAAAACCTACACAGGTTACTGGTTCTCATTAACTTCTTTTATGTTGCTTGGATGCAGATGACTGAGCCCAATCAGGAAAACTCTAAAAGCTTTTACTTCTTGATTTAAATTACTTCAAGTAATTAACTTACTTTCCTAGGTTTTTCTTTAAAGCTGCTTATAATTTTAGGTTAGTGGACTGTTTTTATAGTTGCTTGGGGGAAAAAACAATTATGAGGTTGCAACTTGAACAAGTTTTTGATTACTGTAAATTCAGACTGGTCAAAGGCCTTACAGATACATTTGTTAGGGAGACAGATGGAACAACAAAAGGCCTGTAAACCACTCAGACACGAGGGCATGTTAATCCCAGTTGAGTTGGGGGAGGGTAGGGAAGCAGGTCAATTAGCTATTACTTGACCATTTCCTTCCATGTTTTAACACCCTTGATGATCAACATAAGCAATTTGTAGTTGAAATTGGAAGATCAAGGATTTGGAAGTTTCTTTCTAGCTCCAAAATTAATATGATTTTAATCACTCAGGGAAAAGTTTATTTCAGTGAAGGAAGACTTCATGCTGTTGGCAGTAGGAATCATTGCAGCAAGTGCTTTCATCCAAAACCATGAGTGTTGGAGCCAGGTATGCACCACCGAGCAGGACCAGCATGGTCAGAATTAATTTAATAGAAAGCATTTCTCCATCACTTAAACAGAAGACAACCTAAAAAAGATAGGTGCCAAGACCCAGAAATGGGGTGATTGAACAGGATTTGGGAGGGGAAAAAAAACTAAGGCAGGATTGAAATATTTTCTCCAGTTTTCCCCTTATGAAATTGGAAATAGATGTTCTAATTCAGCATGTTCATTTCCCTTGAAAATTCTGACCCAGTATTACGTTTAAAGTCCAGTAAGTATACCTTCCCCTCAAAAGAAATGTCAAAGCCCAAATATCCCCCTTATATTTCACAAAACTTATCTCCAGCAAAGAGATATGTCCAGCAGAAATTTTCCATTCCAACACTATCAGGACAAAGGAATCCTAATGTAATTTGGCCACTGGCAAACATTGGAATCTGGACTTACTCTTCCCCATAAGTTCAAAGAAATGAAAAAGCTTATGTTTGGCTTAAGAGAACATCCCAAGCAGTGTGTGTGTGTTGTGTGTGCGTGCACACACATCACACACACATACACTAAACACATTGACATTATTTAGTAATACAAAATCTGTCTCTATTTGTGAAGGTTGTGGAACATTTGCAGAGCATCACTGGTATTGCCTCGGAGAGCATTGCTGAGTTCTCTTATGCAATCCTGACTCACAGCGTGGGAGCCAACACTCCAGGGCGACAGCAGCCTGTTCCTCCCCACCGTGCAGCCAGAGCTCTGAAGGCTGCTGCTTCCTCTAACACATGAGGCAGGCTGAATCCACCAAATATAAACAGCCTTCCGTCACCGTACTCACCCCTCCCTTTGTTTACTTTCATACTCAGGGTACAAAAGTTCCAAGTCTCTTTTGAACTGTATTTTGTATTCTTTTTTTTTTTTTTTTCATAATAGGGATTGGACGCAGGACCTTGTGCATGCCAGGCAAATGCTCCACCACTGAGCTACATTCCCAATACTTTTTATTTTCCATTTTGAAACAGGGTCTTGCTAAGTTGCCCAGGCTGGTCTCAAATTTGGCAATCTTCCTGCTTCAGCCTTCCAAGTAGTGCCACTTGGATTTTTTGTGAGTGCCACCACACCTGGCTGTTATTCCAATTTCACACACATTTTCCTATATCAGAGAGTCAGGGTGGATAAGAATGTCCTTTTTGTCATATAAGACTAAAAGTGTCAAAGAGCATGGAGGATATAGATTAGTGAAGTTGGTTCATTTTTGTTTAAGAATATATTCATTGGACCAGGGTTGTGGCCTAGTGGTAGAGCACTTGCCTAGCATGTGTAAGGCACTGGGTTCAATTCTCAGCACTGCATATAAATAAATGAATAAAATAAAGGAAAAAAAAAGAATATATTCATGACTTTTGACTTAATTTCATTAATTGGGACTATAACAGAGATTAGCATAACTAGAGTCTCAAAACAGACTATCTAGGTTACCTTGACTAAATATCAAGGAGATAGTGTTTATTTATTTCCCCCTAGTTTAATATCTCTCTCTGTTATGGAGATCTACACAAACAGGGCTTTCTCTATAGCTATTTTCACTATTTTTTTTAGTCTAAAACCAAACCATCTCTAAGCATGTTTCAAAAGAATTTCCATATACCTGCACTTGAATTCAGTTCTCCCAGAACACAAAGTACTCTATTTTAGTTAAAGAAAAACTCAACAGCATACCTCTAGACAGTTGTTAGACTATAGCAAATATTTTATTACAAATACATTTCTCCATAATGTCTCAAACAGCATCAAACACCATTTCATAACTTTTAACACAGAGCAAAATAGGCATTCAGTACTTGAACTGAGTGAGAAGTGTTAAATTTCAAGCTTCTGATCACATCACATGGTGACCAGGCAAAGCTTAGATGTCATTTTCCCACGTTATCCAACTGTGTATTTCAAACATCTCTTCGTCTCAGTGGAGACAAAAGCTTGTATTTCATATTTTAAGTGCAGGAAGTTGAGAGAGATAAAATCCAGTGAAAACACATCAATCTCAGTTCAACTCAAAGAAAAAAATAAAGCAAACTTAAATTAGTTGTTTTTCCAGGGGATAGAGGGAAGAGAAGGCATGGGATTAGGAGCAAAAGTGTGACAAGGGCTGGTAGCTATACATGGCATGTTGTAGCTCTGGAAACTATCTGTCATATGATATTTTAAAATAAAGTGGTTTTTGTCTCTTTTGGTATTGTAAACATGTGCTGTTTAATATTTTCCAAATTTAAAACGTTTTATTTGCAAATAAAATTTAAAGCCTTTAAGACAAATATCCCCCTAACAAAACAAGAAAGTCATTTGTTATAAAACTGTGAGGATACCCAAGCAAGACCCCACTTAAGATTCGTCAGCATGAACTTGAGAGCTTTTGTCCACTGTTCCTCAGAGTTAAACTGGGTTTTGATGGAATAGGAGCCGCCACTGCCTCCTGTGTCTTCAATCTTGCCTTTTTCCACATCCATCCTGCAGATGGACACAGCAGAACTCATTAGTAACTGAGATCTGAGTTAAGTCAGTTCAAGCAAATGGATAGGGATTTGATCATGGGACCATTCACGTCATCTTATCTAATAAAGAACTCTTGGCGAGAAATGGTAGTGTATTTTGGATTTGCTTGAAAGCCAAAAATCAAAAAGGCTGTCACAAGAGCCTCATTGTCATTGTGGAGTACAGGGACAGGATGCACACCCAAACACATGAGAAGCCAGAAGCAGGGGTAAATGAGGGTTACAGTACTCTTTACTGTTTTCCTAGGCAATCCCTGAACTCACAGAGGGTGAAGGAAGCAAAAGAAGAGAATGCTTTGTTTTAGGGTGATAGGAGTGGCTTAACCTTCCTCTCTTGAACTAGCATTTCCACCTATTACCAGGCTCCTCCAAATCTGACCCAAAGCATTCCTGTATATTTCCAAAGGTTTCAATGAAAAACCTTCCTGAAATCAGGCTTGTGGTTTGTGCCAAGAAAATCTCCAAAACCACCAAAGACAACATTTTATTACTACAGGGACCAGGTAGTCACACTCTTTTGCTTACAGTGTTGAATAAGTCTTGCCCATCAGTATCGTGTGCTTCTGCACCATGTTTTGCTTTCCCCCCCCCATCTGTATGTTTTCCCCTCCATTCTAACTACACCTCAATTCTGTTCAACTGGGTCCTACTACAAACTCATTCGGTACTGGGGGGATACCGACCTGTAAGGAAGACAAAATCGTGTTTCACCTTTCTCCACCTCTTCTTTGAATTGCTGCACACAGTCCAAGAAAGCCACCATTGCATGGTCAAACTTGTTGTCCCAGAAAAACCGCAACCCCCCAGAACAATATAATGGCAGCTCCTGTCCAAGAAAAGAAAACTGGCTGGAAGCCAAGAAAGGCCACCAGAGACTGTTCCAAGTCCCATCAATTTTTCAAGTCATATTCTGTCTGTATCTACTGGTAACAAGTTCAGGGCTGGGCTGTACCTTCCATAACCTTGAACAAATAAAATTAAACAACACACCTAGAACTACTTCCCCATCAGTGGAAATGTACTTAATGCACTTAACCTCTACCTCACAGTGACTCCTTCTCCATCCTAGTATATATATTCTCCTCTGATCTGCCTACATCCTTCTCAACAGATTCTGAAAACCTAATTTTTCTCCATAAGCCTCAAAGAGCTAAGCCTGAACAAGACACTGACTCTTTGATCTCAGTTTAAGAAAGAAACTGAAGAATACCAATATCAAACTAAACCATTTTGTTAGGAGGAATAGGAACTCTATTCCAGTGAAAAAGGGGCCTCCCATAGTACCTTAGATTTGTCTGTCAGAGACTCCAGATATGAATGATTTCCATAGGGAACAAGTCGATACCTAAAATCAAGATGCAGACAGAGATGGATGCAGGACTCCTGAAGAGTAATGGGAAATTGTAGATTTTTTAAAAATATTTATTTATTTGCTTTAGTTGTACACAACGCCTTTATTTTTACGTGGTGCTGAGGATCGAACCCGGGCCGCACACGTGCGAGGTGAGAGCTCTACCGCTGAGCCACAACCCCAGCCCGGGAAATTGTAGATTTTAAATCTGCCTCCTACCCAAGGACTCCTTTTATTATTCCCAACCCTCTCTCCAACCTCCCCATAGATCCATGTTTAAAAGCTTTTGTTTACTGAAAACATTACATTTATCATATAACTATCTGGGGGCCTTTCATGGACTAATATATGTTTTAGTTTAGAATTTAAAACAAAAACTGAGCTGGTTTCAGTGGCACATGCCTGTAACCCAAGCTACTCAGGAGGCTGAGGCAGGATGACTGCAAGTTAGTGAGATTCTGCCTCAAATTAAAAAATAAAAAAGGAGGGCTTGGGTTGTGACTCAGTGATGGAGCATCTGCTTGGGCATGTGTGAAGCACTGGGTTTGATCCTCAGCACCACAAAAAAAAGAATAAATAAAATAAAGGTACTATGTATATCTATAACTAAAAAATATTTAAAAAAATAAAAAGGGCTGGAGCTGCAGCTCAGTAGTAGAGAGCACTTGCCTAGCATGCATGAGACCCTGGGTTCAATCCCCAGTACTGCAAAACAAAACAAAAAAAACCCCTGAAACTCTTGAGGGACACTAAGGTTCTAGAGACTATAGATTGGGGACCACTGCTATAGTTATATAGCTTGATGATTGCTCTATCAATGGAAAGAGCTCTGTGATAAAGGAAGAACCATATGCAGATAGAGCCTCCACCCACAGTAAATTCTCAGTCTGCTGGCAGCAAGGGCTCCTGCCACATTAGAGAGGAGGAGCAGGTGGGAGATACAGACTATGCCAAAGACACACTACACCCCAGGGAAGACTGTTTCTTACCTCTGAAATTTCAGACCCATCTTATTGGCCAGGGCATGAAGCAGCAACACTGTCTGACCCCAAGCAGCATTAATCTCATTCCATTCCACAGGAACACTGGGCAGACGACCCAGTCTGAAGTTATTAATTGTGCCAAATTGTCCACTGTGCCTGTAGAGGAAGACAGAAAGGTGGAAGGAAAATAAAGGGATTAATAAAACTTCTGAGATTTCCCACTCTCACCCCCAAATCAGCATAGATCTCTCTCCTTATCTTCAGATTCATATATCCAACCTCTACTTGGCCTTTTATTTATTTTTTAAAAATATTTATTTATTTGCTTTTGTTGTACACAATTACATTTATGTTTACATGGTGTTGAGGATCGAACCCGGGGCCGCGCACATGCTAGGCGAGCGCTCTACCGCTGAGCCACAACCCCAGCCTTCTACTTGGCCTTTTAAATACATGTCCAAAACTTGAGTCATCACCTTTCCCCTAGCTTCTCAGATGCCAAAGCAGAAACCTGCGTGTCACCCTTGAATGCTCTCTCTCAGCTCCCTCCCAGCAAAATCCATCAAGTTCTGTTGATTTTACCTCCTCAATCTCTTAAATCTGTCCACTTATCTTCAACTCAACTGCTCTTATGTCTACTTCTCTCCAACCACTCTTTTCTTGTCTAGATTCCTACTGACAAATTTTCCTTAACATACTTCTCCCAAGTCATTTCTCACGTTGTAGGTAAAGCTTTCCTTACAAATAAAAATGCAATTATGTCACTTCCTTACCTAAAATGCTTCAATTGTTCCCTCTGCCTTTTGGATCAAGTGCAAACCTCTTAATGAGGTCTGTAAGATTCTTTAGGAAATGGTAACTCTCCAGTTTCATATCCAGTCACTCATCCCTTTACGCTCAATCTTCAGTCACAATAAGCTCCTTTCATTTGTCCAAATTTACCACGCCCTCATTCCTTTTTTTTTTGCACATTGATGTTCTCTCTGCCAGGAATAACTTTCCCTCTGCAGATATCTACTTCACCTCTCAGCTAAACCATCAACCTCTAGGGGAAATTTTCATGCCGCCTCCCTAAATTGGGTAAAGTTCCCACAGCACCCTGGGTTTACCCTTCTTATACTGCACTATCCTTGCCTACTATTTATCCATCCCTACCACCAGATTATAAGTAAACCTGAAGGTAGACTGCATATTGTCTGCCTTGGCCTTTCTGGCACATCCCCTACACAAGGCAGACACACTAGCTAAGTGGATAAAACATGAAATGAATACACGAAAGACCTTGGGGGTAAGAAATTACCAGGAAGCTGACCAGGTTCTTACTTGGTGGCTGGAGGACTCAGATCCTTCCCTTTCCTTGGATGAGTGGATATCACCAAGCTCTAGAATTCTAAGCCTTGATTGTGCCTATCCCATCACAAGGAAAGGACAGAAACTTAGCTGGGGTGAAGATGATCTACAGTCCCTCTTTTGGGGAGAGCTAGACACCATGACTTAGTGGTCAACAGCTAAGGTCCATGTCAGCAGTGCTGCCCAGACATGCCTCAGTATCTAGCCTCATTACCAGATATGGAAGGTTGCATTAAAGACGTTGGTTTTCTTCAGCTTGTCCAGCTGCATCTGGGCATACCGCATCTGATTTTCTACACTCTTCAGCTCATCATCCAGCTCTAGCTGTTGTCGTTTAAATTCACTGTATTCTCTCTGATACCTTGAGAAGCAAAGGGGGCCATTGAAGACTGTTAGTTTGGGGACTGGTTTCTCTCCCATCACACCTCTGAACAATTTACTCTAATGATTACAGTTACATTTTAGTTACAACATTTTCTTCTTCTTCTTTTTAATATTTATTTATTTACTTTAGTTGTACACAATGCATTTGTCTTTACATGGTGCTGAGGATCGAACCCGGGTCGCGCACATGCTAGGCGATGCGCTCTACCGCTGAGCCCACAACTCCAGCCTGGGGTGAAGATGATCTACAGTCCATCTTTTGGGGAGAGCTAGACACCATGACTTAGTGGTCAAACAGCTAAGGTCCATGTCAGCAGTGCTGCCCAGACATGCCTCAGTATCTAGCCTCATTACCAGATATGGAAGGTTGCATTAAAAGAGAACGTTGGTTTTTTCTTCAGCTTGTCCAGCTGCATCTGGGCATACCGCATCTGATTTTCTACACTCTTCAGCTCATCATCCAGCTCTAGCTGTTGTCGTTTAAATTCACTGTATTCTCTCTGATACCTTGAAGCAAAGGGGGGGCATTGAAGACTGTTAGGTAGTTGGGGACTGTTTTCTCTTCCCATCACACCTCTGAAACAATATTTACTCTAATGATTACAGTTACATTTAGTTACAACAATTTTCTTCTTCTTCTTTTTAATATTTATTTATTTACTTTTAGTTGTACACAATGCATTTGTCTTTACATGGTGCTTGAGGATCGAACCCGGGTCGCGCACATTGCTAGGCGAGCGCTCTAACCGCTGAGCCACAAACTCCAGCCCAGTTTACAAAATTTTCTATATTGGCATAGACCCATCTCAGAGGAACATACATGGACCTTAGCTATTTTTACCCTGGAGGAAAAAAAAAATGTCTCAAATTCCAGCTGCCCATATGTGTAAAAGGTGGAGAAAAAAAAAGACTCTTCTGAACTAGACCAAGAAACCTCTGATATTTCTGATCTTTTTCAAAAGGTGAGGTGAATGCGTTAAGACTGGCTTCTCTCATGAATTGGCAATTGGCTTCTATAAAAACTCACTTGTACATTTATTATACCTTTTAAAGTAGTTGGTATACACCATTTCCAGTGAAACTTGTTACATCACTGTAAAAAAATTGACCTTTTTTTTTTCTCTTTCCTTCATTTCCCCAACTTTAGTTCAGACACTGTATTATGTCCTCCACTTGATAGATGATTCTCTCAGGTCAAGAACATCCATGAAGCGGGTGCGGTGGTACATGCCTGTAAATCCCAGCACTTGGGAGGCTGAGGCAGGAGGATCGCAAGTTCAAAGCCAGCCTCAGGAACAGCGAGGCACTTAGCAACTCAGTGAGACCCTGTCTCTAAATATAAATACAAAAAAGGGCTGGAGATGCGGGGGGGGGGCGGCGCCAGTGGTCGAGTGCCCCTGGGTTCAATCCCCCGGTACCACACACAAAAAAAAAAAAAAAAGAACATCCATGAGCCAGAAATGGTGGCACAGGCTTGTAATCCTCAGCTACTTGGAGGCTTAGATAGGAGGAGCTCAAGTTCAAGGGGCAGACTCAGGCAACTTAGCAAGACCCTGTCTCAAAATAGAATTTAAAGAGCTGGGGGTATAGCTCAATGGTAGAACCGTGAGTTCAATCCCCAATACCACACACACACACACCACACACACACACAAATCCAAACATCCATGAAATTTTTGCTCTGGGAGGGAACAAATGTAGGCTAACAGGGCTCATCTTTCCAGATGATGACTACAAAGTATATTATCCAAATAGGCCCATTTGGAGGCTGGGGTTGTGGCTCAGTGGTTTAGAGTGCTCTCCTAGCACGTGTGCGGCCCGGGTTCGATCCTCAGCACCATGTAAAAATAAAGGCATTGTGTACAACTAAAGCAAATAAATAAATATTTAAAAAAAAATTAGGTTCATTCTCTCCAGGACAGAGCCAAAAAAACTAGTGTTCTGGTGCTGGTACTCTCTATCCAACACCCTTTTTCACTTGATCATGCTGACTCTTCATATACACCCTTCCAAACAATCCTCTAGAAACAGGACCTGGAAACAACATGCAGGATCTGGAGCAGACATGCTGCCAAATGACAGCTGACTACAGTTTACAAAACTAATCAGACACCATTCAGCTGGGAACCCTTCCCTCTCTCTTGGTGCCTGGAGGGCAGGAAACAGAACAGGTGAGCACTCACTGAGCTTCCTCCTGATCCAGTCTCTCAGCCTCAGCCTGGACCTTCTCCAGATTTTCTGCCACTACCTTGCGGTTCTTTTCCAATCTTCCAGATCACTGGTTCAGCCTTTTCCTCCTTCTAGTGCCAGCTCTTCAGCTCTCTCTGTAGTTGTTCACTATCATCCTCATTCCCATTTTGCTCTAGGATCTCAAGGACAGCATCTGCCGAGGATGCAGACAGAATATACTTACCAGGGAACCTGTTGTTCTGTGAGTCCAAATGCTTCAGGTTAGAGGTCTTGGGTAAGGGCTAAATAGCTTCCAGACCAGGTCTTAGTGCTGGCCCTGGCTTGGAGGCAGCTCACTTGTAGTTTTGACAATCTTTTTCGAGTAACATTGAGCTGAAGTATTCCGAGCTGGTCTAAAAGAGTTATCGGTGCATTCTTAACACAGTGGGTTGGAAAAAAAAAATTTCACATCTGTTCTGGCCCGACATGGGATGTCAAAAAAGGTCCCCAGTGACCTGGAAGTGTCAGAGAGTTGGGGTTAGGAGTTTCTTCCTCTATAATTACCTGCCCAGCACACCCTGTCTACAAATTGGTTTCAATGCTTGAACACTGGAATTGAGGCCGACCTTGGCCTTTTAGTCTTCGGGCTGAGATTCCTCCAATAGTTGCCGCAATATCAGATGCCCTCCCCCCCCCGATCAGCGTCGAACGCTGGGTTAAGCATTTCTCTGTGGACATCATCCTTGCAGGACAGCCCCCCGCACCAAGGGCCACAATGGAGGGAAGCAGAGAGGTACTCCTCCCAACATACTGTGCTGCCGAGCTGGCAGAGGACTATCAAAGCACAGATGAGGGGACCTCAAGGGCACACACCCATTCTTAGGCCTCACCTCCCCAAGGGTAACTCTCTCCCCAGGGAAGGTTCATGCTTGGTCTTCCACAGCAAAAAGGTTTGGCTCTGGATTGAGCTAAGGAAGGAGAAGGGAGCCACCAAAAACCTGATATATGGCCAGTGGCATGGTGGAGCATGCCTGTAAATGCCCAGTGACTCACGGAGACTGATGCAGGAGGTATCACAAGTTTGAGGCCAGGCTCCGCAAACTTTAGCAATGCCCTAAGCCAAACAATCCCCCCCCCCCCCCCCCCCCCCCCCAGGAAGGACCTGTCTCCAATAAATTAAATAAAAAACTATAAAAGGGACTGGGGATGCAGCTCAGTGGTAAAGGGTGTCCTTGGGTTAAATCCCAAGTGCCAAAACAAAACAAACAAACAAAACAAACAAACCAAAATAACAACAACAACAAAAAAACTGACGTTGGTCTATAGTAAAAAAGGAAGGAGAAATCAAGAATGACTTATTTTTCTAATATTATGACTCCTTGCCAGCACCCTTTTCTTGCAGCATTATATGGAGAACTAAGGACTTGAATATCTAACCACTTTTGCCTATTCTTTAAAAAACTTCTCAAGAGCCCTATCACTCCTATTCGATATTTCTCAATTCTTCTCATTTAAGCTACCTATCCCTTCCCACTGTGGGATTGGATACATGAAAGCTTTTAAATCCTGGGCCCCAGGTATAAGGGAATATTTAACCAATTTTTTATCTAACAGGTGCCGAAATGGCTGAGTGGATGATTCGCTCCTATTTCACCTAGGCCCAGGTCTCTAATTTTCTGACCTTTCAATTAAAATTTAAACTTAGCAAGGATATGAGGGGCCAAGGAGTTGTAGGCACCTGGGCTGGGGGGCATTGAAACTTGCGAGAGGACGCCATCATGGCGAGTTTCAATAAATGGCTCCTGGGAAGAAATAGGTGGGGCATTAGAATTCTGGGAGCTTAGGAGGTGGAGTTCTATTTCCCTATAGCCTCCTGAACTATTTGGTTTCATCCTTGATTGAAAACCAACAAGGACTTGATAAATCCACACAAAACTTAGGAAATGGGTATTATCTAGCTAATCCTTTTATTTACTGAACTAAGAAAGAAAAAACATGCCCCATTTTCCATGTGTCAGTTGTTTTTTGTTGTTTTGTTTTGTTTTGTTTTTTTTTTTTTTTTTTTTTTTTTTTTTGGTGGGGTGAACAGCATTTTATAGCTATGTTTTATAATCTATTTTATGGTTAATTTTGCATTTTCTCAACGCTTACCAATCTGGGGTAGGGCGCGAAATACACCCTAAGATCTAGGGTACAAGGAAAAAAGCCAGATCTGGACTGCTATGAAGTTTCTCAGCAATAAGTCAAAAGTGGGATAATTTATGTCTTCAACTATTCATACCATTTTTGTTGATCAAAATGCTTAATGACATCTACTGAAACTACAAACTGCCTAGTCTTATGGGTATCTTTGATGAATGCTTTCTCTGTCCTACTGCCTCTGCACTTGCCTGCAAAGGGTCCTAGCCAGAATGTAAAAAGCCTTTATCCCACCTTTAGGTCTGTGCAAGCCGCTCAGAGACTGGTAAACATCGGCGAGTGGGACACTCCAGGACCTATAGTTACTTGTTGGCCATGTATAAAGTCTCAGGTATGGGTTTAACACCATTTCACGGATGTGAAGTTACAAGTAACCACAGGTGTTACTGGCATGACCATATCCCCGTTGGTTTTCTTTTGCTTTCCCATTTCACAATCCTTGCTGTTCTACTAGAGTTTCCTGGGAGCTATTGCTTCCAAAATCAAATGACTTGTACTTACAAAAAATAAAATCTTATGACAGCTAGTCTATGGCATGCAAATTTATCACCCATGCATTGTCAGAGTTTAAAAATCTAAATAGTCTCTAACACTGATGATAATCCTTTCTGTCTAGGAGTAATCATACAATTTCACTGTCCAAAACCAAGGGTACTTTCAGAATGGGAGGAGGGAGTAGATGTGAAAATACTAACTAGAAACAGATTGCCAAACCAGGAATGCCCTGGAATGACCTATATATCCACATGCATGTAAACTTTTAATCATAATTTTTTTTTAAAAAAAAATATGTTATTTATTTGCTTTTAGTTGATACAAAAATGCGTTTATTTTGTACATTGGTGCTGAGGATCGAACCCGGGCCGCGCTCGTTTGCTAGTGCTGAGCGCTCTACCGCTGAGCCACAATCACCTGCCCATTAATCATAATTTTGAATGGGATACCTTATTCAGTAACCCTATGACCTTTAGGATTTGTGGGTAATTCAGTAACTTCAATGATCTGCAGTGGCCTAATCATGTAGATTGTCTCTTGTTAACCTGACATTTTTGTTAACCCTAAAGTATGGGAGCTCTATAGAGCACTAAGTACCCTGCTGAAAACCCAGCGCTGTGCTTTCATATCAAATCTCCCAATAAGCACAATATATTGTATGAGGAAGATAGGCCTGTGAGAAAGGTATGTCTGTTACCTCTCCCTGAGTTTAGCCTCTTCCTCCTGGGTGCTGTCTCCTGGTTTTGCCTGGGCTTGTGTGCATAGTAATGGAAGCTCAAGGACAAGGAAAATTCTGGAGTCAGAAAACAGTCTATTCAAAAAGCTGGAGGGTTCTTGGGAAAGTGTATGGGGGAAAAGAAAAATCTAAAATTTCCTCATCATTAATCACACCCTTTATTTTTTCTTAAAGTACTATTGTACAAACAGAAGATTGTCTTTTCCCCCTCCTCATTAAAACTCAGAAATTCAAAGAAATATTAAAAATTTAAAGGCATAATGGGGTATCATGATTTATTTTTAAAAAAGTCCTTATTTTTTCAAAATAATACTTACACTAGATTTGTATAGCTTTTTTTTGTGATGTTAGGAATATGCTTTAAAGATAATTCAAGGTGGGGAGAGAATGGACTGGGGCTATAGATGGAATCATGATTAAATTTACGTGATGGACAAGTGTTGAAAATAGGTGTTGGGTACATAGCTATGTGAAATTTTCTTTATTTATTCCTTCTTTTTTTTTTTTTTTGTGGGTACTGAGGATTGAACTCAGGGCGGCACTCAAACCACTGGGCCATATCCCCAGCCCTTTTGTGTTTTCTTTATTTTTTAGAGTACAGGTTTCACTAAGTTGCTAAGTGGCCTTGCCATTGCTGAGTTTCTGGCTTTGAAACTCATGATCCTCCTGCCCTTTTTCAGCCTCCCAAAGGGCTGGGATTACAGGCCGTGCAACCAACGCGGCTGGCTGGCAATTTGAAATTTTCTATCAGAAATGATACCATCCTTGATGCTTGCGAGTGGCACCACACCTATAATCCCATTGACTTGGGAGGTTGTGAGGCAGGTGGCAGGACATGTAAGTTTGAGGCCAGAGTTCTAAGCAAACTTATCAAGGCCCCTAAGCAACGTAGTGAGAGGCCTGGTCAAAATAAATAAAGAGCTGGATGTGGCTCAGTGGCTAGATGTGGTGAAGTGTACCCTGGGTTCTAGATCCCAGTACCCCCCCAAAAGGTAATATTCCCTTTCCCCTAGAATAACTGGAAGGAACATGTGGGAACTTTCTGGGAAAATAAAATCTTTCCACATCGTAATGATCAGAATTACATAAGCATATCCCATTTTTCAAAAATGTACAGCTAATATACATACAACAGAATCCTAATGTCATAAAAAAAAGAATGAAATCCTATTATTTGTGACAACATGAATGTAACTGGAGGACATTATGTTAAATGAAATAAACCAGACACAGAAAGACAAATCCTGCATGTTCTTACTCATATGTGGAATCCTTAAAAAAAATTTGATTCCATAGAAGTTAAGAGAAGAAGCCAGGCTCAGTGGCGCACACCTGTAATCCTAGCACTTTTGGGATGCTGAGGCAGGAGGATTTGCGAGTTCCAAAGCCAGCCTCAGCAATGGTGAGGATCTTAGCAACTTCCAGTGAGACCCTGTCTCTATTAAAAATACAAAAAAGGCTGGGGATATGGCCCAGTGGTTGAGTGCCCCTGAGTTTTCAATTCCCCGTACCAAAACAACAACAAAATAAAAAAACAAATGAAGTTGATGAGGAAGAATGGGTGGGTTACCAGAGGGACTGGGGGAGAGTAGAGGGGAGGTAGCTGGAGAGATGAGGAAGGGTTAGTCAACAGGTACTAAGTTATAAGCTAGATAGGAGAAATAAGAAATTAAGTTCTGGGTGTTTCTAATCACAACAGTGCAGTGACTATAGATAACAATATTGCTATTGTATAACTCTCAAAAAAGTTAGAAGAAAAGATTTTTGAAATATTTTTGCCACAAAAAACGATAAAACATTGGGCCATGGGGTTGTGCTCAGAGGTAGAGCTCTTGGCCTAGCATGCTGTGCGGGGCACTGGGGTTTGATCCCCAGCACCACATAAAAATAATATAAATAAACAACAATAAAGATTAAATGTAGGTAAAGGGCTGGGGTATCAGCTTTCAGTGGTAGATGGCTTGCCTAGCATTGGGCTCGATCCTCGAGCAACCACGTAAAAAATAAATACATAAAATAAAGGGTACTATGATTCATCTACAACTAATAAATAAATAAATAAATAAAATGTAGAGGTGTTGGATGGTAAGAGCTCAGTGGTAAAATGTACAATGACAATAGGGCCTGAGTTTGATACCCAGCATTCAAAAAACAACAATCTGGGGCATGGTGGTGAACGCCCTATAATCCCAGCACTTGGGACGGCCTGACAGCAAGATTGCGAGATCAAACCAATTACAAGGGTAACACTTACAACTCAGAACCCTTCTCTAATAAAATTACAAAAAAGAGCTGGAGGTGGGCCCAGTGGCTTAGTGCCCCTGAGTTCAATTCCCCGTACCAAAACAACAACAACAAAAAAAAAACAAAGAAGTTGAGAGAAGATGGTGGTCTTCCAGAGGATGGGGAGGAGTAGAGGGGAGGGGTTAGCTGAGAGTTGAGGAAGGGGTTAGTCAACAGGTACTAAGTTATAGCTCCTGTAATCCCAGCACTTGGGAGGCTGAGGCAGGAGGATTGCGAGTTCAAAGCCAGCCTCAGCAATGGTGAGGCACTTAGCAACTCAGTGAGACCCTGTCTCTAATAAAATACAAAAAAGGGCTGGGGATATGGCCCAGTGGTTGAGTGCCCCTGAGTTCAATTCCCCGTACCAAAAACAACAACAAAAAAAAAACAAAGAAGTTGAGAGAAGAATGGTGGTTACCAGAGACTGGGGGAGAGTAGAGGGGAGGTAGCTGGAGAGATGAGGAAGGGTTAGTCAACAGGTACTAAGTTATAGCTAGATAGGAGAAATAAGAAATTAAGTTCTGGGGTTCTATCACACAGTGCAGTGACTATAGATAACAATAATGTACTGTATATCTCAAAAAAGTTAGAAGAAAAGATTTTGAATATTTTTGCCACAAAAAACGATAAACATTGGGCTGGGGTTGTGGCTCAGAGGTAGAGCTCTTGCCTAGCATGCGTGAGGCACTGGGTTTGATCCCCAGCACCACATAAAAATAAATAAATAAACAAAATAAAGATTAAATGTAGGTAAAGGGCTGGGGGTATAGCTCAGTGGTAGAGTGCTTGCCTAGCATTGGGCTCGATCCTCAGCACCACATAAAAATAAATACATAAAATAAAGGTACTATGTTCATCTACAACTAATAAATAAATAAATAAATAAAATGTAGGTGTTGGAGGTATAGCTCAGTGGTAAAATGTACAATGCAATAGGGCCTGAGTTTGATACCCAGCATCAAAAAACAACAAGCTGGGCATGGTGGTGAACGCCTATAATCCCAGCACTTGGGAGGCTGAGGCAGGAAGATTGCGAGTTCAAAGCCAGATTTAGCAATGGTGAAGCACTTAGCAACTCAGTGAGACCCTGTCTCTAATAAAATACAAAAAAAGAGCTGGGGATGTGGCCCAGTGGCTGAGTGCCCCTGAGTTTAATCCCTGGCACCAAAAATAAATAAATAAATAAATGAATAAAATAAAATAAAATAAAAATAATAGGGCTGGGGGATATAGCTTAATTTGTAGAGTATTGGCCTTACATGCACAAGGCCCTGGGTTCAATCCCCAGCACCACCAACAAAACAAAACAGAAAGCAACAATAATAAAAAACACAAAAAATAGGGCTGGGATTGTGGCTCAGCGGTAGAGCACTTGCCTAGCACGTGCGTGGCCCAGGTTCGATCCTCAGCACCACGTAAGAATAAACACATTGTGTACAACTAAAGCAAATAATATTAAAAAAAAAAAACACACCAAAATAAAACAAAATTGTACAGCTAAGCCAGGCTTGTTGGTCCATGCTTGTAAACCCAGCTACTTGGGAGGAAGGAAGATAGGAAGACTGAGGCTAGTCTGCGTAACTTAATGAGACTCTGTCTCAAAATAAAATATTAAAAGGGGCTGGGAAGGGCTGGGATTGTGGCTCAGCGGCAGAGTGCTCACACTAGCATGTGCGCGGCCCGGGTTCGATCCTCAGTACCACGTAAACATAAATGCATTGCATTGTGTACAACTAAAGCAAATGAATAAATATTAAAAAAATAAATAAATAAATAAAAAATAAAAGGGGCTGGGAAGCCGGGTGTGATGGTACTCGCCTGTAATCCCAGTGATTCGGGAGGCTGAGGCAGATGGATTGCAAGTTCAAGGCCAGCTTGGAAACCTAGTGAGACTCTCAACAACTTAGTAAGAATCTGTCTCAAAAAAAGAAAAGGACTGGGAATGTAGCTTGGTGGTCAAGTGCCAAATTTTCAAAAGTTGCGTGGGTTGAGGGTGAAACTCAGTGGTAGTACGCTTGCCTAGCATGCTAGAGGCTTTCAGTAGAACCCTTAGTACTCCACATACTCTTACACACACACACACAGAGCTAAGATTTGTACATTTCAATGCACAATTAAACTTTAAAAAAGTGTTAAAAACATATTAAGAGACAGATGGGAGGTGAGAGGAGGTATAGATCAGGGACCAATGTCTCGAGCCTGTAGTTGCTGCTACTTGGGAGGCTGAGGTAGAAAGATCACAAGTTTGAGCCCAATCAGGAAAACTTGGCAAGACCCGTTCTCAAAATAGAGAAATGAGGTCATAATAATATCTAACATTTATTGAGTACTACTTGCTCTGCATACTCCTAAGTACTTATGTGCTTTGTCATGTATGATCTTTACAACTATCTTATGAGGCTGTTTTACATTTTAAAGATTAAAAAACGCCCAAGGTTTAGAGAGGCAAAATAACTTGCAAAGTCAGGCACAGTGGCACATGCCCGTAATCCCTGATTGGGGAAATGAGGATTGCAAATTCCAGGCCAGCCTGGACAATTTATGGAGACCTTCTTAAAAGAAAAAGGGCTGGAGATGTACCTCAGTGGTAAAGTGCCTCTGGGTTCAATCTCCAGTACTAGGAGGAAAAAAAACTTGCAAAAAAAAGTCTTTCAGTGCATGACAGCTGGGATTGAAACACAAGCAGTGTGAGTATTCTCTAACTTCATCTCCCTTTTTAGGACTTTTGAGTCTCTATTTGTCCACCTACCAGGTGTTGGACCTTGGGGAAATCACTTAACCTTTCTAAGCCTTAGTTCCTCACCTGTAAAATGATGCAATGATGGTACTTCTCCACAGGGTTGCAGAAAGGAATAGGTGAAGTAATACATGTAATGAACTTGATGTAGAGTAAGTACTCAACAAATGCCATTTATTATTATATATACATATTCCTTTACTCTGAGACAGCAGGAGCAGAAAAATAAGGACCTTTGTTTCAGAAAGCACACAACGTCAGAACTCTTTTATGTTCCCGATGAGAAAACAGGGAGCCAGAGAGATGAGAGATGATGTGACTTTTCTAGATTCACGTGGCGAGACTAAGGCAGTCTACACAGATTGTCACCACAAGACCTGTCTCCAAAGCTGCCCACTTTTCACGTTCTTGACCACCCTCTTTCCACGGGTCTTGCTGACCTGTGAGCTCTTGGATGGTAACACGGTCCAGGATCTTGAAGCTCGTGTCCAGTTTCAGTGGCTGGCTGCAGCGCTGGCACACGAAGCTCACCTGCATGGTGCTGCTAGACGTCTTAGACCCCTCCATCCCTGCGGCGGTGGAGAGGAGATGTTAAGGCAGAATCGGCGCCCTTAAACCTCCAGCCCGGGGCTACCCTCAGCCTTGGTGATGGTGGCGAGAGGGGAAAATCCTGGTCCGCGCCGTTCTCTGAGGAGCGGTATATCAAATGGACCTGCATCTGGGGGCAGCCCTGGCAAAGGCAATTTAGAGGCCAGGGTCAGGGAAGAGGCTGCAATAGAGGCCGTTCGGGTTCTCAGGCTCCTTTCTAAGATCCCAGATCAGCCCCCACAGCTCTTCACCTCAGGACCCGGAGCCTGCCGCCCAGGTCTGGTCTACCGCGGAGGCACAGTAGCATCGGGTCTGGTCGGGAGCGAGGCCTCCTGAACTCCCATCGCCCAGTCTTCAGCTACTTCCTGGTCCGCCAGCAGAAGACTTCCGCTAGAGACCGGATGTGACGCCAGGACCGTGATAGGTCCTGGCTCACTGACTTACCTTCCCCGCTGCGGCCCCCAGAGGCTGAGCCGGGAAGAGCAGTCGGCATAGGCAGATGTGACGAGGATGCAGGGGAAGGGGAAACCCTGGGTTGAAGAGAATGAGGGTCTACTGTTCTCTCATTCTGTTCTCTAAAGACTTGTCACTCACACGTTCATTCAAAAACAAAACAAAACAAAAATTAATTAATTTTTTTTTTTTTGTACCGGGGATTGAACTCAGGGGCACTCGACCACTGGGTCACATCCCCAGCCCTTTTTGTATTTTATTAGAGACAGAGTCTCACTGAGTTGCTAAGTGCCTCGACATTGCTGAGGCTGGCTTTGAACTCTCGATTCTCCTGCCTCAGCCTCCCAAAGTGCTGGGATTACAGGCGTGCGCCACCGCGCCCGGCAATTAAAATATTTTTGTCTTGGTGCAGGAATAGACGGATCAATGAAACAGAATAGAGTTCAAAAATAGATCAAATATATGGGGAAGTATGTGATAAAAGTGGTATTTAGAATCAGTGGGAAATGAACTATTTAATAAATGAGTGGAGTTGTACCAGTAGCCAAGTCAGGGAACGTGCCTGGATCCAGGCTGACTCAAAACCATTGCTTGCCCACCCAAGAAATAAGCAATGTTCTCCTGTTTGATAGAACTGCATAAAATTAATTTTTTCCTTTTCACATAGTTAGCTTATTTCTTATGCAGGCCTGTGGCCAAGTCTGGCCAGTTGGGATCCAGGCAGGATTTCTGGTTTAACTGCTGGTTACAAAGTCACAGAGCCATGTAGGTAATGTGAACTGAATCTTCTCATGCACTGTTTACACCAAAATAAGTTCCAAGTTGACTACAAATTTAAGAATGAAGAATAAATATTTGGGATTGGGGGTGTAACTCAGTGGTAGAGTATGTGTTTTGTAGCATGCAGGAGGCCCTGGGTTCAATCCCAGCATCACTTAAAATTTAAAAAAGAAACAGGAAAAAAGAAAAGAAAGAAAAACTTTAAAGGTATCTAGTGAAAGCATGAGTGAAAAAAAATATATATATAATCTTGGAATAGGAAAGGTCTGTTTAAGCATGGCATGAAATCAGAATCCACAAAGGAAAATATTGACTTCACTCCTTGAAAATTAAAAGTTGGTCAACTATCAAAAACACTGTAAACAAAATTTATGGGAGAAAAATATGAAAAATAGTTGGAGCTTATAATATAGAAGGTGATTTTCCCTAATATCCAAAACTCCAATCAATAAAAATACCAACAGAAGAAGCAACTCACGCTGGGTGCGGTGGCTCATGCCTGTAATCCCAGCACTTGGGAGGCTGAGGCAGGAGGATAGCGAGTTCAAAGCCAGCCTCAGCAATGGTGAGGCACTTAGCAACTCAGTGAGACCCTGTCTCTAAATAAAATACAAAAAAGAGCTGGGGATGTGGCCCAGTGGTCGAGTGCCCCTGAGTTCAATCCCCGGTACCAAAAAAAAAAAAAAAAAAAAAAAAAAAAAAAGCAACTAATAGAAATACAAATGTTTGATAAAAAAATACATCTCATTTCACTTTTAACTAAGTTGATAAAATTAAATTATAGTGAGCTAACATTTCTAATGAGATTGGTAAAAACTAAACTAGTTGATAACATCTAGTGTGGATGACAGATTGAAGAATTCTTTAATACTATTGGCTAGGAGTGTAAATTAGTGTAATCTTTTTGGAGATCAATTTGGGAATATTTATTGAAATTTTGTTCATAGTCTTTGACTCATAAAATCTCTTTCTAGGAAATTTTTGTAATGAATAGATGAGTGCCCAAATATATACAGTTGTCCCTCAGTGTTGCAGGGGATTGATTCCAATACCCTCTTCGCATACCAAAATCTATGGATGCTCAAGTCCCTTATATAAAATGGGATAGTATTTGCATATAATCTATGCATATCCCCCTGTATTTGTTAAATCATCTCTAGATTACTTATAATACCTAATACAAGTAAACAGTTGTTATAGTAGATAGTGAATAATGATAAAGGAAAAAGTCTGTATATGTTCAATACAGGTGCAATTGAAAAAATATTTTAAATCCATGGTTGGTTGACTCCTAAGATGAAGGGCTGACTGATTATACAAGAAGTTCACTACTGAATGTCCTGAAGTAATAAGGGATTGTTCAAATAAATTATGGAATTATTAATTCAGTAGAAACTATGCAGCCATTAAAAAGAATGAAGTAAACATATGGAAAGAAGTCTATGAAATATTGTTTATTCATTCAATAAATTTATTGAGGGCTTACTCTGTACTAAGAACTGTTCTAGGCATTGAAGATACAACAACAAAAACAACAGACAACTATCAATACATTCAGAGCTTTGTCTTAGTGAGAAAGAGGGACTACAAATAAAATAAATATAGTATATCGTCATATAATTAAAAATTACTAAGGGCTGGGTGTGGTGGCGAATGCCTGTAATCCCAGCAACTGGGAGGCTAAAGAAGGAGGACCCCAAGTTCAAGGGCAGCCTCTGCAAATTAGCCAGGCCCTAAGCAACTTAGCAAGATCCTGTCTCAAAATAAAATAAAAAGGAAAATTACTAAGGAGAAAAATAAACTAGGGAAAGGAGATTAAAAAATGTGTGTAGGGCTGGGGTTGTGGCTCAGCAGAGGAGCGCTCGCCTAGCACGTGTGCGGCCCGGGTTTGATCCTCAGCACCATGTAAACATAAATGCGTTGCATTGTGTACAACTAAAGCAAATAAATAAATATTTTTTTAAAAAATGTGTGTAGGTTAGGGGCAGGCACATGATTTTAGGAAGGTGTCCAGGGAAAGTCTCATGAAGAAAGAGATATTTAAATGAAGACTCAAATACAGTGAGGAAGAAATTCTGCATATATCTGAAGAAAGCATTCTAGGTCAAGGAAACAGCAAGAGCAAAGGCCCTAAGGACAAAGGTTGTCTGATTGAGGAATAGTAAGGAGACTGGTGTGGCTAGAGGATGAGCAAAGAGAGTAGAGAAAAGATATGGGATAAGAGAAAGGGCATCAGCTCAGTGTCCCCTTCAGGCCCTAGGGTGATTGTAACACTGGTTTTCTTTGCGAATTGGATGGGAAGTCTGGGTCTCAATCAAAGGAACTTATTGACATCACCCATTTTAACTGTACAGTTTAATGATCTTTAATAACTTTACTGAGTTTTGCTACTATTACTAAAATCCAATTTTAGAATACTTCCTTTCACTGTCTGGGACCTTTTACAAGTAATCCTCATTCTCACTCCAGCCTAAGGCCACCTCTAACTTACTAGTATTCTGTCCCTATAAATTTGCCCTTTTCAAACATTTCATTGTAATGGAATCAATGATATATGGTCTTTTTGCCTTTTTCATTGTTTTTATGTGACAATTATGTTGATCAAAATAAATTTCGCTTTAACTTCCTTTAAACAACTTTACTAAGATATAATTCATGTACTATACAGATCACCCATTCAGAGTGTATACTTGAATGTTTGTTGTTTTTGTTTTTATAGTACTGGGGATTGAACCCAGGGGTGTTTTACCTCTGAGCTACATCCCCAGTCCTTTTTATTTTTTATTTTTTTTGAGATTAGGATCTCACTAAATTGCAGAAGCTGGCCTTGAATTTGTGATCCCCTTGCCTCAGCCTCCTGAGTCACTGGGACTACAGGCCTGCACCACTTCACCTTACTTGAAAGGTTTTAGTTTATTCATAGAGTTGTGCAGTCATCATAATAATCAGTTTAAGAACATTTTCATTTTCCTCTCAGAAGACCTCAGACATGTTAAAAGTTACTCCCCATTTTGTTCCAGCTCACTCAGTTCTAGGCAGCTCCTACTCTACTTTCTATCTCTATAGATTTTGTCTTTTTCTAGACATTTCATAAAGACAAAAATCTTACAATTAATAGTGTTTTGTGCCTAGTTTCTTTCATTTATAATAACGTTTTCAAAATTCATCCATGTTGTAGCATTTATCAGCACTTTATTCCTTTTTATGTCCAAATAATGTTCAACTGTGTGGGCAGACCATATTTTATTTATCCATTCCTTAGTTGGTGGATATTTGGGTTGTTTCCACTTTGGGGCTATTATGAATAATGCTGCTGTGAACATTTGTGTACATATTTTTGTATGGAATATGTTTTCATTTATATTTGGTATATACCTATAGTGGAATTTCTGGGTTATATGGTAATTCTATGTTTAACCTTTTGAAGAACTGCCAGACTATTTTCCAAAATGACTGCACCCTCTTATAGCTCCACCAATGGTGTATGAGGGTTCCTTTTTTCTACATCTTTGTTACCACTTGTTATTTTTCTTTTTTATTATAGTCATTGTGTGCATGTTTATTTGTGGCTTTGTTGTTGTTTTGGTTTTTGTGATGCTGGGGATTAAATCCAGGATGTTACACATGCTAAGCACACACTCTACCACTGAGTTACACTTCCAAGCTATACTCTGGCTTTTTTTTTTTTTTTTTTTTTGTATTGGGGATTAAACTCAGGGGCACTCGACCACTGGGCCACAGAGCCACATCCCCAGCCCTTTTTTGAATTTTATTAGAGACAAGGTCTCACTGAGTTCCTAAGCCCCTCGCCATTGCTGAGGCTGGCTTTGAACTTGTGACCCTCCTGATCAGCCTCCCATATACCCTGCTTTTTAAATTTAACATTTTTTTTTCAAGTGGCACCACCATTTTTGTCATTAACATTCTCATGGCTGCATTATAATACTTCACATATGCCACCTTAATGTATTTTTTTTTTTTTTTTTTTTTTTTGGTACCGGGGACTGAACTCAGGGGCACTCGACCACTGGGCCACATCCCCAGCCCTTTTTTGTATTTTATTAGAGACAGGGTCTCACTGAGTTGCTAAGTGCCTCGCCATGGCTGAGGCTGGCTTTGAACTCGCGATCCTCCTGCCTCAGCCTCCCAAGTGCTAGGATTACAGGCGTGCGCCACCGCGCCCGGCTAATGTATTTCTTTATTGCTGGAAATTTTTTTTTTTTGCTTCAAACTTTGGTGATTACAATAATGCTACAATGAAGAGACGAATGTTTCCTTATTAAAGAGCTTCAAAATTGGGACTACTGACTTAAAATGTGGCTATTCTATGTAATTTAGTTAACATTGGCAATTGTTTTCAAAGTTATTGCACATAGTTATATTCTGCCTTCAGAAATGCTTGAGGGAGTCTGTTTCATGATGCTTTGACAGTATTGGGCATCATGTTTTGGGAAATAAAACAAAAAAAAATACACTTCTCTGTTACTTTAGTTGGCATTATTAATTATTGGTAAGGCTGAAAATTTTGCCAGATATTTGCCTATTGTAGTTCCCCTTTTATGAATCGTCTGTTTGCATTCTTCGTTAATTTATCTATTGGATGTGTGTGTGTGTGTGTGTGTGTGTGTGTGTGTGTGTGCTGGGTATTGAAGCTATTGAATCTAGAACTTTACACATGCTAGGAAAGCACTCTACCAACTAAGCTACAGTCCCAGCCCATCTATTTGATTCCTAATATTTTTCTCAAAAAAATTTTTTTCTTAGCAATTTTCATAAATGGTTTAGCTAATTAAGGTATTTTCCAGATGTAACAAAAGGTTAAAATTTTTATAAAGTCAAATCTGTCTATTTTTCTTGGAGACTTAGAAAGTTATTCCCACTTCCAGAAGTGACTTTCCTATTATTGTAAATATATATTGTCCTTCTAATGATATGACATGTGAAACTAGGTTAATTTTCTCCTGGTCTTGCTAACTAAGAGTCTTTACAATCTTTCTTCCTCTTGGATCTTTCAGCACAAGACCCCCTCTAGAGGAGATGAGTGGAATTATAAGAATTTTCACCTAGGCCTGATGTGGCTGATTCAGTCTTAGATTTCTTCTTGCATGGCTGCCACTAACACTATCTCAGAAAGGCTTAGAGAATTATTGGACTTCTGGAGAGGTAGGGTCACAAAGGAGGGACTGGAATCCCAGACTTCCTGGGTTCAAAACTTATCTTTGCTATATACCAACCCTGTGACTTTGAGTAAGTTATTCAACTGTCCCAGGACTGGGGATATGGCTCAGTGGTAGAGTGCTTGCCTAGCTTGCATGAGGCCCTGGGTTCAACCAACACCAGAAAGAAAAAAAGAAAAAACTCCTCTCCACTATGTTTTATAATTTTCAAAATAAGAATTATATAGTAGTTTATATCATATGGTGTAGTGTGATAATGAAATGAGCTGATACATGTGAAACAGACAGCAATGCCTAGCATATAGTAAATGCCCTGTGCACCCTGATATTTGAAAAGTATATGGTAGTTGCTATAGATAGTGCTTATGGGATTGTGAATAATCAACAACATATCTGAGCTCATTGATTCATCAAATATTGTGGACCCACTATGTGCCAGTCACTATTCTAGATCTGGGAGGGCACACTAGTAAACAGCTGTAATAGTTTATATTCTCGAAGAGAGAGTGAGTAAGATCATTTCAGATAATGGTGGGTGCTATGGGTTGAATTGTGTCCCCTCACAAAATGTTGAATATGACCTTATTTGGAAATAGAGTCTTTGCAGATGATCAAGTTCATGAGTTCATCAGGCTAAATAAGTCCTAAAACATGATTGGTATCCTTATTAAAATGGGAAACCTAGACAGACACAGACACATACAGAAGGAAGATGAAGTGAAGAGACACAGGGTCATCTTGAACCAAGGAACACCTAAAGCTACCAGAAGCTAGTAAACAGGTCTGGAACAGATTCTTCCCTAGTGGCACAGCAAATTAATATAGGATGTAAATAAAAAAAGAATGATGTGACAGAGAATAAACAAAGGCAGAAGTGAATGGAACTACTTAAACTGGGAAATTGAGAAAGGGATTTGTTGTCTGGGAAACCCATTTCAGGTAATAAGTAGGGAGGAGACATGATCTGGCTGGTTTCTTAAAAAAATATTTACTTAAGGATAAAATACATAGAGAAAAGTACACAAATCATAAGTACATAACAATGAATTTTTACAAAATAAACTCTAGTACTCAACTCCCACACCCCTTTTAGTTGGTACTCACCCCAAGGGTAAATAACACCCTCAATTCTGACAACAGATTCACCTGAACTTCATGTAAATGGAATAATGGAATCATACACTATGTACTCTTTCATTTCTGGATTCTTTCACTCAGTATTATGCTCATGAGATTCACCCATCAGATAATTTTAGTTCATCCTTTCTCAATACTTTGCAGTATTCTGCAAATTGTTGGGACGGAGGTTGTAGCTCAGTGGTACAGTGCTTGCCTAGCATGCATGAGGCATTGGGTTTGATCCTCAGCACCACATAAAAATAAAGGTATTGTATCCACTACAACTAAAATTAAAATAAATATTTATGTGTGTATATAAACATATATATGTAATTATCTATCTTCTGATGGAGGAACATTTGGGTAGTTTCTAGTTGGAGAATTGTGAACATTGTTGCTACAAACATTCTTGTTTGTGTGCCTTGGTGAGTACATTTATTAATTTCTGTTGGGTATATTCCCTAAATATATGGCTGGATCACAGACATATATATCAGCTTGAACAGATACTGCCATATCTGTGGTTGACATATTAAAAGATAATTTGAGGTGCTGATTGGATAACAGAATGTGAAGAGATGGCAAGAGTGGAAATGGAGAGACCAGATAGAAGACTATTGTAATAGTCCTAGCAAACAATCACATTAGCTTTGATTGGGATAACAAGTGAGGAGATAGAGAAAAGTATACTCATACAAGATATATTATAGGGTCTGGGGTTGTAGCTCAGTGGTAGAGTGCTCGCCTAGCACTTGCTTGGCCTGGGTTCAATCCTCAGCACCACGTAGGGATGGGGGCATTGTGTACAACTAAAACAAATGAATAAATTTTTAAAAAGATATATTATACAGGTACAAGTCCAAACAAGACCTTCTAATGAATTGATTATGGGGAGATGAGGGAAATGGAGCAATTAGGTTGACTGTTAGGATTTTGGTTTGAACAAATAGGTGGCTGTTTATGTCAGATACTGAGATGTGGAAAAAAAAAGGAAAATAACAAGTGTGTAGATTGATAAAGAATTCTGGTTTGCTCATGTTAATTTTGAGATACCTATTAAGTATCCAAGAAGAGATGGTCAAATAGACAGTTGGAGTTCAGACTGATGATATAAATTTGGGACCATCAGCATACAGAATACTGTTAAGAAGAAAGTGTGAGGAGAGAAGAGTAAAGAACATAAGACTTGAGTCCTGGAGCCTGCCACTGCTAAGAAGTAGAGATCTGAGTGCAGTGGCTAGTACCTGTAATTCTAGTCACTTGGGAGGCAGAGGCAGGAAGAACACAAGTTTGAGGCCAGCCTCAGCAATTTAGGGAGGCCCTAGGTCACTTAGTGAGGCCCTGCCTCAAAATTTAATAAAGGACTGGTGGATGTAGTTCAGTGGTAAAGTGCCCCTGGGTTCAATCCCTATTAATCTTCACCCCCTGAAAAAAGTTCTTACTATGAAGAATAGGAATGTTAGCTACAGAGGAACCTGGGTTCAAGGAGGAACCTCACCCTTCTCAAGATGGGCACTATTAAGGATGGTAGAAATGAGACAGACATTATTACCCTATATACATGTATGATTATACTACTGGAGTGACTCTGTACCACGTACAGCCAGAGTAATGAGAAGTTGTGCTCCATTTGTGTACAATATGTCAAAATGCATTCTACTGTAAAAAAATAAACCAACCAACAAATAAATAAATAATTGGAAAAAAATGGGCACTATTAGGTCATGTTTGAAAATGATATAGTAAAAAAGACAAATGTGATATAGAAAGGGGGGCAATCACTGGAGTTCAGACCTAGAAAAGTAAAAAGGGATGAGATAAAAAGCACAAATGAAAGAGGGGTTTTGATAGGTGAGATGTTTCCATCAATGAAAAAAGAGGAAAAGCAGAAAGTATTTGCAGGTTGGTAGATATGATGGTGAGATAATAAAAAACTTCTCATTTGTGTTTGTCTTCTCAATGAAGAATGAGCCAAGGCCGTAAATTCAAGGCAAATGGGAAGGAATACTGGAGGTTCTGGGAGGTGAGAAAGTTTGATAATCATTTGAAGTATGGGAGAGAAAATTTGTCAGGAGCATAGAGTAGGAGGTCAGGCAGTATTGTGCTCTCACTTGAGATATGTGGACATGAATTTAAAAAGAAACCAGTCATCAGTGATTACATGTGAGTTATAAGCACTCTTTAATGAGTAGTGCTTATTAAATAAATATAATGACACTCTCCAGTTGTGCACTCAATGAATAAGCACACTGGATAGGGAAGGAAGAAGGGAAATAAACGTTTACGTCTTCTTACAACCTACTTGAAGGAGACAAAACATAATTATTTGAGAATATAAGCACAAACATGTTAATTTTGCAAGTTGAAGTTATAAATTCTAAAAGAAATGTAGAATAATGGCATATTTAAAATAGGATGAAGTTAATTTGGGAAAGAATTCTGGAAGTTTCAGATCAGATCTCAAAAATTACTATGGGCATGTTAACAAAAAGCAGAGGAAAAGGGGCAAAATTACTAGATGTTAATAAGCAAGATGGATAGTATGGGCTATGGCCAGGAATAAGTAGAAAGGACTTTGAGCTTGAAAGCAGGGATTTAAAAAAAAACTACTATAATTTAAGTAACAAACTCTTCAGGCTGAGCACTAACAGATCACAGATAACAATGGCTATTATTTTTTCTGGTACCTGCACTGTGTCTAGGCAATGTGCTAGTTGTTTCACAGATGTAGTTTCTAATATCCACAACAACCCTACAAAATTACATATCATTACTTACTTATCAACAATTATTAAAATTCTACTTTAACAGAAGAAGAAATTAAGTCTCAGCATTTCAGTAATTTGCCCAAGATTCCAGTTAGAGCTGACATGGGATTTGAAACCAGATCACTTTTCTAATATGTTTCTTCACTAACTGAATATTCTTTATTTTCCCTAGCCTTTAGTACCAACACCAGCCCAAGATAAATGTTCAGCAGCAAGAGTGACCCCAAAATGTAAACCTAATGGCCAATCTTTGCACTTAATCCAAATTGTTTCCTAACAACCTTCCCCAACACCTCCAGCTCACTATTTCACTTTCTTCAACTTTTTCCTTTCCCTATAGCATTTGCCTGATCCTGTGAAGGTTCTTCTCACTCTTCCCAAGCTAATCTCATTATATCCTTTAGCTCTCAGCTTAATTGTCACTTCATTAGAGGGCTTCTTTGATCATTCTTTCTAAAACAGATCCCTGGTCTTGTCTGTTAAGCCATTTATTTCCTAACATTTATCAAAATTTTCCAATTATGCTGTCGGTTTAATTTCTGGAGTCCAGAAATATTAAAATATTAAAACCTGTGAAATCAGTAGAACTTAAGAATCTTGTTTATCTTCAATTTCTTCTGTTCAATACAGAAGCCACTAAACTACATGGGCTCTTGAGTACCAGTGGCACCTCTATATTGAGATGGTAAAATATATACCAGATTTCAAAGACTTGGTATGAGAAAAGAATGTGTAAGATTGCATTATATTTTTCATATTGATTACATGTTGAAATAATATATTCACTCCCTTAGAATGCCCAGGGAATTAAATTAATTCCAGGACCCCTACAGATAACAAAATCTGATGTGCAAGTCCTTGTTAGAAATTGGCATAGTATTAGCATATAACCTACCCACATCCTCCTTTATGTTTCAAATCACCCATAGATTACTTATAATACTTAATACAATGTAAATGTTATGTAAATAATTGCTTGACTGTATTACTTAGGGAATAACAAGAAAAAAATGTCTGTATATATGCAAAATTTTTTTCTGAATATTTTCCATCCAGTTGGTTGAACCCTGTGGTTTGAAACCTACAGACACAGAATGCTTATTTGTATAAACTAGATTAAACATACAGCTAAAATTAATTTCACCTTCATTTTTGAAATGTGGCTACTAGAAGAGTTTAACCTACATATGGAACTCACAGGGCTATTCCAGAGCCTAGCACAGAATTCGGGTCCATTTTATTGAGTGAAATAACCAATCTTAAGATATATACTGAATGATTGGTGAACGAAGAGATATAGTCTTCTACTAGGAAAATGGATACCGCTTTGTCCTAGAAGTAGGGAGATCTAGGTCGTGGGCCAGAGTACACTGGAAACGCTGTGTTGCCTTGTACAAACCCTATCCTGCTCTGGGCATCAATTCTCCTATCAGGTTGTTGATCTTTGAGGTCTCGAAGTCTGTAATAATAACTGGCGCAGAATTATACCAGGAAACCTGAAAAAACGGAACTTAGCTCTAGCCTAAACACTTGAGCCTTGGCCCAGAGGAGAAGGGAGCAGACTAGACCCCTGAACTCAGAACCCAGGCGGCCGGCTTCCTCGGGTCGACGTCACTGGGGCGCGACAGCGTAGTCCTCCGGGCGGCAGCGGCTCGGAAGGTCCCTTTGGTGAAGGCGAGTTCCCGGGCCAATGAAGGGTCAAACATTCCTAAGTCTCTTGGAGGCTGAGTACTCAGCAACCCCCCAGCCGTCACACTCTTTTTTTTACTTCAATACTACTCCGCACAGGAACCGGGTAAAGACAACCTGTCCCAGGAGCACACAGAGCTAAGCCTCTGAGAGGCTGCGCAGAGCACGTGCACAACCTCGCAGGAGTCTCGGCGATTGGCTGTGACGTAACTTCCGGCGTGAGCGGCGAAAGCCGGGAGGGCGAGCGAGGGAGCGAGCAGGCAGCAGGCAGCAGGCAGCAGGCGGGCGGCCGGACGTACGGCCGGCACGGAGGGAGGGAACGAGCGAGTAGTGAGAAAGCCAGAGAGGGCGGCGGGGTCCCGAGGGCTGCCGAGATTCCTCAGGTCCCTCTGGCCCCCTCCCCGGAGCCCACAGCGCCTCCGGTCTCCAGCGGAGCGGACACGGCCCGGCCCGGCCATGGCCTCGTTGCTGAAAGTGGATCAGGAAGTGAAGCTCAAGGTAGCGGCACCGTTGCAGCACTTCTTACCCCCCGTTTTGAACCCCCAGCAACCTGAATAGCTCCTTACTCTCCATGGCGTCTTTGTCTCCCTGGGGACATCAGCTCTGAGCTTCCGCTCTGTTAAGCCCAGCCCCCCCCCCCCACTCCCGGAGATGGCATGGGGGAAAGGATAACATTGGGTGGCCTTCTGTACTGCGTATGGTAGTAGAGAGTTCCGAGGAGACCTCCGCGGACGCGAGTTGGACTCAGTGCTTTAGGCCAGTGACAGCTGGAAGTCCCCAGCCCATCAACGTCCCCGCCCCCAGACGCTGCCGCTGACCCTGCCCATGGAGGGCCGCCTGGCTCGTGTATAGGCCAGGCCTGGGTGGGAGTTGGTACGTTTGTGAGCTCACATCTCCCTATCTACCTGTCTTTTGTCTGCTTATCAAATTCAGACAGCTTCAGACACAGGGAGGAGGGAGGGAGGGAGGAAGGGGAGAGGAGAGGACACAAAGGGGTGCTGCCCTCAAGCCCCTACTTTCCCTCTCCTGAGATGGAGAAATGGATTCTCAAAAAAATAAAGTATCTGCAGTCTGGGGGCCTCTCACCTTCTCATTACAATTTCAAGGTGACGGAGAGATGGCTGGGTTTGGTATTTTTCATCCTGCCCTTACCTCTTTCACCAGGTACTGAATTGCTCCTACTGAGTAACTCTCTCTGTTAATTTTAGGTTGATTCTTTCAGGGAGCGGATCACAAGTGAGGTGAGTGAAATAAATAGAAAAATGAATGTTGGCTAATAGTTGGGAGTTTCCTAAAGAGAAGATATCTGTAGAGAGACACCTTCCCACAGTTATTAATTCAGTTGTATTTCCCCTCATCTAGGCAGAAGACTTGGTGGCAAATTTTTTCCCAAAGAAGTTGTTAGAACTTGATAGTTTTTTTGAAGGTGAGAGACCTTTTTCTTTCTTAAGTTCCCCATTTTGGGGGGTCCTGTGTGTGACAAATTGTGCTGATTCTGTTTTGTTTTGTACTGTAAAGCACTTCATTCCTTGACTTTCAAATGAAGTATTTCTTTGTTCAGCTTGAAAAAAACTAATATGGTTTTTGGGGTTGGTGTATCTCTTTTAGGAACCAATCCTAAACATCCATGACCTAACTCAGATCCACTCGGACATGAATCTCCCAGTCCCTGATCCCATTCTTCTCACCAATAGCCATGATGGACTGGATGGTGTAAGTGTCTTAATATTTATCTTTGTGATCTTAAGCAGTAGTTTCTTGATCCTTTATTTCCTGGTAAGTTGAAGATGTACAGAGAAGACAGTGGAATTTAGATGTGGGGACTAGGACTCTTGAGTGTTATAGACATGATGGCTCAGTATATTCCTTTTAACCACTGATTTTCATTTATAACATGAGGTGAATATGTAAATGCTACTTTCAGTGTTTGAGCACATTTCAAATAGGACTAACTTAGCTACAGATTCCCTCAGGTTGCCTGATTTTTTTTTTTCCCATGGCTCTGAACAAGACTTTTCATACCTCTCTTCAGTGTCTTGAGTCTTGTTATAGGATGAGAAGTTCTTGCTATATACATACAGGCCCTGTCTTTGCTGTGCATCTTTAGCACCTAGTCCTCATCAGTCATATGTCTATATCCTATGCATATGTCTATATTCTATACCAATGAAGCTGTGTTGTTCTTTGCTTGCATCACTGTCTCATTGATAGACCTTGCACATCTGGAAGGCAGGGACTGTCACGTCTTTGTATTCTCAGCTCCTAATATTGTTCCTGGTATATAGCAGGTGCTAATTACATGTTTGTTGATTGAATATTGTGTTTATTTGTAGAACCAGCAGATTTGTACATATTTCCTTGATTGTTCTCACCATGCCTTGATTAGTTCGTTTTTCCTGTTCTTTATGATCTCCCCCTCCTTTGATTGCTTTTAATGTGTTATGTTTCCTAAAGTTTGTGTTATGTTTCTTCCCAACTAGAGTGTAAGTTGCTTTGTGGCAAAAACCTTTCCTGAAAGCCTTATATTTACTTGGGAAATTGTGCAGAGATTAAGACAATCTATGGGGTTGAGGAAGGGAGTAAACTTGCTTAAAAAGGGTATCTTATGGGGCTGGGGTTGTGGCTCAAGTGGTAGAGCGCTCACCTAGCACATGTGCGGCCCGGGTTCGATCCTCAGCATCCACGTAAAAATAAATGCATTGTGTACAACTAAAGCAAATAAATAAATATTTTTTTTTAAAAAAAAGGGTATCTTGTGATGGGCATATGCGTGTTGAAGGCAGGCTAACTCCTGCCTCTTTGTATCCTCAGCCCACTTATAAGAAGCGAAGGTTGGATGAGTGCGAAGAGGCGTTCCAAGGTAAGAGCTGCCTCTACCCAGTTCACCTTGCCCCACCTGCTGACCAGCATCCCGGAGAAATAGGATGGATCTGGTCTTCTTCAACCAGGAAGCAAGATCTAATTTTATTTCTCAGAGTAGTCACAAGTTCTCCAAACATAGCCATTATTTAGTGCTCTAAACCTGGTTTTCCAGTAAATAGAGTATTTGATTTAGTGTGGATTGTCAAGAGAGAACAATTGGAGGTTGAAACGCCACATCTCAGATTTTTTGTGGAAATTCGAGTTCCGTGTTATTTTTTTCTCATTTACTCATAATTGCTGCTGCATATAAAAATGACATTTTTTCATTCTTTTTAAAATGTCTTTATTCTGCAAAGCTTTTGGTATACTTCAGCTGTTCATCTATTGATGCATGCATCTTTCTCTTATTCTGATAGTGGTGTTGTGGTAGGATTGTGACAGATAAAAAGCAGTGGTCACATCATCTCATGAGTCCAGGGAAGAAGAGAAAAAGGTTGAGGATGCCATGGCCTTCCTACTACCCTAGTCATTTTACCTTCCCATCTCTGCTAGGAACCAAGGTTTTTGTGATGCCCAATGGGATGCTAAAAAGCAACCAGCAGCTAGTGGACATAATTGAGAAAGTGAAACCTGAGATCCGGCTGCTGATAGAGAAATGTAACACGGTAAGGTTGTGGCTAGTGACCTGTGGGCTGGCCTTAAATAGTTCCACTTGAACTATGAAAACTGATGGATATGCAGGGTTGGAGGCATGTATAGAGGTTGGCAGACTAGGTATCCTGATTCCTGTGTCCCTAGCATATAGCTTCAGCAACATGAATCATGGGCTTCAGGGCTTCAGCAGAAAAGGCCAAAGTCCTCATATGTATGTTTTGATCTCTCAATCTACAGGTCAAAATGTGGGTACAGCTCCTGATTCCCAGGATAGAAGATGGGAACAACTTTGGTGTGTCCATTCAGGTAAGATGCTTGTATTGCAAGGTTGGGAAGATAGGTCATCTCTCCTGCTTTGTCTCTTTTCTCTTTGGGGCTGCTATACAGTAGCATGGAAGTGGCTTTTTTTTTTTTTTTTTTTGTGGTACTGGGGATTGAACTCAGGGATACTCGACCACTGGTCACATCCCCAGACCTTTTTTGTATTTTATTTAGAGACAGGGTCTCACTGAGTTGCTAAGTGCCTTGCCATTGCTGAGACTGGCTTTGAACTCGCCATCCTCCTGCCTCAGCCTTCTAAAGTGCTGGGATTACAGGTGTGCGCCACCGCACCCGGCTTTGGAAGTGGCTTTTGACTTACCTATTTTTGTTTTCTTTTCCCCAGGAGGAGACAGTTGCAGAATTAAGAACTGTTGAGAGTGAAGCTGCATCTTATCTGGACCAGATTTCTAGGTAGGGCTGCTCATGCTTGGCCCAATAACAGGGGATGGTGAAGTAATAGGCACTATTCAGGGTCTCCTGCAGCTTTCTCCTCTTCTCTCTTCTTCCAGATATTATATTACAAGAGCCAAATTGGTTTCTAAAATAGCTAAATATCCCCATGTGGTAAGTAAGGGTTTTGTGGCCTAAGGGTGGAGGTGGCAGGATAAGGAGGAGTGACATTACTGGGAATGAGCTATCTGAACAGTCAGATCTTGGGGACTAGCCTTTTCCTCTGCCTGTTCTCACAGGAGGACTATCGCCGCACCGTGACAGAGATTGATGAGAAAGAATACATCAGCCTTCGGCTTATCATATCAGAGCTGAGGAATCAATATGTGAGTAACTTTGGTTCTTGCCCGCAGTTGCCTTGACTTCTACATCTTTTGAGAATTTTCTTAAAACTTTCTGAGGGTTGGTAAAATAAATAAAACAGCCAGATGTAGTAGCATGTGCATATAATCCCAGCCACTCAGGACTCTTGAGGCAGGAGAATGGTGAGTTCAAGGCTAGCCTAAATAACAGCAAGACCCCATCTCGAAACAAAAACAAAACTGTAGAACAAATTCTGCTCATTAGGGGGTGCTGAGAACATGAAATCATCGAGGGGGGTCTACCTGGTATCTCCTTTCTATCTGGGTGGGTATATGTATGAAATATAGTTTAATGGTTAGATATGAGTCTTATTAGAGTCAAAAAGACCTAGGTTTAGGACCAAATTCCACTTTTTTTTTTTTTTTTTTTTTTTTTTGTGTGGTACCGGGGATTGAACTCAGGGGCACTCGACCACTGGGCCACATCCCAAGCCCTTTTTTGTATTTTATTTAGAGACAGGGTCTCACTGAGTTGCTAAGTGCCTTGCCATTGCTGAGGCTGGCTTTGAACTCGAGATCCTCCTGCCTCAGCCTCCCAAAGTGCTGGGATTACAGGCGTGCGCCACCGCGCCCGGCCAAATTCCACTTTTGATATGTGACTTCTGCCTTGTTCAAGTTTGACTTCAGTTTCTTCATCTCTAAAAGGAGAATTAGAGTACTATCTACTGCACAAAAATGGGTTGTTAAAATAAGGGGTATCATACATTAGACACTTGGGGCAATGTTCAGTCAGATTCAGTTGAGTGGTATAAGAGAGGTAGTGTAGCCACTTTAATTAAATACAGGTACAGGTTCAATGAGTGGGGCTGGCACAACATGAATGATTGCTTGGGGGTTTGTGGCAGTATCTCATTTTCTTGGTAAGGTAAGGGTTGAACAGATATGTGATTTCCTGATCCCTCTTCTCCCAGGTCACTCTACATGACATGATCCTGAAAAATATCGAGAAGATCAAACGGCCCCGGAGTAGCAATGCAGAGACACTGTACTGAGGCCAGGGCCAGGGCCAGGGGACTCTGTGAGTCTGGCTCAAGACCGACATTGCCTTGGTTTGTTACATGACTATCGTGATGGGGAAACTGGCTGGAAATAGTAATCACACCTCTCTGTTTTTAGTTAGAGTCTAATGAAACTCTCATCTAGTTCCGTGATGTGTTTACCTCTTTTTTCAGGCCTCAGGAACTCTTCTGTTTCCTTTCCTAGTACCCTACACCCAGCCTGTCCTAATTTCTGGAGAAATCCCAGGTTTGTGCTTACAGGATATTGGCACAAGAACACTTGTGTTTTCTCTCTCCCCTTTCTCACTCTGCTTGTCAGACTTTGTGTTCTGTTCCTTTTGATTGATTGGTTAGAAGCTGAGGGAACTATAGGGAGAATGCTAGGTGTTTTTTAGGAACTGAGGTGTGTGTGTGGGGGAACCATCTCCTCTCTTCCTGTTGTAAGGCTAAATGGTGTGTCTTGAATCTGTGGGACATTGGATTCTCCCTACCACAGTTGCCCTGGTGATAACTTAGGATTTCCCATTTATTTAAATCCCACCTTGAACCCAATTGTGACAAAGAACATCTTAGGCCTTCAATAGAGTCCTTAACACCCTCAGATGTTTTATAACTGGGGGTTTCACATACACATGTATATGCGTGTTGTACACACACATGGATTTGCACACACACCTTCTTACTCCAGTACCTTGCATACCTTCCTCTTCCTCTGTAGTCCCTTTCACACACACCCCTTTCAGGAGGTGATAGTTCTTAGTTGTCATATACCCAGGGAAAAGTCCTGGGCCCATCCTCCCTCCTGATATTGTAGCCACTTTGTGCCCAGGGTGAGTTGGAGGAGAACTGAGAGTGGAGATCAGAGGGCTGGGTTAGGCCTGTTCTTCTCTGACTTGGTCCTTTCTGGTGTTATGAAATGGCTGGTCCTTTGACTCCTAATTACCTTTTCCCAGGCCAGTTGTACATTGGGGTGGGGTGTCTACAACTGTGAGGTCCAGATGCTGCTGCTCCTTTGGGAAATATTTCTCTTATTTATAGTATTGTGCTTCCGGGGAAAGCAGTCATTTGTGTGTATATGTGTGTGAGCACATACATACAATGTATATATGTGTGCGTGTGGAAATACGCCAGGCAAGTCAAAACCATGGAAGAGTCAGTCGCCTCTCTTGAACCTTCCAGAGATATCATTTATTGTTACAGCTTTTTTGTTAACCCCATTTCCCCCCAGCTTTTATTTTCCTGCTAATGAGAGTTGATATCTGTGGTCAGTCTGCCAGTGACTCTCAGTGTCTATTTCTGAATTTTATTCTTCCCTGTCGCTGTCTTCCAACCCCCAATCATATCCACCTGGGATGCATCATTTTTACTCCCAGTATTCTGTAGAAAAGGAGCCGGGATGCTGTCTTCCCATGAATAGTGTTCAGTAACAAACCAATTGCATTTTAGTTGGGCAGTGCCCCTACCTATCCATATCACATCCTTTCCAGCTAAAACCCTTCCTTCCTCCCACCATGTGTTTTCTCAGTTTCCCTTTTTGTTCAATTGTTCTGCTGCCTCCTTACCTTACCACCCTTGGATTGTAATGTAAAATTCTTTTACCATGTCAAGAAATTATTAAAATACAGGTACTTTGACCTCTTTCTAAAGCTGGAGACCCTGGTGCCATGCTCTAGTGGCAAGGGACATATTGGTACATGCATGCATATTCAGACACCCGCCTCCACAGATACCTCCAGCCACACTATTGTGTGTCCTTTTGCCAAATGAGCTGCCTCTTTCTCTAGGTTAGTGGAAAGACTGAGACTTCTGCCCACTAAGAGGAAGGGGTGGCTCCTTCATTTGTGTTCAGTTTTAAATTATGTGAAAGTTAGCTCTTCCCAAACCTTAGTTGCCTTCTCTCCTACCTGCACCCAGTTCCTTCCTTCCCATGAGCTGCCAGTAGAGGCTGCTATAGTTCCATGTGGGGAATGAGGTGGTCAAAGGAATATCCTACTCAGTCATTTTCTTTACCTTATATTAATTCTCCTCTCTGAATAATGTCTTAAATTGTTGAGGAGATTTTGGTCTTGGTTTTCAAATTACATGGAGGGCTGCTTAGGACTCTTATTTCCCTCTGAAATAAAGTTTCCTCATCTTGCAAGTAGCTTTATGGTTTCCAGTAATACCCTCATTGTTTCTGCAAAGAGTTTTAAGGTCTTGAACAATGGAGGTACATCTACTGTGTTCTCTTTCACAGATTATAGCACTAGCTAGCAGTTTGACTGCCTACGCTGTGTTGGGTTGGTAAGCACTTGATGTGCATGATCACATTTAATCTTCAAGAATCTATTGGGTAGTTGTATGCCCTCTGTATGCCTTCTGTATAGGTGAGGACTCAGAATTTAAGTGTCTCTCCTAAGGTCAAACAGTTTAGGAAGCTGGGATTAGTGAACAAATCTGAATACTAAGCCCAGGCCCTCAACCACTCCTCCTTTCTCACTGATTAGATAGAAGAGGCCTGAGGCTAAATCAGGGGATTGCCATTAGGTCACAGGCAGAACTGAGTGCTTACTGCTAAACCAGGCAGTGGATCCTGGAGCTACTGGGGTATAGTGCAGTATAGTGCCTGGCAGGAAGTTTAAAAAAAAAAAAAAAAAAAAAAAAAAAAGGTTTAGTGCCTGTGTGTGGTATGCATGACTGAATTAAGCATCAGAGGTTCGCATTCTTCTCAGACCTATTCTGGGTGGAAGGTGAAGTTTAGCATCATTAGTCCAGATGTCTTCTCAAGTCTAAGTGATGGGAATCAGTGGTTGATACTGACTGCTACTAGTAGGAGTTTAGGGACAAGGAAGAAGCCAAACCACAGGGCAGAAAATTGGAACAAAATTATGTAAATCAGGTTAGAAATTTCCTGTCCAACCCACAGGGTGGAGTTTTCTCCATTCCTATCCATCCTACTGAATATAAACACAGACTTGATGTCTGGAGCTAGAAGGAGCTGCTAGTAGGATTCTGATTTTAGTTCTCAGCATCCACCATGAATCTCAAGGTGGTCCTGGTATTCCTGGTACTGTCCCTTGTTACCATCTTCGCTCTGGCCTACGTCTTGTTGACCAGGCAAGGTGGTTCCAGCCAGCATCCTCGCTGTCCTTCCGTATCTCCCAGTGCCCAGCCATGGACAAACCCTGCCCAGAGCCAGCTGTTTGCAGACCTGAGCCCAGAGGAGCTGACAGCTGTGATGAGTTTTCTGACCCAGAAGCTGGGGCCAGGGCTGGTGGATGCAGCCCAGGCTCGCCCCTCAGACAACTGTGTCTTCTCAGTGGAGCTGCAGCTGCCCCCCAAGGCTGCAGCCCTGGCCCACTTGGACAGAGGGGGCCCGCCACCTGCCCGGGAAGCTCTGGCCATCATCATCTTTGGCGGACAACCCCAGCCCAATGTGAGTGAACTGGTGGTGGGGCCACTGCCTCACCCCTCCTACATGCGGGATGTGACTGTGGAGCGACATGGTGGTCCACTGCCCTATCACCGACGTCCCATGCTGAGATCTGAATATGTACAGATATGGAGGCATTTGAAAGAGGTGGAACTACCCAAGGCGCCTGTCTTCCTGGCTTCTGTCCTGAACTACAATGGCTCCACTTTGGCACCTCTACATGCCTCCCCTAGTGGTTTGCGCTCAGGGGACAGGGCCACCTGGATTGCCCTCTACCATAATGTCTCAGGTCTTGGTATTTTCCTTCACCCTGTGGGGCTGGAATTACTATTGGATCACAGTGCCCTGGACCCTGCCCGCTGGACTGTCCAGCAGGTCTTCTACCTTGGGCACTACTATGCAGACTTAGGCCAATTAGAATGGGAATTTAAAGCTGGCCGGCTAGAAGTGGTTAGAGTGCCTATACCCACACCAAATGGGTCTTCATCCCTCAGGTCTCGAATCACCCAGGGCCCTCTTCCCCCTCTTCATTTCTCACACCAGGGTTCTCAGTACAATGTACAAGGGAACTTGGTGGTATCCCCCCTCTGGACATTTACCTTTGGCCATGGGGTGTTTAGTGGTATAAGGATTTTTGATGTTCGGTTCAAGGGTGAGCGAGTGGCCTATGAAGTTAGTGTCCAGGAGTGTCTGACTGTCTATGGTGCCGACTCACCCAAGACAATGATGACCCGATATTTGGACGGCACCTATGGTCTTGGCCGTAACAGCCGAGGCTTAGTGCGAGGTGTGGACTGCCCCTATCAAGCCACGATGGTGGACATCCACATATTAGCAGGCAAAGGGACAGTCCAGCTGCTCCCAGGGGCAGTGTGTGTATTTGAGGAGGTCCAGGGACTACCTCTTCGAAGGCACCACAATAACATTGAAAGTCATTTCTATGGTGGTTTGGCCAGCTCAGCCCTTGTGGTCAGGTCTGTGTCATCTGTGGGCAACTATGACTACATTTGGGACTTTGTGTTGCACCCAAATGGGGCACTTGAAGGGCGGGTCCATGCCACAGGCTATGTCAACACAGCTCTCCTGAGTGGAGGAGCAGAGAGCCTCCTCTTTGGGAATCGTATAGGGGAACGGGTGCTGGGGGCGGTGCACACGCACGCCTTCCACTTCAAGCTGGACCTGGATGTGGCAGGTGAGTGTTCAGGGTGTGAGAATTGAGGGGTGGGACTGGGGGAGGGGAGGGAATCCCTCAGGTCAAGCTGAAGTCTCTGAAAGCTAGGTGGTTGTGCCAACTCCACAGTGATTATGGCAGGGGAGAGACTGTCTGTATAATCAGCTAGACCACTACCGAGCTTCTGGGTATCTAGCCAAAGGTGTAAAGGGTTCTTCCACCCATCCCCAATCTCTAGCCCCAGCAGCAGTTGTGAAACTAGTTTAAATGTAATGTCTGTGCCTGGCTGCTTTAGCCTTGGGTAACACCATGGGAGAGTGAATTGGTCCTGTCAGAGTTTGGATGGGGCTGGAGTTATGCACTTTGCTACTTGCTCAGTAATCCTGAGGGTGAGTGGGGGTGGGGAGGGCAGAGCTGAGCAGAGGCAGAAAGCAACCTGGGGCTTGGGGGCTCATATTGGGGTCTGCTCCACAGTGCCACTGTCCTTGTGGGGAGGGCTGCCCCATACCTGTCATCACAATGAACTCTCCAGTGATGAGAGAGATAAGTGATGTGCTTGCTGCAAGTTTTAAAGAAGACTTGCTGCTCCTGACCGATCCTTTCAAGGACAGAAAGCAAACTTGCCAAATCACAGACTTAGACCCAGAAAGAAAATTAGAAATCCACTAGCCCCTCCTCATTTTGTAGTTGGGGAAATTAAGGAGGATTGGGCAGGAAGTGACTGCTCAAGTATAACGCAGTGTAACTAAGTATTTCTTGTGAAACATTAGCCTCATAAGTACAAAAACTGTACCCTGCATTGCATACAGGCTTGTGCTTGAGTTTGTGGAGGGGAGGAAAAACTGAAACCAAAACACAACTGAAATAATTAGCTTGATTACTCTCTGACATAATTGGACTATGACTTTCCAATTGGAAATGTCTCTTCAGTGTTTTTGGCATCAAAGAACCTTATTTTGGGAAGTCGAGTCAGGTAATGTTAAGTTGCTAGTGTGTACAGCCCAGGCTGGTGGTGTGGAATGAGAAGTTGGTAGTCAGGTGCCAGCACAGAACTGCAGCTGGCGGAGGTGTTAGCCCCAGTGGAGTACCTCACTGTCAGGTGCCTTCCATAGGTCACATTTAAAGGAACTAACAGTCTCAACCTGCATAAAGAGTGATCAAATACTGCATCGGGCAATGCAGGCTATGGGTGCAATAGAATTCCAAGGTACTCCCAAACAAAAGACAAATCTGGCTGGGTATGGTAACTTGGGAGGCTGAGGCAGAAGGATCACAAGTTCAAGGCTAGCCTGGGGAACTGAATGAGACCCTGTGTCAAAAAAAAAAAAAAAAAAAAAAAAAAAAAAAAAAAGCCAGGGATGTAGCTTGGTGGTAGAATGCCCCTAAATTCCGTCCCCAATACTGCAAGGGAAAAAAAAAAAAAAAAACCAGTTACAAATCTGATTTTGAAAATGACTGGAAGCTTTCCCTGCCTTGCTGGTAGACAGCAGTCACAGAGCTGGAGATCTGGGATTGTGGAAGGGGATTGAGTTTTCCTAGCTAGTTTCTCCAAGACAAAATTCCTTTCATAGTTAAAAGAATGTTACTAGTTAGTTGCCTGTGCTTTTCCATTTATTGGAAAAGTAGCAATAAAACAGCTTTGATTATGCCTAGGGTAGAGGTTCAGAAGGCATCCAGGAAGCAAATTGGTCCAGGATCTACTGGTGGGCAAATGCTAATGGAACTTTCTGCGATGCTGGAAATGTTTGTATCTGTGCTGTCATTAAATACAAGAGCTGCTAGCCATATGTGGCTACCAAACAGTGTAAATGCAGCCACTGCATCTGAGGAACTGAATTTTCAATTTAAATAGCCATATGAGAATAGTGGTTATACTGAACAGGGCAAGTTAGAAGAAGGTGGGCTAGCACTGTGCTAGCACAGGGTGGTACTCTCCAATGTCAGTCCAGTGCAATGAGCATCATGGGGAAGATGGGTGTAGTTCTACTTGGTGTAGAACTCCTCTCCCTTCCCTCACCCTGGCAGGGCTGAAAAACTGGGTGGTAGCGGAAGACGTGGTGTTTAAACCTGTTGCAGTCCCCTGGAGCCCAGAGCACCAGCTGCAGCGGCCACAGCTGACCCGGCAGGTCCTGAGAAGGGAGGATTTGGCAGCATTTTCCTGGGGAAGCCCCCTTCCCCGCTACCTTTACCTGGCCAGCAACCAGACTAATGCCTGGGGTCACCAGCGTGGATACCGAATCCAAATCCACAGCCCCCCTGGCATACACGTGCCCCTGGAGAGCAGCATGGAGAGGGCCCTCAGCTGGGGGAGGTGAGGAGGGCCCTGGGCAGTGGGTGGTAGGGAAGGACTGGCCCTAACTCACTACCCATGGCTTACCATTTATCCCTGGACCTACCCTCAGATCCAAATAAAAATGGGGTGGGAAATGGTCTCTCAGAATGTGATCCAAAGGACTTCTAGGCTAGTAATGGCTGTTGATATTTTCCAACACCACCTTCCTATGACAATTCCTGGTCAGATACCAGCTTGTGGTGACCCAGAGGAAGGAGAAGGAGTCGCAGAGCAGCAGCATCTATTTCCAGACTGACATATGGACACCCTCTGTTGTCTTCGCTGATTTCATCAACAACGAAACCCTCTTAGGAGAGGTTGGTAGCTGTAGGGACAGGAGGGCGGCTCCCTTATGCCTGAATCTTGGCTGCCCAGCTTCTAGCCATAGGTTAGAGGGAATGGTTTCCAGTACTGATTTGGGGGCCGAGGAGTTCTCTTTGATCAACATGGGTCATCCCTCCTGGGGTGAGATTAGCCATGGGACACTGACCCCTGCCCACATTACAGCTGCTGGGCAGAGGCGTAAAACACCCTGAGGGAGTTGTGACTGAGGGGTGGTTCTTTGGGTTTTGCCTCCAAAGTCTTCCAGCTCTTCCTTTTTCCTGCAGGATCTGGTGGCTTGGGTTACAGCCAACTTCCTGCACATTCCCCATGCTGAGGATGTCCCCAATACGGTGACTGTGGGGAACAGAGTTGGCTTCTTGCTCCAACCTCATAACTTCTTTGATGAGGACCCCTCCATCTTCTCCCCTGGCAGTGTCTTCTTTGAGAGGGGCCAGGATGCTGGGCTCTGCAGTGTTAACCCTGTGGCCTGCACCCCCAACTTGGCAGCCTGTGTCCCAGACCTTCCCCTTTTTTCTTATCAGGGTTTCTAGGTCTGAGGGTAGGGTGGGACATTGGGGACAGGGGGAGGGGGCACCATCCGATGAGATACACTTGTCTTTTCCGTTCTCCCTTCGGTTCCCTGTGTTTTTGTCATATTGCTCCCCAGACTCTGACTTCAGTGTTCCTTAGGAAATATCTTCCTCCCATGATATAAAATCTCCATGTGTCCCTTTGGTTAATTCTTACTTTCTGCTCATTTTCGTAAATGACAAATTTATAAAAAACCATTTTGAAATATTCAAGCAAAAACACTACAAATCCCACTACTCAGAACTAGCTGATGTTCCCATCATACCAGGCATTCCCTTATGCATGTGTATTAAAAAGGAATGGTTGTTATGTGTAATTGATAATAAAGGTCTTATAAGAACTTCACTTGAGTTTGTTCTATTTGACTTTTTAAGTGTCTAGAGTCCTCCAGAGAATACTGAGGACTCATGCCAATGAAATTAGCAATGGAGGAGAGAGTGCAAAGGGGGTAGACTTGGCCAAGGAATGTTGCTTGGGAAGCTGAGGGGGCTGGAGGTAAGGGTTTGCTTGGGAGAACAATAGTTCCTAGTTACAGGAAAGAGAACATCTGGCCCAGGAGAAGCAGGGGCTTATGTAAGAAGCTGGGCTGAGGGGCCCAGGGACTGCTGGGCAGACTCACCTCTTTGCTGCTGGTGGATTTTTCTGCACAGGCTCTCTTTCTCCCCCTTTTGCCAGCCCCAGCTTTCCCCTACTCCAACCCTGACCTACAGAGCAGAGTCTGATTTGGAGCCTGGAAAACAAAGCCATGTAAGGTCTGTGGAAATTGCTACAGCCTGCTGAGACCGCCCCCCAACTCTGGTGTGCCCCTCCCCCCAGCCCCACCCTGCCTGCCTCCTTCTCATCCGCAGCCTTCAGCCAAAACAGCTGACTACCAGGAAGTGCAGCCAGAGTCCCAGAGCCCCTGGTCCAGCAGCCAAGAGAGCCCCTCTCATGCTTGCCTGAGAGTATACAGATTCACACTGGTAGAATCCTGTCCCACCTCCAGGGACAATGAACCAGAAGACCACCCTGGTGCTCCTCGCTCTGGCCATCATCACCATCTTTGCCTTGGTTTGTGTCCTGCTAGCTGGCAGGGGTGGAGATGGGGCCAAACCTAGCCAACTTCCCCATTGCCCCTCTGTATCTCCGAGTGCCCAGCCTTGGACACACCCTGCCCAGAGCCAGCTGTTTGCAGACCTGAGCCCAGAGGAGCTGACAGCTGTGATGAGTTTTTTCTGACCCAGAAGCTGGGGCCAGGGCTGGTGGATGCAGCCCAGGCTCGCCCCTCAGACAACTGTGTCTTCTCAGTGGAGCTGCAGCTGCCCCCCAAGGCTGCAGCCCTGGCCCACTTGGACAGAGGGGGCCCGCCACCTGCCCGGGAAGCTCTGGCCATCATCTTCTTTGGCGGACAACCCCAGCCCAACGTGAGTGAGCTGGTGGTGGGGCCACTGCCTCACCCCTCCTACATGCGGGATGTGACTGTGGAGCGTCATGGGGGCCCCCTGCCCTATTACCGGCGCCCCGTGCTATTCCAAGAATACCTGGACATAGACCACATGATCTTCAACAGAGAGCTGCCCCAGGCTGCGGGACTCCTCCACCACTGCTGCTTCTACAAAAGCCAGAGAAGAAACTTGGTGACAATGACCACAGCCCCCCGTGGTCTACAATCAGGGGACCGGGCCACCTGGTTTGGCCTCTACTACAACGTCTCAGGGGCTGGGATTTTCTTGCACCCTGTGGGGTTGGAGCTGCTGGTAGACCACAAGGCCCTGGACCCTGCCCACTGGACCATCCAGAAGGTATTCTATCAAGGCCGCTACTATGAGAGTCTGGCTCAGCTAGAGGACCAATTTGAGGCTGGCCTGGTGAATGTGGTGCTAATCCCAGACAATGGCACAGGTGGGTCCTGGTCCCTGAAATCCCCAGTGCCCCGGGGTCCGGCTCCCCCTCTGCAGTTCTATCCCCAGGGTCCCCGCTTCAGTGTCCAGGGGAGTCGAGTGGCCTCCTCATTGTGGACTTTCTCCTTTGGCCTTGGAGCTTTCAGTGGCCCGAGGATCTTTGACATCCGCTTCCAAGGGGAGAGGGTGGCCTATGAAGTCAGCGTCCAGGAGGCCGTGGCCATCTATGGTGGAAATTCCCCAGCAGCAATGTTGACCCGCTATGTGGATGGTAGCTTTGGCATTGGCAAGTACTCCACTCCACTGACCCGTGGGGTGGACTGTCCCTACCTGGCCACATACGTGGATTGGCACTTCCTTTTGGAGTCCCAGACCCCCAAGACAATACGTGATGCCTTTTGTGTGTTTGAACAGAATCAGGGCCTGCCCCTGCGGCGACACCACTCAGATTTCTACTCCTACTATTTTGGGGGCCTTGCGGAGACAGTGCTGGTTGTCAGATCTGTGTCTACCTTGCTCAACTATGACTATGTGTGGGATATGATCTTCCACCCCAACGGGGCCATAGAAGTCAAAGTCCATGCCACAGGCTACATCAGCTCTTCGTTCCTCTTTGGTGCTGCCCAAAGGTACGGGAACCGAGTTGGGGAGCACACGCTGGGCACGGTGCATACCCACAGTGCCCACTTCAAGGTGGATCTGGATGTGGCAGGTAAGACATCCTGATAGGGACAAGGATTGTGCAAGAGGGACTGAAGAGTTCCATTTGTTTGGGATATTTTTGTAGGTTATGTAGGAAAGAAAGACTTTGATTTTCATTCTTTCCTTCTGGCTGTATGGGAGAAAGCTGGCTGTTGAGTTTTATTTGGATCTTAGCTTGCTGGCTGGGAACACAACTGCCAGCCTTCCTTCATGTGACCCCATTAGAAAATCTTGGAAATCAGTTAGGTGCTATGCCGCTTGCCTATGATCCAAGAGACATGAGGTAGGAAGATAGCAAGTTTGAAGCCAGCTTGAGCACCTTAGAGAGACCCTGTCTCAAAATAATAAACATCTGAGCTCTGTGGCATATGCCACAAAGTCTGAGGCAGGAGTATTCCAATTTCAAGGCCAACAAGTCCCTCAGTAATTTAGTAAAATGAAATTTTAAAAAATAAAAAGGGCTGGTGATGTAGCTCAATGGTAAAGTGCCCTGGGTTCAATCCCTCAGTATTGCAGTAAAAGAAAAGAAAAAAAGAAAAAAAGAAAATCTTGAGAAATGGCTCAGCTCAGGATGGAGACAGGATCTTTTCCCTATTTTCTGCCATGCACTCATGTGGGCCCCACTTCAGGGAGGCAGCTTTTGGTTTTCCTGCTCATTTCTCTGTCTGGACTGTAGTGCTGGTATGTTAGAGGACCTGTTTACATTCTGCCGAGTCCCTGGCACATGGAGACCATTATGGAACAACCTAGGTTGTACATTTCCTGAGAGATGTGTCCTCCTCCTCCCTGATTTTCTATCACTGATTCTGGGCACCCCATTAACTTCAGTGGGAGGGGTCGAATGAATACTGTGGAGAATTCCAGGTATTTCCTGGAGTTGGTCAGAGTCAAGGCCCATGATGTCTTGAAATTTCTGTCTTTGTCTTTTCACTTCCCTCTTTCAGTTCATTATCACAGTTTTTACCCCTGCTCTGCCTCTGCAATATCTCAGAACCCTCACTGATGACCCCTATCGGTGCCAGCCCTCTCTCTGCTGCCTCCACTCTTGATGCTGTCAGATCCAGAGTCCCCTCTGTGCTCAGAGGACCACCCACGCCAGCCTGATACTTACACTGCTCCCTACTTCCTCAGCCCCTAAAGGACATCAGCTACAGAACAACCTACAAGGCTCATCCCCTCTTGGAGGAGCTGATCTGCTTGACCACAGCCACAGCCACATCCTCCCTGTGCCTGAGCACACAGGCTATAGTTAGGCTTCTTGGTTTTGGCATAGGCTTTGACCCTGCCTAAAATGACCCTCCAAGTTATGTCTTTTGGTGACATCCCTTCAGGCTAGGCTGAAAACTTGCCCCAGAAGAGCCGTATCCTTGCCTGCACCTGTATTCCTGTAAACCTGACTCTGCCTCACCTGTGCCCCTCACCCATTACAGGGTAGACAGTGGTTTCCTGTCTGTGTCCCCCAGGACAACAATAGGGTAAGGATGGTGTTTCATTGACCTCTGTCCCCAGGGGCAAGCACAGTCCTCTCTGCTAAAGAATATTGAAAGGGCCAGGCATAGTGATGCACAACTGTAATTCCAGCAGTTTGGGAGGCAGAGACAGGAGAATCATGAGTTCAAAGCCAGCCTCAGAAACTGTGAAGCACTAAGCAACTCAGCAAGTCCCTATCTCTAAATAAAATACAAAATAGCACTGGGGATGTGGCTCAGTGTTTGATTGAGTACCCCTGAGTTCAATCCTCAGTACCAAAAAAAAAAAAAAAAAAAAAAAAAGAAAAATGAATGAAATCCTTGAAGAAATATTTTAATTAGAGATCAACAGCCTTGGCTGACAGGTAGGGGCTGTCTCAGACAGAGGAAGGGAAGCAGAGGCCACACTCTGTCCTGGGGTGCTCTTTGACCCCCCTCTGAAGCTAGGTAGGGGAGGACTCCAGAGGGGCCAGGGCAAGCTATGTGACCAGTCTTCCATCCTCACCCACCCCACACAGGACTGGAGAACTGGGTCTGGGCTGAGGACATGGCCTTTGTCCTCACAACTGTGCCCTGGCACCCTGAACACCAGGTACAGAGAATGCAGGTGACCCGAAAGCTGCTGGAAACTGAGGAGCAGGCTGCCTTCCCCCTGGGAGGGGCCACTCCCCGCTACCTGTATCTGGCCAGCAACCAGAGCAACAAGTGGGGTCACCCACGAGGCTACCGCATCCAGACACTTAGTTTTGCTGGGAGCCACTGCCTCAGAACAGCTCCATGGAGAGAGCCTTCAGCTGGGAGAGGTGAGTGGTGGGCTGTCAGAGAGGGCTGGGGGAGGTGAGAGTGGGAGGGGAGCATTGGAGGGACACTGGTAATAGTTGGGACTGTACTTAAGATGAGATCTCAGAGAGCACTTCTTAGCTATCAGTGTGTATAATGGGGCTCATTTCTCTTTGGAAGACTAAAACTGAGGAGTGAAGACATAGACATCCTGTTTTGGATGGGGGAGGGACCATGCAGTAAAATGCAGGGTGACCAACAGGAAGATGGGACTCTCTAGGATGACACCAGGGATTCCGCAGTCCTGAGTTGGTATGTGAATGGGACGGAGAAGCTGAGGTAGGTCTGAGCACTCAGATCCCTTCTATTGTGATCAGGCAGCAGAATGGGGTTAGTGACCATGGAGGCCTGAGCAGTCCCCCTCTAGGTACCACCTGGCTGTGACCCGGCGGAAGGAGGAGGAGCCCAGTAGCAGCAGCATCTTTAATCAAAACGACCCTTGGACCCCCACTGTGAATTTCAATGATTTCATCGACAACGAGACCATTGCTGGAGAGGTGAGCTGATTGCAGGGCAGGGGTGGGGACGTCAGAGGGAATGGACACTTCTCTAGGGAGAGTCATTGAAACCTGTGGGATCTCAGAGGTAGAGCTGACACTTGCTTTCTGCACTTTAGTGGACCTGATCGTTATCTCTTGAGAAACTTCCTGAGCTGGGAAGTCATATGCAGAAGTTGGGTGAGGAGCAGGGCCTGTCCTCCAGACCCTACAGCCCTTGAATTCATGGACTGAGTTCTTTTCAAGCCCCAAGACTCAAGCAGGGCTGGAAGTTAGCAGGGAAGACCACAGCTCCACACCTAGAGCTTCTTCCATTCCTTCCTAAACTACTGAAGAGTGCATTTCTCCATGTCAGCCTGCTTCTGCTTCTCGAGCCCCGATCTTCCCTCCTCCATCCTCCTGGCTTGAGTTATAATTTGGGAATCCTCAGAGAGTTGAGGGAGAGCAGCTGAAGTAGCCTGTGGGTGTCACCCTTGGGGTTGGTAGGCAGAGGGCAGTGGGATAGGAAGCGTCAGAGTTGGAGGGTAAAGGCCAGGTACAATCCATTATGAAATGGACTCTTTATGCTTTGACTTTGGGATCAGAAGGGGAAAATATTTAAAGGTTCAGGAACCATGCATTGGTGAGCTGAAGCCTTCCCTAAAAGGCCACTGGGGGAGGCAGGCATATCCCTAGCAAAGCCTGACCTCATGATCCTCTTTCTTCTCCCCCTGCTAGGACTTGGTGGCCTGGGTGACAGCTGGTTTTCTGCACATCCCACATGCAGAGGATATTCCCAACACGGTGACTGTGGGGAATGGGGTGGGCTTCTTCCTCCGACCCTACAACTTCTTTGACGAGGACCCCTCCTTCTACTCTGCTGACTCCGTCTACTTCCGGGAGGACCAGGATGCTGGGGCCTGTGACATCAACCCCCTGGCTTGCCTGTCCCAGGAGGCTGCCTGTGCCCCTGACCTCCCTGCCTTCTCCCATGGGGGCTTCTCTCACAACTAGCTAGTCCCTGGGATGGTCAATCTGACCAGGGCGCCCAGGGTCAGGGTAGGAGGGCTGGGGCAGCAACTGGACACTGGGCAGGGCAGCCTGTTTCCTTCTTCTCCTTCCTTCCACCCCTGATGTCTCTGTCAAGGTCCCCTCTCTTCCATTGTCCTCCCTTGCCTCCTCCTCCCTGGCTGGAGCATCCTGATCCTGAGATGCCTGACAGAGGAACACTGGGCTTGGTTGATCCCAGCTGTGCTGAGTTCCTACCCTAGGGAGAGGAGGAATGACCCAGCCAGGGGGCTGAAGTGATATCTATGCTTTTCTTCAAATGCTCCTCTCTTTAAAAAAAAAAAAATCTATCTTTCCACTTATTTTTAGATCATTTCCAAGGATTCTGCAATGGAAATAATTCCCTAGAGATCCCAGGGCAGGGTTCCCGTTAGTCCTTCATGTCCACAGATGACCTAGAAAGGACTCTCTGTCCACATTCCCTCTCATCCAAGTCCCTTCCTTCTCTCATTCTTCCCCTGCCTCTTACCTACTGCCTCCTTCTTGAGTGCCTGTTGCTTTTGTGTTCTGGAATTTCCCCTCAAGTCCTGAGTGGTTGTCCCTCCATCCTAGCCCCAGTGTTTTCCAGTCCTCATTTCTCAACTACACTCTCTTCTGGTCCTGAGCTTATGGAAGTCTCAAAGATGCAATGGGACATTTCATTGAAGAGGATAATCCCTGTCTGTCACATATCAGGAGTAGGAGTTGCCCCCACTTCTGATCTGGAGCAGGGTATGTTTCTGGAAAATTCTCTCTGCCCATTTCATCTACCAGCCTTGCACTCTCTTGATAACAATCGTCATAGTGTGAACAGCAGCTCAGTCTAGCATTACAGGTGGTTTTGGGGGTTCTCTGATAATGAAGAATGGTCATCTTGTCCCAGGGTTGTGTGTGACCAATGGCCTCTGTAACTCTCCAGCAGCCAGCCATTTTGGGAGGCTGGGGTGGGAACCAGGGGTCTCCACTCTAGGGGAGTTGCAGAAAACCCTGGGAACCCCACCCTCAGGCCAGGGCTGTCCAATCATGTGCAGACATGTAAATGAACTGGGGCCTCTGATGGGGAGGAGCTTGGCCTGGAGGGACCTATTCCGGGGCCACTCATTGCTGTTTGTCCCTCCTGATGCCTGGACTGAGGATGGGTACAAAGCAATATCAAGAGAATGGAAACAATAGAAACATTCCTCCTAGGTAATTGGTCAAATCGATACTGATGCAGTGTTTTTTTTTTTTTTTTTTTGGTACCAGGGGTGCTTAACCACTGAGCCACGTCCCCAGCCCTTTATTTTTTTTTATTTTGAGATAGGGTCTCACTATGTTGCTCAGGGCCTTGCTAAGTTGCTGAGGCTGCCTTTAAACTTGTGATCCTCCTGCCTCAGCCTCCCAGCAGCTGGGATTGCAGGTGTGTGCCATCCCACCTGGCACTTGATGTAATCTTACAGTGCAATACTATCCAATTAAAAAACCATGTGCCAGCCGGGCGCGGTGGTGCACGCCTGTAATCCCAGCACTTTGGGAGGGGAGGCTGAGGCAGGAGGATCGCGAGTTCAAAGCCAGCCATTAGCAATGGCAAGGCACTTAGCAACTCAGTGAGACCCTGTCTCTAATAAAATACAAAAAAGGTCTGGGGATGTGACCCAGTGGTTGAGTGCCCCTGAGTTCAATCCCCAGTACCACAAAAAAAAAAAAAAAAAAAAAAAAAAAACAAACATGTGCCTTTAGGTATTAATAGTAAATAATCTCCAAGTAAAAAAGGCAAGGTGCAGGAATATGTATAGTGTACACTTCCCAATTTGTTTTAGAAAGGATGATAATATAAATACATATTTGCTTATCTATGCATATTTAGGAGAAATGGGTAACACTGATTACCTCTGGGGAGGGGGCAGGCTTGGGAGGGGACTTAACACTGTATACCCTCTGTACATTTTGAATTTCAAAACATGTAACTGTATTACCTCAGAAAAATAAGTAATAAATTGACTCAAATGGAAGCTGACTTTTCTCCTTTACTGATATGCTTTTTGGGAACAGATGGGTAGACTGGAGGAGAATAAAGTGAAGGGGTAGACCCAATTTTCAAGTGTTTGAGAATCAGAGAAGTGAGTATGACATCTAGTACTTTCCTTGCCCAAATGTTAAATTTCAGTCAACTACCCACACTTATCTCTCTGCATTTGAGAGGAGAGGGCAATGAGAAGCAATAGGGTAGGGGGACTCCTGTTTGCTGCAAGCCCAGGAAAGGTCAGGAGGTGAAGTGCAAGAAACAGTTTTGAATGCTACTCAGCTTCTGACCAGAGGGAGATCATGTTCTGGGAGCTCGGACACCACCAAAGCTTCTGTACACTTGGGTCTGCCTTCCCCCAAGCCCAGGTCATCCCTTAGGTCAATGGAACAGGAGTCAGTCAGCTAGAGAGAAAGTAGTTTCCAAAGAACATGGAGAACATGTCTGGAACAGGAGGCCAGCAATGGCTGGCTTCATTTATCATGTGGCCTGGGTGTGGACAGGGAAGGATGGAGGACAAGGAGACACTGAGATGACATGGAGGAGAAAAGGGGATATACTTTGCTGATGTCATTACTCCCTGTTCCTCTGACCTGAAGAATCTAACTTCTCCTTTATTTATTTTTTCTTTAATTTAAGTGTCACATGACATAGTATTTATAATGATTAAACAGAGCCTCTATTTGAACAATTAAGTAATCAAAAGCCATATGCTTTCTGGCATTTAACCATGGTTAGCTTTTATTTCCTGAAGCAAGGAATTTCTTACTATGATAATCTAGTTTATTGATAAAACTGTTTCTAAAGTGCTATTATTTATTTAAAGACCGTTATAGAACAATGAACTATGCACTTTATGTAATAACTTTTCCTTTAAATGAATATCCTTTTGTTTCTACACCCTCACTGTTCCTTCTTATGGAAGGTTGTACCATGGTGGATGCTGGAGGGAACAGCAACAAAGGAATGCTGCCCGCTACTATCTTGTCCACTTGAGACTCATTTCCTTGAAACCCATCTCTACCAAAGAGTGGGAGTGCTGGTGTGCGGCAGTGTGTGTGTGAATGTGTGTGAGTGCTCATGTGATTTATTTGAAAACATGACTGGTTGTATTCCAGGAATACAATAAATGGAGGCACAATGGACCTCTACATCATTAGAACATCAGCCCAGTTCAGGTCAAGAAGGCCGCAAGGTGGACTTATCCCAATCCAGGCTCTTCCATATACCTTCAAAGTTGTCTGGCATCTTGTCCTCAGGCTTGTAAACTGGGTTTAGCAGTGAGAAGTAACTGAGGATTGACATCATATGGGTTTGAAGGAACTCATGCCACCAAGCCTCAGAACCTTAGGATTGCGGGGCTTATTGTCCTGGGAATAAGGAGGTGGACAAGGGGGCCCCTGAGGCTTGGGTCAAAGGGCATGAATGGGACTTCTCCAGGAATGTACACAGGCAGCCCCTGTGAGGGAAACAAGATGTGCCCACCTGCCTCTCCTTTGGGAACCCCTGGGAAGGGCTCCAACTGCAAGTGTAAGGAAGTATCACTTCATGCATTCAGTGAAGGTTTATGAGCACCTTCCAAATGCCAAGCAATGTGAGCAGCACTAGAATGTGCTAGTGAATAGAGACAACTTCCACCCTCGCGGGCAACATGTGCAATTACAATCAGGGATGAAGGAAGACCCATAACAGGGACTCCTAACCCAGACTTAGGGGGCTGGAGGAGGCTTCCTGAGAGATGTGATGACTATATTGATCCTGGCAGAGAAGTAGAAGTTCGTTGGGGAGGAGGGAGGAAAGTGGAGAGTTGCTGGTCCAAGTAAGATCCTATCCACCAGGGCTGGAGTTGTAGCTCAGTGGTAGAGCACATGCTTAGTGTGTGAGGCACTGGGTTCGATTCTCAGCACCACATATAAATTAATTAATTAAGTAAAGGTCCATCAACAACTAAAATAAATTTAAAAAAATATGCTATCCACCAATCAGTCCCCTTTCTAGTCACTTCGGTTTTGCATACTTATGCAATGTATAGAGGGTTCAGGGAAAAAAAAAAAAAAAAACAATAAAACTTTAAATGAGATAGCCCCCAAAGGGGAGAGGAAATTGATGCTGTCCTGACTGTTTCTTTGGGTTTGCTGATACAGAGGTGATGCACAGGCGCCTGTAGAGGTGAATCCCACCCATTCCAGCTCCTTCTGGAAGGTTCTGTTTTCCATGCCTCCTCTGTGGTTTCAATTTCTGTTGACTTGCTCTTTCCTGGTTACTCTCATCTTGCTATCCTTCTCTCTGGGCCCTGCATCCCCTGGGGCGGGGGTCTTCACATACCCTTTCCTCCAAGGAGTGATCTCCACACCCTGGATCTGCTTCTTGACCTCCTCTAATCACTCCTCACCCACAGCCCTCTCACTGGTGACCCTGGGCCATGTACACTGCTTTGGCAAAGGTCACAGGTGACTTTTTTTTTTTTTTTTTTTTTTTTTTGGGTACTGGGGAATGAACCTAGGAGCACTCAAACACTGAGCCACGTCCCTAGCCCTTTTTTGTGTTTTATTTAGAGACAGGGTCTCACTGAGTTGCTTAGGGCCTTGCTAAATTGCTGAGGAGGACTTTGAACTCTCAATACTCCTGCTTCAGCCTCTCAAGCTGCTGGGATTATAGGTGTGTGCCACCTTATCCCACACTAATAACTTCTTTTAAAAAAATTTTTTGTAGTTATCAATGTACCTTTATTTATTTATTTATATGTGGTGCTGAGAATCAAACCCAGTGCCTCACACATGCTAGGCAAGCACTCTACAATTAAGCTACAACCCCAGCCCCACCAGTGATTTCTTTTTTCTTTTCTTTTCTTTTTTTTTTTTGTACCGGGGATTGAACTCAGGGACACTGGACCACTGGGCCACATCTCCAGCCCTTTTTTGTATTTTATTAGAGACAGGGTCTCACTGAGTTGCTAAGTGCCTTGCCATTGCTGAGGCTGGCTTTGAACTCACAATCCTCCCACCTCAGCCTCCCAAGTGCTGGGATTACAGGCGTGTGCCACCACGCCCGGCAATGATTTCTTAAACACAAAAACCAAGGGCCCTTCTTTCAGGCCTTCTCCATGGCATTTAGTAACACAGACTACTCCCCAACCCTGGAGCTCTCTCCTGTCTTCCTCATATTCTGACACCTCCTCGTCTATATTTGTTCCTTCTCAGAAGATTTTCCAGGACTCATTTTCAGGATTTTATGGGCCTTCTTTTCAGGACTCTGTCCTTGGCCCTCTCTTCTTGTTCCAGAAGTTCTCCTCACCTGACCTCAGACTTTTTTTTTTTTTTTAAATATTTATTTTTAGTTGTAGTTGGACACAATACCTTTATTTTTTATGTGGTGCTGAGGATCAAACCCAGGGCCTCACACGTGCTAGGTGAGCGCTCTACCACTGAGCTACAGCCCCAGCCCCTAGACTTTCTTATTTTAACTGCTAATACTTGATATTGGTGAAATCTGTATTTCTAATCTGGGAGGTTTCTCTATCACTTTTCCTAGGCATCCTTACTGGGACTTCCCATGAGTACCTCAAACTTATGTTCTTCTCTTAGTCCTGCAATTCCTTGTGATTTGTCCTTGTCATGTGAAAGCCCCACCCTCCACCCACACACCCAGTTACTCACAGGAAATATTTATGTCATTTAAAATATATTCTCTCTCCCCATGTCCATCAGGCAGGCACCCTGTAACTCTACCCTGTAACATCTCCCAGACTCATCCCTTCCTTTCTGTCCTCAGTGTTACTGTCCCGATTCTGGCCCTTGGCTTCCTGTCTGGTCTCTTCGCCTCTAGTCTATCCCACCCAAGTTCCACTGTATACTACAACCAGAGCCAACTCTCAGGAACACAAATCAGAGTACAGTGTGCCCTGTGCAGCTGACTGACTACACAGAATGGGCAGCTCTGCTCCAATCAGACACCATGTTCCTGACCTAGTCTTTCAGCCTTGTGAACTTGGGGTGGACATTGGATCCCAGGCATAAATGCATCTTTACCAGGTTCACAAAGGCTGGGCTGAGGTCTTTTTTTGTTTTGTTTTTAATTTTTTTTTTAGTTGTAGATGGACACACACCCTTATTTTTTATTTATTTTTATGTGGTGCCGAGGATCGAACCCAGTGCCTCACACATGTGAGGCAAGCGCTCTACCACTGAGCCACAATCCCAGCCCTTGGGCTGAGTTTATTCAATAATAAAATATAGTGGGAGAGCAAAGTGTGTGGTCCTTCTGAGAAATTCTCCCTGAAAGACATCTTTTCAACAAATTTTTTAAGATTATCTACATGATGATTGAAAAAACTTAGATGAAAAGATATTAAAGGAAACTGTGAAAGTAATAAACAGGGGAAGAGGTCAAGGTGGCTCCTAAGCCATTCTCCCATGAGCCACTGCAAAGAACTCCTCCCTGGACATTTCACTTCCTCACAAGAGACCTTGGTGAGCCCCCAACAGAGTGAACATCCTTTTTTTTTTTTTTTTTTTTTTTTTGTGGGTACTGAGGATCGAACACAGGGCCTCGTGCATTCAAGGCAAGTACTCTACCAACCAAGCTATATCCCTAGCCTAGAGTGAACGTCCTTGACCTTTCCTTGGTAACACAGTTCAGGTTAAAGACACATGGGCCAACTTAATGCTGTGTTTATTTATTTATTTATCTATTTACTTATTTTTGTGGTACTGGGGACTTAAACCCAGGGCTTTACACATACTAGGCAAATGCTCTACTACTGAGCAACATCCCCAGCTCATTTTATTTATTTACTTTTTTTGAAACAGGTTCTCATTTTGTTGCCCAGGCTGACCTCAAATTTGTGATCCTTCTTCCTGAGACGTCTGAATCACTGGGTTTACAGGCATGTTCCACTGTGCCTGGCCAATGCTGTGCTCTTCTATTTTTTTTTTTTTTTTTTTTGGTACCGGGGATTGAACTCAGCGGCACTAGACCACTGGGCCACATCCCCAGCCCTTTTTTGTATTTTATTAGAGACAGGGTCTCACTGAGTTGCTAAGTGCCTCGCCATTGCTGAGGCTGGCTTTGAACTCGCGATCCTCCTGCCTCAGCCTCCCAAAGTGCTGGGATTACAGGCGTGCGCCACCGCGCCCGGCTTCTATTTTTTTAAAATAATTTTTTAGTTGTAGATGGACACAATACCTTTATTTTTTTTATTTTTTTTTAAATATTTATTTATTTACTTTAGTTGTACACAATGCAATGCATTTATGTTTACATGGTGCTGAGGATCGAACCCGGGCCGCACACGTGCGAGGCGAGCGCTCCGCCGCTGAGCCACAACCCCAGCCCCTTATTTTTATTTTTTTACCTTTATTTTATTTATTTGTTTTTACATGGTGCTGAGGATCAAACTCAGGGCCGCACACATGCTAGGCAAGCACTCTCCTGCTCAGCCACAACCCAAGCCCACTACCTTTATTTTTATATGGTGCTGAGGACTGAACTCAGTGCCTTGCATGTGCTAGGTGAGTGTTCTACCACTGAGCCACAACCCCAGCCCAAGTCTGTGTTCTTAATTGAGCGCTGGACGTACCTTCCCCAGCACAGACTATAACTTACCAAAGGGCCCAGACTCATACTCCCTGGTTGGGCTGGCTTGCCTTTTGGCAAGGCTGGCCCTTGATGTTAGACTGTTCCTTATTCTAAAGAGCACACAACCGTTTCCCAATGATCTTTGCTGCTTTAGTTATTGTAGTTCTATTGCTCTGCAGTTCCTTTTAATTTTATTTTTTTTCATCTTTTGCTCAGTTTATGGGATGTTGGTTGTGAATTTTTCTCCCCAACATTTGTGATAAGTATTAAATGTCACATTACTTTATTTTTCTATACCAGATAACCAGTTCTGGATCCTTACCTCCTGTGATTGGCAGGAAATTCAATTTTAGGCATGTTTGTCGGGTGCTCATCTTTAGGTTTAGGTAAGACTCAGGAATGTGGGAATTTTGTGGCTGGCCAGATAGTCTTCAGTTGACAGTGGTCACAGCTATTAATGTTTACCTTCTGCTGGCCTGAAATCAGCCTGGCCGAGGTGGTGATGGAGGAGAGGCCTAGGTACCAGTTCCTCTGAGTCTATCACTTCCTCAGGCCCTAGTGCGAAGGGTAGGCTAGTTCCTCCCACCCCCCACAACATGCACACAAACACACATGAGCACACACACACATTCTCTACTTGTGAACCCCACATTAATTCCACAAAGACCCGCCCTTCCTGTATTAGGAAGTTCTCTGAAGCTTTTCTACCCTGGGTGAACACTTACTCTCTTTCTCCTACTACAAAAGTTCCACATTCTCCTAGAGGAATGGGACCCTGCTTTTCTTTTTCTTTTTTTTAAATATTTATTTTTTAGTTGTAGTTGGACACAATACCTTTATTTTATTTATTTATTTTTAAGTGGTGCTGAGGATCAAACCCAGGGCCTCGAACATGCTAGGCAAGTGCTCTACCACTGAGCCCCAACCCCAGCCCCAAACCTGCTTTTCTTATAGCCTTGCAAGAAGCCCCACTCCTCCTTCTACAGATTTCGAGAACAGGGAATAGAGCCTGGCATTGTGATGCATGCCTACAATCCCAGCTACTCTGGAGGCTGAGGCAGGAGAATTGCAAGTTTGAGGCTAGCCTTAGCAATTTAGCAAGACCCTCAGCTTAGCGAGACCCTGCAGGGCTGGGGATGTGGCTTAGCGGTAGATCCGTGGCCTTCGAAACCACAAAAAAAAAAAAAAATAAATAAATAAAAAAAAAAAAAAAAAACTGGGGATGGGACTCAGTGGTAGAGTGCCCCTGGGTTCAATCCCTGATACAAAAAAAAAAAAAAAAAAAAAAAAAAAAAAAGGGGGGGGGGAGGCAAACCTGTCAAGTTTCCTATAAAAGAAGTAGAGCCAATGGCACAAACATCTCTAGAAAGTCTGACCCTGTGGGTTTGGGTTTTGATTTCTCTGGTTTGACGATTCAGGTTCCAGGAATCTCACGGTGTTCCTGCAAAGATGACCTCGGGTAAAACATAGCAGACAAGGCTTTGTGATCGATCCTCTTTCTGTCCCCTCCTTTCCAGCCCCCACTTCGCCCTGAACAGGCTGACCTCCTGGCTGTTGCTTGTCCTGGCCAAGTCCCTTTGGGTTTCTGTACTTCAGCAGCTTCTGTTCTCTTAGGCTGGGATGTCCCTTCTCTGCCAGCAAAACGCACTGCTTCAAGTTCTCCTTACGCATCTCTGCCCGGATGTCTTCTAGGAAATATCCAGGTCAGAGAGGATCTGCCACCCCTAGACACATGAGATACATGTCACCTCTCAGGGACCCTCAGTCTCTCCTGGTTCTGCTCAGGACTCAGCTGCCCAAATGACAATGGCTTTCCACATATCCACTAGCAGAGATGCCCCCAGTTATCATCGGCTGTGAGGAATGGAGGCACTTGTGCTGTCTGCATCTCCACCATTTTGGCAAAGGTTTCCTGGAGCTGAGAGCAGAGGCTGCTAGGTTATCCCCATAGTCTGTTCCCTAGCCCCATCTGACCTCACCCTGGCCTGTCAGTCCTACTTGAGCAGAAGTTGAAGGAAGAAGAAAGGTCAGGCAGTTAGTGTAGATAGAGGAATCAGGAAGCTGGGAGCTGAATAGGGTTGGGAAGAGGAAAGCTGGTTCAAGAAAAATGGAATCTAATACCTTCGGGACACACATTGCCCCCATCATGGCCAAAGTCACCTGCTTCTGGGGTATTGGAATGTTAATATCTTCAGGACACACCTCCCTCCCCTAACTGATAACCAAAAAGTCACCTTCCTCCAGGGAGATTGTCCCTCCCAGCAGAGAATTATTAATGAGTTTTCCCTGGGCAGCTCCCTCTGAATTGCCCCTCACCTGCCTTTCACCATGGGTGCGATAAAGGGAGGGGACATGAGAGGTAAGAAACCTGGAAATTATAAAAAGGACAAGATTCACTGTTGAAAGCTGGCCATGGGCTGTGTGTGGACTACATTGCACATCGCTGCAGTCGTGAATTGGATAATCTGGTGTCAGGGAAATTCTAGTGGACAATTCTTCAGGTTGACTGCCCAGCCACATTGTGAGCCCTACTCAAGCTCTGCCAAAGGTCTCATACAGCACCAAGATGGGGTGACTTGCTGTAGCAGCACAGCCCCTCTGAGATGGGTGTGACCTGCCAAGATGCGGATCAACCTGCTCACTGTAAGACATAAGTAGGTGGGCTGGGGCTGTAGCTCAGTGGCAGAACACTTGCCTAGCATGCCTGAGGCACTGGGTTCAATCCTCAGAACCACATACAAATAAAATCAAAGGCATTCTGTCAGTCTACAGCTACAAAAAAAAAAAAAAAATTAAAAAGAAAAGGACATCAGGAAGCAAGACTGTACCCTTGAAACCTTACCCCTACCTCTGGTGTTCCCCCTTAAATAAACCATGGGAGCCATTTTCTAGTTGTCTAGCTGAAGTTCCTGAGTGGACTGCACCTGTCAGGGGCTCCAACTTTTGAAACTATCTTTCCAACTTTGTCTTTTGTTCTGCACTAATTATTCTAGACTTTAATTTCTTAGGAGGCTTATCCATCTGAGCAGGCAAGAAATCCCTGCAATAATTCACCCCTCCCACAGACACCCAGCTCTGGGCCCCCTTCTCCGCAGAGAAGTCTGTGTTACTATTCTTTAAATAAAATTTGTTTTCTATGCCTGCCTCAGCGTTTCCCAAGTGTTCAATCTTCACATCTGGGGGAGGGGAACTCCTTGTCACTGGTAACTGGCCTGGCGGGAACAACGTGAGGGGTCTTAGCACCCACCCCCAAGGGAAGAAATGGCCAGCTTCTGACTTTCTCTGCCATTGTACACTCCCCTACAGAGATTTAGGGTGCTCAGGGCCTCCACAGAATGGACCTGGCTCAGCCGTCAGCAACAGCCCCTCCTGGGTGCTTCGTGTTCTGCTCATTGCTCTCCAGCTTCACTTGGGCTGCCAGGAGGATTCTGGTTACTGGAGGGGGAGCAGGAGACAGTGGTGGGGAGCACAGCCTGGTGGGTGTCACAAACTAGAGGAGGTAACCTGACAGCAGAGGGGTGGGCAGGTGAGTGTCACTGGCACCCTTGTAGCCAGCAGAGGGGTTTCATCGCTAGCTTGGAGAAGGAAGAGCCCCAGGACAGAGTGGCTTCTCCTTCCTCTTGCCTCCTGCCAGCTGTTTTCTCCAAAACCCACACTGCCACCCACATGGCTCCCCGTCCCTGACCCTGACTGTTCTGTTTGATTTGCAACAGGACAGAGGCTTATGTGGATTATACAAAGTCCAGGGTCCTACCTCAACCCCACCTGCTCCACCTGACGTGAGCCCTGGTCCCCTCCTCTGCTCTGGGTTGCTTGTCATTCCCGTTACTATCACGCCTCTTGCTGACCACATCACCCAGAGACCAGTACCCTCCAGAGGCTGAGAGGCATCCTACGCTCAGGCCCTGTCTATCTTCTGTTCTGCATTCACAATCAGATCCTGGAGACGGCCCTCAGCTTTAGCGATGGCTGTCCTTATTATTTTTTACCTATTTAGTGTTCTGGTGACAGGTATGTGTGAAGATGGGGCTGGGAGTTACAGGGAGTGTAAGCCAGGCCTGGCTCCCCATTGCCCCTCCATTCCTCCCAGTGCCCAGCCTTGGACACACCCTGCCCAGAGCCAGCTGTTTGCAGACCTGAGCCCAGAGGAGCTGACAGCTGTGATGAGTTTTCTGACCCAGAAGCTGGGGCCAGGGCTGGTGGATGCAGCCCAGGCTCGCCCCTCAGACAACTGTGTCTTCTCAGTGGAGCTGCAGCTGCCCCCAAGGCTGCAGCCCTGGCCCACTTGGACAGAGGGGGCCCGCCACCTGCCCGGGAAGCTCTGGCCATCATCTTCTTTGGCGGACAACCCCAGCCCAACGTGAGTGAGCTGGTGGTGGGGCCACTGCCTCACCCCTCCTACATGCAGGATGTGACTGTGGAGTGTCATGGGGGCCCCCTGCCCTATTACCGGCGCCCCGTGCTATTCCAAGAATACCTGGACATAGACCACATGATCTTCAACAGAGAGCTGCCCCAGGCTGCGGGACTCCTCCACCACTGCTGCTTCTACAAAAGCCAGAGAAGAAACTTGGTGACAATGACCACAGCCCCCCGTGGTCTACAATCAGGGGACTGGGCCACCTGGTTTGGCCTCTACTACAACGTCTCAGGGGCTGGGATTTTCTTGCACCCCGTGGGGTTGGAGCTGCTGGTAGACCACAAGGCCCTGGACCCTGCCCACTGGACCATCCAGAAGGTATTCTATCAAGGCCGCTACTATGAGAGTCTGGCTCAGCTAGAGGACCAATTTGAGGCTGGCCTGGTGAATGTGGTGCTAATCCCAGACAATGGCACAGGTGGGTCCTGGTCCCTGAAATCCCCAGTGCCCCGGGGTCCGGCTCCCCCTCTGCAGTTCTATCCCCAGGGTCCCCGCTTCAGTGTCCAGGGGAGTCGAGTGGCCTCCTCATTGTGGACTTTCTCCTTTGGCCTTGGAGCTTTCAGTGGCCCGAGGATCTTTGACATCCGCTTCCAAGGGGAGAGGGTGGCCTATGAAGTCAGCGTCCAGGAGGCTGTGGCCATCTATGGTGGAAATTCCCCAGCAGCAATGTTGACCTGCTATGTGGATGGTAGCTTTGGCATTGGCAAGTACTCCACTCCACTGACCCGTGGGGTGGACTGTCCCTACCTGGCCACATATGTGGATTGGCACTTCCTTTTGGAGTCCCAGACCCCCAAGACAATACGTGATGCCTTTTGTGTGTTTGAACAGAATCAGGGCCTGCCCTGCGGCGACACCACTCAGATTTCTACTCCTACTATTTTGGGGGCCTTGCGGAGACAGTGCTGGTTGTCAGATCTGTGTCTACCTTGCTCAACAATGACTATGTGTGGGATATGATCTTCCACCCCAACGGGGCCATAGAAGTCAAAGTCCATGCCACAGGCTACATCAGCTCTTCGTTCCTCTTTGGTGCTGCCCAAAGGTATGGGAACCGAGTTGGAGATCACACACTGGGCACGGTGCATACCCATAGTGTCCACTTCAAGGTGGATCTGGATGTGGCAGGTAAGATATCCTGAAGGGCACAAAGGTGCCAGAGGAGTGGCCTGAAGTTTCCATGGCCAATTTAAAAAGTTTTTCTTTGAAACAATAAAATATACAAAGTATATATGTTATAAATGCAAAAGTCATCTGCTCAGAGCTTTTCGTTCTTAGCAGGTTGGTATTCTCCTATACTTGCAGGAGCCCTGTTTGGGGATTGGCTTGAATTGCGGTTGACTATGAGCCGTGGAGATTTGGCCTTTGTCGCCACCCGTAGTCTCACGGGATTGTTGCGGGATCTCGAGTGACTTGGCCGAAATTGCTGATCGGGTCAGCGCCATTTTTAGGGTGTGTTTTTGGCGTGTGTTAGTCGTTATTAGAACCAGAGAGAAAAGTTATCAGAATAAAAAGCTGTTTGTCTCCAGTTTGCTTCCGAAGTTTTTCCCGCGGCTCCGTTGCTCCAAGCGCTTCAGGCAGCAACATATACTAAAGAAAAACTTCTTCCATACTTGAAAAATTGTTTCTGTAGTTAAAGAATTTGTCATAGTACAAATATGATATACTGGTGTACATTGTTAGATTTCTATGTTAAAATGGATTGTAATGTACATGTATATCTTTTCTCATCACAAGATTATTCAAGCAAACAATGCATGTTTACTAAATACATACCTGTGCCAAGCCCTCCTCTATGCAAGTTAACTAAAGAAACATACCCTTGTTCCCAGAAGGCTTGCATTTTTTTTTTTTTTTTTGTACCAAGGATTGAACTCAGGGACTCTCAACCACTGGGCCACATCCCCAGTCCTTTTTTGTATTTTATTTGAGACAGGGTCTCACTGAGTTGCTAAATGTCTCGCCATTGCAGAGGCTGGCTTTGAACTCATGATCCTCCTCCCTCAGCCTTCCAAGTGCTGGGATTACAGGCGTGTGCCACCACACTGGGCTTAGAAGGCTTGCATTCTAATGGAGGAATAGAGCATGCCTGGAGAGCTTCTGGGAAGATGTGTATGATAGAAACTTTTTAGACGTCACATCTCTTTGCCTCAGTTTACTTAAGCATAAAAATAATGTAACAGTGCCTCTTTTTAAATATTTTTTAGTTGTAAATGGATCTTTTATTTAATTTATTTATTTATATGCAGTGCTGAAGATCGAACCCAACCTCACGCTTGCCAGGCAAGTGCTCTACGTCTGAGTCACAACTCCAGCCCCTAAAAGTGCCTTCTTTACAAGATTAATAACTACTTTAAATTTTGGGGGCTTTTAAATAATTTCAGATGTTCCAAGAAATTGCCAATAACGTACAAAGTATTCCCATCTACCCTTCACTCAACTTCCTCTAATGTTGATATCTTACAGAATCATAAGTACGGATCAAAAGCAGGAGATTAACATTAGAATTCCATTAATTAATCTAGAGAGTTTATTTGTTCTTCTGCTAATGTTCTTTTTCTGTTCCAGAATCTAATCTAGGTCTCTACATTGCCTTTAGATGTTGTATATCTTAGTCTCCGCCAGTCTCTGATGGTTACTGAGGTTTCTCCTTCTTTTATGACCTTGGCACTCTGTAAAAAGACTGACCAATTATTTTTGTAAATTCTTTTTCCATCTGGGTTTCTCTGATGTTTTGTCATGGTTAGATTGCTGCAGGAGCCCTGTTTGGGGAGATGGCTAAGATTGCGGTTGACTATGGGCCATGGACATGTTTGGGCATTGCCGCCTTCCGTAATCTCACGGGACTTGTCCCGGGATCTCGAGAGACTTGAGCCGTGACTTAGCAGATCGGGCCAGCGCCATTCCTGCTCGGGCGCGTGAGATGAGACCTGAGAGAGAACGGACGGGGTTAACGCCATTGTATATATATATATTGTAGTTTCTTGTAAGAGTACGTGCCTTGGTTTCTTGTGAGAGTGTGTATGTGGTGTTAGAAATTACAAGAGACAGAAAGAGAAAGATAAAAGAATTTTTTCATTTCCATCCTGTCTCCGGGCTCCTTCCCGTGGTGCCGCCGTTCCAGGCTGCAAATCCTTTTCCGGCAGCAACAGTTGGTGGCCCGTTCGGGGAATTCAGCACGGCAGGTAAGAACTGGGAAACCTCACAGGAGTTTCTAGTCAGAGCGGTTAAAATGGGTTCGAAAATAACTAAGACCCAAGTGTACAAGGCTCTTGATGAATTCTTTGATATAGATGAGTCTGTCGTTAGTGAGGAGGATTTAGAAAACAGTGAAGGTGATCATGAAAGCGTAGCTTCCACTGAGTCAACTAAGACCAGTAAGGAGAGTGTTAGAAGCGTCCCAAAAATGACAAAGATCTGAGCTGCTAAAGCTGTTCAAGATTTATTAGAGATAGTTCAAGTATACATGCTCTCAATTGAACCCGGGACTCAGGATGTTACTGAGTCAGTTAGGACCAATGAGAGTAGTAGTAGTGAGGAGGAATTAAGTAAAAGTGATTCTGAGAAAATGAACAAAAGGAAATTAAGGAAGACCAAGATAAGGGATCGTCAAGTGGAGGAACTTGTGTCCTCTACTCCCCCATGGGTAGAATCCATTACAGAAAATATGAAGGGTATCACTAGGCATTTGCATACCCTAGAAATAGAAATAAAAAGTCTTTCTGAGCGCTTATGCGCTCTTGAGGGTAACTCACAGATACATTGGGAACTGCCAGTATTTGGATATGAAAATGGACAGAGGGGCCACGAGTCAGTAGATTTCAAAACAATAAAAAATCTCAAAGAGGCAGTAATGACATATGGACCTCAAGCTCCTTTCACGTTGAGTATACTGGAGTCCCTTAACACCTTTAGCTTAACCCCCGCAGACTGGAAACGTCTATGTAAAGCAACATTAAGTGGGGGACAATACTTGGTTTGGCGATCGCAATTTCAAGAACTTTGTATAGAAACAGCTAAAAGAAACTCAGCTGCAGGGTTTGGAGACCATAATATAGAAATGCTTACAGGAGAAGGGCAATTCACAGACATACAGGCTCAAAAATATTATACCCCAGGAGTATATGCTCAGATAAACGCAGCTGCCTTAAAGGCATGGAAAACTGTACAAGGACCTGGGGATCTACAAGGTAGCTTGTCCAAAGTAATTCAAGGACCTAATGAACCATATGCTGAATTTGCTGATTGACTTTTGAGAACTGCAGGTAGAGTTTTTGGAGACGTTAATCAAGTTATGCCATTAGTTGTTCAATTAGCATACGAAAATGCTAATAAATATTGCCAAGAAGCCATCAGGCCATGGAAAAACAAAAAGGATCTTTCCATATATATACAACTATGTAAAGATATAAATGATGCCTTTGTCACAGGAAATGTGATTGCAGCAGCTGTGAGAGATGCTGCCCCTCAAAATTTCACAAGGTCTCAACCTAGACATTATAATCAATCAGGATATTCTAGGCAAAATTATCATAATCAATCAGGCTATTCTAGGCAAAATCCCAAAAGAGAAATAAGACCAAATTCATACCGTGCTCCAGGTTGCTGCCCCAGGTGTAAGAAAGGAAATCATTGGGCCAATAAATGCTATTCAAAATTTGACATCCATGGAAATCCTTTGTTCAGGAATTCAAAAAACGGGGCAGGGGGCCCAATGCCCTGGGGCCCACAAATGTATGAGGCATTGGAGGAGGAGTATCCTCAAGCATCCACTCAGATGCTTCCCCGACACAATCCCTACTACCCATCCACTCCCTCGCCAGAGGAACAGGAGGAAATGCAGGATTAGACCTCTGTTCCACCGCCCGAATAGTGTTAACACCTGAAATGGGGGTTCAACTGATTCCCACAGGAGTCAGGGGACCTCTTCCCTCAGAGACTATAGGACTTATTATCAGGCGAAGTCCTGAAAGCTTATTAGGTTTGCAAGTGACCCCAGGTGTAATAAACTCAGACTACAAAGGGGAAATAAAAATAATGCTTAGCTCACCCCAAAGTATAAGTTCTATTAATCAGGGAGATAGAATTGCTCAGCTGCTCCTCCTTCCAAATTTACATAATTCATTTAAAATGAATATGCCTCTAAATAGGAACAATAGAGGATTTTGTTCCACTGATTTGAGACCCATGGTTTGCTGGGTTCAAGACTGTACAAGGAGGCCTATGTGTAAAATAAGAATCCAAGGAATAGAAATGGAGGGTCTTATAGATACTGGAGCTGATTCTTCCATCATTAATTTACGTCAGTGGCCCAAACACTGGCCTCTGCAAAAAGCTTCAACCAGTTTAAGAGGCTTGGGATATAATAACCTCCCAGAAAAAAGTGTGGTAATTTTAAAATGGGAGGATGATGAAGGACATAAAGGAACGTTTCAGCCTTATGTTTTACCTAATCTACCGGTTACTTTATGGGGAAGAGATATTTTACAACAAATGGGAGTACACCTTGCATCCAAACCTGCAGGTGTTAAATGTAACAATCTACAGGGTAATCTTAACCCTAAAAGAAATCATTATCAAAAAGTACAGGGTAAGCTTAACCCTAAAAGAAATCATTATCATATAGGAAAAAGACATTTTTCTTCGGGGCCACTGAGAAAATAATTTTGAAAATACCATGGCTTTCTGATAAGCTAGTGTGGGTCCCTCAGTGGCCCCTATCTAAAGAGAAATTACAAGTGGCCCACCTACTAGTTCAGGAACAATTAGAAGCAGGACATATAGAACCTTCCACCTCTCCCTGGAATTCCCCCATATTTGTGATCAAGAAAAAATCAGGAAAATGGCGATTATTACATGATCATAGACAAATTAATAAAACCATGCAAGTCATGGGCCCTACTCAACCTGGACTTCCGAATCCTATAGCTATTCCAAAAAATTTCCATCTTATTAGTCTTGATATACAGGATTGCTTCTTTTCTATTCCCCTACATCCTCTGGATGCCCCCAGGTTTGCTTTTTCAGTTCCTTCTATTAACAATAATGGCCCTGATCAGAGATATCAGTGGAAGGTTTTGCCACAGGGAATGGCTAATAGCCCCACCATATGCCAAATATATGTGGACAAGGCTATCCAACCCACTAAAAATAAATATCCAAACCTCATGTGTCTACATTACATGGATGATATTTTACTGGCCCACCCTAATCAAAAAATCTTATTTAATATATTCAGTGATGTGGTAGAAAATTTAAAAAAATATGGATTATATATAGCAGAAGAAAAAGTTCAAACCAGATCTCCCATATTATATTTAGGATTTAAAATCATGGATACTTTTGTTAGACCCCCCAACATTTTAATAAATAAAGAACATTTAACCACCCTCAATGATTTCCAAAAACTACTGGGAGACATTAATTGGCTTCGCCCTACACTAAACCTTACTACTGGCCAATTGAAACCTTTATTTGACATCCTTCGAGGGGACCCTGATCCATCCTCACTGTGAACATTGACTCCTGATGCTAGGAAAGCTTTAAAGTTAGTAGAAAAAGCCATCAAAGGAGCTCATTGTGACAGATTTGATTTAACTCAACCGCTGATATTGATTATTATTTCTTCACAATATACACCCACAGGAGTATTTTGGCAACAAAGGCCTTTATTATGGATACATTTGCCTGTCTCTCCTAAAAGCATAATTGAGTCTTATACCTCCATGGTGGCTAAACTTATTCTTCAAGGACTTAAAACTTCTACTAAAATATTTGGCATTCACCCTGCTACTATTATTACTCCTTATTCATCGTCACAGATTGAATATTTATGCTCCAATGATAATGATTGGGCTATAGCTAGATGCTCTACTTCTGCAAATTTTGATAATCATCTTCCTAAGTCTCCTATATTATCTTTTTGTATTAATCATCCTATTATATTTCCACAGATAATAAAAAATCAACCTATTCCTAAGGCATTTAATGTATTTACAGATGGGTCCTCAAATGGTACTGCTGCAGTAGTCACTACAAAAGAAAATATGACTTACATAACTTCACACAAATCAGCTCAACTAGTGGAATTGGAAGCTGTGGTAAGAGCTTTGGAAAATTTTAGAGACCAGCCCATAAACATTTTTTTCAGATAGCCACTATATTGTACACGCCGTCCCAAAATTAGAGCTAGCAGGACCAATAGCACCTCATACTCCAGTCTTTAAATTGTTTTATCAAATACAAAAACTTTTGTGGGCAAGAAAAGAACCTCTATTCGTAGGCCATATTAGAGCACATACTAACTTGCCTGGTCCCCTCCATGAAGGTAATCAAAAGGCAGATGACCTTACAAAAACTATATTTATACTTTCAGCGCTACAACAAGCTACTTTATTTCACTCCCAGTTTCACGTCAACAGCACCACCTTGCAATGTAGGTTTAAAATCACAAAAGAGCAAGCCAGAACAATTGTAAAAGATTGTAAATCTTGTATGACACATTTGCCCAATCCTCATTTTGGTGTTAACCCTAGAGGATTAATGCCCAATCATTTGTGGCAGATGGATGTTACTCATGAGCCAAGTTTTGGAAAATTGTGATTTATTCATGTAACCATAGATACATGCTCAGGCATGATTTTTGCTTCCTTACATTCTGGAGAAAAAGTTAAAGATGTTACATCTCATTGTTTATAAGCTTTTGCTGCATTGGGCATCCCCAAAATGCTTAAAACAGATAATGGCCCTGCATATACATCTTCATCTTTCAAACAGTTTTGTGCAAAATTCAACATATCCCATAAAACAGGCATCCCATACAATCCTCAGAGTCAGGGCATTATTGAAAGAGCAAACCGAACACTAAAAGTTATGTTGTTAAAACAGAAAGAAGGAAACTGGAAAAATCCTAAGGACAGATTGGCAGTTGCCCTGTTTACTTTAAATTTTTTAACTTTAGACTCTGATGGTTATTCTGCTGGAGACAGACATTGGAACCCACATCAACAACATAAACCTTTGGTTTACTGGAAGGATGTTCTTTCAGGTACATGGAAGGGTCCAGATCCAGTATTAATTTGGGGGAGAGGATCTGTTTGTGTTTTCCCAAAGCATGAATCCTCTCCAATATGGATACCATCTAGATTAATAAAGCAGGTACCAAATCAAAAGGATCAAGATGAAGTTGTTGAGGAATCAAGATTAATAAAAAAGGTACAAAATCAAGAGGACCAAGATGAAGATATGGAATGATTCCCTTAAAAGAGTCCTTCAAAATATGTCACAACCTAAGTGTCATTCCTCCCAGCCGGGATGAAGAGATCTCTCTTTAGTGTGCATACAATTGTATTTTTTTGTTCTTTTTATATATGTGTTTATGTCTGTGTATTTGTCTAAATTTCATGTTAATGTGATGTCACAAATATATGTTTGTATGTGCGTCTGTCCAGTGTGACATCAAAAATAACAAAGCGCTATGAAAAAATATATATATATACATATATGGATCCAAATAACTCTAATTCATTTAAGTTTAAGAGTATTCAATTTGGGTAAATAATTTAATAAGTGAAGGTACCTTCAATTTTGTTTTATAGGTGTCCCAGGGACTTCTCTTTAGCAAAAAATATGACTAGTGCTGTATAACCTGATATTTTGGTGTTTTGACATAAGGTTGCTTATTTATTATTAACTTCATTTGTTTAATAACTGATTAATTTCAATTATTTTAACAGGTAAAAGATTGCTGTGTATGCAGAAACTCGAGGGTTCCAGCTAACAAATTATTTCTCCAAAGTGCTTTTAGTTTTTCTTTAATCTATCTTTAATGCAGTAAATACCCTCAGTCTTTCTTTGTTTTGTTCTAAATATTATATTTTGCCAGCTTATGTTTGTGGGAGCTCAAGCAGCAATGTGTATGAGCAGAAATCAACTTTAATTTTCTAATCTAATAATTCTATTTTTTAGTTTGACAACTCGCCTCTTGACTCAGTGCTGGAATAGCACTGCCTTTCCTTTAATAATTGATGCTTGAGTCTCTAGGTAGTGGGCCCTGAAGATTTGCTAGTGGCATTGTCTAGACATAAAAAAGACGGCTGCTGCTATAGCTGCAGGGATCGCGGTCGCTGCAAGCATCCCTGCTGCTCAAGCGTCAAACAACCTCACCAGCAGTGTGGCCTCTGCTCTGCATGCATGCATGGGCCTCCTAGATCTACGTGTTATAACAAGTGGACATTTTGATCTTTCATTGTTTGGGACTTCACGGGACAGTGCCTTGCAGGTATTTGTCTAGAGAACTCACTGTGTTACTTGATGGAACTTAGGGCAGCTGATTTGTTTAAAGAATTTGATATGCTATGCAATTTGGCTCGTCACCAAAAGGCTTGTCGCCTTAAAGCTGCAGCATCTCCTTACAATTGGACGGCTGTTAGTCATCTTACACAGTCGATCCTAAAGGGCTCCATTGGATGGCTGGTTAGCCAATGACGGGTAAGATCCCCAGAGGGGGACAACCTAAGACAGGCACAGTCGCACGGGACAGTCTCATGTGGCCGACATATCAACCTAAGACAGGAGTCAAGGGCACAGCCTTGATTATCTGATGACGGGTAAGAATGTTGGTTGTACATAGATGTTCTAGAGCATCCCCTTTTTTAAAACAAAAGGGGGGAAATGCAGGAGCCCTGTTTGGGGAGATGGTTAAGATTGCGGTTGACTATGGGCCATGGACATGTTTGGACATTGCCGCCTTCCGTAATCTCACGGGACTTGGCCTGGGATCTTGCGGGACTTGGCCCAGGATCTCGAGAGACTTGAGCCGTGACTTAGCAGATCGGGCCAGCGCCATTCCTGCTCGGGCGCGTGAGATGAGACCTGAGAGAGAACGGACGGGGTTAACACCATTGTGTATATATATTGTAGTTTCTTGTAAGAGTATGTGCCTTGGTTTCTTGTGAGAGTGTGTATGTGGTGTTAGAAATTACAAGAGACAGAAAGAGAAAGATAAAAGAATTTTTTCATTTCCATCCTGTCTCCGGGCTCCTTCCCGCAGCACCGCCGTTCCGGGCTGCAAATCCTTTTCCGGCAGCAACAGATTGCAACTACATTTTGGGAGGCAAGAAAACCACAAAACTGATGTATGTCCTTCTCAGTTCATCATATTAATGGGTACATTAGATTGATATGTCTTATTATTAATGATGTTGACCTCATGCACTTGGTTAAAGTGTGTCTTTTGGCTTTCTCCCTCATAAAAGTTAATATTTTACATTTTCAATTAATAAATATCGTGGGGGAAATACTTTGGTGTTATGCAAATATCCCATTTTTTCCCCTCAAACTTTTGCCCACTAATTTTAGCCTCTATTGGTAGATTTTGCCTACAACTATTATTAGTGTTTCCCTACTAGTCATTTAGACCTTTTTCCTTTTTAAAAGATTTTTAATTGACAACTAAAAATTTATGCATTTACCAAGTACAACATGTTGTTTCAAAATATGTATACATTGTGGAATGGCTACATGCAGCTAATTAACATGCATTACCTCAAATACTTATCTCTTATTTTCTGATGAAAGCACTTAAAATCTACTCTCCTAGTAATTTTCAAGAATACAATATGACTTTTAATAATAGTCACCAGTTTGTACAATGAATCTCTCAAATTTATTCCTCCTAGCTAACGAAAATGTTATATCCTTTGACCAATATCTCCCTAATCCTCACCCCAAATCCTAGTTCCTGAAAACCAACATTTCTATGCGTTCAACTACTTTAGAGTCTATACATGAGTGAGAACATGTAGTCTTATCTTTGTGTTCCTGGCTTATTTCACTTAACATACTGTCTTCCAGGTTCATCCATTTTATTACAAACAAATTCTTTTTAAAGGCTGTTTATGGGGTGTGCCCGCCGCCGCAGCCGCCGCTGCCCAGCAACGACCACCGCCACCCCCTGCCCTGCAGCCGCTGTATAGCCGCTGCCTCGGGACCGGCTGTATGATTAGGCCACAATCTTCAATGAGTAAACATATTCCTTTCTGTGGTGTTCTTGGTCACACATTTATGGAGTTTCTGAAGGGCAGTGGAGATTACTGCCAGGCACAGTACGACCTCTATGCAGACAAGTGAACTGTAGAAATTCATTACTACTCCACCAAGAAGCCCCCCATAAGAGTGGTTAACCTGGACACAGACGTATTGAATTAAAAATCCACCGAGCATTTTAGAAGAGTTCTGACCTGGATGGGGTAAACCTCAGTGCACTTCCTTTCTATTGCCTCAGTATTACTGGATTGAAGAATTGCTGCTTCTTGTTAGGAGGTTCATTTCATTTCCCATTACTCCCAACTTCATACTCAAAGCACTGAGAATATCAAGTGGAGTATATTGAAGTAGACTTCAGTTACTTTGCATCATTTCTGTATTCAATTTTTTAAATTCTTTCATAACCTTGTTGAGTGTTTTTTAACTAAATTAACATGGCTTGAATGAACCGCCCTGCTCCTGTGGAAGTCACCTACAAGAACATGAGATTTCTTATTACACACAATCCAACCAACGCAACCTTAAACAAATTTATAGAGGAACTTAAGAAGTATGGTGTTACCACAATAGTAAGAGTATGTGAAGCAACCTATGACACTACTCTTGTGGAGAAAGAAGGCATCCATGTTCTTGATTGGCCTTTTGATGATGGTGCACCACCGTCCAACCAAATTGTCAATGACTGGTTAAGTCTTGTAAAAATTAAGTTTCGTGAAGAACCTGGTTGTTGTATTGCTGTTCATTGTGTTGCAGGCCTTGGGAGAGCTCCAGTGCTTGTTGCCCTGGCATTGATTGAAGGCGGAATGAAATATGAAGATGCAGTACAATTCATAAGACAAAAGCGGCGTGTAGCTTTTAACAGCAAGCAACTTTTGTATTTGGAGAAGTATCGTCCTAAAATGTGGCTGCGCTTCAAAGATTCCAATGGTCATAGAAACAACTGTTGCATTCAATAAAACCTGGGCGCCTGATGCTATTGCCTTGGAAGTGGAACTTAAGATGGGACCTAATTTGTCATACATGTTAGTCAACATGTTGGCGTGGTGAATAAGTCTGATGAAGCTTCCATAGGAGTATTGGAAAGCAGTTTTACCAGGCCACAAGCTTGACAGAATTTCAACCTCTATGTTTGGTTTATGATCAAACTGTTTGGACACTTAGCAAAAGATTCTTGCTGTTCACAATTTAAAATGTGCTTATCATTTGTACCAGTTGACCTTTCCTGAAATCATGCGGTATTGAGTTAATGTCTTTAAATCTTATTTCCATGCCAGAATCTTACATAAGAAATTTAGAAAGATTAGGTGCCAAAATACCCAGCACAACACTTTTATATTTTTTGTATCATACAAAACCAAAATTCCAGGAACTAAGAACACTCTAAACTTTATGTGATTTATTCCTTCAGTCATTTCAAACATTGTAGGGCCTATATCGTTATTTGCCTGCTCATTTTATGTTTACATCTCCCACATTCACACCAGTATATACATCAGGTTTGCTTTTACCCATTGGGGTTTTTTTTGTTTTTGTTTGTTTGGGATTTGGTTTTTTTTTTTTTTTTTTTCCCTTTAATTTTTACCAAGTCTAACAGCAATTACTTAATGTCTTTCTATAAGTCTTTATTTTTTGCTGTTAGGGGAAACCTCCATTTTGAAAACCTAAGTTTTTACAGAAGCACATGTCTTTAATGTCTCCAGACAAAAAAAGCCTTAGAGTTAATTTAATGTTTGCACTCTGAGGTGCCACTTAACAGGGAGGGCCTGAAAAAAAGAATGGGAGGGGGCTATTAAATATTTTTAGTAAAATGTTGCCTTTGTCTCGTGCAGAACCTGTAGAATATATGCTCTTTAATTTAGTAAATATTTTTTTAAAATGTAGAGATGCTCTGTTATTGTAGCTAAAACAATTCTTAATCATAAAATTTCTGAAATTCTTGTAATTTTTTTTCATAATTATCAGAAGTTGTTTACCAACTTCTTTTTTGTTTGAAGTGTGATTTTTTTTTCTTTTATTCCCAACCTCTTGCAAAAAAAAAAAAAAAAAAAAAAAAAAAAGTGGGTTTCTGCTGATAAATTGAGCAGACATCTAATATTTTATATGCCTTTTGAGCTGTGTAACTTAATGTTTGGATACTTGATAATTTTGTTTTATTATGTAATTGATAAAATGGTGATGTGTATTAATGTTAGTTCAACCATATATTTATACTGTCTGGGAATGTGTGGTTATAGTTCTGTGGGAGAAATAATTTGTCAGTGTTCACCAGCTTGTAAAAACTTAGTGTGAGAGCTTAAACATCTAAATAAATAATGAAATGCAAAAAAAAAGGCTGTTTATGTACAATATTGTCTTTATGCATTAATTTTTTTCCTTATGTCTTTTTTTTTTTTTTTTTTTTTTTTGTGGTGCTGGGAATCGAACCCACAGCCTTGTGCATATGAGGCAAGCACTCTGACAACTGAGCTATATTCCCAGCCTTCCTATGTCTTTATTAATTGAAGTTTTGCATAAGGAAGAGTCATTCCTCCTTTTCCATTTATTTATGTATTCAATTGTTTTGTTTATTCTATTGTATTCTAACCCAGTACAATAATTTATTTTGTTCTTTACATTGCTCTGACTTTGGCCATCAGGAAGTCCTTCAGGTTGGTTTCAAAGTCCTTTGGACATGCCTCCATCCTTTTTTGAGTACTTCCTTACTTTCCAGCACCACAAGATATTTCAATTTCATATGGTATTTTCCCTGCTCTAGTCCTGCAATCAATCACTTCTCTAAAGAGCTCTGGTTCCATTTGTTGCAGAATGGTATTTAAAAACCATGATCTGGACACCAGGTGTGCTCATTATTACTGGGATGGCATTGATTTTAGGCCTTGCCAGAGGACTTAGAAAATTTAGGTATATTCGGCTGGGGAAGTAGGTCAGTGGTGGAGTGCTTGCTTAGCATGTGTGAGACCCTGGGTTCATTCCCCAGTACTGAGAAAGAGAGATAGAGAGAGAGATAGGCAGGTGGGGAGGTGGGGGAGGAAGAAAAAGAAAAGGAGGAGGAGGAGGAGGAGGAAGAGAAAAAAAAAAAAAAAGAGCCAGGCTGGGCGCAGTGGTGCATGCCTGTAATCCCAGCACTTGGGAGGCTGAGGCAGGAGGATCAAAGCCAGCCTCAGCAATGGCAAGGCACTTAGCAACTCAGTGAGACCCTGTCTCTAAATAAAATACAAAAAAGGGTGGGGATGTGGCCCAGTGGTCGAGTGCCCTTGAGTTCAATTCCCGGTACGAAAAAAAAAAAAAAAAAGAAAGAAAGAAAGAAAAGAAAGTGCCCGGTGTGATGGTGCACGCCTGTAATCCTAGTAGTTTAGGAGGCTAAAGCAGGGGGATCACAAGTTCAAAGCCAGCCTCAGCGAAAGTGAGGTGCTAAGCAACTCAGTGAGACCCTGTCTCTAAATAAAATACAAAATATGGCTGGGGATGTGGCTCAGTGGCCAAATGCCCCTGAGTTCAATCTTGGTCCCCTCCTGCAAAAAAAAAAAAAAAAAAAAAAACCAGAAAGAAAATAAAATTTAAGTATATACTCAAACCAACACATACACACACTTCTACCTTTATCTCTGTAAGTTAAATGATAATACTTTTAAAGCACTTGGAACAGTGCTTACACATGGAGAGTCCTTTAGAAATACCAGCTATTGTTATTAGCCACATGAACCCTCTTCTGTAGATAGATCAGAAAAAACTCTTAGTCTTTGTCTTCTAAGGGTGAACATGCTGGACTGTGGTGCAGTGAATTAGGGGCAGTGAATCCACAGAAGGAAACTAAGGTTTGCTAAATCAGTCTCTGGACTCTCCTGGTCTCTAGAAAGTATGAAGGGATTTGCCAGCATGTTTTGATTTATTGCTCTTTGATCTCAGATCATGTGAGATGATTCCTAATATGGGATCTAGTTAGGCTCCAATAAAATAATTCAAAACTCCAAATGTTCAGGGAACAAATTGTAATTTTGGCCCCACTCCCAGCTCCCTGTCTTGTTCCAAACTATAGGAAATGCCTCCAAGCGCCAAGAGTGTGAGGCCCAGGGTCTAGTTTCTCTTCCCTTTGGCCTCCATGTCTGCAGACCATATGTGATGGGATTGCTCTGTGCTGGATTCCTCTGTGTGCTAATGAGTGAGCAATTTTAAAAAATCACACTAAAGCTGGGTGTGGTGGCGCAAGCCTGTAACCCCAGTACTTGGGAGGCTGAGCCCGGAGGATCACGAGTTCAAAGCTAGCCTCAGCAATGGCGAGGCACTTAGCAACTCAGTGAGACCCTGTCTCTAAATAAAAATACAAAAAAGGGCTGGGGATGAGGCCCAGTGATCAAGTGCCCCCTAAGTTCAATCCCCAGTACCAAAAAAATAAAAATAAATAAATAAATAAATAAATAAATCACACTAAGACCCTGGTCCCCAGCACTTCCACAATACTGTGTATCCTTTTGACCAACCAACTCATGTTATTCAAATTTTCTATGCTTCAGTTGTCCCATCTATCCCTCCTTCATAAGGTTGTCATAAAAATAAAAGCAGCAATATATATAAAGCACTCAGCAGGGTGCAGGCACAGAACTTCAGCTTCCATAAGCATGAGTCTTATTTCCATGAGAAGGCAGTTCAGGTGATGCCTTAGGGCTTGAGTTGGGAGAAGCAGTTCCTCTCTTCAAGTCAGAAGGAATCTCACCCTGAGCAATGCCCACTGCGTAAACCACCCTCTTATGACTCCTTAGAGGGTAAAGGTAGGTGGAGGCCCAGTCACAAGGCATCTGGAATAATTACTAGAGATGACATAAGTGAGAAAGAACTTCTCAAATCTGTGCATTGGGGATATCTTGGGGAGAGGGAAGGGAAGCAGGGGCCACACTCTGTCCTGGGGTGCTCTTTGACCCCCCTCTGAAGCTAGGTAGGGGAGGACTCCAGAGGGGCCAGGGCAAGCTATGTGACCAGCCTCACCCACCCCACACAGGACTGAAGAACTGGGTCTGGGCTGAGGACATGGCCTTTGTCCCCACGACTGTGCCCTGGCACCCTGAACACCAGGTACAGAGAATGCAGGTGACCTGAAAGCTGCTGGAAACAGAGGAGCAGGCTGCCTTCCCCCTGGGAGGGGCCACTCCCCACTACCTGTATCTGGCCAGCAACCAGAGCAACAAGTGGGGTCACCCACGAGGCTACCGCATCCAGACACTTAGTTTTGCTGGGGAGCCACTGCCTCAGAACAGCTCCATGGAGAGAGCCTTCAGCTGGGAGAGGTGAGTGGTGGGCTGTCAGAGAGGGCTGGGAGAAGTGGACTGCACAAAGGGCCCTTCGTTGTTCTATTTTTTAATGGGTGCACATGCACCTATCCTCTCCTGTGGATCTTTAACTGCTCAAAATGAAGATTAGTGGATGGATGGGTGGATGACAGGTAAGATATGGTGCGTTCAAGCAAATACAGAAAATATTAATGGTAGAACCTAGGCTGTAGATATTATTTACCATACAATCCTTTCAACTTCTCTGTATGTTTAAAATGTTTGCAATAAAGGTTGGAGTTAAAGCCGGGTGCGGTGGCGCATGCCTGTAATCCCAGCACTTTGGGAGGCTGAGGCAGGAGGATCACGAGTTCAAAGCCAGCCTCAGCAATGGCGAGGCACTTAGTAACTCAGTGAGACCCTGTCTCTAATAAAATACAAAAAAGGGCTGGGGATGTGGCCCAGTGGTCGAGTGCCCCTGAGTTCAATCCCCGGTACCAAAAAAAAAAAAAAAAAAAAAAAAAAAAAAAAAAAGGTTGGAGTTAAAAAACAGTTAAAGCAACACAGGTTGGAAAAAGTAATCCCTAAAATTCAGGCTATAGAGAATCAGAAGTATGGCAACAGAGTTCTTGCAAACGAGTCCTTGTTGCCCTTGGTGGGCATGTCTGCAAACGGAACGTTCTGCCAAGAGGTGTAGAACAGATAGAGAAGAAACAAGTAGTTTATCAGAAGTAATGGGTGCAGGCATTCTTGCAAACGAGGCGCTTGTTCCCTTGGTGAACGTGTCTGCAAACGGAACGTTCTTCCAAGAGGCAACAAGAAAGTATGGCAACAAGAGTTCTTGCAAATGAGGCCTTGTTGCTCTTGGTGGGCATGTCTGCAAACTGAACTTTCTGCCAAGAAGTATAGAGTAGATAGTAAAGAAACATTGCTTAGCCGGGCGTGGTGGCGCACGCCTGTAATCCCAGCACTTTGGGAGGCTGAGGCAGGAGGATCGCGAGTTCAAAGCCAGCCTCAGCAATGGCCAGGCACTTAGTAACTCAGTGAGACCCTGCTTCTAATAAAACACAAAAAAGGGCTGGGGATGTGGCCCAGTGGTCAAGTGCCCATGAGTTCAATCCCCAGTACCAAAAAAAAAAAAAAAAAAAAAAAAAAAAAAAAAAAAAAAAAAAGACAAGAAACATTGCTTGCAAACGAGGATGTTTCTTTCTTGTTTCTTCTATATTGAAAAGAAGAGGAGCTCAAAATGTTCTAGCCCTAACTAGTTTAAGATATCTTTAGGGAAAGTTTATCTGGCTGATTGCTGATTTGCAAATTCGTGTTCGTCATTGCTACTGGCTATTTGCCTTCATTGTCTGTAAATGTTTGCTGATGGCTAATTGCCTTCTTTGTCTGGAAATGTATAAAAAGGCTGAGAGAAATATAATTAAAAAAAAAAAAAAACACTGCATGCTGATCCTGTGTTGGAGTCTGACCTACAACACAGGCAGCTGAGATAGTGAACTTGACCTAGGATGGGAATCAGGTCACTTCCATACTTTTGGATCCCAACTCTAGGCTCAACACCATGCTCTGATCTGGAAGCATGGTTGAATGACATTCCTACCTAAGGTCTGAATTGTGAACTAGGTGATGTTGAGGTACAGGATATTGAACAAATGTAGGAACTCTACGGGGCTGGAGAAGAATGAGAACTACATGAGAATGATAGAGACTCAGTACCAAGACTTTATGTTTATTTCGCCCATATGTTCCCTCTTCTGTAGCTTTGGGCAATAGTTTGGGTTGTGACCTTGTAGATCTAAACAAAATTGACTGTAGGTACCAGCTGGCTGTGACACAGCGCAAGGAGGGAGAACCTAGTAGCACCAGCATCTACAATTTGAATGACCCTTGGACACCTACGGTGGACTTCACGGACTTCATCAATAATGAGACTATTGTAGGGCAGGTGAGTTGAATGGGAAGTGAGGAAAGAGGTTTTGGAAATGGGAGGGGAAGGCAGGAAGGAGCCACTTCTCTTTCCCCAGATTCCTCAGAGGTTTTAAGAACCCACTTAGCTCAGCACTTGGGAGGCTGAGGCAGGAGGATCGCGAGTTCAAAGCCAGCCTCAGCAATGGCAAGGCACTTAGCAATTCAGTGAGACCCTGTCTCTAACAAAATACAAAAAAGGGCTGGGGATGTGGCCCAGTGGTCAAGTGCCCCTGAGTTCAATCCCTAGTACCAAAAAAAAAAAAAAAAAAAAAAAAAAGAACCCACTTAGAAAAAACACTTTATAATTTCACATTTTTCTGAGAAATTAAGGGAGTATGGGCTGGTGAGCTGAAGCCTTCCCTAAAAGGCCACTGGGGGAGGCAGGCATATCCCTAGCAAAGCCTGACCTCATGATCCTCTTTCTGCTCCCCCTGCTAGGACTTGGTGGCCTGGGTGACAGCTGGTTTTCTGCACATCCCACATGCAGAGGATATTCCCAACACGGTGACTGTGGGGAATGGGGTGGGCTTCTTCCTCCAACCCTACAACTTCTTTGACGAGGACCCCTCCTTCTACTCTGCTGACTCCGTCTACTTCCGGGAGGACCAGGATGCTGGGGCCTGTGACATCAACCCCCTGGCTTGCCTGTCCCAGGAGGCTGCCTGTGCCCCTGACCTCCCTGCCTTCTCCCATGGGGGCTTCTCTCACAACTAGCTGGTCCCTGGGATGGTCAATCTGACCAGGGTGCCCAGGGTCAGGGTAGGAGGGCTGGGGCAGCAACTGGACACTGGGCAGGGAAGCCTGTTTCCTTCTTCTCCTTCCTTCCACCCATGATGTCTCTGTCAAGGTCCCCTCTCTTCCGTTGTCCTCCCTTGCCTCCTCCTCCCTGGCTGGAGCATCCTGAACCCGAGATGCCTGACAGAGGAATCCTTGGTTTTGTTGGTCCTAGATGTGCTGAGTTCCCTCCCCAGGGAGGGGAGGAGTGACCCAGTCAGGAGGCAGGAGCAGTGACCAAGCTTGTCCCCAGATGACTCTAAGCTTTTCTCCCTTATTTTCCTAAGTGAGATAGGAGTCATAAAACTTAAAATCCACTATTTTAAAATGTACTATTTAGTGGTTTTTAAAAATATATTCACAAAGTTATGCAACCTTTGTCACTAATTGCAGAACATTTTCATCACTCCAGATAGAAACCCCATGCTTAGCTGGGTGTGGTGGCCCACAGTTGGAATCCCAATGGCTGGGGAGGCTGAAGCAAGAGGATGACACCAACATCAACAACTTAGAAAGGCAACATAATGAGACCCTGTCTCTAAATAAAAAAGGGCTGGGGATGTGGCTCAGTGGCTAAGTGTCCCTGGGTTCAAACCCTGGTACCAAAACAAACAAACAAAATATATATAGGAACCCCAACCCCATACCTATTAGCAATCATTCCCCATTCCTCCCCAACCCCTTCCCAGATCTACATAATCATTAATCTACTTTCTATCACTATGGATTTGTCTATATTCTGGACATGTTGTATAAATGGATTCATTCAATATATGGTCTTTCATGATTGGCTTCTTTCACTTAACATGCTTTGAAGTGCATTAATTTTATAGTATATATCATTGCTTCATTTCTATATTGCTAGATAATATTCCATTGTATGTTGTTAGAATTTGGATGTTGAATGTCCCCTACAGGCCTATGTAGTAAAGGCTTGGTAGTGTTATTGGGAGATGATGGAATCTTTGGAAGGTGGGGCTTGTGGGAGGTCCTTAGGTTATTGGGAGTGTGTCTAGCTTGAAAGGGATTGTGAACTCCTTATTCCTTTCTCTCTCTCTTTTGCTTCCTGACTCATGACATAGTGATTTTGTTCTGCCTCTCACTTCTGCCATGATATACTGCTTGCCTCAGGCCTAAAGCAACATAACCAATCAATCATGGGCTGGAACTTCCAAAACTTTAAACCAAAATAAATCTTTTCTCTTCATAAGTTAATTGCTTCTGGTATTTTGTTATAGTAATAGAAAGATGATTAGCACATATGGATAAACTATATTTTGTTTATTCATTTATTAGTTGATGGGCATTTGAGTTGTTTCTAGATTTTTGGTTATCATGGATCATGTTGGGAACATTCATGTTCTTGTACATACTTTATGTTTTCCTTTCTGTTGGGTATATGGCTCAGAGTGGAATTGGTGGGTCATATGGTAATTCTGTGTTTAACCTTTTGAGAAACTACTCGAATGTTTTCCAAAGTGATTGTGTTTTCTTTTTCTTTTTTATCGTATAAAATATACATAAAATTTTCTATTTTTAACAAAAAATTTTTAATAGTCAGAAGCTTGCTTGGGCCATCCCAGCCTTTTTTCTGCTATGGGTCTTAGATATGAGGATGGGGCTTCTAGAGACCTATTTTTCTGTCAAGCGCTAGGGCAAGATCCCCCCTAGGCTTATGTCTCCCTTCCTTCTTCCTCTTCCCTGTTCCTCTGATACTTCCCTCCAAGGTCCTAGAGTTATGTCCCTGCTGTCTCAGTTCTTTTTTGATTGAACTCAGGGGCACTCGACCACTGGGCCACATCCCCAGGCCTTTTTTGTGTTTTATTAGAGACAGGGTCTCACTGAGTTGCTAAGTGCCTCGTTATTGCTGAGGCTGGCTTTGAATTTGCAATCCTCCTGCCTCAGCCTCCCAAGTGCTGGGATTACAGGCATGTGCCGCCGCGCCCAGCTTGTCTCAGTTCTTATATCCCCTATCTCTCAGTTTGGGTGTCTTCCTCTGTCCCTGGGATGGAGAATCTTTGACCTGCAGAGGCTATCTTGTTTAAGAGGACAATCTCTAGTTATCTCCTGTGAGAGATATATGTCTCTGTATAGCTTTCTTCTTGTCTCTTTGTTTCTCTGTCTGAATAAAAATCTTCCCCCTATTATCCTGTAATCTGTCTACACTGCCAAGTAATCCCTTTCCAAGTCCCCACCAGTTACATAGGCCACATGGCATGCGCTTTTACAAAGGAAAAGACAGTCAAGTGGCAGCGGCAGCTCAAGGTTTTTTTTTTGTTTTGTTTTGTTTTAATAGTTGTAGATGGACTGCATGTCTTTATTTGTTTAGTTTTTTTTTTCTTTTTAAATTTTTATTTTTAGTTGTACACAATGCCTTTATTTTTATTTCTTATTTATTTATTTTTATATTTATTATTTTTCTATTTATTTATTTTTATTTCTTCATTTTTATTTCTTTTTACAGGGTGCTGAGGATCAAACCTGGGCCTCACACATACTAGGTGAGTGCTCTACTGCTGAGCCACAACCCCAGCCCTATTTGTTTAGTTTTTATGCAGTACTAAGGATAGAACCCAGTGGCTCGCACATACTAGGCAAGCGCTCTGCCACTGAGCTACGGCTACAGCCCTCAAGGGGTTTTGTGGCTGGAATGACAAAGGGTCATCTCTTCCCAGAGACATGGTGGCAGTGACCTCTATGACTTTGAAGCAGCCAGCATCTGTGACAATGTCACTGGGGGTAAGAACCAAAAGACCTCAGGAGCTCAGGCCACTGGGAGTGCAAATGAGTCAGGTGCCTCCCAATGGGGACCTTCTTTGACTGGTCAGCATAACAGCCTCTAGGGCTGCCACCAGTCCTGTGGTGTGGACTTTGGAAGGGCATAAAGAAGAACTGGGATCTTTTCCAGAAAGGGATTTGGGGGCAGGAGTAAAGTGGGGAAGGAGATAGGACTCAAAGACCAAGTTTTATGCAGTGCATGGGGTCCACACCTCTGCTTCTATGGTTTGCCCACTTCTGTCATTATCATTTCTGTGGGTCACAAGATCAGGGATAGATGAGATTCCTTTCCCAGGAGCAAGCCCGGGCTACCCACCCAGCTTTTGGGTCATTAAAAGGATATGACAGGGCTGGGATTGTGGCTCAGCGGTAGAGCGCTCGCCTAGCACGTGCGCGGCCCGGGTTCGATCCTCAGCACCACATACAAATAAACGCATTGTGTACAACTAAAGCAAATAAATAAATATTTAAAAAAAAAAGGATATGACAAAAAAGTTCAGGACATAAGATTTGGGTCCAATTCAGCTTGTGATCAGAGGGGTCACAAACCTGGAGTTCAGACCACATAGAATCCTGGGGCTCCCTTGACACATGGACCCCTGTTAACCACGTGAGTTGGAGAGGAACTAAGTTTTGACCAGGGGATTTTCCTACAAATACTAAAAGTGTTCTGGGTATGGTGGCACAAGCCTGTAATCCCAGCTATTTGGGATGCTGAGACAAAATAAAAAAGTAAAAAGGGCTGGGGTGTAGCTCAGTGGTAGAGCTCTTGCCTAAGATGCATGAAGCCATGGGGGTTTAATCTCCAGTATTCCCCCCACTAAAATAATAATAATATTAATAAAAACAACAACCTAGGAGCCACATTCTCAGGTGGTGACTCTCAGCAGGATGTGGTGAACCGTGTTTGGATGGCAAGGGGTAAAGGCAGAGCCTGTTTACTTCAGCTGCTGATTCTTTCCATTTGCACCCCAGCGCCATGATTCAGCCTCTCTATTCTGCCAGCCCGGACAAATACCTTGTACTGAATTCTTCCATTTTCTCATTTGATGAAATTTGGGCCTTGATGGGTGGAGATACTCCATCTTGCTCCCAAAATAAACTCTGTGGAGAAGCAAGGTTGCTCCTCCAGAGGCAGGGATGGGGCCTGGGGATCCATGACCCCAGGCTGAGCTATGTCTGAGAAGCATGCTGCTGTGACCTAGGAGTGCGCAATAGAGCTACCTGCAGAGGTCAAAGGGCATAGCCCAGGGACCCTGAGAAAGGATGTTCACGGGGAATGCTAAGGAAAAAAAGGAATGTTCTTCTAAGTACACATCTTTCCAGCCTCAAGAACCAACCAGACCCTGAGAAATGCAACCCAGAAAGATACAAGAGGTTTGAATTTCAAAATTCTGGGGGAAATCTAGAAGGAAAAAGCTTTGGGAATTGTGGGCCTTCTAGGGACCTATAGATCTCACCAGAAGTATGAGTTATGTGTGTCATCCCTGGGGGCTCCACAGGTTCATTTCCTTTTTTTAAAAAAAATTATTTTTAGTTGTAGATGGACACAATAACTTTATTTATTTATTTTTGTGTGTGGTCCTCAGGGTTGAATCCAGTGCCTCACGTGTGTGAGCCACGACCCCAGCCCTCTACAGGTTCCTTTCTACCCTGCTCAGGGGTCTGGCTTAGCCTCCTCATGGAGCCTGTCTGTGTCCCCACTCTGATTCTTGGCCTGTGGCTGATGACTGACCATGTTTCCTCCCCTCAGGCTCTGCAGGTGGAAGTATGCTACGTCTGTGGCATTCCTCCTCCGCACCTCCAGGTCCTTGGACTGCAACAATATCATTTAGCTTCCCATGTGCCCTTTACTCATTCATCTTGGACTTCCCAGTCCCTGGTAATTCTATAGTAATAATCATTATAGTCAATAAAATTGCCTTCATAGTAATGTCACAGTGGAGTGAAAGACACTCAAATGAAGAGGCGAAACTCCTACTTCTGGTCCCAAGAGGCCAGCTGTGTGACTCTACATTTCAAAAACTGGGTCTGCCTAAGAAAGAGATGGACATAGAGCAAAATGCAGATGGGTGTGGAGAGGGAGTTGGGGAGGGGATGGGATTAGGATGGGAGTGGAACAGAGGTCGAGAGTGAGTGGGGAGGGGGTTAGTGACACAGAGGAGGTGAGATGATGGATGAGGAGGAGATGAGATGAGGTGAGGTGGGGGCAGAGATGCAGATGGATGAGAGCTAGGAGGACTGTGTGGCCCTCTGGCATCCCCAGATTACAAACCTGTGCTTCCTACCTTACCCCATGGATCTTGAAGCAGAGAAGACTTGATTCATTCATTCATCAAACATTTCTTGGACTTGCCTTGAAAGCCAGGCTTGCACTTGTGTGTACACACACACACACACACACACACACACACACAATGAGTGTATTCCATCATTTCCTTCCAAAAGCTGAAAGCCTAAGCTAGGGAGAGGACTTGTGATAAATAAAACATTGGGGTAAAAGCTGGCAGCCAAGTGGACTGCAGCACAGGGTGTCTGTAGCAGTCTGGGAAGGCTTCATGGAAAAGGTGATGGCTATTTGTGTGTTTGTATACATTTATTTATTAAATTCATAAAACATTTACATGTTGAAAAATTCTAAAAAGCACATGTATCTATTGCACAACAATTCTGAGAATTACTACAACCTATTGAATGATACATTTTAAATGGGTAAACAATACGGTACATGACTTAAATCTCAGTAACGTTCTAGTTTGAAATAAGGATATGTGTTCTCATCCTAACTCTGCTCTTGGTCTCTCCCTGAATTCAACCAATATTGGAAACTTGGATGTCATGCAGAATATTCTGGTCTTATCTCCGAATGATGAGTCAAATGACAAACAAAAGCGCGCGCGCACACACACACACACACACAATGCAACAATAACAGAAAATCATATCCCTCTAACATCTTCTTCTCTCACTCATCTAAATTTTGCTGCAGTGTTTGTCTCTGTGCACTTGTGTTTTTACATAGGTAAGGACAGTCTAAATATTCTTTTGTACTTTTTTTCCTTTAAGGGTGAATTATAAGCATTTCAGTAGGCTACCATGTAACACTCAAAAGGATGGTTTTCAAAGAATGAGATACTCTATCAAGTTGATAGTAAACGAATCTTTCCTCATTAGGTGACTGAGTTGGTTCTAATTTGCTATGAAGTGGAAGAATAATCCACCAGACCTTGACTTGGGACAATAGCTTTTACATGGCAGACTCACAGTCTTAGAGCTAAAAAGGACTCTGGATAGGTTTTTCTAATACTAGAAAAGTTTTCCATAGCCCCACCTACTATGCACCAAGGAACTACTGAAAGACAGTGAGGTACAGATGGATTCTTCCTATTTTCTGGCCTTACAATTTCCCCCTTACTCTCTTGCCTTCCTTGATCAGATGGCAAAAGTATGTCTGGAGCAAGTGAACTCTGGAGACTCAGGAGGAGACATTTGGGACTGACTACTGCAATGCTGAGGCTGCCATTTCCCTTTCTTTGACATTATGAATGAATTAATCCACTGGGCACTGTGCTAGGCTCTGGGGGAACAGTGGGATGCAGATAGAAAGCCATGGTCCACTTCCTGGCTTGGACCAGTGAAGATGCTGCTGTAACAAGAAAACTTCTGTTATTTTTTTTTAATATTTATTTATTTTGCTTTAGTTGTACACGATGCGTTTATTTTTACGTGGTGCTGAGGATTGAACCCGGGCTGCGCACGTGCTAGGCGAGTGCTCTACCAGTGAGCCACAAACCCAGCCCGTGTTATGGTTCTTGAAAGTGAGAGCCAGCCCTGGGTCCCCCACCTGCCCTTTATCTCCCTCTCTTAAAGCAGATTCTTCTTTGCTCAAAGTATCTGGCCCCGGCTTCCTTGTAGTCACCAGAGAGACCTTATCAAACAAAGGGAAATTGATTGAAGCATGTTCAATTGGACTCAGTCTAAAACCTTCCCACTGTCTCTCATGCTCCTTGATTTTACAGGCCTGGGCCAGAATATGAAGGGGAACTCCCTTTTTCTTGAGGTCCTTCAAGGAATGTGATATCTCAGTCTGTCCTAATTCTCTTATGGAAAAGGAGAAACCAGTATAGTCTAGACAACTCTGAGCCAAGTGATTTCCATCTACTGCTTTGTTTAATTCTTATAACAACCTTGAGAGCTATAAATCAGATGCTGAGTGCTCCTCAAATATTACTTTGTTTTAGTTCTAAAAACAGATCCACCAGGCAATAATAAAGCACAGTAGCCCAGGGGAAGGCAAGGAGGTATGATTTTTTTATGAAGATCTGGGTTCAATCCAAGCTCCACCTTATACCAGCCAGGTGACTTCGGGCAAGTTACTTCATCTCTCTGAATTTTAGTTTCCTCATGGGAATAATATCTATCTCTCAGTGGACAAGAGAAGAAATATGCACAGTTGCTTTTCCCACAGGCCCTCAACCTTGACTGAACTGGACAGAAATTTGAATAAACAGTAATAATTGTTATAGTCAAGTAATATTTTTTGTCTTTTTAAAAGCCATTTTGGGGGCTGGGGTTGTGGCTCAGCGGTAGAGCACTTGCCTAGCATGTGTGAGGCGCTGGGTTCGATCCTCAGCACCACATATAAATAAATAAAATAAAGGTATTGTGTCCAACTACAACTAAAAGCATAAAAATAAAAAAAACCATTTTGGAGTTGGGTGCAGGAGTGTATACCTGTGGTCCCGGCTACTGCAGAGGCTGAGACAAAGGTTGCTGGAGCCCAGGAATTCAGGGTCAGCCTGGGTAGCATAGCAAGACCCTGTCTCAAAAACAATAAAAAAAAAGCCACCTCACAGCCATTTGCTCATCTGGCTCCCTCAAGAGGGAAAAATCTAAGAAAGTCCAAAAATTCTGAGTAAAAAAATCACCCTTGCTGCACAGGTCAAACTGGGACATGAGGCCAAAGGGCAATATTGACATATGAAGCCCAAGCATTTCCTTTCCAAATGAGACCTACACTACCTGAACCAGCAACTTCCAAAGGTTGCAGAAAGGAGGAATCGAGGCTCAAGGGTTTCTGGGTAGATGGAGATTGGCAGGTCTGTAAATCAGTTCCTCATACAGCCCAGGAGGAGCCCAGAGTCTCGAGGTAGACCCCAGAGGGCATGGAGACTTATAAGCATAGACTGGGAAACTGAATCACAAAATAATATAGAATTTAATATTTATTTATTTATTTATTTATTTATTTTTGGTACCTAGGATTGAACTGGGAGCACTTGACCACTGGGCCACATCCCCAGCCATTTTTTGTATTTTACTTAGAGACTGAGTTGCTAAGTGCCTCACCATTGCCGAGGCTGGATTTGAACTCGCGATCCTCCTGCCTCACTCTCCCAAGTGCTGGGATTACAGGTGTGTGCCACTGCGCCCGGCTGAATTTAAAAATTTTTTTAAAAATATTTTTTAGTTGTAGATGGACATAATACCTTTATTTTATTTACTTATTTTTATGTGGTCCTGAGGATCAAACCCAGTGCCTCACTTGTGCTAGACAAGTGCTCTACCACTGAGCCACAATCCCAGTCCTAGAATTTGACATATATGTAAGGAGAGGTGTTTGGAGGCAATCAATCAATAAATTAATGTTTTCTTCATTCCAGATAAGCAGAGGTAACATAGCATAGTGGTTTATAGTGTGGCTTCTGGAGCACGATTGTTAGGGTTTAGATCCAGCAAATGTGACCTTGGGTAAGTTATTTAGCATCTCTGTACCTTATTTTCTTCACCTACAAAATAGGAAGAGTAATAAAATCTACTCAGGACTTTTATGAGAATTAGATGAGTTAATCCATGTGATTCCTTAAACTAGTCCCTGACATATAGTAAATGTTCAGTGAATGCTAAGTGTTATTTTTTTATTAACCAGTATCTACTGGGTGTTTCATTAACTGTATAAGAAGCCATTCTGAAATTTGGTGGCTTAAAACAACAAACCAATTTATCTTGCTTCTGTAGGAGAACAATTCAGGCTGGGTTCAGTTGATTAGTTCTGCTGGATTCTCCTGCGATCACTAAGTTGCTGAGGATATGTGGCAGATAAGACTGGGGCTGGGCAGTCCAGGATGACCTCACTCACGTGTCTGGCGGCTGGGGCTGGCTGTCAGTGATAGCAATGTATCTCCACTGGTTTCCTGTTATGGTCCAGAGTTCCAACTGTAGCCCAAAGAGGGCAAGCCCTAGTGAACAAATGCCTTCAGCCTCTACTTGAATCGTATGTGCTGATGTTCCATTGGCCAAGACAAGTCACAAAATCAAGCCCAGATTCAAAGGATAGAGACATAAACTTCACATCTTGATGGGAAGAGAGTCAAAATCACAATGCAAAAGGACATATGTCAGGGATGGTAGTACTTTTCCAGCCATCTAATTTATATTCACCACACTATTATGTAAACAGAGCTCTGTTTTAGAGCTGGAAGGGATGAGTTCAGGATTGAAGGAAAGGAATTAAAACAAGAAAAAACAACTGTGATGCAGAGTTTGAATATGATAAGTAAGTGCCTTAAAATGGGAACAGCTAAGTGTGAGGGGAGTACAGATCAGAGAGAACCTTATTCACTTTTTTTGGTGGGGGGAGTGCCAGAGATTGAACTCAGGGGCACTTGACCACTGAGCCACATCCCAGCCTTATTTTGTATTTTATTTAGAAACAGGGTCTCACTGCGTAACTTAGCACCTCACTTTGCTGAGGCTGGCTTTGAACTCACGTTCCCCCTGCCTCAGCCTCCTGAGCCACTGGGATTACAGGCATGCACCACTGTGCCCGGCCAGAGAGATCCTTTATTGCCAATGAGGGGTGAGTCAGTGAGTTGGGAAGATTTTATTAGCTTGATCCTGAAATATGGCTAGTATCTGGATATGTGGAGATGGAAAAATTCTATTCCAGGTAAAGTTAGGACAACCAAGGCATGTTTAGGAAATCCATAAACCTCTAGCATATGTGGGGTGTGAGGGTCAAGAAGGGGGGTTGTGGGGCACAAGACTGGAAAGACAAGCTGTGGTTCAGCTGTGGATGAATTTGAGATTGAACTTCATTCTGTAGGCAATGGGAAGTCACTGAAAACTTTTCAGGTGACAAGTGAAAAGAACTGTATTGTAAGAAGACTCTTGCCCATAGTCATTAGGATGTCTTGGAGAGGGAAGTGAACAGGGGATTAGGTGCTCATTAGGTAATGGAGGAGCTAGAGGTCTAGACAGACGGATTGGCCAGGAGCATGAGGAGTAGGAAAAACATGGATAGATCCTGATGTGTGGCTGCAATGGGGCATGAAGAGGTGTCAAGGATGATTCTAAGGTTGCCAGGCTCAATGCCTATAGGATGGCAGAAGGGTAGAGGATTCATTTACAAAGCAAGAAAGTCTGGGGGAAGAACAGGTCTGGAAGGAACTTATGGATGTGGGGAATGTTTGGGACCTCCAGGCGGCACCTGATTGGAGTCTAACATCACGATGATTAAGGAAGGAGAAAGAAAGGCAGGGAGAGTAGAAGAAGTTGCTGGAGCAACCCTGCACAGAGTGTTTTAAGGTGCTTAACTGCCAAAGCTGTCAGACATGGTCAGATGCTTAAGGAAGATGGATGAGAAAAAACCACTCAGCAGATTTGGCCATGAGATCAGGGCAACACCCAGTAGATCAGAGGAGACTGAAATTCCATGGCGTTTGATGAAGAAGAAAGAGGCATCCTGCTCTCTGGAATTCATGGTTGGAGAGAGCCCCTGTTCTCACATAACCCGAGCACCACCCTCTCTTTCCACTTCAAACCTACTAAAGTGAAGATCTTTAAAATCTTGAAAATAAAACAAACATGGCTGTTCCCTTCCACCCTTGAGGAAGGAGGCAGCTTGACTGTCCCTGATCTCTGATCCGTCGTCTCCTTTTCTCCAGCCAGAGATCAGGCACTGGCGGGCTGTTTACTTCCCAGTGGAGGCCTGCTGTGTTTTCATATCTAAAAATAGTCTCTCTCTCTCACACACACACACACACACACACACACCCCCTCTCTCAGGGTTGGCGGGAGAGGAACCTCACTAACCTCACTGTTTGTTTTCATGAGGATTCTGGGCTTCATCTCTTCTTTCCCCTGCACCAGGCCCTTTATTTGGGAACTCTCAGAGGGGGTAATGTGTGGGTAAAAAGGGTCCAAAACTACTAATTTTCTAACTATCACACCCAGTTGGACTCCTGGAAAAGGAAAGAAATAATAACCTACTGTACAGCATGGGTATTTGGGCTGGGATGAAATTGTCCCAGCTATAAAAGAAACAGTTGATGAAAGGACTACAAGGACAGAGCTGGAGGGTGAAGGGGGTGAGTCTAATCTGAATGGCAGCCAGGTTCATTGTGGGGAGCTGACTTTTGCTATAGGATTGTGGGGTCCTCTCTGACTCATGGCACCTGTGTCAGCCAGCTTTTCACGGCTGTTTCCAACATATCTGAAAAATAACTTAGAGGAGGAAAAGTGTTTTTTATTTGTTTTGTTTTTGTTTTCTTGCTTGCAAGTACTGGGGATTAAACCCAGGACATTGCACAAGTTATGCAAGTGCTCTACTAATGAGCTAAATAGCCAGTCCTTTTTATTTTGAAATAAGGTCTCACTAAGTTGCCCAGGCTGGCCTTGAACTTGTAATCCTTGTGTCTCAGCTTCCTGAGTAGCTGGGATTACAAGCATGTGCCCCATAACCAGCAGAAAAGTTTATTTTGGTTCGGGATTTCAGAGGTGTTCTAACTCCATTACTGTGGGCCAGAGCTGAGGCAGGACATCATGGCAGAAGGGTATGGTGTAGGAAAGCTGCTCAGCTATTGGCACCCAGAAAGCAGAGAAAGAGAGAGAGAGGAGGAGGGAGGGGAGGATAGGGAAGAAAAAGGGGCGGGGCTAGGGAGAAGATAAACCATTCCTAGGTATGCCCCTAGTGACCTACTTCCTCCAACTAGGACCTACCGCCCAGTAGTTCATTCAACTGTCAATGAATTAATCTATCAAATGGACCACGGATGAGGTCAGAGCTCTCGGGATCCAGTCATTGCTTAAAAGCCCCACCTCTTGGGGGCTGGGATTGCGGCTCAGTGGCCCGGGTTCGATCCTCAGCACCACGTAAAAATAAACGCATTGTATACAACTAAAACAAACAAATAAATATTAAAAAAAAACAAACAAACCACCTCTGAACCTTGCTGCACTGGGGACCATGCTTTCAACAAACAAGACTTTGGGGGGGACATTCCAGAAACAAATCATAATAGCACCCTTTGGGTCTGTGTTCTGACAGCCTTGGTATTTAGATGTCCCAGAGTAGAAAGAAGACTGGCTTCACTAGATGTTCTTTCAAATTCTTTGCATTTTTAGAAATCGGTGAATGTATTACTTTTGAAAAAAAAATTTTTTTCTTGTGAGAAAAAAAAAAAATATATATATATATAGTGTGTGTGTGTGTGTATGTGTTCATAAAAAATAGAATAAAATAAACTATAAAATAATGTGGTCAGGATAATTAGAAAAGACTCATTTTCCCTTTGTCCTGGTCTTACCCCAGCAGCAAAGAAGGCCTGCTTGAGGAGAGAAGGGACATATGACTTGAGCTAGGATCTAGCCCTAACTGCTGTCCCTCCTTGCTTCAACTAACTCAAAGATTCCTTGGGAAAATTGAGAGCAACTAAAGAAGGAGGGATGGGAAATCAAGTGACTAGTTGCTCAACCAAAGCTCAGTCTGGGGTGGGACTGAAGTGAGACTTGGGGCAGGAGATAGTTGTGGGCATCCGGTACAATTCACTTGCCTTTATATATATATATATATGTATATATATATATATAAAACTAAAAAAATACACCAAAAGTGGATAAAACCGATTAATTTGGTAAGGTTGCAGGCTACAAAATCAACATACAAGAATCAGTAACATATTTAAACACCAATAACAAGATTGCTAAGAAAGAAATCATGAAAGCAATTCCAAACACATTTTGAAAGCTTGCTTCCTTCCTTGCCTCTGCCTCTGCCTCTCCCTGTCAACCAAGATTAACTCCTAACAGGAAGGAGCTACATTTGACAGAAAGAACACTTCCTAACTGCAAGAATGGTTTTGGCACTGTCAAAGGATAAATTGGTAATGGTAAAAGAGTCTACCATCTGTTCTTGTGAGAACTGGTTGACCCTATGTGGAAACAAGATATTTCCTGGTGGGAACAACAGCTTCTTTGGGTGTGGGGGGCTTGAGGAAGAGGGAGGAGAGGAAGAGGAAGGGCAGGCTGGGATTCCCATAAAGGTTTCGGAGCTTCCTTTGATTTGGGTAGAAGGCAGGCCCTGGGGTGGCAGAAGGCAGTGGGAAGCTCTTAGCTATTTGCAACGAAGCAAATACCTTCAGGTATTTTTCTGTGAACAAAATGTCCAGCCTTTTCTGAGACCCAGGCTCCCGCCACCTGGTCAACGGATGCACAGTTCAAGGTCCTGAAGCTGAACTTTCTCACCACACCAGAGATAAGTCAGCCATTTTCACTGGCTAACAATGATTAATCCACCTCCACCTGTTTTTTCCCAACATGTTTTTCTAGCACATGAGATGGGTCACTCACTCTGAAGGTGACAGCAGTTGAACCAGCCAGTTTCTACCATCCACCACTACACACCTCCCCCATTGATCACCTAATAGGAGAGCAAAAAATCACCTAAAAGATAAAAAAAAAAAAAAATTTTTTTTTTAAATGAGACGGCATCTTACTGTTTGGGCTGTAACCCTTCAGAAAATGTACCCTGCTGCTCACATGAAGTCATGGGTTGAAGCTGGGTTTCATACTGTGACTACAATATGTTGATAAGACCATTCTAGTGTGATAATAACTAGCCAAAAAAAAAAAAAAAAAAATCCAGAGCTCCAGCCAGAATATGGGATGCAACAGTACATAGAACCAGACTTTCTCTTTTATAATTAATGCAATTGGGGGATGGTAAATGCAGTACATTATGGCTCCTTCCCCTCAGTGTTTTCCTGTTGGCAAATAAACTTGAGTGAATGAGTCAGCCCTGCTCTGGGAGAAGAATGTGTGGGCCAGGACCATGGAACCTGCTTGTCCTTATTTAACAGAAGACCAGACTGTACTTTTTGGCACCTTTCTTTCATGTGCTTCCCAAACCAAAACCTCAATGCCTCTGGGTTTGTAGTTGTGGAGAAAATGCTCAAGGATCCCAAGTAAATTTCCCTTCTTGTTGCTTCCCAAATTTAGCTGGTATTTCCCCAAAGGGCACTAATAAGTCTTGAATGTTCTCCACTGAGGACAAATAATAAAGAGCACACTGACTTTGTACCAATGAGATTTTTTTTTCTTTTTTTTTTTTTGGTACCAGGGATTGAACCCAGGGGCACTGAACCACGAAGTCATATCCCCAACCTTTTTTTATTTTTTATTTTGAGACAGGGTCTCACTAGGTTACTGACAGCCTCACTAAGTTGCTGAGGCTGGCTTCAAACCTGCAATCCTCCTGCCTTAGCCTCTGGGATTACAGGCATATGCCATTGCGCCTGGCTGAGATTCATTTTCGATATAGTGATCCCCCAGTTTACATTGTTGTGTAAATGTCTGGCTTCCCTGCCCCACTAGACTGTCAAAGTCCCTGAGGACAACTGGGATTTAACTTTGTATCCCTGAGAGGGAGGCACAGTGCTTTACTCAGGAAATGTTGCTAAAATTTAAACTGGAGAATTTCTTGAAAGAGAGGATGACAAGGGTTAGAGGAAGATGGTGGGATTCCCCTCTGGAGATAGCTTTTGTTTGTTTTTGCAATGCTGGGGGTTGAATCTAGGGCCTCACAAATCCTGAGCAAGTGCTCTACTACTGAGCTACACCCCCAGCCCTGAGATAGTAATTTATTCTTAGGAAAACCCCCAGCAACCCCAATGCTTTGTCCACCTCACATATCCATGAGACCTTTGAAAATCTACAGTTTTTCTCTTCAATCAGCTTCCCAGCAGGCTCAGGTCCTGTGGGGCCTCAACCTCTTTGTGCACAAGATTAAAAAAAAAAAAAAAAAAAAAGCCTGGAAGGTCAAAAGGAGGGGTCTGGCAAATAGTTTCATGATGTAATTCACTGTTGTTAACCCAAGAGGGTCCGCTGCCTGGCAGGCAGCCTGCTAGATATTTTCTGTCTCTGCAGAATGCGATATCAGCCCCTTTATGACTCCTTATCAACAAAGGCATTCTCCCTGAGTTTCCTCAGAAGATAGAGCTGTCCTCTTGCTCTCCATATGCTAAGCACATGACAGAACCCCTCCTGACCGAGAGGTCCTGGCTCAACGGCTTTACAGAGACCCAGACAGTGGCCTTTGGATATTTTGCCAGAAGATCTGCCCTATTTGCCCTCAACTCACCTCAGACCACAGAAATGCCAGTTCCAGAGAGAACCATTGTAGTCGCTCAATTCTTTCTAGGAAGACTTATCTGCTATAAGGAAGGGGCAGTCTGTTCTGGTGAGGCCCACCACCTGGGGCCCCGCAGCCTAACCATGCAGGGCACCATGTCCCACCCTCCAAACTGCCAAGCACAGGTTTCCTTTGCAGCCCACTCACAGCCACCACCATTATCACCTGCTCTCCAGGTTAGATGTGGCAAGATAAAGTTGCTTGGACCAGCAGAGACAATGTGGTCAAGGGCAATTGAAGTCTGGGGGGTAACCCAGGAGTGGCGATGAGGCTCCAGATTATACCTCCAGCATGATAATTGCATCATTTCCAACATGGAATGCTGTCAACCTTTGCTACAGACTAGTGAGCTCTGAGTTTGTTTTCACTGTCCCCAACTTACCCCTTATTTGTCGATATGAACTTATTAATGGGAAATTCAGGCCAGTTTTTAGAAGTTTTATTCCCACTGGCTCTTATCATTGAAAATGCATGGGGCTGGGGTTGTGGCTCAGCAGTAGAGTGCTCGCCTAGCACGTGCACAGCCCAGGTTCAATCCTCAGCACCATGTAAAAATAAATGCATTGTGTACAACTAAAGCAAATAAATAAATAAATAGAAAGAAAATGCATGAGTCCAGCCAGGCCGGGTGGCGGATGCCTGTAATCCCAGCAGCTCAGGAGGCTAAGGCAGGAGGATGGTTCAAAGCCAGCCTCAGTAGTGGTGAGGCACTAAGCAACTCAGTGAGAACCTGTCTCTAAATAAAATACAAAATAGGGCTGGGGATGTGGCTCAGTGGTCAAGTGCCCCTGAGTTCAATCCCTAGTACCAAAAAAAAAAAAAAAAAAAAAAAAAGAAGAAGAAGAAAAAGAAAAAAAATGCATGAGTCCATCTCCCAATTCACTCCCCTGCTCCTTTCTGAGTCTCAAGTGGCACAGTATGAAGTTTTGGGTCTCTTTCCTGCTTGTAGGATCATTATATAAACAAATATAAAGGAAGAGCAAGATACTGGAGCCCATTCTAAAAAAACAGCTAAAAATTCTAACTTTATCTTCAGAATCCCCAGCTACCAATTTATGGGTGTTCTTATTTAGAGTCATATTTATCTTGCTGTTGCATAGACATACATTCATTCTATTACTTAAACTTGAATGTTTAAACAACCCAATCAATAAATGTGCAAAGGAACTAAACTGACACTTCCCAGAAGAAATATGAGTGGTCAACAAATACAAGAAAAAATGTTCAACATCACTAGCAATTTGAGAAATTCAAATTAAAATTACATTGAGGTTTCATCTCACTCCAGTCAGAATGGCAATTATCAAGAATATAAGTAACAATAAATTGTTGGTGAGGATGTGGGGAAAATGGTACACTCATACATAGCCAATGGGACTGCAAATTGGTGCAACCTCTCTAGAAAGCAGTATGAAGATTCCTCAGAAAACTTGAAATGGAATCACCATTTGACCCAGTTATCCCACTCCACAGCATATACCCAAAGGACTTAAAATCAGCATACTATAGTGATGTGATCACATTAATGTTCATAGCAGCTCAATTCACAATAGCTAAGCTATGGAACCAACCTAGGTGCCCTTCAACAGATGAATGGATAAAGAAAATGTGGTACATATACACAAAGAATATTACTCAGCCATAAACAAGAATAAAATTATGGCATTTGCCTGTAAATGGATGGAACTGGAGACTATCATGCCAAGTGAAATAAGCCAATCCCCAAAACCCAAAGGCCAAATGTTCTCTCTGATATGTGGATGCTGACTCACAATGTGGGGGTGGGGAGGAACTTCACTTAATTGGACAGGGAAAATGAGGGGAAGGGAGAGGGGATGAGAATGGGAATATAGAATGAATGGGACATAACTTTCCTATGTTCATATATGAATACATGACCAGTATAACACCACATCATATACAACCACAAGAATTTGAAATTATACTCCATGTATGTATGATATGTCCAAATGCATTCTACTCTCATGTATCACTAAAAAGAACAAACAAAAAAAAAAAACTTGTATGTTCAAACTCCAAAGGCCTTAACTATAAGTTCATTCAATGAATTAATCACTACATTAAAAAAAAATGAGGGCTGGGCTTGTGACTCAGTGGTAGAGCACTTGCCTAGTACATGTGAGGCACTGGGTTCGATCCTCAGCACCACATTTAAAAATCAATCAATTAATTAATTAATTAAAGGTACTGTGTCCATCTACAACAACAAAAAAATTTAAAAAAAAAAAAAAAAACGATTACTTTCTGGCCCTAAGAGATATAGAGTTGATACTGGGAAAAGAGTTCATCTCCTAAACTGGAAGCAAACCCAGACCCTAAGGAAGTTAAGGAAGGACCAAGAAAGTCACAGTTCCCAGTACAACAGAACTTACTACTATATGGTTTTATGTTAACAACTTAAAGCTTGAGTAGTAGAGCACCAAAACTTTTCTTTGTCCCCAAATAAGTACAGTTTGCACACTTAAAAAATTAAACTCCTTTGCAAGAACCATGTGGAGTTAGACTCTGTCCTGGGTCTCTGGCCTGGTTTCAGGAACCAGGAGGGCAGCACCTTGCACCGTCAAGCAGCATGCCCAGGTTAATAATTGGCCTTGCCAATGACCGATCAGGCTGTTTTTGTGTGCCTGTTTTGCTATTTTACGTAAATCACCCTGAACATGTTTGTATCAACCTACTGTGATGCACCTTTGATCAATAGATTTTAGACAAAAGTGGTTTTCAAGTCCAAAGATCAGGGCTGGGTTGGCTGCAGACTGGATACAGAGCATATAAAACTGGGGCAAGGCGCAGACTGATAGCAGAGCAATCACCACCAAGCCTGAACTAACTGCACGGGCTCTGCTGACAGCTTCCTAAGGTGCCAAGGGAATGAGGATGGAGGAAGGAATGAATGCTCTCCATGACTTTGGGATCCAGTCAACTCGCTACCTCCAGGTGAATTACCAAGACTCCCAGGACTGGTTCATCTTAGTGTCTATGATCGCTGACCTCAGGAATGCCTTCTACATTCTTTTCCCCATCTGGTTCCATCTTCGAGAAAACGTGGGCATCAAACTCCTCTGGGTTGCTGTGATTGGAGACTGGCTCAATCTCGTCTTTAAGTGGTAAGGACCATGAGGAGAGATGGGCAAGGAAAGAGGCTGGCACTCTCTCTGGAAATATCTCCATCAGAGTTGCATTCCCCATGTTATTCAGGAAGCCACATCCTTCTCCCTTCTTGACTTGGGATTATCTACACAGAGAAGGAAGACAGAGAAAATCCTGCCAGGGATCTGGAAATACTGGAAAACCTATTTCATAGCAATTGAAGGGGTTGCTGGACAGTTGAATTTAGTGAAAAGTCTGAGTTACAGACTTTAAAAAGTAAAGAAGCACAGTTTTGTTACTTCAAATCAGAATAGATAACATAAGATAGATGTAGGAAAGAAGACAGATGATGTGTAGAAAAAGGAAACAAATGATTCAGAAACTTTTTGTATGGAGTAGAGAAATGTAATCCAGAGAACTGAGCTCCAACCCTTGTTCTTACACCTACCAGCTATAAGTCCTTAGCAAGTTCTATCAACTCTCTGAGCTTCTATTTTGTAATCTATAAATTTACATTAGCTCCAGAATCTTTTTTATATGTTTTTTAGTTATAGATGGACAGAATATGTTTTTTGTTGTTGTCGTTGTTTTTGGTACCGGGGATTGAACTCAGGGGCACTCAATCACTGGGCCATATCCCTAGCCCTTTTTTTGTATTTTATTAGAGACAGGGTCTCACTGAGTTGCTAAGTGCCTCGCCATTGCTGAGGCTGGCTTTGAACTCGTTTATTTTATTTATTGTTTTTATGTGGTGCTGAGGATCAAACCCAGTGCCTCACATGTGCTAAGCAAGTACTCTACCACTGAACCACAAACCCAGCCCCTAGCTCTAGAATCTTAATGATAATGGACATAGTTAACATTTATTAAACACTTAGTGTGTGCTGGGCCATGTGCTGTTCTGTGTGCTAGTTACTACTGTGTCACAGAAGAAAAGACCAAGGCACTGAGTTAACTGGATAGACCCACATGGCTAGTAAATGTCAGAGCCAGATTGAAGCTCAAAGCAGGCTGGTTCAGAGGCAATGTTCTTAAAAACTGTGTATCATCCAAAGTTGATAAAACTGACTCTCAGGGGCCAAGGGGAGCCCCGATTTTAGCATTCGCCAGAATTTACCAGTGAGCTACACCCCCAGCCTCTAGTGATTCTTAAGATCTATTCCAGCTCTGATATTCTTTGACCTCCTCAATTAAAGTCCTTTAGAGAAGAAAAAAATTATTGGGTTCCAGTGCCAAGCATAATAATGAGATTCTTGAAACTTGTATTGGAAAGCTACTAAATGTTTTCTGTAACTTCCCCAATTCAGCAGCATAACCCTAAAAATTAAAAGATTAAGGTTTATCCCAACATCTGATCTCAGGAAAACACCATGAATTCTTTCCCTGTTGACAGAGGTGTAAGCTGCCTGGTACCGAAACCCGGGAGGAAAACTCGGAGGCAGAGTAAAGCTATTACTACTTTTACTTCTACTTTCTTAGAGAGAGCTTAGAGAGGGAAAGAAAGATTTTTAGAGAGAAAGATTAGAGAGAGCTTTTCTTCTTGTCTTCTTAGCTTAGAGAGAGAGAAAGAAAGATAAAGAGAGCTTAGCTTAAAGAAAGATTATTTTTTAGAGCTTCTTTCTTCTTTCTTCTTAGCTTAGAGAGAGAGAAAGAAAGATAGAGAGCTTAGCTTAGAGAAAGATTATTTTTTATTTAGAGCTTCTTTCTTCTTTCTTCTTTCTTCCTCGGGAGCCTCGGCCTGTCTCTGACCAGCATTTACTTTTTCTATCTGGTTTCTCTTCTGTAACCGCTCTGCCTACATTCTGGCCGCTCTGATTCTTTTCTTCTCCGACCCGAACTCTTCTTCTGACCGACCGAGCGACTGCACGACTGACTGAATGAATTCGTTCTCCGTTCTCCTAACTCTGACCGCTTTCACCCGGTTATATACCTTTAGCTTTGAGGGTGCCTCACGTGCATTTACAGGTGCATCACATACATATCAGGTGGAACTTATGGCTTCCAGCTAGCCGCAATAGCCCTTCCTAATTGGGGCTCCTTCACAGAGGTAAGAGTTAGTGATGATTCCTAATTTCAGTAAGAAATCACTATTTCACTATCAGTGGAAAAAGGAGGCATCCTGAGGATCTTTGACTTTTGTTTCCACCATGAAAACTGTTATGTGGTACTTTTAAAGGGAAGTGTTTGTCTAAGATATTCTGTTTCAAAACAGAGAGGATACAGAGCAACCTTATAGAGACCAATTCTGATGGGAATGGAGGCCAGGTCTTGGGTCTCATGGGGGGCTTGTCCTTGAGGTTGGGGCATGTTCTCAGATGCCAAAGGAAATGCAGGACTCCCTGAGGCCTGAAGAAAAAGAGGAACTCTGTAGTATAGTTTCAAGTCCAAGTTGTAAACCATAGTTCTGTATGCATTCTTCCAAGACAAATTCTTCTGCGTTTTAAAAAAAGAAAGAAAAATAATGCTCACATTAATTAGTTGCAATTAATGGATTTTCAGACCTTGCATTTATCTATTTATTTGTTTACTTACTTATTTATTTTATTAAGAAGCAGTCTTGGGGCTGGGGTTGTGGCTCAGCAGTAGAGCGCTCGCCTAGCACATGTGCAGCCAGGGTTCGATCCTCAGCACCACGTAAAAATAAAGGCATTGTGTACAACTAAAAACAAATAAATAATTTTTTTTTAAAAGAAGCAGTCTTGCTATATTGCTCAGGCTGTCTCTGAACTCCTGGGCTTCAGCCATGTTTCTGCCTCCCATGTACTAGGAGTATAAGCATGCCTCCAACCTCTGGATTTATTTATGTTTGAATAGATAATATATTAAAATGGCTCAAATTTCAAGTTATATAAAGGATGTATCATAAAAACTCTCCCCTTTGGGTCTCTCCCCAGTCACCCAGGTCCCCTTTCTGGAGGCAAACTCATGGATGTCCTCAAACACATTTCTCTTCTTGAAAGTGTGAGTTGGACACAAGACCATAATCTCAACTACTTGGGAGGCTGAGGATCACAAGTTTGAGACCAGCCTCAGCAACTTAACAGGCCCTATGTAACTGATACCCTGTCTCAAAAAAAGAAAAGAGAAAGAAAAAGGAAAGTGTAGACTTTCATTAGAGGCATCCACTGAGTAACTCCAGATGTTGGCTCTGCTTTTCCACAGGATTCTCTTTGGACAGCGCCCATACTGGTGGGTCCTGGACACCGACTACTACAGCAACACTTCTGTACCACTGATCAAGCAGTTCCCTGTCACCTGTGAGACTGGACCAGGTAAGAATCCTGGACACTGTAGAGACAGCAATGGGGTAAATCTTGTTTAGCATAGATGCCTATCAGCATCCCTTGTGGATGAAGCTGACTTGAAGATTCGTGGAGAGAGCTATTACTTCACACTTCTGTCAACAGTCTTCAATTTGGTACAACTCCATTTTCATTCACTTCAGGAAGGCCTTCTTGAATAACATGATACTGTCACTTCAGAAATCTGTGTGATGTTTCCAGGACCCAAGTTACTAGTCCAAGAGAAGCATGAGCACCTCCATGGGAAAAAGGGCTTGTGAGAGAACTGTGCCATGCCCCTTTGTCCAGAGTGAGGAAAGTGGTAGAACCCCAAGTCCCCGCCTATCTCTCCCAACAGCCTGGCCCAGTGAACATGTTCCCCAGAGCTGACCTCACACTCTGCTTGCCTGCATTTTATTGGTTACAGACTTGGGTTTCTCTTTTTTTCTTCAGTGCTGGGGCTTGAACCCTGGGCTTTGCACATTTTAGATGACTACTCTGCCACTAAGCTACATTCCACTCCAGTCCCAGACATGAATTATTAAATCAAATGACAGGTTTCATTTTTTAGTCTGTAGTAGGACTATCCAACCCTGTCCCTCCCCTCAGAGACACTTTCCTTGGCCCCATACTGGGAAATTACCCTGGGTTATTTGCTCTCACAGACCATGAATTCACTTTAGAGCATATTTACTCATATTTGGCTGTGATTTTTAAAAAATATTTATTCTTTTAGTTGTAGTTGGACACAAATAAATATTTTATTTATTTATCTATTTTTACGTGGTGCTGAGGATCGAACCCAGGGCTGCGCACATGCTAGGCAAGTGCTCTACCACTGAGCCACAACCCCAGCCCCTCAGCTGTGATTTATTGAGCACTACTATGTTCCAAACACTGTTCTAGGTGCGAGGGACACCTTTGTCAGTGAACAAAACAGACACAAAGATCCCTGCCTTTATAAAGCTGAAATTTGAATGGGAGGGGATGCAACATACAAAAATCAAAATAAACAATTAAAAGTATATAAGATATTAGAAGATGATAATTTACATGAAAAAAAGCAGAGATGGCTTAGCCCAGGAGATTCCCTGGAAAGCTGACTCAGGTGGAGACAAGCCAGCAGGAGTTTAGGGATTCTATGGAGCAACAGTTGTGGAGGGGAAGGGACAGGCCAACCTGGCAGATGGAGCATTCCAGGGATTCAGTCTCAACCAACCCCACACAGAGCTCTGAAACTGGGAGTGACTCTTTAGTGTTGCCCTGAGTGGGTTAAGGGGGCCAGGACTTTATGATTTGATAGAGGCCAGTTATCAGGTGCAGGCTGCTCCTAGGAGGGCGTCAATCAGGGCAATGCCTACAGAAAGGTGAGAGCTGAGGGCCATTGGCAACCATACTTTCCACAGCTGGGAAATAAGCCCTGATGTCCAGAAGGGGGTCTGGATGGCACATCTCAGGGCCTTTTAGTAGAGTAGAAGAATCATGAATAGGAATTGTTTGCAGTGTTAAATAGAGTGACCAGAGTAGGACTCGTTGAAAGGAGAGATCTGTGTCAAGACTTGAAGGATGCAGGGGAGGTGACCAGGAAATCCCTGGGGGAAGAGCTGTCTGGCCAGAGGGGATAGATAACAAGGCAAAGGTCCTCATGTGGGAGCACACTTGGCCTATTTAAAGGACAGCAATGAGGCAAGGTGTGGCCAGAGCAGAGTGAGCAAGGAACAGGTAGAAGAGAAATGGCAGGCAGATCCGTGTGTAATTGCACATCTGGTGAGCTGATTCCTTATGTAATTTCCAGACAACAACAAAAGAAGGGAACTTCTCTGGAGAGCCTTGCACAATGCTAAGCACATAGCAGGAACTCAACAGATATTTGTTAAATGAACGAGTTATAGATAAATGAGTATCCACTCATTGAATGCATGGATAGATGGGTAGATGAATGGAAGGATGAATGGGAAGATGTTCAGATGGTTGGGTAGATGATGCTCTCTGGCAGTCTCTCCAATGGAGATCTTTTCATCCTTAGTATATTTGTCTCTTTCCTGCCCTTTAGGAAGTCCTTCTGGCCATGCCATGGGTACAGCCGGTGTATACTATGTGATGGTCACATCTACCCTCTCTATCTTTCGGGGAAAGGAAAAGCCAACATACAGATTTCGGTAAGAACTCACCATCCAGGCATGAGTGGTGGAAGGCAGGAGGTGGCTCTCACTGTAGCTGAGACACCATTTACTTTTTCTCACATTCCCCCAAGCCCATTCCCACATGTTGTGTTGGCACTGATAAAATTGTGGCACTTCTCCTAAGGGTGAACATCAGAGTCACAGAATGTTAGAGATGGAGGGAACCCACTAGTGCAACCTTTGCTTTACAAGCATATGAAGCCTAACATCATGAGGGGCTTCTAAAGATCAGGTAGTGGAGCTGGGCACGATGGTGCATGCCTGTAATCCCAGCAACTTGGGAGGCTGGGGCAGGAGGATCGCCTTAAGCAATTTAGCAAGACCCTGTCTCAAAATAAAAAGGACTGGAGATGTGGCTCAGTGGTTAAGTACCCTTGCATTCAATCCCTGAGCCTCTCCCCCCCCCCCAAAAAAAAAAAAAAAAGATCAGTGGGGCTAGAGTATAACTCAGTGGTATAGCAGGTGCTTAACATATGCAAGGCCCTGGGTTTGATCACCAGCACCCCAAAAACTCAAGTAATGAGTTAACAGCAGGGATTAATTAAAAATCCATTTCTATACCAACCATAGTGTTGCTCCATCTGGGCTAAAACAGACAAAACAATCAAACTGTGCAAATTCTTAGTTATGAAACAAATACAATTAGGTGGTTAAAATTCATTCAAGCAAAGTTTCACCTCTTACCACAGACATCTTTCCACCTTTGAAAAGGGGCTGTAACTTAAAAAATTCCACTGATGGAATTTGCCAGGCTCCACCACTCCCCTGGAGTTTTTTCTTTGCTGAAGAATCCGCTTCTGGGTTCTCTTATGGTTCCCTCTTCTATTGCAGGTGCTTGAATGTCATTTTGTGGTTGGGATTCTGGGCTGTGCAGCTGAATGTCTGTCTGTCACGAATCTACCTTGCTGCTCATTTCCCCCACCAGGTTGTAGCTGGAGTCTTATCAGGTATCAGCTGCTCCAACTTCCTTCTTCCCTGTTACCCACCCCATCTTGTATTCCCTAATCAGTTCAAAATCCCAGCATTGCAGCCATGTTCTGAGAAGTCCTGTTAATATTTCAGTAGTTTGAAAGTCAAGAGTAACTAGCCTGGCATGGTGGCACATGCCTGTGACCCCAGCTGAGAGGAGGCTGAGGCAGGAGGATCGAGAGTTCAAAGCCAGCCTCAGCAAAAGTGAGGCACTAAGCAACTCAGTGAGACCCTGTCTCTAAATAAAATACAAAATAGGGCTGGGGATGTGACTCAGTGGTTGAGAGCACCTGAGTTCAATCCCCAGTGCCCCTCCCAAAAATAGAAAGGGTTGGGTGTATAGCTCAGTGATAGAGCACTCCCAGGTTTAATCTCCAGTTTGGGGGAAGGTGAAGGGAAGAAAGGAAGAAAATCACGGGTGACTAAATTTCTACAGTACTCCTACATCTACACACTGTGTTCCAGAAAAGGTGCAATACATCAAGTTAACCCACCCAATTGAATTAGCTTAAAATTTCCAAGCTTATTGCATTCTTTGTTTCCTACTGAGCTTCAATTGGTAATGGTCCCTAATTTTGTTTGCAGGGAATCTACCAAATTTAGCAAATAAATACAGTGTCCTAGGCTAGCTCTTTATTTAAATACATTCATTTGCAAAACCTAACAGATAATCTGCAGCTGATCTCTCTCTTGCGGATTCAGGGTTTTTTATATCTGTATTTTTCTTAGATCTAATTAATAAGGGCAAAAGAAATTTAGAGTAGTTGTAAGGAAGAATTTCTTGATTTCTGTGGATGGTATTAGAATATAAAATCTTAAGGAAATTGTTATATATACCCCCCCCCCCCCCCCCCAAACCCCCTTGGGATTTCCCCCAAGAGCAGAACATAGGAGCCAAGAAAAATATTGAGGAGGGACATAATGGTTTCATAGTAACCACAAAAGCAACACAGCAATTAGTAATGGGTCCTGTGTCTGGGGAAGAATCCAGAAGCATGTTACATGAAAATCCGAGCACTGGGAATGTAGCTCAGTGGTTGAGCACTTGCCTGGCATATGCAAGGCCCTGGGTTCAATCTCTAGTACCATAAATAGATGAGATAAGACCTAGGAATGTTTAGGTTAGAGAGGGAAATAACATCTTCAAATAAGTGACAGAGGGACTAGATTTATAACTTACTAACTCCTGTGGAAAGAATTGACACCGTGGGCTGGGGTTGTGGCTCAGCAGTAGAGAGCTCGCCTAGCACGTGTGCGGCCTGGGTTCAATCCTCAGCACCACGTAAGAATAAAAGTCATTGTGTACAACTAAGACAAATAAATAAATATTAAAAAGAAAAATAATTGACACCAATAGGTGGTATTAGAGGGAAACAGATGTCAGCTGAGCACAAGGGAGAACTAAGTAGCCATCAAATCCATTCAAAACCAAAATGGGTTGTTTTAGTAGGAGTGAGCTCTCCACCATGAGAGTATTCCAGGAGAACCCTCTGATCTGAAATCTGTGATTTAATTCCACAATGCCAGGATGGATGGCATGCCACCCATTGCTCCAGATCCTAGTGAAAGCCCAGAATCTTCTCCATTTCTCACAGTCATTCTTTATCCTTCTCAGGCATTGCTGTTGCCGAAACTTTCCGCCACATCCGGAGCATCTACAATGCCAGTCTCAAGAAATATTTTCTCATTACCTTCTTCCTGTTCAGCTTCGCCATTGGATTTTACTTGGTGCTAAAGGGGATGGGGGTGGACCTCCTGTGGACTCTGGAGAAAGCCAAGAGATGGTGTGAGAGGCCAGAATGGGTCCACATTGACACTACGCCCTTTGCCAGCCTCCTCAAGAACCTGGGGACCCTCTTTGGCCTGGGACTGGCTCTCAACTCCAGCATGTACAGGGAGAGCTGCAGGGGGAGTCTCAGCAAGTGGCTCCCATTCCGCCTCAGCTGCATCGTGACCTCCCTCGTCCTCCTGCACCTCTTTGACTCTCTGAAACCCCCATCCCAAATTGAACTGATCTTCTATGCATTGTCCTTCTGCAAGAGTATGACAGTGCCCTTGGCATCTGTCAGTCTCATTCCCTACTGCATCGCACGCATCCTGGGCCAACCACACAAGAAGTCTTTGTAAAGCATGTGGCGGAGTCTTCAGTATTTAAATTCAGTGACTGTGCCAAGGTCTTAGACCAAGGAACTAAGGTCTTCTACCAGCCCATTTTGAGGCTGAAGGTGTTCAAGTCAGTTCAGGTGACCCTCCCCCTTTCTCAGTCCTGATTTGTATTGGATGATGTTTTTTTAAAAACTAATGAGGCCTGAGAAAGCCTTGACTATTAGAAGTTGGGTAGTTCTGGATTTTCCCCTGAAGACCTACTCACCTGTTCTTCTGTCAGAGATACAGAAGCAAGACTTCCAGAGCCGGGTGTGGTGGCTCATGCCTGCAATCCCAGCATTTGGGAGGCTGAGGCAGGAGGATGGCGAGTTCAAAGCCAGCCTCAGCAATGGCGAGGCACTTGGCAACTCAGTGAGACCCTGTTTCTAATAAAATACAAAAAAGGGCTGGGGATGTGGCCCAGTGGTCGAGTGCCCCTGAGTTCAATCCCTGGTACCAAAAAAAAAAAAAAAAGCAAGACTTCCAGTAGGGAAGCTCACAAACCCAGGCCAAAATCCCAACTGAGATTTTTCTACCTGCACTCATCCCTCCCATGAAAAGGAGAAAGGACCATGAGGATTTGATAGAGGAAAGGGGATGAGTCAAGGACGATTTCTTATTATCTTGCCTATTTTGCAAACTACATGCCAATCAATGTCTAAATGGCTTCAAATATTGTTTGAATCTTTTTAGATATGGCACTCTTAATAATGCTATACATTATTGACACCAACTCAAAGTATACTTAATAGGTGATTAGTGGAATAACTCCTTTGGGTATTTTTTTACTTTGGATACATGGTCATTGTTTGACTTGGATTTCTAAATGACTGTAGTGACTGAGATATTGTACAAGATCAGAACATTCAGGCAGAGTTGATTTTCTTCGATCACATTATGTGGTCTTCCTTATTAGCCCAGCTTCACTTTCCCCAAAATTTTCCCCTGGCTCCCCATCTACCCTACTGGATCCTCAGGTGCCTAATGGGTGATTCTTTGGTAGTACTTTTGTATGTCACCATTAAGCTCTGAAATCTTGGGCAAAATGGCAAGGAAAGGGCCAGGATTCCTCTCTCCAGAAGGTCACTCCAATGTTACTTTTGATTCATGGAGAGTAAATATGACTCCTTTCTACATCCCAAGTCAACCAAGAGCACTTTCTTAGAGGAAAAGTCAAATCCTTCATGTCTGTTCTCCAGTCTCAGCTGATTTGCAGGGTATGCCCTCAAAAACAAACAAAAAGCCCTGAAGCCTATTTATTTGAGACTCCTTATTTTTGCTACTAATTTAGAATACCATATGTTATCATTCACACCAACCATCCTGCTCTTAACATATTTGAAAACAAAAAATATGCATGTGCAGTATTTTATTAAAATGTCATTTATTAAAGAATGAAGTATTCTTGAAGCTGGGTGGGGTGGCACACACCTATAATCCCAAGTACTCAGGAGGGTGAAGCAGGAGGATCGTGAGTTCAAGGCCAGCCTGGGCAACTTAGCAAGACAGTGTCTCAAAATGAAAAGGGCTGGGGATGTGGCTCAGTGGTAGAGATACCCTGGGTTCAATCCCCAGTAATGCTAGGGTGAGTGCTCTACCACTGAGCCACAACCCCAGCCCCTCAATCCTCAGTAATGAAAAAAAAAAAAAAAAAAAAAAAAGAAAGAAAGAAAAGAAAAAAAATCATGTTGATTACTTCTGTATTTTAGATACATTGTGATCTGAAGGGTCTAATTCTGACCCAGTTAAATTTCTAGCTCTTTCTCTGTTTCCTAATCAAATAATTTGGTTTCTCTGTGCCTATGCTTTCACTTTAGAAAAAGAAGATGCTCTGTCTTGAGTTGACCATTACTCCCAGCAGGGTTGGGGAGACTTACAAGGCAGACACAGGTGGAGTTGATCACATCAGCATAGGCACAATGTTGGCACAGAAGAGTTACTGAGCACAGGCCCAGTCTGCTGGTCACACAATGAAAGCCAATTAGTGGAGAGGCAAGACAGTGGTAGAGAAAGAACTTTATTACAATCAGCTAGCTAATCAGAGGATGCCAGCCTAAAGGTCCATTGTCCCAGGAAGTTGATTTAGGGGTGGTTTATATAAGAGATGGTTTATCTAAGAGATGATTTCAGACTGGTAAGCACCTTCTCACAATGGAAGTTTGTGGCCAAATAATGCACATTTAATCACCTAGTTATGAGAAATCTCTAGAAAAAAGATCATTATTTCCTCAGACTATTCTTGTCACTGATTAGTTTGCCCACATGCAGTTCCTAACATATTACTCAGTGGACAAGCTAGATGGGGTAGATGGGTAGATCCCTAAAGACCTTCTTGCTGATCACCAAATTTATGGTAATGAAAGAAAGCATACTTCACCCGATTATTGTGGAAGACAAAGGTCAGGCAAGGTTAAATAGGGAGTGGAGCAGGAGATCTGGTCTCCATGCTTGGCTTCAGAACCAGAAAGATATGATGTTGGCCAAGACTTAACACAAGTTCCCACACTACAAGTCAGTATGAGTTGCTCTATAAGATCAAATTGTAACTTGAGGGCACATAGGCAGGGACACTACAAACTAAACAATCAGGGCGTGCAAATCATAGAGCAGAATAAGACTGGGAACACTCTAGAATCCAGTAACCCAGGGTCAGCAAGATTTAGGGTTATAGACAAAGTCCAAATAAAACAAGTCATAGTACCAAGGGATGCTCAAGGAAGCTATAGCAGGTTTTTCTGCTAAGCAATTTATTTCATCCTGGGTACAGAGTCCCATCTCAAAGGCCTCTACTCATCTCCATAACCTTGGATCACCAAAAATGAGATTGGTTAACTTCACCCCAGAACATGGGAATGTACGTATTTAGGGAAGGCTGAGTCCTACCTACTATTTGATGTGGGTTCTTCAGTGGCAGAGATTAACCTCACAGAGACAGTAATGGTTCTAACCAAGGAGAAAGGAAATGATCTCTATCTGTGGGAATTGAATCCCACAGCTGGGGCATGTCCTATCCTTGAGATTCCAATTGCTCTCAGGAACCAAGTCTGCATTCCTTGCAAGAAGATTCTGGCAAAAAGTGAATAGTACCTCTCAACCTGGCAGTTTGTGAGGTTAAGGACACATAATATCATAGAATCAGCGTGTACTTACTATGTGCCAGGTTCTGTTCTATGTGCCTTATTTCTACAATTAATTCTCAACATCTCTTTGAGGTGATTACTATATTTGTCCTCATATTATGAGGCACAGAGGGATTAGGTGTCTTGTCCAGAATGGTGGGGCCAGTTCTAGAACCAGGCAGTCTGATTCCAGAGTCCATGCTCTTCCCTCCACCTCTTCTGGTACCTCACGGAGGCCAGTAAGACTGACAACTGTTCAGCTGGGCGCGGTGGCGCATGCCTGTAATCCCAGCACTTGGGAGGCTGAAGCAGGAGGATTGCGAGTTCAAAGCCAGCCTCAGCAATGGCGAGGCACTTGGCAACTCAGTGAGACCCTGTCTCTAATAAAATACAAAAAAGGGCTGGGGATGTGGCCCAGTGGTCGAGTGCCCCTGAGTTCAATCCCCAGTACCCAAAACAAAACAAGAAAAAAAACAAAAAACAAAGACTGACAACTGTTTAAATCCCCTTTAAATACCAGATTCATATAATGCTTTTTTTTCTTTCCTCCCTTTCATTCTTTGTATTCTCCTCTTCCCCCTCCTCATCCTTTCTTTTCTTTTTCTTTTTTTTCCAGTGCTGGGGCTGGAAACCAGGCTCTGGCATGTGCTGGGCAAGTGCTCTGCCACCAAGTCACTCTTCAGCCCCAGCTAGATACAATCCTCAGAGAGGATTTGATTTGATTTGGCTGAAGGCCATTATAAAATTTACAGTGGATTGGCATTAGCTTCTAAGTATGAAGACACTATGTTTCAACTCCTCAGTTCATACCCAAAGGACTTAAAATCAGCATACTACAGTGACACAGCCACATCAATGTTTATAGCAGCTCAACTCACAATAGCTAAACTATGGAACCAACCTAAATGTCCTTCAACAGATGAATGGACAAAGAAAATGTGGTATGTATACACAATGGAATATTACCCAGACTTAAAAAAAGAATGAAATGATGGCATTTGCAAGTAAATGGATGGAGGTAGAGAATATCATGCCAAGTGGAATAATCCATTCCCAAAAAACCGAAGGCCTACTGCTGATATGCAGATGCTAATTCACAATAAAGAGGGTGGTTAGGGAAGAATAGAGTTACTTTGGATTAGGCATAAGGGAGTGAAGGGACAGGAGGAAGTTTGGGGGAAGGAAAGATAGTAGAATAAATTGGACATTGTTGACCGGTGTGATTCTATATCATGTACAACCTGAAGAATGAGAAGTTATACTCCATTTATGTATGATGTGAAAAAGTGCATTCTGCTATCATGTATAACTAATTACAACACATTTTAAAAAGGTAATTTAATAAAGCAACTATTAGTAAAATCATCACTAAGTGTTCAACAGCAGTGTCTAAAGCAAATTTAGCTGTTCTTTTCTTCCAAGAGTTTAAAAATAAAGGGCTGGGGTTATAGCTCACTGGTAAACCACTCGCCTAGCATGGATGAGGCACTGAGTCTGATTCTTAGCACCACATAAAAAACAAACAAATAAAAACCAAAAGTTAAATTCTTTAAGAAAAAGAGTTTAAAAATAAAAGTTCTGACTATCTGGGTCAGACAATAAGTAGCTTACTATTTCTAGAATCAAGATAGAGTGAGAAGATATAAGTATCACAAAGAATTTTTTATAGAGATCTATATATAAGAATGGAAAATAGACACAGTGTGGAATATTGTTTAGATCAGAGACTCCAGAAACATGGGTTGGTTATCTTTCTTTAGGACCAGAAAAGTCTATAAGCGGACACACATAGAGGTTGAGAATTTATGATACCTAGAGCTGAGCAGAGTGTCAACACAGGACCAATTTGTAACATTAGCCAACTTATTAGAACATATTGATCACTCTCCAAGTTATAAATCTGTGACTGCTTTAGAAATAGCTTGTGAATGCTCAGACCAGAAGCAGGTTTAAGTAACCAATAACAATTTTAAAGCAAAGTCCATGTCATGTTAGAGCATAATTTGATAAAATGTTCTAACAGTATATCCGTTTTTTAGGTGATAGGCTTTGGGGATTACACACACACACACACACACACACACACACACACACACACACAGAAACACAGAGAGAGAGAAACACACACCCACACACCCACACCCACACCCACACCCACACACCCACCCCCCCCCACACACACACACAGAGTGTAACTATCTTTTTTATTTTAACTTTTTTATTTTGGGGACCGGGGATTGAACCCAGGATTGTTTAACCACTGAGTCATATCCCCAGCCTTTTTAATTTATTATTTGAGACAGGGACTCACTAAGTTGCTAAGACAGCTTAGAACTTATGATCCTCCTGCCTCAGCCTCCCAAACTGCTAGGATTACAGGCATGCACCACCACACCCATCTGTACTTGTATTATAGACCTAGGAAACAGACCTATTAAAAAAGTGCAGAGGGCTGGGAGTAGTGGCTCAGTGGTAGAGCGCTTGCCTAGCATGCGCGGCCCGGGTTCGATCCTCAGCAACATGTAAAAATAAAGGCATTGTGTACAACTAAAGCAAATAAATAAATATATTTTTTTAAATTTTTTAAAAAAAGAGAAAGTGGTTAGGGATACGACTCAGTGGTAGAGTGTTTGCCCCGCCCGTGTGAAACCCTGAGTTCTATCCCTGACATAGCAGAAAAAAAAAAAAAAAGGTGTAGTTCAGTGATAGAGGGTTTATGGGTGAGGCCTTGGATTCAATCCCCAGCACTGCAAAAAGAAAAAAATAAAAAAAAATAAAGAAGAAGGAAAGTACAACTTCTGCTACCTCAGTCAACTACCATATCATAATAGACCAAAGTCTTATGGCTTATTGTATTTTTAGTAAAATTATAAGAGCTTTAAAATTTTTTACGACATTTGTATTGATATATAATTCATATAGCATACAAAATATTCAACATTTATTAAAGAGTGCAGTGGCCAGTGGGGCATGGTGGTGCATGCCTATAATCCCAGCACCTCAGGAGGCTGAAGCAGGAGGATCACAAATTCAAAGCTAGCCTCAGCAACTTAGTGAGGCCCTAAGTAGTTTAGTTAGACCCTGTCTCAAAATAAAAAATAAAGCCTGGCGCGATTGTGCACGCTTGTAATCCCAGCAGTTGGAAGGCTGAGGCAGGAGGATCGCGAGTTCAAAGCCAAACTCAGCAATGGCAAGGCACTTAGCAACTCAGTGAGATCCTGTCTCTAATAAAATACAAAAAAGGACTGGGGATGTGGCCCAGTGGTTGAATGCCCCTGAGTTCAATTCCCAGTACCCAAAAATAAATAAATAAATAAATAAATAAATAAATAAAATTTTAAAAAAATAAAAATAAATAAATAAAAAGGGCTGGGGATATGACTCAGTGGTAAAGCACCCTTGGGTTCAATCCCTAGGACCAAAAAAATAAATGAAGTATACAGAGGTTTTTAGTATATTCATAGTTATTCAACCATCATCATGAATCAGTTTTAGAACTTTTTTTTTTTTTTTTTTGCTGTTCCATAAAGAAACTCTCTATCCATTATAGTCACCTAGACTGTTTTCCCAAAGGCTTAGTAAGGAAAAGTTTTACAGTGTTTTGGTTTTTCCATCTCTTGTAATTTTCTAGAATCACTCCTTGTAACATAACTTTGTCTACTTCTTTTCTTTGGAAGAATTTTAAAGTAAAATTAATCAAGCAACCAGATTTTATAAGATGAAACATTTTTGAGCCCCTTCTACTTTCATTGGCAATGGCTTTCTTGTTCCAATTTGTGTTCCAAGGGCGTTTCACTGAGGACATGTCTGGATATTTGAAGTTCCAGCCCTAGTCAATTGACTGGTTGTTTATAACCTGTCAAAAGTTGCTGACTTGATTTCTGAAAACCATTACTTAAACTGATGAATTATTAATATTTATTGATTTTGTTTGGTAGCAATTGCTGAACTAGGACAGATGCCTTTAAGCCTTATGAGTGTGTAAATAAAACAGGACTGTATTATTTGTAGGAAAGACTTTTCCAGGAGACTCTTAAGAGTGGAAGGTTCACCAAATAGCCTTCTGGTGATATTTCTAAAAGAATTAGCCAGAAATCATATGCAGAGCAGTCAACAAAAGCTACTTCTATCAGAAAATTTAAAAACCTAATTCATTTATAGGGAAAACTAACAATAGACTAGTCCAGCAATGGGCAACTGGAAGCCCTACATCTAATTTTGAATGAAAGATTAAAAAGCTGTTATCTGAGTTACTGTTTCTCAACTTTTTATTTATTTATTTGCTTTTAGTTGTACACAATGCATGTATTTTTACGTGGTTCTGAGATCGAACCCGGGTCGCGCACATGCTAGGCGAGTGCCCTACCGCTGAGCCACATCCCAGCCCCTACTGTTTCTCAATTTTAAAAAAACAGTCTAAAAATGTTTTATTTTTCCTGAACTGAAATGTATTCAGAAAAATTGCTATCAATTCTATTGGGATTTTTTTTTTTTCATTTAATAGAGAAATTAAGACCAAGAGACAGAGGCATATGTCTGACCTAAGTTGCAAATATAACTTGTCCCCAGGTCTCCTGATTCTTAGCAGAGCAGTCTTCTCTCTGCCAGTCTCCTGCACATATTTAGGCTGCTATGTCAACATGCAGCTGTTGCAACAGAAGTAAAGGACATATTTCAACAGTAGAGCCAGCTTATTTGAAACAAAATCAGGACACAGCTAGAATATCTGTGTGCAAGGTGGCCTTCTCCTAATTAGGTTATGTATTTCACTCTTCTTTTGCTTTCACAAGTCTTCACAGGACAGATATATGACTAAATACAACAGGGAAGAGTTTGGTGTTTTGTTTTGCTTGTTTGTTTGGTACCAGGGATTGAATCCAGGGGTACTTAACCAAGTGGTTAAGTACTGTGGTACCAAGCCACAGTCCCACCCCTTTTTTTATATTTTATTAGAGACAGGGTCTTGATGAGTTGCTTAGGTCCTCAGTAAGTTGCTGAGGCTGGCTTTGAACTCACAATCCTCCTGCCTTAGCCTCCTGACTCGCTGGGATTACAGGCCTGCACCACCATGCCCAGCCAACCCAGCTTGGTGGCTTTTTTTTTTTTTTTTTTTTTAACAATAACACTGGGGCTGGGGCTATGGCTCAGCGGTAGAGCGCTCCTCTTGCATGTGTGAGGCCCTGGGTTCAATCCTCAGCACCACATAAATAAAATAAAAGCATTGTGTCCACCTACAACTAAAAAAATTTAAAAAAAAATAACATTGATGGACCTTTATTTTATTCATTTGTTTATATGTGGTACTGAGAATGAACCCAGTGCCTCACATATGCTAGGCAAGTGCTCTACCACTGAGCCACAACTCCAGACCCCAGCTTGGTGTTTTTATGGCACTTTTTGCTTTGTTTTTTTTGTTGTTGTTGTTGTTGTTGTTTTTTGTTTGTTTGTTTTTGTTTTGGGGGTTCTTGTTGTTGTTTCTTAAGAATAAGGCTGGTTTTCCAACCAGTAAATTTTCAGTACTTTCCTTCATTGCTGTCTTCTCACTTTCTTCCTTTGTTCTTCTATCCCACAGGAATTGACTTCAGGTTAACCCCACTCAATTTCTGCATTTGAAGACAGGTAGAACTCATCTCATTCTGCTTCATCACAGAATTGGGGATTCCAATCCTTTACTATCTGCACTCCTTTCTCTCCAGAAACAAAGAGAACTAAAACCAAACTCCTTCCCCTCTGTTGTGAACTGATTTTGGACTTGACTGAGATGAATCAAGACAGTGTGAATTTCATCTTTTCATCTCCATCTTTCCCTCTGATCTCCTCCATCAGCCCAGTCAGTTGGCAACACTGCAACAAGTCCCAAATAGATTCACCTTGGTCATGGAGTCAAGTGAGCCTTGGAGAGATGTGATTGACTTAATTGATTTAATAACCCAAGTGGTGTAGGTCTATCTATTCTTTATTTGGATTATGTCTCTAAACTGCCAAGGTCTTCCTTATCTGTCTATTTTTACTTCACCCAGTGACTGCAATGGAATAACATGGCGTTGTCTCTCCCTGTAGAGTTAGAAAACCACTATGGATATTCCTGTACCAAAGCCTCCCAAAGGCCTTGGTTCAGGAGGCTCAGGTGGGGCCATGACTCCTGACAGGTATCAGAGTGGATTCAGGAAAAGTCCATGCTCAGCCCCAGTCTTTGATCTGACTCTCCAAGCTTTGTCAGCAGGCTCACTAGTTACAGTGGCCACTAAACTCATCTCCAGAATTATGCCCTTTCTCATTTCCACCTGCCCAGCTAAAAGATATACTTCCATACAAAGAACAAATGATTCCACCCCCAAACTAATGACTCCATCAAACTTATGAGTTAATTCCTCTTCAAGGTGCAGGGTGACTGAACTCAACCTATTTTAAGAAAAATAAAAGACCTGGGGAATTTTCTGCTCCTTTTGGCTTCTTTTCATCTGAAAGAGTTTAAGTTTCTCTCTCAGGTTTCTTTGGGTGTACCTACAACGTTCAGTCTTTGGGGAAATATTAATTGGGGAGAAATGAATTTGAGAAATGTTAAGAGTATTGGAGAAGAGCTTGGTGAGGGTTGGAAATGGAAATAGGTTCTCTTCCAAGCTGTTTTTTTTTTTTTTTTTTTTTTTTTTTTTTGTGGTGTTGGGCATCAAATCCAGGGCCCTGTGCACAGTAGACGAGTACTGTAATGCTGAGCTACACCTCCAGTCCCTCTCAAGTATTTTTGTTTTTAGTAAAGGGGATGATTGAACTCAGGGGCACTCAACCACCGAGTCACATCCCCAGTCGTATTTTGTATTTTTTAAAAATATTTATTTATTTGCTTTTAGTTGTACACAATGCATTCTTATGTTGTGCTGAGGATCAAACCCAGGCTGCGCACGTAGTAGGCGAGTACTCTACCACTAAGCCACAACCCCAGCCCCCTATTTTGTATTTTATTTAGAGACAGGGTCTCACTGAGTTGCTTATCACCTTGCTTTTGCTGAGGCTGGCTTTGAACTTGCAATCCTCCTGCCTCAGGCACCTGAGCTTTGGGGATTACAGGCATGCGCCACTGCACCCAGCTGCTCTCAAGTTTTATTTTGGGCTGAGCCTGCTGGGAAGCCTAGGACAGAGAAGACAAAGAATGTTCCATTCTCTTTTTAGATAAAGAGAGAGTCCCACATTATTAGCCAAGTAGCATTATTTCCACACAAAATATCTAAACAACTAGTGGTTCTCAGGCAACATTTGTCTCCCTGGTAACATGTGACAATGTCTGGAGGCATTTTTGATTATCAACTGAAAAGAGTGTTATTGAAATCCAGTAATTAGAGGCCAGGAATGCTGGTAAAGATCCTGGAATGCATGTTCCCCTGCAGCGAAGATTTATGGGGACTAAAATGTTCATAGTGCCAGGGTTAAGACACTTTGCAATTAATCAATGAGGAGAATTAGTCATAGTTTACCTGAACCATTTTTCAACTCAGAACACTGCTTGTGCAAAGGGGTCCTTCTGGTTTACCAAGTAGCCCTCTTCCAAAGTGGGAATTTTATTGCTCTGAATTCCAAGCTTTTTCCCTCTAACCAGGTCTACTTTGTGTGTGTGTGTGTGTGTGTGTGTGTGTGTGTGTGTGTGTTACTGGAGATGGAACCCAGGGTCTCATGCACATTAGTCAAGCATTCTACCACTAAGTCACATTTCTAGCCCCAGATCTACTTATTAAAGCAACAGGAGTCACCACACATTGAATCATGTAAGTAAAACCACTCTTGTTGTAGAGTTCCTGATGCTGAATGTGTTACCAGTAAGCCGCAGATGTAAACATCATTAAATGCAAGATAAAAAGTGTAGACAGAGTGAAAATTTTAGCCAAAGGGTTAGGGTGAGATGGAAAGGGCCTGGAAGAAAGCCACCTATTGTAAGAGGTTAGTAGATTAACTCCCTGCCCTCAAAGGCTCTGGATGTGCTGAATATTGTTAAATCACCAGGGAGAAGAGTAAACAAAACAAAACACATTCTTACATGAACAAACAAAGAACTTAGTTGAGACAAACTGTGCATAAATGTGTCAGGAGGAAGAGATAAGGCTGAGAGGACAGGGAGATGGGCCCCTGGGTAACTTCCTGAGCAGTAGAGCACAAACTGCACCTGCGGATATTTGCTGAGAAACAAAAAGGCTATTTTTATATCAGGACTTACATGACTGGGGTCCATGCCTCTCCAAAGGAGAAAAATGCCCAATTGATATTTTGATTGGGCGAAAGGCTGCATGAATAGCTCATGAACACTGATTGGGCAGGGGGCTGTCTACCTTAAGGCTGTAGATCTATATAAAGCCCAAGACAATACCAGCTCTTTAGTATCCCTCTCTTGGAACCCTTCCCTTTTTGGGAACTCAGCTTTCTTTCTTTCTATTAATCTAATAAATCTAATAAATCCTGTTACTTTGCTCTCACCCTTGTGTCCATGGATCTTATTCTTCGGATTCATAAGACAAAGGACCCAAACCCATGCTCTGTGCTACATATTTGGAAGGATGAGTAAAATGGACCAATGGCCTCTTCTAGGAGCCCTAAGCTCCATTCAAATATTTAGCCCTCTCTGTCTGAAATAAATAAACAAACAAAACGGGCATCTGTCAGCCACTTAAAGGTGAAGGACAGCTGCCAGTCTACAAGACTTAGATGACAGACTTGCTGGACAGATGGGGCCAATCCCCCTTCACCCAGGTGTTGGGGATGTCAGTTCTAACTTGCTTCAGTTTCTTTTCTGTGGGAGAAAGTTGGTGCATGGGACAGAAGAAGGCTTGAGACAACTGAAGGCAGCTGACCAGGATGAATCCCTGGTGCTGCATGAAGGTCTCATGCCCTGAGTCTGACCTCAAAAGCCCTCAAGGGTACCAAATTTCAAACACTACCTTTCTGTTTCTGATTGACCTGGCCCAATGGTGGAAGGTAACCTCACCTAATGCATCTTGGATCCTGAGATGAAGTCTTAGTCTGATCTGAGGTCTTTGGGGAAAAAATGACTTTTTTTTTTAATATTTATTTATTTGCTTTAGTTGTACACAATGCAATGCATTTATGTTTTAATGCATTTATGTTTTACGTGGTGCTGAGGATCAAACCCAGGCCGCACACGTGCTAGGCGAGCACTCTACCGCTGAGCCACAACCCCAGCCCAATACTTTTTTTTTTTTTTTTTGGTACCGGGGATTGAACTCAGGGGCACTCAATCACTGGGCCATATCCCCAGCCCTTTTTTGTATTTTATTAGAGACAGGGTCTCACTGAGTTGCTAAGTGCCTCGCCATTGCTGAGGCTGGCTTTGAACTCGTGATCCTCCTGCTTCAGCCTCCCAAGTGCTGGGATTACAGGCGTGCGCCACTGCGTCCAGCTGAAAAATGACCTGTTAATCCCCAGAGTATGGGCTGAAAAGTCTCTTTCCTCTGCAGAAATGCCTCATCCCCATGTTTGCCCTGGAATGCAGGTTACTCCCAGCTGCTCTGTATGTCCACCCAACCTTGAGTTCTTTCACTGTCTCTCTCTCAATTGCCCAAATAAAGACTCTAAGGACCCCCAGCCTTTAGAATGCTTTCTGGGAGTCAAACCCCAAGTCTGTTCCTTGTGTCCACCTCTTAAACAGGGACCCATTGTGTGAGATTACCAAAATGAGCTCCCTTAGCTTTAAAATTAAACTGCTTGCTCACCAGACACAGTGGCACACACCTGGAATCCCAGTGACTCAGAAGGCTGAGGCAGGAGGATTGTGAGTTCAAAGCCAGCCTCAGCAATTTAGCCAGGCCCTAAGCAACTCAGCAAGACCCTATCTCTAATAAAACATAAAAAAGAACTGGGGATGTGGCTCAGTGGTTAAGTGATCTGAGGTTCAATCCCTGGTACCAAATTAAAAAAAAAAAAAATTAAACTGCTTTCTATAGACTCTCACAAGGCACCTTTTTTTTTTTTTCTGTATCCCCCTCACCCAGCAGGAAAAAGACCAGAAGTTCTGTCTCTCTTAATTAAAATAAACTACCACTTATCTCTCCTAGTCCAGGGAGCCAAATTTTTGTGGTCCTGGAGATTGAACCCAAGGCTTGTGCATGCAAGGTAAGCACTCTACCAACTGACCTATATACCCAGCCCAAATTATATACTTTCTTTTTCATTTTATTTTCTTTTTTCTTTTCTTTCTTTATTTCTTTTCTTTTTTTTTTTTTTTCTTTTTTTTTTTTTCTTTTCTTTTTTTTTTGTACCAGGGATTGAACTCAGGGGCACTCAACCACTGGGCCACATTCCCCAGCCCTTTTTGGTATTTTATTAGAGACAGGGTCTCACTGAGTTGCTAAGTGCCTCGCTGTTGCTGAGGCTGGCTTTGAACTTGTGATCCTCCTGCCTCAGCCTCCCAAGTGCTGGGATTACAGGTGTGCACCACTGCGCCGGGCAAGGCCAACTTTTAATGTACTGATATAAAACAAAGTCTAATTCTCTGTGTAAAAAAAGACAAGACTTTCTTTTCTTTCTTTCTCTCTTTTTTTTTTTTTTTCTTGTGGTACCAGGGATTGAACTCAGGGGCACTCGACCACTGGGCCACATCCCCAGCCCTTTTTGTGTATTTTTTTTTAAAAAATAATTATTTATTTGCTTTAGTTGTACACAACACAGTTTATTTTTACGTGGTGCTTAGGATCCAACCCAGGCCGCGTGGGTGCTAGGTGAGCGCTCTACCGCTGAGCCACAATCCTAGCCCCTTTTTGTGTATTTTATTAGAGACAGGGTCTCACTGAGTTGCCAAATGCCTCGCCATTGCTGAGGCTGGCTTTGAACTTGTGATCTTCCTGCCTCAGCCTCCCAAGTGCTGGGATTACAGGTGAGCACCACCGCGCCCAGTTGACAAGATTTTCTTAAAACATTGATCTGATCTTATTTATCGAGATAACTTTTTATGTCTACTAGGTTTTATTAATTGGGGCTCATACCTATTTTAAAAATGATTGTTTTATAGCTCTGGTTAAACTAACAACTGTTATTTTAGGATATTACAATAGAATCGACACCCTAAATTTATGGGACTACACATATAGATACAAATGAAAACTAAATGTTTGTCTGAGCTTTGTCTATGTGTTATGTAAAGGCTTGCAAAATAAAAACTATGTAGGTTTGATACAGGCATGGTAACCAGTGAAGGCTCTCTTTTATACATTGTATCTGACATTAAAGGGCCACACTGCCATTTAAAAACTAGATGTACATCTGTTTGCTTTAGCTACATAAATGTTTCATTATTATATAAATGATATGCATTTATGTATCAGATAACAAGTCTATTTCTGATACCTCACCTGAGTTCAGGCTCTCCCTCTCACCTTACTCTATGTTAGCATGATGCCAATGTAGGCCAGAACTAAGCATATTTAATGTTGTGTTCAAAAAATAGATTTTTATTGTAAAGATTACAGTGATCTCAAAATAAACTAAAGCAAAACTAAGGAAAGGTTTGGGTGAATTATAAAAGTTACTTAGGGTTGTAAGAGAGCTATAGAAGAAAACAAAATTTGTAAGGATTTCATATGTGAGGAGCTAATAAATTAATGGGTCTTCATAGAGGCTAAATAGATATCAAGTATACCTTAGTGCTATTATAGACACTGTGTCTCTTGGTTCAAAGTTATTATTTGAAGTAAGTCCTCATACAACTTTATAAATGTTGCCTGTTAGTATTTTATAAAATTACTATTTTTAACAAAACAACTTGAACTAATTTAAAACAATAAACCATCAACTACAGGATATAATGCTGACTTTCAGTACTAATACTGACCTCAACTAGTTAAAAAGGGTAATTATAAAATTACAAACATTAAAGTTAAAACCCAGTGCTCCTACTTCTAAAATGGTGAAACTGGCCTGCTGGATGTTTAAAAACAAAACTTGGAGACCAAGGAAATAAAAATGCTAAGAAAAAGCAGCCAGTATTTTGGCCCTTGCTCTGTAAGGTCATCTAGAACTCAGGGAATGATGGGACTTCTCTAAGGGCCCTGCAACTCTGGTGAGTCACCTGACCTACTGATCAGGGGGATTGTGAGGACCCTAAAGAACAGGAAACCAATCAGTGCACAATCTGCAAGAGGAGGGGTCATTGGAAAGGGAAAGTTCCCTGATGCTTCTGAGGGAAGCCACATGTGGTCAGCAAGATTTTGATCCATCCTGGCAGATGGCACGACTGGTAGAGGAAAGCTAAAGGAGACAACAGGCTTCTCAAAAGTTCCCAAGAGCAATCCCTGACAAATCTCTGCTGACTGTTAATAGTAGGTGAGAACAGGATCAATTTTTTACCAACTTGGTCTTGAACACCTGGCAGCAAGATATAACCAAAACACAGTTATACAGGGACATTTAAAAAGGCAATGACTCCCAGCAGCTCGGGAGGCTGAAGCAGCAAGATCGTGAATTCAAAGCCAGCCTCAGCAATTAGCAAGGCACTTAGCAACTCAGCGAGACCCTAAATAAAATACAAAGAAAAAAGAAAAAAAAAAAAAAGATGGGCTGAGGCTGTGGCTCAGTGGTAGTGTACTTACCTGGCATGTGAGAAGCACTGGGTTCAATTCTCAGCACTGCATATAAATAAATAAAAAGTAAAGGTCTATCAATAACTAAAAAGATAATTTTAAAAAAAGGCAATGGCTTTTTAATGTAAATTGAGACATACACTTGTGTCAGTCCTCCTAAAAGTAAGTAAAACTAGAAAGCTATATAGAAAGAGTTCTTAAATAGGAGTGTCTGATAAATACCACAAAAGATACTGCCAGTGTGACAAGTTTGTTCTAGGTCAATTTGAGACCTACAAATTTTCCTAATCTCCTAAGGGCCCTGCAACTCTTGTGAGTCACCTGACCTCCTGATCAGGGGGATTGTGAGGACCTTAGAGAACAGGAAACCAACCAGTGCACAATCTGCAAGAGGAGGCGTCATTGGAAAGGGAAAGTTCCCTGATGCTTCGGAGGGAAGCCACATGTGGTAAGTTCAATTTGGTTTTCACTAGTATGATTATTTACCTCTCATATTTATCCCCCAGATTAATCTTAAAGATGTAATGTGGCACATGAAAGCCCTGACTGACTTTATCAAGAGAGTCCTAAGTGACACAGCTAAAGGGAATCCTTCTGCTAACACAGAGGTAAGGCCAATGAGTAAGCTATTTTACGAAAATCAGATGGCATGCCACGGCTCAAGAGGAAATCTGTGCCATTATAAAAATTCAAAGTTGTGCATATGCTTTTAGCAACTCTGCTGATATTTCTAAAACCTTTAATGACCTCCATTCACAAATAAATTGTATGTCAGACCACACTTTAAACTCCAATAAGTTACTATCTTCATGGTCTTCAGAGGCTGGCTGACAACACTAATTGTTTTTGTGATAATTGTTTTCAGAAAAAGATGATTTGGTATTTTGTTTATTGTTTTACTAGCATGATCCTTACCCTAAGTATACCTTGTCCAGTCACCTGTCAGCTGCTACCATGACCTCTGTACTGCCCATTCTATTAATCTCCAGATGGTTATGGAGATGCTACCTACCATGGAAGTACCATATGACTTTTATAGGGTCCATTAGATAGGCTTCTGTAGGAGGACCCTGACTGCTGTTCCCCTCTCAACACCTCTTTTCAGCCTAAAGAAGATAGAGTGGTCATCACCCAAATTTCCCAACAGTAGTTAGGGTTACCTTTCCAGAAGGTGGAATAACATTAGGAGGAAGAGATAAGGCTGGGAGAATAGGGAGATGGGCTCCTGGGTAACTTCCTGACTATTTTAAAATTAGGACTTATGTGACTGGGGTCCATGCCTCTCCAAAGGAGGAAAATACTTGATCGATATTTTGATTGGGCTAAAGGCTGAATGAATAGCTTGAGGACTGAATGTTTTACCCAGGATTGGGCAGGGGACTGACTTCCTTAAACCTATAAATCTATATAAACCCCTAGACAATAGCAGCTCTTTAATATCCCTCTCTTGGGACCCCTCCCTCTTTGGGAGCTCTGCTTTCCTTCTATTACTCTAATAAATCCTGTTATTTTTCTCTCACCCTTGTGTCTGTGGATTTTATTCTTCAAATTCATGAGACAAAGAACCCAACCCCTGTTCAATCTACAATAACAGTGGTGCTTGATTTAATGCCACTGACCTTGGATTTGGCTTTCTCAGAGAGGGCAGAAGAAATGAAATGTGTATATCTGGGTTTTTTTTTTTTTTTTTTTTTTTTTTTTTTTTTTTTTTTTTTTTTTTTTTACCAGGGATTGAACTCAGGGGCACTCAACCACTGGGCCACATCCCCAGCCCTTTTTTCTTTTTTCTTTCTTTTTTTTTTTTTTTTTTTTTTGTTGTGTACCAGGGTTTGAACTCAGGGGCACTCGTCCACTGGGTCACATCCCCAGCCTTTTTTTGTATTTTATTTAGAGACAGGGTCTCATTGAATTGCTAAGTGCCTCGCCATTGCTGAGACTGGCTTTGAACTCGCGATCTTCCTGCCTCAGCCTCCCGAAGTGCTGGGATTACAGGCGTGCGCCACCGCGCCCCAGCTTATATCTGGGTTTTTTGTGTTTTTTTTTTTTTTCTTCTTTTTTTGTGTGTGGTGCTGGGGGTTGAACCAAGGGACTCTGCATGCTAGGCAAGTGCTCTAGCACTGAGCTACACCCCCAGTTCAATGTGGACTTCCTTGAGGTCTCATACTACTGATGGTACAAATTTCTGTTTTAATTTCTATTAGTTACTAATTAAAAGATCCTAATTTAATTGTGCTTTAGCATCCAAGTTGAAGTTGAGAAAGGGGAAAAAAAAATCACAGGCCATTGTTTAGGTAAGCATTCTCTAGAACAGTGGATTTTAAGCAATGTGTAAACTAATAGTTCATTCCAGTGAACTTGCCTTTACTTTTTAGTTGTTAAATATTGACTCATACCTAAGATATATTATTTTAAAAAAATACTCCACATGCCCTTGAAGATTGCCACAAATATTTAACCATCTCCTTCCTGGTTTTTATAGTTTACTTGATTTGATATCCTCCTAGTTTCTCAATCAGACTGTCAGTTTCCTGCTATGAATCATTGAGTTCTTAGTTAAAAAAAAAAAAAAAAGTGCCAGGCGTGGTGGCGCATGCCTGTAATCCCAGCACTTTGGGAGGCTGAGGCAGGAGGATCCCGAGTTCAAAGCCAGCCTCAGCAATAGCGAGACACGTAGCAACTCAGTGAGACCCTGTCTCTAAATAAAATACAAAAAAGGTCTGGGGATGTGACCCAGTGGTCGAGTGTCCCTGAGTTCAATCCCTGGTACCACAAAAAAAAAAAGAAGAAGAAGAAGAAGAAGAAGAAGAAGAAGAAGAAGAAGAAGAAGAAGAAGAAGAAGAAGAAGAAGAAGAAGAAGAAGAAGAAGAAGAAGAAGAAGAAGAAGAAGAAGTGCGAGCAGGGCACAGTGGTTCATGCCTGTAATCCCAGCAGCTCCAGAGTCTGAGGCTGGAGGATCAGGAGTTCAAAGTCAGCCTCAGCAACAGCAAGAAGCTAAGCAACTAAGTGAGATCCTGTCTGTAAATAAAACACAAAAAAGGGATAGGGATGTGGCTCGGTGGTTGAGCCTGAGATCAATCGCTGGTACCAAAAAGAAAGAGAGAGAGAGAGAGAGAGAGAGAAGAAGAAGAAGAAGAAGAAGAAGAAGAAGTGTGAACCCCAGTACCATGGTGCACACCTATAATCCCAGCTACTCAGGAGGGTGAGACAGGAGAATCAAAGTTTCCAGGCTGGCCTAGTCCACTTAGCAAGACCCTGTCTCAAAATACAAATTTTAAAAGGACGTCGTATGTAGCTCAGTGATGCACTCCTGAGTTCAATCCCCCATACACACAGGGAAAAAAAGAAAACAAAACAGAAAGAGAAAGAAACAAAGAAATGTGTGAGTCTGCTATAGATCTGAGACTGTAATATTAATTGAAGAGTCATAATTAGTTTTTTGTAAAGGTTTCTTAGGCACCTCTGATTTATTTCCTTCTCTTTCATCATTTAAAAAATGGTCCCTGGGACTGGGATTGTGGCTCAGCAGTAGAGCGCTCGCCTAGCACGTGTGCGCGGCCCGGGTTCAATCCTCAGAACCACGTACAAATAAACCCATTGTGTACAACTAAAGCAAATAAATAAATATTAAAAAAAAATGGTCCCTACCACTGTTTGATTGTTGGTGAGTCCTTACCAATATCTGGAGATCAGTCTGCCAGGGCACAAATGAACTGATTCTAAACAAATGTTAATATCCAGCGTGGCCTTCCTGCAACTCATCAGTCTTCAGTTGCTTGATTCTAAAGCAAAGAGGTGGCTTTTTTTTTTGGGGGGGGGGGGACTGGGGATTGAACCCAGGGTGCTCCATCACTAAGGTACATCCCAGCCTTTTTATTTTATTTTATTTTATTTTTAATTTTGAGACAGGGTCCTGCTAAGTTGCCAAGGCTGGCTTTGAACTTCCAATCCTCCGCCTCAGCCTCCCAAGTCATTGGAATTACAATTGTGCACTACCATGCCCAGCAAAGAGGTTTTTCTCCTTTGTTTTTTTTTTTTTTTTTTTGTTTGTTTGTTGTTTGTTTTTCCATTGTTGAGGATAGAACCTAAGACCTCTAGGCCAATCCTCTACCACTAAGCTACACCCCAAAGCCCCAAAACCCTGAAAAAAGGGGCAAAAAAGGGGGACAAAAGTTTTACTAAGAGCAAAGAGTTCTGATACTAGGTTCTAGGGCAAAGAGTTCTTATTTTAGGGTTTATATTTTCCTGTACCTTGGACAATACTATAAAGACTGTTTGCTGCAAAATAACACCCATTGCCTGATTTGTATTACAGCTGCTAACTATGTGCTCAAATATTTTTTTAGGCTCAAACTGGTCCAACAAAAAGGTATTGCAACAGATAAGCAGCTTTACAGAAGAGATTTCTAAACCCAATTCTAAATGACAGTGTTCCTTCCTCAAGATTAACTCCCCAATTTTTTGCACAACACACATTTTGCATAGTTGTAAACTTTCCTCTTTTTTTTTTTTTTTTTTCCTACTTAAAATAATCAGATCTACTAGAGCCAACAGAGGCTACATTCCTGTCGCTGAGAACTGTTTCCTGGTGTTTCCTTATGTCACTATACCATAAAGTGCTGAGCCATTCCCTTATTTGGCATTTGGATTATTTCCAATTCTTCACTCTTATAAATAGCACATGAACATCCTTGCACAAATTACATTTTTTCCTTTTTGGGTTACTATTTCCTTGGGGTATATTCCCAAAACTGGTATTACTAGGTCAAAGGTTTAAAAAAGTTTCATAGCTCTTGTTACCCACTGCCAGAATGTTCTCTAGGCAGACTGTGGTACATTTGAGCATTTCCAATGTTTAAACTGGTTTCCCACGATGTAAAATAAGATTAACCTTCATCTTTTCTTCCATAATCTTCAACAGCAGAGGGAGTCACAATATTTCAAAACAAAACAAAAAAAAGCACTCTTTTTGTAGCCAGAGATGTGTTCTTTCAGACTAATTTGACTATAATGTCAGCTGAGGAGTTCTAAAGCCGAACAAGTTCAGGTAAAACCTTAAGCCTGAAAGTGGGGCTGGGGTATGATGTAGCCCAGTTGTGGAGCAATTGCCTAGCATTTGAGAGGCACTATATTCTATCCCCAGTACTGTACAAAATAAAACAAAAGCCTGCAAGTGATCCTGCAACTTGTTAAGGAGGGTGGGAGAGAGGTGAAAACTAATTTTTAAAATACCATTTTCTCTCCATTGCTGTCTTTGGGGTGATGTCACCAGCAGAGAGAGAGAGAGAGAGAGAGAGAAAAACTGTTTCTGTGCCCTTGAGACTCAGGTTATCCACCATCTGTAAGTGACTTCTAAGAATCATAAATGCTTTCAGACTTTAGTCTCCTTGGTGTTAAAAAAAAAATTTTTTTTTTAACCCAAAGCTGGGTAAGGTGGCGTGTACCTGTACTCTCAGCTATTTAGGAGGCTGAGGCAAGAGAATCACAAGTTTGAGGTCAGCATAGGCAATATAGCTAGGCCCTGTTTCAAAATGAAAAAAAAAAAAGGTGGAGGGGGGGGGATGCTGGAGATGTTGCTCAGTGGTAGAGCACCCCTGGGTTCAATCCCCAGTACTACAGAAAAGAAAAAAGAAAAATAACTTGACCATATGTAAAGGATGCACTTAAGTATCTACTTTCAGTTCTCCTTTAAAATTCTGGCCAGGCATGGCGGTAACTGCCTGTAATCCCCGCTACTTGGGAAACTAAAGCAGGAGCATTGCAAGTTCTAGGCTGGCCTGGGAAACATAGGGAGAACCTCTCCTCCCCCCAAATTGATTATGATGATTGTACAACTATGTGAATATACTAAAAGCCAATGCATTATATATTTTATTTTATTTATTTATTTTTGGTACTGGGGATTGAATTCAGGGGCACTCGACCACTGGGCCATATGCCCAGCCCTTTTTTTTTTAAAATATTTATTTATTTGCTTTAGTTGTACACAATGTGTTTATTTGTATGTGGTGCTGAGGATCGAACCCGGGTCGCGCACGTGCCAGGCGAGCACTCTACCGCTGAGCCACAAACCCAGCCCCTGCCCAGCCCTTTTTTGTATTTATTAGAGACAGGGTCTCATTGAGTTGCTAAGTGCCTCGCCATTGCTGAGGCTGGCTTTGAACTTGTGATCCTCCTGTCTCAGCCTCCCAAGTGCTGGGATTACAGGTGTGCGCCACCATGCCCGGCTGCATTATATATTTTAAATGGATGGACTTTGTGATCATATTTCAAAAAAGCTCTTACCAAAAAAACCTTCATATGGCCTCCAAAAGTCTGCTCCATCTGAACTTGTTTACATCATCACCATCACCTCATTCCATATACCAAAGCCAAGATCCTCTTTCCAATGTTCAATATGCAATTACACGCAAAGTTCTATTGCAATTATTAAAATGTTTGTGTGTTTTATTATATCTCATTATGATTAACAGAAAACTCTGGAGTTGTTTTTTTTTTTTTTTTTTTTTTTTTTTGTACCAGGGATTGAACTCAGGGGCACTTGACCCCTGGGCCACATCCCCAGCCCTTTTATTTATTTATTTTTTTTTTACATTTATTTATTTGCTTTAGTTGTACACAGTGCGTTTATTTTTACGTGGTGCTGAGGATTGGAACCAGGCCGCGCACATGCTAGGCAAGTGCTCTACCACTGAGCCACAATCCCAGCCCCCTTTTATGTATTTTATTTAGAGACAGGGTCTCACCGAGTTGCTAAGTGCCTCGCCATTGCTGAGGCTGGCTTTGATCCTCCTGCCTCAGCCTCCCAAGTGCTAGGATTACAGGCATGCGCCACTCTACCACTTAGCTACAACCCCAGCCCATTACTTTCTTGAACAATGCATTTTTGAACAATCTCATTTTTTATTTTCTCATCGGAAAACAAGACCCATGCTTTCAGCTCATTGAAGACTTCAGTGTTTGTTGAAATATAACACAGCTATTGGGCTGCTGTTTCTTTCTTTCTTTCTTCTCTCTCTTTTCGTATCAGGGATTGAACCCAGGGCCACTTAACCACTGAGCCACATCCCCAGCCCCTTTTTAATATATTATTTAGAGACAGGGTCTTGCTGAGTTGCTTAGGCCCTCGCTAAATTGCTGAGGCTGGCTTTGAATTTGTGATCCTCCTGCCTCAGCCTCCCTAGCTGCTGGGATTACAGGGGTGCTCCACTGTGCCCCGCTAGGCTGCAATTTCTTGACCTGTAGTCCTTAGTCAGTTTTGCTGCCTTATAGCCTGTTTTTGTCTTTCAAGGATTTTTCTCTTGGGGCTGGGGTTGCGGCTCAGTGGTAAAGCATTTGCCTAGCATGTGTGAGGCCCTGGGTTTGAATCTCAGCACCACATATAAATAAAAGAAAGGTCCATTTACAACTAAAATAAATATATATTTAAAAAAAGAATTATTGCCGGGCGCGGTGGCGCACGCCTGTAATCCCAGCACTTTGGGAGGCTGAGGCAGGAGGATCGCGAGTTCAAAGCCAGCCTCAGCAATGGCGAGGCACTTAGCAACTCAGTGAGACCCTGTCTCTAAATAAAATACAAAAAAGGGCTGGGGATGTGACCCAGTGGTCAAGTGCCCCTGAGTTCAATCCCCGATACCACAAAAAAAAAAAAAAAAAAAAAAAAAAAGAATTATTGAGGAGCTGGGATTGTGGCTCAGCGGTAGAGTGCTCGCCTAGCACGTGCACGGCCCAGGTTCGATCCTCAGCACCATGTACAAATAAACGCATTGTGTACAACTAAAGCAAATAAATAAATATTAAAAAAAAAAGAATTCTTCCTCTGTTTTGCTGGAGTTCATTCAACAAAACAAATCAAATAATGGGTTTTATTTGTTGACTAGTATCTCTATTTTGCTCGTGTCTTTTTTTCTGTCAATGTTTGTATCCCAAGTAACTGCTTATGCAATCAGAGGCCAGTCTTTGTAGCCACAAATTTCCTCTTATGTGACCCAAGTCTACTCTGCAACCCTTTAACCACCTCTTTCACAGTGGCTATAAAACTACACAGAGCAGAAGCCAACTCTCTGAGATAGACCTTCCTTATGCTCCAAGGAAGTAGTGAATAATTAAATGTCATGTCCATCCAGTTATGTCATAAACTCTTCAGTGCATCTTGCCATGAAAGCCTAGTGTGAAGGGTTTTATAAAAAAGACGTCACCTTCTGATTTATCACTAGGGGACATTTAGATTCTTGCAAAGCAAATTTGCACAGAGCAAAGGATAATTGAACTAACCAGAAATATGGAACATCATTGTTATTTTATGTCAACAATCAAAAGGTAAAAAGGACCCGGGCGGGAGTGGTGGCACATGCCTGTAATCCCAGTGGCTTGGGAAGCTGAGACAAGAGAATCATGAGCAAAGCCAGTCTCAGCAAAAGTGAGGTGCTAAGCAACTCAGTGAGACCCTGTCTCTAAAGAAAAAGGGCTAGGGATATGGCTCAGTGCTGAGTGCCCCTGAGTTCAATCCCCGATACAAAAAAAAAGGTAAAAGGGCCAGGCGCGGTGGTGCATGCCTATAATCCCAGTACTTGGGAGGATGAGGCAAGAGGATCACAAGTTCAAAGCCAACCTCAGCAACAGTGAGGCACTTAGCAACTCAGTGAGACCCTGTCTTAACAAAATACAAAAAAGGGCTGGGGATATGGCCCAGCGGTAGAGTGCCCCTGAGTTCAAGCCCTGGTACCAAAAAAAAAAAAAAAAAGAAGAAGAAGATCCAGAATTTCAGGAAAATAGAGAGAGAATTAGGAGGCAAACTTCAAAACTCAGCTTAAGAAAACAGAAGAGAAATGTTTTAACTATTATAGAATTATTTCAATGGAATTCAGAGGGAGACTTTGAAACAGGAATGATGAGTGTTGTTTTCTGAATTAAGTTAGGGCCCACTATTTGGAATCTCTGGTCTTGCTAGAATGTGGAAGCAAAATGTATGAAATATCAAGCACTGATAGCCAGGAGTTGTAGCGCATGCCTGTAATCCCAGTAACTCGGGAGGCTAAGGCAGAAGGATGGCACATTTGAGGCCAGCCTCAGCAACTTCGCGAGACCCTAAGTAACTTAGTGAGGCTCTAAGTAATTTAGCAAGACCCTGTCACAAAATGAAAAATAAAAAGGCCTGGGGGAAGCCGGGCGCGGTGGCGCACGCCTGTAATCCCAGCACTTTGGGAGGCTGAGGCAGGAGGATCGCGAGTTCAAAGCCAGCCTCAGCAATGGCGAGGCACTTAGCAACTCAGTGAGACCCTGTCTCTAATAAAAACCAAAAAAAGGGCTGGGGATGTGGCCCAGTGGTCGAGTGCCTCTGAGTTCAATCCCTGGTACCAAAAAAAAAAAAAAAAAAAAAAAGGCCTGGGGGGTGTAGCTTAGTGGTAAAGTGCTCCTGGGTTCAATCCCTAATATGGAGGGAAAAAAATTAAGCATTGATATAATGGGACAGGCTGACAGTGTAGCTAATTGTAGAGTCTGCGCTTATCATGTGCAAGACCCCAGCAAGAAAACTAGAGAAAGACTGAAACTCCCTAAAAATAAAAATGGTAAAGCCAGGTGTGGTAGCACATGCCTATAGTCCTAGCCACATGGAAGTCCCAGGCAGGAGGATCACTTAAGCCCAGGAGTTTGGGAGCAATCTGGGCAACATTGCAAGAACCCCATCTCTTAAAAAGAAAATTGAAATGATAAATAATTGCCAGAAGGTTACAACTTGTCCCTGGATTCCTCCCTTGTGTTTTGAGAAATGCCTGCTTATTCTACTTCCCTTGGACTAGGCCTTCAGAAGCCACAAGGAAACAACACCTGGCTGACTTGGCAGGGACTCTGCCGTTTTGTCATTTTATTTTTTCTGACACAGGCATTGGCAACCACAGGCTCGCAGCACCCTCTGCTGTTAAATTACAAAGGATGGTGCCAGAGCGTTTGTATGGCCAAAGGACCTTGATCTGGGGCAAAAAAACAGATCATAAAAGCAAAAGAAATTTAAAATGATTTTATGCAAAACTCTAGGATGAGTTAATTTTGCTGATAACAGACAACAATAATAAAGCAAAAAAAAAAAAAAAAAAAAAAAACTGAGCAGCTCAACTTTTTCACCAAGGTGGTTTTTCCGCCCTTTCTGAGTTAACTGGCACTCTGCACCAAGGTCCCCAAAATGGAAAAATGCACTTTTTCTAATGCCATTTGTGAAACTTACTTAACATTATTTCCATAAAGATCGAGCCCAGGGTAACAGAAAGGGAGAGGTACACAGTTGAGCATTAAGTATAGGGAATTAGGGTTTTATCTTTAGGATCCCATAAAGAGTTAAATCCCTGCCTGGCTTTTAAGTTCCAACATTATAACATGCATACCTGCCCCAAACTAGAGGCCACATGGCAACATTACAATGGAAGGTTTCACCTCTATTTATAGCTTGCTTACTTGGTTATTTTTCCTTCCCAGAAGCAGCCAACAGCTTCAAGATCCTTAAATGCCCCAGGTCCCCAAATCCCGCCCTGAGAGGGAGATGCAGGTTTATAAAATAGAAAAGATACCAGTCCTGTATAATTTATGTGCTGTTTTTAATTGCATTAAAAGACACGCTACTGGGAGGCCTCACACTCTATGGTTAGGTGGATGACTTGGTTCAAATATGTGTCCCACCATTCACTATTTGAGCAAGGTTAGGCCAGCTCCTTCTCAGTGGGCCTCAGTATCATCACCTGTAAAATGAGGGTGATGATAGGATTTATGGGGTCTTTATGAGAATTAAATGAGTTGACTTTGTTTGTTTGTTTGGGGTTGGTTTCTGTTGTTTCTGTTTCCATTGTTTTTTTGTGCTAGGGATACAACCCAGGGCCTTGCACAAGCTAAGCCCTCACTCTACCACTAAGTGATAGATCCCCCAGTGCCAAATGAGTCCATGATTTGGGGGTTTTTTGTTTTTGTTTTGAAACAGTATGTTCTTCTCAGGCTGGTCTCAAAATCCTGGGCTCAAGTCATCCTCCTGCCTCAACCTCCCAAGTAGCTGAGACTACAGGCATGTGGCCACTACAGTTAACAAGTCAATTTGGGGGTTGGGTTTGTGGCTCAGTGGTAGAATGCTGGCCTACTACATGCGAGGTGCTAGGTCCAATCCTCAGCACCACATAAACATAAATTTTTAAAAAAAGGTATTGTGTCCAACCACAATGAAAAAAAAATTTTTTTTAAGTCAATTTTTATAAAGTGCTTGCTTGGGGGTCTGGAGTTGTGGCTCTGTAGTAGAGTGCTCATCTGGCATGTGTGAGGCACTGGGTTTGATCCTCAGAACCACATAAAAATAAATAAATAAAATAAAGGTATTGTGTCCATTTACAACTAAAAAAAATATTTTAAAATAAATAAATAAAGTGCTTGCTTGGGACAATGCCTGGGTTTTCTATATAAGCCAACTGTTAATTGGCTTATTCCAACCAATAATTAAACAATACCAAACAATAATAATAAACAATGTACAGTTTCCTTCACTATTTGAAACTATGGATAATGGTTTTTTAATCAACCATATATATATAGATACAGAATTTTTTTTTTTTTTTTGGTGGTGCAGATTATTGAACCCAGGGCCTCTCATGTGCTAGGCAAGTGCTCTACCCCTGAGCTATTCCTCCAGCTCTGTCACTCTCTTTCTGCTGAGATGTAACACAAGGTTTAACTTCTACAAACCAGGAGAGAGTTCAGCCCTACTGGGTCAGAAAAGGCCCAGCAGTGGAGAAAGATGTTCATTTGGGTGACAGCAACACAAGCAAGTGTCATGTCAGTCTAACTTTTGGCTTTGGTGTTTTGTGTGTTTGTGTGTGTATGTGTGTGTAGTTGCAGATGGACAGAATGCCTTTATTTTATTTATTTTTATGAGTTGCTAAGAACCCAATGCCTCACACTCAGTGCTAGGCAAGTACTCTAACACTAAGCAACAGCCCCAGCCCCATGGCTTCTTGTAGTTACCATATAAAAGGTGCCAAATATATATAGTGTTCATTGATGAACTAGCTACCACTTCAAGACCCTAATCATTGTTGGGGGGTGGCAGACAATTTGCAACTCCAGAATAAAGACCTTTAGGAATGGCCATCTGGTGGGAAGGAAAACCAGCAGACTTGTCTTGAAACAAACCATGCTTGCCTAGTAAACACACTGCTTTATTTGCAATGGCCTGGATATTGGAAATCATGAGGGAACTAAATTCTCCCCAAGCCTCTTATGACTGCCACAACCCTCCTCTGCTCTATCCCTGCCAGTATTCTCTATTACTTCTTCTTATTATTTTCCTCTTTAGTGCCACAGAATTTAGAATTTTACATTTGCTTGTCTTTTCTTGTCTTTCTTCTTCACATCTGTAGTAAGAACATAAGAACAGGGACATTGGTTGTATTGTTTCTGAATGTGACTCCTGCTTAATACAGTGTCTGACACATGCTATACTCTCAATATATGAATTGTCATTATTATATGCACAAATCAATAATAATAACAAAACTATAAGTTGGGTGTTATGAAAGGAAGAACAACTTTTTTTCCCCAATAGTGAGGATAGAACTCAGAGGTGCTCCACTGCTGAGCTGCATCCCCAGACCTTTTAATTTTTTATTTTGAGACAGGGTCTCACTAAGTTTCCAAGGCTGGCCTTGAACTTGCAATCCTCTTGCTTAAGCCTCCCTAGCAACTGGGAATTACCAGTGTGCATCCTGGTTCAACATGATGTTTTTTGTTTTAATATATTTTTAAAAGGGCTGGGGTTGTGGCTCAGCAGTAGAGTGCTTGCCTAGCACATGAGAGGCCCGGGTTCAATCCTCAGCACCACGTAAAAATAAAGGCATTGTATACAACTAAAACAAATAAAATATATTTAAAATATATATATGTGTATGTGTGTGTGTGTGTATTTAAAAATTGTCGATGGACCTTTATTTTATTTATTAATTTATTTATATGTGGTGCTGAGAATAGAACCCAGTGCCTCACACATGCTAGGCAAGCGCTCTACACTGAGCCACAACCCCAGCCCAACATGGTGTTTTGAAATATGTATACATTGTAGAATGACTCAATTGAATTAATGAACATACGCATGACCTAAATCACTTATTTTTTGTGGTGAGAACAATTAAAATCTACTCTCAGAAATTTTCAAGAATACCTTAAGGAGGGCTGGGGTTGTAGCTCAGTGGTAGGACACTTGCCTAGCATGTGTGAGGCACTGGGTTCAATTCTCAGCACTGCATATAAAAAAATAAATTAAATAAAAGTATATCAACAGGGGCTGGAGTTGTGGCTCTGTGGTAGAGCACTTGCCTCGCTTGCGTGAGGCACTGAGTTCAATCCTCAGCAACACATAAACATAAACAAATAAAAATAAAGATAGTGTGTCCATCTACAGTTAAAATACATGTGTGTGTGTGTGTGTGTGTGTGTGGCATAAAGGTATATCAACAAATACAAGAATTTTTTAAAAAAAGAATACATTAGGGGGCTGGGTTTGTGGCTCAGAGGCAGAGTGCGTGCCTAGCACGTGCACGGCCCGGGTTCGATCCTCAGCACCACGTAAGAATGAAGGCATTGTGTACAACTAAAACAAATAAATACATAAAAAAAAAAAAAAAAAAGAATACATTAGGGCTAGGAGTGTGACTCAGTAATACAGCTCTTGCCTCTGAGTAGGTTCAATCTCCACAAAAATAAAGAATACAGGATATATAAAGAACTCAAAAAACTTAACACCAAGCCGGGCGTGGTGGCGCACGCCTGTAATCCCAGCACTTTGGGAGGCTGAGACAGGAGGATCGCGAGTTCAAAGCCAGCCTCAGCAATGGCGAGGCACTTAGCAACTCAGTGAGACCCTGTCTTTAAATAAAATACAAAAAAGGGCTGGGGATGTGGCCCAGTGGTTAAGTGCCCCTGAGTTCAATCCCCGGTACCAAAAAAAAAAAAACAAAAAAAAAAACAAAAAACTTAACACCAACAAAATAAGTAACCCAATCAATAAATGGGTTAAGGAACTGAACAGACACTTCACAGAAGAAGAAATACAATAAGCATTCAACATCTTTATCAATTAGAGAAATGCAAATCAAAACTACTCTAAGATTTCATCCACTCCTGTCAGAATGGCAATCATCAAGAATACATGCAACAACAAATGTTGGCAAGGATGTGGGGGAAAAGATACACTCATACGTTCATTGCTGGTTGGGACTGCAAATTGGTATAACCACTATGGAAACCAATATGGAAATTCCTCAGAAAACTGGAAATGAAACCACCATTTGACCCAGCTATCCCACTCCTTGGTTTATACCCAAAGGACTTAAAATCAGCAAACTATAATGACACAGACACATCAATGTTTATAGCAGCTTGATTCACAATAGCTAGACTATGGAACCAACCTAGGTGTCCCTCAATAGGTGAATGGATAAAGAAAATGTGGTATATATACTCAGTGGAGTATTACTCAGCTTTAAAGAAGAGTAAAATTATGGCATTTGCCAGTAAATGGTTGGAGTTGTAAAATATCATGCTAAGTGAAATAAAACAGTCCCACAAAACCAAAGGCCAAATGTTTTCTCTAATATGCAGATGTTAATTCACAATAAAGCAGGGTGTGTGTGTGGGGGCACTAGGGAAGAATAGCATTACCTTAGATTAGGTAGAGGGAAGTGATTGGAGGGGAGGGAAGGGGATGTGGGTATAGGAAAGATAGTAGAATGAAACAGACATTATTACTGTATGTATATATGTGACTACATGACCAATATGATTCTGTAACTCAGAAAAATGAGAAATTATATCCCATGTATGTATGATATATCAAAGTGCATAAACACATTCTACGGTCATGTATAACTAATTAAAACAAATTTTAAAAATAAAAGAATACATGAGACATGAAAAAAATAATACAGTATATTATTAACTATAATCACCATATTGGACAATAGATCTCTTAAATCTATTCCTTCTATAACTGCAATTTTCTACCTTTTGACCAACATTTACCTAATACCCTCCCCCTATTCACTCCAAACACTGGCTTTGAGGTTGATATTTTGTTGTTTTGGGTTTTGTTGTTGTTGTTTTTGCCATGCTGGGGATCAAACTCAGTGCTTCATGCATGCTAGGCAAGGGCTCTGCCACTGAGCTATACCCCTAGCCTGAGGTTGGTGTTTAAGATGTTAAAAGGAGGGGCTGGGGTTGTGGCTCAGCAGTACTATGTAAAGATAATAGGCATTGTGTACAACTAAAACAAATAAATATGTATATATATTTTTAAAAGATGTTAAAAGGATGTTTACCAAATAGGTTTCAGCCACAGGTCACTCTGCAGGGACTTTATGAACAGGTTTAGCAAAAGAGAAAAGGCTGTCCCCTCAAGAGAGACTTTTCTGCTCTGGACACAGCCCCATGACAGTTAACTAAGATCTACTCTTCTTAGAGTTTGAAGCCTGGAATTCTGTCAATAGTCATCTGCCCAGAAGGTGCAGACCTTCCTAGAAAAGGGAGGAAACTCCTGCATCACTCCTTCCTATGAATAGCCCTGGCTGTGCTCTATTGAGGGCACTTTGGTCATGCTTTGGAGCAAATTCAGGACAGGAATGGGAAACACAGGCGCTTTCTACAAGTTTTTCACCAGAGTACATTAAGTTGTTTTCCCCTGGGGACAAAACAGGGCTTTGGTGTTTATTTAAATTCTTATTCAGGAAAGCCTGGCATTCTGATACAGCGTGGCTGACTCACTGGTTTCCACTTGGGACTTAAGGGTGAGGTGGACCTGCATGACATTTGGGCACAATGCCTGCTTGAACTGTCTCCTGCTCCAAGTCCCTCTCCCATCTTTAATGTTAACGTTTGCTCCAGTACCTACATGTGTACCCATACAGTTACTCAGGAAACCTCTGTCACCTTAGTGGGAGCCACAGCAGCTTCACCTTCAGCAATTGATGGTTACTTAAGTAATAGAACTTTCTTAGATGTCAAGAAGGTGTATCTTCTCACTTTTGTGTGTGTGTGTGTGTGTGTGTGTGTGTGTGTGGTGGGTACTGGGGATTGAACCCAAAAGCATTCTACCTCTGAGCTACATCCCCAGCTCAGCTTTTTTTTTTTTTTTTTTTTTTTTTTGGTACTGGGGATTGAACTCAGGGGCACTCGACCACTGGGCCACATCCCTAGCCCTTTTTTGTATTTTATTAGAGACAGGGTCTCACTGAGTTGCTAAGTGCCTCACTATTGCTGAGGCTGGCTTTGAACCCGTGATCCTCCTGCCTCAGCCTCCCGAGTGCTGGGATTACAGGTATGCGTCACTATGCCCGGCTCTGCCCAGCTCTTTTTTTTTTTTTTTAATTCACAGGTTCTGCTCTCACATTTCCCTCAGAATTTGAGGCCCAAGAATCTTTTTTTTTTTAATATTTATTTATTTGCTTTAGTTGTACACAATGCCTTTATTTTTACGTGGTGCTGAGGATCGAACCTGGGCCGGGCACGTGCTAGGCGAGTGCTCTACCACTGAGCCACAACCCCAGCCCTGACCAGCTCTTTTTAAATTTTATTTTGAGACAGAATCTAAATTGCCAAGGTTGGCCTCAAAATTGCGATTCTTTCTGGCTTAGTCTCCCAAATCCCTGGATAACAGGTGTGCACCACCATGTCTGGTTCTTTCCAGTATTTCTATGCTACAAAAAGGTGTTAAAGCTGGGTTTGGTGGCACACACCTGTAATCCCAGCAACTCGGAAGTCTGAGGCAGGAGGATCACAAATTCAAAGTCAGCTTCAGCGAAAGCAAGGCACTAAAGCTACTCAGTGAGACCCTGTCTCTAAATAGAATACAAAATAGGGCTGGGATGTGGCTCAGTGGTTGAGTGCCCCTAAATTCAATCCCCAGTATCAAAAAAAAAAAAAAGTGTGTTAAAGCAGTATTTCAGGATATATAATTTGTGTGTGTGCGTGTGTGTGTGTGTGTGCATGTGTGTGTGTGTATGTACATATAAAACTCTTACTCCAAAAAAAAAAACTCATTCTGTTTTGTTTTCTGGCAAACCTCATCAAACACAAACACAGAGAAGCTGATCTATGAGCCTTTCTCCCTGCTACTCCTATTCCTGGCCAAAAATAAACCTTCCTTCACTTCTCAAAAAGAAAAAGAAAAGAAAAACAAAAGCCAGTCACAAAGGTGCTTGCCTGTAATCCCAGCAATTCAGGAGGCTGAGGGAGGAGGTTCACAAATTTGAGGCTAAACTTGACAATTTAAGGAGACCCAGTACCAAAATAAAAAATAAAGAGAGCTGAGGATATAGCTTAGTGGCAGAGTATACCTGACTTCAATCCCCAGCACAGCAAATAAAAAAAGACAATTCACCCTTTCCCTGAACACACAAACTGACAAACTATTCCTCTCTATGATAGGCCTGAAATGACATCACCAGTTCAAAAATTGCTGCTTAGTTTTTATACAATTACCACTTTCACATAATCTGTTCAAGTGTTTGTCTTTTCCTAGTTATTTCAGACTGTTTCTTCTTTCTTTTTTTTTTTTTTAAATATTTATTTATTTGCTTTAGTTGTACACAATGCAATGCATTTATGTTTATGTGGTGCTGAGGATCAAACCTGGGCCATGCACGTGCGAGGCGAGCGCTCTGCCGCTGAGCCACAATCCCAGCCCTGTTTCTTCTTTCTTAGGACACTCTGTTCACATCCACGTTTTCAGGTCAAGTAATTTAAGTTCAGGAATTATCTTGGCAGGAAACCAGACATTCAGGATTGCCTGTCGCAATCGAGGTTTATGACTGTTGTTCTGAGGTTTGGTGAACACATTTTTTTTTTTTTTTTTTTTTTTTAGTACTAGTGATCAAACCCAGGGCCTCCTGCCTGCCAAGCAAATGCTCTACCACTGGGCCACCCCATTTCACTCTTAGATTTTACTACCTTTTTTGAACCCAGTAGCACTCTACCACTATACCACTAAGCTATATCCTCAACATCCCCATTTTGCTCTTAAATGTGCAGTTTGTCCAAGCTATTCAGGAGGCTGAGGCAGGAGGATTACAGTTTGAGGCAAGCCCGGGCAATTTAGCAGGACTCTTAACCATGACCTTATGTTTCTGCTTGTTCTACCGGTTACTGAAAATGACTTTACATTTTCAGTTAACTATGTATTTGTTAATTTCTCCTTTGAGATCTGTCAACATCTGCTTTATATATTGTGAGGCTATTAGATGCCTACAAATTTAGGCCAGGTGCAGTGGCATACACCTATAATCCCAGCAGCTCAGAAGGCTGAGGCAGAAAGTTGCAAGTTCAAGGCCAACCTCAGTAATTTAGGCCCTAAGCAACTTATTGAGACCCTGTCTGAAAATAGAAAATAAAAAGAGCTAGGATGTGGCTGGCTCAGTGGTAAAGTGCCCCTGGGTTAAATCCACAGTACCAAAAAAAAAAAAAAAAAGAAAGAAAGAAAGAAAAACCTATAAATTTAAAACTTTCTTTTATCATTACAAGTCCCTCTTGATCTCTAATAATGATTCTTGCCTTAAAGTTGAGTTTGTCTGATATTAATATTGCCACACAAACTCTCTTTGGATTGTGCAGGGTATATCCTTTTCTAGCTTAACAGACTTGGAATACCTTTCTACTTCATAGTTTCGTGATTTCATGACATATTTGCAAAGTCATTGATACTTTTTAGTTCTAAATTACAACATTGGGAAAAGAAAAAATAATAGAGGACTGGGGGTGTAGTTCAATGGCAGAGCATGTGTTTAGGCCTTATCAAACATTAAGGCCTATGTTTGATCCCCAGTACCAAAATACAAGTATACAATTATTTGGGGGAAAAGAAAAGAAAGAAAGAAAGGAAATCAAGGAGATTTGAATGAGGCTAAGTCATGGTTTATAAAGCCTTTAGACTGACTTGTATTCTCTGTAGACAACTTGTTTCTCCAAGAACAGAGGTTTCAGCTAGGCTTAGACAAATTAGCACGTCATCAACATAATGCCCACTCATGTAGGATATGCCTAATAGGCACCAAATCAGAAAACTGTTTATTCACAAACAGATGCTAATCACACAAGCACAATGGAGTATACTATACAAATTAGTCATATAAATTTAAGTGGTAATAGAACCATTTTGAGTCACATTATTTTATTGTCCAAGAGATTCCTTCCATGGTCAGAGGGAGTGGGCACCCTGAATTCTCACTCTTCAGTGCTCTGCGTGCTGACATAGTCCTGTAGAAGTGCCTGCACCTCTGCCCGTCGGCTCATCTTGGTGGCCTTGCCCTGGAAGCGGCCTTTCTTCCCTGCTCCTTTGCCTTCCAGGACCTCAGCCACCCTGAGGAACAGAGATACAGTCAGAGAGATGGTCTTTGAAGGAAAAACCACAAAAACAAAAGGGCGGTCCTGAGTCTTTCTTGGAATCTGGGGGAGGAGGAAGAGTAATTTCTAGAAGTCTTTCTTAAAAATACTTGCACACAAAAATTGAAAGAAAAAAAAAAAACTTGCACTAGAAGAGAGGAGTTCTAAGTTTCCCAATAGCAACTAATTTTGAAATTTAAAACACTACACAGGCCAAAGTAGTCTGTGTGCCACATGTGGCTGCCTGTTACTAATCTCTATTATAAATTCTTACACAGTCCTTCAATGTTTTCAGTGAACACATATTCCACAGATAGTAAGGACTCTGAAAACCCGAAATGCCAGAAAGAATTTGGATCATATACTTCAATATATAATTTAAAGTAGAAATATATAAACTTCTTTACAAGGGTAAAGAAGTCCAACAAAGTTCTCATTTTTTTCTTTTATTTTCTTTTTATTTATTTATTTATTTATTTATTTTACAGTACTGTGGATCAAACCCCAGAGACACTCTACCCCTGAGCTATTTCCCCAGCCCTTTTTATTTTTTGATACAGGGTCTTGCTAAATTGCTGAGGCTGGCCTCTTGAGTAGCTGGGATTACAGGTTTGTGCCTCTTCGTCCAACTGGAATCTAAATTTCTAAAAGAAAAATATAAGCACATGAAATTTAGAGCCAAAGGAGCTGGGTTCAAGTCTCAGTTCTGCCACTTTGGCTGTGAGACCTCAGGCACATGATATAAGGTGCCTCATCTGTCAAATTGGGAGTGGCAGTGTTGGTAACATCTCTGCTCAGCATATCTCACATGCCTACAATGTGAATCAAGGAGATGGCAGATATAATAACCCTATTAACAGGTACAGGGCAGTATTATTAAATTAGTAGCTTACTTGCTCTCCCCCTCACACAAGAGAGTCCATGTAGCATTACCTGGGCCCCAGAGTTTCCACAGCCTCCGCTGGCCCTGCCAGTAAGAAGAGCCCAGCACCTTTCTCATCTCCCACAGTTAGGAAGAGGAGGGTCTCCTAGGAGGTAAGACAAAGAGGTGAGCATATGTGGGGTCAACTCCCCTAAACCCTGTACTGCTGTCTCAAGGATAGATATCTTCTGCCAGACACAGTGGTACATACCCAAAGATGTGGCTCAGTGGTAAAGTACCTCTGAGTTCAATTCCCATTACAAAGCAAGCAAACAAACAAAAAACAAAACCCAAAAAACAGATATCTCCCTTTAAGCCATCAGTGATGCTGCTGATGAATGATGATACAACCCCTCCACATCTGTTCCACTAATACCAAGAAACTTTTTGAGAGTAAATATACTTAGGTTAAACATTAAGTAGGAGGCAGAAAGCTGGTGACCAGGACCAAGCATAATATGCCTTTCGTGGTATTGTGAGGAAGTTCAGTGGTCCATTTTCAGAATATAGCATTTATCCTTAATTGGATCCAACTGTAGCCATTTTAATTATAGCCCTTCCCTTTGCCCACCCCCCCCACCACCACCATTTTAAAATTAGCTAACATGTAGATTGTAACCCTGAACTCTTCCTAACAGAGCAAGGGGCAAAAGCAGGGGAGACTCCCAGCACAGGTGTACTTGCTCCTCAGATTCCTTCTGGGGGCACACCCTTCTGCAGAAGAACAATTTTTACTTTGCTGACTCTCTTTCAAGCACATTTTATTTCATGAAGCACCTTGGTATTTCTAGCGGTCTGACTCTCATCAACTCTCCACCCTTCTGCCCACCAAGCACCTTGGGCTGTCACTGCCTAAATCACCATGTTTCCCTCTGCCTGGCTGCCTCTGCTCCCTTGACTGTCTGATGACCTCTAAGCAATCTTCAAGTCTTCTCCACTGTAGCCTCCCCATCCTTTCAGGTAGTGTGCTCTTCTGCCTCTGGTATTTTTATATTATTTTATTTTATTGGGTACCAATGATTGAACTCAGGGGCACTCAACCACTGAGCCACACTTCCAGCCCTATTTTGTCTTTTATTTAGAGAAAGGTCTCATTGAGTTGCGTAGCACCTTGTTTTTGCTGATGCTGGCTTTGAACTTGCAATCCTTCTGCCTCAGCCTCCTGAGCCACTGGGTTTACAGGTGTGTGCCACTGCACCTGGAAGCCTATGGTACTTATCATTCAAATTATAAATGTGGATAAACACATTTGTCTCCCACACTAAAATGTGAACCCCTTGAGAAACAGTACTGTCTGCACAGAAGAATTATGAAAAGAGATACACACTGCTTGACCCACAAAAGGTATTCCAACAAAAGGATTTCAGAGTTATTATGAAAGAGAGACTTTACAATCTCTAAGCTATAGACTGTCAGAATGAGGAAGGGCAAGTGAAGCCAGAAGCAGAACAACTTGGTTGAGATGGCCTTCAAAGGGCTTGTCAAACCACCCCCACTCTTTTTCTTGAGACAAGGTCTCACTATGTTGCTGAGGCTGCCTTAAACTTTCAATCCTCCCACCTCAGCCTCCTGATTAGCTGGAATTACAGGTGTGTACAACCACACTCAGCTACCCTATATTTCTTTCCTTTTTTTTTGGTACCGGGGATTGAACTCAGGGGCACTCCACCACTGGGCCACATCCCTAGCCCTTTTTTGTATTTTATTAGAGACAGGGTCTCACTGAGTTGCTAAGTACCTCACCATTGCTGAGGCTGGCTTTGAACTCATGATCCTCCTGCCTCAGCCTCCCAAGTGCTGGGATTACAGGTGTGCATCACCGTGCCCGGCCCAGCTACCCAATATTTCTAATATTGGGTCCTCAGCACACACAAATCAGGTGGTTCCATGGAGCTAAAGCTTGGATAAAAGGAACTCAGAAGCTGATGTCATAGCCCCAGAAAGATCAAGAGCATAGATGTAACTCAACACCTAAAACAGAGCTTGGTTCCTAAGCTAGCGCTAACAAAATAGTACTGAATGACTTCTATTCTTTACTCTTCAAGTGTTAATATGAAGGAACTTCAGCTAAATTAGTACCCCTCAGTTGTGTGTCCCTAGATCCCTACTCAGGGCAGAGTAGAGAATCACGTATTCCTCTTACCTCTGACCCAATTTCATTGGCAATGATATTCATGAACTCAGAATCGCCCTCCTTCCTAGAACAAAGGATACAGACATAAGATCCAGGATGGAATGATAGTTGTGAAACTGCAGGAAGCCTGGCCTCACTGCTGCCTGTTTCAGCATGTAATGTCCCAGACCCTTTAGCAAAGAGAGAGTTCTGACTGAAGGCCACCAAAATGTCTTTCTAAGCCTTAGCAATTCAGAAAGAAGTCAAGGGTTTGTTTTTGTCTCCCTTAAATAGGATTCACCAGAATAAGAGATCTGTTAGCTGGTTAAGAAAGAGAGGGAAGGTGTTAATGAAAGTTATAAAGGTTACAGTGAAGAAGCTATGATCAAACCCAGGAAATCTGGTTTCTTTAGGGCCTAAGAGTCTATTCAGCCTTGAGGATACCAGTGAGCAACCCACCTCTTGCTGTGCCCTGCACATAGGGGAGATGCTGAGCCAAAGCCCAACACAGCCTCCTGCATTCTCTAGCTCTTAATTTCTTACCTGTGTAGTACGACCACACCTCCCCAGTCTGGGCTATCCCTGAGACAATGAGCAATGTGCACAGCCAGGTCTCTGAGCAGATTCAGGTTATTCTGAAATGGATGTGATAAGTAGACAGATAAAAAGGATAGGAGGAGAGAATACCGTCTTTCCTCCACCTCGTTCTCCCTTCACTATCCCCTTCAACAAACCCCATCTGCTTAGGCCCAGGGTTGAGTCTGGAGTCTATTATAGGTAGATCCCAGGCCCGTTCCACTCTCCAAAGAATAAATAAATCACCTTCTGCAGGAGTTTGGAGGAGTTCTGGAGCTTTTTCACTGCTTCTACATGATCTTCTGCTCCACACCTGCAAGAGAACGGTCAGTTCAGCCAAATTGATCTTCCAGCATTGGGAGCATAAATCAATGATGCCTGATAGGGACCTGGGAATATTTTGAGGAGTCCCCTTAGGAAAGTAGGGGAGAGGATACAAGGGAATAAACCATTTTTTGTGGGTCTGGTTTATTATCCAAAGCACTTTATTATTTATGGTTGCATCTTTTTTCCTAGAGGTAAGAGCTTATTCTATCTATCTTAGATAGAACAGCTTAGCCCCAAGGTGTCCACAACCTGAGGAACAAGAAGCAACTGAAGGGGACATACTTAAGCAGAGTGGTCAGTGCCTTTTCAGTTCCATAACTTCTCTCCATCCACTTCAGCACCCGGTTCCCAGCCAGAAATATCAGATTGGTTTTGTTCTTTTTCCCCTTCTCAGTGCCCAGAATCTTAATGACCTACATGAAGGGGATAATATATACATACATATATAAATCATAGTGGGTCTTGGGACCTGGGGGTACGAGAGACCGAACTCCTCCCCAGCTCTGAAGCAATGAAGAAGATTCCATGTAGGATTCCTCTACCACTCTCAGCCCTGTTGTAATCCCTTAGGCCCTCATAACCTCTCCTGAAACCACTCAATAGTCCTTCCACACCTACCTGAAGGTCACTGAGATTGTTTACATGAGTCCCACAGCACATGTTGGAATCAACACCCTCAATGGTAACAACTCGAATGGGTCCAGCATGATCATCTGGTAATCCCCGGCCTCGCACCTGGAATAGAGGGGAGGAAGAAGGGCTGTCTGAATTTTGATGAGACCTTGGAAAGCCATTCTACAGAAGTCATGCCCTGCCTCACCCCTCACCTTCTCCACCTCAGGATCATCCAGGCTCAGTTCTTGCACACTCACAGGCAACCGATCTCTGATTTTTTCATTGACACTCCGCTCAATGGCAGCTAGATGTTCTGCAGTCACAGAGGGGCTGTCCAGCTCAATTATACTCCGGAGTCTCCCTAACTCCCTGCCAGAAGAGAGTGTGTGGTCACAGGATGTTACAACAATAAAATTTACAAAGACCTGGGCATGGTGGCACATGCCTATTTAATCCCAGCTACTCGGGAGGCTAGAGTAGGAGAATCATAAATTTGAGGGCAGCCTGGGCAATTTAGCAAGACTTTGTCTCAAAAAATAGAAAGGGCTGAGTTTAGCAGTAGATCATGCATGTGTGAGGCCCTGGGTTCAATCCCTAATACAGCAAAAAAAAAAAAAAAAAAAAAAAAAAAAGGAAGTTTGAAAAAGAATGCTCATATAAACTATTTTATTTAATCCTCACAAAAATCCCACAAGGTAGGGGGATTGTCATTCCTACTTTATGGGTGAAGGTTAACAAGAAGTATGATCAAAGTCATGCAGCCAATATGTGGTAGGGGTGGGTTTCACCCTCTAGATCGCTGAGCTCCAAATTCCATGTTCTTTCCCAAGCAAAGGCTCTTTTCTCACCATTAAGTGCAGGAGCCCTGTTTGGGGATTGACTTGAATTGCGGTTGACTATGAGCCGTGGAGATTTAGGCTTTGTCGCCTCCCGTAGTCTCACGGGACTTGTTGCGAGATCTCGAGTGACTTGGCCAAAATTGCTGATCGGGTCAGCGCCATTTTAGGGTGTGTTTTGGCGTGTGTTAGTCGTTGTTAGAACCAGAGAGAAAAGTTATCAGAATAAAAAGCTGTTTGTCTCCAGTTTGCTTCTGAAGTTTTTCCCGCGGCTCCGTTGCTCCAAGTGCTTCAGGCGGCAACAGGTGGTGGCCCGTACGGGGAACTTCGGAGCGGACAGGTAAGAACTGAAAGGTCTCTAAAGATGGGTTCAAATATAACTGAATCCCAAGTGATAGAGGCTATGCAAAGACTCCTTGATATACCTGACTCTGTTCTCAGTGAGGAGTATATAGACAAAAGTGAAAGTGATCAAAAAAGTGTAGATTCCACTGGGCCAACTGAGACCAGTAAAAAGAGTATTAGAAGAGACCCAAAAATGACAAAAATCCAAGCTATTAAAGCTATTCGGGAGTTATTGGCGAAAGCTGAAAGATACTTGCTCTCACTGGAACCTGGGCCTCAAGATATTGCTGTCAGTGAAATTAGCAGTGGTGAGGAATCTAGTAAAAGTGATCCTGAAAAAATGAGGAAAAAGAAACTAAAAAAGACCGAGAAAAAGGACGGTCAGGTAGAGGAGCCACTTGTGTACTCTACTCCCCCATGGGTGGAATCCATTACAGAAAATATGAAGGGTATTACTAGACATTTACATACCCTAGAAACAGAAATAAAAAGTCTTTCTGATCGCTTATGCGCTCTCGAGGACAACTCACAGATACATTGGGAACCGCCAACATTTGAAAAAAAAAAAAATGGACAGAGTGTCCATCAGTCAGTAGATTTCAAAACAATAAAAAATCTCAAAGAGACAATAATGACTTATGGGCCCCAAGCTCCTTTCACGTTGAATATGCTAAAGTCCCTTAACACCTTTAGCTTAACCCCCTCAAACTGAAAAAGTCTATGTAAAGCAACATTAAGCGGGGGGCAATTCTTGGTTTGGCGATCGCAATTCCAAGAACTTTGTATAGAAACAGCTAAAAGAAACGCGGCTGCAGGGTTTGAAAACTATAATATAGACATGCTCACAAGAGAAGGTCAATTCGCAGACTTACAGGCTCAAACAGATTATGACCCAGATGTATATGCTCAGATAAACACAGCTGCCTTAGAGGCATGGAAAACTGTACAAGGACCTGGGGATCTACAAGGTAGCTTGTCAAAAGTAATTCAAGGACCTAATGAGCCGTATGCTGACTTTGCTGATCGACTTTTGAAAACTGCAGGTAGTGTGTTTGCAGATGTTGACCAAGCTATGCCATTAGTTGTTCAATTAGCTTATGAAAATGCAAATAAATGGTGCCAAGCAGCCATTAGGCCATGGAGAACTAAAAAAGATCTTTCAATATATATACAACTATGTAAAGATATAAATGACGCCTTTGTCACAGGAAATGTGATTGCAGCCTCAATGAGAGGTGCTTCCTCTCAAAATTTCACAAAGGCTAAACGTAGACATTATAATCAATCAAGATATTCCAGGCAAAATTATCATAATCAATCAGGCAATTCTAGGCAAAATCCCAAAAGAGAAATAAGACCAAGCTCATACCGTGCTCCAGGCCACTGCCCCAGGTGTAAAAAGAGAAATCATTGGGCCAATAAATGCCATTCAAAATTTGACATCCATAAAAATCCTTTGTTCAAGAATTCAAAAAATGAGACACGGGGCCCAATACCCCGGGGCCACAAATGTACGGGACATTAACACCTAAAATAGGGGTTCAACTGATTCCCACAGGAGTCAGGGGACCTCTTCCCTCAGAGACTATAAGACTTATTATCGGGCGTAGTCCTAAAAGCTTATTAGGTTTGCAAGTGACCCCAGGTGTAATAAACTCAGACTACAAAGGGGAAATAAAAATAATGCTTAGCTCACCCCAAAGTATAACTTCTGTTAATCAAGGAGATAGAATTGCTCAGTTGCTTCTCCTTCCCAATGTACATAATTCATTTAAAATGGGTATGCCTCAAGAAGGGAACAATAGAGGATTTTGTTCCACTGACTCAAGACCCATGGCTTGCTGGGTTCGAGACTGTTCAAGGAGGCCTATATGTAAAATAAAAATCCAAGGAATAGAAATAAAAAAAATAATAGATACTAGAGCTGACTCTTCCATTATTAATTTACGCCAATGGCCCAAACACTGGCCTCTGCTCTACATACATGGGGCCTCCTACATCAATATGTTATAACAAATAGACATTTTGATCTTTCATTGTTTGAGACTTTACGAGACAATGCCTTGCGGGTATTCGTCTAAAAAATTCAGTGTGTTACCTGATAAAACTTAAGACAGCTAATTTGTTTAAACAATTTGATATGCTATACAATTTGGCTCATCACCAAAAGGCTTGTCACCTTAAAACCACAACATCTCCTCACAATTGGACGGCTGTTAGTCATCATATATAGTCGATCCTAAAGGGCTCCATTAGATGGCTGGTTAGCCAATGACAGGTAAGATCCCCAGAGGGGGACAACCTAAGACAGACACAGTCACACGGGACAGTCTCATATGGCCGACATATCAACCTAAGACAAGAGTCAAGGGCACAGCCTTGATTATCCAATGACGGGTAAAAATGTTGGTTACACATAGACGTCCTAAAACATTACCTCTTTTAAAACAAAAGGGGGGAAATGCAAGAGCCCTGTTTGGAAATTGACTTAAATTGCGGTTGACTATGAGCCGTGGAGATTTAGGCTTTGTCGCCTCCCGTAGTCTCACGGGACTTGTTGCGAGATCTCGAGTGACTTGGCCAAAATTACTGATCGGGTCAGCGCCATTTTAGAGTGTGTTTTGGCATGTGTTAGTCGTTGTTAAAACCAGAGAAAAAAGTTATCAAAATAAAAAGCTGTTTGTCTCCAGTTTGCTTCTGAAGTTTTTCCCGCGGCTCCGTTGCTCCAAGTGCTTCAGGCGGCAACAATTAAGAAACACAAGGTTGGGCTGGGATTGTGGCTCAGCAGTAGAGGGCTCGCCTAGCACATGCGCGGCCCTGGTTCGATCCTCAGCACCACATACAAATAAACGCATTGTGTACAACTAAAGCAAATAAATAAATATTAAAAAAAAAAAAAAAAGAAACACAAGGTTGCCAGGTGCAGTGGCACATGCCTGTAATCCCAGTGGCTCGGGAAGCTGAGGGAGGAGGATCATGAGTTCAAAGCCAGCCTCAGCAACAGTGAGGCCCTAAGCAACTCAATTCCCTGTCTCTAATAAAATACAAAATAGGGGGCTGGGGTTGTGGCTCAGCGGTAGAGCGCTTGCCTAGCACATGCGTGGCCCGAGTTCAATCCTCAGCACCACGTAAATAAATGCATTGTGTACAACTAAAGCAAATAAATAAATATTTTTTTTGAAAATACAAAATAGGGCTGGGGATGTGGCTCAGTGGTCAGGTCAAGTGCCCTGGAGTTCAATCCCTGGTCACCACCCTCCCCCCCAAAAAAACAACAGGACTACATGTAAATGTGGTATCTTGGATTAGATTCTGGGGGAAAAAAAAAAAATTGTATACATATGTATACACAAGGCCAATCCATTACCCAATCTTTAAGAATAGGAGAACACAGCCAATTTTGAAGACTACCCTTTCTTTTATCCTCCTACTCCCAATCTATTATAGGGAACAGACCTAGTATCAACACCCTACAATTAATCCTGTGCCTCCTGCTCACCATGATGTTGTCTTCAACCCAAACAGATTGTCAGCCACTGCTGTGATGAGATGCTGCCCTAAGCAAATGGAGAAAGAAACAGGAGAAAAATGAAAAGCCCAGACAGCCACATAATGATATATCACAGAAGTACTCCTTGTTAAATACCCAGTTAATCACTTTAGATACTTTATTGAAAATCATCACAAGAATTCTACAAGAGGTTTTATCATGCTATTTCACAAGAATCTGCCAAGGCAACATAGCTTATCATAGGCAGGATTTGAATTCAAATCCAATGTGTAATATTCGTTCATTCAACATATATTTATTGAGTATCTTCCACATGCAAAGTACAGGGCTTGACATTAAAGATGCAGCAGCATCCCTGATTGATGATGGTGACAATGAGGAAAAAGAGAAGAAATAAGAAGAGGAGAAAGAATTAACTATGAAGGAAGAAGGAACAAGACAGTCAAAGCCCTTGAAGAAGCTGGGCCTGGTAGCACATGGCTGTTATCCTAGCCATTTGGAAGGCTGACAAAGGAAGATCACAAGCTCAAGGACAACCTGGGTAAAGCAAGACTCTGTCTCAGAATAGAATATAATTGGGCTGGGGACATAGCTCACTTGGTAGAGTGAGCCTCACATGCACAAGGCCCTGGGTTCAATCCCCAGAACTGCCAAAAATTTTTTAAAAAAATAAATAAAATATGGGCTGGGATTGTGGCTCAGCGGTGGAGCGCTCGCCTGGCACGTGGGTGGCCCGGGTTCGATCCTCAGCACCACGTAAACATAAATGCGTTGCATTGTGTACAACTAAAGCAAATAAATAAATATTAAAATAAATAAATAAATAAATATAATTAAAGGATTGGGGATGTAGCTCAATGATAGAGCACTTGCCTACCATGTGCAAGGCCCTGTATTCAATCCCCAATACGATTTGGGCATGGTGGTGCACACCTATAATCCCAGCAATCCAGGAAGCTGAGGCAGGAAGATCAAAACTTCAAGGCTAGCCTCAGCAACTTAGCAGCCCTAAGCAACATAGTGAGATGCTGTCTCAACATAAAAAAAAAGGGCTGAGGAGATAACTCATTGGTAAAGCACCCCTGGGTCATAGAGCACAAGAGGGAGAGAGGTACCAGATGAGGCTGGAGCAGCAGATAAGGGCAGCCCCAGCAGGGATTGTAGGCTATGAGAAATTTGGCTTTACAGAGAGAACTAAAGGAAGCCTTTGAAAAACTTTAAGCAGCCAGGCATGGAGGTGCAGCAAGCAGCTCAGCCAGCCCCTTTCTCAAAATAAAAAATGAAAAGGTTATGGATATAGGGGGCTGGGGTGTGGCTCAGTGGTAGAGCACTTGGCCTCCCACGTATAAGGCACTGGGTTCATCCTTACCACCACATAAAAATAAATAAACAGGGGCTGGGATTGTGGCTCAGCAGTAGAGTGCTCGCCTAGCATGTGCGCAGCCCAGGTTTGATCCTCAGCACCACGTAAAGAATAAAGGCATTGTGTACAACTAAAACAAATAAATAAATATTTTTAAAAATAAAAATAAATATAAACAAACAAACAAACAAAATAAGGTATGTGTTCATCTACAACTAAAAAAAAATTTTTTAAAGGGTTAGGGATGTAGTTCATTGGTATAGTCCTGGCTTCAATCCCCACTGACATCACTCCCGCCCCCAAGAAAAAAGAAAAGAAATAAAAAGAAAACTTTAATCAAAGGATTGACACAACCACCTTTCTGTTGTTTTCTTTTGTTTTGTTTTGGTACCGGGGATTGAACTCAGGGGCACTTGACCACTGGGCCTCATCCCCAGCCTTTTTTTTTTGTATTTTATTAGAGACAGGGTCTCACTGAGTTGCTAAGTGCCTCTCCATTGCTGAGGCTGGCTTTGAACTCGTGATTCTCCTGCCTCAGCCTCCCAAGTGCTGGGATTACAGGTGTGCACCACCATGGCCAGCTTTTTTTTTTTTTTTTTTTTTTTTTTTTTTTTTTAATATTTTTAGTTGTAGATGGACACGATACCTTTATTTTATTTATTTATTTTTTATGTGGTGCTGAGGATTGAACCCAGTGCCTCATACCTGTAAGGCATGTGCTCCACCACTGAGCTACAATCCCAGCCCCACATTTCCTTTTTAAAGACTGTTCTGTAGCCTGGAGTGGTGGTGAACACCTGTAATCCCAGTCAGTGACTTGGGAAGCCAAGCCAGGAGAATGGCAAATTCAACGACAGCCTCAGCAACTTATTGAGACCCTGTCTCAAATTTTTACAAATATAGAAAAACAAAGGGTTGGAGATGTACCTCAGTGATGTAGTACCTCAAAGAAATAAAAAGACTGCTCTGCACTATGTGGAAAACCCTAGGTTCAATCCTCAGTACAAAAAAAACCCCACAAAGGTTTTGTTCTGACTTCTGTGTGCAAAACAGGCAAGAGTGGAGAAAGATTGAATGTGCAAAGGTCTAGGGCCAAGATAGTGAAACTGGGACTAGGATAACTGCCATGACAATGGAACAAAGTGAAAAGATATTTTAGAAGATAAATCAAAAGGACTCAGTGATTGATTAGCTATCCCCAAAGAGCATCTGGAACAAATTCCAGGATTTGAGCAACTAGGTAGACACAGATGTCCAGTACTAAACATACAGGATCCTGATGGAAAACAAGGTTGGATATTTTGAGTTTGAAAAGACTGTGAGACATTCAGGTAGAAATATCAAGTGAGAAATTGGTAATACTGGGGCTGCGGTTGTGTCTCAGCAGTAGAGTGCTCGCCTAGCGCGTGCGCCGCCCAGGTTCGATCCTCAGCACCACGTAAACATAAAATGCATTGCATCGTGTACAACTAAAAGCAAATAAATAAAAATATTTTACAAAAAAATTATTTATTTGCTTTAGTTGTACACAATGCGTTTTATTCAATGTGTTTTATTTGTATGTGGTGCTGAGGATCGAACCTGGTTCGCCCACATGCTAGGCGCACGCTCTACCGCTGAGCCACAATCCCAGCCCTAAATAAATATTTAAAAAAAAAAAAAGAAATTGGTGCCGGGCGTGGTGGCACATGCCTGTAATTCCAGCACTTTGGGAGGCTGAGGCAGGAGGATCAGGAGTTCAAAGCCAGCCTCAGCAAGGGCGAGGCACTTAGCAACTTAGTGAGACCCTGTCTCTAAATAAAATACAAAAAAAGGGCTGGGGATGTGACCCAGTGGTCGAGTGCCCCTGAGTTCAATCCCTGGTACCACACACAAAAAAAAAGAAATTGGTAATACTTAGAACCAGCAATTAGTCTGATATTTTTACTTAAATTGTTCATTTTGCTTTCAGAATATATATAATATCCTGCCTGAATCAGAGCTGATTCTGTCTCTTCCAAAAGGTTAACTCCTAGAGAATCTAAACTGCATCTCAAATCATCATGACAGTCCCAGACATGGCAATTGCACCTCCGTATGTCCCCCATCTTGCCTCACTTACCTGAATGCTGCTGCATGTGATCAAACCTCCGCTCCCAGTCAACCTGGACCTGAACCTGGCTCCCAGGAGCCAGAGGTGTCTGTGTGAAATGATCAGCCTGGGCTCCCCGGCGGGTCACTCTCAGTACAGAGATGTCATTGATTGTACCATGGTCATCAGGCTAGGGGAAAGAAGTAATCAAGAAGACGGAACTTACCATACCACTTAGATGCAAAGACCCTCTAGGGAAGTTTATGAGAGACAGACCCCAAATTTGACCTCCCTAAAGGAGGAGAAAGCAAAGCCCAATGAGGTGGGCCCACTTTATTCCAGAAGAGGATTCTCTGTCCTCCTTACTCTGAACACATATTTTATTTTTCAGGACAGTAATACAATTCAAGCAGAAATAGACTCTAAGTATAGCAATGAAGATTTTTAGTAAAACCTAAAGAAACTTTATCCTCACTGTTCTCACACTAGTTTGTGTGTTTGTGTTTGTGTGTGTGTGGTACTGGGGATTGAAGCCAGGGCCTTGTGCATGTGAGGAAAGCACTCTACCAACTGAGCTCTATCTCCAGCCCGTTTTTTTTTTTTTTTTTTTTTTGTGGTACCAGGGATTGAACTCAGGGGCACTCGACCACTGGGGCACATCCCCAGCCCTTTTTTTTTTTTTTTTTTTTGTATTTTATTTAGAGACAGGGTCTCACTAAGTTGCTAAGTGCCTCGCCATTGCTGAGGCTGGCTTTGAACTTGTGATCCTCCTGCCTCAGCCTCCCACGTGCTGGAATTACAGGCATTCGCCACCGCGCCTGGCCTGTTTTTGTTTTTTAATGAGGGATTGAACCCAGGGGCACTTTACCACTGAGTTACATCCCCAGTCCTTTTTATTTTTTAGGACAGGGTCTCACTTGCTTAGGGCCTCACTAATTTGTTGAGACTTACCTCAAACTTGCAATCCTCCTGCTTCAGCCTCCTGAGTCACTGGCATTATAGGCGTGTACCACCGTACCTAGCACTAAATTTTTTTTTTTTTTTTTTTTTTTGGTAGCAGGGATTGAACCCAGGGGTGTTTAACCACTGACCCACTTCCACAGCCCTTTTTAATATTTTTGAGACAAGACGTAAATTGCTGGGGCTGGCTTTGAACTTGCAATCCTCCTGCCTGAAGCTCCTGAGTCATTGGGATTACAGGCATGGGCCACTATGCGGAGCCAAAATTTTTATCTTTAATAGTCTCTAAAATGATGTGAATATCCCAGCCTCCAACCACTCCATCCTCTGCACTGCTGCTAGAATTATATTCAACAATATTCATTCATTTAGAAAAGTACCAAGTGCTGATGGGGTACTGTGCCAGCCCAAGAATACAATGTAAACAATAGAGATCCCTCCTGCAATTTAAGAGTCTACAGAAGAATACAGACATGCAGTCAATTGCAATAAGATCTATAAATTGCCACAGTATTTAAACATATATGGTGCTACGGAGGCTGAAAGGAAAGAGACTTAAGTCTTGGGAATCAAGGAAGATTTCCTGAATGAAGTGATGTCTAAAACAAGATCTTCTATGAATACCTGAAGTTACAGATTTTCCTTCAGCAGATCAGGAAACCTCCATGTTGAAAAAAATTACTATAATAATGATGACACTAACATGAAAACGAAACTTTCTCATTTGCAAGTCTGCTGAACATGATCTCACATGTCACTTCTTTTTTTAAAATTTTTTTTTAGTTGCGATGGATCTTTATTATTTATTTATTTTTTATATTTGCTACTGAGAATCAAATCCAGTGCTCACACATGCTAGGCAAGCATTCTACCACTGAGCTACAACCCCAGCCCTCATGTTATTATTATTTTCTTTTTTAATATTTGGAATGCCTTGGAGTTGGACATCACAAATTTTTTTTAAACATGTTTTCCTCTCATCTTATTTATTTATTTATCTCTATGTGGTGCTAAGGATGGAACCCAAGGCCTCAAACATGCTAGGTGAGCACTCTACCGCTGAGCCACAACCCCAGCCCCTCATGTTACTTTTTTTTTTTTTTTTTTTTTTGTGGTACCAGGGATTGAACTCAGGGGCACTCGACCACTGGGCCACATCCCCAGCCCTTTTTTTTTTTTTTTTTTTTTTGTATTTTATTTAGAGACAGGGTCTCACTAAGTTGCTAAGTGCCTCGCCATTGCTGAGGCTGGCTTTGAACTTGTGATCCTCCTGCCTCAGCCTCCCACGTGCTGGGAATTACAGGCATTCGCCACCGCGCCTGGCCTGTTTTTGTTTTTTAATGAGGGATTGAACCCAGGGGCACTTTACCACTGAGTTACATCCCCAGTCCTTTTTATTTTTTAGGACAGGGTCTCACTTGCTTAGGGCCTCACTAATTTGTTGAGACTTACCTCAAACTTGCAATCCTCCTGCTTCAGCCTCCTGAGTCACTGGCATTATAGGCGTGTACCACCGTACCTAGCACTAAATTTTTTTTTTTTTTTTTTTTTTTGGTAGCAGGGATTGAACCCAGGGGTGTTTAACCACTGACCCACTTCCACAGCCCTTTTTAATATTTTTGAGACAAGACGTAAATTGCTGGGGCTGGCTTTGAACTTGCAATCCTCCTGCCTGAAGCTCCTGAGTCATTGGGATTACAGGCATGGGCCACTATGCGGAGCCAAAATTTTTATCTTTAATAGTCTCTAAAATGATGTGAATATCCCAGCCTCCAACCACTCCATCCTCTGCACTGCTGCTAGAATTATATTCAACAATATTCATTCATTTAGAAAAGTACCAAGTGCTGATGGGGTACTGTGCCAGCCCAAGAATACAATGTAAACAATAGAGATCCCTCCTGCAATTTAAGAGTCTACAGAAGAATACAGACATGCAGTCAATTGCAATAAGATCTATAAATTGCCACAGTATTTAAACATATATGGTGCTACGGAGGCTGAAAGGAAAGAGACTTAAGTCTTGGGAATCAAGGAAGATTTCCTGAATGAAGTGATGTCTAAAACAAGATCTTCTATGAATACCTGAAGTTACAGATTTTCCTTCAGCAGATCAGGAAACCTCCATGTTGAAAAAAATTACTATAATAATGATGACACTAACATGAAAACGAAACTTTCTCATTTGCAAGTCTGCTGAACATGATCTCACATGTCACTTCTTTTTTTAAAATTTTTTTTTTTAGTTGCGATGGATCTTTATTATTTATTTATTTTTTATATTTGCTACTGAGAATCAAATCCAGTGCTCACACATGCTAGGCAAGCATTCTACCACTGAGCTACAACCCCAGCCCTCATGTTATTATTATTTTCTTTTTTAATATTTGGAATGCCTTGGAGTTGGACATCACAAATTTTTTTTAAACATGTTTTCCTCTCATCTTATTTATTTATTTATCTCTATGTGGTGCTAAGGATGGAACCCAAGGCCTCAAACATGCTAGGTGAGCACTCTACCGCTGAGCCACAACCCCAGCCCCTCATGTTACTTTTTTTTTTTTTTTTTTTTTTGTGGTACCAGGGATTGAACTCAGGGGCACTCGACCACTGGGCCACATCCCCAGCTCTTTTTTTTTTTTTTTTTTTTTTTGTATTTTATTTAGAGACAGGGTCTCACTAAGTTGCTAAGTGCCTCACTGTTGCTGAGGCTGGCTTTGAACTCGCGATCCTCCTGCCTCAGCCTCCCAAAGTGCTGGGATTCCAGGCGTGCACCACCGGGCCCAGCTTCATGTTACTTCTTTATGTAAGAACCAGTAAATTTATCAAGATAATCTTTAGCTTGTCATCAAAATACACTATAGGGTCTAAGTATATTGGACTATGTATGATTAAGGAGACTTATATTCTTTCAGCCTTCACTGCCTTTATGATATTATTCCTGCTAGAAAAATCTCTTCTATAATGCCAACGTTTGGTATTACTGTCCTCTTCTGTGTTCACAATCTATCTTTTTTTCCTTTTTTCTTTTTGTGGTACTAAGATTGAACCCAGGAACACACTCTACTTCTAAGCTACATTCCAGCTTTTTTTTTAGTAGCAGAGATTGAACACAGGGGCACTCTACCACAAAAGCACATCCCCAGCCCTTTTTATTTTCAGACAGGGCGTCTCTAATCTGCCCAAGCTGACCTTGAACTTTTGATCTCCCTGCCTTGGAATCCTGAGCCACCCTGACATTTTGATCCTACTGCCTTGGAATTCAGAATTCGGAGTCTCTAGGATTACAGGCTTCCACCCCCAGGCCCAGCATCCCAGTCCTATTTTTTAATTTTGAAACAGGGTCTTCATAAATTGTTGAGGCTGGCCTCAAATTAGGGATTCTCCTACTTCAGCCTTCCCAGTAGGGGAAATTACTCAAGTGCTCCACTGCACAGGGCTACAACATACTTATCTCCTTGGTGTTCACATTGTATCTAGTCTCTACTCCATTAGAACACAGAAATGACTGTCCTCTATTTTGCTACTGTAACCCATCTACCTTCCCTGAACTCGACTGTCAGGGGCATCTTTTTCTGTCCCTGTCAAACATACTATGCTAATTCTCACCTAGGGCCTTTGTGTTCACTGTCTGCCTAGACTCAGCCCTTCCCCAGCACCACCAGATAAATAACTGCATCGGTCGTTCCTCCCTTCATTTAAGGCTATATTGAAATAATTTGCCTCCTATTCAGGAGAGCATCCTATCATTCTTTCCCTTTACTCGGCTTAATTTATTTATTTTTAATATTTATTTTTTTAGTTGTAGTTGAACACAATACCTTTATTTTATTTAATTATTTTTATGTGGTGCTGAGGATTAACCCAGGGCCTTGCACATGCTAGGCGAGTGCTCTGCCACTGAGCCACAATCCCAGCCCCTCGGCTTTATTTTTATTTATATTATTTGTGCCTGGGCAACATGGTTATCTCTAGTACGTATGCAGACACATTGTCTTGTTCACCCTTTGTCTTTAGAGCCTGAAATAATATTGAGCCTGTCATACCTAGGTGAATATTTGTTGATTTAAAAAAAAAAGTTAAATGAATAATAAAATGAATTGAACTAATCTGAATTCATTACAGCTAAGAAGGACTGGAGAGCATTTTCCGCCCGAGGACGAAGGAATTACGGGTTTATTGGTTCAGGTTGAAGGGACAAGCCTGGTACCTGTCCCCCGCCCTCAGGGAAAAGCAGCGTGTCTTCCAACACCACATGGAAACCTCTCAGCACTTCTTTCTTGCCGTTGCTCCCATCGGTCTGCAGCTCCGCTGGCTGGCAGGAGACCACGGTGGTGATGAACTGGGCAGGGAGAGATGACAAAATAAACTCCAAGCTCAGCCGTCGCCACTCGGAGACGGAAGCCTATCTCCGCACTCCCTCTCCCCCAAACCGCCCCGTTGGCGGGGCAGCATCAGGTCCCCAGCCCAAAAGGCCGCACCTCCCGGGCGTAGCTGTCCCGCTGACACAGGAACGCCATTACCGTCACCCAGTACCCGGGAACACACGCTGAAAAGCTTGGGAGCGGACGGACAGTGACGCGGGACAAACTTCATTACGGTTTACATCTCTGCGCAGACGCAGGATGGTGAAGGAAGGGATGCGGTTTGGCCAAATTTACAGAAAACGCGAATTGTAGGAGTTCTGGGTTTATTTTTTATTTATTTTTATTTTTTATTTTTGGCTATCTTTGTAACTGTTTTAAACACTGAAAAACAAACCAAAAACTGAAGGGGAAAAAGAAAAAAAAACTTGGCAGCCTGAACTTGTCAAGAGCACATAGCTTAATTAGCCCTTTTGGGCCCCTGGTTACTTGTAATCCTGTAAATCGAATGTTCATAGAGGTGGGGATGGTTCTGGTTTAGATAAAGAATAGCCTTTGCCAGGCGAGTGCGGCTCGGTGAGGCTAAGGCATGAAGATCACAAGTTCAAATCCAGCCTCAGCAATTTAGCAAGTCCCTAAGAATTTAGTGTAGACCCTATCTCAACAACAACAACAACAAAAAAGGTGTTGGGGATGTGGTGCAGTGGTTAAGCGTCCCTGGGTTCAATCGCTGGTATGCATTTAATGCAAGGCATACATGTTAATAATATGTTTAAATCAGCATATTCGGAATATTATTTCATCGTGTAATAAGTAAAGTTAGAGAGATGTTTAGCTTTTTTTTTTCCGTACAAAAATTTTAAAACCCGGTTGTGTGTACACTTAGTCCATCTCAGTTCCGATTAACCACACTTGAAGAACTCAAAAACCCTATGTGGCTAATGCTATTGAATTGGACAGCACAAAGAGGTTAACACAAGTTCACAAGATGCACTCATTCCTTAAAATGTTAAGTGGTTTAAAAATTAAAATTATATGTTCTTTTTTTTTTTTTTTTTTTTTTTTTGGTATCGGGGATTGAACTCAGGGGCACTTGACCACTGGGCCACATCCCCAGCCCTTTTTTGTATTTTATTTAGAGACAGGGTCTCACTGAGTTGCTAAGTGCCTCGCCATTGCTGAGGCTGGCTTTGAACTCGCAATCCTCCTGCCTCAGCCTCCCAAAGTGCTGGGATTACAGGCGTGCACCACCGCGCCCGGCTTTATATGTTCTTTAGATCAAGTAAAGTTTAAAGACTCTAGACGTTTCAGAATTTAGAACTTTTCAGATTTTTGACAAGAAAGGCAGAACTCTGTACCCTGTATGTTATGAAATACCCTTCATTGGGGTTCTGGGACAACATCTTGTAATCACGCATTAACATTTATGCTGCAAAATAAGTACTTTTTTTTTTTTTTTTTTTTTTGCTTCTTTTTTTCTGGTACCGGGGATTGAACTCAGGGACACTCAACCACTGGGTCACATCCCTAGCCCTTTTTTGTATTTTATTAGAGACAGGGTCTCACTGAGTTGCTAAGTGCCTCTCCATTGCTGAGGCTGGCTTTGAACTCGTGATCCTCCTGTCTCAGCCTCCCAAAGTGCTGGGATTACAGGCGTGCACCACCACGCCCGGCATTACTCTTCATGGAATAAGCAAAACACAGCTCATGTCTGTAATCCCAATAATTTGGGAAGCTGAGTTTGAGGATCACAAGTTTGGGGACACCCTCAGCAATTTAGTCCCTCAGCAATTTAGTGAGACCCTTTCTCAAAATGAAAAATAAAAAGGGCTGGGGATGTACCTTTGTGGTAAAGTGCCCCTAGTACCAATAAATAACTAAATAAAAGATTAAAAGGGCTAGTTCAATCCCTAGTACCACAAAAAAATTATGGAAAATGCATTCAAAGGAATACCATATAGCCATGAAAATGAATGTGTTATAGCTACATGTACTGATTTTAAAAGTTCTCCAATATATTAAGTAAAAAAAAAAAAAAGGTACAAAATGCATATGGTATGATTCCAAAAATACATGTTACATTAACTTATATGTGTACTAAATTTTGATCTATATTATACTTTATATAAGCAATACATGATATTGTATATGCTTATGATCCAATATATGTTGCGTATACCTTATCCAAATGCTTGGGACCAGAGCGTTTCAAATTTCTGAGTTTATTTATTTTAAATTTTGAGACAGGGTCTCACTGAATTTTTGAGACTAGCCTCAAATTTGTGATCCTCCTGCCTAAACCTCCCAAATTGCTGGGATTACAGGTATATACCACCATGCCCATTGAATTTTTATTTTTGTCTTGTTTTTGTTTTTTCAGAATATATGCACAGGCTTTATTGGTTGAGCACCCTTAATCTGAAAAATCCAAAATCCAAAATTTTTGAACATCATGTCGGCAATCAAAAAATTTTGGATTTCAGAGCATTTCAGATTTCATAGCTTTTTAGATTTTGAATTTTTAGATTAGGACTGTTCAACCTGCATGCTGTCTAATGTATTATATAAGTATACTTTATAACTATATAAATTATAGATTTTATGAAATTTATAATACAGTATAGTATGTAATATACATATACAGATGATATGGTGTGGTCTAAAACACAGTACAATATGTATTATTTATATAATAAAGCTCATCTATGCCGGGGCGCGGTGGCGCATGCCTGTAATCCCAGCACTTGGGAGGCTGAGGCAGGAGGATCGCAAGTTCAAAGCCAGCCTCAGCCATGGCGAGGCACTTAGCAACTCAGTGAGACCCTTTCTTTACACAAAATACAAAAATAGGGCTGGGGATATGGCTCAGTGGTTGAGTGCCCCTGAGTTTAATCCCCAGTACCCCCCCCCACCAAATAAATAAATAAATAAAAGTGCAAGCTGGGGGCTGGAGCTGTAGCACTTGCCTGGCATATGTGAAGCACTGGGTTCAGTCCTTAGCACTACATATAAATCAATAAAATAAAGGCATTCTGTTCATCTACAAATACAAAAAAAAAAAAAAATTTAAGTGCAAGTTGGAAATGCTTTGGAGTGTTATCAGTGGAGCTTAATGGCTGATTCTGGTGGGAGCTCAGAAGGCCAGAATGCCAATAGAACCATGGACAGTGATGACAGGGCTCAAGAGAGTTCAGAGGAATAAACACTATTGGGAATTGACCTAGAGGCCATTTACGTTGTATTTTGGATGAGAAATTGTCTGCATTTTGCCATGCCCTGAGACTTTCTGTGAGGCTGATTTTAAAAGCGATGAACTTAATCTGGCAGAAGTTTCTAGACAGCATAGCATTCAGGTGGTGGCATGGATATTGCTGGTGGCTTTTAGTCAAATTTATTATGGTAATCAGGAGCAGAAAGACTTGAAAAACTTGGACTTCAAAGGTGGGAGTAAAACTGGGGCTGAGGAAGTTGCAGTTGTTAAAGGGATTACTGCCACCAAAGAAGTGCCAGAGCCTTTGCCCAGAGATAAGAAAGATGGCTTGAGGCCATCAAAGGAATCAGCAAGATTATATCCATCTCAGACTCAAGGAAGTAAAATTCTTTTGAGAAGAGACCAGTGGAGTACCCTTCTTGCACAAGGGGGGCCTAGGAAGTTTTTTCAATGTGCTTAGTCACCCAGACACTCAGAGGCTGCTGCAGCCATGGTCCCTGGAAGCTTTACTACTACTTGAGATGGCGGGAGATCCTGGTGTCAGCACGTGGTGCTGGTTCTGCAGGTCATGGAGGTCCATGGAGGTTTCCACCAAGATTTCAAAGGAAAGCATGGGAGGCCAGGAAAGTACAGTAGGGTCAGAGTCCCTGCAGGCACCCTCTTTGAGGGCAAAGTGTGGAGATGTGAAGAGGAATCCAAAACTGCAGTGGAGACCCTGAGATTAAGAAATGCCAGTAATGTAGGATGTCATCCTAGGAAAGCTGCAGGAATTGAGCAGAGACAAGCCAACAGAAAGTCCTCTATGGCTACGACCAACAAGGACATGGGGCGGATCGACACAAGCCCTTTGGACAGAACATTACCATGCTATGTGCCCCTGAGGCCGGATGTGGAGTTAAAGGATTTGTTTGCCCAGCTGGATTTGGTTCTTGCTTTGCCATCCCTTCTTTCTATGCCCCAATTTTTGTGACTAGAAATATTTACTCTGTACTTTTACATACTGGATACTTGTAAATTGCTTTTGATTTTTATAGGAGCTCACAATGTGAGCTTGCGCTGAACCTCAGAGGAGACTTTGGACTTGAATTTTTGGGCAATTTTGGAACTGTTGAGACTATGGGAATTCTTGGAAATGGACAATATGTATTTTGCATTGTGAAATGGTCATGAGCTTTTGGGGGCCAGGAGCAGAGTGTTATAGTTCGGATGTGAGGTGTCTCCCAAATTGAGAGTCTTAACCCAATCCCCTCATGGGATTAACTGAGTGGAAACTGAAGGTGGGTAGGGTTTGGCTAGAGAAGGTGCTCCCTGGGGGTGTGCTTTGGGGGCATATATTTTGTATCTGGAGAGTGAACTCTCTTTCTCTCTCTCTCTCTCTCTCTCACTGTTGCTTGATCATCATGTGAGCTGCTTCCCTCCACCATACTCTTCTGTAAGAGCCCTGTTTAGAGATTGGCTTGAATTGTGGTTGACTATGAGCCGTGGAGATTTGGCCTTTGTCGCCACTCGTAGTTTCACGGGATTGTTGCGTGATCTCGAGTGACTTGGCCGAAATTGCTGATCGAGTCAGCGCCATTTTAGGGTGTGTTTTTGGCGTGTGTTAGTCGTTATTAGAACTAGAGAAAAAAGTTATCAGAATAAAAAGCTGTTTGTCTCCAGTTTGCTTCTAAAGTTCTTCCCGCGGCTCCGTTGCTTCAAGCGCTTCAGACAGCAACAGGTGGCGGCCCGTACGGGGAACTTCGGAGCGGACAGGTAAGAACTGAAAGGTCTCTAAAGATGGGTTCGAATATAACTGAATCCCAAGTGATAGAGGCTATGCAAAGACTCCTTGATATACCTGACTCTGTTCTTAGTGAGGAGTATATAGACAAAAGTGAAAGTGATCAAAAAAGTGTAGATTCCACTGGGCCAACTGAGACTACGGGTGGCGACAAAGGCCAAATCTCCACGGCTCATAGTCAACCACAATTCAAGCCAATCTCTAAACAGGGCTCTTACACTCTTCCAACATGATATTCAGCCTCACCCTGAGCCCTGAGGAATGGAGCTGACTATCAATGGACTGAGACCTCTGAAATTGTGAGCCCTTGAATAAGCTTTTCCTCAAACTGTTCTTGTTGGGGTTTTTTAGTCACAGCAGTGAAAAGGCTGACTAAAATAGGGCTGAATATGTAATTCAGTTGTAGAGTGCCCCTGGGTTCAATCCCCAGAAACCACCCACCCCCCAACAAACACAAAGATGGAAAGAAAGAAAAAGAAATAAAATAAAACTGTTAACAGTGGTTAAGTGGTTATCCCTATGAGGAAAGGTGCACAAGTTTTTTTTTTTTTTTAATTTTATCTATTTTATTTTTTATTTCTATTATTTTATTCATTTATTTTTGGTACTGGGGATTGAACCCATGGACACTTGACCATTAGGCCACATCCCTAGCCCTTTTTTATTTTTTGAGATATTGTCTAGCTTAGTTACTGAGGCTGGCCTACAGTTTGTAATCCTCCTGCCTCAGCCTCCCAAATCACTGGGATTACAGGCATGCACCACTACACTCAGCTTCCACACCATTTCACTTTTTAAACTATACCCATATATACTGATGGATATATTGCTTATATAAGTTTTAAAGCTTACTTTTTTTTTTTTTTTTTTTTGTGGTACCGGGGATTGAACTCAGGGGCACTCGACCACTAGGCCACATCCCCAGCCCTTTTTTGTATTTTTTATTTAGAGACAGGGTCTCACTGAGTTGCTAAGTGCCTCGCTATTGCTGAGGCTGGCTTTGAACTCGCGATCCTCCTGTCTCAGCCTCCCAAAGTGCTGGGATTACAGGCGTGCGCCACCGCGCCCGGCTTAAAGCTTACTTTTAAAAATAAATCTTAATACTTTACCATGACTTCAGGGCCGGATGTCATGGTCCACACCTATAATCCCAGCAATTTGGGAGATTGAGGCAGAAGGATTGCAAATTCAAAGCCAGCCTCAACAACTTAGCGAGACCCTAAGTAACTTAGCAAGACCCTGTCACAAAATTACAAATAAAAAGAACTATGGATGTAGCTCAGCAGTTAAGTGTCCCTGGGTTCAATCCCCAGTATAAATAAACAAACAAACTTAAACCATTACTTCATAGAGCAAGGTCTATGGGTATTACATTTGTTTTAAATCAGAGTCATAGTACACATTTGGCACTAAAAGGTACTTATGATGAATGAAGAAGCTGTTAAATGGAAGAGTATACAGATATAGACATTATCTAGAGTAACAATTAGTTTTGAAAATGTGAAAAGATTTTTGGACACAGGAAGCTGAGGTGGCTGGGTTTTGTTTGTTTGCTTGGGTTTTTTGTTTTATTTTGTTTGGTACTGGGAATTGAACTGAGGGGTGTTTTACTACTAAGCTACATCCCCAGCCCTTTTATTATTTTTTATTTTGAGGCAGGGTCTCATTACATTGCTTAGGGCCTTGCTAAATTGCTGAAGCTGGCCTCAAACTTGAAATTCTCCTGTTTCAGCTTCCACTGCTCTTGGCCAAAGGCGACTGGTTCTAAGAAGGACCAAGCCAAGATATGGGCAAGAAGAAGTCCCTCAGCTTGGTTACAAGCCTGTCCTTACTATCCTTTTTTTTCCAACCTCAATGAGGGCCAGAATCTATGAGCCCTACCCTACTTTCTTAAGAGAAACTCTGAAAGGAAAAGAGGCTTTCCACCAAGAGGAAGAGGTACAGGAAGGACAGAGATGGAGAACCACTCCTAGAAACAGATTATAATCTGTTTCTTCTTTGGCTTTTGCTCTATCACATATACGTACAAACTCAAATAACCAAGCATCCCAAACATAGATCATATAAATAAATCAGTAAGAAGTCCGAAGCCCCACCCGTCTTCTCCTCCCCTATCCTGTCATCTTATTGCAGCACCAAAGTCAAGTGCACAGTAGGAAGACTTAAAAGTATGAAGGGGAGTACTTAATAAAGAACTTCTAGATAAGTTTGGTGATCTCAGAGGACCTTGGTGCACAGCTGAAGAGCTGACAAGGGTCCAGGCCACGGCTCTTCAGAGCAACAGAAGGAAGCTATAACCTCCTCTCAGCTCTGCTGTCACAGAAAGTTAATTAGTTGTTGTATCAGCACTGTCAGAATCATCCTGGGGAGAGAAAAAAAGACAAAGCACCTGTAGACTCTACAAAGAATGAACATTTATATTTACAAATGCTGCTCACTGTTGCCTGCTCTCCACGTGTCTTTTTGTTACCTTCTAAAACATGCTTCTTAGGAGGCTAATACTGAAGGATTTTAACTTTGGATAATAAAATAAACCACTGGCACTCAATAAACAGCATTCTATTATGCATCACTTAGATTCAAATTTTCAATAATGCTACTAATCCTACAGTTGTAAACATGCTCAACAGGGGCTGGGGTTGTGGCTCAGTGGTAGAGCGCTCACCTAGCACGTGCACGGCCCGGGTTCAATCCTCAGCACCATGTAAACATAAATGCATTGCATTGTGTACAACTAAAGCAAATAAGTAAATATTAAAAAAAAAAAAAAAGAAAGAAAAAAAAAGATGCTCAACAGGACCAGGTCTGCTCTAGGATGGTGAAGGAGGAGGGAGATAAAAGAGGAGGAACTTGGTTTTCTAAAATTGCAGAACATTTGTCAAATTCAAATTTGGTTAATATGAACTGAGAACTATTGTGTGCTAGAGACCGGGATAGAAACTTTCTAGTGTCTTATTTTTTAAGGCCTACAAAGAACTGAAGGGTGGTGGGAAAGGTGTTACTTACATCTAGGTCATCCATGGCAGGTGGAGGTCTCTTGGTGCTGACCTTCTTCAAAAGCTAATAGGAAGAAAAATAGTCCCAAGAGTCAAGGAGGGTGAAGTAAGAGTAACCTGCATACTGATGGACCACAGAAGAATGGTCCCAGCCAGAGCCTGCCAGGCAACTACTCCCATCTTCAAAACCCCTAACACATCACTGAAATTAATTGGAGTCTGTCTCATGGCGCATGCCTATAATCCAAGCAGCTCAAAAGACTGAGGCAGGAGGATCGTGAGTTCAAAGCCAACCTTAGCAACTTAGCAAGGCCCTAAGCAATGCAGAGAGATCCTGTTTCTTAATAAAATATTTAAAAAATGGCTGGGAATGTTGCTCAGTGGTTAAGCGCCCCTGGGTTCAATCCCCCATACCAAAAAAAAAAAAAAAAAAAAAAAATTGGAAAAAAGTAAACAAATACACATACTCTTTAACCTTACTAATCCAGACTCATTCATTTTCTCTCTCTCTCTCCCCCTCCCTCTCCCCACCCTTCTCTCCTTCTTTCTCAACAGTGCTAGGGATGAAACCCATAGCCTCACACTATCTAGGCAAGCACTATCACTGAACTATATCCTCAACCTATGATATACATTTTTATACTGTTCGTACTGTTTGGTGTTAGCTTCTCATGAAATGCTCTGGCTCAGGAAAGGAAAAAAAAAAAAAAAAACACAAAAGACAAGAAGCAATTTTGCCAAACTTTTTCAGAACACAGGCTACTCTGAATAACAATTGAATATATATATATAATTTCACTAATATTTATTCCTCTCATCCCTACTAAACACTGCATGAAATATGTAAAGAGTAACAGCACCAATGAATAGCCTACTAAGGAAGCTTGAATATCCCTGCCTGGTCCTGATGACAATCCTCCAGAGAAATGTATGCAAACAGAGAATGACCAAGATGGGCAAAAAACAGCAGATGCTGTATCTCCTACCTCTGCATAATGCTCCACGTGAGCCAGCTCTACTTCTTCATCCCCTTCCCAGTCTCTCCAGTTATCGAAGTCTACAGACAGCCACACTGGCTGCAAGAGGAAATAGAGAGAGTCACAGGCAAGAAAAGCAGGAGCAGGAATGCATGAAAAGATTATTGGCATGTTCATAGAAGGGTAAGAGGGTCAATGCAGTATAGTCTTTCCAACAGCATCCCTTTTGATCAACTCCCCTCCATGCTGACATGTTGTCACTGGTATCCACAAATATTTAAGAGAAACTACTAGCTGCTGAGCACAATGCCAGAAATGACAGGATCTGTGAAAGCCCTGCCCTTTAAGAGTCAAATGATTAGGGAGACAACACATCTGGAAAAATATCATAAAGCATCATAGAAGTCAATCAATCAAGACAGATTCCAGGCATTCCCTGGAATCAGAGGTGACACTTTGAGGCCCATGTTCCAAAGTACCCTCATTTATACAGGGAAGACATCATTCACACATTCATTTAACAGATATTTACTGAAATTATACTATGGGTCAGACTCTTGAGTTTGGTATTAGGATTATAAAAATGTTCAACAGACTGTCCCAGCCATCAGGAAGAAAGTGGGGGACAGATACATTAAAAAAAAAAAAAAAAAAAAATCCAGCGGGGCACAGTGGCACATGCCTGCAATCCCAGCACTTGGGAGGCTGAGGCAGGAGGATCGTGAGTTCAAAGCCAGCCTTAGCAATGGAGAGGCACTTAGCAACTCAGTGAGACCCTGTCTCTAAATAAAACACAAAAAAGGGCTGGGGATGTGGCCCAGTGGTCGGGTACCCCTGAGTTCAATCCCCAGTACCAAAAAAAAAAAAAGGGGGGGGGGGGCTGGAGCTAGGGCTCAGTGGTAAAGGACGCAAGAGCAATCCCAGAGGATGAACAGAGAGCACAGAAGGAGCAAGCCACTCCCCACACACCTTGATATCCTCCTTGGTGAGCCGGGGCCAGGCCACCTTCTCCTTCCATTTTCTCACAAAGCAAGTAATAGAGCGGCCAGACCTCTTATCCTGCGAATCCTGCCAGATAGAGAGGCTCATTCTTAGGGTCTGAATTTTCATATGAATCTCCTGGGCACCTTTTCCATCCAAACCTTACGTGACCCACCCCACCCTCACCTTGGAGTTCACTTTGGCGTAGAACTCAATCTCGTTGTATAACTCCACTCCATCACCATTCTTGCAGCTACGAAGATAATGAAACTGAGATGTGGGAGCCTGGGGGTGGGGATGAGGATTAGGAAAATGGAAGTTCCTGGGAAGCAGGGCCTTCCATAGAGGAGGGCCATTACCTGAACACAATGCGATGATCCTCAATGAGTACATGGACATCTGTGCTGTCCTCGACACAAAATTCCATGAACACATACTTGGGCCTGTCATACCACAGGGTCCGGGCATGCTGCCTGAAGAGTAGTGTGGCTTCATAAGTGTGGGGAAGGGAAGATAGGGCAGTTGGGAAAGATGAGAGAGGGGACCATATAGGGACGTTCGGTGCCAAAGTCCTGTTAAAGTGGAGCTAAACGAGACAGAACGGGGAGGAAGAGAGTGACGGAAGTGCGTAGATGTGGAGAGGGTGAACCTAGGTCGAATCAAAACTCACCCTACACGTTACAAGGGTTTGGGGTCTGGGGCTCCCATGGGGCCTCACAGAACCTGGAGTGTGCACTAGAAGGGTAGGGAATCTCCAGGGAAAAGGGCGGAGGGAAAGGGGCAGTACCATGGCCGGAAACACTTACCGTGCCATAGCTGCTCCACCTGCCCAGTGGCATTTGGAGTCCTAGGCAAAAGCCTCTATCTTTAGACACTGGGGACGCCCCCAGCAGCTGCCTCTCCTTATATGGTCGAGGGACGGGTTGAGAGGGTGGGGAATGTGGCTCCACTGCTCTAGAGATCTGCACTCTGGAGGGGTTCTGGGAGGGATTAAACCCTGTAGCCTTTAACCTATCAAAGTCTACAGAAATGTACAGATTAGGAATAGACCGCGCACCCGCTAAAACTAAGGAAAGGGCTATCCTAGACTCTGTACACAGGGAATGGCATGCGACCGGCTTCATTTACCTGTTTCTCCAACTTTTAGTACTCTCTGCCTAAGTCATAATAGGCGCTCAATAGAAAATTATTGGCTCGAAAGAAGTCCCTGAGAGGCGTACCGCCCTCGGGAGGACTGCCCTCGGGGACGCCCGAACTTTAAGCCCCGCCCACCACTCTTCCAGCTTTTCCCTGCCTGCGCGCCGTTGCTATGCCAGCAAGGGGGCGCGGTTGACGTACAGCGGTGTTTCCGGAAAGATGGCTGCTATGGAAGCTGCTGAGGAACTGGTGGCGGTGGTGGCGGCTGCTGAAGCAAAAGCGAAGGACGAAGAGGAGGAGGAAGAGGAATTGTTGCCACCATGCGAGGCGGTGCGCTGGGCCCCGGTAGGGGCGGTGGCCGAGACCGGGCCTGGAGTGTCTGCATTTTCGGAAGAGGCGGCGGCCGAGGAGCCCGGCACGGCCCGGGGTTCCCCGCCGGACTCGCCCAGCTGTACTTTGCGGCGCCTGCGGGCCGAGCGGCGGCGGCTGGATTCAGCACTGCTCGCGCTGTCCTCGCACTTCGCGCAGGTTCAGTTCCGCCTGCGCCAGGTGGTGCGTGGGGCACCGGCGGAGCAGCAGCGCCTCTTGCGCGAGCTGGAAGAATTCGCCTTCCGCGGCTGCCCTCACGTTCTGGGTTACGAGGGGCCCGGGGACCCTGCCAGCGACGAGGGCGAAAGGCTGCCTGGGGACCGGCCACGTTTGCGGGGAGAGGACCAGGTGAGCGGCTGGGGCTGGGCCCCAAGAGATTCAGGAATAGGGAGTTGAGTGGCATTGCTAACGCAGACGGAAATATAAAGGGGAGAGCAGACCCAACTGGGTGGTTATGGGTATGTCAGAGACTGGGAGACTGGAGCCAGGTGTGGATGGTCCAGGACTGAGGCCAAGGAACTTGAGTGTGAGAGATGCATACTGATGCTATGGGGGGAAATGCGCTGTGTGATGATGCGAGGAGCATGAGCAGATTATTAAGAAGCCAACAGGACAAGGAGTGCAGCGGTGCTCCCACTTACCTTGCCTTTGCCCGCTCCTCATAAAATAATTTAAAAAGTCCCGGGCACCTTTTTTGGTGCTGGGGATTGAACCCAGCTCCTTGCTCTTGCTAAGCACGGGTTCTATCATGGAGCTACACTCTTAATCCTAAACACTTTTGTTGATGGGGTACTCCGACCATAGGGATTAGAATTGGAACGTGAACTGGAATCCGTGGAAATTTAGATTAATTCCTGTGCTTTCCTGTAAATGTAAGCAGTCTTTAATCTTTATACCCTCTCATCTGGTGAGAACTTGGGTGAACCCCACAGTCTCTTACTGACTGAAAGAAACATGACTTCTGATCATATAAATTTCCTAATATCGGTATTTTCAAACTGCTCCTTCATCCTGCTTAGTAACTAGATATACTGAATGAGGTCCTCTGGTAACGGACTAGATGGATTCAGTTTGCCTGCATTGAGAAGAAATGAAACTATGTATTCCACACCAAGGGAAAGTTTCCTTACAAGTTTTGAATCTCTGGAGGTGAATTTTTATGTACAGTAGCTTGTTGGAGTTGAAACACACTGCCTTTTTACATTTTTACTCTTCAAATTACAACTCAGTGGCTGGGGATGTAGCTCAGTTGATAGAGTGCTTGCCTTGCATGCACAAGGCCTAGGGTTCGATCCCCAGCACAAAAAAAAAAAAAAAAAAAAAAAAAAAAAAGTTTCTCAGTTACCTAAAAATAACAACTCACATGTGGCTTTCTTCCCACTCAAATTGATTTTATTTTATGTTTTTATTTCATTTATTTATTTGGCACCAGGGATTGAACTAGGGGCACTCGACCACTGGGCCACATTCCCAGCCCTTTTTTGTATTTTATTTGGAGACAGGGTCTCACTGAGTTGCTAAGTGCCTCGCCATTGCTGAGGCTGGCTTTGAACTCTCGATCCTCCTGCCTCAGCCTCCCAAGTGCTGGGATTACAGGCGTGCGCCACTGTGCCCGGCTCAAATTGATTTTGGCCAGCAAAATTTATCAGCAGCAGATATTGACTTACTTTAATCAAACAGTTCTCAGTGCAATCCTGTATTTACTGTTCCACCCTTTTTTCCACATCCACAGCTAAACACACAAGAAATAGCCACCTTAAATTGCCAGCCTTAAAAGACTAGAAAAGATAGAATTACCTTTGCAAGGTCCTGTTCAGGATGGAAAAGCACCAAAGGTTCTAGGTGTATATGGCATCCTTCATTGTTCATCTTCACTTTCAGAAACAGTGTAGCACAGGGGCTGGGATTGTGGCTCAGTGGTACAGCGCTTGCTCCCTTAGCATGTGCTCGGCCCAGGTTCAATTATTAGTACCACCTAAAAATAAACAGTTTGTGTACAACTAAAGCAAATAAATAAATACTTTAAAAAAAAGAAACAGTGTAGCACTTTCTTTATTTTTAAAATGTTTTAAACGTTTGTTTTTTGTAGTACTGGGAATTGAATTCAGGGTTGTGCTCCCACTGAGCTACGTCCCCAGCCCTTTTTACTTACTAATTTTTATTTATTTTTGGTACTGTGGAATTAAACCCAGGGGTGCTCTACTACTGAGCCTCCCCAGCCCTTTTATATTTTTTTGTTAAGTTTATATTTTTTCACTATGTTTCCAAGGCTGGTTACAAACTTGCTGTCCTCCTAGCTGGGGTGGTGGCTCATGCCTGTAATCCCCCTGATTTGGGAGGCTGATGCAAGAGGATCACAAGTTGGAGGCCAACCTCAGGAATTTAATGAGACGCTGTATCAAAATTAAAAATAAAAATGGTTGGAGCCAGGCGCGGTGGCTCACGCCTGTAATCCCAGCACTTTGGGAGGCTGAGGCAGGAGGATCGCGAGTTCAAAGCCAGCCTCAGCAATGGCGAGGCACTTAGCAGCTCAGTGAGACCCTGTCTCTAATAAAATACAAAAAAAAAAAAAAAAAAAAAAAAGGGCTGGGGATGTGGCCCAGTGGTTGAGTGCCCCTGAGTTCAATCCTCAGTACCAAAAAAAAAAAAAAGGTTGGAAATGTGGCTCAGTGGTAGAGTGTCCCTGGATTCAATTCCTTAGTACCACACACACAAAAAAACTTCACACTCCTGACTCAGCCTTCCAACTCACCAGGATTACAGGCATGTGCCACCAGGCCCAGATTATTTTTTATTTTGAGACAGAGTCTCACTAAATTGCTGAGGCTGGTGTTGAACTTGAGATGCTCCTTCCTCAGTCTCCCAGGGTAACACAACAAAAACAAACAAACAAAAAAAATTAGTGGGTCTACCTAATAAACAGCTAGAACCTTATGTGCATACATTGACTTGTGAATATATAGTAACTAAGTGGGGGACATCTTTGAACTGAATAATTTACTTATCATTGGTTCCATTTTGTTGTTGTGTTGGTGATAGTGCTGGGAATGGAACCAAGGGCCTCAAAATGCTAGGCAAAGCCGGATGACTGAGTTATATCCCCATTCTCTCCATTTTTTTTTTAAACCAGTATTTTCTCTGAATTCACACTAGGAATGATAGCTATTGTTTCCTGCTTTGCACCAGAGCTCATTGTTCTCCCCTATTAAGTTTATTGGCCCACACTTCAGCAAATATCATAATGTAGCTACCATAGCAAGAGATAGAATTCAGCAGATGTGGTCCTGAAAACAGAATTGTGATTTATGTCTGGTTTCTTTCTTCTTTGGCTTCACAAAGTTGGGGTACAATGAAAACAGAAATAAAATCTATTTTCCCAGGTCTTCTTAGGCTAGTTAGACAGCTTCCTTCAGTCAAAGTTCATTGTTTGGAATTTGGCATTCGATACCTAATTTAATTCAGTAACATGTAACATATATGTACTGAGAAGCCAGGAGCAGTGGTACACACCTGACTCAAGAGGCTGAGGTGACAGGAAGATCTCAAGTTTGAGGCCAGCCTCAGCAACTTGGGGAGATCCTGTCTCAAAACAAAAAATAAAAACGACTGGGGATGTAGCTCAGTGGTAGAGCACCCGTGGGTTCAATCCCCAGTACTTGGGGGGAGGAGGAGTACTGAGAACTCATCCTGTGCCAGGCACTGTGCTTGGTATTGGTGATTCAAAGTCAAGACCCTTACCTTTAAGAAACTCAGAAGTTACTGGAGGCAGAATCATAAACACATGTAATGTGGCATAAGCTAGAGTAAAAGTGTGTGCAAAATACTGAGGAGGAAATTATTTATCCAGCCTGGAGAAATCAGGAAAACTTCTTAAAGGAGAGCTAAGACTTCACAAAGTAGGGGAAAAGGACAGGATTCCAGGAAAAAACTGTAACAGAAAGGATTGGAGTAGAGTATCCTAAGGAAAGATTTGCTTTTATGTTGAGCAAAGCTAATGCAAAAGGATTGCTTTATAAATACTTGAACAAAAAGTTAATTTGTTGCTTTTCATTTTTTCCTCCCATGCATTACTTCTGGAGGGCTTGGTAAGTACCTTTTTAAGGTTAAATTTAATACTGTTATAGACTTCTAGTTTAAAAACGTAGCCTTATACCTACAAATAATTTGCTGGTTTTGCTTTTTTAAATTTTATTTTTTTATTTATTTGTTTTGCAGTGCTGGGATCGAATCCAGGTGTTCGATGCAGGGAGAAGTGTTCTACTGCTGAGCTATGCCCCAAGCACCTGCTTTTTTGGTTTTGATAGTCAAGAAAGGCAAGGAAAAGCCAGTGTCTAAGAATATATTAGCAAGACTTTACCATCTTGAAGAGTTTTTTTAAAAATTCAAGTGCAGAAACTACCTGGTAGCCAACAGCAAAAAAAGGAATTACTTCTAGGAGAACTTAACAGACACTTAACAAAACAAGGGGCTGGGGGCACTAACTTAGTAGTAGATTGCATAGGGGCCCTGGGTTGGATTCAAAGCACTGCCAATCATCATCATCATCATTACCATTACCTTCCCACCCCATTACTTGTAGATAGATGTTTTCCACTGCCCTGACACCTTCATTTAATTGTTTTAATTTTTTAAAAATATCCTATAATTTTATCAGAGGAAATGGAGGAGATTTGAACCTTAAGAAAACTGGTTATGAGTTAAAAAGCCTTTCTTTACACCCCGACTCCCAGATTCTCTTGCAAAATTTAGCTGCACAAGGTTTTCAGGAGTTGAGCTATGGTCATTGATTGTGGATGATGGTGTGTTTAATTCCTGGGAGGCACTCTTGACTAAGATGAGTTGTCTCTATCCCAAGGAGACCTTTAAAAAACAAAAAGAAGTTTTAACAAAAGACTTCTTTGTATTTATATCCTGTTTCCAATAAAGGACAGACACTTTGTGTTTTTTGCGGTGCTGGGGATCAAACACAGGGCCTTGCATGTACTAGGCAAGTGCTCTACCACCAAGCTATGTCCCCAGTCCCAGAACTTCCTTTAAGAAAACAAGCATATAATAAATTTCCCTATAGCTGATGCACCCAGCCTGTACCTGGTCGGGGGTGCTGGAGTGGGAGGAACACTTGAGCCCAGGAGCCCAAGACCAGTCTGGGCAACACAGTGAGACCTATTTCAAAATAAATAAATAAATTGCCCTAGGTGGAATAATTATTACTTTCAACCTATCTTGTCAGTTGAGTGTTTCATATTTTCCTGATCATTATTGGTTTGAGAGGGGGTGTTTTTGCTTTGTTTTGAGTTTTTTTTTTTCCCCCCCATAGGGGATTGAACATAGGGGCACTTTACCACTGAGCTACATTTCCAGCTCTTTTTATTTTTTATTTGAGACAGGGTCTCACTAATTTGCTTAGGGCCTTGCTAAATTGCTAAGGCTGACTTCAAACTTGCCATCCTCCTGAGTTCCTGGGCTTACAGGTGTGCACCACCACACCTGGCCAAAAATATTCTTTTTTTTTTTTTAATATTTATTTATTTACTTTAGTTGTACACAATGCAATGCATTTATGTTTACATGGTGCTGAGGATCGAACCCGGGCCGCGCACGTGTGTGAGGCCAGCACTCTGCCGCTGAGCCACAACCCCAGCCCCCAAAATATTCTTAATGTGTCCTGAGTTTCTCTTTTCTGTGAAATGGACCAAGTATTTTTCTCATCTTAGAGTGAACGGGAAAAACAAGAGCGTCTGGAAACCCAGAGGGAGAAGCAAAAGGAACTGATATTGCAGCTCAAGACTCAGCTAGATGACCTGGAAACATTTGCCTATCAAGAGGGCAGTTATGACTCCCTGCCACAATCTGTGGTCTTGGAAAGACAGAGGGTGAGCAGGCCTCAGAGGCACCTCCATCTTTACACAAGGTTAACTTGTCCTTGCCAACATTCCCAGGACAGCCTCTCCAAGTTCAGTTTATCTGTGGCCTCACTTGAGAATCCCTACTGGTTCAAATCAAAAGGAAATTTTACTCTTACACAGAGCCGTTCTTTATTTACACATGGAAAATACATGTTCAAATTGTTCCTATTAATGTTGCTAGAAAATTTGGGCTGTAATATACCTTGATTTTTTTTTTTAATATTTATTTATTTGCTTTAGTTGTACACAATGCAATGCATTTATGTTTACGTGGTGCTGAGGATCGAACTCAGGCCGCACACCTGCTAGGCGAGCGCTCTACCACTGAGCCACAACCCCAGCCCTACCTTGATGTTTTATAGAGTTGTCCTTTAGTTGTCTAGAGTAGGGCAAGAAGAGATGAGATAAAAAGGATTTTAAAGAAAAATCAGTATGCATTCTCTTGGAAACCTTTAGAGAAACTAAATGTGAGGCTTTTGGACCATTACCCTCTCTGGGTTATTCGTACTGTTTTACAGAGTGAAAGCTGACTGGCTTTGTTAAAAAAAAAAAAAAAAAAAAAAAAAAAAATTTGTGTAAAAGGAGCCATTTCTATCAGAGAGGAACTAAAGGTTCTTGTTATGTTAAAAAGTAGAAGAGTCTGATCTTGATCAATAGTTGGATATTCTTCTCACAAATTTGGAGGTCTGCATGGTTTTGATTTCCATTTAAAGGTATAATCCTTGCTTAAGATTCTTCTCTCTAACCCTCTCCTTGAGAATTCCAAAGGGTATGTTCATTGCTTATGGTCCTGATAGGTGATCATAGATGAGTTAATAAAGAAACTGGACATGAATCTGAATGAAGACATCAGCTCCCTATCCACTGAAGAGCTTCGTCAGCGTGTGGATGCAGCAGTGGCTCAAATTGTCAACCCAGCCCGAGTGAAAGAACAATTGGTTGAGCAACTGAAAACCCAGATCCGGGATCTTGAGATGTTCATCAGCTTTATCCAAGGTCAGAGAAGAGAACAGAGATAGAAGGGTAGACAGATGTCATGTTAATTACATTTATTCTGAATACCTAAAGGTACCAGTTTTTGTTTTTGTGTTTTTCTTTTCTTTTCAGACTGGTTCTCTTAGTGTTGCCCAGACTGACCTTGAATTCATGGGCTTAAGCAATTTTCCCACTCCAGCACCCCAAGTAGACTACAGGCATACACCATGCACCATTGCCCCCCCACACACACACACCCCCCAACACCCCCTACCACCACCCCACCACCCCCTGTGCTTAGGTGCTAGTTCTTTTTGTATTTTATTGCTTAGCTAGCAAAGGAGGAACACAGCAGACTCCTGTCCCAGAGTCTGTGATTTCCCCCCATCAGCAGGAACTGGGGGCTTTTAAAGAGGTTATTCAAAGGCTACATTCCACTTGTTTTCTGTTGGAGTTGTAATTCACTTGTTAATTTGGGAGATGGTCATTTCTGAGATCTTCTGGTACCATCCCCAAAGTCTGGATTGCTTTGTTCATATGGTGGGTGTGTACTCAAGGACAGATAAATCTGCTTAAAATGGGGAGGAAAAGTAATCCTGTTTTCCCCTGAGATTAGGGAGGGGAAGAGATTAGGGAGGAACTGGGGGAGAAGAGGAGAAAGAAAATTGTCCTTGTTAAAAATAAGTGCAAGGGCTGGGTTTGTGGCTCAGTGGTAGAGCGCTCACCTAGCACGTGCGCGGCCCGGGTTCGATCCTCAGCACCATGTAAAAAAAAAAAAAAAAAAAAAATGCACTGTGTACAACTAAAGCAAGTAGATAAATATTAAAAAAAAAAATAATAAATAAGTGCAAGCCGGGCGCGGTGGCGCACGCCTATAATCCCAGCACTTGGGAGGCTGAGGCAGGAGGATCGCGAGTTCAAAGCCAGCCTCAGCAATGATGAGGCACTTAGCAACTCAGTGAGACCCTGTCTCTAATAAAATACAAAAAAAAAGGGCTGGGGATGTGGCCCAGTGGTCGAGGGCCCCTGAGTTCAATCCCTGGTACCAAAAAAAAAAAAAAAAAAAAAGTGCAGTGGCTGGGGGTGTGGGGCTGAGGCAGGAGGATCTCAAGTTCAAAGAAGCCAGCCTCAGCAACAGTGAGGCGCTAAGCAACTCAGTGAGACCCTGTCTCTTAATAAAGTACAAAATAGGGCTGGGGATGTGGCTCAGTGGTCAAATGCCCATAAATCCAATCCACAGTACCCCACCCGCCAAAAATAATAAGTTGCAGTGGCAGAACAGCAAGGGCTATATTCAAAGTATAAAGTGGACCACTGTTACATTGCTAGTTCTTTTTTTTTTTTTTTTTTGGTACCAGGGATTGAACTCAGGGGGCACTCAACCACTGGGCCACATCCCCAGCCCTTTTTTGTATTTTATTAGAGACAGGGTCTCACTGAGTTGTTAAGTGCCTCACCATTGCTAAAACTGGCTTTGAACTCGTGATCTTCCTGCCTCAGCCTCCCAAGTGCCAAGTGCTGGAATTACAGGTGTGCACCACCGCGCCTGGCACATTGCTTGTTCTTTTTTGTTGTTGTGTTGTTTTGTTTTTGTACTGGGGATTGAACTCAAGGGCACTTGACCACTGGGCCACATCCCCAGCCCTTTTTTGTATTTTATTAGAGACAGGGTCTCACTGAGTTGCTAAGTGCCTCACCACTGCTGAGGCTGGCTTTGAACTCGTGATCCTCCTGCCTCAGCCTCCCAAGTGCTGGGATTACAGGCGTGCGCCACCGGCTGCTTGTTCTTTTTTTTTTTTTTTTTTTTTTTTTTTTGTGGTACTGGGGATTGAACTCAGGGGCACTCGACCACTGGGCCACATCCCCAGCCCATTTTTGTATTTTATTAGAGACAGGGTCTCACTGAGTTGCTAAGTGCCTCGCCATTAGTGAGGCTGGCTTTGAACTCGCGATCCTCCTGCCTCAGCCTCCCAAAGTGCTGGGATTATAGGCATGTGCCACCGCGCCTGGCTGCTTGTTCTTAATGTACTATTTAAGAGGTCTTATCTGCATGATAGAGTAAAAGGAACATGGGTTTTAGAACCAGATAAAATTCCAGTCCTGCCACTTCCTGGCTTTATATCCTTGGGCAGGTTACTAACTACTGTAGTTTCACTCTTCTCATCTGAAAAATGATGATTCAGGCTTCATTTACTAAATAAATATTTATTAAGCCCAACTACAATGTGTTAGTCACTATTTTATGCAATGAAATAATAATTTGTAAAAAATTTTGGCATATAGTAAACATCATTAAATATTTTAAAAAAATTTTTTTAGTTGTAGATGGACACAATACCTTTGTTTTATTTATTTGCTTTTTATGTGGTGCTGAGAATCAATGCCCAGTGCCTCACACATGCTAGATGAGTGCTCTATCACTGAGCCACAGCCCAGCCCAACATCATTAAATATTATTTTTCTTTTAAAAATCTACCACATTGACTAAATAACTGTCTCACCTTTGTAACTTCTGATTACAGATGAAGTAGGAAGCCCCTTACAAACAGGTGGTGGACATTGTGAGTGCAAGGCCAGTGGGAAGACAGGAAATGGCTCCACCAGAACCGGCAGTAGCAGACTGCCTCCAGGAAACAGCAAGAGTAAGTACACCTTCCAGAACAGGAAAGTCCATAGAGACAGAAAGTAGATTAGTGGTTGTTTCGGTCTTGGGAAGAAATGGGGGAATGCTAATGGTGCAGAATTTTTTTTTTTTTTTTTTTTAGGGGGAAGGGATGATAAAAACATTGTATAATTGATACAATGGTTGTATAACTGAATATACTAAAAAACACAAGAGCTGGGATGAGTAGCTTAGTGGTAGAATGCTTACTTAGTATGCACAAGGCCCTGGGTTCAATCCCCAGTATCAAAAAACAAACCAAAAACCACTAGATTGTACACTTTAAGTGGGTAAATTTTATGATATGTGAATTTTATCTCAATGCAGCCACAATTACTAACCAAAAATATAAGTCAGTCCAACTACATCTTAGGTGAGTCTTGCCTTTGTGTGTCACACATACTATGGCATGGAAGCAAGACTTGATCTCACCCTGTGACTTACAGAATGTTCCTCTGTGCCATTATGGCCTCCTGCTGACCAGCCATTGTTTTTTCTAAACAGTGAAGACAGAAGATGTGAAGAGAGTCCGGGAGACAGGGCTCCACCTGATGAGGAGAGCACTGGCTGTGCTCCAGATCTTCGCTGTTAGCCAGTTTGGTTGTGCCACAGGCCAGATCCCTCAAACCCTGTGGCAGAGGGGCCAGGCCGACAGAGACTACTCCCCTTTACTGAAGAAGCTGGAGATATCAGTAGATAGAGTGAAACAGCTAGCCTTGAGATACCAGTCACATGACCATGTCATCACCTCTGCCAACCTCCAGGACCTCTCTCTGGGAGGCAAGGATGAGCTGACCATGGCTGTACGGAAGGAACTAACAGTAGCTGTGAGGGACCTGTTGGCACACGGACTCTATGCCTCCTCCCCTGGGATGAGCCTTGTCATGGCTCCCATTGCTTGTTTGTTGCCAGCCTTCTCCTCAGCCCCTGAGACCATGCATCCCTGGGAGCTCTTTGTAAAGTACTACCATGCTAAGAACGGCCGTGCTTATGTGGAATCCCCAGCCCGGAAGCTCTCCCAGTCCTTTGCCCTGCCCGTTATGGGTGGCAATGTTGTGACCCCCAAACAGAGTCTACTGACAGCCATCCATATGGTGCTGACAGAACATGACCCTTTCAAGCGCAGTGCAGACTCAGAGCTGAAAGCCTTGGTGTGCATGGCCCTGAATGAACAGCGTCTAGTGTCCTGGGTGAACCTTATCTGTAAGTCAGGATCACTCATTGAGCCACACTACCAGCCCTGGAGCTACATGGCCCACACAGGCTTCGAGAGTGCCCTCAACCTGCTCAGTCGCCTCAGCAGCCTCAAGTTCAGCCTCCCTGTGGACTTGGCTGTGCGCCAACTGAAGAACATCAAGGATGCCTTTTGATGAGACTGCCTGGAAAACAGACCAGCGCCTTGCTCTGTAGATGTGTTAGTCTTCTAGAATAAGAGCAAGTGGTCAGAGGAGGGATGAAAGACAATTTTCCTAGACTCTGCTTAGGTGGCCAGTCAAATGAGTGTAAAATATTTTTTCCCCCAGCAAGTTAGCATCTCAGAAAGATGTGCTGGAGACCCTCTAATTTAAAAGGTTCTCACAACTGGGTGTGGTGGCACATACCTATAATCCCAGTGATGCAGAAGCCTGAGATAGGAGGATTGCAAGTTCAAGGCCAGCCTTGGCAATTTAGCAGAGACCTTGGCTCAAAAAATAAAAAGAGCTGGGGATGTGACTTAATGGTACGGTGCCCCTGGATTCAATCCCCAGTAGCAGAAAATAAAGTAAAATAAAAATAAAAAGGTTCTCAGGGCAGGGGGTGTAGCTCAGGGGTAGAGCTCCTGTTTAGGATAAACGAGGCTCTGGGTTCAGTAAATATAAACAAAAATTTCGTTCCAGCATGCTACTGCAATGTACATGTGGGCATATGTGTTTGAGCCTGTGTTAAAGGAATCAGGGCACACAGCTAATGCCTCAACTCATTGTGCTATGTCTGATATTTAGAAAACTTGGGTTGCTCTAACCATTCCATGGCAATGAGTGACAACATGAATGTATTCATTCAGTTCAGGGATACATTCTTGTCGAGGCTCCTGTTAGTCAAGTTGGGAGCTATCTTCCTACATGTGAAGAAGGCTTGAAATTTAGAAAGTTTAGGGCAAGAATTTAAATTCCTTTTTACAAATGCTGTTCCTCTTTCTTCCTGACTCCAATGTCAGGAAAGACTGTATATTCCATGGCTTCCTATAAATTTTAAGAATGGGAATATCTGAGAACAATATTTCTCTCTCTCTTTTTTTTAGTACTGGGAATTGAACCCAGAGGTACTTTTATCATTGAGCTACACTCCCAACCCTTTTTATTTTTTATATTAAGAGAGAGTCTTGCCTAGTTCTCAAGGTTGGCTTGAACTTTTGAACCTTCTGTCTCAGCTCCCCAGTTGCTGGGATTACAGGCATGGTTGAAAATAACTTTTTAAAGGGAGTTGCTGGGCGCGGTGGCACACACCTGTAATCCCAGCACTTGGGAGGCTGAGGCAGGAGGATCGTGAGTTCAAAGCCAGCCTCAGCAATGGCGAGGCACTTAGCAACTCAGTGAGACCCTGTCTCTAATAAAATACAAAAAAGTGGCTGGGGATGTGACCCAGTGGTAAAGTGCCCCTGAGTTCAATCCCCAGTGGCAAAAAAATAAAAGGAGTTAACCACAAGTTGATTTTAATATAAACCTCTTTTCTTGAATAGTTAAGAACTGAAATCTTCCTGATAAGGTAGTCCACATCTGGTATTATGTCCCCTGGCAAGTACTTTCCTCTGTGTGCCTCTCGAGAAGACTGACAGTCTTTTTGGAAGTAAATGTTTTCAAGATATACTTCTCAAGAGAATACTTGCTGCTCAAATATATATATGAGTAGGTATCATAACCAGTGGCAATGCACCATGGGTTGTGATTCTCTAAGCACCACTTGTCCTGGAGGCTAAATGATGGAGGAGATTTGATCTTGTAATGAGGACTACAGTGGGGATAAGAACTATGGCAGATCACTGTTTACAGACCATTGTTTCATTATTAACTGACTCTAGAGTGGTCCTTTTTGGTCTTCAGTATTTTAGCCTTTTTAGTTTCTCTTCGTCATTCAGCTTGTGGTGGGTACTGCTCCAGGACTGACCAAAGATGGG